>JAPDPM010000011.1:13092500-14551250 GCA_032173925.1 Heritiera fomes
GCAGAAAATTCGCTACTGTTGTATTTGAAAAATTATCTGGATTCAAACCTTCCCATTCACAAAGAGCTTTATCTCCTAGCCATTTATCGAACCAGAAGGAAACTCTTTTTCCATTGCCCACCAACCAAGCACAACCCTGTCTAACAATGTCCCTGCTTACTTCTATACTTCTCCAAGTTGACGAAGCTTGTTTTTTCCTCCTAGCCTTGATAAAGGATTCACCTTTGAGATATTTGGAAGACAACAACCTTGCCCATAAACCCGTATCACCAATCTCTAACTTCCAGCCAAGCTTGGCCAAGAGTGCAACATTCATATCCCTCGCTTTCCTTAAGCCCAAACCACCATCATCTTTGGGTTTGCATACATCATCCCATTTGATTAATGGAATTTTCCTTTTGGTTTCAGAGGAGCCCCAAAGAAAGTTCATATTAAGTCTGTCAATAGTTTGAAGTATCGATTCTGGAAGCTTAGCAGTCTGCATCATGTAGCTTGCAATGGAACTAGAAACCGATTGAATAAGAGTTGCACGCCCAGCTAGTGAGAGTTGATTGATTTTCCAAGCTGCTAACTTCTTGTTTACCTTATCGATAATATACTGATATGATGCACGCCCTACCCGCTTAAAACGTATCGGTACACCAAGGTACCTTCCAAAGTCCTTGCTAAATTTCATACCAGTCATCCTTTTAATTTCCTTTCTCAAGGCAACAGGCACATTTGGAGAGGTAAGAAACTTGGATTTACTACTATTTACCTTCTAACCAGAGATTTGACAAAAGGAATCCAGACACTCCATTATCACCTCACACTACTGTCTAGTAGCTTTTCCAAAGAGTACTAAGTCGTCCGCAAAGAATAAATGTGAAAGAAGTGGACCACCTCTCGAGATTGAAATAGGCTGCCATGATCCCTCTTCAACTGCCTTATCGATCATCTCCGTTAGTTTTTGTAAACACAGTACAAATAAATAAGGAGATAAAGGATCTCCCTGCCTCAAACCTCTGCCGGGTTTAAAGTAAGATGTCATCTCCCCATTCCACAATACGTTCATTTCAGTAGAAGAAACACAAAACATGATTAAATCTACCAAATTTTGGGGTAAATGGATATCCATTAAGACCCATTTGAGAAAGCGCCAACTCACTCTATCATAAGCTTTTTCCAAATCGATTTTCATAATCAAATCTCCCACTTTCCCTTTCTTCTTTTTCATAAAGTAGATAACCTCCTGTAACACTACAATATTATCAGAGCTACTTCTCCCCGGAATGAAACTACACTGTGTGGGAGAAATAATATCAATTAGTAAAGGTCTAAGTCTATTCACCACAATCCTCGAAATGAGCTTCACTGTTACATTACAAAGGCTGATTGGTCTGAATTGAGAGATATACAAGGGGTTCTCTAACTTCGGTATTAAAACAACCAGCACCTTACTCAGTTCCGGATTAAAACTACCAGTAGCAAAAGCTTCCTGAATGAACTTACATATAGAAACTCTTACCACATCCCAATTTGCTTTGTAAAAGACAGCTTGAAATCCATCGGGACCAGGAGCTTTATAGGCAGGCATTGAACAAAGTGCTCGAAGAATCTCATTCTCATGTGGAATCTGTCCCAAGCTTTGTATGCCACCTTCATCAAAACAGAATTTGGATCTTGGGCACCAACAGTCACAATCTTCCTCAACCTGCTCTGATGCAAATAACTTCATGAAGTAGTCTGTGACCATTGATTGAAGCTCCTTTTGCTCATCACACCAACTACCATCCTCCCGTTTTAGAGCCAAAACACGATTTCGATGTCTGCGTAGTACCGTTGTTGTGTGGAAAAACCTCGTATTGCGATCACCAAATTGAATCCATTTTGATCTAGATTTCTAGAACCATAACATTTCTTCCTGTTGGAGCACTCTGTTATACTCAGCTGTCATGGATTCCTCCAAACGGTGAAGATGAGAGCTCGGTCTGGTTTCAAGAGCTTTTTGTATCCGCTCTAGTTGAGTTAGTAGGGAGCGTTTCCTTCTAAATATATTGCCAAAAACTCTGACATTCCACTCCCTTGCCGCGGTCTGTAGATGTTCCAAGTTAGAAGCAATCTGTTCATTGGGGTTCCAACAACTCACAAGGAGTTCTTTAAAGTTCTCATGTTGTAACCAAGCAGCTTCAAACCGAAAGGGCTTTAGTTGTTTATTACACACAAAACCTCCATGCAATTTAAGCAATACAGGGCAATGGTCTCCATGAGTTCTTGGTAAATTTCAAACAATTGCCTCTGAAAATTGCAATCGCCATAATTCATTACAGAACACCCTATCCAATTTCTTTTTAATTAGTCCACCCGAGATTCTCTTATTTGTCCAAGTGTAACGACAGCCCGCTGAATCAACGTCTATTAGTTTCCTCTGCTCCAACACCTTCCACAATATTTCTAGTTTGTTGAAACTCTCTTGAGTACCACCCTGTTTTTCCTGCATAGAAAGGACTTGGTTGAAGTCACCAATAAGAACCCATGCGGTCTTATCGAAATCGCTAAAATTCAGAAGATAATCCCAAAGCAATTTCCGTTGGGTATAAGAAGGGCTTGCATAGATGGCAGTAAGATTCCAACAGAGACCTTTACTGTCCGAAATTGCTATAGAGATAAATTGGCTACAACATTCCACCACCTTAACATCCCCCAAATTTGCATTCCATAGTATCCATATGCCTCCCGAAAAACCCATCGCATCCACTTTCGTATATTTATCAAATTTCAGTTTATGTATGACAGAATCTGCAACTCTGCCACTTATTCTTGGTTCTGCCAAAATAAACATATCTAACTTGTGCATTGACATAAGCTCTCTTGCATGTCTTAAGAAATCTTTGTTCCCCGCGCCTCTACAATTCCAAAATACAACTGACATTGAATAGTTAATTAGGAAAAGAGAAGGATAAAGACAAGTGCCATTACTGAACCTCCATATGGCTAGAAGAAGCATCCAAACCCGACACTATGCCATTTTCGCTTTCTTCAAAAAGAGGATTTTCTACATGCGAACAGTGGATCAGTGGAGTTGCCACCTCGATGTCGAGAGATTTCTCCTTACCACTTTGTCCAGTTTGTGTGCATGCATGTTGCGTTGGGACCACCCCACAAATTGCTTCACCACTCTTGGCCATATCTTGATTAGAAACAAGCATCATATTAGATCCTGTAAAAACACCCAGTTGTGCAGTAGGTTGGTTGCTAGTGGGCTGAACCACCTGATCCTAAATGGGCCCGTTATCTGATTTCCTCCTCGCAGCATCCTTAGCAGCTCGTAAATTAGACCTAGTCCTTGAGGTCAGTCCAGGATTAAGGCCCACGTTTTTCTGAACTTGATCCCTGCTCTTCAAAGAACTCCCAGCTTGGAAAGTGAATCCTGTTTCCATACAGTTTGCCAAACTCTGGAAAGATTTATTTAGGGATATTCCTTCCTTATTTGGCTTAGTTATGAGATTCTTCTCTTGATTCTCCTTGTTGGCAGCTGTTGTTCCCTCCTTGACCTTCGCCTTTCCTTTCTGCTTTCCAATATCAAATGTTTCTTCTCCCCTTATTACCTCTAAAGAGATAGGCACAGATTTCTCTTCTTTCTTTTTTGGAGCTTTATGATCATCCATCAAAGGAAGCTTCCCCCGTGAACTACTCTCAACAGTTAACTTTCCTTTGCGAGTGTCTTCTCCCTTCCGTGGTCCCCTGACTTTCCTCTCCACCAACATCCATGGTCCAAATTGGTCTTCTTGTTGACTTGGAACCTCCGTTGTAGCTTGTTCATTGGGATTAACTTGACCCATTGGATTATCATGCACCATCATGGGGCAAGTGTCAATTTTATGTCCAAATTTTCCACAGTGAAAGCATATCATATGAAGGCCTTCAAACTCTACTAACTGTTTATGCTTTCCTATAAAAAATTTTGACACCAATGGCTTAGTAAGATCCACCTCAATACATAATCTGGCAAATTTACCACGCAAAGTTTCTTCTGTGTTCCTGTCTATTTTGATCACACGACCTATACAAGCTCCCATCCTAGACAGCGCCATGTGATTGTAGTACTCCATAGGTAGCCCTGGCAAACGAATCCAGGCAATTATTTTGGAAATTGAGTCTTTAGAGGGATTAAAATTCGGCGACCATTGACGAACTGTCAAATAATGCCCACCGATGATCCAAGGACCTCCTTCAAGTACATGAACATAATCTTCTTTCTTCTCAAACATGAACAAGAAATAATCCCTACCAAGATCGAAATTCTGTATCTTCCCATTAGTTGCCAAAGCTGTTTGATCTTGGAGGAAAAAAGTTGATAACCCACTGTTCGTCCCAGCAGTTTAACAATGATGGCCTTGCTCCATGGTTTTCGTAATAAGGCTTTTTCTTCCTTAGAGAAAGAAATCTTAGGAACCACGCTATCACTATCTTCCTCATCATCAGAGATCTGATCATCGAAACACATATCATCATCTGCATTCCAATCACACCAGTCCGAATCCTGTGAGTTTGGTTGTCCTGTCAACTTATCCCTATAAGACAACTTTGTATCCTCCTTAGTCTGCGATTGTTGTTGCATATCGCCATGTACGGGTTCCAAAACATCTTCCTTATCCGATTCAACATCCACATTCCGAAATCGCTTGAACTTTTTCCTTGTCCGTTTTCGAACTTCACTCGATTCCTCATTCGCACCAGAGAGGTTTTCCATCGATTCCTCAGATTTGAAAAGAGCCTTTTGTTATATTTTCATATAACATATACATTATATCTAAAATTTAATTTAATCAAATCGCATATTAGTGTTTTATCCTTGTTTTCTATTTTATATGTGAAATCTATTGGATCATTAAGTAAGTGACATATCTTTAAATATAGCAATGAATACTTAGGAATCATTTACTACTTTTTAGCTGAACAAAAAATCTTTGAAATTTCTATTTAAAAAAATTTGTACATGAAATTGATTTTAAGATGGGAAAAACTTTGATTTACTCAAATCAAAGACATGTTGAATTTTTTATATACTATTTTTATTCAAAAAATTACAATATCAATTTGATTTAACTTTTACACAATTTGCATAATTATATGAAATATATAATTTTTTATATTAATATATTGTAAGATACAAATTACAAATAAAAAATATTAAATATAAATTTGTTATCTTTTTTATAAACATAATAATTTTTATTATAAAATTTCAAAAAATATAAATTATCAATAAATTTATTATTTAATTAATATATTTTCATGTGTCGCATTAATTTAAAATTAGTAATAATAATACGAGGTCCACTTAATGGTTAATAGCTAAACCAAGCAGGCTTCCAAACCGTAGGGAACTCATTTTGCAAAAACAAGCTCTGACTAACCGATCCAAATTGCTGAAAACAAAAACGACTAGGCCTGCTGAACTGAGCCTCTTTCCGATACCTCTCTTGCCCCAAAAGATGGCGATTTCAACACTCCAAAAGCTCACCTCCCAAATCTATCGTCTCCCAGCATTCTCCTCCCACATCCTCATCCGATCCTCCGCCACCTTATCTTCCTCCTCATCCTCCTCCAAAAAAGTTGCCGACCGGATTGTCAAGCTCTTCGCCATTGACCCAGAAGGCCAGAAGCGTGAGGTAGTGGGTCTAGCCGGCCAGAGTTTACTTCGTGCCTTGACTAACAGCGGGCTGATCGACCCGGCCTCTCACCGACTCGAGGAGATCGACGCTTGCTCCGCCGAATGCGAGGTCAACATCGCCCAGGAATGGCTCGAGAAGCTGCCACCACGTTCGTACGATGAGGAATATGTATTGGTAAGGAATTCGAGGGGTCGTATCTTGAACAAGCATTCAAGGCTTGGGTGTCAGGTCGTGCTTACACCTGAGCTCCAAGGTATGGTTGTCGCTGTCCCCGAGCCTAAGCCTTGGGATATTCCATAAAAATTTATAGAGAAAAAAAAAAGATAAATGAGGGAATTTTTAGTCTATTCCTGTTGTTTTTGTTGGACTAATAGTAATTTTGGTACTTTGAAAGACACGAATTTTATTTGTGATTTTTGTGCATTGCTGCCACTATGCGATTTGGGTGCTTTGGAATTTACATGAAAGTTATTCTATGGATTTTGATGTTATTTTTGGATTTTCTTCAATGACTATGCTTTATTAGTTTCTGCAGACTTTAGGGAATTAATCGAAAATTCTTATTATATAGAAATTGCATTTAATTTTAATTGATTTTTAATGCTACTAGTTGCAATGGGAACTAAGAATTCTGGGTTTTGTTCACTTAGTAATGACATCGATGGTTGTTGCTGTTACATAGCTATGACCATTGTAGTATTTCCTTCCTTTTTTTATCTGTTTCCTTACCTGACTGGAAAAAAATGTTGCAGCCTTCTACTTATCTTGACCTTGTTTCCTGGGTGATGGTGGGCTTTGTTCCTAGATGGTTGGTTTAATCATCTCAGAACTTTATATAGAACTGTCTGCTAAAGGTTCTTGCTTGTGTTTAATTTGGTAGTACATATCTTGAAACCAATAGATCTTCATATGAATCTTGGTTGAACATTGTCATTGAGCCATAGATTTGTAAATAATGGTATAGAGAATCCACTGAGGGTTGTGCGGTTCTGTTGCCTAACAGTGATGGAAGAAGGATTGAGCCCTTCTGGAGGGAAATTGTATTTAATTTTAATTGATTTTTATCGTGGTTAAAGCTTGATGCTACTAGTTGCAATGGGAACTAAGAATTCTGGGTTTTGTTCACTTAGTAATGACATCGATGGTTGTTGCTATTATATAACTATGACCATTGTAGTATTTCCTTCATTTTTTATCTATTACCTGACTGGAAAAAAATGTTGCAGCCTTCTACTTATCTTGACCTTGTTTCCTGGGTGATGGTGGGCTTTGTTCCTAGATGGTTGATTTAATCATCTCAGAACTTTATATAGAACTGTCTGCCAAAGGTTCTTGCTTGTGTTTTATTTGGTAGTACATATCTTGAAACCAAAAGATCTTCATATGAATCTTGGTTGTACATTGTCATTGAAACATAGATTTGTAAATAATGGTATAGAGAATCCACTGAGGGTTTTGCAGTTCTGTCACCTAACAGTGATAGAAGAAGGACTGAATGTGTTGGAACTGTATGGGCCCTTCTGGAGGAAAACTGCAAAAAATTGTGATTGAAATGAATGTGTGAGATTATTCAAGTATTAAAGATTTGGTAGATTGATAGGTTTTCTAGAGCTGTAGCAAAAAGAACAGCATGATTGTTTCTTTTGAAGGTGTCTGATAATTCAAGGTATTTTGATGGAGGTACATTTGCTAAAAAACTTTTCCAGTACATTATTCCCAAATGTTTAACTTGTGATTTTTTATTCTTCAGCAACCTAGTTAATATATAACTGATTATAGGTGATGTAATTGTACGTAGACTAGTCCATGTATTATAAGAAAAAGCAGTGTTCATGTTTAGTGACTCCATGCATGATATGAATAGGGTAAGTACAATATCAGACTAAGAGATTATGAGTTTTCTGGCTAGCAACCAAGTCGTGACAGAAATTGCATCTTCATTTCACCTGATTGGTTATTTGGCTTTCTTAGGAAACAGGATTGTTTACTGCCTCAAACAGTTCACCCGATCTTTGATCCCAATTAAGCCTCTCAGAATTAGCTTAAGTGACAAAAGTATAGGGCAGAGCTGAACTCTGTCTGATTGGTTCAAAATATCATAGATTACA
Organism: Heritiera fomes; assembly: GCA_032173925.1. Classification (NCBI taxonomy): domain Eukaryota; kingdom Viridiplantae; phylum Streptophyta; class Magnoliopsida; order Malvales; family Malvaceae; genus Heritiera; species Heritiera fomes. Next base: position 13,100,266 of record JAPDPM010000011.1, read on the forward strand.
ATCAAAAGAAATTCCTAATATAAGTTGAATTGCTCAGATATTCCAAGTTAGAGGCCATCTTTTACATGCACTCTAGTGCCAGTGAAGAGTTTGAAAGGTTTGGAATATTTAGTGTTGCTATTCCTGCCAGTGCTTTTTGTTTTGTTATTATTCAAAATTGAGAATTTGGCTTTTGATAAATGAGTGTATAGGATTGGAAGAATTTGGTTCAGGCTTTGTACTATTAATCTTAATAGGAATTTCTATTTCTCAGTAAAAGTGGATTCTTTTATTCTAACAAGTTAGTGGTGTGTCAGATAGAAATTCGTTTTGAGTTCTATTAGGTTAAATGTCTGAAATCTATTTAATGGCAGCAGTCTTTTTATTCCTTTTGAAATGTTGATCCTAACTTTGTTCCCAAATTAGACCTAGGTTTTCAACGTATACGAGTCAAGATACACTCATAATGTTTTTTTACCGGAAATAGATCTCCTCGACATGCCTTATATCATGTAATGTTATTTTCGATGTTGTTTCAATCTAGTGTGTTAGCTTTAATTACAAGATATGGTTTGATCTTATAGGATAAGAATAGTGGAGGGAAAAGAAAATGTTTTTATCAGGTAAGCTGGATGGGAGGCCCCTCACTCAACATATTGGTAGATGCATTTTGTGGGCAATAAAGAGTCCAATGACAGACGATTTGTCATGCCTTTCAACTAGTATGGTTTGCCATCATTCTGCTTGTTCATAACAGTTGTAAGATTTTTGATGGTGCCCCTAGCATTTTGAGCAAAAAAAAGGCGTATATTTTAGCTGTACTTCAAATTTCAGGATGGAGAACCTAATGGCAATTAAGTTGCTCAATGTGCTTTGATTCTAGAAAGCTTTGTTACATAGAGAAATTGCTGAAATCCACTTATGGTACACGAGAGAACCTATCATTGTTATGTCAATAAATTCAGTTATTTTCTTGTTCATATTGATTGTTGGCTGCATGACATCTTCTCCTCATGAGTTTCCCCTTGTGCTAAATGCTAATGTTACTTTTCATGGCATATTTGACTTGAATTGTAGTAAGTTTTTCTGTGTCATGTCAAAGTCTGCAGGGAGATAAATTTAGGACTAGAAATTCCACACCTACAACAACTTTCCTTGGATGATTTACTTGTTCAACAAATATGGGATGGTGCTGAATCATCTATGCAGTTCAAGTTGTAGAAGAGTTTCAGTATGAACGTCTTCAAAAAAGAAGAACTTCAGCATGGACTGAAAAGTGTTCCAATTTTTTAACCTTCAAACACATTTCTTTGCCTCCAGAAGTTTGCTGCAAAGCTGGTTAGGGAATTGTCACATATTTTTAGCAATGCAAGTTAGGAATCATCAATTTTATAGCTTTATTTTTCCTTATTCTGTCCACGAGGTTAGAGGATTATCACATGTTTTTTAACCAAGTTAGGAACCGTCAATTTTATTATTCTATCTTTTTTTTATTTCTATCGACGGGGTTAGAAGATTAACACGTAATTTTTAGCCAGTGTATCATTAAAAAAGATTAGAAAACTAATATAACTAAATCTTTTGAATTTATTTATAAAAAAATAAATTCAAATTTGACTGTATTTAAAACATATACTCAAATAGGATTTTTTTTTTTAAAATTGTGTAGCTGGATTGGATCCTGTTCAGAGAGCTTGGGTCTAATCGAAATTTTGGGCCTTTGAGGCCCATGGATTGTTTCCCAAAGATCCTAATTAACAACTTCTAAAACCTCGTGAAACCCTAACCCTAGTTTTTCCAACCCTTTATATATAGATTCCCCCGCGCTCCCTGCTGCTCTTTCGCCGTGTACTCTGCGGCTTGTGTTTCTGTTCAGAGTTGAGCAAAGCTTTTCTGATGCCAAATTTTTTGTTTCGGTAAAGCAAGTCAGCTTCTTGGTTGGGTGTAGAAGCAACTTCCTACTCAATCAAACATTTGAAAAATACTTGCGACATGGAAACTCAGCCAGTATCACTCACCTGAATCTGATCTTTGTTTTCTGATTTTTCAGGCCCTTTTCCTACTGGCATATTCTCTTTCTCTGTTCATCCCCGATAGATCTATTTCTGCCTCTCCCTTCGTTTCTTTCTTTCATTTTTTGAAGTAATCTTTGCAAACGCACTCTGTCCCAAAACCGTTGTAAAAGACGAATTTGTTTTGAGGCAATTTCTTCGTTTGCTATATCATCTCTCTGATTGATTTCCAACTTACTCGCCCAGTTGATCCCTCGTTGTTGATCTTTCTGGGCACATGGTTGGAATACATTTTCCAGTTTTCTTTTCCTTTGTCTAAATAATTCTTGCATATTTACTTTTCGCGAAAAGATTGCAACATGAAAAGGACTTTTTTCTGTTTCTTTTAGTACATTTTTCTTAAAATATTGTCTTCGGGGTTCTAAACTTTTCATTTTTTTAAATATTAAATATGTTTTAGAGGATTCGTATATTTCAATTAATTTGATTAAAAATTGAAAATTTTTAAAATTATTTTGTTAATAAAAGAATTAATCGAATTATATTTGATTTGCTGATTAATTAAATTAAATTTATTTAACAGATTAAAATCAAAATATAAAATTCTTTAATTAAGAGATAAAATTAAAAAATAAGAACGAGACAGTAAGTTCTAGCAGTGAAGCTGGATGGAATTATTTTCAAATTTCTCATAACAAGAAACGGGAATATTGAAACCGAATAAGATATACCCACATAAAAGACAAATAAATCATTCGAAAACTTTGAAAGATTGAGAGAAAAATTATTATTACTTCACATCATCCTATCTTTTGACAACTCACCTTCTCAATTATCAAATTCTGTTTTCCAATTTGACAACTTTTCAAGGAAGGAGCTTTAAAACTGACGGAACAGCAGTCCCAAGTTGGGGAAATTCGCCATTACAACTCCATAAAGAGTAATCACCTGATTGGGGCATGGCAATTTGGGAGCTCATGGGATTGGGCTTATTAGACCACCCGTCTTCATGCATAAATCTTGGTAAATAATTGCACGGCGTGCCAAGATGTGGAGCAATTGTCATGTGTAAATGACTACCAATGTGACTATATGGATGATATAAACCCATCAGTTCTTTCTCCTTTCTGGAAAGCGCTCGTTCTCGTCTATGCGCATTTTGGTGCCCTCCCAGTGACTGCGAGTTCGAGAATTTCTTGTCGCAGTATTTGCAGCAGAATTCCCGCTTCTGCACCTTTTGTCTCTGCTCCTGGTTGTTCGATTCCCGGGCATTCCAAGGTCTGTTATCAAGGGAGTCCAGCAAATTGAGTTCTTGCCTGGATTCTTGATCAACCTCAGCAGTATCATTTGAAAGCCTTAGTTCTAGGTTAGGCTCCATGTTTTTCACTTAGCTTCAAATGTTGTTGGCTTGAATTGAGTTTTTGTGAATTCAAGGAAAGGAGGGGAGGTATTTATTAAGAGAGGAGACTTTCGTTTATGGCATGGTATCCTGCCAGAAATTGGTGCATCTCTCTAAAAATGGTAATGTAGTAAAGTGAACACAAGTTTGATGAAGATTTAGATTTGAGAGTTTCCCTAGCACATTCTTCAAATATATCTCTTGCATCTCATATCTTTTAGTAATTGAGGCTATATTTGATGCACTTGAAATATATAAATTTCATATAGTATCACTTAATTATATAATGACATCTCACTAATTATTCAATTTAATAATATTTATTTTTATGAAATTTTCATTTCAAGATTTATGAGTTAATGTAGTATGATTCACTAATAATAATATTAAACTTATATAATAACAATGCATCAAATATAATCCTTCTTTTGTAACCAAAAAAAAAATGTAACCCTTCTTAGTACTATTTCATACCTGCCAACCCAAGGTGGTGTGGAAATAGAATTAGTTTGCACGTAAAGAAGTATTTTATTCTCTGCCAGTGCAAGAAAATTGAGTTATAATTAGCCAAAGAGGAACTGAGTAACTAACTCAATAAATGGCAACGTAAACTTGTTTACTTGCAAGATTTCAAGGGTCAAAGGCAAGACTTAAACAAGATTTTTATTTCTTAATTTTGGATTTTCCTTAAAAACAAATAAAAGAGTTGTTAAATTATTGACTTGGTAATATGAAATTAGTTGCTAATTAAAAGATAGAGTAGCAGTACCTTTTAATAATTCAAGAGTAGGATGTTAATTAAAAGGTTACCAATATTTTGACAAGTTAATCAAATATAATGCCAAACCCCCTTGAATAACATGTCATCAAACACTATTAATCACTTAAATATAATGTTTTATATATGATGCATTAACAATATATAATCTCGATACATTGTTAATGCACCAAAAATTGACACTTCATCAATATGTAAACTAAAAAAATGTTAAGCCCTTAAAAATAAATATAATAATTTTTTTTTTCATTTTTCTCATAAGAATTTATTGATGTAGTGTTAACTTTTTTTATGCACTGACAGCGTATAGATACTATATATTATTAGTGCATTATATATATAAATTCTAAATATAATTATAATCATATAAATATATTAATAATATATAATAAAATTATACACTTATTAATTATTATATATGATGATTATTTAATTTAAAATGATTTTGTACCCTTACTTGAATTATAGAACATAACTAATTGAAAAATTCTCAAGTGAAGTTGGGTTAACATTATTCTATTTTTTTTATTTGAACTTGACTAAATTCAAAATCAGAATGATTTCAATTTGAAATGATTTGATTTTTTAACTCAAACTGGACCAAAAACAAAATGATCTGTTTGTTTTTTTGGCTTGATTAAATTTGATCCAAATCCAAAATCTTTCAATTTTTTTGAACCCAAATCCAATCTTATTTGAATCCAAAATGTTTTGAACTTAAAATAATCAAATTTTTCATTAACTGAAAATTATCCTAACCAAAATAATTCAACTTAAACCCTATTTGCCATCTCTAATTTTAGTTTTTTTTAGTAGTATATTTTCATTAGAAGTTACAATCACAATCAGCATATTACATTCTATGAACATGTAATTATGAAAATCACATTACTCAAACTAGGTAATATAGTAAATAACTATAACAAATTAAACAAACTTGTAAATAACTAGACTAACTCAAATTCACACTTGGTGAGATTCGAATTTGAGATCTCAAAGTCTCAGGACCTCGTCTTTGTCACTAAGCTAATGCCTCATCGGCATATCTAATTTTAGTTTTTTTTTGAAAGCATCTCTAATTTTAGTTAGTTACTAAAAAACTACATAATCAAAATTTATGGCTCCATGCCAATGGCAACACTCCAAGTATCGTCATATTTACCTCGTTTCATAAACTTCCAAAACAGAAACTAACCCTCCAATTATCCTACAATAATCAAAATCAGCAGCCAACTGCAAATATACCAAATTTAAACCCATAATATTAAGAAAGCACACTAATTTAGGCCTAAGTCAATGATTTGAAGCAAGAAACGCGTTTTGCACACACAAATTAAAGAGACAAACCCAAAATAAGAACCCTTATATTGTTAAAAACCATTTGATTTCATTAAATTTTTATATTTAGTGTGCATGCTTGAATAAAAGTATAAAACCTTTCTCTTTCTCCACCTTTTACTCATCAAAACAATTGCAAACAACAATCACCGCTTATTCTCGTTTTTGTTCACAACCATTGTTCGGTCCCTTCGAATTTTCCTTGTTAATTACCTTTCCCATCTCTCATTGCAATTTTCGTCTTTCTTAATCATCTTTCTGTACTAATATACAGAGTTCTTTTTAACATTGTTCCTTCTTTCCATAGCTCATAGGGTTATTTCTGAGTTTGTCTAACTTAAAAGCAAACGTTTTTGTTAGGGTTTATCGTTATATTTATTGGTTGATGGAAGGAATGGATCCAGCAGAGCTTCGACGAGTGTTTCAAATGTTTGATAGGAATGGAGATGGCAAGATCACAAAGAAAGAGCTTAGCGACTCTCTAGAGAACTTGGGTATCTTCATCCCTGACAAAGAACTAAGCCAAATGATCGAAAAGATCGATATGAATGGAGATGGTTACGTGGATATTGATGAATTTGGGGAATTGTATCAAACGATAATGAACGAGAGGGACGAGGAGGAGGACATGAAAGAAGCTTTTAACGTCTTCGATCAAAACGGAGATGGGTTCATCACGGTGGAGGAGTTGAGGTCGGTTTTGTCATCGCTGGGGCTGAAGCAAGGCAGAACCATAGAGGATTGCAAGAGGATGATAATGAAGGTGGACGTGGATGGAGATGGCATGGTTAATTTCAAGGAGTTCAAGCAGATGATGAAAGGTGGTGGCTTTGCTGCCTTGAGTTCCAGTTAATATATATCTAGAGTTATCAAAGAAATGTTCTAGGATAAGGGAAAAAGGAAAACGAAAAGAAGAGAGAGAAGGGAGGGATTGCCTATCTAGCTAGCTAAGGGATTCTCTTCTATCATCTTATTGTAAGAATTTGCAGTATTTTCTCTCTATATTGTTATTCGTTTTAATTAACTTCTTCTTATTGCCTTTCCGAGTTATGTACTCACCTTCCTAATTGATCTTACTCTAGCTCTCAATGCTCATCTTTTGCAACTTGAAGTTTAGCTCCTCAGAGGCTCAACTAACAAATGAATCTTATTCGGTTTCGTATTTGCTGTTTATTCGGCCTATCTCTCGGATTTCATCTTGTTAAGATAGTAGGATGTTTTTATATAATTCATGTATAACAATTTATACTAACTATTACACCAGTATGCATAAGTAAAGGTATATTATTTAGGGGTGAGCAAAAGTTGACTTGGACCAATTGAATCTATATGTTTTGAGTTAAGTTAATTTATCTAAATTGGTTTTGGATTTAATTTGGTTTTTTAGGTTAATTTATTTGGTTAAGCCGATCAATTTTCGAATTTTAAAATTATATTTAAAATATATTATATTATATATAATATAATTAATTTAAATATATTTATTTAAACAAACAAAAAAAAATAACAAAACACAAATTAATAAGTTCATTTTTCAATCTAATCAAACCTAATTGATTTATTTCGATTCAGTTTTTTTTATTTGTATACTTAAATTAGTTTGGTTTGATTTTTCTTTTTATCTAAATTGATTTTTAAATTTTCAGATCAAATCGATCAAAAAAATCGATTTATTCACCCACTGATATTATTCCTGTAGCTAGTCAGCATGGCGCTGTATCTTCATTTCTATACTACTCTTATATCCTTTTTGGACGTATAAGAGGAGGCGGGTGGATTGTAAAGTACTTATAAATAACAATTAATCATGGCAAGCCTCTCTCTTGGACTTCATAAAGGTTAATGTTGATGCAGCAGCCTTTTCTAACTCGGGATAGACGGCGGCCGGAGGTGTTTTATGTAATCAAGATGGCTCTTGGATTTTTGGTTTTATAAAAGGGATGGGTTGGGGAACAATTCTTAGAGCGGAACTATTTGCTATACTCACTGGTTTGACTGTCGCCTGGGACTCAAGTTTTCCAAGGATTCATTGATTGCTGTGCAGAAGGTTAACAATCAGATAAAGAACCGTGATCCATTGTGTGGGATCATTTTAGCATGCAAGGAATTATTGCATCATCGAGAGTCTGTTGTCCACACCTATATCTATCGGGGAGCTAATAGGTGTGCCGATTTCATGGCCAACTTAGCACATGTTAGGAGGGTTGATACAATGATCATTAGTAATAGTAACCCCGCAGGATATCATTAGTTTGTTGAATAATGACTAATGGTCATGGCTGTGACAGATTTGTTATGGAATAATAAGCTCTCTTGAGCGCTTTTGTACCCAATAATGTTTAATCTCTAGCATTTAGGCTTGAACTAACAGTTTTTACTTATTTATCAGAACTAAAGTTCGAACTTTTTTCTTTTTTTTTTTGTACCTTCATAAGAAAAAAAAACTATAAATAAGAAAATCAAATGTGCCAGCTGCTTCTAGAAAATATCATTAAATTGCATGTTAAGCACTCCATGATTTGGGACTTTTTTACTCGCGAATTAAAGAGTCAGATCAGACCAATCTCTCACAGCAAAAAAAAATCAAAACCTATGCAATTCGTTGTCAAAGTAGAGCAGCCAAAGAAAGAACGTTAGAAGCAAACAAAGGCAACAAAGACACAAGCCATAAGCAAGTGCTCTGTCACAGCATCATCTAACCCATTGGGATCCGACCCAAACGATCTTTCAAAGGTCTTAGGTTTTGCTGGATAGGATGAATAGAAAAGAGTTACTAATCTAATAATTAAATTACAAAATAAATAAAAAAATAATTATAAAATCTAACTATTAAATTAATAAACTTTTTATCCTCACTTTTTTTCATCTTTTATACCGAACAAAACCTTTACCTCGGCGTACATAACAACGGGAAACGTTGCGAAATATTTAACATGAAAGCTATTAAAAAGGCTTGTTGTTATGTTGACTGTTGATCTGTCTCCCAGGCCCAAACCACACAATCATGTGAAGCAAACGGGCCGCTACGTGCATGCGGGCCTTCGATAACTCGGCTCAAAGCTTATAAAGGCTAACCCAGAATACGAGCTGAGAGACTGAGGCCGAGACACTGAGGAGGACGGAAAGAAATAGAAATGGCGGGGAGGGTTTTAGGTTCAGCTTCAACGGGTCTGCGTAATTATCATGGCCTTAAGATTTTTTGTTGTAATTCATTCATTTACATTCCCAATAAGCTCCTTCACATAACCAGGTATCTCTCTGTATTTGTTAATGTTTAGCTTGTGATGGGATTGAATTTGTTTCTTCTTTTTTTTCCTTTGCTTATGGCTGTTTCGCAGCTGGTACCATTTTCCTGAACCAAATGGGGTTCTTTTCTTGGTGCCAGTGTCATTGGATTTGAATGGAAATGCGTTAATTCATTGAAGAAAACACACTTCTTTTATCGTATAAAAAGCTTGGCTTTTGGCAATCTGGGATGCTTTAAACATGCAATCAGTCATCTTTGGGACTGAGACTTAATGTGTTGCTTTCATCTTGATTGAAGTTCCTGTTGGAGTTCATAAAATTTAATGCGATATTGATGGATTCATAAACCTTATATTTGTTTTGGAAATAACATCTTTTAGGAGGTGTGTTAGGAATTTGAGGTCCCTTGGATTTTCTTGTAAAACCTTAACAACTTTAATTTGGGGCTATTGTTTGTTTTTTTATCCAACTAAGAATCGTTTGGTTTCGGTTTAATTAGTAAAACTCGTTAATTTTTGCTCTGTTTTATAGAATCGAGAAAGGATTCATGATCAGCAATTATTTTGTATGCTTTTCTATTTCTCCCGATTGATTTTTTTGGCGTTAATGAATGAATCCTGTTGCATCTGAGTTATATGCTTTTATCTATTTCCCTTAGTTTTTCAAAAGCCCAATGTGTATTTTCTGGAAAACATAATGATAAAAACTTGTTAGATGACTGAGTTAGTTTGAAACCTTTTAGGCTTTAGTACAATTGAAGAATGTATTTAGTATTTCTTTTGTATATGTATTTTCTAAAACTGAAATTTTCACTAGAAAGATAGCAATTGCTTAGCGAATTTGCATGAGGATTTACTAACAGTGCAGTAGTTTGGGTGATGTTATATGCAAGGGTTTTGGTCAACAGCAGGCATTTGCCCCAATCTATGACATAAAGAGGTGTCTGCTTACGGGGCATGTCTGGATTCATACAGCTCCATTTCATACTTCTGAAAAAGTTGTTGGGGCACTCAACTATTCTGAGAAAGATGCGGGTGTTGATGATGCTTGTAGTGGTAATGGTAAGGTGAAGAGGAAGAAATTGAAGGGTAAACGAGCTGTAGTAAGGTGGTTAAAATTCTTTAGGTGGAAGAAAAAGAAAGAGTATGAAAGAATGACAGCTGAAGAAAAAATTCTTTACAAACTTCGAAAGGTAAGTTCCCTGTTTTTCTACAAAATGCTTCACGTGCTCTTTCTCTATCTCTCCTTCTCATTAGTGATTTTAAAGTTGGGATGTTTCTCTAGATAGTCATTTATAAGCTAGTATCTGTACATTCTTCTGTGTCGTAACTCTTTTTTAATGTGCATTTCCTCCATTTGTTCTTCAGGCTCGAAAGAAAGAAGAAAGGTTTGTTACAGCTTTAAATAAGATTGAGCCTGCAGATTCGTCAGAAACAACCCATGATCCAGAAATATTGACTCCAGAAGAGCACTTTTTCTTTCTGAAGATGGGCCTCAAGTGCAAAAATTATGTGCCAGTTGGGAGACGAGGAATTTACCAGGGTGTAATTTTGAACATGCACCTTCACTGGAAGAAACATCAGACTTTAAAGGTGGTGGTTAAGACATTCTCATCGGATGAAGTCAAGGAGATTGCTGCTGAGCTTGCAAGATTAACAGGTGGAATTGTGCTTGACATTCATGAAGATAATACAATAATTATGTACAGAGGGAAGAATTATTCTCAACCACCAACAGAGATTATGTCACCCAGGGTCACTCTTTCTAGAAAGAAGGTCTTTCTTCTCTCCTTACCTTTTCTTGGTTTTGTTTTTCACCCTAATATTGGAAATCTAAAGAATGGAATTGAGAATTTCAGTTTCGTGAGCCCTGGACCATGTGGCTTACAAAGTACAAACATTTCCTGAATTTTGCTAACTCTTTATTTTCTCCTATAAAGAAAATAATATGGGGAACGGTTCTTGGTCATTTCTTTTTCTTATTTTTTTGGCCAAGGTTCTTGGTCAATTCACATAATCAGATATTGAAGTCAGTTAGGCACAGAAAATTTGAATAGAACTGAATCAGTTGCATTTAATTTTCTCAAATAAGTAAACTTTTAGGGAATTGCAGAAATAATGTTACTTTGAGGGTAAATGCCATTGGTAAAAGATACTTGGAAAATTACTGACAACCTGTTATTATCATTCATAAACTGGTATATTTACCAGTATCTTGCCTTAGCATATATTGTCATTGACTCATGGTTGAATAGCCTAGGTTTCTGTAGACTGATTTCTATATCTCGTAAAAGTCTTAAGTTGTTTCTTGTTTGAGATGATTTTTGTATTTTCACTGTATGACTCTAACCCCATGTTACTGTTTAAGCTCTCATTTGGTAGATTGTTGGACGTAGAGCTGGCAATGTCTTTTGATCAAGTATCTAAATTTGCCTTCACAACATTTTCTTTCCATTCCTGTTGTATAGGCACTGGATAAATCCAAATATAGGGATGGCCTTCGAGCTGTTAGGAAGTATATTCCAAAGCTTGAGCAGGATCTTCAGTTGCTATGTGCTCAAGCTGAAAATAGACCCGATCTTATGCAACATGTGCAGAAGACTGATAATTACAATGAGGATTCTAGGAAGAATTCAAACATGCAGTTTGAGGGTTCAAATAAATTGAAAGAAATTTTAGAAGAAAGCAAGGAGCTTTCTGAAAATGAATCTTCCACAGATTCACTTATGGCTTCAGATTCTGAGGATTTGTCAGATATTTTTGAGACTGAGTCTGAAGCTGAGATGGAGAAGAGGGAAGAACGACCGCTTTATTTGCATGAATTTGACAAATTTCCAGTAGAAAGTGATGGGGAACCTGAAGATTTTGACGAGCACCTGCGGAAAATATCTGTGGCCTCAAAAGTTACCACGGCATCAGAGACAGATGTTAGCTCGCCAAACTTTGATGAGGTAGATCGGATATTCCTACGAGCTGCTTCACTCTTAAAGAAAAAGAGGAGATAAGAGGTATCATGATTGATATTATTCTTAAAATAGCTGTTGTAGATGTTTATTTACTCTACAGATTGATTGAATAGTTCTTAATGCATTATGAGAGGGCAGTACATTGAGGGAATCAATATAGCGATACTCGAGCTTTTAGTAACTTGGCTGTCGAGAATCTATGAACGTGTTTGTTCAGACATTTTTCCAGTATACACTACACAGAATGTGTTTGACCTTTTCCACCACTAGCATGCAAATGCTCAACTTCTGTATAGCTATGTTACGCATGCAACATGGCAGAGCTAGAACCCACAAGAACCCAAATCCTCCTCACCCATTTCACAGAGAAGACATGGTAATTTCGTTCACATTTGGCACTTTACAATTCCCACAGAGGCTTTGTAGTCTAAAATCAAATATGCAGGGAATGATCCAAATTAACTTATGTTCGCATTAGTGAATCACGGTTGGATAAATCTAAACAAGGGTTGCAGATGGTATTGTATGCATCAGAGATATTTATGCCTAGCGAGAAGATAGACTAAACGTATCGGCCATCTGAATCTTCTAGCTCTGCTTCTTCAAGTTCTCTTATGTTCTTGACTATATCTTCAACCCTTGTTGACAATTGATCAGTATGTTCCTCGACAAGTTTCAATATCATGCTGAGTTGCTCCTGGTAAGCTGCACACCGCCGTTTACATTTTTGTTTCTCATTGTTCAGCTCTTGGGTTAGTTCTCGTATTCTCTGATCCTTCTCATCCTACATAAAACAAAATCATTTTAGAAGGAAAACATTAGGGTAAAAAAGGTATACGAGTCAAGAGACCATGTACCTGTCTCTATATTTGAGCATGCCCATGATTCTATTCCTACATGGTTATATACAATGCTGAAAGACTGATGGTTCACCAATCCTAATCCATAATTTTCATCATCTCACCAGAGGTTTAGTATATAGAATGTGATAGCATGAACTAATAAACTAATCTCATATGCACCTTGATATTTACAATTAGAAGAGAACGTAATGTACCTCACTGATCAAATTTTTGGTGGGCCCTCGCCATGGTACTTTTCCAGGTGACATGAGTGAGTGATTGTGCTCCTTTACGAATTTGGTAACAACCCATTTTTCCCCATCCCTTAAAGCCAACCTCAGCATTGCAGGGCAGCCTTCTCGAGTGATAGGTGGGGGAGGAAGAACCCTGTCTTTTCTATACATATATTTCTTTTCACGAAAGCCTTCTTTTGAACAAACAAAATCTTGACCAATTACCATATTGTTTATTCTTGAACGTCGATTATGATGGATTCTCACTGTAAAACCAGTGCGTCTTCCATAAACAACATAAAATTCCTTTGCAGCATCTCTTGACTTGAACTCCATGCCAATATATGGTTCCACGGCATCACCTAACAAAGGTAAACTCTCAGTAGACTCTTCTATAATCTTGTCAACTTCTCCCAAGCATAAATCAATGTTGTCTGAAAGCTCATGATCAACCAATTCCTGCTCATCAAAGTTTTCAACTTGTAAACACCTTACACTTTCATCTGAATCTATCCCTTGACTAGATGTGCTCTCCATTATGCTCTTTCTTGAGCAAGTAGTTCATTTAGCAGAAGGCCACAGGCAAGCAAAATCAAATAACTTCATTTTCTAATTTCTCCCAATGAAATTTTGCATCTAACTGAAAATTGAAAAGACAAGCAGAAAGATAAATGAGAAACAAGAAGCAAAACAATAAGAATTGTGGTAAATTAAGTGACTATAAGTAAACTCAAACGATCAACTACATAAGCAGAATCATGAATCCTCCTTATCAGATAATGACCGAAAAGATAAAATAGTATTATGGACTACCCAGGAGTCATAAACACTTCAAGAACGATGCTAAAAGACATGGTCATGCAGAAATTTAACTCCATTCACTCTTAGTAAGAGGATTGCCAATACCAACTTGACTAAATGCCATACAATGCCCTCCAAAAGATCAAATTTAGCTTCATTTGACTGTCTCAATAACCAATGCTGGAAAAATTCACAAGGCAAATTCAACAGTGAGGTCCCATTTCTTATTCCATAGTAGAAAGAAAATCTATTAATCTTTTTACCAGAACGAAACAAATTAATAAGTAGGAGTTTTCGCAAGTATTGACACTTATCATAAACAGCTTTGGATAATAAGCAAAAGATCTTTCTAAACTAATGTAAAACATTTTTAAGCACAGTGCAAAGTCATTTATTTGAGCTCATAACCCACTTCCCAAAAGCAAATTAGTCCTAATTCAAACATGAGCAAGTCCACTCACGATCTCCGCTTTCTTTAACATTTATTATACAGAGAATCATCAATTACTTTTGGCATCAAACCCTAAATGATTAGACTTCATTCTTTCCTATCAGCATCTCAAGTACATTATATTATACCTTCTAAACATGGTGGGCAGAAAAAAGTTTTCCCATCCTTTAATCCTGTAGATATCAAAATTACAAAACTAACTTCATTTTTTTGCACTGGCAAACAGATAAAGAAAAAAAGAACCCTATTCTGCACTTTTTTTTGGAACTAAATTCAACACAGAGCAACAGAGAAACAAAAATTACAGAAGCCAATAAATCATCAGAAAAAACATTGAATCGACTAATATAAAACATCCCGAAATGAAATATTATAAACCAATCATAAATTAATCCTAGGTCACTGTCTTCAGTACAGAGACAGTGAAAGTGCATAAATAAAAATGAATTAAATAGAAAAAAAAAAAGAAAAGTGAAGGATCAAGGAAGGAATTAGAGTAATTGGAGTGACACGTTGTGTAAACCAAATCATTGTGGCGCTGCTAAATTTATTTATTTATTTCCTTTGGGTTTCCAGGGAACCAGACGGAAAACAGAAAATACTTAAAAATTAAAAAATAAGAAAAAAATAAGGAAAAAAATGGGCTACGATGATTAGCTACTTACTGAGAAAAAAGAAAGAACGAAAGAAACCCGAGGATTGAAAAGATTGCTACTTGCTACGGTTCAGGTGAGGCGTACGGTGGAACCTGATGGAGGGGAGCTGTAGGTTATCACATCTTTTTTATTTCTTGTGTTCAACGAGGGCCCCACCTTTTGAAAGAGTAAGCCTTAAACGGCGCCGTTTATGTTTGGACGGTGATTTCACTAGGAAATCAACGAAGACAGACGTAACTTCCCTGCTTTTGCTTAATCCTGTGCTGTCACTACTGTAATTTATGTCGGAGATTTTAATATTTTTTTTTTTATAAATTATAAATATTTTCATTCGTTTTAATGATATAAAATTAATCTTCGTAAAATTCTAACATAAGTAAATTTGTAAAAAATTTGAACTTTTTTATTTTAATTTTTTTGGAACAAGATATTGGAAATAGGAAGGTGAGGTTCACCTTCCTTTGCAATGACCAATCTCAAACAAAGGTTACAAAATCTCCAAAAGTGCAATGAAACTTGTGATTTTTAGCCCTCAATGAAACCAATTTTACTAAGGTTAAATTTGGATGCCCGATTGCTTCCTGTGCAGTGCAATTGAACATGAAAAACATGAGTTAATGATGAATAAATTACCCTTTCACCATTATTTTTCTTTTTTTAATTATTTTATTAAAAGTATATATTTTTTATAATTATTTTTCTTTTTTAATCTTACCGAATCTAATCGCACTATCCATCTAAATTAATCTTACCGGAGCTAGTCACACCGTCTATCTAAATTAGTCATAAGACCTTCAATTCCATTGTCCTACCATTTTCCAGCTGATCGTAGTCTTGTCAGCCGAATGACCACTTCATGGGATTGGCCACAGGTCTCTGGTTGCTAAGCTCCATCTTCTAACAGGATTACGGGCAAAAAAGGTTTTCTGCCTAACCTTGTCCGCCTTTTGTTGCAAAAATCAACCCACAATATGAGAGAGAGAGAGAGAATCATGAAGCTTGGGTTTTCATCTAACAAGATGCTTTAAGGTTCAGTGCACAAGGTTAAATGTTAAGCATCTTGACTAGAACAATATGATCCTAAAGAATTCTGTACACAATTAAAAGCGTCCAAGAAACCAAATATACAAATCTGACCATAGACGAAGTAGTCAAGTTAAATGCCATGGCTATCTGCGGTGTGAATATCTCTGCCTTTCAGCTTCAAGCTTCCTAACGTTGTCAGCAATTACTTGAATTTTTGAAGATAGCTCTTCTGTATGCTCCTCAACGTTATTCATAAAAGTGAACAACTTTTCTCGATAAGCTGAACATAATTGCTCTTGGTGTGCTAACTCCATCGTGAGTTCTTCAATTTTCTTGTCCTTGTCACCCTAAAAACATGGACAAGCCACTCATTTGATGCAGCAAAAGTGAATGATAATGGAAAAGGCACCATTGAATGGCCATTATGCAAGTATATAGATATTTAACAATCACAATGCAAGTGATGAGTTTTGGCTTAGAAAAGAAGCAAAGAAAAGGTCCCTATAAATTTTACCAGCAAACAATCATCCTTCATCATATCAGATAAGAGCACCTCAATAAGTTCCCAAAGGAAGCTAATATTTATAACAATACAGAGTGCATATATAGTCATACACTCAGCACACATACTATTCCTGAAGCTATTGCATGACATCAACTATCCTAGTCCAACACAAAGTAGCATGTATTTTCATTTAATACATGTTCTGGTAATCAGAAAGCTTCCAGGGACATTTTCAACCACAAACAATTCAAAGGAACAAAAGCACAAGTTATAACACCAAAAGTTGGCACAAAAAAGAACAGCATCTATCACCAGCTTTAATCAATGGGTAAAACACATATAGTTCATATCTTAGAAAATGAATTTTAAGTTCAATTCTTTAAGGAAAGTGGTGACCAATGTTTCAATCATGGACATTAATTCCAGTGAAAGAAATTTTCACCCACTCCACAGCATGTTCAATAATTTTAAATTATCATACGAAAACTTGCCCTGTATATAATATTATTAACAATTGAAGTTGAAATCGGCCATGTCAAACAATAAGGCATTAAGCCGAAAAGCTGAAAGCTAGAAAGAGAAACATTGACTTAATATGTAAAGAAAGTAAAAACAACCAAATTAAAAGAAGACTCTCAATGAACTAAAGGTCTGTTCATTTAAGAATAAAGTTAAAGACATTTAAACTCTATTTTTTATACACACACACACACACACACACACACTACTTTTATCATTTAAGACTTGATAGAAACTCACCATGGTATTGAATCCATTGGCTGTGACAATAAGAGGATGATTATGCTCCTTCTCGAATCTTGTAACAACCCATTTTCCAGTCTTTTCCATCTTAACCAAGATAGTAGCTTTGCAACCTTCTCGTGCGCTGGGACGTGGCTTTTTCTCTGGTCCCAATGTGCCCTTATGATTAGGAGAGAAACCCTGTTTGTTACATCCTAGACGACGAGCAAGAGTTCTTCCATCAATCCCAGAACGACGGCGCTGCATAATTCGCACCACAAATCCTACCCGTCTGGCATACTCTATGTAAAATTTCCTAGCATCATCTTCAGATTCAAATTCCATACCCACATATGGTTCTAAGATTTCACTTCCTTCTGGTTCAGCTGTTTTTTCTTCAACCGAGCTGTCTACTATCCCAATTTCCTTGTCCAAATCCACTGTTACCAAAAGAAATTGAATCAGACCTAACATCATTTTCGTTTTCTCTCTCTATGTCAAACAAAATGACAAGTTCATATAGTTAAAAAAGGAGAAAAAAAGTTATACGCCTTTCATGCTACACAAATCATAAATTTTGCTAAATATGATTCATGTTAGAAATTGTTTTCTAAAGTCTTAAAATAGTCATACAGACTGCAAGATAAGCACATTAAATTCAAGTGATCCATAGTAGGAAGGGATTAAAATTCAAAGATGAAAGGACTCTTAACAAGTAAAAGGGTTGAGAGGGACAAATTTACACAAATACAAAAGATAAAACTGGCTACAATTATGTGATAGAAATAAGGAAATGCACAAGATCGGAGGTCCTACTACTTTCATTAGGGCTAAGACTAAAGAAAGGAAATAAACCAATGTACCCAAGGCAGAAGCTTAAAAATCCAATTCCTTAGATGAAAGCATTACGGCATGCCTTCAAAAATTAAAAAATATACATGGAAACTTGATGACAACAAGACCATTATTTGGATTGCCGTTATTTTGACAAATGTTCAACCGAGAGTTGGCAACATGAATCATAAAGCTCAATACAATTGACCGAGGTAACTATTGAATTTAATCCTTTCCTTTCTAGAGGTCCTGAATAACAAAATAGCAAATGCTGCACAAGTACGGACATGGATACCAGATTGACAAGTTACCTTAACCAATATGGTATATTCATAAAACCCAGAACCGAAGACGACAAATGCAGCACAAATTGGTAAACAAATTCCAGAGAATTAGTTAGTCAATCTCCATTGCAAATTAATATCTCCAGAATCTTATATAAAACCCCATACTTTTCTAGCGGACCTTCTTCCTTCCACCATCCAGCTACAACAACAAAACAATTGGGGTACAAAATATCTTTCTTTATTTAGGCAGAATAGTGTAACTATATTCATCGGACAGATCATCTTAATCTACACACCAATAATTACAAAATTTGTTTCCTAATAAAGGCCAGTCATCGAAAGAGTTTAAATACTCCAAAATTACAAATTTTTTCCCAATAGTTTCTGTCAACACAAACCCCAAAATTCTTAAGCCAAAGAAATATCACGCATAAATTTTACCTATATACACACGTATTTCCTCTCTCTCGAACAAGAACGCGGAAGAGAAGGGGAGGCAATTAAGGTGGGGGTTTAAAAAATAATAAATATAAAATTAGAAATAAAGATTTCGAAGCGTAAAAACTTCAGAGGAAAAAACTTACTGAATCAAAAGCTTCAGAGAGACATCCAAAGATAATTTGAAAGGCGACTGATTCACTGATCCGATGCAGAAAGGAATACAAGGTTCAATATGAAATGATGAATTTCACCGTTGGATCCAAACGTAGATTGCCCAAACAATCAGTTTCTGGGCTTGTCTCCCGTGTAAATGCTCGCAGTGAATCCTTGGCACTTCTTACTTTGACGGGTCAATGAATTCAGTTCGGGTTTCATTCCTCGTACGCGGGTAATCCAATTAAACACTTTCCATCCGATATTTTTTTAAAGTTTACCTATACAATGCGAATACATCAGAGGTTGATATCTTATCAATATGTTCTTATAGGTAAATTAAAAATATTTATTTACATTTACATATAAGGACCTATTGATGAGGTGTCAATCTCTGGTACATTGACAATGTATAGAAATTATACGCTGTTAGTGCATCATATATAAATCTTATTTTTTAATAAGTTTAATAGTTAAATGTATCTTACTTTTTACGTAAAATAGAATTAAGTTTTTAATATTTTATTGGGTAAAAATTAGTTTATAAACTTTTATTTTATTATAAATAAACCTTCAATCCGTTAAGACATTTTGCGTAGAAGATGAAGTGAATGACTTAGTTGATTGTCATGTAACATGTGACATGAACAATACTAATAGAAGTTAGTATCATTTAATATATTTGAATTTAATTACATTGTTTTGAATTGTTGAAGGTTTATTTGAAATAAAATGAAAATTTATGGACTTATTTTCAAGTAATAAAATGTTAAGGTTTAATTTCATTTTATACAAAAATTTTGGTATATTTGGCTATTAAGCTTTTTTGATAAAATAATAAAAAAAATACAAATTTAAAATTTCTACCTATTTCATACACACATATGTGTACATATTACCAAATTTCTTGCATATTTACACAATGATGATTATGTTGAATAAATAGTAATCATTACAATTAGAATGTAGTTTTTGAGCTAGTATCAAGTCTTTTTTTTTTCTTGCATGAGTTTAATTTGAATTAATTATTCAATTTTAATATTTTTAATTTTATTTTCTTTTTATATTTATATATAATGCGCTAATAATGTAACATTTATATACTGTCAGTACATTAGAAGTTGATATCTTATTAATAAGTAAACTAAAAATGTCACGTCCTAATTAACAAATTCAAAAAAAAATTATTCGTATTTATTTTTAAAGGTGTAGCATTTTTCAGTTTAATCATTAATAATGTGTCAATCTTTGAATCTTTGTCGGTGTATGTCAATGCATTATATAATATAAATTTATTATTTTTTAGCTTCTCTTTGTTAATATTGTCTTTGAAAGGACAAATAATTGAACTTAATATAAAAATTAAAATTGTTTTATTAGTATTTTCTTGTTGAATAATTATCTAAAATATATTACTAATAGAATTTTTAGACTCTACAAATGGATGATAACACATATTATTTAAAATTTTAAAAAATAAAAAATAAATAAAGTAAAGTATGTGTTATTATTTTAACATCATTTGTGAAATCTAAAAGTTTTTTTGATACTATATTGGCAATGATTAATATTTTTTACTATAAAAGTCAAAAATAAAGAATACAAATTATAGGTATTAAAATTTTGAATATAAGGATTACTAAATATTATCTCTTAAATTAAATGAATTGTATGAATTAAATTTTGAATTCATATGAGTCAAAATGGTTAAGATAGGCTGCTGTGTTATGGTAGGAATCGGTTAGGATCATCTTTTAATTTATATGACTAATAACTTAAAACATTGGCAAAATAAACTTTCATTTAATAAGATATATTTGATAAAGAAAAAATTAAAATTTGTATTAAATTATTTTATTTTTAAAAATATAGTAATGTTTAATCAATATTTTTGTACATAAAATAAATTTTACATTTCACTCTTTTAAGATGAATTTTTTATATAATATATACAATTATATTTTCAATATATTTGAATTTTGAAATTGAATTAAAAAAATAAAAGGATAAAATTTTAAGTTTGCAAAAGCAATTTTTTACCATACAAAAAAAAAAAAAAAAGAAGATAAAAAGTGCACAATTTTACTGCGGACTCGTCGCAGGGAGCAAAATCTCTTCAGATAGCCCGATTCCCTCGCTCCGCACCAAAGCCGACCCTCCCATCAGCGCGATTCTACTTTAACTTCAAAACCTCTGCTTTAATAGCTTAAACCTAAAATTCTTCTCTTCGTACAAAGCCGTGCTCTACTGCTCTGGATTCCAACATGGATCTTCAATCCAGTAAGTCATTTCTGCTTTTCTCAAATTTAATCAACCTAATAAAACCCTTAAAATCAAGCAGTTTCAGTAAGCGTTGATAATTTTTTTTGTTCTTTTATCAGTGGATGAAAATCCTTCCATTGAAGAAGCCGAAACTGGAACAATGCAAAATTCGAACGGAAAAGATTTAGTTACTGTGGAAGGAACTTCCGATGAGGAGCCGTATGTCGGAATGGAATTCGAGTCGGAAGAAGCAGCCAAAGTGTTCTACGATGCGTACGCCACACGCGTGGGATTCATCATGCGTGTGGATGCGTTTCGCCGCTCAATGCGTGACGGCAAAGTGGTTTGGCGTCGACTGGTATGTAATAAAGAAGGGTTTCGAAAGCTAAGGCCTCGTAGAAGTGAAAATAGGAAGCCTAGAGCGATTACGAGAGAAGGGTGTAAAGCAATGATTGTCGTAAAGAAAGAAAAAACAGGGAAATGGGTGGTTACGAGGTTTGTTAAGGAACATAATCATCAGCTGGTTCCCATCCCTATCAATGGTCGGCGAAGCATGCTTTTATCGCAAACGCCTGTAAGTTTTTTACTTTAAATATATGCTTTGTATGTTCTGTAAGTAATTAACTGATTACTATGTCTATAAGTTTATAATGGGAGGAACTGGTATAGTTGAGAAGGCATGGCTCTTTTTTCTATAACAGAGTGAAATTCAACTATTAGTGGTGAATGCAAACGCATTGTAGTCTTTTTGAGGAGTTAAACTCCATAGAATTGAAAATTAGGTGATATAGAGCGGGAAAAAGTTTTTTAAGGTTTGCAAAGCCTTAAGTAGGGTTTGCAGTTCAATTCCTGAATCAGTGAAGAGTATGTAAAGATTAATTACAGAACGAGGGCAAGTAACCGAGATAATAGGATTGTTGAAATGTGATCCCATTTCTTAAAATCTGGGAACTTGTTTCAACTGTATTTGATAATCAAGTTAAAAGAATTCAAGCGGGAAACTAAGCAACACAACTAATTCTTTCAAATAAGTATCAGTTAGGAGAAAGTATGCATTATAAGAGGGAGCTATATACTCCAGATTAAAGCTTTGGAGCATTACCAATGGTCTTTCCTTGTCTGTAAAAGTTTGAAGAATTACAAGTCTGACTGTCGTTAGGAAAAAATGGGTCAATTGGTGTTTTAAGGAGTGTTGTCTGCACAGGGGGAAAGTTAGGCTCATGAAGGTGAATACGTAGGTTGACTAGGGAGCAGTTCAGAACTCATTTAAGTGAAGCTTTCATAAATAAGCTGCAGTTTCAGAGATCATTAAGATTTTGAACATTAGAACTAGCTTTTGAGGACTGCCCTAAAGATATTGTTCCAATTTTGAGAAGAAGAATTTTAAAACGCTAGAAGAAGGAGGTAGACATCCGGAGCTAGATATTCCTTAGATTGGTGACAATCTGGCTGAAAGTATCAGAGACCACCAATTAATAAGTTATAATGTGTTTATGGAAAATTATGTTATTAATTAAAATATGGATGGTTAGGGATGAGACTTATAGTTTTGAGCTCAACGTTCTGTGACCCCATGCAGTCCATAAGCTTCCTTTGGGGGAAAGATTTTACTGTGGATCAGCTTGCTTGAGACCGGATTGCCTTCATTTGTTGAATTGTCTGCCAGATTCGTTTACCGGAAAAAATTGTATATCTGATAGGTATTTCCTCAATGCCAACGGAATAGTTGGAAATTCAGCTTCAATAGCTTCTGAGTCTTAATATGCAAATCCTGTACCTAGTCTGATTAAATTGAATTGCTTGACTGATATGCTAATTTTCTTGCTGATTGAGCAACTATGGATTTATTTCAAATATCCGTCTGCCTGTACGGACACCAACTGGAACTATAGACCCGGAAATGGTCACAGCAATCTCCTTTTTTTTATTTTTTATAAGTTGGTTCCATTTTTGAGTTCTTTTGGCATTTGACAGCCTTAAAGGTTTGTAGTCTATTGACAGAATTAACCATGCCACTCTTTTCTTCTCTCTCTCTTTCTCTCTCTCATATTCACATACACATGCACATTCTAGGATGAGAAAGATGTAAAGATTCGAGAATTGACAGCAGAGTTACAACGGGAGCGAAAGCGCTCTGCAGTATTTCAAGAGCAGCTTGATGTGGTGTTAAGAGAACTGGAGGAGCACTCCAATCACCTATCAAGAAACATTGATGATATTGCTCAAAGTTTGAGGGAAATTGAGTCAAAGGGAGTGGCACTTTCGCAGAGGTAATAGTGCTTATAAACTGTACAATTTCTTTGACATGCTGTTTCCTCTCCAAAGTGACCTGTACTTTAGGTTCTTTTTGTTCTTTTTTTTTTTCGGTGGCTGAGATGAAGGATATTTGTCATGTATGTTTGAGGTGAATCATGATGTACTTGTAAGAAAAAGAGCAATTAAAATTAGCTCTATGTTTAGTGTAGAAACACTAATTCTCTTCTCTTTTACTAGGTATATGTACTCCTTCCCTTTAATTTTAACTTGAAGTGAA
This sequence comes from Heritiera fomes, assembly GCA_032173925.1. NCBI lineage: Eukaryota > Viridiplantae > Streptophyta > Magnoliopsida > Malvales > Malvaceae > Heritiera > Heritiera fomes. The sequence goes on from JAPDPM010000011.1 coordinate 13,123,748, forward strand.
TTTGGTTCATATGCCTTCATTAATTGTTCAAACCACTAGAATATTCAACTTTGTAAAAGGGCCAGGATGGAAATTGCGCCATCGCCTATTTATCAATAATATATATTTATATTACATTACATTAGCCAGCTAAGTAGATTTTAAGGAAACACGGAATATTTCATAACTTCACAATGTTCTAATTACAATGAAATAAAAATTTATAATTTTAATTTTGTGCAATAAAAAGTCAAAATTTTATTTTCATTTTAAATAAAGTTTGAATGCTTATTTAAATGTGATCCGTTTTTCCTTGAATTTCCTTTTACATTTCTCTCTTTGTTAGGTCTTAAAGATGTAAACGAATAAAATTTTTCACGAATAGTCCGTGAACATAATTGGTTTTTGTTTGTTTATATTCATTTATGAGTTAAACAATAAGAAGCAATATTTCAATTTTTGTTTATTAAATGAATCGAATACAAATATGGATATATTTCATTTGTTCAAGTTTGCGATCAAATTTGTTTACACTTCATTTAAAACTCATTTATTTAATGAATCTTCTAATGTTTGTTTGTTGTTTGATAATATTATATTATGAAAATTACATATTTATCAGCAAAGTCATATGACCCAAATTTTTTACTTTTCAACTCTCATTCTCAATTCTCCCACATACCACCTTCAGTTAATCTTTTACTTTTGAACTTTTCACCCTACACCTGAATACCTGATCCTTCCTTCCTCTTCTTCATATCCATCTTTGTCACTGCCAATTTTTCTCACTTCCTATTGTGGTTATAAACCCCCCATTTTGATCGAGACCTTTTAATGTTTATTGGACCTTGACTAAAATATAGACTCAAGTAAATTGGGGCTTTAATGGGCCAAATTTTTTTTATTAGAGTTTGGTTTTAACTACTCCGTCTATTTTTATTCATTTTATTTGTGTTTGTTAGGATATATTAAGTTTAGATAATTTAAGATAATTGAATTAGGAAATTAGGTAAACTAGAATAATTTAGATAAAATTAGGGTTTAAATTAATTAGATAATTTAGGGAATTATGTAAATTAAGTAAATAAGATAATAGGATAAATAGATAAAATAAAAAGAGGTCAGGAGAAAACAATAAAAAATAAAAGATGATAAATCAAGAAAATAGAAGTTTGATTCAATCTTATCTTTATTCAGACATGTTGTTAATATCTAACATCATTGTAGAGAAGCTCTTAACAAACACGCGCCGTTCTTGTTTGAACCAACTTTTGCAACATTCTTCGAGCGGTGTACTCCACATCTTGAAGAAAGAGCTAGTTTTTCAATTCTTGTTTGAGGTCACTCTAAATTTTAATTTTATGAAATAGATAAACATAAATAAATTTTCATCTTTTTTATTTTATACATAATAGATTGCAAGTTGTTAGTTTAAATTTTTTTAGTGTTCATAATATTCACTTACAAAAACATTCATTAATATATTCATTTAATATTCAGAAATGAGTTCATTTAAGCTAAATGAGCTCATTAGCATAAATCAACTGAACATTTTAATACCTAAATGCCGAGCTCGAACATAATATAAAAATTATTAACGAATATGAATGGAACACGAACCAAACTTAAGCAATACTAAAATGTCAACGAGGTTTAGGTGGGGTCTAATCTTGGTTGGAGTGATATCTTAACAAGGATGCTTTGGAATCAACATAGCTCTGCTTTTTTTTTTTTCCTCACTTCGGCAATCAACTGGCGTGAATGATTGGTTTTGGGAGTCTTACTGCTGTTTAGTTTTGGGAGGAGGTTCTTCTACTTGAGGGTGGGACTCAATTGCTTATTTGACAGGATGTTTGGACCTTGGCATGTACCTCCAAATTTGGCACGATTGGTTACCTAACCTTGGTCAGCTGCAAATGCTGTGAAATAAATATTTAGCTCTGCTAACATTCATACTCCTTGTGGAACAGAGGCTTAGTTGATTTGGTGAGATAAAAAGTCTTGAGCTTTATTAAAAGGTTGCATTGCAAGAAACTAATTACTCCCAAGTTTCCAAGGCGCAATTTCTTTCAAATATCGCTGTCTTGGTGTCCATTCTTCATTCACTGTGAGGATAGTTGATGTTGGTGTCCAGTCTTTTTAATCTTTGATTAGGCGCTTTTCTTGTTGATGAGGTGAGGTCTTTGTTTTTTTTCTTTTTTGCTAAACTGTGCTCTGCTGGGTTTTAAGTTCTGCTTGCCTTGTTTGTCGATATTGGTTTTCCTGCAAGGGGTTCCCATTTGTTTTTGGTGATTGGCATATCAACTGTTCGAAGTTTTGTCGAGAACAGATTAGAGCTGTTTTCTATGTATCGTTTTGGTATCTTTAGAATCCATACCCCCTCGTGCACCTTTTATCATCAAAATAGCAATTCACTTTGAAGAGGCTGAGATCTACCTTGGGCGGCTCTGTACAAGTAAAGTCGCTGGAGCGACAAACAATGACAAAGCAAGGTGGCGTTAGCTAATGTAGGTGTGGCTAGACAAAATTTATTCATAGTCTGCTGGCATTGCAATGTCCTGTCAGCTTTCGCTGTGTTTTTTTTTCCTTTACCTTTGTTGCAGGTGTAAGTTGCGAGTTATTTGCTTGGTGATGTTGTTCATTTGCATCTGGAGTCTTATCTCTAGTTTGCATTTATCCCAATCAATAAAATTTTGGCTTATAAAAAAAGAAAAAAAAGGTCAACGAAGGAACAAATATATTGCTTGATTCGTTTATCCCCTATTTTATACTAGCTAGGTTTTATCCCCTGGTTCTCGAAGATTCTTGGGTCTTTTTATTTCATTTAATATTTATTTATTGTATAATAAATGAATTGAAAAGGATTGAAAAAAAATTTAGTTGCCCCCATCGAAGAGCATCTGCATTGCTTGTTATTATAAAAGTACAACAAAAAAATCCAAAGAAAGGCTTAAATTTTGCTAAAAAAATGGTAATAAGTTTTTTTAACTATTATTGCATAGATGATCATAAAATTAAAAATAAAATTTTTTATTTATTATAAAACGTAAAATATGAGTTTATATATGATGCATTGGCAGTATATAGTTTCTATACACTGTCAGTTAATTATTAGATAATATCTCATTAACAAGTAAAGCCTAAAAGTGTATAAATCCTTAAAAATAAATTAAAAACTTTACTAATAGATATTATACATTGTCAGTGTATCATATATAAGCTCATAAAATATTCATATTTCATTAAGGTTGCATTTGGTATATTACTGGTAAAGTAATTGCAACGCAAATTGGTTGTTGAGAAAGTGATTGCTGGGAAAGTAATATTGCAGCGTTTGGTATGCAGTGTAAAGTTTTGTTTAAATTGCATGGAAAGTAACATTGCAATGTTTGCTATGTAGTTACTTTGTTGGTAATGTAATTACAAATTTCAAAAATACCCTTAAGTATTGATGAGGGTCAAACCAAAGGTTACTGGGCTTTTCTATAAGTCAAGCTGGAAACCATTGGGCCGAATGATAATCTAAGCTCAAGAGAAAAGAGGCCTAAGAAGGGCCATGAAAGATCCACTAGATTATCATTTAAGTTATGGGTCTTAACCGTAATTACACGCCATATTACTCCTATAAATAGGTCACAGGTATCACTTTTAAACCCTGATCTCTATTTGCTTATAAAAACCCTGCCTGGATCTTGTCTGATTGAAGCATCGGAGTGCTTCCCTTGCGCCCTCTAACTTTTCCTATTTTGCAGAACTTTTCTAGAGACACATGGAGAAAGAAAACAATATCGACGTCAGCAATGAATCATTGTTGTTTAGTGCAACAACAATTGGTGCCGTTTATGGGAAATGAGCAAAAAGCCATGTATAAAAGTCTGTGGAAGGGTGCGGAAGACTTGCGGGAGACTGCTAGTTTCGCGAGAGATAAAATTGCGACAGGAACAATAAGAAGAAAAGTCCTTTTGAGTGGTTGTCAATAAAAACGCTGCAAAAATATATATACACGTGATAGAACAGTCTATCGCACGCGAGGTTTCACGTGTCAAAATAGTTTGTCGCGCGCAAGGTGCATGCGACAGTACAGTCTGTCGCACATAAGGTCTTACGCACAAGGTTTCACGCTCACATAAAAGAGTCTGTCGCGCACAAAAAAAATATAATAATAAATATATATATATATACACACACGATAGAACAGTCTGTCGCACGCAAGGTTTCACGCCCACAGACATGCGACAGACACTCTGTCACAAGCTAGTATGAGGCTCACACGAAAGAGCAAGTCACGCGACCATTGACATACGCGACAAGCCTTGAGTGAGAGAGTGGCTTCTGCATGAGAATAGCGTTGGGCGAGAGAGTGGCTATTCTGTCACACAAAGCTTGTCGACGCATCATCTATTATAGCCTTACGAAAAATTTTAAAAAATTATAACGATAATTACAGAGCAGCGTGGGGCGAGAGAGTGCTGGCCTGTCACACAAGCTTGGCGAGACAAAAGTGGAATATGTGGCGCCCACCGTGGGGACATGCATGATACTGATAATGAACCTGGGCCCCTGAAATGGGCATTTATCAACACGGAGTTGTATGCACGTGTTTCTGTTGCTAATCTCTTTTACAAGATGGCTGACTTGACTAATAGGGTGAGAATCGTGAGATCATCAAGTGGAAACAAAGATTGCCAAGTGGCCCTTGAATCTGGAAAATTGTTTCTGCTAGAGCTTCTGGATTCTGCGGTAAATGATAAGGATCTTGCCAAACAGTTGTACAAGAAGTACAGTGTGATCCATAGGCAAAAAATACGTGCTTGGCAGATGACATGTGTTTTATCACAATTTGTTGATGATGATATAGTTGGAGAAGTCACACATTGCATGCACATAGCTCTCTGTAGAAACAACCTACCTTCTGTTCGCCAGTACTTGGAAACATTTTCAATTAATATTTGCTTGAAGTTTCCTAACACGAGGCTTCAGGAGCTTTCTTCCTATGTTTTCATAGCAGCTAATGTGATCCTCCATGCTCCCAAAGAGATTCAATTGAGGCATTTAGATGAACAACTTCCTGCATAGTTCCATTGTTAACCTCGCATCATCATAGTTTACGTAGCTTTACTCAGGTTGTGTTACACCAAGTGCTTTGCAAATTTTTTCCTCCCATGGATCCTAGAAGGCCTGAATTCATGCCTTTTTTTTTTTTAAAAAAAGAGTGCTTTGAGGATTTGAAATCTTACCTGGCAAAGGACTCTGATTGCATGCGCTTGCAAGCTTCAGTGGGAGGCTGTCTTGATGCATATAATCCAAGAACCTCTATTACTCCTGCTGAAATTTTTGTTAGTCGGGCAGAGGAAATTGGGTTTTTGTATGTGTTCCAGCGTCCCTCATGGAACAAGTGCTAGATTTTTTAAAATGATGTGAGGGAAGATCTGAGATGTTTAATGGCAAAGGATACAGTGACAATCAAGAATGAGAGTCTAAATATGGGTGAAGGTCCTGGATCAATTGAGAAATTGTCTACTACTTGTGAAGAGAAATTGTTTTTTGAGTTGCCTAACGATGCTCATTTGGACTCTCAGAAAAAGATTACTTCATTTGAGCATGAGAAGCAGGAAACAGATTCCACTTCCTTATCAGGCAAGAGAGAAGTGTACAAGCAACTTCTAGAAATGGAATAGGAAAATGATCCTCTCGATCAGTTGTTGAAGTCTAGAAGCTTGGCTATGGAAAGGATAAGAGGAAACCGACAACATATTATCATAGTAGCATCATTGCTTGATCGCATACCCAACCTTGCTGGATTGGCACGTAATTGTGAAGTTTTTAAAGCATTAAGGTTAGCTGTCGTTGATTCAAGAATAGTACATGACAAGCAGTTTCAACTTATCAGTGTGACAGCAGAGAAGTGGGTTCCTATGATAGAAGTCCTTGTAAATAGTGTGAAACAATTCCTGGAGAAAAAGAAACGTGAAGGTTTCTTGATCTTGGGATTAGAACAAACTGCAAACAGTGTACCTTGTATATCTATCTGAAAAAGACTGTATTGGTTCTTGGGTGTGAAAAAGAGGGTATACCTGTGGATATAATCCATATATTAGATGCTTGCATCGAGATTCCTCAATTGGGGGTTGTTCAATCAGTTAATGTTCATGTCAGTAGAGCCATTGCTCTCTGGGAATATACTCGACAGTAGCAGTCATAATAGTTCACTACTAAACAGGATATATTTTAGGAGTAACTTGCAACTCTACTTTTCATGATATTCTTGACATCAGCTTTGATATCCTTATCCTCTCCATCGGATAGTTCGTTTCATCTGAAGAGCATATTGTACACAATATCTTCATATTTATCGGTTGGCTCGTTATAATTTAATCTCCAGATAAAAGTTGAGCAAGTCAAACGAACTAAGATCCACGTGGAAGCCTCCTTTTGGGTGAGAGGTGACTCGAGCACGTGAAGGCCAAGTCTGCCGTACGCAACGGTCGCCAGCTAGTAAGCGAACGCATATCTATGAGGCAGCCCTAATTGGAGAGAGGGGGCTCCCGCACACCACACCTCCCATGAGCGAAAGAAAGACTCCCGCGTTAGACATCCCCTTGGGCGAGAGAGAAGTTCCCCAGATACTACATTGCCCTTTGGAGATAGACAGGCTCCTGCATGTGAGAGGCCTTCGGCGAGAGATAGGTTTGCGCGACGACAGGGCATGGGTGAGATACAAGTTATTGCACGCAATAGGCCCTGGGAGAGAGCAAAGACGCGAGCACATAATGTTTTTAACGAGAGATGACCTCGCCAAGGCAACTGCCGAGCCTGCCTCACGCAATGTTCTTAGCGAGAGAACAGCTCGCCCTTGCCACCTTCCAGGTGTGCACAAGCTTCTTGGCGAGAGTGTGCCTCGCACACACGACAGCATGTAGCGGGGAGCATAGCTACATGCGGTAGGACACTTGGGCAAGAGGGTGCTCGCCCATTCGACAGCTAATGCGGGCTACCAAAGGTTTACGCAGAAGCCTTCTGATGAGAGGATGCCTCGCCCATACAACAGATGTTACGACAGATTCTATGGCGATAGAATGGCTCGCCCTTGCGATATCCAATGAGGTGTTGTGAAATAATGCAGGATAAAATCAACAACAACAACAAAGTTTGACCATGAGAGTTGGATGCCCATCATCAGCTTTTTGTAGATATCAGAAGTAGACATGCCCTTGATTAGAGAAAGCATGATTGGGACCTGGGCTTCAATTCTGCATGAGTGATTGATATAAGACTTTGGAATGTTTTCATCTAGAAAATAAAAGTAATTAGGCGGTGGAGTTGGAGAGTAAGAGCGATTGGTACTACAACGAGAAGCATCGATGTAAACGGAAGAGTTAATTATCTTCATCGTGCAAGTTACCAGATACATCTCGCTATATTTAGCTGCATCTGTGTCATTTTCTGTATTTAAGTAGAAGGACAAGTTTTGCCCTAAAGGGGCGTAAAAAGGAGAGGAGCTACAAGGAATGGAGCACTTATCATTGTTAAGGCTCGCATCTAGAAGATGAATAGTTTTATTAACGTAAGAGATATCTTGAACAGAGAAATTCCCATATTTCAGGAGGAAAATGGTGCGGTTATTCTCGCACACAAGCTCAAAAAAAAAACGAAGAAGAAGAAGTCTGCATGGAATATATTTGGAAACTGCTTAGATAGTTGAATACCACAAGAAGGAATGTCAGGGCAAGAAGTCCTCTTGGAATGTCATGGTTGTAAAATGCGCATTTAGAATCCCTCCTGAAGTCATTTAAATCAAGAGAAAGAACGTCAATTTAACCATGACAACAGTTTAATATCGCAATTCACTAAAACAGAAGTGCACACTTACAACACTGTTGCTTGATGATTCTGAGCTGATCGTCAAGGTGAAATTCTTTGTTGATGCAAAGGCACCACCTATACCTCATTTTGGGCGGCTTATGAATTAGTGACGGGAGGTGCCCATGCTTTGTCCTAAGGGAGAGTGAGGGACCAAAGGCAGAAAAGTCCTCAATGCCATCGAAATCAGAAGGGAACAAGGATAAGATAGTCAGGTTAGCGACCCTTGTCCAAATTAATGGCCCTTGTGATGTTACGGAAGTACACGCGGGTGCATCAAGCAGAGACAGTGAAGGGGTGATGGTCTAGGTAGGACACCCCATTAGTGTTGACTTTGATAGCAAGAAACGAGAGCTAGTTACTGATGAGTTAGAAAAAGCACGTAGCCAATTGCTTGGATGCAAGGTCAGCGAAGTCCCTTGCATATTGTTATAATCTACACCGACCAAGCAAGGAACATGCGGGTGGTAGCAGATTTATGATGTCCAAAGGTAGGTACTAGCCATTGTCGTGTAAGGTAGCAAGCTAAGGAGAGCTTGGTTCGATATAGTTGGATAAAAAATAACTTGTGGTAAGTTCGTGAAGGTAGATTGCTGGTACCGAGGCGCAACTTAGCACACGATCCATGGTTGAAAGCAAAACGTCCTAGCACTCGCACTTTACAGACTTTACAAAGACAAAGACAAAGACTGGGAACTGTACTGGTCGTAAACACTTGCTATTATTGTTTTAACATTTGCTGCAATTATGTTATTACTTGTTCCATTTGATTGAAAATACTACATTATGAAATGGAAGGTCAGCTATCCATATCAATTTGATTCTATGCTCTTCTAACACAATACATTAGTTGATGTATGCATTACAGGAATGAAAAATGTGCGAGACGGGCAAAAATAAGTCCTTAAGCACAAAAGGGTGCGAGACGGGCAAAAATAAGTCCATAAGCGAGAAATATACAGGACGGGCGAAAATAAGTCCCTAAGCACAAAAGGGTGTGAGACAGGCAAAAATAAGTCCCTAAGCGAGAAATATACAAGACGAGCGAAAATAAGCCTTTAAGAACAAAAGAGTGCGAGACGGGCAAAAATAAGTCTCTAAGCGAGAAAATGTACAAGACGGGCGAAAATAAGTCCCTAAGCACAAAAGGGTGCGAGACGGGCAAAAATAAGCCCCTAAGCGAGAGTATATACAAGACGGACGAAAATAAGTCCCTAAGCACAAAAGGGTGCAAGACGGGCAAAAATAAGCCCCTAAGCGAGAAAATATACAAGACGGGCGAAAATAAGTCCCTAAGCACAAAAGGGTGCGAGACGGGCAAAAATAAGTCCCTAAGCGAGAAAATGCATAAGACGAGCAAAAATAAGTCCCTAAGTACAAAAGGGTGCGAGACGGGCAAACATAAGTCCTTAACCACAAAAGGGTGCGAGACAGACAAACATAAGTCCCTAAGCACAAAAAAGTGCGAGACGGGCAAATCAAAAGTCCCTAAACGAAAAATGCACGAGATGAACAAATTGTGAAATCCTTAAGCAATAAAGTGTGCGGATAAATACGATACCCAAATAAGAGTTCTTCTTCAGATGTAAGTGCTTTATAAGAAGAACTGGTGAGCACACAGTATGCAGGCTGTGAGGTATGTTACGAGGTATGTTACAATTTTATCATTTGATATGTGCTACAATTGGTTGACAAAATACATTTAACATTTTATGTTGGCATTTCAGATATAAATGATATTATATTCTTATCAATTCTATAAAGTCCTTAAGCGAAAAATACGCGAGACAGGCAAAAACAAAAAGTCCCTAAGCGAAAAATGCGCTAGATGGGCAAATAAAAAAAACTCTAAGCACAAAAAAGGTGCGAGATAGACAAATTCAAAAAGCCTGAAAAGAAAAATGCGCGATGTAGCCTATGCATGGACTTGAAGCGAAAAATGCGCAAGGTAAGCCACGCACTCAAAGAAAAAAGCCTGAACTAAAAAATGCACGATGTAGGCTATGCATGGGCTTGAATGCATGAGGTAAGCCGTGAATCAAAAATTCTCTAAGCGAAAAATGCGCAAGATGGGCAACACATGGGCTTGAAGCAAAAAATAAGTGAGGTACGCCGTGAATGACATAAAAGGACTTGAAGCGAAAAGTGTGTGAAGAAAGTCTGATTATTTCGTAAGATTAGTACAAGGTAAATGTGTAGTTGCCTCTGTAGATGAGTTTAAAAATGTGTTTGTAAAAGACTAAGCTCTTTCACAACAAAATTGGGGAGCACTCTAGAATAACTTCTGCATCAAAAGGAGTATCGATACTAACAGGCACCCAGGCATGTACGTCCTGAGGAGCTATAATGTCAAGAGGTTAGGAAAGTTAGTCTCTGGATTATCTAAATCATTTTCGTCCAAGCCTGTGAGAACCTCGACCATCTTGGATCGACAAAAAGACTCCTAAGGGCTAGTAAGATTAGATAGATCTTTATAAGTGCCTATCCTCAAAAAAGGTTCCAAATCCTCAGCATCTGGATCAGGCTTCAACTAATCAGGAGCATGCCAAGTACAAATAGCCTCTAATGAAACCAAAGGCTTTGGTGGCTCTGCAATCTTGTAATTTCTCCTTATAGCTCTTGGTTTCAGTCAGCTAAGACCTTGAATTTGAAAAGAAGGGTGGCATATTCCACTTGAGAAGCATTTAGCTCAGAGGAGAAAAACGTATCCCAGTAGTGTTTTGAAAAAGCACTTGACAAAAGATATAATCACACGACGTCATTCCTGTTACAAATAATGATGAAACCCACTAGTTGAGCCCTTAAATGAAGACGAAAAGACTCTTGTAATAATCCCAGAAAGAGGGTAGCAAAAGAATTTGAAAAGCCCATTCTTCATATACTCTTTTGCACGGTAAACCTTGCGAAAGAGTGGGGAGCAATTGATGAGGGTCAAACCAAAGGTTACTGGACTTTTCTATAAGTCAAGTTGGAAACCATTAGGCCGAATGATAATCTAAGCCCAAGAGGAAAGAGGCCTAAGAAGGGCCATGAAAGATCCACTAGGTTATCATTTAAGCTATGGGTCTTAACCATAATTATGCGCCATATTACTCCTATAAATAGGTCACAGGTATCACTTTTAAACCTTGATCTCTATTTGCTTATAAAAACCCTGCCTGGATCTTGTCTGACTGAAGCATTGGAGTGCGCGCAAGGGAAAGCCCCTGCTCCTTTTGACTTTTCCTATTTTGCAGAACTTTTCTGGAGACACATAGAGAAAGAAGACAATATCGACGTCAGCAATGAATCATTATTGTTTTGTGCAACAACAAGTATAAAAACAAAATTTGTACATTGAAATTAATTACAAATTTAATTATCATATTAAAATGTAAAGAATATAAAGTTGTAATTATTGACATTGATCATCATTTGTAATAACAATTTTATATACATTATTATTAATTTGTAATAACATTAGCCATTAGGTTTGTTTTCTTTTGTTCTTTTGAAATTGAATGCTTATTATTTAATTTTTACTTTAACAGTTTTAATTTATTTGCATCGATTAATTTTATCTAACAAATCCTAAATTTAATTAATTATCTCTATTTTACAAACCAATTTTTAAATTAATTATTTTATATAATCTTCTCCCAAACCTAATCTTATTTTCACTAAACCCCTTATTCTTTGACTTAATTTTAATTAAAATCCCATAAATAAATAAATAAATATATAAAATATAAAAAATACCTAAAAATGGGGCACCACTCCTCCTGGGTCCCTATTTCGCTGTTATTCCTTTCTTCTTTGCTCTTTCAATTCTTTCTTTCTCTTTTGTAGTTGCAGCTCACGGTTTTTCGGGTAATGCCGCGGGACAATGTCACTCAAGAACAGTGGTGGAAGCTGGTCGAACCTCAGTGCTACAGGACTAGAACGACGAGCAAGAGCAGTGGCAATCTTTGCTGTTTTCTTTTTCTTGGCAGCAGGGAATAGTGAAAGTTCAAGGCTGATGGAGATGATGAATAGAGCAATAGGCAGCAGTGTTGAAGGCAAGGGAACCAAGAAGAGTGTTGGGTGATGCAGCAGTTTCAAGTTTTCTCACGCCTCTGTTTCTAGGTTGCAGCTTGTGGTTCAATAGTTCCGAGGTGTTGGCGGTGAAGACTGGTGTACGCTGATCTGGACAGCAGTTACGATGGGGGTCGACGGTGAAGTAAGGCTTTAATAACAATGTTGATGATAAAGCCTTGGACAATGTGGCTTGCTGATTTTGTGATGATTCGGTGAGGTTGATGAGGAGATGATGGTGATGGAGAGGGTGGTTTTTATCAAAGGTGAACGGTGGCACCAAAGTAAGGGTATGGAACTAGACAATAGTGATGGAGATGATGATAACAATGGACAGAGGTGCAACAGCAAGGAAGATGGGCAAGGAGAAGGGCTGAGTGATTCGATGGTGATAAGGCAAACTGGTTCAATTGGCAAGTAAGAAGAAGGTGAAGAAAGAACCGAGACCCCCTTCCCCACCCCCACCATTTGCAAATGGGGGTATTTTTGGCTAGACTACTTTGCAACCAAAGGTTGCAATCACTTTACAATGCAAAAGTAAGGTACCAAACACTGTAATCACTCCCAATTAAATTATAGCGCAAAGTGATTACTTTCATAATATCAAACACCACCTAAATTGTGAGATCTCGAATTTCAAGTCTTGTTTAATTTTAATTAAAAAATTGAGGATTAAGGAAATATTTATAATTGATTTTATTTTAGGTTTTATGGTTAGTTATGTAAGGACTCGGTTGTCTGCGGACCCGGTTGTCTGCCGACCAGTACCTTACTCATTCGTACTGTCCTCTTTGGCAGGCCTGTTTGGCCCCCTCAAGGCTTTATCAGGAAACTTATCCCAATTCGCGTCCGTAGTGACTCGAACACTTGACTTCCTCAAATGTCAAGTCACTACTAACCATTAGGCCTAGGCCTAATGGTTAGTAGTGACTTGACATTTGAGGAAGTCAAGTGTTCGAGTCACTAAGCCTAATGGTTAGTAGTGACTTGACATTTGAGGAAGTCAAGTGTTCGAGTCACTACGAACGTGAATTTGGATAAGTTTCCCGATAAAGCCTTGAGGGGGCCAGACAGCCTGCTAAAGAGGACAGTACGGATGAGTAACGTATTGGTCGACAGACAGTCGGGTCCTTACAATAAAACGCCCTCAAAGGTTTTATATGGAAACTTATCCAAATTCACGTCCGTAGTGACTCGAACACTTGATTTCCTCAAATGTCAAGTCACTACTAACCATTAGAGCCTAATGGTTAGTAGTGACTTGACATTTGAGGAAGTCAAGTGTTCGAGTCACTACGGACGCGAATTGGGATAAGTTTCTCGATAAAACTTTGAGGGGGCCAGATAGGCCTGCCAAAGATTACAGTACGGATGAGTAAGGTACTGGTAGGCAGACAGCCGGGTCCTTACAAGTTAATAAGTGGGCCCCACTGATTCCCGGAGGTTCGAATGAAAGTGAAACTTCATGGATTCGATATTGGGAGCCGGAAAATGTTATGGTAAGAGTTTCATCCTTAATCTCAATTATTTTTCTATATTTTGAAAAATGTGCAACAAATTATAAAATGATGGTTTAGTCCATAAACAGTCAGAATTCTCGAAAATAACAACTAAATTAAAGCAATTAGAACCTATGGATTATATCAAAAAATTTCTCATAAAATATAGTTATAGAATATCTAGATGGATGGTGGAAACTAGATGTGAAGATAGAAATTTACGCGATTTTACAATTAGGAGTAATTTGGTAATTTCACCTAAACCGGTATCCGAACTTCAATAAAAGCTTCACCAACATTAGAGCAAGCTAAATAGAGTTGAATTATGGTTAAATAAAATATTTTGGAGTTTAGATAGACTCTTTTCAACTAAGTCAAGGTTTAGGAGCAAAATTGGAAAGTTTTAGTAAGTAAAGGGGCATTTTGGTCATTTTGCTTGGGAGGCCTTTAAAATCAGAAAATTCCACAGAATTCTACACCATGACAGCCGGCCATCTTCAACCTTCCACCCAACCTCCATAGCCAAGGTTCCAAAAAAAAATAAAAAGCGTTAAAAACTTAGTGAAAAATTGCCCGAAACCAAAAAATTTCTTAAGGGACCCAGTCTATTTTTCAGTGTTCTTTCTCTTGTTACCAAAATCATAGTTTAAAGTGGCCAAAATCAGCCTCCAAGCTTTCCCATTAAATTTGGCCAAGGTAAGTTTTGAAGGAAGATGAAAATTTTCCATTGTTTCTTACTTATTACCATGTGATTTAATGATCTCCATGCTTCTTTTAATTAGATTCATGCTTAAATCATGAAAGTGAGTGGTCAAGGGTTTCGGTCAGCATTCTTGAAGTATGAACATGGTGAATTTTGATGGAATTTATTGTAGGATAATGAAGTAGAAATTATGACAAGTTTGAATTCAAGCTTAGATTTAGTCAAATTGAGAAAAATCAATTTATTGACCATTGAAGGGGTTTCGGCCATGACTAAGAGGATGAGGAATTGATGCCATTTGACGTAAATTCCATATGGAAAAATGTAGAAAAATTAAATAAGCAAAATTGGATTTAATAGGAAATTAAATTTGGAAGAATTTAAGTTGTAGGAAGAAAAGGAAGTTTCGGTCAAAGCATGATGGGTAGGAATTTGACGTTAATTCATATGGTTATGGTGTAGAAAATTAGTAGAAATAATTTAGAATTAATAAAATAATTAAATTGAAGAAAATAAATTATAAAAAATTTAAGGAAACAATCGGCCTTGATGAAGGGGAAGGAGGAATTGAGTGGATTTCAATGAAATTTATGCCTTAAAATAATATAGAAATTATTCTGAGAAATTGGGTGAAATTGGAATCGAAAATGGAGTTATGTAGAAAAAGTTAAAATTTTGCACTGATAGAAATTAGACTGCATTTAGTAAATTATACTGACAATTCCTTAGCACTTAAATTATCAAATATTCTTTTAATTATAAAATAGTGAATTTATCAATTTTAAATAATTATTTGCAGCCTCTAAGTCCAAGAGTACTACCAGTGCCGGGGGATTGAATACCGAGAAAATAAAAGGTAAGGGATGTTTGTATGAAGCGTAGGGATATAGGGCTTCATGTTTTGATGAGAATTGCAAATTGTGGAATTTAAGTAAGTATTTTGGATTGAATTTTGGAACTGTGAGCTGTGGTTAAAAGTTAAATTTTATGCAGGAAGGGTTAGGATTTTATAAATAGTTATGTTGTTGAAAATTTTCTATACTAACCTAAAACCCCTAACTTATGAAATCCATGAAGTTTTGTAAAACCCCTAACTTATGAAATCCATGAAGTTTTGGCTTTAATATGAAAATTTCGGAAATACTGATAAAATCAAGTTTAAGGATCCAAATATAAAATAATTGAAAATGGTTTAATAGATATTAAATCACAAATTCAATAATTAAAATGCTTTTATGATATTTTATCTATTTATAAATGTTTGAATATGTTTGTATATTTCATGGATTTTAAATAAGTAATTTTTGGAAGATTAAATATTGAATTAAGCTTTATGATGTTTTACATATTTGAATTTATTGATTTAATGGAATCAATTTTATGAATATATTTATGATATGTTTCCATACCATATTCTCTGTAAACTATTCTGGAAATTATTTATTTAAATGTTTTAGAGACTGTTGGCCCCTTAGCTACCTTCGGGTATGTAACATCCCGTTACCACATTTTTCACGTATTTCTATACAACTTTTCCGGTTGGGCTGTCTGCGATGCCATTAACATTCAACAGTAACCGTAATAAATGATAAAATATTTATTTAACAAATACGGAATATGAAATTCTTTTTCATTATTCCTTACATCTTACATCCCCTTTTGTCTTTATCTCAATAAAGTAGTGCTGTATACCTATATCTGAAATGTAAAGGAGAAGAGACTGAACCTGTCATGTTTAACATACTTTGCCCTTGCGCTTTGTATGTAGCTATATTCATCTTGTTGCTAATTCTCTAACTCTATGTCTTTTATCTGTTGTAAGACCCGAATTTTATTATACTATATACCATATTTGTACATGAATGATGGTGGAAATAAATTGTTTTAGTGAAATTCAGGAATCATTGAATGTGAATTTCCACTTTTCATTTTATGTTATAATGTATATATGGTGTATAAAGAATAGATGGGATTTAATTTTTATTTAAAGTGTGAAAGCATTTAATGAAGAGTATGGCTGTCAGACAAATGGGGAAAAGAATGAAAGGAAAGCCAATAAACATTGGCTGACAGTGGCGTGGACTGGGAAGGATGAGGAGATAGCCAATCAACGTTGGCTGGAAGAGAAGTTGGCGAGGAGAAGAGAAAGTTAGTCAAAAAGGAAGGAAGAAACGGACTGCAACGGGAGGCCTTACCACCGTTCCTTTTGTCACCAATTTCTCTGGGTTTTAATTGCATGAAAGACGTGCAATGATGACAGAAAACAGGATAAAAATAGGTGGCAAGTTCTAAGTGAATTTGAGGGGCTATATAAGAAGAATACCTAAGGAAAAGCCATACCATTGTTACTCGCCCATTCTGTTTGCTATAAATTTACTTCGTTTCTTCCGTTCCTTTCATAACCATGGAGTTTTATCTTTCTGTCAGTTAAACCTTTTCCTCACCGTTGAAGAGCTAAGGAACAAGCAAACCAAAGCTAAGTGAGGCAGAAAAGCACTCTGCTCCAGGAAGTGCAACCTAGTTGAGGTGAGCTTCCATATTACTATGGTTATCTTGATAAATGATGGTATATTTCTATGTTTATAACATAATAAACATAGATATAGCTTAGTTTTGGTTAAACTCTTGCAAGAATATATAAGAAATTAGATGGAAATGATTAAGAAAAACAATAGGCGAGCAAGGAGTATTCGCCCAAAGGGTGAGGCGAGTACAATGCAATACATGACTAGGCGAGAACATGTTCGCCAATAGTTATGGGATAATCAGAATGATAGGTAGATGGGCGAGGACCTATGTTCGCCAAACGGCGAGAAGGGTGACCACAGGGATCGCCCAAGTGAAATGTTGATGATTGCCAATGAGGCAAGTAAGAGATAAAGAGGTCGCCAAGCATTATTCAAATCATGGGCGAGCCCATTTATGAATGAAAAGCCACGAAGGAGAATTGAATTGATAAGCATGGCGAGTTGAGCTCCCACGTTGGGCGAACTCCCATGAATAAGCCGCTAATGGATGGTGAGCTATGTTGGGCGAATGGCGAGCTTCAGTTCAAATAGTTGAAAGGAAAACTAGTGATCACTTTAGGAAATAACTCGAAAGGAAATATTAATGGTATTACTATTTACCTTGCAGCTGAGAAGTAAGAGTTGATAAGGCGAGCGGGAAGCTAAGCTTTGAAGAGACCAGGTAAGGAAGTAGTATGTGAATTGAATGCATGTCCTGTGGAGTAAAAATGTTAAGAAAATAATAGAAATTGTATTGTTTTCTGACATGCATTGGTTGTTTAAGTGCTTTGACTTTGGGTGAGGTACAAGCCGCCATATGTTGTTTGTTGGGCGAACAGGTTAGGGCGAGCGAGCCAAACCTGTTATAAAGTTTTAAGTGAAGAACTTTTTATAAGAGCTTGGGCGAGTACCTTTGTTTTAAAAGAGAAATCCGAGTAAGCCAAAGTTGGGCGAACCTTTTTTAATGTGTTTGGGCGGGCGACCCTTGTTTTAAATATAAGGTGGGCGAACCATTATCAACGAGCCATATTTTTGTTTTGAAAAAGCTAAGTGGCGGGCGAATACTAATTCACCGTCTTGTCGAGTTAGTCAGAGGCGAGCCGTGAAGGACGAGCTGACTCTGGCGAACAGTTTTAAAGAGTAATTTCTTGTGCGAAAAATAAGACGTTTTAATATTTTGAAAATAGAAATATGAAACCTTTTGGGGGCGAGTTGCCATTGGGCGAGTTGACCAATGGGCGAGCTGAGTATTGGCGAGCTTACTATAGGCGAACTAGCCATGGGCGAGCCAGTTTAACCGTGCCTTTCTCACACGGAAAAATGTTGAGATTGCGGGTTATTTTACTAATTTATAAAACCTTTTAGAAATCAAATCATTTGGTGGAAATGATAACATGAGATAAAAACTTGATTTTGAGACATTAGGCCGTGAGTTCATGCATTATTATTCATATACTTTGCGTGACCCATCTAGGGCGATGGCTCGGGTCAAATAGACCAACGAGTGCACCCTAAGGCGTCACAGGGCTGATGGACCCGCCAAGTCATCACCGGTCTCGAGGTCACTTGGCAAGTGGACCCGAGGACCATCTATAGATTATGGCCATACATCTAGTTGAGATAGCCGTGAGGGGCGATGGCCTACGGGTGCACCCCAAAAACGGATGACTGTGCTCCTTGCATGATTTAAATTGTTGCCTAGTCTCAATTACTGATTTCTGAAAGGATCTGTTGAATCCTGTTTAATGTTAACTATATTCATTGTTTCATAATGAGTTTGATCGTCAGGATAATTAAGTGATTTTGAGAATATAGTTTTTATATTTGTAAAGCAGCATACACTTTCCTTATTGAGCACATTGTCGCTCACTCCTTATTTTCCACCCCACAGATTGTTGAGATAGGACAAAGGGAATTACCTTCCCAAGATTGGATATCGAAGGTATGTTGTATTCTTTTATATATTCAGTAAATTGGTACAGTACTACTTTAAATAGAAGGGAATGTATAAACATTTGTCAGTGAACAAAATAATAATTCATAACTTTATATGATTCACGAGAAATAAGAGAACAAAATCTTATTAAAGTATTGAGAGTTGTTAAGCATCACAGACAGCCCAACCGGTAATAAGTGTAAATTATAAGTAAGTAACATGTTATATAGTGGAATTGGGATGTTACATCTGTGGAGTTAAAATAAAGGGGTGAGCGAACTACGCGCTCAGTAAAAGAGATATATGCTGTTTTATAAAACCAAAAGTATATACCACAACATGTTTGTTTTTCCTAAAATCATATCAAATAGGAAAACAGTGGATATAGTAAACAGTACTCTCAATACACTATTCAAATAATTTGCTCAAGAGTTTACCATATAAAGTAGTAAACAAAAACAGGATTGAATAAATCCTTTCAGTAAACAGAAATCAGTAAGTTTGAGACTAGGCAACAATTAAATCATGCTCTCATTGTTCCCCCAGGAACACAAGTCGTCCGCTTTTGGGGTGCACCTGTAGGCCATCGCCCCTCATGGCTATCTCAGCTAGATTTATGGCCACAATCTATAGGTGATCCTCGATTCCACTTGCCAAGTGGCCTCGAGACCGCTGATGACTTGGCGGGTCCATAAGCCCTGTGATGCCCTGAGTGCACCCGTTGGTCCATCGACCCGAGCCACCGCCCCAGGTGGGTCACGCAATTACATGAATAATAATACATGAACTCAAAGCCTAAAGTCTCAAAAATCACTTTTATATCTCATGAAACACCTTTATGGAATTATCTCACCCATATTATCATTTTCTCAAAATGATTTGATTTCCAAAAAGGTTTAGGCTTTCTATTTACAAAACACCTTGAAAACAGTCCGAAATCTCAACATTTAAAACCTGCTCACCCATGTTAGCTCGCCCATTATGGCTCGCCCATGGCAGCTCGCCCAGTGAGGTGAACTAATGTTTGCTTGCTAACCATAGCACTTAAAACAAAAACACTGGCTCGCCTATAATGGCTCACCCGACGACCAGTTCGCCTGCTATGGCATTTCCCATGGTCAACTCGCCCAACTATGGCAATTTCGTGGTCAACTCGCCCAAATAGGTTTTATATTTTCTATTTACAAGATATTAAAATTTGCTTCTTTTTCGTTGAGAAAATACGGATAAAATCTGCTCGCCCATGGCAGCTCGCCCAGTGCGGTGAACTAGTGTTCACCCGCCCACATTTTCATCTAAAAACAAGTTAAACTAGCTCGCCTTTAGTGGCTCGCCTATGGTCAGTTCGCCCATTATGGCGTTGCCCTTAGTCAACTCGCCCAATGGCACTACCATGATCTACTTGCCCATCTTTATAAAAACATAGGTTATTTTCTTTGGCTCGCCCAAAATTACGTTAAAACTTGGTTCGCCCGCCCAAACAACATAAAAGAGTTCGCCCACCTTGGCTCGCCCGGATTTCATTAAAACAGGGGTCGCTCGTCCTAAAATATCATAAAATATTTGGGTCGCCCGCCCTTACCAGTTCGCCCAAATAAAAATAAAAATAATTATCAAACCAATGCATGTCATAAACCAAATATTTCTTAAATATTTTAGGGGTCAGCTTTTAGCTCGCCCAAATAAAAATAAAAATAATTATCAAACCAATGCATGTCATAAACCAAATATTTCTTAAATATTTTTATAATATTTACTCCACAGGACATGCATTCACTTCACACACATCTCCCTTACCTGGTCCAACGAAGCCTTGCTTCCTGCTCACCTTCCTAATCACATTCACCGAGTCCATAATTCCCGGCTATAAAATAATTTATAAATTCTATTAATATTTTCTTTATATATCTTTCCATCACTTGGGCGAGACTTGAGATAAATCAACCAGCTCACCCAGACATCCTACTAGCTCGCCCAACAGAGCTCTTAGTAGCTCGCCTAACCGAGCTCGCCATTCATTAAATGGCTTACACGTGGGAGACTGCCCACAAATCATCTCACCCTCATATATTGTCTTAAATGTGGGAGTCCACCTGTCATGACGTCTAAGTCCATGAACCTAACCGCTAGACTTTAAAATTCTAGGAGTCGCCACCAACCATCCAAACCTAAGGTGTGATTGGTCACCTATTCTTGTCTAAAGATAAGGCTTGGTCTACGTTCAAAGAATCTAGGGTTCGGGAGTATAATTACGTGCGGGGAAGGATTAACACCCCCACAACGCCCATCCTAAAATGGTACCAACTATTCTAGGTCATTCTAAATTTATCTTAATTTGAGTTAATTTCAATATGCTTAATATATTGAAAATTTACTTAAAATCCTTCCATCAATCTGGTTCAGACAATAAGTAAATCCCCTCACCTCAGGAGTATTCAAGTAGTACCAATTGACTTGCTCGAAGAGGCTACGTCGTCGGATCATTTAAATACATTATGACAACCCTAATATTGACTATATACCCAATAAATCCTTCTAAATTTAATTTAAATTAATTTCGATATGCTTAAAACATTGAAAATTTACTTAAAATCCTTCCATCAATCTGGTTCAGACAATAAGTAAATTCCCTCACCTCAAGAGTATTCAAGTAGTACCGATTGACTTGCTTGAAGAGGCTCCGTCGTCGGAATCTATTATGAAAATCCTAATTTTGGCTCTATGCTCAATTCTTTACTAATTTTCTATTTTTTATTATCTTAATCGTATTTACTATTTTATATTTTAATTCAAATTATTTCCATATTCTATTTCTATTTTTATTTTAATTGTCTTTATTATTATATTTTATTTATTTCTATAAACACATATTATTGTATTGAAAATTTACTCTAAACCTTCCATCAATCTGGTTCAGTCTAGAGCAAACTCCTCACCTAGAAATTTTCAAGGAGTACCATTCGACTTTCTTGGAATTTCATCATTGGATAATTTGCATTCATCTTCTTAATATAATTTTATTATTTTCTTATTCAATCTTTATTCTATTTTATTCTTATTTGCATTTTTTCCTTTAATTTATTTTATTTTTATACTATTTTATTTATTTAACATCTATCATACTAAACATACAAAATATAAAATATATCATACAAATTAAACTAAACAAATCATATCAACATACAAATTGTTTATTCAATATGTATTAATCAAATGTTATCAAAGTAATTAAATCATGCAACATTAGTATTTTAATATACAAAATATTAATCTAATATTAATTAACTATCTAACCCTCCTATTAAATTATTGACCAATTAATATAATAAAACAAAAAAACTTACCTGGGCAATAACCTCACCTCTTGTTGGCTTTTTTTCTTTTCCTTTATATTCCCCTTTTCCACGTGTTCTCTTGCTATAGCTCTTCTTTAATATTTCCAAAGTGGCGTGCCTCAAGCATTTTCACAAAGCTTTCCTATTTTCTTGCAACAATCATCAAGAGCAACAAAAACAGAGGCATGCAAACATCCACGTGATGGGTCGGCAACCTGCAATAGCTGTGCGGTGACTGGGCTTGCAACGGTGGTGCGAGAAGCAGGCAGAAAAATGAGCTGACAGAACAACAACGATGGTGATTGGATTGAGTGCTTGATTCCTCTCAAATCATGAGCTTTAATCTCTTTTTATAGTCATAAATTTGTTAGAGTCTTAATACAACTATACTTATTCTAGTAATTATCTCATATTTTTATCTTTTATCTATTTAATTCTTATTTTGATCCTAATCCAACTCTACCAAATTTAATATTAATCCATATAATTATCCTAAAAAATCTAATTATCATAATTATCTAATCCTAAAATTAATTTTATTTTTATTTCTTTTTATCTTTTCTATCTCTTTTTTTTAAATTCCTAAATCCTATTTTAATTTTAATTTCCTAATTAATGTTAATTCTAAATCTAAAAATTCTAATTTAATTCTAGCCTAATTCTAAATTGTTAAATTAAAAATACAAATGTCATCCAACCCAATTAATTGTTTTTTACAAGTTAAGACCCCGGACAAAATAGGGTATCTACAGCTGCCCCTCTTTGTGCATTTGCTGTGAAACAGTAATTGCATAAAGACATAGACACCTATTTTGTCTGACTTCTCTTTTTTTTTTAATTTTTTTATTTTTTCAAAAAGCTCCCTCCAAACAGAAAGGCAGTCAAACTTTAAAATCTTGTCTAAAAACTTTGATTTTTTTTTGAAAATTTTAGGAAACTCCTCTAAAACTTTTCTTGTCAAAATTTGAAATCTTAGGAAACTACTCTAAAATTCCTTTTCTTATCCAATTTTGAAATTTTGGGAAACCCCTCCAAAAAATTTTTTTTTTGTCTAATTTTGAAATTTTAGGAAACCCCTCTAAAATTCTTTTCCTTGTCAAATTTTAAAATTTTGGGAAACCCCTCCAAAACATTTTTTTGTCAAATTTTGAATTTTAGGAAACCCCTCTAAAACTCGTTTTCTTGTCAAAATATGAAATCTTGGGAAACCCCTCCAAGACTTCTTTCCTTGTCTAATTTTGAAATTTTAAGAAACCCCTCTAAAATTTCTTTACTTGTCAAATTTTGAATTTTAGGAAACCCCTCTAAAATTCCTTTCCTTGTCAAATTTTAAAATTTTGGGAAACCCCTCCAAAACATTTTTTTTGTCAAATTTTGAATTTTAGGGAACCGCTCTAAAACTCGTTTTCTTGTCAAAATATGAAATCTTGGGAAACCCCTCCAAGACTTCTTTCCTTGTCTAATTTTGAAATTTTAGGAAACCCATCTAAAATTTATTTACTTGTCAAATTTTAAATTTTAGGAAACCCCTCTAAAATTCTTTTCCTTGTCAAATTTTAAAATTTTGGGAAACCCCTCCAAAACTTTTTTTCTTGTCAAATTTTGAATTTTAGGAAACTCTTCTAAAACTCCTTTTCTTGTCAAAATATGAAATCTTGGGAAACCCCTCCAAAACTTCTTTTTTGTCCAATTTTAGAGATTTTATGCAATTTATCCTACTCAAGCAATTGCAATTTATCCTCTGCATGTAATGCCATTCATACAATTTATCCTATTCATGTAACATCATTCATGCAATCTATTCTATTCATGTAATGTCATTCATGCAATTTATCCTATTCATGTAATATCATTCATGCAATCTATTCTATTCATGTAATGTCATTCATGCCATTTATTCTATCTATGCAATTTATTCTATATATGTAATGTCATTCATCCATTTTATTCATGCAATGTTTTCTTTGAAAATCATTTCATCCTTAATTGTAGCAACAACAAGGTTCTTCTTCATCAATCTATCTCATGCATTCTTTTCTTTTCAATTGTCATCCTATCTTTATTTTTCCTTTTCTTTTCTCATTTTCCTTCTGCCAATTTTCTTTCCCAACGAAGCTCTTGACTTCGTGCCCTCTATACCTTATCTTATCCCTTGTTTCTTCTTTTTATTATCCTCTCTATCTGGTCATTCATTTGTTCATTAAAATTTTTACTGAGACCTCATCATTCATTCTTTCTTATTCATTGGTTTTTCTTGATTTCCAATTTCCATTCATCCATAAGTTTCCTTTTATTTCATTTTCCTAAATAATATAGGAGTCTTTCACATATTTTGCCAAGCAAACATTCATTACCATTCTAATTTCAAGATCAATGCAACACAATTTCTCAATCCCTCAAGGTAAGGATATAGCAAAGAAATGATAGGTGAAATGAAAAGAGTGGTATCATTCAACATTTGAAAAGATTTAACAAGAAATTGTCAGGCTTAAAAGGAAAGTAGGCTTGAATGAAAGGTGAGAATTTTTAGGATTAGGTAATAGTATCCAAATAATAACAATTCAAACAATTCTGATCAATGAATACAAAATTCCCTTCAAAGGTCCACCTTATCTGATCATGTTGAGTTCATTAAAATATCCTCTTGCTCCTGTATCATTGACATCCAGTTTTTCTGGTATCTAAGCTGCCTTTTCAGGTTTTCAACTTAGACGCACTCTATTGATCCAAACCACCCTTTTTGAGTTTTCGATTTGAATCCTCCTTTCATTTTTTTCTCTTTTTTTCCTTTTTTTTCTTTTCTTCTCTTTTTTTTCTTCTTTTTCATTTTCTTTTCTCTTTTTTTTTAAAATTTATTTCTTTTCATTTTCAACTTCATTGTCATTGATGAAACTTCTCTTATTTGTTCTCCATTCTTATTCATGCCCCAACATCAGATATTTCTTCACCCAATTTAATGCTCACATGGATCTAAGAGAGTCTTTGGAATCCCACTTCTTCCATCTAGACGAAATCTTTTTGCTTATCCTGATCTGCTTGTCCAAATTGCATCCAAAGGATCATCATCTCATAGTGTAAGTGTGCCTTTATTCAACACATGATTCTTCAATAGGAGTACTCATATTTGATCAAAATGGATTTTTAAGGCACGTAATGTAGGCTCAGGTGAGGGTTCATGAAAGAAAAGATAAGATAGGCCCAAAATAAGTGTTTCAGGGTTCATCAAACCAAGAATCATTTTTCATGAATCATTTAAGCATTTTGACTTTTGCCCCATTCTAATTTGCTTCCTCTCTCCTTTTTTATTCAAATGTGACTAAGGTTTTCACTTTCTTAATTCAAACCCTTTTTCCTTCTTCATTCTCTTTTTCTTTTTCATTCCCTTTTTTTTCACAAAAGTTTTTTTTTGCCCCACTGATCTTTCATCTTCTATTCTCTTTGCCCCCCAGTGTGGGGGGTGATTCTCGGTGGGTTATATAAAAAAGAATATAATAGGCTCAAAAGGGGTAATCAATGGATAGTTTTACTTACACTTGAAAGATAGTGAAAGAAGGCCATTTCTCATCTCAATACAAGTACTCTCATTAAAGGTCATCTATTGAACAAAAACCAACTCATTAGAATTTCATGTAGAGATTCACCTTTACTCATAACTTTCTATAGTTGAAGATTTTGGACAAATATCTTCTATTCTCTTCTTGCTTGAACAATCTCGGCAAATTAAAAATCCATTCAACCAACCAAAGCAGCTCTTTCAATATTGAATTTTATACTTATTGCAATTATCAGTATCATGTTCATTATTTGGATACTTTCAAGCTTGGTAACAATGTAAATCATGTAGGTATTGGTGTTTTGCTTAAAAGAACAAGGTAGGAATGAGGAATTGAGAAATATGCATCATACTAATCTTTTATTGAAAATGAAAACAAATGAAAGTTGGCCCAATACATAAAAGAATTCTCAGTGCCTTGTGGGCTTAGGCATTCCTATATTACCTAAGAAATTGAAATGTCCTAAGATGAATGAAATTAGAAACAAAGAAACAACCATTATCTTCAAATTAAGTGAATCAATCAATATCATCCACTTTCTTCCATAGCATTAACCGCTACCCTTTGTGTGATCTGGCAGAGGATTATCATTCACATTTGGGTCATTCTTTGCCCCAAAACTCAAAATTCCAGCATTGACAAGTGCTTGGACTTTCCTCTTCAAGCTCATACAATTCTCAATATAGTGACCAACATTGTCATTATGATAAGCACACTTTGCGTTAGGATCATACCACTTTGGGTAGGGAGGCTTCAAGGGCTCTACATAAACAGGGGCAATAAGGTGACCCCTTACCAACTGTGGGAACAACTCTGTGTATGTCATTGGTATAGGGTCTATGGTGACATTTCGACTAGCTCGAGTATTCTTTTGGTCATTAGGTGAAAAAGTGGGGTCTTGTGAATGGGAAATGGGTTGGTAAGCATTCTGATGATAAGTTTGTGGGTGGGGTTGAGAATAAGTGTAATTCACTGAAGGTGAATAAGAGGTATAGGAGCGACGTGAGTTATTGGAGACAGCTTGTGCATCTTCTTCCTTCTTCTTTGAAAACCCATTCCTCTTGCTATCATTCATAGATGCTTCAATCTTACCACTCTTAAAGGCATTTTCAATAGCTTCGCCTGTCAGCACCATGTATGCAAAATTCTTAGTCACACTGCTAAGCATACGCTCATAGTAAGGAGCCTTGAGAGTATTCAAAAAGAACATGGTGATTTCCTTCTTAGTCAAGGGAGGTTGAACTAGTGATGCCACGTCTCTCCATCGTTGGGCATATTCTTTGAAGCTTTCATCTTTTTTCTTTTCCATACCTTGGAGAGATAAGCGGTCAGGAGCTACATCGGACACATGTTTGTATTGAGCTATAAAAGCTCTCGCCAACTCAGACCAAGAAGAAACTTTGCTCCTTTCCAATTGGTTGTACCACTTAGCGGCTGACCCAGTCAAACTGTCTTGAAAAACATGAATTAATAGCTTGTCATCCCATGCATATGCTGCCATCTTCCTACAGTACATGGTGAGATGATCTTTTGGGCACGATGTTCCGTTGAACTTTTCAAATTCAGGCACCTTGAATTTTGGTGGAAGCGCGACACCCGATACCAAACACAACCTTTCAGCATTAATGGGTCCAAAATACTCAAATCCTTCCATGGCACTTAGTCTTTCCTCTATCAAGTTCAGTTGAGCTTTAGTACCACTATATTCTTCTTTATGCTTCAACTTTTCTAACTCTGTGGGATCATCTAAATTTGGCACCTCCACTGGGTTTTGAACTTGTATATGTAGAGACGTTGGAGCTTTGACAGTATTTCCTTCGGGAACAAAAACGGGGTTGTCTTGCATGCTTTGTTGAGTCTCTTGGACAGACTCATCTTGATTACCCATCTTCTCCTTTCCTTTAATCATGGCTTTTAGCAACTGAGTAATTTCGCTCAATTGCCCCTTCATCTCTACATTATCCCTTTCCAACTTTTCTATCCTACTATTTTGATCCTCTTCCATTACGCGCGCTTGATATCTTGTATGGTATTTGTGGAGTGTGGACCGTCTAGTGGATGCAATTTTGATACCTTGAGTGCCACAATTAAGTTAAAATTATTTCATGTGGTGATATGTTTATGCACAAAAATGAATGCACATGGAATGCCCTTAGGTCTAGTAATCTTTCCTAACAATTAAAAGTGTGTTCATTCTCGTGATAAGACAGGTGCAAACTTACATGAATGATATGTTATGTGATGGAAAATCAAACATAACTATGCATGACTTAATGATACAAACAAATTCTTTTTTTTTGTTTTTTACTTTTTTATTTTGAAGAATGGAAGAAAGAAAAACTATATATTTTTTTGATTTTTTTTTTGTAAAAACAATGTACAAAAGAGGAAGTAAAACTTATTCCTTCATGTTTCCTATCTTAGGTTTGAGTCTACACTCCAATCTAATATGGTTCCACCCTAAGGCTAAGCCTTATGTTTCATTACATGCTGGGTTTGGATAATTCAAGGTCTAAAGGTTCCCAAATTGTTTCTCACTATCATCCACACAGGACTAGTAAGGCACCCAATCCTCACCCATTATAGGTTATAAGCGGAAAGGTTCAATTTGAGTGGGAGTTTTTCACCAGCCCATGCAGAGGTTACCACCTCACGAAGGCGTAGGTACTTTTCTCCCTCCTAACAAGGATAGAGCCCGGGTTGAGGGCTTATGCATGTATGCATGTGAAGTGTGTGCGTATGAAATGATTATTAAGCATTATGAAATCAACATTGTTTCTAATCAAATTTCTAATGACCTAAAATATATGTCGGCTTGACTCTCTAATGTCCCCAGTGGAGTCGCCAAACTGTCATAACGTCTAGGTCCGTGAACCTAACCGCTAGACTTTAAAATTCTAGGAGTCGCCACCGACCATTCAAACCTAAGGTGTGATTGGTCACCTATTCTTGTCTAAAGATAAGGCTTGGTCTACGTTCAAAGAATCTAGGGTTCGGGAGTACGGTTACGTGCGGGGAAGGATTAGCACCCCCACAACGCCCATCCTAAAATGGTACCAACTATTCTAGGTCAATCTAAATTTATCTTAATTTGAGTTAATTTCAATATGCTTAATATATTGAAAATTTACTTAAAATCCTTCCATCAATCTGGTTCAGACAATAAGTAAATCCCCTCACCTCAGGAGTATTCAAGTAGTACCAATTGACTTGCTCGAAGAGGCTCCGTCGTCGGATCATTTAAATACATTATAACAACCCTAATATTGACTCTATACCCAATAAATCCTTCTAAATTTAATTTAAATTAATTTCGATATGCTTAAAACATTGAAAATTTACTTAAAATCCTTCCATCAATCTGGTTCAGACAATAAGTAAATTCCCTCACCTCAGGAGTATTCAAGTAGTACCGATTGACTTGCTTGAAGAGGCTCCGTCGTCGGAATATATTATGAAAATCCTAATTTTGGCTCTATGCCCAATTCTTTACTAATTTTCTATTTTTTATTGTCTTAATCGTATTTACTATTTTATATTTTAATTCAAATTATTTCCATATCCTATTTCTATTTTTATTTTAATTGTCTTTATTATTATATTTTATTTATTTCTATAAACACATATTATTGTATTGAAAATTTACTCTAAACCTTCCATCAATCTGGTTCAGTCTAGAGCAAACTCCTTACCTAGAAATTTCCAAGGAGTACCATTCGACTTTCTTGGAATTTTATCATTGGATAATTTGCATTCATCTTCTTAATATAATTTTATTATTTCCTTATTCAATCTTTATTCTATTTTATTCTTATTTGCATTTTTTCCTTTAATTTATTTTATTTTTATACTATTTTATTTATTTAACATCTATCATACTAAACATACAAAATATAAAATATATCATACAAATTAAACTAAACAAATCATATCAACATACAAATTGTTTATTCAATATGTATTAATCAAATGTTATCAAAGTAATTAAATCATGCAACATTAGTATTTTAATATACAAATTATTAATCTAATATTAATTAACTATCTAACCCTCCTATTAAATTATTGACCAATTAATATAATAAAACAAAAAAACTTACCTGGGCAATAACCTCACCTCTTGTTGGCTTTTTTTTCTTTTCCTTTATATTCCCCTTTTCCACGTGTTCTCTTGCTATAGCTCTTCTTTAATATTTCCAAAGTGGCATGCCTCAAGCATTTTCACAAAGCTTTCCTATTTTCTTGCAACAATTATCAAGAGCAACAAAAACAGAGGCATGCAAACATCCACGTGATGGGTCGGCAACCTGCAATAGCTGTGCGGTGACTGGGCTTGCAACGGTGGTGCGAGAGGCAGGCAGAAAAATGAGCTGACAGAACAGCAACGATGGTGATCGGATTGAGTGCTTGATTCCTCTCAAATCATGAGCTTTAATCTCTTTTTATAGTCATAAATTTGTTAGAGTCTTAATACAACTATACTTATTCTAATAATTATCTCATATTTTTATCTTTTATCTATTTAATTCTTATTTTGATCCTAATCCAACTCTACCAAATTTAATATTAATCCATATAATTATCCTAAAAAATCTAATTATCCTAATTATCTAATCCTAAAATTAATTTTATTTTTATTTCTTTCTATCTTTTCTATCTTTTTTTTTTTAAATTCCTAAATCCTATTTTAATTTTAATTTCCTAATTAATGTTAATTCTAAATCTAAAAATTCTAATTTAATTCTAGCCTAATTCTAAATTGTTAAATTAAAAATACAAATGTCACCCAACCCAATTAATTGTTTTTTACAAGTTAAGACCCCGAACAAAATAGGGTATCTACACTACCCACAACTCAACTCGCCATTCATATTGGCTTATATGTGAGAGCTCGCCCACAAGTCAGTTCGCCATTGCCCAATGGCTTTACAAGTGGAGTTCGCCCAACTTTTCAACTCGCCATGCCGGTGCATGGAGTTCGCCCAACATGGCTTTTTATTTTGAAGTGGGCTCGCCAATGACTTAACATGTGGCAACCTCGCCCACAATCATCATTTCTACAATATTTCCATTTCTTTCTTTGTTCATGCTCAATTATTTTTCAGACTATACCTTTTTCTAGTTTCTGGTATATTCTAGCAAGATTTAACTAAAACAAGGCTATTTCTATGTTCATTACTTTGTAAAATATCGAACTATATCATCAAATACCAAAATAACCGTAGAATATGGAAACTCACCTTAACCAACTGCACCTCCAGAACAGAACATTTTCTGTCTCATGTTGGCCTTACTTTGCTTATTCTTTTAGCTCATCAATGATGGAGGAAAGGTTTTGCAAGCAGGTTTATGTGTTTAGTCAACTTAAGGGTGAAGTTTAGTAAATCAAGCATGGCAGAAATGGAAGGAACCGAAGATGAATTTGCAGTAACATAGCATCGGTTTTCCATTCAATCTTCATATATATATATATATATATATATATATATATATATATAGCCATGCTTTCCAAATCAAAATCTACCACCTGTCCCTTATCCTGTTTCTTCCATCATTTTACTTCTTTCATTCCTTTAATGCATGAAGAAAAACTGCAGCTCAAGGTGGTGTGAAAGTCTCCCTTCCACACGCTTTTTTCTTTTGCTATTGACTTTGTTTTATTCCTCAACCAATAAGGATAAGTTCCTTATTGACTTTAACATCCTATCTATTAATTGTTTTCAACCGTATGACTTACAAAGTCAAGTTTGACTGCAATGGTCACGTGCTGATTCCAGTTCTAGTTCGCCATTCAACCAGAGACCTTAGCTCGCCCATTCTATTTCAATTTCAGTTCGTCAACAATATTTGGTGATCACCATTTATTGTTCTACTCGCCTATTTGCTATGACTCAAGCCACAAGTTGGCGATCACATTAATTTGGCGAGTACCTATTGCCTTACTCTCCTACTAGGCTATCATTTGCCCCTCTATACGTTACTCGCCATACTCATTCCTTGGGCGATCAGAACCCTCGTCTCATTCGAGCGATCAATAGGTATGGCTCAACTCGCCAACTTGCTATCATATAACTTAATCAATCCATGTGGGCGATCACAAGTCCTCGCCCCATTCGGGCGATCACCTTACACAACTAGTTGGCGAACTCACCTATTCGCCCACGCCATCGTCCATTGGCAATTTGCTCGCCCATTGGCAATTTGCTCGCCCATTGGCAAGCTGTACCATTATAGTACTCGCCCATAGTGTTTCACAAAAATTGCTCCTTTTACATCTCAAGTTAAGGAGCTTTTCACCCAAGTGGAAATCAATATTCATTATTTATTTAATTTCCATTATCAATTTTATGAAATTAGGGTCTACAGTAGTGTAGAATCAGGTCTTACAGGGTACATGCATTTTCATTTTGTTCTGATTGCTGTTGACTTTAGCCCAGTCTTCTAGCTTTCACAAGGGACACCTAGCTAGTGCTCTAACTGTGCCCCCTTGACTATGGCCATACGTCTATTATAGTGCATGTGTCTATTGGATGTAGCCTAGTCTCCATTAAACTTATACTGGGGTGGTAAATCCCTGGCTAACTTAGATCCAAGCACTCCCGGTTTGATTTTTATATCTGGATTTGATTTATTTGTAAGATATGCTTTTTGATTAAATAATATACCTTGTGAAATTATTATCTGATTTAGACACTAGAAAATTGATATGATTCTGATTTAAAATGTTTACAGAGAATTTATTTAATTTATGATGCTTTATATTATATTTTGCAATATATTGAATTTGTGATTTAATTAAATCAAATAAATTCCCTATAGTGGCTTTGGATACCAGAACACGACAGGCACTCCAAAGTTCCTCTCATACTCTATTCGGTTACCAACCCACTATAGTATCCTTCCGAGTAGATTGTGCCATATTTTATTCATATTCTAAATTCATGTTTTCCTATAAATATTCGTTTTATGAAAAATTGCATATAGGTTACATTATATCAGCTTTCGTATAAATGTTTCTTACTGAGCACGTTTCGCTCACCCCTTTATTTTTCCACTCCTAGATTATTTGCAGTGAATTCAGGTCTGCTAGTATCAGGAGGACCTGATTCTGATATTCCTTTAGCGATTTCCCAAATTCGTCGAGGTATACGGATTTTATTTTATGTATTCAGATTTTTGTATAGTATTACTTTCACATACCTTAAACTTGGGATGTAATTATGAATATTTTGTTGATGTAAATAAATTTTCGAATCCTGGGATTGCATATAAATAAATTTTTATTTGGAGTTAAATTGATACTGCAGACAAGCCCAACCTATGCATGTGGTTTATATATGTGAAATTAGTAAAATATACGGTAATTTCGGGACGTTAGATAAATTTCTAATTTACAAAAAAATCATTGTCTAGATTTAATAAATGTGCTGGATGATAAAGATTTATAAAAAAAAAAGTTATTTTAAGGTCAAATTAAGAGATGTGCAATAGGCTTAACTTGGGTTAATTAATTCAAACGATTCATGCAATCACTCTTAATAGGTGGAATTTAGTATGTTTTGAGTTTAAATTTTAGCACTTGCAACCCATTCTCATGGTTAAAGTTGTGTCCTTCCACATCTATTAAATATTAAATTTTCTGCGGCATTATATTCAAGTTGGACTCCTCCACCTATAGCCAATTGGTTTTAGGATGGAAATCTAACATGGTTACAAAAGCTAGGTTCTATTGTGTTGATTTTTTCTTGTTACCCCTTTTTTAAAATTGTTACATGATAGGCTTTATCTCCATCTTCGTCTACATGTGATGGGAGATTGTAAAAGTGGTGTCATCTTATATCTATTAAATACTAAATTCCTTGTGGCCTTATATTCAAGTTGGATTCCTCCACCTATTGCCAATTGATTTTATGATATCTAGCACTTCTATTTCTATGTTTCATAAAGAATTATAAGAAACAATTACTTTACTTAATATATATCGCTTTTATTCAAATTATGTTATGTAATTATATTATTAAAAGATATTAATAATTAATTATCAAAATCATTAATGAATCTAATAAAATAAATATTTACTATTTAATTATCACATATAATATATAATTTTTTAATAATTTAATTACCTAATACAATTTTAAATGAAAGTAATATATACTGATATAGAAAAATAATTTCATATTTTTTTTAAAATATGTCTGCAATAGCACTTACAAAGAAGATTTTCAATCCATCAGAGATGATAGGGTTAATTTTCAAATGATAAATTCTTCGATTCTTCAAAATGTGTCCAATGATGACCTTAGAAAAAGAAAAGTCCCGAATTGCTATTTGCTCTTGAAACAATTTCACTGCCATTTGTTTTATTTATTTAGTTTTTTTTTTCTAGCAGTTTTGGGGCTGCCAAAGTTCACTTGCAATCTGGACTGGATAATAGATAAAATGACTCCAAATTTACCACTAAATAAAAACTAATTATTAATTTTTTTATTACAAAAATAAAATTATAAGCTTTTATTTTATCATAATTATATTAATTAAATTTAAAAAAGGATATAAAATAAATCCAACAAATCTTTATATATACACACACAACATTAGCTAACTTGGGCAATTTTTATAAGGAACAAAATTTGGTTTTCATTTTAAATTGAAGAAAGTTTGCTAGCTATTTAAGAATTATCCACTTTTCCTTGAATTTCCTAGCACTTCTATTTTTTTTATACTAGCTAGGTTTTATCCCTTGGTCCTCGAATATTTTTATTTTTATTTCATTTTAAGATTTATTTATTGAATAATAAAAGAATTAAAAAAAATCTAGTTGCTCCAATCTAGAAGCATATGCTCGTTATTTTAAAACTACAACTAAAAAAATCCAAAGAAACACTTAAAACTAAAAAAATGACAATAAGATTTTTTAACTTTTATTGCATAGATGGTAAAAGTAACATTATGTATTTTTATTTTATTATAATGAAAATTTAATGATATAAAATATTTTATATTTTATTCAAACTTTAATTTATTAAATGTGTTGGATGATAAATATTTAAAAGAATATTATTTTAATGTCAGATTAAGTGATGTGCAATATAGGCATATCAAAAAGAGCATAAAGGAGACTATGACAATGCTTGGTTAATGCCTCTTTATTAATATTTGAGCAATGAAATTATATTAAACATGGATGCAGATTCAAGAAAAGAAAAATTCTTAAGCTGAAAACAACAATTCACAGCAGTAATTAGATTCATAATATGGCAAATATTTAGTGTGCATTAAGCAGTTGTAGGCTCTCTTGTTTTGTCTTCTGCTTTAACTGTTTCTTCAACGACAGAATATATAGAATTCATCATAAATGGAACGTAAATGGATAGAGCCAGAAGCACAATGGCAATCAGAGATCCCGTAGCCCTCCATGCGTAAACACTCCCACAAGAAAGCTTCCCAACCTTGATTTGGATCACATCCACCATCGAAACGGTTAGGAATATGCATCCGAAAACCGAAGCCCACACCGATAACAACAGCATGCTTTTCCTGGTATACCGTTTACATCTATTCTTAAAATCCTTTTCTTGGAGGATGTTGATATGGATTTTCAGTGCTTTGGCTACCAGGCTGGATAAGAGGAAGCAAGCAAAAGACACCACTTCGTTTACCACAAGGCGCTCCGCGTGGCCCACGCCAGCGTCACACCCGTTGCGATTCTCAAGGCTACGCTCGCCTTGACGTGCCAGGGATAAACCCACGAAGACGGCTAGGGTGAAGAGCGAGTTTACTTGCACAAGGTCGTCTAACGCTCTCTGATAAATCTCTCGCACCTTTGCTATTAGTTCTTCAGACTTGGCTCCGGCATCGCCTTTTTCTGGGTCGCTAAAATTACGGGAAAAAGAGAAAAATTCACAACCATATTTAGTCAAGTTTCATAGAATGCATGAAAACAACGTAAAAGTAAATAGATAAGACGAGACATGAGAAAAGAGAAGCCTACCTCCGCATTGCTGTAATCGTTCTTCCTTAGACTAATTTTCCTTGTGTAATCTTTCTCGTTGCTCAATGGTTTTACGCATTTTTCACTTGAGTCTTGAGTAAAATTACGCTGAAGTTACTGTTCTAAATAGCATATTAATACAATTAAAGCCCGTGCCCTTTATCAAGTGGTTGAAAGAGATAAAAATGAACTTTAATATTTATTACTTTCGATCTGAACATTATTAATTTTAGACCATAAAACGAATGAAAATATATGTACTTACGTAAAAATAAAAAGCCCGTGCCCTTCTCGCCTCGCCCCCTCGTGAATACGTTGCTTTTTCTTTTAAAACCCGTGCCTTTCTCGCCCACCCGTGAAGCCACGATGGCCTTTTGCTTTTTGAGCCTCCTCTTGAAAGCCTTCCCTCACGCTCATGCCTTTTTTGATTGACACGTTTAGAGCTTTAGTTTTCTTTTTTTATTGGTTACAGGGGTCAATTTTTTATTTTCCTTCCTCTCTCAGGTCTTTGCTCTCTGCCTTGCTCTACAGTGAATGTACTGTCCATCATAAATCCTTAGGCATGGTCATTGTCAATCATCCTCTACTCCTTCGTCTGTCTTCTGTTTCTGGTTTTTCTCCTCTCCTTCTCCGCGCGACTGGTGCTATCGTCCTTTCGTCTAGAACCTTTTCAAAACTTGAACTGCTCGATGGTGGGAGTGGAGGAGGGCCCGAAGGGTTGTTCCTCTTAGAAGTGGCGGTAATAATGGAGGACAGGGTTTTCAGGTTGGGATCGACTTTGAGTCGTACAATTCTGAAGGATGGCGCAGCTCCGCAGCCAATGTTGTTCCAAGAGAAGAAGACAGGCTACAGGTGGTTGTAGCCATGGCGAGAGAAAAGCTATGGAAGAGCTATCGTCTTTCTCCATCAAAGACCAACAGATAAGAATCAAATTTTTTGCTATTAACATTCTTTCGATTCTCAAGGCTAAGTTCGCCTTGACGTGCCAGGGATAAGCCCACGAAGACCGCTAGGGTGGAGAGCGAATTTACGTGCACAAGGACGTCTAACGCTTTCTGATAAATGTCTCGCACCTCTGCTATTCGTTCTTCAGACTTGGCTCCGGCATCGACTTTCTCTGGGTCGCTAAAATTATGGGAAACAGAGAAAAATTCACAACTATATTTAATCTAGCTTCAAAGAATGCATGAAAACAACGTATAAGTAAATAGACAAGACGAGACATGAGAAAAGAGAAGCCTACCTGGGCAATTGCTGTAATCGTTCTTCTCTAGACTAATTTCTCTTGTGTAATCTTCTCGTTGCTCAAGGGTTTTATGCATTTTTCATGCCTTGAGTTTTAAGTAAAATTATGCTGAAGTTACTGTGCTAAATAGCACATATAATATAAAAACTGAAAAAAAAAAAGGAGCTTGATAGCTTTTTTTTATTCTATAATACTAAACGACCCTTTATACCAAAAATATAAATCAAAGTTTTTTTTTCACTTATTTGGTTGGGTTGTACGTAGTGTCATTAATCAATTCTTAAATTAACTTTATATTAGCTAAGTTAATATCCTTTAATTCCTTTAGGTTCCAGTCAAATTCTCTCACTAAGCATGCGTTTACAATTTCAAAATCATTCTACTTGGCTAAATATATCTCCACCTAAGTTGCATGCATTGTTATAAACCATAAATATATCATATACTTCCTTTAATTACATCCTCATACTATAAAGTATTGAAAATAGAAGTTTGAATATAAAAGAGAATACTGTACATCACATACCTTCAAGGGTGGTATAAGCCTCGAAAGACTTGTTTAACCTCCACGTACAAAGCACCTACTGCAAATAATCTGGAATGTGGAGAAGGCGGGTGAGCTTTTTGGAAACCCTAATAAGAAATATATATATATAAATATATATAAGAAACTGATACCAAATTTCTATATGTAAATTTTCAAAATATTTACTAAAGCTCAAATACCATATTTCATACTATTCGGAAAATCAAATCATGCATATACAATGCATCAGAAAACATCTTATTTAATCTAAAACATAAACAATTGAGTTTTGAACATCATTCGAAAATATGTGTGCTTATCACATTCCGTTTCAATACGGATCATCAAATCA
Organism: Heritiera fomes; assembly: GCA_032173925.1. Taxonomy (NCBI): domain Eukaryota; kingdom Viridiplantae; phylum Streptophyta; class Magnoliopsida; order Malvales; family Malvaceae; genus Heritiera; species Heritiera fomes. The sequence continues at coordinate 13,161,292 of JAPDPM010000011.1, forward strand.
AATTCTCATCTATTTTAGAATCAAAATATCATACATTCAGAAATCATATACGAAGATAAGCATGGAAAATCATATACATACTAAGCTTGAGACATATTAGTGACTAATAAATAATCATGCAGTTCAAATATTCCCGTGAGGGAAAATGCAAGTCAGAAAGACTTATGGCCATAGTCCAGAGGAGTTCGTAGTGAGCACTGATCAGGTGTCAACTGGGCTGGCTGTAGACTGGATCAAGGTCACACAGCATGGAAAACTAAATATCTATTGCGGATTGGATTAGGGTCACACAATAGCCAGAATGGATACCTACTGAGGACTGGATCAGGGTCACACAGTAGTCAGAAAATACTGCAGTAACTTAGCTAGTCATGTCTCAAAAAGTTTTATACATATATCTTTTGAAATCCAAAATAGTATTTTTCGAGCTTTAGGAAAGTTCATAACAATAGTTGTATACATTTCTTTCAAAAGCATATAAGTCATACATACTCATAATATCTTCAAAACAATACCATAGGTTGATAATTTCCTTGAGATTAATATTTCGACTGAAAGTCTTATAAACAGATCAAAGTCGTAAGATTTAACTGTTTTCAAAATAAACCTGTCGGATAAATTGTCATTTTCAAATGGTTGCTTAAGTTAAGCTTAAATCATAAAATCATTATTTTCATAAAAATCCGGCAGCATAACGGCTTATATTTTCTTAAAACCCCCTGCAAGAAAATACAATTTATATAACCATAAGACAGTTGATTTTAAATAACATTCAGTATCTCTTACGTTCCGATATATATCTCTTACCTCAATCAATCATGATTGTAACCAAATCAAGCAGTTAACAGTTGATATCCAATACTTGAGCTTACATGTTTTCGGTTACCAACTCTCGCCTAGACTGTAAAATAAATAATTTAAAACAATTTAATTTTCAAAATTACCTTACTTAATATTATAAGTCTTAGAGATCTCTCAAAATTCCCCTTAATATTTTCCCAAAATAATTTCTATATAATTATTTTGATATCATCTCATTCCTAATATCCATACATTTCTTGTCAATCGACTATTGATCCTATCCACTTATATACATCATTGCATATACATATTCTTTTATATTTGTATCCAATTTAAATCTGGTATCGAAATTCATCCTTTATTGTACACACATGGGCTATAATCATATATATATATTGTAAGACCTGATTCTACACTACTGTAGAGTCTAAATTCATAAAATTGATAATGGAAATTAAATAAATAATGAACATTGATTTCCACATGGTTGAAAGCTCGTCATCATGAGATGAGAATGGAGCAATTTCGGTGAAATAATGTATGGGGCGAGAATGTTGGTCAGCTCGTTAATGGTGGAGCAAGGTAGTATGTTCGCCAATGGGCGAGCAGATCACCAATGGATAATGGCGATGGCGAGTATATTAGTTTGCCAAAATCTGCGAGGGCTCCCGATCGCCCACACAAATTGAAGAAATTAAAATGCTAAATAAAAATTTCCAAATGTGGGGAATCTTAGCAATTGGCGAGTTGGTTGGTTGCTCTTTGGTTGGGCGAATAGGTTAGTTCGCCAATGCTGTGATTCGATGATCGCCCAAATGGGCGAGGACATGTAATCGCCCATATATATTGAATAAACTGGAATGGAATCAGCGTGTGGCCATTGCAGCCAAAATTGAATTTGTAAGTGATTCGGTTGGAGACAATGAATGCAGAGGAGGTAAAGTCAATAAAGGAAGCAACTCTATTGGTTGAGGAGTAAAACAAAGTCAATAGTCTGAGAAAAAAAAAGAGTGTGGAAGGAGGACTTTCATGCCACTTGTGCCTCAGTTTTCTTCATGCATTAAAGACGTGAAATGATGAAGGATACATGATAAGGGACAGGCGGTAGTTTCGGATTGGATTAGCATGGTTATATAAGGAGAAAGGCTTGAGGAAAACTCATTTGGCAAACTTCATCTCCTTCATGAGAGCTGTGCAACTGCCAGTTTATGTTCTGATTTCTCTCATTTCTATCATGCCTGATTTACTGAACTTCAAACCTTAAGTTGGTTAAATACATAAAACAGCTTGCAAACCTTTTCTTCTTAACTTGATGAGCTAAAAGAATAAGCAAAGGAGGCCAACGTGAGGCAGAAAGCAGTCTGTTTTGGAAGTGCAGTTGATTGAGGTGAGCTTCATATTTCTTATGTGTTCTTGATATTCAAGGGTAGACTTATATGTTTACAACATAGAACACAACCTTGTTTTAGTTAGATCCTTAGACAACATGAAAACAAGGAAAATAATGAAATAAGTAACGACAATGGCGACTACAGTGATCGCCCATGTTGAAATCTAGTAATCGCCAATGAGGCGAGTAGATAATGAGGAACTCGCCAAGGTAAAGCATGTGTTCAAGGGGCGAGAATGCCCAATTCTAGTGAAATGAATTCATGGGCGAGCTCAAATGCAGAAGCGTTGGGCGAATAGGATTGTGGGCGAACTCCCACAATTAGGCCAATGAAGGTTTCATGAGTTGCATGGCGGGCGATATGACACGTGGTAGCCATATCGTGAATGGCGAGCTCGTCTGGGCGAACTAGTGAAGCTCTATTTGGGCGAGTAGTGATTTGATTTATTTCAATTTCGCCCAAGTAATAGGAAAATATTTATAAAGAAAATATTAATGGAATTTATATAATTTGCAGCCGATTGGGAATGGCTATGGGTGAACAGAGAGCAGGGCGAAGCAAGACTTCGTTTCTAACAAGTAAGGGAGATATATGTGAAGTAAAATACATGCCCTGTGGAGTAGAAATATGATAAAAATATTTAGAAATTATTTTTGGTTTATGGCATGTATTTATTTTAATAAATTGTTTGATCGCGGGCGAGCTTCTAGTCGCCATATGTTGTTTTGTTGGGAGAACTGATGAAGGCGGGCGAGTATCTTTGTTATAAGCAAAAACCTGGGGCGAGCCAAGTGGCGAGCTCTCTTTCATAGAAACTGGGCGAGTGCCCTTGGTTTAAAGAGATTCGGGTAAGCCATAGTCGGGCGAACCATTTTTAATGTGTTTGGGCGGGCGGCCCTTTGTTTTAAATTTAAGGCGGGTGAACCGCTATCAACGAGAGAGTTCTGTTTTGAAAAGCTAAGTGGCGGGCGAATACTAATTCACCGCTTGTCGAGTTGATTACTGGGCGAGCCAGTGAGGGCGAGCCAGTTTTGTTTTCAAGATTTAAAGGGCAAAGTTGGGCGGGCGAACACATGTTCTCCGTCATGGGCGAGCTGCCATGGGCAAGCCATAATGGGCGAGCTGACCATGGGCTGGCAAGTTTTAAAAGTTGAGAATTTTGGAAAGTTTTCAAAGTGTTTTGTAAACAGAAACCTAAAACCTTTTCGGGAATTAAATCATTTGAGTAAATGATAATGTAGGTGAGATAAGCCCTTAAAGGTTTTCATGAAATATAATTTGATTTTGAGACGTTAGGCCTCTAGTTCATGCATTACTATTGCGTGACCCGCCTGGGGCGATGGCTCGGTCAATGGACCAATGAGTGCACCTCAGGGCGTCACAGGGCTGATGGACCCGCCAAGTCATCAGCGGTCTCGAGGTCACTCGGCAAGTGGACCCGAGGACCACCTATAGATTATGGCCATAGATCTGAGATAGCCGTGAGGGGCGATGGCCTATGGGTGCATCCCAATAGCGGCAGATTCCGTTCTCGCAAGGGGGAGGGGGAACGATGATAGCATGATTTATTTGTTGCCTAGTCTCAACGTGTTGATTTCTGTTTACTGATAAGATTTATTAAATCTTATGTGTTGTTTAATGCATTTTAAAGTAAACTGTTTAGCCAGTGATTTGAGTGGTGTTTTAAGAGAGTTGTTTACTATATATATCCACTGTCTTTTCTACTGGATTATTGTTAAGAAAAGAACAAATGCGTTATGATATATATATAGTTTTGCTTTATTTAAAGCAGCATATGTTTCCTTTACTGAGCGTATGAATCGCTCACCCCTTTGTTTTAACTCCACAGATAAAAGACAAGGAGTTAGAGAGTTAGCTCTCAGATGGATCTAACTATGTTAAAGCACTGAGGCATGTTATGCTAAACGTGACAGGTACAGTCTCTTCTCTTTTACATTTCAGACATAAGTATACAGTACTACTTTAGTGAAATGAGTCAATAGGGGATGTTGGATATGAGAAATCCAGAAAAGAATTTTTATATTCTGAATTTGATAAATAAATGTTTATCAATTATTACGGTCACTGTTGAATGTTAATGGCATCGCAGACAGCCCAACCGGTTAAGTTGTATGGAAATACGTGAAAAATGTGGTAACGGGATGTTACATATATATATATATATATATATATATATATATATATATATCCACACATATGTGTGTGTTTTACTAGTGCCACTACATGTTTTCACTTATGCCATATAAATATATATATATATATATATTTGTAGTAACATCCTTGTAATCGTCACACCTACTTATATGAACACACAACTTTCATTATCATCATCTCAATATCATGCATGTTCACATATACATATATATATATATATATATATATATATATAAATATATTCTTAGGCTTTAACCAAAAATCACTAATCTTAATTCTTTACCTTTAAAATTCCTTAAAGCCTAGGCCACCCTTTGTTGTTTAATCATCCTAAATTTTCTAGCAAGGCACTAGATTTTAGGCTCAAAGAAAGTTGTGGTTCATCACCTTTCCACATGCTCATTATTAGACATATAAACTTATATGTGCATCTAAGATTTACAAATCCAATATAAAGAATCTTGCCCTTTTTAATCCATGTTGACCGAACCTTAACCCCGTTTTCCTTCACTCACGACATTTCTTCACGTTTCCTGCTTAAATTTTGTTCAGCCCTTTGTTCTTCCCTGCTTCAGCTACTGCCTTTTTCCATTTCTGTCCATGAAAACCTAAGAGAACTACCCCCTTCTTCAGCCTTGAACAAGCACCCAAAATGCCATCTTAAGCTCTCTGTTTTCACGTCTCTTTTCCAGCCTCCTTTTACCCCTGTAGCTAACCAAAACTGAGGGCCCCTTTAGTAGTCTTGAGCTCACGGACGTGATGCTGCCATATACACCAAAATATGCAGCAACTTTGCTTGTATTCAATACTTCTTAACAACCAACTCCTCTCCTTATATTTTTTTTTTATTTTTTTATTTTTTTTGCCTCTCCAACAGCCCTCATTTCTACCTTTGCCTCTCGTCCAAAGCAGCTCTTTTTTTTTTCTTTTGTTCAGCTTTCACGCAAATAAAGCAGTCTAAAATCAAAGGATCTTCAACGCCTAACCAACCACTCAAACACTGAACTTAACAACTTCAAACACCTGCCTTAACGCCTCAATTCACCTTGTTTCAGCTCCAATGGTCAGCCCCTAACCATCTTAAGAAAACCATCCTTTAGCCTTGCCGATTATCATCTTGTACCTCTTCCTTCTTCGATCACCAATCCAGCTTCAATTAGTCTAATTTTCAGGCAGTGTACTGCTTCATTTCAACCTCCCAAAAAGGACCATAAACAGCCCTATTATTGTTTAAAACTCCAAGCATTTCATCCCCTAAAGCCTAGCCATGCTTAGCGCCGAATGTGCCACCCGAAAGCTCCCTCATCAGCCTTGCCGAGACCTCTGTTTTGCTCTTAGGAAAACAGTCTTCAACAGCCTTTGAATCTTCCCTTATCCTAGACTTTTTCCTTCCTTGAGCTTTGTTAGTCGAGACACAAGAGAGAGCTAAATGGCGACAAGAGCTAGGGGGAGTGATGCTCTCGATTCCAGCAGAAGACTAAAGAAAAGATTGAAATGGTTTATGGGTAGAACAATGATGGTCATGGACGGTGATGGTGAGTGATCTAAATGGCTGGTAAGGAAATGGGATAGTGGGAGTAGGTGGCATGACGTGGCGAGAAGCCTCATGGTTTTAATATCATTATATTATTTTTATATGTATATAAATATATATTTTTGTCGCCTTTAGTATGCTTCAAAGCAAACGTGATTTGGTGGCTTGACAAGCTTCTAAAGGAAGCTTCTTGATTATTATTATTATTATTATTATTTGTAAAATCCGAATTTTATTATACTGTATACCATGTGTGTACATTATTGATAGTGGAAATAAATTCTTTTAGTGAACGTAAAGAATAACCGAATGTGAATTTTCACTTTTTAATTTAAGTGATGATTTATTTTATGGTGTATGTGAGGCAGAATGAACATTTAAAATTTTAAGAATGGAAATTTAATTGTTGGGATTTCATTTTGATAAAAGGTATGAAAGCATTAAATGAAGGTATAAAAGAGATTAATGGCTAGAGGACAAAAGGAAGAAAAGAATGTGAAGATAGCCAATCAACATTGGCTGGAAGTAAGTTGGCGCGGAGAAGGCAAGAAAAGAAAAGAGAAAAGTCAAGGAAATGGGCTAATAATGGACTTCTCGCCACTTGCTTCTTTGGACCATGGGATTAAGCAATAAATGGCAAGTGAAATTAGTCAAGAATAGAGCTGCAGTAGGGAAGTCACTACCGTTCTTTTTGCTGCAGTTTTCTTTGGTTTTAATGCATGAAATGATGACAGAAAAACAGGATAAGAACTTGCAGTAGACTTTGAGGAGATTTAAGTGATTATATAAGAAGGAATACATGAGGAGAACCCATTTAGCAAACTTCATCTTCTTCAAAGTCTTTCTCTCATTCCGTTCCACTGCAAACTCATACTTAGTTCTTTTGTTCCTCTCGTATATGAGCAATAAAACTTTATCTTTTAGCTAGCCAAACTCTTCTACAGTGTTGAAGAGCTAAGGAACAAGAGAAGTAAAGCTAAGAAAGGCAAGAAAGCATTCTGTTGTTGGAAGAGCAACTTAGTAAAGGTGAGTTTCATATTTTCCATGGTTCTATTTATATTCCATACTAGATTCTATGTTTTATAACGTGATAAACATAGATATAACCTGGTTGTAGTTAAATATTGTTGGAATATATAAGAAATTAGATGGAAATGATTAAGAAAAACAATAGGCGAGCAAGGAGTATTCGTCCAAAGGGTGAGGCGAGTACGATGCAATACATGACTAGGCAAGAACATTTTCGCCAACAGTTTTGGGATAACCAGAATGATAGGTAGATGGGCGAGGACCGATGTTCGCCAAACGGCGAGAAGGGTGACCATAGAGATCGCCCAGGTGAAATTTTGATGATCGCCAATGATGCGAGTAGGAGACAAAGAGGTCGTCAAGCGTTATCCAATTCATGGGCGAGCCTATTTATGAATGAAAAGCCACGAATGGCGAACTGAATTGATAAGCATGGCGAGTTGAGCTTCCATGTTGGGCGAACTCCCATGAATAAGCCACAAATGACGACTGGCGAGCTCTGTTGGGCGAATGGCGAGCTGCAGAGTAGTCATAGAATCTCGTCAAAGTGTTAGAAAATATTAATAATTTAGGAAAAAATTCGAAAAGAAAATATTAATGGAATTAATATTTTACCTTGCAGTCGAGCAGTGATAATTGATAAGGCGGGCGATAAGCAAGGTTTCATCAGACGAAGTAAGGGAGTTGTGTGTTAAAAGAATGCATGTCCTGTGGAGTTAAATTTATGAAAGTACTGAGAATTGGTTTTGGTTTATGGCATGCATATTACTTTGATAAATTGCCTTGTTGTTGGGCTAACTGGTAAGGGCGGGCGAGTTGACCCTTCGTAATGTTTTGGGCGAAAAGCCCTCATGTGATATTTTGGCGGGCGAGTGACCATGTTTTAAATAGAAAATCTGGGCGAGCCATTGTGGGCGGACCCTTTTCAATGTTTTCTGGGGCGGGCAACTATCTTTTCATATAATGGGTGAGTCATTAAGGGCGAGCCAGTTTTATTTGTTGATTAAAAAGGAAAGCTGGCGGGCGAATACTAATTCACCCACCTTGGAGTTCACCATGGGCGAGCCGTGATGGGCGAGCTGACCATGGCGAAGAGGTTTAAAGTACATTTTCTCAAACGAAAAATGAGGCAGATTAATATTTTGAAAATAGAAAATATGAAACCTTTTGGGCGAGTTGACTATTGGGCGAGCTGACCATGGGCGAGCAGATTTCAATTTACATTTTCTACGCAAATGAGAATAATACCTTTTTGGAATTATTATTTATTCAAATGATTAAATTCAATAGTGTGTTTCCTTAAAGGTATTTTGAGTTATAAATATGATTTTGAGACTTTAGGCCCCTAGTTTTATGCATTTTTATTAGTTATGAGGCTGATGGACCCGCCAAGTCATCAGCGGTCTCGAGGTCACTTGGCAAGTGGACCCGAGGACCACCCATAGATTGTGGCCATAGATCTACTGTATCCCTATTGGGATAATTATTCCGTTCTCGCAAGGGGGAGGGGGAACAATGATAGCATGATTTATTTATAGGGTGATGCCTAGTCTCGACTTGATGATTTGTGAGAGGATTTGTTGAATCCTTTTTCATTGTTTATTATATGATATTGTAACTGTTTAGCAAATGATTTGGCTATCACAAATTGTATTACAATATCCATTATTTTTTTTCCTATTGGGTTTATTGTTGGGAGAAATAAATTAAATAAAGAATATGATTTTACTAGTATAATGCAAAATAAACTTCCTTACTGAGTACGTTATCGCTCACCCCTTATTTTTCACTCCACAGATTGTTGATCTTGGGTTAAGAGAATTACCTTCCAGAGATTATCGACTGCTAGCAGATATTCGATATCGAAGGTATATTATTTCCTTTATATATTCAGAAAAATTTTACAGTACTACTTTAAATAGAAGGGAATGTATATACACCTTAGAGTATTAATGTAACAAGTCATATTAGTATAAGTAATAAGAGTTCTAATTCTTATTTAAAATGTTAAGAGTTGTTAAGCATCACAAACAGCCCAACCGGTAAGTAAGTGGTGTTTATAAGTAAATATTATGTTATATAGTGGATTTGAGATGTTACATTATTATTATTATTATTATTATTATTATTATTATTATTATTATTATTATAACCCCACTTAATGTTTTTTGATATATTCTAAATAGTCTAAGTTTAATTGCTACACATTATTTGTTCCACTATATTTAATACTTTTTATATTTATTTAATTTAAATAAGTATTACTATATGTTTATATTCATGTACTAATATGTATAAATGACATGAATATACATAGATATTAGTTTTGACACATATTTGATTTTATTACTTTAAATTACTAAACACATTCTTAAATTTTAGGTTTAATTTCTCCATGACCAAAATTAAATTACTTATAAAGGAGGAATATTTGAAATCTTACATGATAAGCCGCAGAAGTTAAAGACATTCAGGGGAAAAAGTTGGAAAGCAACCATTCGCGGCCAGGCCACTAACATGAAACTACTATACTTTTGGAAAAAGCTTAAGTGTATACTAAATAACAAATCATTGTATATTACATCTATCTACATTCCACGTCCAAATTTAGAACTGGCTGAATCTTAGAATGATAATTTGTGTATTTGTTTTATATTTATTTTGCATTAAATACGCATGAAACATAAAAATTTTCATGCTGTATTTTCTATTGACATGTTAAATACCAAATTAAATTTTTAACTTTTTTCAAATTCATATACATTTAATGTAACTAAAACAAATTTTGGTATTCATATAAACTAAATCTACAATTTAAAAATTGACAGAAAATAAGAAAACTGAGTAGATGATCTCACATTTCAATAGAATATTATTGTAATGAAATATTATTTCATATTTATAATATAATTATTTATGATTTGATAAGTTATGCCTGTATGGTGTTATTTTATTTTAATATTAATCTGTTCTCTTTTTGAAAGCAAAAGACAAAGACAAAAAAGTTTGGAAACAAAAACAAGTAGTAATATTTTTTTAATCAGTAAAAATAAAGGTTAATACATGTGATAATATATAAAATGCAAGATTTTATTTTTTAATAGAGAACAATTATATTTATAAATGTATGCCATATTTTTTTTTTGTTTAGACCATCCGGTATCCCCATATTTTTGGTATAGGACTAATCCAGATTCGAGCCGGACAGGACCCAAAAGGCGTCAAAGCTCTCCCTCAAGAGTTTTAACACAGCTGCATACCTAGGAACTCGAACTCGAGACCTCTGGTTAAGCTAGATAGCCCCTTGCCAACTGATCTACGTGCTCTTGGATAAATATATGCCATATTTTACATTTTAATCAATTTTCTTATTCAGATATGGTTATATTAATCTGAAAATAAAAATTATGATCATATTTATAATACAAATTTAAGACTTTATTATTATGTAAAAAATAAGAGTTTTTGGTTAATGCTTTTAGCAATAAGCTGATAAGCTACGTACTGTTATTGATAAAAGAATTTGAATGTATACATGAATAAGGAAATATTGTTACAGAGGAAAATAAGAACAAATTAAATGATTAAATGAATTGATATTCTCCCAACGGTAATGGGAAGTACTGAGCGAGATTCTTGTTGCAGAATGAGAAAGATTCTTGCTCAATCGGCTTGAATAAGGGATGATCCCGATGTCTGCTGAGCTGTCCTGAGTCCTGACAACATGAAACTTTTTGATGAGACTGTAGATTATTCCCAAAAACTTTATCCGTTGGATTCTCCCATTGCAAAGACCGCGCATTAAGTTTCTGTCTATTTTTGTGAAAATCTAAAATTTTCAAAGGAATATTAGTAATCTGGAGAATTTGAGTGGACTAAATTGAAATCGAGATTAAATAAAAAATGAAAATGTAGAAAATAAATTTGGATATAAAAAAATCTAAATTTAATAAGAAATAAAAATATGTAATTTTATATATTTATATAAGGTTATTGTATAAATATATATTTTTTCATAAATAAATATATAATTATATGAGTATAATTATATATATAATAATATAAATATATATTATATATATTAAAAAAAAGAAGAAAGAGGCGGGAATCGGGATAACCCGATTCCCAGCCTTGTTCTCCACTGTTTCAAAAGAGAGGAGAAAACAAAAGAAACAGAAGGGAGCCGACCCCCGACCGAGTGAGAAGAAGAGAGGGAGGAGGCACCGTCGCCGGCCGAAGAAGGGGAGAAGGAAGTTGCCGGCGACGGGAAAGAAAAGAGAAAGAAAGAAAATAAAGCGGAAGCCGAGAGGAAAGAAAGGAAAAGAGAAAGAGAAAAAGTGGCGGTGCCGTCGATCTGACCATCGCCACACCACCCATGTTGACGGCGGAAGGTCAAGGAAGAGGTGAAAATGGCCGACGGCGAAGGAAAACGAAAAAGGGAGGAGGAAAGAAGAAGAGAAAGAGGTCGAAAACCACCTCCTAGATCCGCCACCGCCGGCGCCGCCGCTTTGGAAATGGAGGCCAGATCCGACTTCGTGGCAACTGCGGGATGCTGTAGGGTGGCTGAACCGCCGAAAATGGTGGCCTCCAATGGCTAAACCGGCCAAGCAAAGACTGAACCTAGACCTGGCAATTCGTGTCAAAAATTCGTTTTCGTGTCATGTAAAACCGTGTTCGTGTCGTGCATTCGTATCAAAAATTCGTGTCGACACGGAAAACTCAAAATGTTATTTTTAGCTTTTACCACATTCATATATTAATTTTACTTAATTTTAACCCCGTGTCATCTCGTGTCACCTCGTGCCATTTATTCGTGTTGTGTTCGTGTCGTGTATTCGTGTCGTGTCTAAGATTGCCAGGTCTAACTGAACCGGCGGAACCGGTCTAACCCGATCCGACCCGACCAACCCGAACCGACCCGGCCAACATGAACCGACCCAGTCAACCCGATCCGACCCGCCCGACCCGATCTGGTTCAGAAAAGAAAAGAAAAAAAAAGAGAAAAGAAAGGAGAAAAGAAAAAGAGAAAGAAGGAGAAGAAAGAAGAAGAAAGAGAAGAAGAAAAAGGAAAGAAAAAGAAATGGTAAGGAAAATAAAGGAATATAAATTGATGATATTTATTGAATAATTTTATTGTTATATTGATGTAAGTGCATTGATATTGAAATTGTAGCAAAACGGAAAAGAGACGAATGGTGGAGTTGGGCAAGGCTCGAACGTCGGAAACACGCTAAGCTTTGAAAAATAGGTAAGATACTTTTATAAAGCATTAGTAGCATTATATTGTATGTTTTGGGATTATGATTTTTATATGATGCATTGATGGAATGATTTTTAAATACTAAGAGAACTCACAACTGATGGTGAAGGTCTTAGTAAGAGATAAAGAAATTGTGAGAATCATCGACTGTAGTTATAAATTGTGGTTTCCTTACAGGAGGTTTAGTAAAAATTAAGTTGTTATGCTACTGAAATTTTAGGAAAATGTTTGAGGAAAAAGATTAAGTTTCTCACATAAATGGAATCTTGAAAATAATTATTGAAAATAAACATTGAAAGGATTTTAGGTTATTACCAGAAAAGTTAATATTGAAATCGATGAGAAGATAGATCGTTGAGCACGATAACGTGATGAATTATATGGTTTAAACCTTATAGAATCGATAAATCAAGTCACCTTAATATCACAAATGGTATCAAGTTGAGATTGAGGTGGAATTATTTATCAGACGGATCACGGATAAAAGTGATGATGATTATACGATATAGCTTCGAAGAGGAGATCGCAGTTGGACTTTTGATAGTCGAGCGATTGAATTGTGGAACTATAAATGGAGTAATGATTCGAGAATTTGTCGAGTTCGATCTCTTGATTTTAATTGGTTCCGAATGTGATAATATAGACAATTCAAGAGGTCGATGCTGAGATGATTTCACCGTGTTATATCGTATTACTGATTATACGTGAGATGATAAACGGACCTACACTAGTGATATGGGTCTTAGTATCAATGTTGTGGTACACAATGGACGGCTATGATGTTGAGTCATAACGAATATATGATTTGAGTACACATAACTTTATTGACATTGAGGTTGAATTATGACACAATCCGATCATTTATAGATTCAAATAAATGTGTGATGAAAATATATGAATATATGGTTTTGCTTATAACCATAGAATAGGCCTTGAATAATAAGATTAATAAGCGCATGAAACATAAAAATTTTCATGTTGTATTTTCTATTGACATGTTAAATACCATGATCCATGACTGGCATGTCATCAGTCATCTTGAAATCAAAATAATTTAGTGCCAGGAATTTATCTGTACCTTTTTTCTCGTTCTGGTATTTTATTTCCAAGGTAGTCCAGATCTCTCTTAGTGATGTATAGTTGGAGTACAAATTGTAAAGTCTATCTGTAAGAGAGTTGAGGATGTGACCAAGACACACCAGTTCATCTTCTGCACGTTTCTTTCTTTCTTCCTTCACTGTATCTGTATCTTTTGGTGTAGGATCTGCTAGTGGCTGCAAATTCGGATCCAGAACATAGAACACCTTCAAAGTTGTCAATAGAAACTTCATCTTGTCCTTCCATCTGGTGAAGTTTGTCCCATCGAACTGGTTTAACTTGACAGGATCTTGTTGATTGATAAACACAGGATTGGTAACCATTGCCATACCAAAAGAAATATTACACTCAAATTGTCAGGAAAATAACAGAGTATATGGCTTTGAGGCGTGTAGGGTTACACTTTCTTGAGTGTAATATTGCTTCACACAGAAGCAAGTTACCCTAGGATATAACAAAGCCTTCAGAATTTTCATGAAAAGTAAGAATGCAGAGTGAGTCTTTTCTGAAAATCATCATTCTTATATAGAGTATGAAGAGACATAAATGAATGGTTGTGATTCTCTGTTAAATAACAACCATTCATTTCAGACATAACTGTTCTAGACATATAACTGAAAATATGTCTATTGGAACAGTTAAAATAATTTTAAATTCAAAATTGAATTTAAAATATTCTGTCAAAAAATAAAATTTTGACTTAAGTCAAAGAGCCAAGAGCCCAAGGGCCCCAAGTGCCCAAGTGCCCATCTTTGACTTTTAAAATAGCCCAAGCCCAAGCCAACCAAGACCAAGACCAAGACCAAGACCAAGCCAAGCAAGCTCAAGCCCAAGCCTAATGGATAAAGCCCATTTCCTCTTTGACTCCAAATTACTCTCAAGAGTTGATTTCCCTTTATAAATATATCACTTTTCACTTTTACAAGTAATGTGGGAACTTGTTCCCTTGTATTTGTTACAAGCTATCCAACACTATCTTCTTAAAAAAAGTAGAGTTACCTACATGCAATGGGAAACTCTAGATCTTAAGCCAAACAAATTTGTCATCGCTTATCATACTAGGATTCCAAGGTTTAACCAGACAAACCATTCATTAAGCCAAGTTTTACCATCTTCAAGCATACCTTCCATTTCTTCTTTTGAATCAAAAGCAAAAAGCATCCAACTACCACCTATCAATGAGATTGAGAAATCAGTAACACCTTCTTGAATGATTCGTTGTTGTAGAATCTGGATAGAGTGTGGTTTTTGACCTTGGCCATTTTGTCTCCAAATTTGAGCTTCCCAGCGAAATAACTTGGGAGACTTTGCTGCGATTCTTCTTAAATAAAGCTCTGCATTACCCTTCCTTGAACTGATTTTTGGAGCATTATTTTTAACCATGTCAGCATAGGATGGTCCACCAACTCCATAGAACGATCTACGTGAGACTGCTAATACTCCAGGGTTAGCCATGTGTAGATGATCTTGAATAGAGGTGACAAAAATTGGTCCAAACTCGAAAACACGTCTAAAACCAAACCTGGACAAGCCTGAATTGACTAAAAAAGTCAAAGGCCCGTAACCAAAAAAGTCCGAACCCAACATAACTCGAGCTCGATATGATTTGAAACCGAGACCGATCCGATCCGAAACTCGTAAAAAACCAAATTTATAACCTAAGAAAACTCAAATTATAATTATATAATTATTATTTAAAAATAAATAAATAAATAATTGATACACTTTTTTAATTAAAAAGTTTAAAATTTTGAAAACAATTATTATTTATTATATAATTTTATCAATTATGTATTACCACCAAAATAAATATTGAATCTTTTTAATTAAATTAAATTAAATTAATTTAAAACATCATAATATATGATATCAAATAGTCTTTAATATTATACTTATTGTATTTATAATAATAAATATATTATTAATTTAACATTTGATTTTATTATAAAAATCATTTTAACATTTTATTATTTTTATTTTATAATAAAATTTTAATTTTAATACAATAATAAATAAAATATATAAAAAAACTATATAATTTCAATATTTTTTTGAAACTTTGAATTTGATATTTTGTGCAACACATTAAAAATATTTTTAATAAAATTAAATTTAAACTATATTTTCTTAAAGTTTCAAGTATAGAAAGATATTGAATTTAGATTAAAAAAAAACCTAATCTTAAAATTAAAATTCAAGTTTTTAAGATTAGAAAAAGTTAAGTAATTAAATTAAACAATATAAGTGGAATTTTTTTTATAAGCTTGGACATCATTGAAAGAGAAAATTATAAATCAAGCTAGTGGTAATTTTATATTTAGCCTTAAAATAAAAAACATTAATAAATCAAGCTAGTGATAATTAATTATTTATTATATTATACTTATCTTATACATGAATAAACCAATTTGGTTTCTTATAATAATGATTTGTATATTATATTATAATAATCTTTTAAGAATAAATTATGTAATCTCCTAGCGTGTAAACATTATTTTGATATAATTAAGTATTTATTAAAAATAATTTATTTATTATCTATTAAATGTAAAATTAAAATGTGGATAAAAATAATAATTCTAATAGTAAATTAAAGTGTAATTTAATAATATATTAAAGTAGTATTACTGTGTAAGTGGTAGTTTTAATAAAATTTGTTTTTATACTTTATTAATATTATTATTAATTATATTTAATAATTAGCATTATATTAATTAATTTAGTAATATCTACAATTTAATATTTTAATTAGATATTCGATCAATTGGTGTATATCTAATATTATTATGTTAATCTAAACATGAAAAAATTAATACTCAATTGGTGTATAACTGTATATGATATGATTACATCAAATGTTATTATTTATGATATAATGTTAATTGGTGTATATAACTTGTTTAATTTAACGTTCTAAATTTTTGATGAGATATTTTATTAATTAATGCATATGAGTACAATTATATTTAATATAATAATCTTATATTATGATTTATGTACAAACCAAAAACAAAATAAATATAAAATTGAGGTAATTAATTGACCAATTATTCATAATATTAAGTATTTTTTAATATATACTATAATTTTATTCAACATTATAATTGAACAATTATTTAACCAGTTATGTGGTTATATTTAATTTAATTACTAATTATGTTGGTATTTAAAAGAAAAAATAAATGTAAAAAAATTCTTAAAAATATAAAATTTTATTAAAAATATAATATAATTATTAAAAAAGCTAATTAAACAAAGTAAAAAAAAAGAAATTTATTGAACTAAGAGTGTCTAAATTAAAGGTGTAAAACGGGCGGGCCGGTGCGGGCGCGGGGCGAGCTACACGGATGCAGGCTTAAACGGGTCAAGCTCGTTTAGGCCCGTTTTTAAACGGGCCAAATTGTATATGCTGGGTCTGTTTTTAATATGGACCGGGTTGGCCCGCGGGCTACGTATTTTAAAATAAAAATAATAAAAATAAAATTTAAAAAAATATTAAAATTCATATATAAATACAATCTTGAAAAAACATAAATTTCTATTAAATATTAAACTCTTCCAACTTCTTTTTTTTTCACTATCATACATATAATGTCATGGTTTGAATTCAAAATAAAATTACATGAATTCATTTTTTTGCTAGAATATATTAAAATCATGTTATGTATTATTTTGTAATTGTAAGAAATAAAAATACATTAATAATATGATTAAAAAACAAATTATATAAAAAAATAAAAAAGGGCCTAAATGGGGCCGGCCCGTGCGGGCCAACCCGTTAAAAACGGGCCTAAAAAAACAAAACCAGCCCTTAAAAAGCCCGCAAGTTTAACGGGTTGACCCGCGGGCTTAGGCCCGTTTTACACCCCTAGTCTAAATTCCAATGGCTCAATGTTGACCCAAAAAAATATAATAACCCAATATGTTATTGTTAAGAGTATAAGCCATTTATATAAATGTTTAATTGTTTAGTGTGATTTATTTGTAATTTGTTAATTATTTATTTGTATAGCTAATACTTTTGGATTTTCAATTTCTTTTAGTTTTACTATGTATTTGTGTAACGCCCTCGGAAGCTAGGATTTTCGGGCTAACTTTTTCCTTTACTTACTATGTTTGTCACTCGCATCAATGTAGCTAAAACATAACAAGTAGAGTACTACTTGTTTATTTGTTTAAGACTAATTGTCTAAGGTCCCATTCAGTTACCCCGTAATGCGTGCCAAAATCAAAACTGAAAAACTTTATCCTTTATATATACTTATTGTCCAACCACACTCTGTAACACAACAAAAGTCCAACCTATGACACATTTATCATCTCAAGAAACCATCTAGAGTATCACATTTTCATCAAGATATCCTATCGAGATACTATTCATTACCAGGCACAATTATATATAATTCTCGATACAATCCTAGTACTTACATCCCAATCCATGTACACTGTGTATACCGAAAATAATCTTATCATTTGAAATATAAACAAAAGTAATGAAAGGTTATACCTCAATATAAAAAGCAATAACTTAGCAACACGTAAGTCGGGCTCTTAGTGCAGCACTCCAGCCTATTTGAATTAACTTGTGTAATGGAAAAGGAGGGTGAGTTAATGCCCAGTAAGAAAATATACACTAAATGATGTTAGGTTCCTACTATGTTTAATGCATGTGTATGCGTAAATAAATGCGTCAAAACTCATGCTTAAATATGTTTTATTCAAAATAATACAAAGTTGATAAGCCATTATTAATAAGCTATAAAACGTTATACTGAGTAATTTCCAAACATATTAGTGCTCACGCATTCACAAAATCAAGATACAATAGGAATAGAAATGATGCATTTGTTCATCTTTGTAACAATATCGAGACATACATTTAAAAACATTTTCATGAGATAAGCATTATGAGATTTGGTAACATAATCGGGATCTTTGGAAATATAATCAAGAAGCTTTCCATGAAAGCGTCTACTGTAGCTAGCAGTGGTCACAGTCCCATATCAAGGCTCTATCTATGATCATGAATCATCCCAGCACTAGTGATCATCTAGTAGCTGAGGTACAAGTCATGACTAGTTGTCGAACAATTATACGTAATTACTGCTACCCATTTGCCACATAGGCGGGATCCATGACAGAATTACGTATATGGCGTCTTAATGCCACACAGGCTCAATAATTGCCACACAGGCTTACTAAATGCCACACAGGCATAATTAAACGCGCTGAAATTACAAATCATGACTAGTTGTCAGACAATATATGTAATTACTGCTACCTATTTGCCACACAGGTGGGATCCATGACGCAATTACGTATACAGCGCTTCAATACCACACAGGCTTAACACTTGCCACGCAGGCAAGTACCACACAGGCAAGTTAAGTGCCACATTGGCATTATACATCATCACGTATCCCATAAGTCAAAACTCGTTTAGAAATAGAACTTACACTATGGGTTGAGTACTGAAAGCATGAATCGTTTCACATAATTATAGTTTTGAAAATCCCATCATACGAAATCAGGCTTAAAAACCATTTTCTCGATAACAAGTAACAATGCTTAATATGCATGAGGTTTTAAAGGCATTTTATAAATCTAATTTAATACCAAGAAATTTACTTAAATAATTTCTAACGAAATTTCGGCATTATTACGGCATAGGTAGAACACTACCCAGTGTCATAACCATGGTTTTAAATTGCGGTTGCGGTCACGTTTTTGGTTGCGTTGCGTTTATTGTGGTTGCGGACATAACGGAGGCTATCGCGGTCATTGCGGTCATGAATTTTTTTTTAATTTGCACAAATTTGTATAAAATATAATAATTGTAATTATAATTATAAAAAAATCCTATTTATGGTTTTTAAAATAATTTATGATACCTTAAATCTATTATTTATGCAAAAAAAAGTTAATTCATAATTTTTGAATTATAATAAAGTATTCATATTTAAAAGTTATTTATGATATTTGACAAATAACAATATTGAAAACAGAGATAAATTAACCTAAGCCATCTCATTTACATTATTAAAAATCAATATTTTTTTATTTTTCTCTTGAGTTTCAATAATATTTAATATCATATATTTTTTAAACATTAATAACATATATTTATCTACTTTAAAAATTTTAGTAAAATAAAATACAATAAACATTTAATAGAACTTTCCGTAATCCATTGTTTCTAATTCCTAAATAATAATAATAATAATAATAATAATAATAATAATAATAATAATAATAATAATAATAATAATAAACAACTTCAAAATCCTAAATATCCAAGCCAAAAGTCTCCCTTAGTCATTCATCCAACAATCGATCCCCTCAGTCCTCACCTTCACTCTCGCAGCCTCACCATCTGTTACAGCCATTCATCACTCAATCCTTCCTCAGCCATTCATCACTCAATCCTCAGTCACCCCATCGTCTCTTGCTCTCTTTTTCTCCCAAGTCACTCTTGGCGCTACTCTGTTTTTCTCCCAAGTCCCAGTCCCAGATTTGTTCATAAATGGCGTTGAGACAAAGCTCAACGCCCGCGATGCTAACGCTCATGCTGCCTACTAGTCGACTGTCTTCGACTCTTCGTTTGTTCTCTGCTCTGTCTACTCCACTTCTACAAAGTCCACAACCATATCCTTCTCTGGCCTTGTTTCAACAGATCCTAACTTGGATGGATTGTTAAGTTGTGCTGTTGTTTTCTATGAATTGATGTTGAATTGCTGATGATTGAGATTGAAATTGAGTTTGTGGTTGTAATTTGTTCTGTGAAATTATGATTTTTCTTCTTTTTTGCTTTCTGTTCGTACTCACGCCCGTTTTTCCCTCAATAGCGGTGGCTGCCACCGCCACTATCACGAGATAGCAGCCGTTATTTCATTTGACGGCCGCTATTTGAAACCCTGGTCATAACCACAATCACATACCTATAGAAAACTCAATCAAGCAATATATTTTTTAATACACCAAGTAAATCCAAATCTCAAACATTATGCACTTTAAGCTCAATCCAAAGCCGATCCTCTTATCAACTCGATTCTACTTTAACTTCAAAACCTCTGCTTTAATAGCTTAAACCTAAAATTCTTCTCTTCGTACCAAGCCGTGCTCTACTGCTCTAGATTCCAACATGGATCTTCAATCCAGTAAGTCATTTCTGCTTTTCTCAAATTTAATCAACCTAATAAAACCCTTAAAATCAAGCAGTTCCAGTAAGCGTTGATAATTTTTTTGTTCTTTTATCAGTGGATGAAAATCCTTCCATTGAAGAAGCCGAAACTGGAACAATGCAAAATTTGAACGGAAAAGATTTAGTTACTGTGGAAGGAACTTCCGATGAGGAGCCGTATGTCGGAATGGAATTTGACTCGGAAGAAGCAGCCAAATTCTTCTACGATGCGTACGCCACACGCGTGGGATTCATCATGCGTGTGGATGCGTTTCGCCGCTCAATGCGTGATGGCAAAGTGGTTTGGCGTCGACTGGTATATATGTAATAAAGAAGGGTTTCGAAAGCTAAGGCCTCGTAGAAGTGAAAATGGGAAGCCTAGAGCGATTACGAGAGAAGGGTGTAAAGCAATTATTGTGGTAAAGAAAGAAAAAATAGGGAAATGGGTGGTTACGCGGTTTGTTAAGGAACATAATCATCAGCTGGTTCCCATCCTTACCAATGGTCGGAGAAGCATGCTTTTATCGCAAACGCCTGTAAGTATTTTACTTTTAATATATCATTTGCCTTGAAGTCAAAATTGGATTCTGTAAGTAATCAACTGATTTCTTTGTCTATAAGTTTATAATGGGAGGAACTGGTGTAGCTGAGAAGGCATGATTCTTTTTCTATAACAGAGTGAAATTCAACTATTAGTGTTGAATGCAAACGCATTGTAGTCTTTTTGGGGAGTTATTCCATAGTATTGAAAATTAGGTGATATAAAGCGAAAAAAATTTTTTCTGCCTTTTAAGGCTTGCAAGCCTTAAGTAGTGTTTGCAGCTCAATTCCTGAAGCAGTGAAGAGTATGTAAAGATTAATTACTGAGCGAGGGCAAGTAACTGAGAAAATAGGATTGTTAAACTGTGATCCCATGCCTTAAAATCTGGGAACTTGTTTCAAACTGTATTTGATAATCAAGTTAAAAGAATTCAAACGGGAAACTAAGCAACACAACTAATTCTTTAAAATAAGTATCAGTTAGGAGAAAGTGTGCATTATAAGAGGGAGCTATATACTCCAGATTGAAGCCTTGGAGCATTACCAATGGTCTTTCCTTCTCTGTAAAAGTTTGAAGAATTACAGGTTTGACTGTCTTTAGGAAAAAATGGGTCAATTTGTGTTTTAAGGAGTAGGGTTTCAAATAGCGGCCGTGAAATGAAATAGCAGCCGCTATCTCGCGGTAGCGGTGGTAGCCACCACCGCTATTGACGAAATATCGGGTATGAGTACGGATCACACCAGTAACGGCCGCTATTGGCCGTTACGAAATGCTATAACGAAAGATAGCGGCGATAGTGGTTTGTTATCACTGTTATCTTCCGTTTCAGACAGACTATCAAAAAAAATTTAAGAACATGGATACTGGACAGAAAAAACAATAACAGTAGCATCAAAATCAAAATATCTAGATCAGAGAAAGAAGTTTGTGATGGGATCGACGAAGGTGAACCGCGAGCGTGATGGTGATTGGTGAGGGTAGAGGCATAGTGGGGTGGATTGTAGGCGGCATGGGTAGGCAGGCATGAGGCGCAGTAGGACCATGGGTGACTGGGGGGCGTGGCGTGGCCATGGGCGACTTGCAAGCTCGCAACACTGATAGGACTGGGCGATGGGGTGCCCTCCATCTATCGGTTGGTTGACACTGGCGTGAGTCATGACTGATTTGAGATTAGATCTAGCGCAGTGACGTTGGCGGCCGGCAGTTGGCGAAGTGAGAATCACAAGGCTGAGATAACGCGGCCATAGAAGGAGAGGGGGAAACAGTGAAAGTGAAAGGAAAAGAGGTCGAAGGGTTTGGGAAGGTTGGGTTTTTTTATTTTAAATTATTTTTGTTTTAATATATGTGGTTAAATAGGCTGATGGGTTTGGGAGAGTTGGGTTTTTTTATTTTAAATATTTTTTGTTTTAATAAATGTGGTTAAAGAGGCCGATGGGTTTGGGAGAGTTGGGTTTTTTATTTTAAATATTTTTGTTTTAATATATGTGGTAAATGGTAATTAGTAAAAGGTTTTGGTTTTAAATGTTTAATAATTTTTTTAGGAAACAATGTAACATTAAATGTTTAAGAATTAAAATTAGTTAATATGATGAATCATGATAAGAAAAATATTAGGTAATATGAATTTCAAAAAAAAAAATAGATAATGTCGAATATAGATTATTAATTTAATTTTTTAAAGTAAAATTTGTAGTGTAATTAAATATATGGTATTAAATATTTTGTTAATATTTGTAGAAATTCATATAGAAGAGGAAAACAAAAGAAAAATATTGACATATTAATTTAGATGAAAAAAGACTTAACAAAATTTAGATGAAAAAATTCCTTAATAATTTAGATAAAAAATAATTAATGTTAAATAATTAGTACATTAATTCTGATTAGTGCACAATTATTTATTTCTATTTTCAATATTTGTTATTTTTAATTATCATATGTAATTTTTTAAAGATGAATGTTTTATTATAATTTAAAAAATTATAAATAACCTTTTTTTTCATATAAATAATAGACTTGATTATAGTTATAATTACTACATTTTATATAGAATTGTGTGAAATTAAAAAAAATCCACAACCGCGATACCGCAATTATCGCCGCTATGTCCATAATCACGATAAACGCAATGCGACCGAAAATGCTGCCGCCACCGCAATTTAAAACCATATTAAGGAGTGTAGTTTGCATAGAGGGAAATCCTGGCATGGTTAGGCTCATTAAGGTGAATACGTAGGTTGACTAGGGAACAGTTCAGAACTCATTTAAGTGAAGCTTTCATAAATAAGCTGCAGTTTCAGAGATCATTAAGATTTTGAACATTAGAACTGGCTTTTGAGGACTGCCCTAAAGATATTGTTCCAATTTTGAGAAGAAGAATTTTAAAACGCCAGAAGAAGGAGGTAGACATCTGGAGCTAGATATTCTTTAGACTGGTAACAATCTGGCTGAAAGTATCAGAGACCACCGCTTAATAAGTTTTAAAGTGTTTAAGGAAAATTATATTATTAATTAAAATATGGTTGGTTAGGGATGAGACTTATAGTTTTGAGCTCAATGTTCTATGACCCCATGCAGTCCATAAGCTTCCTTTGGGGGAAGATTTTACTATTGATAAGCTTGCTTGAGACCGGATTGCCTTCATTTGTTGAATTGTCTGCCAGATTCATTTACCGAAAATTATTGTATATCTGATAGGTATTTCCTCAATGCCAATAGAATAGTTGGAAGTTCAGCTTCAATAGCTTCTGAGTCTTGCCACAAGCGTCTTCCCCTTGAGGACCAGCATTTCCACAGAAGCCGGTCCATCCATACTTGCTGCGCCACTCCAAGGACTTATCGCCGTCGATGGTGGCACAGGCAACGTTTGCGGCATTATAGTCCCAGTTGTTATTCGTAACATTATAGTCAGTATAATAAGCTGTAGGCATATACGTGGGCAAAGCCAAGGTGACCACCGGCGTTTCTCTACTAGTCATGTTTTAAGAAAATGGTGACATCGGTGTTTGTTGAAAATCTTCCACCATGGGTTTACTGGAAATGGCTTACTACAATTTTTCAAAGATATGGCACAGTGATTGATGTTTTTATCCCTAAGAAGAGGAGCAACAGGGGCAGGAAATTTGGCTTTGTGAGATTCAATACCATGGAAGCGGCTCAGAGAGCTATTTGGAATCTAAATGGTGTTTGGTTATTAGATTATAAAATCAGCGTTAATTTGGCGAGATTCTCCCCTCGGAAGGATTTTTGGAGGAAAAAACAGCCACAAGTTTAAAGTGATAATGATCATTGTGGTGACGATATTGCTTTAAGGGAGAGTAATGTCAATGTCCAAGCAAAAGCTAACACTGCTGATGTTGATTCCAAGAGAACATATGCTTAAGTACTAACCGGTGAATCGAGTAAGGGTAGTTCTGAAGATGAATCTGCAAATGCTAACAAAGTTTGTTCTGGTGAGGTGTCACCAGAAAATCTTCACTGGCTTGAGAGGAGTGTGGTTGGTACATGTCACAGGTTCACTGATGCAAGCATGATCTGCGAACAAATTAGGAGCAAAGGTATTAGCGGTTTGACCATCAGAAGAGTCACAGGTAAAGTTTTCTTAATTACTTTCTCTGATCAAGATCTATTTGATGGTATGAGAGAAGACAATTGGATTTGGCTAGAAAGATGGTTCCACAATATTCAAATCTGGTCTGAGAAATTGGTGTTTTCCAATAGAAGAACATGGGTTGCCTACTACGGTGTCCCTATACACGCATGGAACATATCAACATTTCATAACATTGCTTGCTTATTCGGAGATTTTATTTGTATGGATGGTGAGTCCCTTAAACTCAAATCTTTCTACAGAGGAGCCATGCAGATTACTTGCAACTCTCTAAACAGAATTGAGGAAATTATTCAGTTAAAGGTGGGTGACAGAGTTTATGATATCAGGGTGTCAGAGGTCGAGCCAGAGTTGGTATCTTTATTCCCGTGTTGCAACAGACAATCAGTTAAGGCCACTAATGATATCCAAAACAATCTTAGTTCAGATGATAGCTCAAGTTCTAGTAATGGCAGCGTTCAGGGAGGACTGGAAGTTGGAGAGACGAACTCTACTGGTAGAATAGACGTTGAAAAGGAAAATGTGGAACAGCTACAAAACATTAATGAGCCGATTTCTACTTCCAAGGAGAATTTTAGTTTCGAGGAACAAAGGATTAATGATGTTGAACAAGGAGAATTAATACCATCTGACAGGGCTAAGGTTTGCAGGCATGAAGAGTTGCTAGAGTGTGGGTCCCAACTTCACAGCAAGTCAACAAGGAATGAGGTTGGGTCTGGGTTGGTGCGTGACGTTAATTTGTCAAATAATTCTTCCAAACCTATTAATGAGGACTTTGAGCCCCATATTTCTGAAAATGAAGAGTTGGCTCTTCTTGAGCCACACAATGCACGAAAAGAGAGAAAATGGATGTATTACGCTGATCTTGAGGAGAAATTGAGTGCAACCAAAAATAAGAAAGGTAGGAAAAGTGGAAAAAAGAACAAGAAAAAAATCACTCAAGATGTGTTAAATGCCACCGATAGTATTGTAAATGCTTCTTTATCAGATGGCGATATCTGCAACAGAAACAGCATGATTCTTAAGGAGGCTGAAGCTATCTGGGACTTGGGCAAGAAACTCGGTTTATCCCCACCCTGTGAAGAAAATGTTATTTTGTAGAAGCTTATGAGTTTGGAGATTGAGGATTTGCAGAAATGAGTAGTCTATGCTCTCTGCGAATCGTTGGATAATATGGTTTTATGGGATGATCTTCTACAACTCAAGAGTGGTTCGGCTCTTTTCTGGTGCATTGCATGAGACTTTAACACTATTAGGGAGGATGAGGAAAGACGTGGCTGTTTTTATGAAGAATCTTTGTCAAAGAACTCTTAAACGCTCTATTTCTATCCATTTTCCTATCTTCTTATAATCCGCGACTGTTGACTGGGGCCCTTATCCTTTCAAGCTTTTGAATTGTTGGCTGAGTATCAAGGAGTTTGGTAATGAAGCCTGTAGGAAGTGGAATTCGATTTCAATTCAAGGGAATCCAAGGTTTTGATTGGAAGTTAAGTTGAATTGATTGAAGATTTTCTTGAAGTAATGGATAGATAAATTTTGGCTACGTAGATGAGATAATTGAGAGACTAAAAGCAAAGATTGATGAATTAAATAAAGTTGGTGTATTGAGAGATCTTGCAGAGGATGGAATTAAACAGAAAATGGAGGCTAATCAAGAACTACTGTGGAAGGCTACTAGAAACATAGATATTTCTTGGCTCGTCTGGAATTTGGTTTTCTACTGGTGGAAAGTGACTTGGGTTCCTCCATTCATCCTTTTTGACTTTATTCACCACTGTGAAGATTTATACTTTTCAGGTGTTTCGAAGAGGTGATGGCTTGTTGCTTGTGGAGCCACATTTTGGTTTATCTGGTCAACAAGAAACGATTCTGTGTTCAACAAGAAACAATGGGACAGAGAGGAGATTATTTTTCTGATAATGATGAGATCGTTGCATTGGTTATGGGCTAATGTTTATGACTTATCTTTAGAAGTTGCTCAATGGTGAACTGATCCTCTTTAAGCCTCATTTTGCAGATCAGTTAACCTAAGTCTGGAACTATCCTGCTTCTGGTAAATTGAAATTAAACGTGGATGGCTCTGCACATGGTCCATCAGGTTTGGCTGGATGTGGAGATTATTTTTCTGATTAAGATGAGATTGTTGAAAATCAGATGGTTTTGTCTATTGCTCTTTTTGGTGTTTTTTCTTTTTGAGTTTGGCGTTGGCTTTGTTCCGTTTGTAACTCTGTTTCTACTGCAGTTTTTTGGCTGCATCATATTAATAAATACCACCTTTCTTGGCTGAGCAAAAAAAAAAAAATAGCTTCTAAGTCTTAATATGCAAATCCTGTACCTTGTCTGATTAAATTGAATTGTTTGACTGAAATGCTAATTTTCTTGCTGATTGAGCAATTATGGATTTATTGCAAATATCCATCTGCCTGTACAGACACCAACTGGGACTATAGACCCGGAAGGTCACAGCAATCTCCTTTTTTTTTTAAGTTGGTTCTGTTTTTGAGTTCTTTTGGCATTTGACAGCCTTAAATGTTCGTAGTCTATTGACAAAATTAACCATGTCACTCTTTTTTCATCTCTCTGTCTCTCATATTCACAAACACATGCACATTCTAGGATGAGAAAGATGTAAAGGTTCGAGAATTGACAGCAGAGTTACAACAGAAGCGAGAGCGCTCTGCAGTATTTCAAGAGCAGCTTGATGTGGTATTAAGAGAACTGGAGGAGCACTCCAATCACCTATCAAGAAACTTTTTTTTTTGAAAGTTAAAAATTTTATTTAATTTGACTAGTAAATGTCCAAGTTCTTACATCTTTTATCCAAGTGGTTCACTTGGCACCTAACGTCCCAGTAGTTACAATTTCAATAAAATACTTCCAAAAGCTAACAAAGCTGTAAACTTCTTGGGAAAAGGCTAACGTGGAACAGAAAGAACATAGTTGTAAAGCAACATTATAACAAACATCTGGTCGGCAAAAAATTCTGTCTAGTGAGCATTTTGTTTTGAATTTGAGGCTCCCCAGGAATGAATACCATCGCAGCGTTCTGGAGTTCAGCATCAAAGGAACAACATGATCAAAAATCAAACCCAGATATTTTAGCAAATAGTTTAATTTCTTCTCAGCCTACCCAGAAGATGGCAAAATGCAGCACATCGTATGACAGAGGAGCTTTGCGAGAACCATGGAGTAAGCAATTGCATTAAACCTGCATGATCATTAAAACAGCAAGAATCAAAGACAACATCAGCAAATAATTGCAATTGGATTAAAATTCCTCTATCACCTGCATAAAAGAAATCGTATGACAAAAGGCATCTATATGCAGCGGAACTATGCTAAAACCATGGAGTTGGGGTCCAACTTGCTGTGTGCTGTCTATTCTGACATTCCTCTCGTTCTTCCCATTTTTCTATTATTCAAAAACATAAGCCTTAACTCTATTAATATCGCCAAATTGCTCGATATTTAGAACAAAATGACCCTCAGTGTTGAAACAGCTAATGATCCAATTGAAACTCCTTCCGATGTTAATCTCCTCTCCCATAGGATGAACTAAACCTTGACTTGTTTCCTCAGAACAATAGTTAAAAAGATTGACTAGAAAGCTAAGTTGCATAATTAATACAACACAAAGACTAGTGTCGATTAACTCCAAACTTCAGTCCAAAGTATCTATACAGTTTCTATTTCAACAAGAGGTGGACTTTTCAACAATACCAGAATACACATTAAATCATCGACCAATACCTTACATTTGGAAACAGAGCCCTTCCCACCAATACTTTACTGATCTCGACAAATACTTCTTGCCATATCTTTTATTTCTGCTTCCATCAAGCTTCTTATAATATCCTCTTCATCAACTGTCGTTGAGAGGCCCAACAGCTTAGCCACATCCAAGGTTGCTTGTGCTTCTCTTCTTAGTGTCCTGTTTCTATTTCTGATGTCATCATCTGTGATGCAACTCGGTATGTCTGAATAATAATCTAGCATTTTATTTTCTTTTTTCCTTGAAAAATTTATCTTCTTCCTATTCTTTGGCCCTTTCTTTTTGACTGAGGTCGAGTTCTTCTTTTTTGGATTATCTTCAGCAGATTGAATAGCTGAAATAGATATGAATCGTTTGTTCCTTTTGATATTCACTGCTGCTACTTGAGAGTTGTCTTCTTGAGTATCTGCAGGTTGTTGAATCAATTGATCACCGATTGGGGCAGAATTTGTGTTGACGAATTGAACCAGCCAGAAGGCTCTGTTTTCCTCATTTGGCATCTCGGGGTCATAAGCTGAGCCCATTTCTATCATCGGATCTGTATCGTTTAATGGAGAATCCGGTTCCTCTATCGTAGTCCTTTTTACCTCAGCACACAAAATTTCGCCAACATATTTTAAATCAAAATTCCCTCCATTTTCTTTTTCTCTATTCAAGAAAACCACTGTTTCTTCGTACACTTGCTAACGACTCTTCTCGGAAGTAGCGGCCTTACCACTTCCCGAGGATGGATCATGATCATTCACATCCTGCAAGATTAGATTTTCATTCTACACATAATCATTTGCATGACCAGTAACCTCCGCCGGGTTTGAATCAAATTCGGAAGCGGGAAGATTTGATTTTTTTTTGAGCAAAGACTAGAAGCTGGTTCAATCTGCAAATAGGGTTATCTTCTACCTCTAAATTTATACTGAATTTGGTATCCTGCGCCCTGATTTCCATTGTATTTCTGACTGGCAATTTTGTGTTAACAGCAACTAAAATCCTTGCAAATTCTAAACACTGTTTATTTACAGAACAGTCGTCAGTTTGAATGAACTTACCTACGTGGTTACCAATCTGTTTGAAGGCTGCTTCATTCCAGGCATGCAGAGGTAGTCTTCTTATTTTGATCCATGAAAGTCTCTCATCACTGATTAGCTCCTTGGACCATGGTTTTATCCAATAGAACCAATCTTCAATCCATGAATTTCCTTCCGCTAGCAGCTTCTGCACTGAATCCTTTCTTTCGAAGCTGATGAAAAATCAACTTCCACCCATCGGATAGAATGAAGAGGGTGAGTATTCCTCCATGATCAGACGATTCTGAAGAACTTGAATTGCAAGGGGGGAGCGTACTGATGCCACTACCGAGGCTTCAAGCCATTTCAGGTCTTGAACAGGGATATCTATCACACCCTATTCACCATCTGAAGCGTATTGGTTACATCCAAATTTTGATGGATCCCCAATGTTTCTTTTGTCAGTTTTATAGAAGTGTCTGTTGCTGGAGTTATTCACATCATTTCGTTTTGGAGTTGCATCTCTTGATGGAGGCCACTCATCACTTCTCGTCTGAAAGACACCATTTGTTGAAGAATCAAGTCGTCTCCATTGAATAGAGTTTTCATTATATCTAGCAAAGTTGACATTTAGCCGATGGTCAAGAAGCCAAGCACCATTGAGCTTCTCTATTGCATTGTTTACTTCACACCATGTTGAAAACCTGACAAAACCGTACTTCTTTCCTGATTTGCTTCTCCTCTGTGGAATGAAAACATCCATTACACTACCATGATGTTGAAAGATCTGTTTAAGCCATCTCTCATGGATGTTGAGTGGAATATTGTTGACAAAAACAGAGAAAGTTTGGAAAGCCATTTCGCAGTGTTATTATCACCTATCAAGAAACATTGATGATATTGCTCCGAGTTTGAGGGAAATTGAGTCAAAGGGAGTGGCACTTTCACAGAGGTAATAGTCCTTATAAACTGTACAACTTCTTTGACATGCTGTTTCCTCTCCAAAGTGACCTATACTTTAGGTTCTTTTCGTTCTTTTTCATTTTGTTTTCCGTGGCTGAGATGAAGGATATTTGTCATGTATGTTTGAGGTGAATCATGTACTTGTAAGAAAAAGAGCAATTAAAATTAGTGCTATGTTTAGTGTAGAAACACTAATTCTCTTCTCTTTTACGAGGTATATGTACTTCCTTTTAATTTTAACTTGAAGTGAATTTGATTCATATGCCTTCACTAATTGTTCAAACCACTAGAATATTCAACTTTGTAAAAGGGCTAGGAAATCAAAATTTCATAACTTCACAACGTTCTTATTACAACGAAATAAAAATTTATAATTTTAATCTTGTGCAACAAAAAATCAAAATTTTATTTTCATTTTAAAAAAAAGTTTTATGCTTATTTAAATGTGATCCGTTTTTCCTTGAATTACCTTTTACATTTCTCTTTGTTGGGTCTGAAGGATGTAAACGAATAAAATTTTTCACGAATAGTTTGTGGACATATTTAGTTTTTGTTTGTTTATATTCATTTATTAAGTTAAATGATATGAAACAATATTTTAGTATTTATTTATTAAATGAACCAAATACAAATAGGGATATATTTCATTTGTTTACGTTTGCAATCAAATTCGTTTACACTTCATTTCAAGCTCATTTATTTAAAGAATCTTCTTGCGTTTGTTTGTTGTTTGATAATATTATATTATTAAAATTACATATTTATCCCCAAGTCATATTACCCAAATCCTAATTTTTTACTTTTCAACCCTCATTCTCAATTCTCCCACATACCACCTTCGGCTAATCTTTTACTTTTGAACTTTTCACCCTACATCTGAATACCTGATACTTCCTTCCTCTTCTTCATATCCATCTATGTCACTGCCAATTTTTCTCACTACCTATGGTGGCTATAAACCCCTCATTTTGATCGAGACCTTTTAATGTGTATTGGACCTTAACTAAAATATAGAGCAAGTAAATGGGGGCTTAAATGGGTCAATTTTTTATTAGAGTTTGGTTTTAATTACTCCGTCTATTTTTATTCATTTTATTTGTGTTTGTTAGGATATATTAAGTAAATTTAGATAATTCAAGATAATTAAATTAGCAAATTAGGTAAACTAGAATAATTTAGAGAAAATTAGGGTTTAAATTAATTAGATAATTTAGGGAATTATATAAATTAAGTAAATAAGATAATAGGATAAATAGATAAAATAAAAAGAGATCAAGAGATAACAATAAAAAATAAAAAATGATAAATCAGGAAAATAGAAGTTTGATTCAATCTTGTCTTTATTCAGACACGTCACTAATATCCAACATTAGTGTAAAGAAGCTCTTAACAAACTCACACACCATTCTTGTTTAAACCAATTTCGCAGCATTCTTCGAGCCATGTACGCCACATCTTGAAGAAAGAGCTAGTTTTTTAATTCTTGTTCGAGGTCACTCTAAATTTTAATTTTATGAAATAGATAAACATAAATAATTTTTCATCTTTGTATTATATACATAACATATTGCAAGTTGTTAGTTTAAATTTTTTAAGTGTTCATAAACATGTTTGTTTATACATTTACAAAAACATTCGTTTATATATTCATTTAATATTTACAAATGAATTCGTTTAAGCTAAATGAGCTCATTAGCATAAATCAACTGAACATTTTAATACCTAAACGCCGAGCTCGAACATAATATAACAATTATTAACCAATATGAATCGAACATGAATCAAACATTAGCAATACTATAAAGTAAACGAGGTTTAGGTGGGGTTCTAATCTTGGTTGGAGTGATATCTTAACGAGGATGCTTTGGCCTCGACGTAGCTCTGCTTTCTTTTTTCCTCACTTCAGCAATCAACTGGCGTGAATGTTTGGTTTTGGGAGTACTGCTGTTGAGTTTTGGGAGGAGGTTCTTCTACTTGAGGATGGGGCTCAATTGCTTATTTGACAGGATGTTTGGACCTTGGCATGTACCTCCAAATTTGGCACGATTGGTTACCTAACCTTGGTCAGCTGCAAATGCTGTGAAATAAATATTCAGCTGATATTTAATGGTCATTGGGTTTTTGTCTTCTGCTAACATTCACACTCCTTGCGGAACAGAGGTTTAGTTGATTTGGTGACATAAAAGTCTTGAGCTTTATTAAAAGGTTGCATTGCAAGAAACTAATTACTCCCAAGTTTCGAAGGCGCAATTTCTTTCAAGTATCGCTGTCTTGGTGTCCATTTCATTCAATGTGAGGACAGTTGATGTTGGTGTTCAGTCTTTTTAATCTTTGATTGGGCGCTTTTATTGTTGTCGAGGTGAGGTCTTTGTTTATTTTCTTTTTTGCTAAACTGTGCCCTGATGGGTTTTAAGTTCTCCTTGCATTGTTTGTCGAGATTGGTTTTCTTGCAAGGGGCTCCCATTTGTTTTTGATGTTTGGCATATCAACTGTTCGAAGTTTTGTCGAGAACAGAATAGAGCTGTTTTGTATGCATCGTTTTGGTATCTTTGGAATCCTTACCCACTTGCGCACCTTTTATCATCAAAATAGCAACTCACTTTGAAGAGGCTGAGATCTAACTTGGGCGCCTTTGTACAAGTAAAGTCGCTGGAGCAACAAACAATGACAAAGCAAGGGCGTTAGTTACTGTAGGTATGGCTAGACAAAATTTATTCATAGCCTGCTGGCATTGCAATGTCTTGTCAGCTTTTGCTTTTTTTTTTTCCTTTACCTTTGTTGCAGGTGTAAGTTGCGAGTTATTTGCTTGGTGATGTTGTTCATTTGCATCTAGAGTCTAATCTCTAGTGCATTTATCCCAATCAATAAAATTTTGGCTTATAAAAAAAAAAAAGGTAAACGACGGAACAAATACATTTCTTGATTCGTTTATCCCCTATTCTATACTAGCTAGGTTTTATCCCCTGGTTCTCGAATATTCTTAGTTCTTTTTATTTCATTTAATATTTATTTATTGTATAATAAAAGAATTGAAAAAAATTTTAGTTGCCCCAATCGAGGAGCATCTGTATTGCCTGTTATTATAAAACTACAACTAAAAAAATATCCAAAGAAAGGCTTAAATTTTGCTAAAAAAAATGGTAATAAGTTTTTTTTTTAACTATTATTGCATAGATGATCATACAATTAAAATTAAAATTTTTTATTTTATTATAAGATATAAAATATGAGTTATATACAATGCATTGGTAGTATATAGTCTCTATACATGATCAATTAATCATAAGATGAAACATTATTAATGAGCAAAGTCTAAAAATGTATAGGTCCCAAAAAATAAATTCAAAACTCTAATACTAAAAATTATAAATTGTCAGTACATCATATATAAACTCATAAAATATTCATATTGCATTAGATTTCTAATTTATAAAAATTATTGTCCAGACTTATTAAATGTGTTGGATGATAAAGATTTATAAAAAATGTTATTTTAAGATCATATTAAGAGATGTGCAGTACGCTTAACTTGGGTTAATTAATTTGAACAATTCATGCACTCTCTCTTAATAGGTGAAATTCAGTAGGTTTTGACTTTAAATTGTAGCATTTGCAATCTATTCTCCTTGTTAAAGTGGTGTCATCCCACATCTATCAAATAATAAATTTTCTGTGACTTTATAATTAAGTTAGACTTTTCCACTTATAGCCAATTGGTTTTAGGAAGGAAATTTAACATGGTTACAAAAGCCAGGTTCTGTTATGTTGAATTTTTTCTATTACCCATTCTTAAAAGTTGTCATTGATACTAAGTTCTCTACGGTCTTATATTTAAGTTAGACTTCTCCACCTATTGTTAATTACTTTTAGTATGAAAGTCTAGCACTCCTATTTCTAGGTTTCATAAAGAATTATAAGGAACAATTACTTTACTCAATATATATTACTTTTATTCAAATCACATTATGTAATTATATTATTAAAAGATATTAATAATTAGTTATCAAAATCATTAATGAATCTAATAAAATAAATATTTAGTATTTAATTATCACATATGATGTAAAATAAATAGTTAATTTTTGTTAATAAAATTATCGCATACCATAAAAAGCAAGTTTTGGCTCTCTCGATGACTTCTTTCTCCCGGTCCACCTTCCAATCCTTCTCTGTTTTTGTTAATAACATTCCACCAAATATTCACTGGAGATGGCTTAAACAAATCTTCCAACACCATGGAAATGTTGAGAATGTTTACATCCCACAGAAGAGAAGCAGATCGAGAAGAAAGTTTGGTTTTGTGAGATTCTGAAGCTGGAATGATGCCAAGAACGCTATAAATAGACTCCATGGGGCATGGTTCCTAGATTACAAACTAGATGTAGATTTTGCTAGAACTAAAGCAAGTCCAGTCATATGGAAAAGAGTCGATGATCAGAAAATGAAGAACATGCCTGATCCCTCCAAAAGTACTTCTTCTACAAATGCCGGAACAGGTGGTGACAAACTAAACGTAGTAGAGATTAAGCAGACTGATGTGCAAGACACAAAATGGCTTGAAACATCTGCAGTTGCTTCGATTAAAGATCCCTTGAATCTTCACAATCTTAAACAAGGTATGTATGCGGAAGGTTATTCTCATTTCTCTTTTACAGAGATGGGTGGCAGCTGGTTCTTAATCCAGTTCTAGAACAAGGATAAAATGATGAGTCTGATTGCTGACAGAAGCAAATGGTCTGATAAATGGTTTAACTGCATTAAACCATGGTCTAAAAACCTTATCAGTGACGAGAAGATCATATGGATCAAAGTCGACAATCTTCCTCTGTATGCATGGAACGAACAGGCATTCAAAAAGATTGGTGATCATTTTCATTATAGCCGATGATAGCTCTTATAAAAAACAAAAATTGAATTTTGCTAGAATCCTTATTACTGTTAACAAAAATAGGCTACTGGTGAAGATAGTTACATTGAAGGTAAATGGAGAAGAATTTGAGGTCACTATAAGTGTGGAGGATAACCTTGAATTTGACTGGAAACACAATTCAATCACCTCCCAAGGAGGAAGCTCAATTTCCACCACCCCTGCTTCAGGAAAATATCAGGCAACGGCAATGAGTCTGTGAGATCTCATTTTCTTATACTATAGTTGTACATGTATATGAACAAATTATCAATAAAGAAATAATGGATAATATTTTGAGAAATTAAATATATAAGAATAGTGTTTCTCACATAGAAAAATTTAATCCTAGATAAAATATATATAAGCATGGAAATTATTACATAAAGGATGGATTAAATAATTAAATGGATATTGCAAATTCTGATTTGGACAAAATAAAAGAAACATAGTAGAAAAGGAAGCATGACTTCGGTTTGGACAAGTGAATAAAGGAAGACAAGGAAAGTCTTCCCACGGTTTTATTTGATTGACAAAAGTATTGAATTGTGTTGATTCCTTGCTGCACCGAAGAACAAAACAAGAACAAGATAAGAAACGAAAAAGCAAGGAAAAAGATAGGAAATTATTGGCTGCAAAAAAAAAATGTTGGCATGGAAAGTCAAGGTGAAGACAACTGAGATAAGAAACAAATGAGAGAAGTAAAGGTTAATTTTCTTGACTTTATACATGTGAACACTAGACTTTTGACAACCTAAGATATAATAGATATGATCATAATGTAAAGACTAGATGGAAGCCAACGTAGAAAACATAAAAGAAAGAGGGCTCACGGCTTGGTCAACAGACGACAAAGAAAAGATAGAAAAAAAAATTGGTTGGCTATTTAGATGGAATCTCGGTTGGAGAATTGAGTAGTAGATAAACAAGAGAAAAGAAAAGACAAAATAAATAAAAGAAGACAAGAGAAAGTCTTCTCATTGTTTCCTTAGGTTGGCAGAAATTATAGTATTGACTTTCTTGTTCATTTCTTTTGCTCCACCGGACAAGACAAGAAAAGAAATAAAAAGAAGTAGGCAATTAAGAAGGCTTTTAAATGAAGGCTGTTGAAGTCTACTTAAAATAACTCTTTTGCTTTATTTTTCTTCCTGTAGTCATCTTCATCTTCAACCTTCATCACCGAAACTCTTCCCTCTGAATGGTATGTCGAGTAGCCTTCCTTATCCCTAGCAGAACCTTCCTCTTCTTCAGCAATTAACCTAAGTTCTTAAGGCAAAATAAACTTGGATTTATGAGCTTCATAGAACCACTAAAGAGTTTAACCGAAACCTCAAAACAGAAACTGATTTAGGTGGACAGATCTGCTCATTGAACAGGTAACGTCCAACTTCAGTTTTAAGCTTCTTGTTCTTTAATTATGGCTGTACTGATCAAGAATATATTGTTTATAGCTTTGGTTTGAACTGAAAAATATTTATAAGCTAAACCTAGGGTTCGGTTGTAAGGGTTTAGAAAGAAGAAAGATTTTATTTTACTGATATGATAACATGAAACCAAGCTGAGCATGAAACTATTACAGCTATGAAAAATAAATGAGCTAGAAACGTGAGTAAGATGATCAGTTAAGAGGGGCTGAGTATTAAAATTAAGTAGGGTTCTACGTGAAACAAGGGAAAGGAGAAGTCATGTTTACTTATAGTCAACAATTGTGGCTGATGAATGAAGAAAATCTGGGCTGTTGTATAGCCGAAAATGAGGAAATTTATATGGCTGGGAGAAGCAACCGAAAATGGAAAGAATAGATAAATGGTTTGATTGACTTTTAGATGACTTTATGTGTGTGAATGGTAGAATATTGGCAACCTATGATATACTAGATATATCCTTATTGTTAAGACAAAATTGAAGCCAACGTGAATTACAAAATAAGAGGGAAAGAGGTTGTCAGTTTAGACAGCAAAAGAAATGAAAGAAAGGTTAGTTTGGATTGACTAAATAGCTAGGTATTGTACCAATAAAGTTAATATATATAGACATTTTAAAGGAGTAAACTACCTAGCCAAAATAAAGCCAATTTGGGTAGGAAAATAAAAAGAAAAGGGAGCTCTCGGTTTGGATATAAGTGGCAGAAAAATAAAGGAAAAGAAAAGAACCAATAGAGGTTAAGTTGACTTACATGAAAAAAAATAAGTGATATATATATATATATATATATATAGTGGAGAAAGCACCTACATTTAGCCAAGGCCATTAGGCCACAATAATGGACTAAGAGGAATGACATGTTTTAGGGCCGAAAATGGGAGAAGTTGGTTGGAAATGATGGCTGGAAATATACATGGATAAAGTACATAAATAGCATGGAAGAAAATATAAGACATAAGCTAAATAAGCTTAGTCATCTAAGAAAGACATTCGGCCATGCAATCTTTGAGGAAATGTTGACTTAAAAAAAAGGGTTAATAATGCCAAAACAAGAAAGCAAAAGCAAATAAAATATTTACCTATGAGAAAATCATAGGAAATGTTAATATTATGAATAATGATGAGATAAATAGTAGCCAGATAAGCAAAAGAAATTTTTATAAGTTATACTGAAAATTAATTACAGTAAAACTGTTACCTTGCAGTTTATAATTCGGAGAGATAGGAAGCACATGGGTGCAACATAAGGCATTGATCTACAATGTATTGAGGTAAGGGATGTAATTTAAAGTTGTGATGGTGTTCCCTTACTTTCATCGCAAATTTTAAAGAAATGCTTGAAGTATAAATTTTATTCCGAAGTTAATTTTTATGATCTTTTAATTTTGTTAAATGAATTTTATAACTTCTATGTATATTTTCCATAATGTTTTAAGTATGACATGAAATAAATATGTTTTCCGAAAAGGTATCGGAGTGGCAAACCCCAGGCTAACTTAGATCCTGGCACGTCCGGTCCTTATTATTTTGTACTAAATGCATGATTAAGAAGTTACAAAAGTAAGTAAGATTTGAGACTACGACCTTCCTATAGTTTATGTTATTGCCTGTCATGCTTGCCACATTGTGCATGTTTCCGTCCCTTGTGGCATATGTTTAGCTCACGTCATGCATGTTCTCGCCCACATTGTGTATGTTTTCATCCTTTGTGGGTATGTTGGTCCTTCGTGGTGCATGTTCGCTGTACGACTCTGATCAGGTCTACAGCCCATACCATGACCATAGGTATTCCGTTCCCTCTTCGGAGGAAGAAGTAAGTGTCATGACCGCATACTGGCTATATGATTCTGCCTAGTCTCCATGAACTGTATGATAAGTTTTATTAATTATGATGTAAAGTTTCTAAAGTATGATGTATGTTTGAAACAAGTATAAATTTTAGATATATGCATTAAAGAATTAATACAATGATTTAAAGTATGAAATGCATTATTATGGTATTTGTTTTCTACATATATAGATGCTATGACTATTTTAAATGCATTTCTTACGGGGCTTTCCAAAAAGCTCACCCCCTATTTTACCAGATTATTTGCAGTGATCATTTCCTTACCTGTTGCGCATACGACGTAGGCTGAGGGATACGTCTCTCCTCCGGCCATTTTTGTACTTACGTAAGGTATACTCATATTTTGATACCAGACATCTTGTATGGCACAGATATTTGTATATGATAATACTTTTGGGATGTAATCAATATTGTAGGAATGTAACGTTACTTTGAGGAGTAAGTCAATATAATGTCAATAAAATATTTCATGAAAATATTATGATGTTTCTGTGGTTGAAGAAGTGTGATGAAACACTGGCAGGAATGCAACCCAAGTAAGGAATTAATATTATGTGTAAAAAAAAATTTAGACCAAAACTTCCACGTTTTCGGGATGTGACAGTCTTTCTTGGTATCAGAGCAAGGGTTTTCTAGTACTGTCAGTGTCGATAGTTAGGATAAGATTACATCCCAAGTATCTGTGCTTGTTTGTTTATAAAATAGAGTATATCTGCTAAAGTTTTGATTAAAACATAGAGTTTATGCGCAGGTATTTGATCACGCACTATGAGTGGGAGACAAGGTCGCTCCTAGAGGCAGGCTCAGCCACCTCTTCCATCTACTCCCCAACCAAAGAGCCCAAATGCTAGAATAAACAGGCTCGAACATAGTATGAAAGAGGGGTTTGACAGCATTGCCGCTATGTTTACTCAACATTTCGGAGCGAACATCTCAGCTATAGGTGCCACAGTGCCCACACCTACTTCACCACCTCCTCCTCCACGGGTTCCTCCGGCACCCTCTGCTCCTCAACCTTCAGTCCCACCGCCCAGAGATGATAGAGATACAGGCAGATTACGGAACTTTCTTAAGATGAATCCCCCAGAATTTAAGGGGATTAAGGATCCAGTTAAGGCCGAGGAGTGGTTATTAGAATTGGAACTAGCTTTTGATTACTTGGGGTGCACAGATGCTGAGAAAGTTAGCATGGGTTCTTATATGCTGAAAGGTCAGGCAGGACATTGGTGGAGAGCCACTAAGAGGCAGTTGACTACTCAACACACAGTGATTAGTTGGGATACTTTTCTGTCAATCTTCAGGACCCAATATGTTCCCCGTACTGCCTAGAAGAAAATGCAGACAGATTTTCTGAATTTAATACAAGGCAGTATGTCGGTTGATGAGTATGAGAACCAATTTACGATGCTGA
Source organism: Heritiera fomes (assembly GCA_032173925.1). Taxonomy (NCBI): domain Eukaryota; kingdom Viridiplantae; phylum Streptophyta; class Magnoliopsida; order Malvales; family Malvaceae; genus Heritiera; species Heritiera fomes. Next base: position 13,201,241 of record JAPDPM010000011.1, read on the forward strand.
TGAGATATGACCCCGAGACAGTCAGAGATCAGGAGCGTCGTACCGAGAGATTTTTGTCTGGACTGAGACCAGCCATCCGAGACAGATTATTGGGGCTTCGTATTACTGAGTTTGAGGATGCTCTCGGACGGGCTCAGGATATTGAGAGGGGTCTCGATGTTACACAAGCACAGTATGGGTTCAGAAGTAAGAGTAAGGGTAAAGATAAGAAGACAGATAGTTTCCGAACAGAATAAAGGTGGAGTTCATTTAAGAGACCGAGGACAAATGAGTCTCGAGTAAGGACGGGCAAGCCCAAGACTCTTACTAATACAGTAGAGATCATCAGAGACTCCCAGAAGGTTCCTAGACAGTGCAAAGATTGTGGTAAGGCACATGGTGGGCCATGTCATTGGGTCACTGGAAATTGTTTTAAGTGTGGGGAAAAAGGTCATATGATCAGGGATTACCCACAAATGCAAGATAAGACCCCACAGTCTCAGGAGCCACTACGACAGCAGTCAGGGACACGGGCTCTACAAAGACAGGCCCCACAGAAACAAGCTACAGGAGTTGAGAAGGGTAAGAAGCCTGTTACTCAGGGGCGTGTATTTGCTTTAGACAGGGAGACTGCCGATAATTCCTCCGCGACTGTTAGAGGTAATCTTCTTGTCTGTAAGCATGAGGCACATGTTTTATTTGACCCAGGGTCCACGAACTCATTTATATCACCACAGTTTGCACACAGTCTTCATTTAGAAACTGAGCCTTTAAGTCATATATTACATATTTGCACACCCATAAATGATTCTCAAATGACATATTGGGTGTGTAGAAATTGTGAAATTAAGGTTGGAAATAGAATAATGTTAGCAGATCTAGTTTTGTTAAACATGCATAGTTTTGATGTAATCTTAGGCATGGATTGGTTAGAAATCAATCGTGCAAGTCTAGATTGCTACACTAAGACTATAACCTTCTCTTTACTTGACAAATTTGATGTATGTTTTGCTACTAAGAAATAAAATATATGATGTTATGTTCAATGGAGTTTTATAATGTTTATATGTTTGAAAATTTAAATAAATTTATTCGTGTGAAGGTTATATTGCCTTTATCTCCGATACGAGTCGGAAACCTCCACATATATCAGATATACCAGTGGTATGTGAGTTTTCCGATGTGTTTCCGGATGAATTGCCAGGATTACCACTAGAAAGAGAGCTGGAGTTCACTATTGATTTAGTGCCGGATACCCAGCCTATCTCTAAATCTCCTTACCGGATGGCACTAGTTGAATTAGAAGAATTAAAGAAACAGTTGCAAGAGTTGCTTGATAAGGGTTTTATTAGACCAAGTGTGTCTCCCTGGGGTGCTCCGGTATTGTTTATGAGAAAGAAAGATGGTAGTCTCCGGTTATGCATCGACTATAGGTTACTAAACAAGGCTACAATTAAGAATAAGTACCCCCTTCCAAGAATAGATGATTTGTTTGATCAACTGAAAGGGGCTTCGGTATTTTCTAAGATTGATATGAGATCAGGCTATCATCAGTTGAGAATTAGGAAGGAAGATGTACCGAAAACGGCCTTTAGAACCCGATATGGCCATTTTGAGTTTCTGGTGATACCTTTCGGTTTGACTAATGCCCCTGCCGCATTTATGAATTTGATGAATGATGTGTTTCGGGAGTATCTGGATAAATTTGTGATTGTTTTTATAGATGACATTTTAGTATATTCTAAGTCTCGGGAGGAGCACGAGCAGCATCTGAGGGTTGTGCTCCAAACTCTCCGAGATAAGTAGCTTTATGGAAAGCTTAGTAAGTGCGAATTTTGGTTGGATCGGATAGCTTTTCTTGGCCACATAGTATCTAAGGACAGTGTGTCAGTTGATCCGTTCAAGGTTGAGGCAGTACTCTAATGGGAGAGATCGAAGACAGTGACTGAGATTCGGAGTTTTCTGGGATTGGCAGGGTACTATCGGAGGTTTGTGGAGAGTTTTTCTCGGATTGCAGCTCCTTTGACTAAGCTTACACGCAAAGGAGTTCCGTTTGAATGGTCAAGTCAGTGTGAGCAGTGTTTTTAGGAGCTTAAGCAAAGATTAACTACAGCACCAATCCTAACCATTCCGAGTGGATCTGGAGGCTTCGTTGTATACAATGATGCTTCTAGTCAGGGTTTAGGTTGTGTGCTAATGCAACATGGTAGAGTAGTCGCGTATGGTTCACGCCAGCTTAGAGACCATGAGCGCAACTACCATACGCATGATTTAGAGTTAGCCGCAGTTGTTTTTGCTTTAAAGATATGGCGGCATTATCTGTATGGTGAGAAGTTCCAGATCTTCACTGACCATAAGAGTTTGAAGTATCTATTCGATCAAAAGGAACTTAATATGAGGCAGAGACGTTGGATAGAGCTTCTTAAGGATTATGACTGCGAGATTTTGTACCATCTGGGCAAGCCAAACGTAGTTGCAGATGCTCTAAGCAGAAAAAGTATGGTTTCTGTTATGATGGTTAGAGAATGGGAATTGCTGGAGCAGTTCATCGAGCTCAATGTCAGTGTTGAAACAGTAGATGTCGGGTTTATGGCTAGCCTTGAAATTGAGCCAAGTATCTTAGATCTGATCCGGTCAGGGCAAAGAAATGATCAGAGACTATTGGACATGGTTAGCCAAGCAGAGCAAGAATTGCAGTCAGATTTTTTGGTCAGTGATGATGGGTTATTGAGATTTAAGGGCCGTATATGTGTTCCGAACGATGATACCCTAAGACAAAGAATTTTGAAAGAGTCCCATTGTTCTCGTTACACTATGCACCCAAGCAGTACTAAAATGTACCATGACTTGTGTTAGGTGTATTGGTGGATTGGAATGAAACGAGATGTAGCAGAGTTCCTAGCCAAATGTTTGATCTGTCAGCAGATAAAGGCTGAGCACCAGAAGCCAGCAGGACTACTTAAGTCTTTACCGGTGCCTACATGGAAATGGGAGCACATTACGATGGATTTTATTATGGGCTTACCAAGAACCCGGAGAGGTCATGATGCGATCTGGGTTATTGTTGATAGATTGACTAAGAGTGCCCATTTTCTTGCCATTAAGAGCATAGATTCACTGAGTACATTGGCAGACTTGTATGTTAGCGAGATTGCTTGATTACATGGGGCTCCCGTGAGCATCACTTCTGATAGAGATTCCAGGTTCACCTCTCGATTTTGGACTCATTTTCAGGAAGCCATGGGATTTCAATTACATTTGAGCACCGCCTACCATCCTCAGACAGACGGTCAGTCCGAGCGAACTATTCAAACCTTAGAGGACATGTTGAGGGCATGTGCACTAGATTTTAAGGGTTCATGGGATGACCACTTGCCTCTCGCAAAGTTTGCCTATAATAATAGTTATCATGCCAGCATCGGAATGGCACCATACAAAGCTCTATATGGCAGGAAATGTAGATCCCCAGTAGCTTGGGAAGAAGTGGGTGATCGTAAGATTTTAGCCCTTGATCTTGTTAAAGAGGCAGCTAAGGGTGTTTGAACTATTTGTGATAGACTCAAGGTTGCCCAAAGTAGACAGAAAAGTTATGCTGATGTACGTAGACGGCCACTTGAATTTCAGGTTGGGGACTCTGTATTTGTAAAAGTATCTCCGAGCAAGGGTGTCATGCGCTTCGGAAAGAAAGGAAAATTAAGTCCTCGTTTCATTGGTCCATTTGAGATATTGGAGAGAGTTGGGGATGTTGCTTATCGGTTAGCTTTACCACCACAGCTTTCTGGTATGCATAACGTCTTCCATGTCTCTATGTTAAGGAAATATCATCTGGATCCCTCCCATGTTATCGAGTACACACCATTGGATATTCAGGGAGATGTGAGCTATATTGAGCAGCCAATCCAGATTCTTGACAGAAAGGAAAGGGTACTTCGATCTAAAACTATTCCATTGGTTAAGATTCTCTGGTAGCATCACACAACAGAGGAAGCTACGTGGGAGCTAGAGAGCCTCATGAGAGAAAAGTACCCGCATTTGTTTAATGGACCAGCTTGAATTTGGAGGACCAAATTCTTATAAGGTGAGGAGAATGTGAGATCTCATTTTCTTATACTATAGTTGTACATGTATATGAACAAATTATCAATAAAGAAATTATGGATAATATTTTGAGAAATTAAATATATAAGAATAGTGTTTCTCACATAGAAAAATTTAATCCTAGATAAAATATATATAAGCATGGAAATTATTACATAAAGGATGGATTAAATAATTAAATGGATATTGCAAATTCTGATTTGGAAAAAATAAAAGAAACATAGTAGAAAAGGAAGCATGACTTTGGTTTGGACAAGTGAATAAAGGAAGACAAGGAAAGTCTTCCCATGTTTTTATTTGATTGACAAAAGTATTGAATTGTGTTGATTCCTTGCTGCACCGAAGAACAAAACAAGAACAAGATAAGAAACGAAAAAGCAAGGAAAAAGATAGGAAATTATTGGCTGCAAAAAAAAAATGTTGGCATGGAAAGTCAAGGTGAAGACAACTGAGATAAGAAACAAATGAGAGAAGTAAAGGTTAATTTTCTTGACTTTATACATGTGAACACTAGACTTTTGACAACCTAAGATATAATAGATATGATCATAATGTAAAGACTAGATGGAAGCCAACGTAGAAAACATAAAAGAAAGAGGGCTCACGGCTTGGTCAACAGACGACAAAGAAAAGATAGAAAAAAAAATTGGTTGGCTATTTAGATGGAATCTCGGTTGGAGAATTGAGTAGTAGATAAACAAGAGAAAAGAAAAGACAAAATAAATAAAAGAAGACAAGAGAAAGTCTTCTCATTGTTTCCTTAGGTTGGCAGAAATTATAGTATTGACTTTCTTGTTCATTTCTTTTGCTCCACCGGACAAGACAAGAAAAGAAATAAAAAGAAGTAGGCAATTAAGAAGGCTTTTAAATGAAGGCTGTTGAAGTCTACTTAAAATAACTCTTTTGCTTTATTTTTCTTCCTGTAGTCATCTTCATCTTCAACCTTCATCACCGAAACTCTTCCCTCTGAATGGTATGTCGAGTAGCCTTCCTTATCCCTAGCAGAACCTTCCTCTTCTTCAGCAATTAACCTAAGTTCTTAAGGCAAAATAAACTTGGATTTATGAGCTTCATAGAACCACTAAAGAGTTTAACCGAAACCTCAAAACAGAAACTGATTTAGGTGGACAGATCTGCTCATTGAACAGGTAACGTCCAACTTCAGTTTTAAGCTTCTTGTTCTTTAATTATGGCTGTACTGATCAAGAATATATTGTTTATAGCTTTGGTTTGAACTGAAAAATATTTATAAGCTAAACCTAGGGTTCGGTTGTAAGGGTTTAGAAAGAAGAAAGATTTTATTTTACTGATATGATAACATGAAACCAAGCTGAGCATGAAACTATTACAGCTATGAAAAATAAATGAGCTAGAAACGTGAGTAAGATGATCAGTTAAGAGGGGCTGAGTATTAAAATTAAGTAGGGTTCTACGTGAAACAAGGGAAAGGAGAAGTCATGTTTACTTATAGTCAACAATTGTGGCTGATGAATGAAGAAAATCTGGGCTGTTGTATAGCCGAAAATGAGGAAATTTATATGGCTGGGAGAAGCAACCGAAAATGGAAAGAATAGATAAATGGTTTGATTGACTTTTAGATGACTTTATGTGTGTGAATGGTAGAATATTGGCAACCTATGATATACTAGATATATCCTTATTGTTAAGACAAAATTGAAGCCAACGTGAATTACAAAATAAAAGGGAAAGAGGTTGTCAGTTTAGACAGCAAAAGAAATGAAAGAAAGGTTAGTTTGGATTGACTAAATAGCTAGGTATTGTACCAATAAAGTTAATATATATAGACATTTTAAAGGAGTAAACTACCTAGCCAAAATAAAGCCAATTTGGGTAGGAAAATAAAAAGAAAAGGGAGCTCTCGGTTTGGATATAAGTGGCAGAAAAATAAAGGAAAAGAAAAGAACCAATAGAGGTTAAGTTGACTTACATGAAAAAAAATAAGTGATATATATAGTGGAGAAAGCACCTACATTTAGCCAAGGCCATTCGGCCACAATAATGGACTAAGAGGAATGACATGTTTTAGGGCCGAAAATGGGAGAAGTTGGTTGGAAATGATGGCTGGAAATATACATGGATAAAGTACATAAATAGCATGGAAGAAAATATAAGACATAAGCTAAATAAGCTTAGTCATCTAAGAAAGACATTCGGCCATGCAATCTTTGAGGAAATGTTGACTTAAAAAAAAGGGCTAATAATGCCAAAACAAGAAAGGAAAAGCAAATAAAAATATTTACCTATGAGAAAATCATAGGAAATGTTAATATTATGAATAATGATGAGATAAATAGTAGCCAGATAAGCAAAAGAAATTTTTATAAGTTATACTGAAAATTAATTACAGTAAAACTGTTACCTTGCAATTTATAATTCGGAGAGATAGGAAGCACATGGGTGCAACATAAGGCATTGATCTACAGTGTATTGAGGTAAGGGATGTAATTTAAAGTTGTGATGGTGTTCCCTTACTTTCATCGCAAATTTTAAAGAAATGCCTGAAGTATGAATTTTATTCCGAAGTTAATTTTTATGATCTTTTAATTTGTTAAATGAATTTTATAACTTCTATGTATATTTTCCACAATGTTTTAAGTATGACATGAAATAAATATGTTTTCCGAAAAGGTATCGGAGTGGCAAACCCCAGGCTAACTTAGATCCTGGCACGTCCGGTCCTTATTATTTTGTACTAAATGCATGATTAAGAAGTTACAAAAGTAAGTAAGATTTAAGACTATGGCCTTCCTATAGTTTATGTTATTGCCTATCATGCTTGCCACATTGTGCATGTTTCTGTCCCTTGTGGCATATGTTTAGCCCACGTCGTGCATGTTCTCGCCCACATTGTGTATGTTTTCATCCTTTGTGGGTATGTTGGTCCTTCGTGGTGCATGTTCGTTGTACGACTCTGATCAGGTCTACAGCCCATACCATGGCCATAGGTATTCCGTTCCCTCTTCACAGGAAGAAGTAAGTGTCATGACCACATACTGGCTATATGATTCTGCCTAGTCTCCATGAACTGTATGATAAGTTTTATTAATTATGATGTAAAGTTTTTAAAGTATGATGTATGTTTGAAACAAGTATGAATTTTAGATATATGCATTAAAGAATTAATACAATGATTTAAAGTATGAAATGCATTATTATGGTATTTGTTTTCTACATATATAGATGCTATGACTATTTTAAATGCATTTCTTACGGGGCTTTCCAAAAAGCTCACCCCCTATTCTACCAGATTATTTGCAGTGATCATCTCCTTACCTATTGCGCATACGACGTAGGCTGAGGAATACGTCTCTCCTCCGGCCATTTTTGTACTTACGTAAGGTATACTCATATTTTGATACCAGACATCTTGTATGGCACAGATATTTGTATATGATAATACTTTTGGGATGTAATCAATATTGTAGGAATGTAACGTTACTTTGAGGAGTAAGTCAATATAATGTCAATAAAATATTTCATGAAAATATTATGATGTTTCTGTGGTTGAAGAAGTGTGATGAGACACTGGCAGGAATGCAACCCAAGTAAGGAATTAATATTATGTGTAAAAAAAAAATTTAGACCAAAACTTCCACGTTTCCGGGGTGTGACAGAGTCAATCAGAAAACAGTGGAGATGAAGAAGAACATGCTTTACATAAGGAAGAAGAAATCACCAGAAGGAATCAAAGTAATCATGAGCTGGCATTGGAAAATGAGGAGTATCCCATTTCCGAGGTTGATTGTCAGAAAGTGTACGAAGTTGAGAGCGGCATTTTGAATCGAGAAATGGAAATGGGAGGGAAATTAGAAACAAACATTGGTGATGAAATGTTGAGAATAGAAGTTACAGTGAGCAAAGATTTGGTGTTGGACTTAACACTGGAAGACCCAAATCAGTCGTATGGCCCTAATCTGGATCAGCTAAAGGAAGATAATGAGGCCCCGAGATTAATCATTTATAGCAACCCAGATACAAACCAGCCCATGGACAGTTCTCTTTAAATAACAGTGGTAAATCAGGAAGATAACGTAGCCATAGCCGATGAACTTTCTGAAGTAAATGGTGGTGCAACAGGTAATACCAGAAAAAATAAAAAATTCATCTCTGTTTCTTCCCTTCAGTTTGTAGAACCTATATTTGGAAAGAAGAAGTCTGTCACGGGAAAGGGAAAGGGGAAAAAATAGCAAAAAGACAAACTTCTCAAGGAAAAAAGAAAATAATCTACTGGAGTATTACTCTAAATCTTCAAACTTTGTTGATGAAGATATATCTGATGAAAATACAGAGAACAGAAACAGAATGGTTAGAAAGGAAGCTCAGGCTACTCTAGAGGTGGCAAAACTATTAGGTTTCTCTCCAACAGCAAACGAGGAAGACATCATCAAATGTCTTATGGAGGCTGAAATTGAAGAAATGGCGAGGAACAAATGTCATGAATAGCTGTCGAATGCTTTTGAGGCAAAATATTTTCTTCGGGTAATCAAGAATGGTACTGAAGAATGGAAAAAATTCTTTGAAATTTTGAGTTCCAGATTTTAAGTTCTCCCGATAAAACAAGGTGAGATTATTTTGCTTTTGATTAATTCCCGTTCTGGAATAGTTTGTTACTTTTGATCAATAGTTTTAGGTTTGTACTGCTCATTTGGACTTAGTTAACAGTCCACTTAATAAAATTTTTACTCTAAAAAAAAGTTAATTTTTTAATAGTTTAATTACTTGATACAATTTTAAATGAAAGTAATATATATATATATATATATATCAATATGGAATAATCATTTCATATAAATTTTTTCTTTTAAAAATATGTGTGCAATAGCACTTGCCAAGAAGATTTTCAATCCATTAGAGATGATAGGGTTAATTTTCAAATGATAAATTCTTCGATTCTTCAAAATGTGTCCAATGATGACTTTAGAAAAAGAAAAGTGTCGAATTGGTATTTGCTCTTGAAACAATTTCACTGCCATTTGTTTATTTATTTAGTTATTTTTTTCTAGCAGTTTTGGGGGTGCCAAAGTTCACTTGCAATCTGGACAGGATAATACATATAATGACTCCAATTTTACCACTAAATAAAAATTAATTATTAATTTTTTTATTACAAAGATAAAATTATAAGCTTTTATTTTATGATAACCATATTAATTAAATTTAAAAAAAGAAATACAATAAATCCAACAAATCTTTATATACACACACACAAACACAAACAAACATTAGCTAACTTAGGCAATTTTTTTAAAGATCAAAATTTAATTTTCATTTTAAATTAAAGAAAGTTTGATAGCTATTTAAGAATTATCCATTTTTTCTTGAATTTCCCAGCACTTCTATCTTTTTATACTAGCTAGGTTTTGTCCCTTGGTGTAAGATCCGATTCTACACTACTATAGAGTCTAAATTCATAAAAGTGATAATGGAAATTAAATAAATAAAGAATATTGAATTCCACTTGGGTAAAAAGCTCCTTAATTTAAGAAGTAAATGGAGCAATTTCGGTGAAATAATGTGTGGGCGAGTTGATAGAGAAGCTCGCCAATGGGCGAATAGGTGAGTTCGCCAAAGGGTGAGTAAGATAAAGGCCTATGGCCAATTGTTGAGGGCGAGTATGAATATTCATCTTATTGACTAATGTGTTCGCCAATTGAGTTTCTTTGGATGATCGCCCAACGTGGCGAGGACTGTTGATCGCCCATATGATTGCAAGTAGGCGAGTAGAGCAATAAGCTGTGATCGCCAAACAGATAAGTGATCGCTAAAAGAAAATTTCTCGTTATTGCCAAATTTTAGGTTAGCATCAATATAAAGTGGCGATCTCAAAGATTGGTGAGTTGAAGCTGAGGTCTCCAGAATTAGGAGGCGAACTGAAATCAGTGTGGACAAAATGAAAAGAGAATCAAACCATTTGGCAGCCAAAATTGACTTATAAGTCACACGGTTGAAGAGAATTAACGAAGAAGAGGTTGAAGTCAGTAAGGAATTAACCTGATTGGTTGAGAAACAAAACAAAGTCAATAGAAGCAGAAAAAGGTGTGTGAATAGGAGACTTCCACGCCACTTTGAGCTGCAGTTTTCTTCATGCCTTAAATGCATGAAAGACGTGAAATAAATGCAAGAAGATGGGATAGTGACGAAATCTGATTGGAGAGCATGGCTATATAAGAGGTGACATTTGAGGAAAACCCATTTAGCCAACTTCATTTTTCTCCCGGAAACTATGCAACTGCAAGTTTCTGTTATTCCTTCCAATCCTGCCATGGTTGATTATTTGAGTTTGACTCTTCAGTTGGCTAAACATGTAAACCTGCTTGCAAACCTTTATCCTCCTTAGTTTGATGAGTTAAAGGAATAAGCAAAGGAAGTAATCTGTTCTGGAAGTGCAGTTGGTTGAGGTGAGTTTCATATGTTTGAGGTGTTTTTGATGTTCATCAGTAGATTTATATGTTTACATCATAATAAACATAGAAATGCAACCTTGTTTCTAGTTAGATCCTTGGAGAATATGAAAACAAGGAAAATAATGGAATAAGTGACGAGAATGGCGACTATAGTGATCACCCATGTTGAAAGTTAGTAATCGCCAATAAGGCGAGTAGGAAGAAGAACTCGCCAAGGTAAAGTCTGTGTTCAAAGGGCGAGATCGCCCAACTCTAGTGAATTGAATACATGGGCGAGCTCCGACGTGTAAGCCATTTGGTGAATGGCGAGCTCGGTTGGGCGAGCTAGTTAGAGCACTGTTGGCGAGTAGTAATTTGATTTATTTTAATCTCGCCAAGTGATATGAAATGAAAATATTAATAGAATTTATAAATTATGTGCAGCCTATAATTGGGAATGGCTATCGGCGAGCAGGAGCAAGGCGAAGCAAGGCTTCGTTGAACTAGGTAAGGGAGATGTGTGTGAAGTAAATGTATGTCCTGTTGAGTAAATATTATGAAAAAATTGATAAATGTTTTGTTTTATGACATGCATTAGTTTGATAATTATTTTGATTCGGGCGAGCTACAAAGTCGCCCCTTTGATAATTGTTGATTGAACTGGTTAGGGCGAGCGATCCCTTTTATTTTGATATTTTGTGAGCTATTAAGCCAACCCTTATGATATTTCTGGGCGAACTGATATTGGCGGACGAGCCAAAGGTTTAAAATACTTTGGGGCGGGCAACCCCTTTTTGTTAAGAGATTTATGGGCGAGCCGGAATGGCATGCCAGTGTTTTGTTTTAAATGTAGAGAGTGGTGGGCGAATACTTGTTCACCCTCTTTCGAGTGACCATGGGCAAGCAATCTTGGGTGAGCTAACCATGGCGAAGATTGTTTTAAATGTAGAGAGTGGCGGGCGAATACTTGTTCACCCTCTTTCGAGTGACCATGGGCAAGCAATCTTGGGTGAGCTAACCATGGCGAAGAGATTTCGATGATATTTTATTAAGGAAAAAGGAGCTTTTTAATATCTTTGAAAAATTGAAAATAGAAAATATAAACCATTTTGGGCGAATTGACAATTGGGCGAGCCACTAAAGGCGAGCCAGTTTGCTTTCTGTTTTTAAAAGCAAGGTTGGCGAGCGAATTCAAGTTCCCGTAGTTGGCGAGCTTCCATGGGCGAGCCATGTTGGGCGAGCTGACCATGGGCAAGCAGGTTTTGAATATTGAGAATTTGGAAGGTTTTCAACGTGTTTTGTAAACAGAAGCCTAAACCTTTTTGGAAAATCAAATCATTTTGAGAAAATGATAATATGAGTGAGACAATTCTATAAAGGTTTTGATGAGATATAAAAGTGATTTTTGAGACTTTAGGCCTTGAGTTCATGCGTTGATAGTGCGTGACCCGCCTGGGGCGGTGGCTCGGTCGATGGACCAAAGAGTGCACCTCAAGGCGTCACAGGGCTGATGGACCCGCCAAGTCATCAGCGGTCTCGAGGTCACTTGGCAAGTGGACCCGAAAACCACCTAGAGATTGTGGCCATAGATCTATTGTATCCCTTGTTGGGATGATTATTCTGTTCTCGCAAGGGGGAGGGGGAACGATGACAGCATGATTTATTTGTTGCCTAGTCTCAACTTGTTGATTCTGTTTACTAAGAGGATTTGTAAAATCCTATTTACTGTTTACTACGATTTAAAGTAAATTGATTTACCAGTGATTTGAATGATGTTTTGGGAGTACTGTTTACTATATCCACTGTTTTCCTACTTGGTATGATGTTAGGAAAAACAACTATTTTGTAGTATATAGTTTTGATTTTATAAAGTAGCATATGTTTCCTTTACTGAGCGTATGAATCGCTCACCCTTTTGTTTTAACTCCACAGATAAAAGAAACGGAGTTAGAGAAGTAGCTCCAAGATGGTGTTAAACATGATAGGTACAATCTCTTCTCTTTTACATATCAGACATAAATATACAGTACTACTTTAGTGAAATAAGATAATAGGGGATGTTGGATATAAGGATTAATGAAAAGAATTTTCCTAGTCCATATTCGTTAAATAAATGTTTAACATTTATTGCTGTCACCATTGAATGTTAATGGCATCACAGACAGCCCAACCGGTGAAGTTGTATAGAAATACGTGTAAAATGTGGTAACGGGATGTTACACTTGGTCCTCGAATATTTTTATTTTTATTTCATTTTAAAATTTATTTATAGAATAATAAAAGAATTTTAAAAAATCTAGTTGCTCCAATCTAGAAGCATATGCTCGTTATTATAAAACTACAACTAAAAGAATCCAAAGAAACACTTAAAACTAAAAAATGATAATGAGATTTATTAACTTTTATTGCATAGATGGTAAAAGTAACATTATGTATTTTTATTTTATTATAATGAAAATTTAATGATATAAAATATTTTATATTTTATTCAAACTTTAATTTATTAAATGTGTTGGATGATAAATATTTAAAAGAATATTGTTTTAATGTCAGATTAAGAGATGTGCAATATAGGCATACCAAAAAGAGCATAAAGGAGACTATGACAATGCTTGGTCAATGCCTCTTTATTAATATTTGTGCAATGAAATTTTATTAAACAACATAGATTCAGATTCAAGAAAAGAAAAATTCTGAAGCTGAAAACAACTATTCACTGCAGTAATTAGATTCATAAAGTGGCAAATATTTAGTATGCATTAAGCGCTTGTAGGCTCTCTTGTTTTGTCTTCTGCTTTAACTGTTTCTTCAACGACAGAATATATAGCATGCATCATAAATGGAACGTAAATGGATAGAGCCAGAAGTACAATGGCAATCAGAGATCCCGTAGCCCTCCATGCGTAAACACTCCCACAAGAAAGCTTCCCAACCTTGATTTGGATCACATCCACCATCGAAATGGTTAGGAATATGCATCCGAAAACCGAAGCCCACACCGATAACAACAGCATGCTTTTCCTGGTAAACCGGTTATGTTCATTCTTAAATTGGACAATGTTGATATGGATTTTCAGTGCCTTGGCTACCAGGCTGGATAAGAGGAAGCAAGCAAACGACACCACCTCGTTTACCACAAGGCGCTTCGCGTAGACCACGCCGGCGTCACACTCGTTGCGATTCTCAAGGCTATGCTCGCCTTGACGTGCCAGGGATAAGCCCACGAAGACCGCTAGGGTGAAGAGCGAATTTACGTGCACAAGGTCGTCTAACGCTTTCTGATAAGTGTCTCGCAGCTCTGCTATTCGTTCTTTAGACTTGGCTCCGGCATCAACTTTTTCTTGGTCGCTAAAATTATGGGAAAAAGAGAAAAATTCACGACCATATTTAATCTAGCTTCAAAGAATACATGAAAACAACGTATAAGTAAATAGACAAGACGAGACATGAGAAAAGAGAAGCCTACCTCGGCATTGCTGTAATCGTTCTTCTCTAGACTAATTTCCCTTGTGTAATCTTCCCGTTGCTCAAGGGTTTTATGTATTTTTAATGCCTTGAGTTTTAAGTAAAATTATGCTGAAGTTACTGTGCTAAATAGCCTATATATAATATAAAAACTGAAAAAAAGGAGCTTGATAGCTTTTTTTTATTCTATGATAAGCCGCAGAAGTTAAAGACATATTTAGGGGAAAAAGTTGGAAAGCAACCATTCGCGGCCAGGCCACTATCATGAAACTACTAAACTTTTGGAAAAAGTTAAAGTGTATACTAAATAACAAATCATTGTATACTACATCTATCTACATTCCACTTCCAAATTTAGAACTGGCTGAATCTTAGAATGATAATTTGTGAATTTGTTTTGTATTTATTTTGCGTTAAATACGCGTGAAACATAAAAATTTTCGTGCTGTAATTTCTATTGACATGTTAAATATCAAATTAAATTTTTAATTTTTTTCAAATTCATATACATTTAATGTAACTAAAACAAAATTTGGAATTCATATAAACGAAATCTACAATTTAAAAATTGACAGAAAATAAGAAAACTGAGTAGATTATCTCACATTTCAATAGAATATTATTGTAATGAAATATTATTTCATATTTATAATATAATTATTTATGATTTTATAAGTTATGCCAGTATGGTGTTATTTTATTTTAATATTAATCTGTTTTCTTTCTGAAAGCAAAAGATAAAGACAAAAAAGTTTGGAGACAAAAACTAGTAATATTTTTTTTAATCAGTAAAAATAAAAGCTAGTACATGTGATAATATGTAAAATGCAAGATTTTATTTTTTTTAATAGAGAACAATTATATTTTTTTTAGTATTACATTTTCATTAGAAGTTACAATCACAATCACACTAGGTAAACTAGTAAATAACTATAACAAACTAAACAAACTAGTAAATAATTAAATTAATTCAAACTCATTCTTGGTAAGACTCGAACCTGAGACCTCAAAGTCTCAGGACCTCCTCCTTGCCACTAAGCCAAGGCCTCATTGGCAAGAACAATTATATTTAAATGTATGTCATATTTAACATTTTAATCAATTTTCTTATTCAGATATGGTTATATTAATCTGAAATAAAAATTATGACCATATTTATAATACAAATTTAAGACTTTATTATTATGTAAAAAATAAGAGTTTTTGGTTAATGCGTTTAGCAATAAGCTGATAAGCTACGTACTGTTATTGATAAAAGAATTTCAATATATACATGAATTAGGAAATATTGTTACAAAGGAAAGAAGAATAAATTAAATGATTAAATGAATTGATATTCTCCCAACGGTAATGGGAAGTAATGAGCAAGATTCTTGTTGCAGTAACGAGTAAAATTATTGCTTAATCGGCTTGAATAAGAGATGATCCCCATGTCTGCTGAGCTGTCCTGACAACACGAAACTTTTTTATGAGACTGTAGATTTTTCCCAAAAACTTTATCCGTTGGATTCCCCCATTCCAAAGACCGCGCATTAAGTTTCTGTCTGTTTTCTTCACCCGTTTGTTCTTGTGACGCCACCTTCCATATGTCAGTAAGCCTCTGATCATCATCATCGGACATGAACCTTTCTGGAATTTTGTCAGCTGTTGCATCTGGCATTACCATTTCTTCATTCATTGCATTCATCTTGAGAAAATGATTAGAGGAATTTTGTGGTGCCTTGTTCGTAGTTTTTACGAACTGGTTCCATAAGAAATCGGGGCCCTCCTCCACTGATAATTTGATCTTGAAAGATACCCCATCAAGAGATAATGAAACTGAATTAGGAATCACAGTATCTTTTATAACTAAAGAAAGAACCCTCGCGACATCCAGACGTTTTTTCCTCAGTGTACTATCGTCGACTGATATAAACTCACCACATTGATCCCCTATCTTCTTAAAAAAAGTAGAGTTACCTGCATGCAGTGGGAAATTTTAGATCTTAAGCCAAACAAATCTGTCATCGCTTATCATACCAGGATTCCAAGGTTTAATCCAGACAAACCATTCATGAAGCCAAGTTTTACCTGTTGGAACAAATTCGTCCACAAAGCCTATTAGTACAATAACTTTGAAAGAAATCTTACCTTTTGTGGGTATGCAAAATACCCACCATTTCTCCTCCATTAACGCCACTGTCATGGAGAGGAGAGACCACCGAAAATCGAGCCATGCTTCCCCATTGCTGGTTTGGTTCTGTCCATGGTGATCTGCAAAGAAAACAGAGGAAGATGATGATGAGCCATGGGAGGAACGGGAGAGAATAAGGGAGAGACTACTGCTGTACATTTCTTCATCGATAACAAATGAATAATGGGCCTTCATTTATATAGTGATGCCAGCAGTAGGGACCTCCCATAATATTGTTCATGTACTATATCTGTCCCATTAAAGATATAATACATTTATAATACAGATATATCATTTATATTTATGGTCACACTTTATACAAAATATACTACCAAATTAAGTTATATGATATTAATTATACTTAATTAGTCCACATTAATGAGATAATTCAACATTCTCCCACTTGGACAATTAAGTTAATTAACCAAGTATATCATATAATCTCAGTATGTATTCGTAAGCCCTCTAAATACATTGTACCGAAAAGGTACAAATGTGTAGACTCATACATACTTTAACAGCAACAAGCCTTTTATAAGCTTCAAAATGCATCATACCGACAGGGTACAAATACGTAAACTTATAAAGACTTCAACAAAATAGTAGTATTAGTGTGAAATGGAAATGATATGAAAACAAAATCAATATTCATTTCCATTAGGTCCATGCATCTAAACTGAATGATGTCTTGCTTCAACGGAAGCATATGAGACTAATATCAAATGTCTCATCCAACAAATTGCCATATGCACCAAAATATGCGTAAATAGAATATGCATAAATGGCAAGTAGAAATCCATTTACATAACTGCAGTTAATTTTATTACAGAGCTCCCACTAACTTAATACAGCAAAGGCTCCATATGCCTCATACAAGTGCTATGTCGTCAAAGCACTTAAGCAGCCAAACTTTCAGTTAGTTAGAATGAGCTCTTTAAAACATGTGCTCTATAATCCAATTAAGTAACAGATTCCATTATTTTCTCTAACCAATCGAATGATGATATCTAAATATTCGGAGTGTGAGGAACTCCAAGCATTTTGAGAGAGAAAATACTTGCTGCAGCATTACCACAGTACATCTCCAGGACCTCGACATGGCAACCACACAAAACCAACCCTGAGATGAAATTCTGCAGCCTAAATGGCCCATCATATAGCTTTACAACATGCTACATGTTTAGCCTCCATAATTAAGGACGCTGTAAGTGTTTGTTTCACACTTTCCAAAATACAGCTCCTTTATATCCACAAATATATAACAAAAATAATTTTCAATATCTGGAGAGCTTGCAAAATTAACATCAGAATATCTGACCAAACTTAGAATGTCAGATTTGTCAATATCCAAATACTCTCTTTGTAGCTTCCAGTTCTCTATTACAGGATCGCTTAAGTATCTCCGAAATACATTTATAATATACACAATATCCAAATGTGTATAAACTTCAGCATATACTAATTACCCACAACAAGGCATACACAGTACTCGATATGAGCTCTTTCATTTTTATCTTGAGGACTTTGAGATTTTCACAATATGTCACCTTTTACTAAATGACGTCTCATTAGGAGAACAATATACAATAAACCTACTCGACACTTAATATAGGTTCCATGAGACCAATAATGTATGCCTACTGATATGTCACGAAGAATCTCAATCCTTAAAATGTAATGGAGCCTCACTTAGATTCTTCATCCTGAAGTGACATGACGACATGAAGTGTCTCATACAATAGGTCAGTGCTATAGGTTGCTATTTGATATCATCAATTTAGAGCACAATAAGCACATAACTCCTACTGACCTCGCAATGAATCCAATTATCAAACAATAATGTTCTCCTCAAAGTGACAATCTCATTCTTTATATATTACAATCTTGATGCCTTTCAATGTTCGCAAAGAACTCCTTAAGTTCGCAAACTGTATGTTCCACCTTAGGAACTACAAACTTTTAGGTTGCTTTATTTAAAGCCTTGGCAAAATTTAGCTTTAAAATTTTTAGCCTAATCTTTAGGGTTTCACTTGGTCTACAATGATGTGACAACAGAAATAGATCCCATGCATCTTTCTGCAACATAGATGCTTACTCATCCTGCGTGACTAATATTCAACTCTAAGAGTTCGAATCAGTATAGTCTCCTGACAAACATCAGAATTAGAAGACACATGAATCTTACATTCATGTTCCTCTGTAAAGTCAGATGCAGGTTCAAAATATGGTATTGAGATCAATCATTTCCTTTGGTTGTGGCTTTTCATCATCAAAAGATAACGCATATATGGGAATGGCACAACAAAATGTATCTTAATGATAACTTTGTGGAGTTCACAACTCCCACTCTTTAAGTCATCTACTAAATAGATTGCATTGTCAGACTCAATGATTCTAGTGTCACATAACGAGAAATGAAATCTAGAATCTTTCTAGTCGATATAATAGCCAACAAACTTGCCGCTGACAGTTTTCTTGTCAAGTTTTCTTGACTATGGGTTATAGCTCTTTTGCCTTACCTTATAACCCTAAACACAGAAAGCGGCATAAAATCGGCTTAATGTCTGACTATAACTTGGGATGCATTTAGGAACTGGTCTTGCTTGGAGATCAACCTTGCATGTGAATTGCAGTTTCTATAATTTCACTCCATCTAAATTTCGGATATTTGAAGTGATTCAACAGAAGTCGTACCACATCAAAATGCACGAATGATTATTACTGCAATCTCATCCTTGTCGATATTCCAAGCATGCATACTAGGCGTCAATATATAATCCTATAGTGCACTTAACCGAAAACCAGTATATGATTTCGCCTAGCTTCATTATACCGAACATAATATTCATCACTACTGTCTGATCATTGCCTTAAGCAGCGCAGCGGAATTAATCAGAATGCCTAAGGCCTTTATAAGATCAGATCTTTCACTCTATATGACCTAAATCAAAATGGTCTTTAGTGAAGGTGATGAAACACTTATATCCACTGAATATAGGATGTGGAAATGATCTACAAATGTCGGTATACATAAGTTCCTAATTATTTCAATATCTACTAATCATGTCCTTAATATTAGCAGCAAGATATCCCTTAATACAATCTCTTCATGTGCCTTGAAATATCCCTAACCCATGCCACAACTTAATAGATTTCTTATCTATCCTCTCATAATCAAAATCTACAGTCACATCATTCACTATTGAAGAAAATTTGTTCAATATTGGGGTACAAATTTACTGTATATCCATTATGCAGAATGCCAGAATCAATAATATGTTGATACTGAGCAAAATACTTTTCTGTTATCAGAATGAAAAATATAAACTGGCAGTAGTTCCAAAACTGTCTTCAAAATGTAGCAACAATCTGGCTATGTTTTCAATATGGATTCTAACTTTATACCCCTAAATTCACAACAATTTTCCCTTATTCGATTTCCGGTTGCTTATGGCTTTATCAGTAATAGCACCGGTATCGAAACACCAATAGTTAGAGAGCATATCTCCTAGATTGGATTCAAAATAAAAGCTAACGAAATGCTTTTTTGCACATCCCAATCTAGAGGACTCTTGCAATCTACCTCTTTTGCCTAGGATTATTACAGAAGTGGCACACATTGATATTTAGAGGTGTTGGTGGAACTAAAATGGGAAATAGACTTGACAAATTTCTTCTTCTAAACTGACCTTTTATTGAGACCTCTTAATAATATTTCCTTTCGGCAGTAATATTGGCATGTATCATCATTATGACTGAATGAGATCTACTAACCTGAAAGATCTCCCACTCTTGAATGACAATATCAATTTTGATATTAAAATGCCATACTTCCTTCTGCATTAAATGAGATCTGTAAAACTGGAAGATCTCCAATTCTCCATCCCAGAAGGAAGTAGTACTGAATCTGCCATATATGGAAGCAAAATCCTATAGCAACCTTTATCCATCTTATGCGAACTATTTTCTAATGGCATCCATAAATACTTCTTGGTTATTCCTAATCGGAACACTTCCTCTGATGTACTCTTTCATGGTATACCCTATATAGTCAGAGAATTCTCACTTGAGTGTTCTTGAAATTCCATATTACTTTGTCCTCAAAGAGCTCACATTTTGGGTATAGAAGATAGATTGACTCTCGGGACTACTTCCTAGTTTAATGTGTCCCTAACCGTAGAGAATAACTCATATTATCTATCTAATTTGATCCTGCTAGAAATTCGATATGTGATAGTTGCACAATATGGAGGCTAGTGGAATAACTTGATAAATTTCACAATACACTACCGAGGATAAGACAAAAAAAACTAGTTGAATACAACCTTAATGATCGCCCACCGACAGGGTAGGAAGACCGTGTCATATCCCAACCAGAATCCTCTCAATCCCAAGCATCTCTAAAAGCAACTAACAATCCGACAGGGAGAGACTAGTCACTTCTAGAGATCTTAGTAAATTATGCAACTGCAACTATCACTATGCATTGCCTTATTATTATTATATCCTTAAAATTATCAGAATAAATCATCAAGAAAATCTTCATGACTATTCCTGCGACAGGCAAGTACTAGTCAATCCAATTAATGATTTATAATTTTAAGAATATTCACAAAATTTATTGATCAGAATTAACTACACCAAAAAATATGCAATTCCTGAAGCATATGTAGTAATTTTAAATCTAATATTAATTAATTAAATTAATTTCACATAAATGTGAATATTCAAATAATAAGGCAATTTTCATTTCTAGAGAATTTATTTATTTAAATAAATTATTAACGGAATGGGTAGCCAGAATCCAAAATGGCTCAACAAAATACCCTAATAATTTATTTAAACTTATTTAATTAGGCCAAATATTAGTAATTTATGGGCATGAGTATATATTTCAAAATTAAGTGAATTATGAATTAAATAGGTAATTGAATTCCCAAAAAAATTATCTCAAAATAATTCCTCCAAAAATTCACTTATGCACCTTTAATTTTGGGCTTAATAACTAATTATGGCTATTAAATATCCAAAATTGTCCAAAAATCAATTTACCATACGGCTCATAATTAATCAATCAAAATGGCCAATTAAATCATAATCCAAAATGGCCTATTAATTAATTATGCAAAATAGCCACTAATTAATTCAAATTTAATAGCCAAATAAAAATTAATTAATCAAAATGGCCTCTAAATTAATTAGGCAAAATGACCTTATAATTAATTAATTTTAATTACCCAAAATTAAATTAATGCTTAATGGTCAATTAGTAAAATTAAATAAATAAATGCCCATAATAAAATAAAATTAAATTTGGCCTAAAGTTAATTAAAAATTAAGACTCAATTAAAACATGTGGCCTAACTAAAATAAAATAAAATGGCCCTATTAATTCCATAAACGGTGGCCCAAACAATTCAACAAAATTTGGCCCAAAAAAAAAAAACACTGCAGCAACCCAGAAAAACCAAAAAAATGGGGGCCCAAACCGCATGGCCAACCGATGGAAAGGAAAAAAAAATTATTTTTTTTTGTTATTTGCTAATGCGGGCGCGTGTTGGACACACGCCAGCCTCATTACGCCTGGGACGCTTACTGCAATTGTCGGGCGCGTGCGTTGCACGCGCCAGACTTTCTTCTTCGCCCGATACCGGGCAAAAACACAGAGAAATGGTACTGACCCGACCCGATCGGTTTTTTGGACAATTTGTCACTCAATTCAACCCCATTTCACTTCATTTTAATGGCATTTTCAACAACAAATCATCCTCAATCAATCTATGGCATTATTTTGGCTTAAATAAGCATAAATCTTATGGGTATTGATTAAATCCGAAAATACCCAAAAAATATAAAATCCACAAATTTCATTTTTCTTCAAAAAAATGGCTAATGGCTTTATTGTGGACGAGCTCTGATACCAATTGTTGGAA
The DNA here is from genome assembly GCA_032173925.1 of Heritiera fomes. Lineage (NCBI taxonomy): Eukaryota > Viridiplantae > Streptophyta > Magnoliopsida > Malvales > Malvaceae > Heritiera > Heritiera fomes. The sequence goes on from JAPDPM010000011.1 coordinate 13,223,293, forward strand.
CAAATTCGTCCACAAAGCCCATTAGTACAATAACTTTGAAAGAAATCTTACCTTTTGTGGGTATGCAAAATACCCACCATTTCTCCTCCATTAACGCCACTGTCATGGAGAGGAGAGACCACCGAAAATCGAGCCATGCTTCCCCATTGCTGGTTTGGTTCTGTCCATGGTGATCTGCAAAGAAAACAGAGGAAGATGATGATGAGCCATGGGAGGAACGGGAGAGAATAAGGGAGAGACTACTGCTGTGCATTTCTTCATCGATAACAAATGAATAATGGGCCTTCATTTATATAGTGATGCCAGCAGTAGGGACCTCCCATAATATTGTTCATGTACTATATCTGTCCCATTAAAGATATAATACATTTATAATACAGATATATCATTTATATTTATGGTCACACTTTATACAAAATATACTACCAAATTAAGTTATATGATATTAATTATACTTAATTAGTCCACATTAATGAGATAATTCAACATTACCATCTTCAAGCATACCTTCCATTTCTTCTTTTGAATCAAAAGCAAGAAGCACCCAACTACCACCTATCAATGAGATTGAGAAATCAGTAACACCTTCTTGAATGATTCGTTATTGTAGAATCTGGATAGAGTGTGGGTTTTTGACCTTGGCCACTTTGTCTCCAAATTTGAGCTTTCCAGCGAAAAAACTTGGGAGACTTTGCTGCGATTCTCTCTTGAATAAAGCTCTGCATTACCCTTCCTTGAACTGATTTTTGGAGCATTATTTTTAACCATGTCAGCGTAGGATGGTCCACCAACTCCATAGAACGATCTAAGTGAGACTGTTGATACTCCAGGGTTAGCCATGTGTAGATGATCTTGAATAGGGGTGGCAAAAATTGGCCCAAGCCCGAAAATTCGCTCGAAACTGAATCGAGATCAGTCCGAATTGATAAAAAAGTCAAAAGCTCGTAACTGAAAAAGCTCAAAATCGAAAAAACCCGAACCCGACATAACTTGAGCTCAATACGACCTGAAACCGAGATTGATCCGATCCAAAACCCGTAAACCAAATTTATAACTCGAAAAACCCGAATTATAATTATATAATTACTATTTAAAAATAAATAAATAATTGATACACCTTTTTAAGCTTAATAGCCAAATACATCCCCAACGTTTACCACAATATGCAATTAAGTCCTCAACGTATAATTGCATGAAAATAAGGACATTACGTTTAATTTTCAGCATATTAAACCTAAACGTTATAAAATAATAGAATTATGGATATAGCAGTTAAAAACTGTGATTTCCGTTTGTTTTGCCCACGTGGCATGCCACGTGTCATGTTGACGTGGATTATAATACCACGTGTCATGCTGACTGGCATAATATTGCCACGTGTCATGCTGGCGTGGATATAAGTTAAATTTTCTTTTTTTTTTCAAGGTTTAATACCCAAATACATCCCCAACGTTTATCAAAATATGCAATTAAGCTCTCAACGTATAATTGCATAGAAACAAGGACACTAAGTTTCATTTTCAGTATGTTAAACCTAAAAATTATAAAATAATAGAATTAAGGATATAGCCGTTAAATAGCTGTGATGTTCGTTTTTCTTGCCCAGGTGGCATGCCACCACAACGTTAGCATGAATTATAATGCCAGGTGGACCAGTAACGTGACATAATATTGCCACGTGTCATGCTGACGTGAATATAAGTTAAATTTTCTTTTTTTTTCAAACTAAACATTTTTTAAAAGTTCATTTCTTTTCAAACTTACATTTTTCATAGTTTCATTTTTTTAATTACATTTTTTTCATAACTTCATTTTTTAAAATTACATTTTTTTCATCATTTTATTTTTTAAGAATTACATTTTTTTTGTCTGTACAATACCAAAATTAGTACAAAAATGCATGTGGTATGGTTCTTTTCTTTATTTTTTTCTACTATACTAATTCTTTCTTTCTCATCGTTTCAGTATTTTTGGTTGAATACCACATACATTTTCGTACTAATATTGGTATTTTACAACAAAAAAATGTAATTATTAAAAAATGAAATGATAAAAAAATTTAATTTAAAAAAATGAAATTATGAAAATAATATAATTTTAAAAAATGAAGTTATGAAAAAAAATGTAATTTTTAAAAAATATGTAATTTAAAAAATGAAATTATGAAAAATGTAAATTTGAAAAGAAATGAACTTTTAACAAATGTTTATTTTGAAAAAAAATGAAATTTTGAAAAAAAAGAAAATTTAACTTATATCCACGTCTTCTTAAAATAAAATGATAAAAAAAATGTAATTTAAAAAAATGAAATTATGAAAAAAATGTAATTTTAAAAAATGAAGTTATGAAAAAAATGTAATTTTTTTAAAAAAATGTAATTAAAAAAATGAAACTATGAAAAATGTAAGTTTGAAAAGAAATGAATTTTTAAAAAATGTTTATTTTGAAAAAAAAAAGAAAATTTAACTTATATCCACGTCAGCATGACACGTGGCAATATTATGCCACATCACTGGTCCACCTGGCATTATAATCCATGCCAACGTTGAGGTGGCATGCCACCTAGGCAAGAAAAACGGACATCACAGCTATTTAACGGCTATATCCTTAATTCTATTATTTTATAACTTTTAGGTTTAACATACTGAAAATGAAACTTAGTGTCCTTATTTCTATGTCATTATATGTTGAGGGCTTAATTGCATATTTTGATAAACATTAGGGATGTATTTGGGTATTAAACCTTGAAAAAAAAAGAAAATTTAACTTATATTCACGTCAGCATGACACGTGGCATGCCACGTGTCATGCTGACGGAAATCACAGTTTTTAATGGCTATATCCTTAATTCTATTATTTTATAACGTTTAAGTTTAATATGCTGAAAATTAAACGTAATGTCCTTATTTCCATGCAATTATACGTTGAGGACTTAATTATATATTGTGGTAAACGTTGGGGATGTATTTGACTATTAATCCCACCTTTTTAATTAAAAATTTTAAAATTTTGAAAACAATTATTATTTATTACACAATTTTATCAATTATGTATTACCACCAAAATAAATATTGAATCTTTTTAATTAAATTAAATTAAATTAATTTAAAACACCATAATATATAGAGGTGGCAAAAGCTGGCCCGAGCCCGAAAACCCACCCGAACTTGCCCGAGATCGAATCCGGACCAACTTGAATTGACCAAAAAAATCAAAGGCCCGAAATCGAAAAAACCCGAACTTGACAAAACTAGAACCCGATCCGATCCAAAATCCGTAAAAACCGGAATTTATAACCCAAAAAAACTCGAATTATAATTATATGATTATTATTTTAAAATAAATAAATAATTGATACACTTTTTTAATTATAAAATTAAATTTTGGATAAAAATAATTATTTCTAATAGTAAAGTGTAATTTAAAAAATACTATAGTAGTATTATTGTATAAGCAATAATTTTAATAAAATACATGAATAAATCAAGCTATTAGTAATTAATTATTTGTTATATTAACAAGATTCTAATTTGGTGTCTTATAACAATGATTTATATATTATATTTTATTATAACAATCTTTTAAGAATAAATTATGTAATCTCTTAATATGTAAGTATTATTATGATAGAATTAATTATTTATTAAAATAATTAATTTATTATCTATTAAATATAAAATTAAAGTGTAAATAAAAATAATATTTCTAATAGTAAATTAAAGTGTAATTTAATAATATACTATAATCGTATTATTGTGTAAGCGGTAGTTTTAATAAAATTTATTTTTTATACAAAATTAATATTATGATTAATTATATTTAAATAATTAACATTATATTAATTAATTCACTACAACAAATGTGGCTAGGTTTGTTGTGTGATAAGGAAAGGAAATGACTATTTAGATCGGGAACAAAAACTAGAAAATTGAATTAAAGCAGGGGAATTGGAATAGTGGAGAAGGAGAAAAAACAAAGGAGCATGAAAAAAGGGAACATTAGGTCTTTAACTTTAGTTGCATTTGTGCCTTTAAATTAACTAAAATGGTTTTTGTGGGGCCCCGGTTCTCGTTGGTCCGGTCCCACTCAACCGTATTGTCTGCTCTGGAGTGCACTGGGGCCACCGCGCCACATGGCGTGCACCCACAGGCCACCGCTCCGCACGGGTTTATCGGGAATAAATTCTCAATTCGCGTCCGCCATGACTTGAACCCCTTACCACTTGTAAGTGTCAAGTCATGACTAACCATTGGACGTCCAATGGTTAGTCATGACTTGACACTTACAAGTGGTAAGGGGTTCAAGTCATGGCGGACGCGAATTGGGAATTTATTCCCGATAAACCCGTGCGGAGCGGTGGCCTGTGGGTGCACGCCATGTGGCGCGGTGGCCCCAGGTGCACTCCAGAGCAGACAATACGGTTGAGTGGGACCAGACCAACGAGAACCGGGGCCCCACAATAAAACGCGCGTTTTTTTTGTGACGCCCCGGGGTGCACCCGCTGGTCCACCGACCCGAGCCACCGCCCCAGGCGGGTCACTCATCCGTATTGTCCGCTCTGGGGTGCACCACACAGGCCACCGCCCCTTACGGATTTATCGGGAATAAATTCCCAATTCGCGTCCGCCATGACTTGAACCCCTTACCACTTGTAAGTGTCAAGTCATGACTAACCATTGGACTACTTGTCTCAATGGTACCAGGAGTGTAAGAACTAGGTACTTAAGGGTCCTAAGTTCGAACCTCCTGGGGGACGCGAATTGGGAATTTATTCCCGATAAATCCGTGAGGAGCGGTGGCCTGTGGGTGCACGCCATGTGGCGCGGTGGCCCCAGGTGCACTCCAGAGCGGACAATACGGTTGAGTGAGCTCGGGCGGTGGCCTGTGGGTGCACCCGAGTCGTCACAATAAAACGCGCGTTTTATTGTGACGACTCGGGTGCACCTACAGGCCACCGCCCGAGCTCACTCAACCGTATTGTCCGCTTTGGAGTGCACCTGGGGCCACCGCGCCACATGGCGTGCACCCACAGGCCACCGCTCCGCACGGGTTTCTTTCGCGTCTACCATGACTTGAACCCCTTACCACTTGTAAGTGTCAAGTCATGACTAACCATAGGTCCAATGGTTAGTCATGACTTGACACTTACAAGTGGTAAGGGGTTCAAGTCATGGCAGACGCGAAAGAAACCCGTGCGGAGCGGTGGTAAGGGGTTCAAGTCATGGCAGACGCGAAAGAAACCCGTGCGGAGCGGTGGCCTGTGGGTGCACGCCATGTGGCGCGGTAGCCCCAGGTGCACTCCAGAGCGGACAATACGGTTGAGTGAGCTCGGGCGGTGGCCTGTGGGTGCACCCGAGTCGTCACAGCCGAGGCTCTTACATAAAAAAAACGCACGTTTTTTTGTGACGCCCCAGGGTGCACCTGTAGGTCACCAACCCAGGCCACCGCCCCGAGCGAGTCACTCATCCGTATTGTCCACTTTGGGGTGCACCCGCAGGCCACCGCCCCTCACAACTTTATCGGAGTGTGCCCTTAGGCCACAACTCCAATTCGCGTCCCTACAGGTTCGAACTCAGGACCCTTAGGTACCTAAGCTTTACACTCATGGTACCACTTGTCTCAATAGTACCATGAGTGTAAGGCTTAGTTACCTAAGAGTCTTGAGTTCGAATCTCTGGGGACGCGAATTGGAGTTGTGGTCTAAGGGCACACTCCGATAAAGCCGTGAGGGGCGGTGGCTTGCTGGTGTAACCCAAAGCGGACAATACGGATGAGTGACTCGCTCGGGGCGATGGCCTAGATCGGTGACCTACAAGTGCAACCCGAGGTGTTACAGAATCTCAACTGAATATTTGGCTATTAAAAGCACGATTTTATGATGGTAAAAACGTGATTTTATTGCCATAATTAGCATATTCTCATTAGTATTTAAAGAGGGCTCCTTTCGGTCCCCAACCATGTTAATCCTAAACAAAAAAACACCATCTAGTGTGGTTTTCGAGTGCTTGGAAGGCTTGGAAGCAATACAAGGAAGTCTATCGATTCCTGAGATTGGATCAAAATCAGACAGACAGCAAAGCAATGGCTGGAAGTTAGTCCGATCCTTATTGTATTTTATTCCATATACAGACTATTAACATGTTTCATGTATATTTAGAAGCATGTTAGGCTTAATTTAATCTTACAATTAGTATCAAAGCTTCAATCTAACCTCTGTCTTTTTGGAATTTTAGAGAAAGAAGCCATTAAAGCTTCATTTAAGGTTTTTGAATTTTTGGGTTTCTTTAAACTCCCTTGTTTTCATGCGATTTTGGCTAAAAAAAAAAGAGAAAGAAAACAAAAGGCCTAAAGGTATACGATGCAATTGCTTACGTCTCTTGGTCTAGAAATGCCCTTTTCAGTTTTTAATGCTTACTGATACAGTTGCTTTTTGTTATGACCAAAACTATGAATTTGTTTCTGTTGTGCATTTGTTGCCTTATTTATTGCCATTTTTAATTTTTGGGGTTATGGGCTCTTTTTTTGTCAATTTAATTGTTGGGCCATTTGGATTAAATAAATATTAGCGATTCGGTTGGGCCAATTCATTTTTATTTTTGAGTTGTTTAAACCATGCTTAACATGGGGCAATATTTGTCTTAAGGGGTTGATTTTTTAATTGGGCCATTTTGTTTCATTTTAATTTTGGCATTAAGGACTTAATTATTTTGGGGAAATTTGGAATGTTAGCAGAATTTTTAATGTCATAATATTTAAAATTTTCATGAATTGTGTGAATTTTCATATATGAATTTTTGTATAATTTAGAACCTAATAAATAATTCATAAATGAATTATGGAAATAATCATGAAAATTTATGGTTGAATTGCCAAAATTATGAGAATTTAAATTTGGATACTATATGTGCTTATTATGAATGTGTATAATTTTTGTTATTTTATACTCTGGTTGACTTTAAGCACATATAACTAAGTTTGTTCATATTATTTAGAATTAAAATTGCCTTATGTTAATTGCAATTTTAAAATATGAATAAAATTTAGAATTTTGACAATATGTCTAAGTGATCCATAATTTGTTTAATTAAGGCTTAGCCACAGCAATCTTAATTAAATAAAATTATATTTTGATGGGATCACATAAGTGTATTTGTCACGACCCGAAGACCGCGACTTTCACTTGATTCTTATACTTTTCTTAGTCTACAAATTTATGGACTAAATTTTTCATTTTCATTTTAAGGTTTGTATTCGGTGTCAGTGTAGTTACTACTCTAATTTCACTGATCCTTTATACAATACTTTATCACACTTCTAAGTTACATCCCAACTCGTTGAACAAAATACGTACTGTGTATTAATTAAAGTCTGTACATGTAAACAAGATATTTACAAAGAATATATACCTCAAGGCAATGAAGCGGATTCGAAGAATGGTGGCTAGTACCAAGCTTAGATACCGTCTCCGATGCCCACTTAGCAGCTCGCATGGCAGATGTTAACTTCAATAGTCTGAAAGAGATGAAATTTAGTAGGGTGAGCAAAACCACGGCTCAGTAAGATACAAATATAAATGCAAGAGTAGGATTATACTGTCTTAAACCGCAATGCTTAAAACCTGCAAGTTTGCAATTACAATTAATCCTTTTTCGTCGATAACATCTCATTATCTCAATTCTTGTCATCTGTCTATCACTTATACTTTTAAATAAATCGTCATTTTCACTTTTCAGTTTTCTCATCCTTATACTATAGTGCATCGCACAACAATATGTCGTGTCCAATTTGAATGTCATATACTATTAGTCCATACTTTCCTCAATCTCAGAGTACATCATGTCCAATTGAGATATCATATCTAGTTACATTATGTTTCATAATCGTACTCCTGTATTCTATCATCTCATATCACTTTTCATATAGAGAAATCATGATCACGGTGGTACGAAGTCATAATCCTCTTCATATAAATTCTATATTCATGTATCATATCATATCATATCATGATATCATGTAGATGAAATATCGTTACCACCAAGTCATGATACTCCTCATATACTCCTCATACACTCCTCATGTTTTTGTACAATACACTAATGATTTAGTAAGCAGCTTATGTAACTTCACTGTATAAACTGCTATCATTTCAAATCATATCATATATACTTCAAAACATGCTCCACATATAACTTTCAATTCATTTCATAATTACTTTCAAAACATGATCGATGCATGTACAATTGCAAATCATGTATTCGTTTTTTAGAGCATGTCTGAAACATGTGTTTTCAAAACATTTTTCATATACTGTAAGTCATATCAGGTTTAGAGTTCATATCAAATCAAACTATACTCTAGACCGCATATCATGTCATGTTCGACACAAAATCATATACAAATCATATAGGTATCGAAATCATATATCATGTACTTTTAAAACATATACTGTAAATCATATCAGGTCTAGAGTTTATGTCAAATCAAACTATACTCTAGACCGCATATCATGTCATGTTCGACACAAAATCATATACAAATCATATAGGTGTCGAAATCATATATCATGTACTTTTAAAACATATATTGTAAATCATATCAGGTCTAGAGTTCATGTCAAATCAAACTATACTCTAGACCGCATATCATGTCATGTTCGACACAAAATCATATACAAATCATATAGGTGTCGAAATCATATATCATGTACTTTTAACATGTTTAAAACATGTACAGTTTCAAAATCTTTCTTTTTTCAAACATGTTTCATGTACTATATAAATCATGTCAAGTCTAGAGTTCATATCAATAAAATCATACTCTAGACTTCATATCATATCGGTTAGAGACTAGGCTAGATCCCTATCACTCTATCAATAAAGACTTAAATCACTGTAGCTAGCAGTGAAAATCATGTCATCGTCCCCTGGAAACCAACTAGGGCACTATCTATGGCCATAGACCTCATCTCTCTCAACCCCATTGATCAGGCGTGACTGAGACCTATCCATGACTATTGTCAGACAAGCATCTCTGCCTAATGAGCAAAGCTCCAATTAGGCGGTTTCCACTATGCTTTATTGAATTTAATTCTTCTAGGGTGCCTATAGTCTCATAAAACATTTAAATCTTTATCTTTCTTTTCAATATCATGTAAAGCATATGGCAAAATTCTGTATGAGGCTTCATATAGCAAAATATATATTTATATATATATATATATCTACCATATACTTTCATTTCAAAACAAATCAATACTTTACAGTATTCATATAAACATTATTATAATGTTTCAAGTTGTAAGAAGGCATGCTTAAATGCAATGTAATTTAAATCACGAGTTCAATAGTGAACTATCATTTTCATCAACTATGTCATTTAATTATAACGTTCACTATAATTCAATTTTCTCATTTCCATCTTTTTGATTTCAATCAGATAATACCTAATAGGTAAATTTGATACTATTTTCAATATCGATATAAATCATATTTCATTTAATACAGTGAAGTAATTCATTCAATTTTTATCACCATCAATCATTCGACTTCGAAACTTCCTCTTTGTTAAATCAGTAGATCCGTATTCAACTCATTCAATATTCGATTCATTGGGTATTCAAATTGTTCAGTATTCAATTCATTCGATAATCAAATCACTTGGTATTCAGACCATTCGATATTCAATATCCTTTCTCAATCGTCATCTACTGTAATCATCATTTATACATCTCATCATCAATATTAGGATCACATCATTAGTATGAATCCTCTTAGTTTCTATGGGCATTTAGATATCATGTTTCAGTGTAACCATCAAGATACGGAAATTATGTAATTTCCAATATCGTCATCCAATATCTAATCCAAAGTCGATATTAAAGATAACAGAACCACCTGATCAATAATCACTTATCAAATCCAATAATGGTTTGACCTATTGACGCACTTTCATAATTTCCGACTTGAGTTTTAACTTCATTCACTATCACAGAGCTAGATCACAATCCTCAAATCAATTTTTCATATGGCCTATATAATTTAAAATCGAACTTATGCAATTATTAATCTTATTATTCAAGGCCTATTCTATGGTTATAAGCAAAACCATATATTCATATATTTTCATCACTCATTTACTTGAATCTATAAATGATCGGATTGTGTCGTAATTCAATCTCAATGTCAATAAAGTTATGTGTACTCAAATCATATATTCGTTATGACTCAACATCATAGCCATCCATTGTGTACCACAACATTGATCCTAAAACCCATATCACTAGTGTAGGTCCGTTTATCATCTCACTTATAATCAATAATACGATGTAATACGGTGAAATCGTCTCAGCATCGACCTCTTGAATTGTCCATATTATCACATTCGAAAACATTTAAAATCAAGAAATCGAATTCGACAAATTCTCAAATCATTACTTCGTTTATAGTTCCACAATTCAATCGCTCAACTATCAAAATTCCAACTGCAATCTTCTCTTACAAGCTATATCATATAATCATCATTACTTTTCGGTAATACCATAAAGTCCTTTCAGTGTTTATTTTCAATAATTATTTCGAAAATTCCATTTATGTGAGAAACTTAATCTTTTTTCTCAAATATTTTTCTAAAATTTCGGCAGCATAACGACTTAATTTTTACTAAACATCGTGCAAGGAAACCATAATTTATAACTACAGCCGTTGATTCTCACAATTTCTTTATTTCTTACTAAGAACCCCACCATTAGTTGTGGGTCCTCTTAGTATTTAAAAAATCATTCCATAAATGCATCATATAAAAATCATAATCCCAAAACATACAATATAATGCTACTAATGCTTTATAAAAGTATCTTACCTATTCGCCAAAACTTAGCGCACTTTCCGATTTTCGAGCCTTGCCGAACTCCACCATTCGTCTCATTTTCGTTTTGCTACAATTTCAATATCAATGCACTTACATCAATATAACAATAACATTATTCAATAAATATCATCAATTTATTTTCCTTACCATTTCTTTTTTCTTTCCTTTTTCTTTTTCTCTTTCTTCTTCCTTCTTTCTCTTTTTCTTTTCTTTTCTTCTTTTTCCTTCCTTTCTTTTTTTCTTTTTCTTTTTCTTTCTAGTCTGAACCGGGTCGGGTCGGACCGGTTCAGTCGGTTCAACTTTTGCTGGTCGGTTCGGCCACCAGCGGCCACCCATTCCAGCGGTTCAACCACTCCTCAGCACCCTGGGGACGCCACGAAGCCGGATCTGGTCTCCTCTTCTCAAGCGGAGGCTTCGGCGATGGCGGATCTAAAGGTGGGTTTTTGGCCTCTTCTCCTCCACGTTTCTCCTTCCTCCGCCGTCGTTAGCCTCACTGGTGGATTCCTTCTTTTTCCTCTTGCCTCCGTCGAGGTCGAGGTGGTGGTAGTGGTCAGATCGACGACACCGCCACTTCTCTCTTTTTCGTTTTCCTCTCTTTTCTTCTTCTCGGTTTTCTTCTCATTTTCTTTCTTTCTCTTTTATTTCCCGTCGCCGGCAGCTTCCTTCTTTCCCTCTTCTGCCGGCGACGACTCCTCCTCCCTCCTCTCTCTTCTTCTCACCAACTGGGGGGGCTGCCGTTGGGTTCCCTCCTCTGTTTTGTAATAGAGGGGGGAATTTTGGGAGGGAATCGGGCAGCCCCCTTTTCCCAAAATTTTTTTTAAATTATATTTATAAATATAATTATTAATTAATAAATATATATATACACATTTTTATTCCTTACATTTTGGATTTCTTAACATCCAAAATAAATATACTCACTTTTATTTCTTTAATATTTGGATCTCTTAATGTCCAAATTAATTTCTTTATTTCATTTCTTATTTAATTTGGATTGCAATTTATCCAAATTAAATTTTTTCAGATATTTACTATTTATTTTCGAAATTTCATGGTATTCACAATATTAGACATAGATTGTAATTACTTATGAAATTGTAATAAATTTTATCCCACAAGAATTTTTATTATGGTTTACAAATAATTAGGATAAAATATCAAATTAGTTTCTTAATTTACCCATAGGGATTAGGAAATGATATAATTTGATAGTTTTATCATAATGGTATGAATCTATTGGAATTAGAACTTTAGCCCATAGACAAGTTTTATGTCTAAGATTCATATTGATTAATAAAATATGTTTACATTAGTAGACATATTTAAGTTTGCTTCAGAAACTTTGGATACATAAGCATGTGGATTTCCCTTATGCAATGTCTCATCAGGCTAATATTAACCTGAAAGTTCCCGAATTGGATGGAGAGAACTACAAGATTTAGAAGGAGAGAATTCTCCTCCAATTAGGGTGCATGGATATAAACTATGTTATAAGGAAAGACGAACCCGTACTGACTGAAACCAGTACTCCAACCTAAGTGGCTTTACATGAATGCTGGGAGCGATCCAATTGCTTTAGTGTCATGTATATTAAGATGAAAATATCTACTAGGATATGTGGTTCTGTCAAACAACATACCAACGTTAGGACTTTGCTAAAGGCCATAGATGATCAATTTGTCATTTTAGACGAAGCGTTAGCCAGCACCCTAATCATAAAGTTCTCATCAATGAGACTCACTAGTGTAAAAAGAGTGTGCAAGCACATAATGGCAATGAGAGATATAGCGCCCTAACTTAAGAAGCTAGAGATGGATATATCCGAATCCTTCTTGATGCACTATATACAGAACACTCTTCCAAAGTAGTATGGATCATTTAAGATATCTTATAACACACATAAGGATAAGTGAACCGTCAATGAATTGATGACCATATGTGTACAAGAAAAGGAAAGACTGCTTATGGAATTAGGTGAAAGTGCATTTCTGGCAAACCATGGGAAGAACAAGGACCAAGCTAAGGACAAGGGAAAAGGCAAAATCCTTGCCCAAGCTGACATTAAGAAGAAAGAGTCCAAGTGTTTCTTCTGTAAAAAGAAGGGACACATGAAGAAGGAATGTGCCAAGCTTCAGCAATGGCTCATTAAGAAAGGTAATCTACTCTCTTATGTTTGTTTTGAATCATATATGGTTGAGGTTAGTCATAACACATAGTGGATTGATTCTAGATCTACAATTCACATTTCGACTTCCTTACAGGGTATGACAAACCTAAGGAAGCCAGTGGGAAATGAGGAGAGCATCTATTCAAGAAATAAGACGCGCTCACATGTTAAAGGCGTTGGAACCTGTACTTTAGTTCTTAGGAGTGGTTTTGTTTTGCAATTAGAAAAAACCTTTTATATTCCTAGTTTCTTGAGAAATTTAATCTCTGATTCTAGGCTGGTACCTTATGGATATTCCTTTTAATTTTTAAATAAATCATTATTGATATATTTTAAATCTAATATTGTTGGGAATGGTACCTTGTGTGATAGTCTTTCCTCTATTGATATGCAAAATGACACTACCCATAACGCCTTACATGTCTAAACTGGCACTTAAAGATGTGTTATGAATGAGGATTTCTCCACGTTATAGCACCAGAGATTAAGTCATATCTCCATAAATAGGATTAAGAGATTAGTAAATGTCGGAATACTTATTACTCTCTATTTTACTGATTTCGACATTTGTGTGGATTGCATTAAGGGTAAGCAAACCAACAAGTCTAAGAAAGGTGCCAATAGGAGTTCAACCATATTAGAAATCATACATTTTAACATATGCTATCCAGACATTGATGCACATGGTCAGAAATACTTCATTACCTTTATTGACGATTACACGAGGTTTATGTATCTCTACATGCTTCATAACAAGAACGAGGCATTAGACACCTTCAAAATCTTCAAGGCTGAAGTAGAGAAACAATGTGGAAAACCCATAAAGATAGTAAGAACTGATAGAGGTGGGGAGTATTATGGTAGACACATTAAAGATGGACAAGCACCTAGACCATTTGCGAAGTTCCTTCAAGAAAATAGGATTATTGCACAATATACCATGCCTGGTTCACCAGACTAGAATGGTGTTGCAGAAAGGAGGAACCAAACTTTAATGGAAATGGTGCGTAGTATGTTTAGCAGCTCGAAGTTGCCTAAGTCCTTGCGGATTGAAGCTCTTAAAACGACAGTGTATATATTGAACCGGGCTCCAACCATGGCTGTTCGAAAGACGCCTTTTGAATTGTTTAAAGATTGGAAACTGAGTTTGTGTCATATGCACGTTTGGGGGTGCCCTTCTAAAATAAGAGTTTACAACCCACAAGAAAAGAAACTGGACCCTAGGACCATAAATGGGTATTTCATTGGATATGTCGAACAGTCCAAGGGCTACAGATTTTACTATCCATCTCACAGCGCTAGAATTGTGGAATCAAAGAATACCAAGTTTCTTGAAAATGACTCAATTAGTGGGAGTGATCAATCTCGAGACCTATTTCTTGTGAGAGATCAACCCTTTACTTCAAGTCAAAGATTGGTTATCATGAACAATATTCATTCTGTGCAATTGGATATTGAACAACCAATCATTGAATATTCATAAGTAGCTGATAACTTACTAATAGATGAGCCTCTTCTGGATACACCAGAATTGAATGAACAACCAGTTGAATAACATGATCCTTCAAAAAATGTTGAACCAACATTAAGAAGGTTTACTAGGAAAAGGAAGTCAGTTATTCCTAGTGATTATATTTTGTATCTACAAGAGTCCGATTTCAATGTTGGGTCCGTTAATGATCCAAAGACGTTTTCACAAGCCATGAACAACAAAGAATTAAAATTTTGGTTCGAGGCTATAAAGAATGAGATAGATTCGATGACATCTAATGGAGTATGAGATCTTGTCGAGTTGCCTAATGAGGCCAAGGCTATAGGCTATAAATAGGTCTTTAAGACCAGGACTGACTCATTAGGCAACATTGAGCGTTATAAAGCAAGACTCATAAAATTCCATGAAGTTATCTCTTCATTTGGTTTCGTTGAGAACATCGTGGATTAGTGTACATACCAGAAGGTCAATGGGAGCAAAATTTGTTTCCTTGTGCTATATGTGGATGACATACTACTTGTAGCCAATGATAAGGGGATGCTACGTAAGGTGAAACAATTTCTTTCTAAGAACTTTGATATGAAGGATATGATCGAGGCATCTTATGTCATTGGCATAAAGATTCATAGAAACATATATAAAGGAATATTAGGTCTGTCACAAGAAGCCTATATCAATAAAGTCTTGGAAAGGTTTAGAATGAAAGATTGTTCACTAAGTGCAGCTCCTATTGTGAAGGGTGACAGGTTCAATTTGAACTAGTGCCTGAAGAATGATTTTGAGCGGAAATAGATGAAAACATTTCATATGCCTCAGTTGTTGGAAGCATTATGTATGCACAGGTCTGTACCAGACCTGACATTGCTTTCGTTGTGGGAATGTTAGGTAGATACCAAAGTAACGCGGGGATGGACCATTGGAGAGTTGCAAAGAAGGTGCTTAGCTATCTACAAGGCACCGAAAACTACATACTTATGTATAGACGAAACGATGAGTTGGAGGTGATTGGCTACTCTAATTCAGATTTTGTTGGTTGTGTTGATTCTCGAAAATCAACATCTGGTTATATCTTCATGTTTGCCGGTAAAGCTATTTTTTGGAAGAGTGCTAAGTAGACACTGACTGCCACTCCACTATGGAGGCCAAGTTCGTTTCATGTTTTGAAGCTATCTCACATGGTGTATGGCTTAAGAATTTCATTAGTGGGCTTAGAGTTGTTGACTCCATATCTAAGTCATTGAAGATATATTGTGACAATTCAACTGTGGTATTCATGGCTAAGAACAATAAGAGTGGTAGTCAAAGTAAGCGCATCGACATTAAGTACTTAGCCATTAGAGAACGTGTTAGAGATAAAAAGGTGGTCATTAAGCACGTTGGCACTGAATTGATGTTAGTTGATCCTTTGACTAAAGGCATGTCACCGTTTAAATTTAAGGATCATGTAGAGTGGATGAGACTTAGTCCCACATTGTGATTTGTAATTAAGAATCTTATTAATGATATGATGTTTCTCATTTTTTTATTTGTGCACACTATAGTTTTTATTTGAGAAATATCCTTGTTGTTTAGATCGAGAATAAATATCAGGTTTATTCATTAAGTAAAAATGGGTTGATTTAGAAACATTTTACATAGTAATACATGGAAGATAATACTCGCCATCAAAGGAACTATCGCCATGATTCATGTAATTTGTTGCTTAGTTGGCAACACAGGCTAAGTTTATGAGAAGAGTTCTCGAGTTTGATCCTCACTAAACACACCTTTAGGGAGGGGTTAAGAGCCTTAACTGTGACTAAGATCAGACCGTTAAAACGGATAAAAATGCATGTGATTTACACACAAAAAATAAGCAAGATTCTTGCTCAACAAGCTTGAATAAATTAAGGACAAGATCTGGTGATGCGATGGAAAGTGAAGGAAAAGGAAACCCACCGACTTTTAGCATGGGAAATCAAACACATTCAACATATTATTTTTTTAAAATTATATATTATTGTTTATCATTTACTTTTTTTGATACTCTTTAGATTTTTAATTAATCTTAGTGGAATAAAAAATTATAAAAAGAATTATTATTTTTATACACCAATTTGAACTTAAATTTTCTCAAATTTGTTGGAATCAATTGATCCCATAGTACTTTATGTGACTACGTCACTATGTATCACCTTATTATATACAAAATATTATCAAATCTGTTGAATATTTTTGTTAGAGTATGTGATATAAAATGCGTTACAATTAATTAAATTAATTAAAACCATCGGTTTTATTTAAATATGTCCATTCATGTGTATATATTTTGTGTTCTTAATGTGTTAAATTGTATTTTTATTATGTATTATCAAAATTCATGTCGACATACCAAACATAAAATATTTTTTTAGTTTTTGTCAAATTTATACATTTTTGTCAAATTGTAACCCATATCAGTTTTATGTTTTTTTCTTATATTATTTTCATATGATGTCAAGATTGTCAAATTTAATTTTAATTAATTTTGTTAATTAATATAATAACAAAAGCAAAATTAATCATGCTGGCCGTGCTTAATCGTTAATTAATACATGAATGATTTCTTGCAAAATGCTAGCTAGTCAAAAGAAAAGCATAGCCAGACGGTTCACAGTTTCATATTTCAATGGAAGAAAGAATAAACAAACAGTGACCACAATTTCGTATTTCAATGGAAGAAAGAATATACAACGGTAGAGATGTAAACAAACAGAGCCGAAGAAACCAAAATGACCATAACAGTGACCGCTTGAACCGAAGATTTACTCCCGCAAGACAGCATTCCCAATTGGATCTGAATAACATTGACCATTGAAAGCACCAAGAACAGGCAACCCATCACCGACCCCACGGCGGATCCCATCATGCCACACCTCAACGCCTTCCGACTAATGTGAGCCCTGAAAGCATCGTCCATATCATTACTGTTGAGCAAGTTGATGGCTAGCTTTAGGCCCTGCGCTACAAGGGACGAGAAGAGGAAGAAGCTGAAGGAAGCAACTTCGAAGACTACGAGCTTCTTGTCCACGTCGATACCGGCGTCGCAGCCGGTGCGGTTGTCGAGGCTTTGTTTGCCTGGGCTGGTTAAAGAGAGGCCCACGAAGACAGCGACTGTGAAGAGAGAGTTGGCATTGACCAGGCCGTCGAGGGCTGTCACGTGCACGCTGGTCACTGATGCAGACGTGATCCTTCTGGCGTTGTAGTTGGTGGAGCTGGGGTAGATTTCAGATCTGAGAAAAAAGAAAGCTATGTTTTTTGCATAAATGAACTATGTAATGGAAGTATGAAACTGAAATTTGTAATAAAAGAGTGAAGACTTACTCATCCATTACTGAGTTGATCAATCTTTGTTAAACAGGTGGTTTTGTTTGTGAGTGTGACAAAGCTTAGCCGGGCACCGAAAATTTTGAGAGGTCTAACAAAATCAACTAGGTATACAGGCAGATTTTATCAGCATGTTATGATTTACAGGCAATGTATCAATTTTATATGTTAAATCAAATATAAATTCTTAAAATTATCAGACAGTTGAATATTTTGTTTTGTTTTAATTTTGCTAAGTAACAAAGTAATAATCATTGTATAGGGTCTAGCTTAAGATATTGTCAAAATCTAATTATCTGACATAATAGGATTCTACCTTTTAGAACAAAATGAAACACACCCCACCTAAGTACTTAGGCCGCTCGATTTAATCTTTTGTTATGTGAGATTTATATACAACAGTAGAATATTTTTATAGAACAGTAAATGTTAACCAAAAAACTCACTCTTTTGAATTCATCATTTAAGGCCGCATATACTACTGTATGCTGATAAACTGCTACAAATTAATTTTTGAGGCCAAAACAGATAAATTAATCAATAAATTTAAGGGTATATATATGATGCAATGACAATGTATATTTACTATACACTGTCATTGTACTAAAGTTTACACTTTATTAATCAGCAAACTAAAAGGGGTTTATATATATATATATATATTTATATGATGCAATGATAGTGTATATCTCAATACACTGTCAATGCACCAGAGGTTGACATCTCGTTAATAAACAAATTAAAAAAATGTCAAGCCTTTAAAAATAAATACAAGTAAATTTTATTAAATTTGCTCATAAAAACTTATTGATTAGATGTCAATTTCTAATGCATTGACAGTGTATAGTTTTCATTGCATCATATATAAATCCTACTAAAAATATGCTCAATCCTTGTAAGCAAATTGAAAAAACTTATTTATATTTATTTAGAAAAACTTGACATATTTTCAGTTTGCTCATTAATGAGGTGTGCAGTGATCAATGCTATACACTTCTAATACATCATATATATATATATATATATATATATATATATATATATGATGTATATATATATATATATATAAACCTTAAATTTAAAGGGGCAAATGGGATAGGGGTGTAGGAGTGTTCATGTTTAAGCTTGAATCAAATTAATTAATTGAATAATTTTAATTTGATTAATCAATCAATCATCAAATTAATTGTGATCTAGTAACAAATCATTTAATTCAATCAATCGATTGACTATTGAATTAATTTTGATTGATTAACAAAACGATCTTAAAAGAAATTTGATTTTTGTTTAATTTGTTTTGAATCAAAATTTTAACCAAAATACAAAAAATTCAAAAATAAAACTAAAAATATGACAGCAAAATTATTTATTGTTTTAAGAGTTTTTAAATTTATACATTGTTATTCGAATTTTTTTAGAAATTAAAAATTAACCGAGTTAACTGAATTACAAAGATAGGTTAAAATTTCAAAATTCATAAATTCGATTTGATTAATAAAAATAAAATAACATAATTCGATTAATTCAATTTGTATAATTTGATTCAAAATTAATGGAATTATCAGAATAAACACTTTTACAGCCTGTCAAATGAGAGAATATTGTCGAAGACCATAACAAGGGTGAGAGAATGAATTTCATTGGCAATGGAAAAGGGCAAAAAGGAAAAGGAAAAAGAAAAAGAAAAGCTTCAAAATAAGTAAACAGAGAAAACGAAAGTGACAGAGGTAAAGTAAGAAAATAAAGAGAAAAAGACCATAAGAAAATAAAGAGAAAAAGACCAGACAGAATAAAGGTTGTAGCTACTAAATGAAAAAAAAGAGGGAAATTCGAAGTCACAACTTGAACATAAAGATCTCAGCAATCCGAACTAAATGAAGTCAGTCCGTAACAGAGTAGCAGATGAAATATCAGGGCCAGGCCAGGCCCTAGGACAATTCTAATACTCGATGGCTTTATTGTGGTTTTGGACTTTGGGTGAAGAATTTTTATTGATCAGAAGAGAATGAAGAGTGATGCTCATATATGACTTGAGCACTAATTCAGCCCTCAAGTCATGGAAAATGGAATAACATGTCCATCTCCAAGTCAATCTAATCAGTTATCACAGACAACACAAGTTATGGTCAATAAGCATTACCAAAGTCGGGAATAAATCATAAGAAAGCCTTGTAGGTTGCAATTTGCATCTAGTCCAGTTGATAAGGCAAGAAAATAATTCCTTAAAGGGATCATTTTACTAAATAGTAATTATCATCCATGCTTTCATCTGGGGGGGTGGTGGGCAAGGCAACTAACCACCTTGAAAGAACTATGTCTGGAATTTGGACCCTACAAAAAATAAACTAAGCATGCGTTTAGTTGGCATTTATTTCTCTCTCTTTGTTTGTAAAGAGCTTAATAACCAAATATACTCTCAACTTTTTATATAAAATGGAATTGAACTCTAAACGTTTTATCACATGAAAATTAATATATAAATTATTATTTTATTGTAAATAAACCTTAAATATTTTAAATCATGCAATTAAGTTCAAATCTGTTAAATGACACTAACTATAATTAAGACATCTTACGTGTTGTCACGTGGCATACCATGTATGTAATACTAACGAAAGCTAATATCATTTAACAGATTTGAAATTAATTGCATAATTTTGAATTGTTTTGGTTTATTTACGATAAAATAACAATTTATGGACTTATTTTTATGCAATTAAATATTGATAGTTTATATCCATTTTGTGCAAAAGGTTAAGAATATATTTGGCTATTAAGTCTTTGTAAAGATAACCACCTTGAAAGGACTATTTCTAGAATTCGAACCCTCTACAAAAATAGCTGATCATGCATCTAGTTGGTATTTATTTCCTTTTTTTTTTGTAGTGGTGCCTGCTAACCACCTTGAAAGAACTATATATTGAATTTGTACAAAAACTTACCAGTCATGTATGTAGTTGGTATTTATTTCGCTTCATTGTAAAGGTGCCTGATTAATTCTGAACCTAACACACACAACCAAAAAAAAAATTTCCATACATGTAAATTTAATTCTTGAAAAGTACTAGTGGAAAATAGAAACATAAGATAGAGACTAAAAGACAATTGTGTATAAGACCTATTGACTAAATTGTTTCCTTAACCAACAAGCAGATCTGCAAGCTTTAACAAAAAGGATGCCTTAAGCCTAACCAATAATTTTGGGACATAAAGATAGTATGTCTGAAACAGGGCTTCTCAATGGTTCTAGGAGTCTCAATTTAAAAGAAGAATTTGCAAACTACAATAATCAAATGGAGTTATATTTGCGTTTTGAAAAACTATATGTCTAAAACGAAGAAAGAACAATGAATCTATCCAAAACAGCTATGATTAGAAGGTGCAGAGAAAGGAGCCAAATGCTGCATTTGACTTAAAGCAATTTTCAGCTCAATGCTAATGGTACGATAACTAAGTGAGCTACTTGTCTTGGTGTGCTTAAGCCAACTAGTTTTATTTTACCTAAAGCTGACAATTCAAGCAATTATCAACTAGGTCATCTACATCAGATTAATTAACTAATTCTACCAAATTTTTATATCATCGAAAGTGAACTTTCCAGTGTTACTAAACTCATATTCAGCAAGGCTGTGAAATTGGCCACGAAGTAGTAACCAGAAACAGCTTCGATATCATTCCCCAAATTATACATCGATTCACATGTTATTATGCAGCAAAGGTGAAGAGATCAGGAAATAATCAAGGTCAAAACTTTTAAGTTTCAACTACTTTGCAGCATAGATCTTATCAAATACTTCTGTCCTCGGAAAAAGTTACCAGGTCCCTCATAAAGAGGAGAACAAGAATCACACAAATCTAATATAAGAACACCAAATTGTAAATAACGGATCAAAAATTCCATGGATTAGCCAACAAACTAGAACTAATTGGCACCAATGAAATAAAATTGGACAAACCAGGAACAACAATAGACATGATTCAAATTGAACGTACTATTGAATACTTGAATTCTCAATTTAGGCCATAATTCCTCAACCACCAAAAATAATAACAACACGAAAGCAACCCACGATTTAATTTACAATATTGTCATCCAAACTAACACTAAAGTTTATCGCAATCACTTTTCATTATTCAATGCAAGAAAGCATAAACAACAGTGGAAATGTAAACCAAGAGAGCAGAAGAAACCAGAATAACTAGAGCCGCCACCGCATAAACCGAAGACTTACTCCCACAAGACAACATCCCCAACCGGATCTCGATCACATTCACCATTGAAAGCATCAAAAACAAGCACCCCATAACGGAACCCACAGCCGAACCCATCATCCCGAACCTCAAAACTTTAAGATTAATGTGAGCCCTGAAAGCTTCATCAACTTCTTTACTATTCAACAAGTTGATGGCAAGTTTTAAACCCTGAGCTATCAGAGACGAGAAAAGGAAGAAACTGAAGGAGACAACCTCGAAGACTAGGAGTTTTTTAGCTACGTCAACATCCGCGTCGCAGGGGGCTCGATTCTCGAGGCTATGCTGGCCCGGGGTAGCCAAAGAAAGGCCCACGAAGACGGCAATGGTGAAGAGGGAGTTGACATTGACAAGACCATCCAAGGCTGTAACATGAACGCTTGTTGTTGATGAAGAAGAAGACGAAGAAGTCAGTCTTCTGGCGTTGCCGTTGTTAGTGTGATAATCCTTTGGGCTCTGCTCATATCTGAAAAAACAGATGAATTTACAATGTAAGAGATCTTAAAAGAAAAGAAAGTTTTCAATGAAAAAGAAAGGGAACAAAAAAGGGAACTTTACTGATCCATTATCGAATCTTGGAAATATGGATCGTGTTGCTTGAAGGGTTTATGCTTGCTGGAAATGAAGAGGAAAGACACCCAGCATTTTTTTTCCTTTTTTTGCTTGAGGGGTTGATGCTCTGTTTCTTTAGGGGAGAAATAAAGATTGCTTTTGAACTTCCTCTGAGTGGGTAGGGGAATTGTCGAAACAAAGTTTGAAACTTTGACACGTGAAGCAGCTTAGAGTTTGTTTCTACACTTGAGAAAGAATGAAATCAATGTCTTAAAAGGTGAATGGACTAAGACAAAGATAAACTGAGCTGACATTAATCCCCTTGTCGATGTTGCTTTTATCGTAGTTATTTAATAGAGATGTATACGGTGAATAAAAATTTTATTTTTAGGAATAGGAAATCATATGATAAGATACAATAAATAATTTTAAAATTAATTATAAATAATATATACACATATAAGATAAATAAAAATAAAAAATATTATACATATTAATAGAATTAAATAAGTATATGATAAAAATATAAAGTATAATTGTTTTTAAACTCTTAATATATTTATTAATAGACCTGCTCAAGAGCTGGACTATCCGTCCAAGTCCGAAAGCCCGTTCAAAATTTAGTCGGGCTTAGACAAAAATATTAGATGTATTTATTGGGCCGGCACAAAATTTTTAGGCCCGATCAAAAATGGGCCCGGGCTTGACTGTCTAAAGCTCGAGCACGGCCCGGCCCGAACATATTATTAATTAAGTTTTTTTAAATATATCTATTAAGTATAATATAATTATATGTATATAAAATATTATTGATTAATAAACATGATTATATATATTTAATATGAAAATTAACATGAAAATTTTAACAAATCAAATTAAATTTTAAAGGGAATAAAGAATAAAAAACAAATAAATAAAAAATAAAATACAAAAATAAATAAAAAATAAAATACGGGCAAGTAGGGTCGGTCCTCGGGCTTATGTAATAAAATAAAAAACGGGCCTGGACTAAAATCCAGGCTCGAATTAACGGACCGGGCCGGGCTTGAACATAGCCAAAATATGTTGTTATAGGCCTTCGGCTCGGCTCGCCCAATGAACAGGTCTATTCATTAATAATATAGATTTTTAAATAAGATTTTTATATATATTTTTATTTGTAATTTTCTAACTAAAAGTTAAATTTTTTTCAATATTTCAAGATTAAATTACATAAAGAATATATTTTTAAGTATTTTTTACGTTAAAAATTATTAAAATTGCATTTTTAGCTAATTGGGTCAAATCAGATTTTTATTGAACTTTGCCTAATTTCACTATAAAGTGTATCGAAGTGTATCGGTGTATCGTACAATACATATCAATTCGCTTGTATATCAATAGATATGCTACCGATTCATGAAAAAATTGATTTTTTGTATCAATACGTATCAAGTTTATAGTTAATCGTATCGCATACCGTACGATTTTGATAACTATGGCTTCTACAAGAAAAGACATGGGTGATAGATCGGGTGAAATACATAAATCTCTTATACTAAAAGGAAACTAAACTTTCTATTTTTAAAACACCAATTTTCTCTTTCTTTTACTATTCTTAGATCTAAAAATCGTAAATACTAAAGCTCTAAATTCTAAACTTGAAAAGCCATAAACTATAAATTATAATTCTTAAATTTTAAGCCCTAAACCAAAAACCCTTAAATTTTAAATTTTAAATTTTGTTAAAAGAAAAAAAATTGTATTTTGAAGCTAAAGAAAGATTAATAGCCTTTTAGTACAAAAGAATTTATGTATTTCACCCGATAAATCAGTCGGTCCTTTCAATGGGTCATTGAAAGAACATGCAACAAGAAGTCAGACTTCAACCGAAAATCAGAGTTGGCATAATGGTTGTTGAGTCATGCACGTTTCTTATAATTAGAAAAGCCGAAATTATTCGCAACTTTTCTCATGAAATCTGGCCTCTTTTGGCACTTGCAGGATTCAGAAAAATAAAAAAATAAAAGCCTAATAATTAATTAGAATGAGAGGTTCCCATTTATTTGATCTGAATTTATGGATAAATGCATGTATTCACTTTAATTCGAATACAAATAAAATTCGGCTCAAAATTAAATATTATTTGAATAAACATTTTAAATTTTATATTTCAATTAAAAAATTTAGTTAAAATTAGAATAAAATTTAAAAATATTGAAATCCAAAAATTTGGATTATAATTCTGAATCAAATGAATCAATTCAAATTTATTATTTTATACCATTCGAATACAAATTGTAAACTAAAAAATTCGCATAAATCATATTGGATAAAAAAAATAATTCTGATTTCATCCTATCCGATATTATCTTTGGTACTTTGCATGATATCTAATATGGTTTTGATCCACAATTAATGTGCCAATGATTAGATTATAAGTTAGCATATGAACCGAGTTCAAGTCACTTTAATCTTGCTCTTATTGGAATATTAAGTCTGAGGCTAAAGATCAGCTCAGTGAAGAATGCATTTAATAATAATAAGGCTGAATACTCAATTCAGGATGTAACGTTTTCGGAAATTTTCAATTCAAGATATAAAATTTTATTTTGCTTAATTCATGATAAAATATTTTCGATTTTACTCAATGTATGATTTTTTAACGTGTGTGAGTTACACTCTCCGTTAAAGAGAGTGGCTGATGAAGAAAGGATAATTGTGCCACGTGTCAGACTAATATGCTGCCACGTGTCCACATATTTTTTACCTATTAAAAGAAAAATAAGTTTAAGTATACTGCCACGTGTCAACCATTGCCACGTGTCCCACTAACACGTTGCCACGTGTTAATTGTGCCACATGTCGGACTAATATGCTGTCACGTGTCCACGTATTTTTTTACTTATTAAAAGAAAAATAAGTTGAAGTATACTGCCACGTGTCCCAATAACATGCTGCCACATGTCCACCATTACCACGTGTCCCACTAACACGCTGCCACGTGTCAATTGTGCCACATGTCAATTCTGTCATGTGTCCACGTATTTTTTACCTATTAAAAAAATAAATATAATTATACTGCCACGTGTCCCACTAACATTCTGCCACGTGACAATTGTGCAACATATCCCACTAAAATGTTGCCATGTTATTAAACGCCGTTATTATTTTAACGGCGTGTGTAGCTCAGTTTCGTTGAAAAATCATACATTGAGCAAAATCGAAAATGTTTTATCTTGAATTGAGCAAAATAAAAATTTATGTCCTGAATTTAAAATTCTTAAAAACGTTAGAATTGAGCCCTAATAATAATAATAATAATAATTACATCACATACTTTTCAACTGCTTTCACTGTAAAGAAAGAAGGAACAAAATATTCATGACTTGGTTCCGACAAGAGAAAGAAACAAACATAAAAATATTCCCAAATATTCTCGATATGTTCCCTATGGTAGCTAAGTTTCATGAATGATGGCCACCATACATTCCGAGCAGAGCAGGGTACATTGGTCAAGGTTTTGTGATTACCTTATCCCAGGCAAACAGAGTTCTTTTCATGGTCGTCACAAACATATCCAGAAAAGAATGAAGTATGGGAGCCCATGCACAAGCAAATGCACAAAAGGCTAAGATGGGGAATCATCTCACTTGCATACCACCATTTCGTGGACACAAGGATCCTTCACTAGCTTGAAAAAATAATTGCAGTAATAGAGAAAAATAATCATTTGATTACTATGTTCACATCTAAACCCAAAGAATGAAAAATTTAAGAATATTGTAAATCAAGGCTATGATGCTTATACTCTCATCACATTCATACCACACAACCTCATTAAGACTAAACAAAAATTCTTTTAGATCCATTGTTACTCTCTTCTTTGAACCATTGGGTTTTCTACCTAAGCAGCAGCTTATATCACTCTTCATCGACATCGGCTACAAGCATTCTAGATTCAACTGTAGATGAGTCAACAAATTATATAGCTCAAACAATAATCAAGGTCTAATTAGAATAATACAGCATCATATACACACACACACGTATGTATGTATAAGTTGTATGCTACACAATTCAGGAAGGTTGTGGCCAAGCTCATCGGTGGCCCTTTTTTTTCTAGCTCAGCTAATTGACAGACAATCCTACAATTAGAAGAAGAAAAAAGAAAAAAAGAAATCCTACAATAAAAATGCAACCCAATATCAAAGCAATACATTGTCACTAAAACAACACATTTTTTCAGTGTTAAATTAAGATTCTTCTTGTCTTAATTCCAAGTCCCAATTGATTGAAAAAAAAAACCCTAGATTTAAAGTTTAGAGTAAAGCCGGCATTTTCCCACCCAACCAAAGAAACATAACATTTTTCTGTTATGCTCTGTTTTTCCCAGCAACTATAAAATTGCCGCACATGAATAAAAGATTGTAAGTGATTCTCAGATAAGATCTTTGGTTTTCAATAAAAATTGCATAAAATTTCCGTTACATACAAGAATTACCAGTATAATGTTCCATTGCAAAGAAAGAGTGTGCAAGTGAAAAAGTGAAAGAATTTAAAGGAATGTATGAAAAAATGATTGTTTTTATTAGTGTTTGGTAAGAAGAAAAAATGTGTACAAAGAAAATAAGAAAGATTGTCTATTCCTTTCTTGTTAACAAAATCAAATCATTCCAAATTAAAATTTTAGTTGAAAAAAATGAGAACGATATAAGTTAAGTGTGTATAATTAAATTATCTTTTATTTTTCTAAATTTATTTTGTTATTATAATAGTGTAATGATAAATTAATATAATTTTATTTTCTTTATTTTCATTTTCAACTCTACCAAGTAAAGAAAAAAAAGAAAAATTATTCTTTTAACATTTTCTATCTTTCTTACCAAATACATATAAAAAATTAATAATTTTTATCTTTTTATTTTTCACTTTTCCGATTTTTTTTCTTTTCATTTTTCCAAGCAAAGAAAAAAAAAGAACCTTTTGTATGTTTTTGTCTGACGTTCTTGTTCTGTTACTTTGTGTCAGAAAAGGCATTTGCCTATGATTTGAAAGCTCAGGTCGCATTTGCCTTTGGTCAAACCGGTGTTTTGTTGTTCTTGTCAAAATAACTTCGTCGTTTTATTTAAAGTATCTTAGGGTAACCATAAACTTAACCAGTTTTACTAAAGGAGCTTCTAATTTTTTTTATTATTCTCCTTTAACCCCCTACTAAACAACTCAATCCTTTATTTCAACTGATTCCCACTTTCTACGCAACAACTCAATCCACATGAGACATGTATTTTATAAAAACAAATAAAAAAACAAAAATTTAAATTTCTTTTTTTTTTGGTTACATAAATTTTTTTATCACCTTTTTTTAGTTATTGAAAAGTTTTTATAAAACAAGAGAAAGATAAAAAAAATAAAATCATAATTAATTAAATTTGAAAAAAAATAAGATATAATTAATTTATATAAAATCATGCATTTTATTATTCAATATATACACGTTTTATTTTTTTCTATAATTCTGTAAGAGTATTCTTTATTTTATCTCTAAAAACAATTTATTTTCGTAACAAGTAAAAATAAAAACACCAACCGAACAAAATAAAACATTAAATAATAATGATTGATAATCGTATAATAAAGTACAAAATTTTTAATTCTAATAATTAAATTCAATCATTTACAATCTCAAATATAAAATAATAACAAAACAAGCTACAAGAAGGGAAAGGCTTTAGAAGTATTACACCAATCAAAGCAGCAATGATAAAATAAGTTATTCTAAGTACTTTTAATTGTACTTTTTTCCCCTTCATCTTGGAGAAATGGACATCAATCTCCATCAATTAATGACTTTATTTTAGGTTATAAATGACAGAATGAATAATAATTGATTTTATTACAGTACTATCTTTGCAATAAGAAAACATTCCATCACCAAAAGGCAAAAGGCATGCAAAGCAGTTAAAACAAAATGGATTTCGGAGACAATGAAAATGTTATGCTCTGGCCGGTAGAACACGAAGTATAGCATTGATCATTCGACATAATATTTGATTATTTCTTCCAGTTGTCTCTGCAAGATAGGGAGACAATTCTTAAAAAACATAATAAAGAAAAACAATATACAAAGCAGACAGACAAAAAGCCTTTCACTTAAGAAGTCCTGAAGGATCTTGGATCCAGGAGCTAAGCCATGACAATGGTGACACAGTTCACATTTCAACAAACTGTAAAATCCATATACTGGATTTCACTTTGTACAACTGGCTGATCACAATAGAATGCTATAAAAGATTACAAGTGCATGTCATTCCGTCAAGTAGTTAAATGTTGTCTCACAAAGCAGGAGGTGTAAGAAGACTATAATCTGCTAATATGTTAAGGTAATATGAAATCTATGTAATTGCATGTATTTCCAGGCATATTAGAGCTTCTTTTTGCAGGTAAAATCAATCATGGCGCCATTAAGAAATGATTTCATTACACAATAATAATCGAAACAAAATCAAAGTGCTATAAAATGACATAATCATACATGAAAATCCAGACTGAAAGGACAATATATAATCCTATAAAGCAACATGAATTATGACCCAAACAAGAAAAGATCAAAAGAACATCAACTTGAAAGTTATACTATTAAGAAGAGACTGTAAAGGCCAACTGAATATTAGTTCAGAATTCAGATGATATGTCTATTGGACAAACTCTTAGAAGTTGCGGATCCGAAGAGACTTAAGCACATAATGTCCTCCTCAAATGAGTTAAGTAAATTAAAAGTTCAAGGTTTTTGCTTAATGAAAAATTACAATAAAAAAGGAGAGATTGTAAAGAGACACTAATGGCCATGCCATCAGGTCAGAAAGCAAGCCAAATATAAAAATTGAACATTTAATTAAGGCCAAACAAACTCAATGATTGCAATTTAAAATATATCTAGCTAGCTAGCTATCATACATTATAATTAAGATAAATATGCCATCACCTTAATTATTCTACATATATAAACACTAGTTAGTCTAATTTATTTACTAATTTACTTAATTTGAGTAAAATGATTCTCACAGTTATTGGTTTAAAGAATGTAACATCTTTGTTATGAGTGTAACTTCTAATGAATGTATTACTCAACATATGTATGTATGTAATATAATATCTTCGTTATGAGTGTAACTTCTAATGAATGTATTACTCAACATATGTATGTATGTATGTATGTAAACACTGGAGAGGGGAATATGCATCTTGAATTACAGCAGTCCTCTTGGTAGCAACGCGATATTTGTGTGCATGAAAAACAATAGCAACAAATTGAAGGATAGAATGAAAGATGCTGAGAATACTTAGAGAAGAAAATATCAATCCAATGCTAATCAGAATATAAATCAAACTATCAATTGAATAAAGTTCTACTGTTACTTAAATATAGAAGAAACGGCTAATTAATGACATCCAGCAGCCAGAAAAATGCACTCAGGCAGTTCAACCTGAAGCATCACATAGTTGGCAACTTGGCACATAGAAAATCTAGATCTCTAAAGGGCTGCTTCTCTGTCTCTCTCTTTTTATCTATCTATCTAGCTAGCTATCAAGATTGGTTGATGGTATTTTAGTTGTTAGCCCTGTACATGCTTTGGCACCACCTTGGTGCCTTTTGGAGTCTTGCTTTCACTTATGTCTATAAGATAAAATGGGGGAGAAAAGACTATCAACAATATCTTTGCAGGTAGAAAGGGAAAACAAGCATACACAAAGAGTACTAGAGAGAGATTGCATGCACGCCCTCCCCAGCATACACAAAGGAAAGAAACAATAAAATGAAAAACGTTTCTAATACATAATAAGCTCCATACCAATCAACTACAAACACAATAGTGGGAAACCTTAGTGCATTGATGGTAAAATTCTTACTAAAACCTACCCTAATATCTTTAGCTAATTTTAGGATGACAATACTAGAAGGTTCTAAAGCCTCTTTGTCAATGCTTTCAATCAAATGAGTTGCAGATAGGGAAAATGTTACTGATCAATGTAGAAATTATATATTCATCAATTACATATATGAAAGAAAAGAACCATTTTGAAATATGCTCACCCAGTTTTATATGTTGTCTAGTAAACCCTAAAAGTTTAAAATTAATAGACCTACTTTCTAGCAACAATACACACTGTAAAACAAGGGGTCAGTCAGCTCCTATTAAATATCCACTTAAGTCAATCACAAGTGCATAACACCAACTCATGCAAGATGATCTTTTTTAGTCCATACTCCGAAATGCCCTTTTTTATTTTGTTACTGGCACCTTAAAAATAAATAGCAAAATGAAAAAGAAGAAAAATCTGGGATTTGAAACCTTGAACGCTTTTATCTTTAAACAAACTTAAATTTTCTAAGAGAACAATGGGGTTAAAGGAAGAGGCGCAATGAAGGACATCTTACCTCCATGTTTGTGATCATGTAGCCTAACTGAAAAGCAGCAAGAAAAGAGTATACAAATTCTTATGTCAAGCCTAAAAAATAAGGACAACGGGACTTTCATTTCCCTTTTTCACAAAAGCATAAAGAGAGAGAGAGAGAGAGAGTTCAAACTGATTTTCAA
Organism: Heritiera fomes; assembly: GCA_032173925.1. Lineage (NCBI taxonomy): Eukaryota > Viridiplantae > Streptophyta > Magnoliopsida > Malvales > Malvaceae > Heritiera > Heritiera fomes. The sequence goes on from JAPDPM010000011.1 coordinate 13,254,545, forward strand.
TACTAAGAAACATTTAGCATTTTGTTCTTTTCTTTCACAACCAGTCAACCAGCAAAACCAAATAGCTATATGGGTGGGTATAGTGTCTAGCTCATGTAGCCCAACAAACGGTATTTTGCAGCATAAGATACATATAAAATAACTTCTCAGTTTTGACCATATCAGCTATCGAGTGTTATTTATCACAGCCTCTACAAGGAAGATAACTGATCAAGAAAAACTTTAGCCCTAAGTAGAAGCATTAAATCACACATGAACATATACAGATATCTTCATAATTTTCACTGTAATGTGGTCAGACAGTAGTATATTTTGCAGCATAAGATACATATAAAATAACTTCTCAGTTTTGACCATATCAGCTATCGAGTGTTATTTATCACAGCCTCTACAAGGAAGATAACTGATCAAGAAAAACTTTAGCCCTAAGTAGAAGCATTAAATCACACATGAACATATACAGATATCTTCATAATTTTCACTGTAATGTGGTCAGACAGTAGTATTTTAAATTGGAAAATTCCATCCGGCTTCTTTACCAATAGAGCTTCTCCCTTCTGACAAATTATGCAAGCCTTCTGTAAGCTAATTAAGTAAACAAGAGCAATGGCCTAATAAAGTACAGAGAAGTATGTACCTTACTGTAAATAAAAGCTGAGCAGGTTGATCTTTAGGCAAAAAATTACTAGCTATTGGGATAAGGGCCAAATTACCATGCAATCTACCATAGATCAAATTAATTTACCAACCAGCTTTGAACAGTTGCAATTTTAGTTACTAATTTGCCACAAAATAAGTGAATATGCAACAAATATACTTTAAATTTTGACTTTTTTAACCAAATTAAAAAATACAATAGTAAAAATAATTCTCAGGTTCAAAAATATAAATGTTAAGTTTGATCTATTACCCTTAAGTACAATGATAGGCAATGGACCTTATCCGCTAGGTATTTGTATGAAGTAAGAACAACTAGGAACTAAGGACATGATTTATTAATTTTGCTGACCAAAAAAAATCATAAAAGATAAATCCTCATTATCCTCGAGGTTGCTTGGTCAGGCTACATCGACTTTATGTGAAAAGAAAGGAACAACAGGGACTACAGCAAAAGTCCTCAGCTTCCTTCAGGTATTTGCCTTTTGAATGTAGCCAATACAAGCCTTGACCAAAGCTATCTGTCAAAGTTGCTGTTGCTTCGGTGCTATTCCACAGCTTTTGTACTCTTTTTTTCTTAGGTTACAAGCTTCTCAACTCTCTATAGTTAGTTATCCAGCATTCCTGCTCCTTTTTAGTGAATAAAAATTTTCAGTTATGTTAGAAAAAAATGTAGTAGGAATTTATGAAAATATGGGTTTAGGCTAATTAACTTCTAGGTTGTATAGTTAATTCAAGTCAAGATTTAAGAGGTATGGACACTTATGACAATATCAAGGTTTAGAAAACTATTTTTATACCATGCTATGACTTTAAACAATAAAAAAGGGTTCGGGTTGAAATCTGATAAGTCCCAAAGAAAACATAACAGATGCTGAAGTCTCATAAAAAGAAACATCAACAGCCGCTCAAATCTCAAAAATTTATTCTCTATTGCAAAGAAAGAAAATACATAGTTATTTTTCAAAACAGTGCAACGGTAAGGTAGACTTGAATCAATTTTCGGTTTGAGTCAATTGAGAATCAAAACAGTGCTGGAAATTCATGCAAGAACAGAATTTTAATATAGCAATTTAAAGGGGTTTTTTATGCTATGAACAGTATGCTTAGAATGCCCTAGCAATAAAGAGAGAAGATGAAGAATAGAGCAAAAAGAGCTCAAAAGATCCTAATAAGCATACATGCCTAAATAAAACAAAGCAGTCACAATTTCCTTAATCAAAAGCCTAGAGAAAAACGAAGATCACAAAGGTACTTAAAAGACATAAAATCATCACAGGAGTAGTCCTCCACAGCAAGCATAAGCCATTTTCATTTTAAAAAATAATAAACTTACCTTTTTGTGACAAATATGAAACGGAAATTGTAGAAGGGAAAAGTTTTTCTCATTCAATTTATTCATTGGTAGAAGAAACACCAATATATACACAATCACTTTCCTAAGCAAAGTCAAATAAAAAAAAAGTTTGGATAAAATAGAAAAATAGAAAAAAATAATCCCATAAAATCCAGGGTTTGGATAAACTTTTCAACACTCTCCTTCAAGTTGGTGAATGGATATCATACATTCCCAATGTGCCAACCAATGACTCAAATCCTGGCTTAGGAGTTGCATTTGTGAAGATATCTAAATTGTAGAGGAAATATAGAACATTTCGTTCCTCAATACTACCAACTGTCTTCTCCGAAGATGAGGGCCATATATGCAATAGAATTCAAAGGGGTCATAGAGTCTAAAACCTTTGTAAGTTGGCTGGATTCAGAAGTTGATGCATAAGTTCTACCTGTTTAGTAGAGAAATGAGTTAATTTGATCTGCTTGAGTTGTCTTGACAACATTGGCTAACCATTTACTCTTGCATTGATTGCGTGGCTTCCCATTTGCTAGTTTTCCATGGATTTCCCAATAGTTGTCCTTCGTGTCGTATGGTTTATTACAATGATCACAAACATAACTTTTCCTTTTGTCATTAGCTTTGAGACTCCGAGGGAAGTATCCCACCACGATTCACAACATGAGTCAAAGCTTGAGAATCAAAATTAGAGCTTGATTATGTGTACATCATCACTCTTTTCCTATTTTCCTCACATCTAACCTCAAGTGCCCTTTGGACTGTTGGAACTGGCTTCGTTCCAAGTAATCGACCTCATTCCTCATCTAAATCTCTATTCAAGACTCGAAAGAAGTCCTACACCCTATCTTTTTGTAGCATACGATCGTACTTCATGTTTTCACCCTATTATTAGGACAATGCCAATTTATTATCATAGATAGATCCATCTATTGCCATAGCTCAGTCAGGACATTATAGTACCCGATGACAGTCATCGTGCCTTGCTGAGTTGTGCATATTGCATATCGAAGTTCAAAATGTTGAACCGTATTTTCCAAGTTCGAGTGAATTTCTTGCACTACATCCCAAATCTCCTTGTTAGTTTTGTAAAATAAGTTCAACCAATTTGGGTTCCATGGAAATTATCAACCAGGCTATGACAATAGAGTTCTCTACATCCCAAACTTCATAGCTTGTAGTTTCCTCTCTTTGGCATAGGTGTAGCCCCACATATGTAACAGACTTTCCCTTTTCCTTTTATCACCAAAATCATGGATTGGAACCATTCATGGAAGTTAAATCCATTCAATCGGTGTTGAGTGATCTGAAGAAAGTGATTATCAATTGATATTAACTAGTTTGTTATCGTTGCCATCAAGACAAATTAGTTGGAACGATTAATGATTAATGATTCTACCATTATTGATGCAATTATGACACCCAATTGAGGAACCCTTGCTACACCGTGTTGAACAAAGCAATGACAATTTTCGAATAGTTAACTTCAAACGAATTCAAAGCCTTGCTTTGATACCATGAAACGAGAAATGTAGAAGAGAAAAGTTGTTCTTGTTCAATTTATTCATTAAAAAAAAAGCACCAATTTATATGCACAATCACTTTCCTAAGCAAAACATAATCAAAAGAAAAATATTTGGATAAAATAGAAAAACAAAAAACAAAAAATCCCATAAAATCTAGTACTTGGATAAGCTTTCCAACTATATATATATATATATATATATATATATATATATATATAGATATATATATATATATATATATATATTCTGATAATTAACCCTCCCCCCAAACCAAAAAAAAAAAAAAGGAAAGAAAACAATATTGGGGCAGGTCAAGTAGGTCTTTTTTTTTATCATCATCATCATCATTATAGTCTTTATTCCAATATTGGGGTAAGTTACATGAACCAATATATAAACTTATGCTAAGTCGTTAACACAGATTCTCTTCTGTCGCTCATTTCTATCCAAGGTAATTTATTCTTCCAACTCTTGTTTTGCCGTATCTTTCTAGATAACTTCCTTCTATGTCTTTTTTGATCTTCTCCGAGCATTAACCTTTTTTTACCATTCTAGCCTCCAATCTCCTAATTGGAGTGCCCACAAATCTAGTGTCCAAACCAACCTAAACGACTTCTGTGCTTTTTTATAAGCAGTGAAATTCATTAAAGATAAAAATTGGCTCTAAGAATATGGTAATCTTCATGGAAGCCTTGGCAAAGAACAAAAACATCAAAACTAGCTAAACAAGAATGGCAAAAATAGCCAAAAGAATGAGAAAGTCAAAAGAACAAGGATGGGAAAGGGCACAAAAGAAACTCCACAGCAAAAAAATCGTTATAGGAGAAGAGCACTAGAAAAACAACCAACAGGCCGAAAGGAAATCGTCTCTCTTAATAACTCTATAACCATGGCTACAACTAGTGAAAGGGCATGGTGATCTTCTATAGCGTTGCGAAGAACATTTCAAGCATCCCTTTCCAATACTTCAACTACGACATCATGACCTTTAAAACTTTCAAAAAAAAATCAATAGAACAACGTTCTTATCCAAAGTACGCCACTCCCAAAACATCAACCATAAGCGAACAATGATGAACTTGCTTCAACCTCAATAAAGCTCATTCAATCAAATAAAACTAAAGAAAAGAACTAACCTAGCAAGCAGTCCTCAAAAAACTCCACAATTTATGAAACACCTATATCCATCCTCACGCATGATAATCCAAACCCCACAACCCAAAAACATAAACAAGACTAACCATCAAGACATTCTTTTCTCGAAGTCTAACACCAAAACAGCCTATATTATCCAAGACAGCAACTTTACGTAAAGGCAAAAACTCAAGAAAGAGGAGACAGAAGAGGAACTTGGACTATTTTAGAAGCTTCAGATCCCTTATTTCAATTTCTTTCTGCCTCTCAATAACCTCACAATCCTCAAAATTCACAGAGAAGCCCAACATGGAAACATCTTTACTAAATTCCAAGTGTTTTTTACTTCCTCTATCATAATTCAAAGTCAATTCCGAAAATCAACATTGGATAGTGACTTATTCGCAAACTTACCCCTTTGATTCTTATTGCTTGTAGCCTGATTCTTCTTAGGAGATTTTGTTGTGTAGAGCTTCCTAAATCTCTTCCAATGATTTTATCTTACGGTTCTCAAACTTTTTTGTTCTATGTCCAAATTCCTAATGAATGATCATGAAGATTATATTGGTTTATTACTGATCAAATCCAAACTTTTAAGTTTGTCTATATAATCACCATATCTTATATAAATACCACAAAGATTACAATCGTATCATTGAGATTATAATATCAAAATGGAGTTAGGAGTCTTATTTTGGTTCTCTAAAGCAAGATAGTGTCGACCAACAATCATGTAATTGAAATTAATTTCCTTGTCAATCTACTCAACAAACAATCATATTAAGATATATAGGATAATTAATACTTTTAATATTGCTTTCTATTAGTATTAATATTGCTTTCTATTAGTTATTTATCATAAGGGCATTATAACATGCATAAAAATATCTTCATTATCAAGTTCAAATAGAAAAAATGGCACCTTATGCTTGCATGGCCTGAGATAACCAGTATATCAATGAAATCTTTATTAGCCCAACTCTAAAACTGCCTTCAAAAAATCTTCGAATTGTATGTTCCTCTTGAATTCCTCAGGCATCCCTTTGATTTTATGTCAACCTTAAATGTTAGATAAATTTCAAAAAAGAAAACATAGATTTTTTCATATTACAAATTTTCTAATAAATTATAAAACCAAAGGAACTTCATCCATGCAATCTACTGCACTTTAGATAATGAATCATACAAACAATTTTCAACAATTTTTTGCAAGCTTTATTTTTCATTTTGAAGTGGAGATTGAGTAAAAGTTATCATAAAATATAAGACACATCAACAAGCACTAGCAAAAAAGTTACCTAGACAAACATCTCTTTCACATTAGTGAAAATTAAGGTGAAAAAGAAAACTCTTATACAAACATAACATATAAGTTTGATTAAGAGTGTAATTGAACTGAGTCAAGCTAATTCATGAGAAGCTTGAACTTGAGTCGAGACTTGGGGCTTGAAACTCCTATTGAACTCGATTGAGTTCTATTTTTCTAGTGTGAGTTCGACTTGAGAAAAAAACAAAACTACTTGAGCTTGTTCGATTAGGTTCAATTCTTATATTTGACTTCAAACTCGATTATTTGTGCTTGAACTCAAGCTCAAATTAATTTTTTTATAAATATTTTACAGACATTAAAGTTAAAATCTTAAATTAGTAATTAAAATAATAAAGTAATAGTAAAATAAAAAGAAGTTTGATTAATCTCACTAGCTACTTGAGTAGAATATTAGGATACTCAAACTCGGTTCGACCACTCAAACTATTCAAATTTGACTCAACAATAATCGAGTCAAGTTCAATTTTATCCAAATTGAAATTAAGTAGCTTGGAAGCACCGCAATCTCATCTAGATTTATGTACATTCACCTACAAAGAACAACTGAATCAAGAGAATAGATCTTATAGTGCTAAAATAAAAAAAGAAATTGAAAAGCCAAAATGAATTATTACTACATTAGAAATCTAAGGAACAAATGATTTTTACAAGTTGACAATAAAAGACATCCTTTTACACTCATTCAAATGCGCTGCAGATGATTGCTATGCATCTAAACCAACAATAAGAGTTTAACCTAAATGCAAAATAAAAACAAACAATAAACAAAACACCAAAATTACATCCTATTATCTTAACAATCAAGCAAATTGCCGAAAAAAGTATCGGTGCAATGAGAAAAAGATAAAACATCTTTCAGTCTTCTAAGGAATAACACACACACATATCCAAGTTTACAAGTATATCAGGAATTAATGAATGATTAGACAAAAAATAAATACAAATACATGAAGCATTGTATAAATAATCAGATATACATGGATAATTACGACAATAAAAATTAACCTATCATTCATGTTTCAATAAAAAGAACTGCAGATGAATAAGAAAGTCAGAATCACCTGCTAGCAATTGTAGCAACAGAGATAGATACTGATTGAAAAGACAGCTTTGTGTAGATCATATGACAACGACAAAGAGCACGCCTGTACAAATCCATGTCCTTAGCATGAATGGCAACAAGCGTGCTCTCTCTCGTTGTCAACTGATAATGTGTCAAATCTGAAAGTAAAATCTGCAAAAAGAAATAATTGGAACATACTAAGAATATGTTGCAGAGAAGCATTACTTAACGGAAAAGATACTCTATAAACAAAATGGTTTGCTTACCCACTTATGAAAGTACAAGCTGTTTGCTAATATACTTACATAGAATGTCATAAAGTAAAACACAAGTTGTTTCATTGACCCCAAACCAGTAGGAATGCATCCAAAAATCATAATTCTAACAATGCTGAAAAGATAATGTCAAAAAAATCATGCAGCTACATGCAGAAACCATTCATAACTACATTATCCTCTACGCATAGCATCTCTATAGACATGTACATCTAAGAACATTTACATTTCTTTGAAGTCATCAATGTCTTACATTTCATAAGCATCATCAACTATGACACTCCAAGCAAATTAACAATCTATACATATAGGAATGAAGGAGATGGAAATTCCTCTCAACAGACAGGAATTTGCACTTGGGTTAATTAATATATGGAGAATCAAAAGTTAAAACATTAAGTCAACAGCTTAGAATTCATGACAAGATGGTATACCTCGATTTAAAAAGGAAAAGCATAATTTTGTAAGCATTGAAACTGGAAATAAGTAATATCACATGCAGTGACAGATGATAACTTTGATCTAAATGACAAACTAGACAAAGAAATATCATGGGAACCTTAACATCCTATACATCTATATTATTTCATAGACTTACCCAAGATTCCGAGTCTTCCTAGCTGGACAAGATGGAAAAGGGGGAACTCATGCATATTATAAAGGCTTAGCTTAAATTATAAACAATTCCCATGGAGCAATATAAACAACTCCCAAAGACTAAAGATAAAAGTATTTTAAAAACTTATCAAACAACATCTTACAATTTGAAATTTTTTTTTATTAAGAAGAAACTCATCAATAAATAACTAACAAGAAATTTTTATTGGATTTTAAAACCAAAGTGAGTAGCTGAATTCGCTGAAAAAAAAAAAACCTCAAGGGTTGACTACAAGGGAAATAAACCAAAATTTTCTGGCGTTTGCATTTTCTTCATTTGTCTCGGTAACCAAGACCAAGACCAAATCTAAACTAAAGCAGTATAAACATTTCCAGAAGAAACAAAGCTCAGTTTCCTTACTCAAGCCAAAAAACAAATCTTATAAAACAACACAAAGCACAAAATATGCTAAAGACTTTAGAGCAATAAAAAACCCTAACCTTAAAATTCACCGAAAAAATAGAGCTTAAAACTAAGTTCAGAAAACATTTATGAAGAACAACCTTGAGCCTATTTCCCAGATCCAAACCCAATTTTTCAACCACGAAAAGCATAAAATTTTTCATATTAAAGTATAGAGAATGAACCCACTTGGCCACTGCTGTATAGTGGAAAACAAAACTATCGGAGGAAATCTGAAAAGGAGAGAGTTTGTTGAGAAAAGAAAAAGGAAAACAAAAGATTAAAAAATGGTAGTTGAAACAAGGAAGAATTCATTCCACGAAAAGATAAACAATTAAACATATCAAGAGAAAATATACCAAAAAGATCATTTTCATAATCGATGATTTGATGGTACCGTTTCGAAATCCGCCTCTTTGTCTGGGATCAAGATATGCATGGATTGATCCGACGGTCAAGATATTAACACGTTGATTTGTATAATGCCAACAGCTGATAAGATTAAACAGAGCGAAAACACAAAAGTACAAGATTAGATCCGTTCACTGTAACTGAATGTACTGGATTGTTACCATGGGTCCACGGCGCGTGAACTGAACGTACAGTGCTAAGGAAGGGAGTCGAAACAATGGATCACTTTAGAAGGTTGCTGAAGTTGGCGAATCAAATGTCGATGTGAGGGGCACGTGATGCAGAGTGTGCGTGGGGCGGAGAAGAAGCTGTCTTTTTCGGCTTTTCGTGGGGTTAGGAGACAAATTCCACTTTCTTTCTTAAAAGTAGGGATGGATTGACTAAACTACCCCCAAGTTGGTTGGGTTACGACATGGTCCCTTGCGGTAATATTGCATCTAGAAATGTGAAAAGTGTCTCGAAAAATTCCAACCCATATTACGTTTTATAATTAAAATTTATGTCCGAGATAATAAATAAAATAATAATAATAATAATAATAATAATTAATGTACCTATTAAGTTAGCTGCTGGTTTCTCTTGTTTTCGGGGCCCGAGAAAAGATAAAAACTGGGGATGCTATGTTCGCAACCACAAAATGGTCAAAGGACGTAATTGGGTGGGCAGGGCACATGATAATTTGGAAATATTTGTGCTTAAATCAAATTTTTTTCATAATATTTAAACACGATTGATTATTGGATTATTTTAATCTATGTTACTCAAATCTTATTCATATAATAAAAAAAATTTGTTAATTATTTGAATCCGTTAAAGATTTGTTTATTAAGTCAAAATTTTACTTTCAAATTTAAATTTAATTTTGAAGCAAATTATAAAAAAATTTAAATTAATAAATTTAATTCAACTCATGAAAATAAATTAAATTTAAAAATATATTTATAATATTTAATAAATTAATTAAATTAAATATTATATTAATAATAAATAAAATATAAATATTATATTAAAAAACTTATTATTTATCATCCAGTTCAATTAATAAATACTTTGATCATTCGAACCCTACTTGAACTTGTGAGAAGTAGTGTTTTATTATTTAAACTCGATTATATAATATCTTAATCTTATTTAATCAAATAAGATAGTGTTGTTTATAAAATATTATAAACAAGTTTTGGGATTCCTATAAATAAATATTTTTTATTACTAAACTCGATGAAATTATTTATATAACAAATGTTAAATGTAAGCCTTGCGAAATTGAATCTGCATAAAATCGACACTTCATCAGATTAAACTCTTCATGTTTTCTAATTGAATGTCACATGGCAGATGATTTAATTTATATTAAAAAAAATTCTTAACCCTCGCAGTAGCGGGGGAACGCACTAGTAATACTAATCTATTTATTAATCTCAAGGTCAGGCAATATGACAGACTTGAAATCCCTGCAATCTCAAGGTACACTCTCTCTGTTACTTCATAAGTGTACTTTTTCGTAAGGTCTCTCTTCCATCTATATCTTCTTCTTAGCATTCTTCTGCAAGGAAAATCATGGAAAATCATAATATGATGTTTGAACATGTAATATTGTAATTTGTAAATAAAAACCAAGAATGGAAAAGCAAAAGGTTCAGACCAAAGTATGTACAAAGAAAAGTCCATAAAGAAAAAAGAAAGTAACTAATAAATGAGCTTCCATAAGATCTCAAATACAGCGTTCTCTGCTAAAGTTGAGTCCTTTGCAACTGTGGATGTATTGCAGCAGATTGTACCGTCCGAACCCTTCGGAACATTTCCATGAAGAGATGAACTTGTCTGACGAGGTTTATCATCCGACTTCTCACTACTGACCAATAATTAGCATTGAGATGGGGAACCCATTTCGTTGGCTTTAGAATGTTAGCCTTAAATCATATTAGTTATTGATTAATGCACTAGTATACTTATATTCTTGGTTTATTCATCCAAAAGATAAAAAGAACAAAAAAGAAAGAAAAAAAAACCTTAGAACAAAAGTCAAGAGGAATAACCTTTTTTTTTGGGTGAATAACGGAAATTAAATAGAACACCTAACAAGGTTCAGTACAATAAACTTCACGAGAATACACCGTTCCCATGAAATCAAAAACAAAAGCATTACATAGCTCAGAGGGCATTTCCTCAAAAAGACAGCACAGAGTTAAAAGTTCAACACCCAGATTTGCCATTACGTCCGCTAGTGACGGATCTTAACCTTTGATTTTGAGAGAGCCAATTATTATTATTTTTATTATTATTTTGTTCATATGTGATATGAGGGGAATGAAAATTCAAATATTGAATTTAATCCTTTTAAGTAGAGATAATAACTGTTAGATTAAGTTTTTGTTATTAGGGCTAATTAAAAATTTAAAACTATATTTCTTTTTCATTTGAGTTAGGTCATTATGTTTTAATAAAATAAGACATATATACAAGTAATACACTAATAAAAAATAAAAAACCTTATAAAATTATAAATTTTAATAATTCATAAAGAAAAAGTATAAAGAAATAAATTATATCAAATTCATAATCTCATCCAAAATTGTGAGTGATATTCTTTTGAAGAAACAAAATCTTCAAAAATAGAGAAACATAGAAACATTAATAATTTTGCTATTTCTGTTTTTGGGGATAGTTGACAGGTCTCAAGGCAATCCAAATAGCAAATAAAAGTGTAAAGTATATTACAAAGAATATATAAAATAAAAATGATATTAGATGGCTATTAGGTAAGAGAAGTATTATAGATTTGTTTTCTATTTAGTTGATTGAGAGTTTAGATGAGGAAAGTTAAACTGAATTTTTTAAGTTTATATAATTGCAACTTAATATTTGTGACAATCAAAGTGATTTTATGTATTTGTGAATAGTGATGGATGAGTAAAGTAAATAAATTAATATAAATGCAATTTTAATTTTTTTTTAATTTGAGGGGGCCAATTTAAATTTATGCAATATAAATACATTATAAATAACATATATAAAAAAGATTAGTAAAAATGTTGTGGGGGGGGGGGGGGGGGGGGGGGGTGGGGGGGGGGGGGGCGCCAAGGCCCCTCCAACCATGGCTTACACGTCGCCATTGACGTCCGCACATCTGTTCCTTTCTCTGAATATATGAATAATCTTGACGTTACCTAGTCGATGCATGAGTTCCCTACAATCCAAAACAAGAGATGAGTAAGTATGAGATTCTTCAACACCATTGTTAACCATATTTACTCCCACTTGAGAATCCATTTCCACAAGCAGATTGTTGAAATTTTTGTGGCTGGCGTTTTGGAGACTATCTTGCAAGCTCCAAAGTTTAGCAAAAAGACTTAAAGCAAGGCCAAGATTCCTTGAATATCCACAGATCCAGTTTACTGCTGAATCTCTAAAAGTCTTCCCGCTCCTGCTCTACCTGGGTTGCCTTTAGCAACCCCATCAATGTTAAGTTTAATAAAATCATTTTGAGGAGGACACCAGCCTATGTCGATGGTAGAAGTGATCTTGGCTTTTCTCACATGATTCATAATGGCCCAAAACTCTTTAACACTTATATTAAAGTTATTGAACCAACGTTCAAGAGAACAACTATAATTCTCAAAAATCAATTTGTTTCTATTTAACTAGATATGCCATAGAACAAAAGAGAAGACTGTGTTCCAAGGAATATCAAGAAGAAAAGAATTAACTTTACAATTGCAATTATTTGTGAACCAACACTCCAAGTCCTAATCAAATGAATTAGAAACATGGGTAGGAATTGGAATAATAGACCACATTTTCTTTACTTCCACACAATCTCTAAGACAATGAAGGGAGGATTCGCTGCAGTTATTGCATCTTGGACAACATGGGTTCAGAGGAATCCCACGTTTAGCAAGAGTATCACCTGTGGCAATTTTTTGGTGTACACATTGCCATAACCAACAACAAATTTTTGGAAGAGTATTCAACTTCCATATGATGTCCCAATTAAAACTGGGGCAACGATCATCATTTCTTGCTAGGTTATAAGCAGAATCCAGAGAGAATTTACTTGAAGGATGATGATTCCAACTAATAACATCATTGCTAGATCCTTCAGATTGAACAGGGATAGAAGTGATCTTTTGTTTAATTTCAAAAGGGAGAGCAAAACTAAGATCAGAAAAGTTCCACCCTCCATTGGAAGAACTCACCTCTCTAACATCACGTTTTCATCTTGCGGCAACCAGGGGCCATAACACAAGGACTTTAAAAGGCCAAGACCAGTCCAATTGTTGGACCAGAACAAAGTTTGAGCTCCCAACCTTATAATCCATTTAAGACCTTTTTTTATTATTGGATAGCCCTTTCTCATAGCTGACCATAAGGGGGAGCAAGCCTTTGTTTTGAAGACACCATTGTTGAGATATTCTGCCTTCAACGCCTTCACCCATATGCTATTTGGTTTGGTCAGAAATCTCCATCCCAATTTAGCCATATTAGCATCAGTAAGAGCTTTTAGATCTCTAATACCAAGACCTCCATTAGCTTTTGCCTTGGTGACCACCTCCCAATTAACCATATAAATCTTTTTACGATCATTAGTGGAACCCCAAAGAAAGTTTTTCGATATTCTATTAAGTTCTTCATAGATACTTGCAAGGAAACAAGCTCCCTACATATAATACATAGGTATAGTGCCCAACACAGATTTAATGAGGGTGGTTTTGTGTGATAACCGTAAATTATTTCATTTATTGGAATCTATTAATATTGAAAACTTAGTGAAATAAATAAATGAATTAATTATGAGATTGGAATATTTTGGAAATTTCGAAAATGGAGGAAGTGAAGGAATTGAGAAATTCGAGTGAAAGAAATTAAGTTGGAAATAAAATAAGGAATAGAGGAAATTTAATTTGGATAAATAGAAATCCAAATTAAATAAGAAAATAAAAAATAAAAAATGAAATATATTTATATAATTTTATATTATATAAATGTATTTTATACAAATACATATGTACTGAAAAACTATATAGTATATATTAATATACAGTGGTATATATATATATATATATATATACTATTTTATCAATTTAAATAGTACATATGTATACAAGTATAATATTTTATGTATATATATAAATATATATATACATACATATATAGAAAATGTAAATGTTATTTTATATTAAAGTTTATAGGTATATATATTGTATTATAACATTTATATAATTATATATATATATATAAATGTTATTTATTTTAAAAGTATATAAATATACATATATATACTAGATATATATTTTGTAATGTACAATATATATAATTTATATATAATATATATTGTATTACATTATATATGAAATAATATTATATGTGTAATATATGGTAGATATTATATGTATAATATAGTATATAATGTATTATATACTAAAAATAGAAAATAAAACCAAAAAGGGAAACAAAACAGAAAAGGAAAGGCAGGATCGGGGAAGGAATCCCGACCCTCTCAACCAGAGCCGTCGGTGGCGGAGATGCCACCGTCGGTGAGAGAAAAAGAAGGGATGTCGTCGCCGACCAAAGAAGAAGGCAAGGAAACCATAGACGGGATAATGGGAATATAAATTTGTATTTATATTATGTTAAATCGTTTTTTATTATATAAAATATAAAAATTTTGTATCAAAATTTATATTGATATATTAGATACAATAATATTTTCAGTTTTTTTCAAATTTTAGCCTTTATTACTTTTTTTTATTTTGTTTTTGTATCATATCCCGTACTGTTTTTGAGATTGTCGTATCTATTTCAAGCAACTGCACTTAATCTTTTGATCTTGACAATGTAACATGGGCTTGCCTAGTTACAAGGTATGTAATGTGCTAAACATGAACAAAATATGAATTACTTTTGACGGTAAGATTTGAATTATATTCTGCATCCAAATATATATCATAATTATATTATCTAATTTCACCATTACAATAATTAATTTTATCATCACTACTTTTTTTTTGGTTACATTTTATCGTCACTACTATTATCAATTTCATTGAAACTAATCTCATTACTCGCAAACAGACTTTTCACTAGGATTTTTTTCATTAATTTATTACCATATTTCTTACTTAAATATCTTTAAAAAAAAAAATAGAATTTACCAAACTAGAATTCTTAACAGTAAATTCAAGTGAATTTACCAAATTTCTTAATTAAATATTTTTAGAAAAAACTAAAACTTGCTCAGTCACTATAGCCTACGTGTTGATGTTTTTGAAAAATTTGTGTACTAAAAAAAAGAGGAAAATAACGTGATTACTATTTTTTAAGAAAACAAATAAATACTTTTTTAAAAAATATCATCTATATCCTAAATTTCGGTTTTTTTTTATTGTTATTAAATCTGTTCACAGACCAAGCTGCCTACTCTATCCGAACTTAGCTCAATCCTAGTGTACCTTGAACATGAAATTTTTAAGCCCTTGAGCATATATTATTATTAGATAATTAATTTTATTTATTTTTAATTCAATATATTTAAAATATTAATATAAAATTTTTAATTCTTTAAACAGTGACGGGCCAATTTTTGACCCAACTAAACTAGACCTTGAGTAAGTTTTAAATGAATGAATTTAGTCCAAAACATGAACACTTCTAATTGTTAAGATAGTTAACTTTCTTTTTTATTTGTCAATTTTCCAATTAAATTGGTACTTCTTAACTGGCGACACCAAATTTATTGAAAATATTTATAATAAATATAGATAGGAGAAAAATGACATCCAAAACTTGAGCATGATAAAGAAGTTAGCAAAGCCAAAGAAAGATTTTCAAAGAGAGAAATGATAAATAATCTGTAAAAAAAATTCAATGAGAGTTTAGTTCACCGAATATTCAATAGTAAGTATTTAATAATTATATATATAAATATAAATAAATATATATCGCCTAAATATCTATTAAATAAAGTTTTTAAATATTTATAATATTATTTGAGACAACTGACAAGTATGCAAGTACTAAGTATCTGTGCACGTGGCGAGATTAGAAACAAGTTGAGTAGTCAATTAATGAACTTGTTTATATTTGCGACCCAGTTTCCTGTAAAAAAAAAAAAGTATGAGCATATTATTAATTGTTATACAAGTTTGACTTAATAATAAAAATAATAACAGGAACAATATAACCAAAAAAACAATAACAATAGCAGGAACAATAGCAAGTAAATTAACTCCACACGAGATTAAAAAATTATCACATATTTTATTTTATTTTTTAATTAATTTTTATATTGTTTTAAAATTTTTTAAAAGTATGTGCCGCTTTTTATTTTTGTTTGTGAAGTTCAATATCTTTGTTGAAAGTGTACAGTATGATAATATTTACTAATACTTCATAATCATAGTCAAAGCAAATCAAGAATGTGTATATAAAATTGTAATATATATATATATATATATATTTAAGACATTTGTAAACAAGTAAATAAAAAAAGTGTTTTTAGATATAAAAACAAACAATATTTTTGAAAAATAAAAAAATTATATTGATTACATCTACCTCCCTACTATTACTATCAATCTATCATACACTACAGGACTTAAAAACTCAATAAAGAGTGGAAAAATTTACCATTTGCACGACATATCCTAGTTTGAATACAATAAAGAGTCGCGAAGGAGTACCAAAAGATCATTCCAACTTGCTTACTTGGTGTGCCTTGGAATTCATTGTTGATGGGACGTTCAATAAGCCAAACCACAAAGCCAGTGAAAATAAAGAAAGCAGCAGTTGTTATCCAGAGATCTCCAGAAAGAGGCTTCAGGAAAATCCACATATTGTTTTTGCTGGCTTTTGGCACTCCATTCCAATGCCTAAGTCAGTGTATGGCATTGTGAAATCAACATATGAAAATCTGCTGTCAATGATTGTTGTATCTCCCACAACAGCTTCATAATTCTACTCCATTGATCACAAGAAAGAATATGTAAATAACACACTGCAATTACAATATTGCAGAATCTAAAAACAGAAAGTATACAGTAAGCATGCCCATGAATTCAGGTTTTTGAATGTAGCAATTCCAACTTAATTTTTTCCTACTTACCTCTCAATGACACTAACTGAATCTACATTTCTCAAGATTATTGCACCTCTGCTCAAACTTTCATGATCAAGAGTCCAGTTTGAGATGAATGAAAATTATATTCACACGGTCATAACACTTTGCAACAGACTCGGTGATTGAAAAGTCAATTTGAGTATATTGCAACTAATACAACTAACTTGAAAGGAATGTTAATAACATTAACATTTCTCAGTCTCATAACTTTAAGGCTTTGTTTGGTAAGATGGAAAGAAAAGAGTGAGAAAGGAAAATTAGTTAATCAAATGGTTATGTTTCATAAAAACTTTTCTACTTTGTAGCTTAACTATTTGATTAACTAATTTTCTTTCCTCACCCATTTCTTTCCACCATACCAAGCAAAGCCTAAGTCTAATCTACAAGCTGCTGATTTCTAGAAGAAAAGCATTCTTACCTTGAGATAAACCTGACGGATAAGATCATTGTAAGAACTAGCCACTTGTCCACTGGCATTTACAAACGGGATAAACTCATAGTTTACTTCATAATCTAAAGTTTCAATGGCTGCCTTGAACACCTCGAAACAGAAGCCACTTATAGTTGTTTCATTTGTTTGGGGATCAACAATCACATTAATCAATTCGCTGAATCCACGACTCACCGGAACACCAATCCTCAACCTCTTACCATACAGAGACTAACCTTTCGGAATGTCCTTCCTGCCTACTGGCCAAATAACAGTTTCAAGTTTACTAGATGATTTCGAATTCATCTCATCACTGTTGTCTTGTTTCACTATTGAGGTAATTCCATTTTCTGGACTCCAATAACCACCTATTCTTTCTCCCTTGAATACATTTACAATTTCAAATTCCTTTGGGATCAGTCTGCCATTAGTAAGTTGAAAACCACTACTAATACCCCTGAATCTACTCTTTAGTATCTCATCAAAAAATACCAAACCACTTTGTGAGGAAAAGATGGTGGTGAAGTTCATAGTCAATCTGGTTTCTTGGCATGTGATATCAGGATGCCTAAGTCTTTACCCTTTCTGCTGCTGTTGCTAGAGCCCAAACCATATCATAGGTCCATATACCATAGATATTTAGTCCATTTCCTGCAAAATTTTAGTTTCAACAAAATTTTTGCTCCTCCATCTCAAAGTGAATTTGTGAATCTCCTTTGATGGTGGAATGTATGGTTTGAAACCCACCACCCCTTGCATTGAATCAATGACTGTTGGTTCCATTAAATGCAAGAAGTTCATAATCATATCAGTTATAATCCAAGCATACCCTTGACTTATCATTCCAAGCTGTTTGGCATTTGAGAAAAGGCGAGATGCAAGAGAAGGTGACATTTCTCCGGGTTTTCTTTTGAGACAAATTTTAATCATAATTAAGTATTACATTCATAAAACTTATAATCATATGAAAATCACTTAATTAAACTAGCTAAATTAGTTAGTAAATCACTAAATTCAATAACTGAAAACTCAAACTCACATATAATATGACTTGACCTCAAAATTCCAAAAACTTCTCCTTATTACTAAGTCGAAGCCTTCTATGCATTTCCTTCAAGTTCTTCACTTCGTCAAAAATGCATATGGGCTCTTTTTCAGTTTAGTTTGCGGAAGCCACTAATTGGTCGGGCCTGCAACCTGTTTTACCTTTTTCTGAAATCCAAATGTGAGGAACCTTTATTGACAACAACGACAAGTGCGGAGCTTCTTTAGTCGAGGCGATAATCAGAATATAAATTTGTATTTGATGTGGACTAGGTCAATTATTATTGGGCTTTTCTATAAGTCAAGCTGAAGACAATTAGGCCGAATGATAACTTAAGCCCAAGAGAAAAGAGGACTCAGAAGGCCCATAAAAGATCCACTGAGTTATTATTTAAGCTGTGGGTCTTAAAGGTAATTACGCGCGAAATCACTCCTATAAATAGGTCACAGGTATTATTTTTAAACCTAAGCTCTATTTGCCTACTGAAAAACCCTGGGGAAATCCTATCTGACTTAAGCATCGGAATGCGCGCGTAGGGAAAAACCCCTGCGCCCTTTGATGGTTTTCTATTTTGCAGAACTTTTCTAGAGACACGTGGAGAAAGAAGACAATATCGACGTCAGTACGTATTTATTGTTGTTTTGTGCAACAACAATTGGCGCCGTATGTGGGAAACGACAAGCCATTTGCTCACCATCATTCCAAGCAAATAGATCAACATCAATGGCACTGTCGCCGGACTCGCTGCACATGGCAGCAAGGACAATGGTTGGGGCAATGAATCTGTTTTTCAGTTCATCAGCGAATCTCGAGATCTTCAAGCTTGATTTCCAGAACGACAATCGCGAGCTTCCTGTGGTAGATGAGTGCCCCAGCTCAGAATGATTTAACCATCTTGCTTGCACCAAGAATGGATCTTATTCGGATGAGTTTTCACTCGGGCTCATTGCTAGTGGCCTTGTTAATGGCAACATCGATCTTTGGAATCCCTTAACCTTGATCCGGTAAATTGGATTTTCTTATATTTGATCTATAATGTGCATATCTTTTGATTTATCTAATTCACTTTAATTTTTGATTGAATTGGAATGCGGATAAGTCTGTAAGTTGCCTGAATATATTGCGTGTTTAAAGTGTACAATGCTTGTGTGGACGATAGAATGGTGATTAGTTAGTTGGGAATTAAAAAATCCCATTAGAATTTGAAGAAAATTTAAAGAAAAAAAAAGGCCTCCATCCAACCCGTGACATGCAATAACTCTTTTACTAGTTTTTTGCTTTTAGAAAAGTTTAATTTTAAAGTAACCCATATTTAGGCTACACTTTATATTATAGTTATTGCAGTGGGGTAGTTTCATCAGCCTTTGGAACTTACTTAGCACTTTCTAAAATTGTTGAGAATTTGAGATGCAGAAAGCTTTACCTTGGTTAAATTAACTTTCTAGAGTTGCCTTGGTTATGTGAAAAAAGTCTATGCTAGATATGCCGCTTCTTCAATTTTTGATTTTGAGTCATCTAAAATTTTGCGTCCCTACTTAAACTTTTGATTTTTTTTATGTGAATTAAAAAAAAAGACCAAATTGAATGAACCTGATTTTGCTTTAAAAAAAAATATATTAATCTTACAATTAGTGAAACTAGAATGAAATCATCATCAGGAGGAGCAAATTAATATAATTGTAGATAGAGATTACTTCTATATTCAAATAATCATTTTTTTTATTTGCTACATTTCCTTTCTTCAAATTCCAAATAATAATAATAAATGATATGGGTTTAGAAAAACTGATTTTCAAGAAGAAACGATATATAAAAATAATAGCTAAACAACTTGAAAGAAAAGATCTTTACTAAAATTTCTATGAACTTATGGAGCCAGCCATATATCTGAAATTGGATGTCTAAAACTTTCTGAACTATAAGATTGCAGTACACTCCTAACTATGATCATTTGAAGTTTGTTAGAGGTTTTTGAAACCGATTAGAGAAGGCTTCAAAAATATAGTAGCTTTAGAATCCTGCCAACACATTCTAGACTAAATTATATTGGAAAAGTTGTTCAAATCTCAACAAATTAGTTTGTCAGGCACATAAAAATGGGCCAAACTCTACAACAAAAAGGTTAAAGGTCTTACTAGTTTTTTTAAAATCCATTGTGAAAGAATCTACAAAAGATACCATAGCTTTAAACAAAAATAAAAAAAATAAAAGAAGCAACAGAAATGAAAGCTCTTTTCTTTCACAGGCTAAGTTTCCATGATTTTCATTATTTTACCAAAAGGTTTCTCAAAATGGAAAAGTGAAACCTAGGTGCAAAATTTTTAGGAACTTTGCACCATTCGATGTTGCAGTTTTTAGTATTTTGTTCCTTAAGCTCATGAATATAACTAGTTTCAATCACCTTCATAAAGCTCAATACTTTTGTCCTGATCTGAAAAAGTTCTAAATAAATGAAAAATAAAATCCTAGGGAAATGATGGCCTAGTGGAAATAGCAAACCCTTCTTGGAAGATCCAAATTGAAGTATGATTCTTTTTAGACATAATTGTGTTGGATCAACATACGCAATCAGTTTTAAATAATGACTCAGAACCAATGGCACATAAAATAGTGTAAAATAAGTGCAACATTATTAGTAATTCAAGGTATTACCTGACACCCGAAGATGGAAGAAAGCCAATCAAGTATATCATTAACTAGTTTTACCCTCTCTTGAGGGGTATCATTAGGAGCATTGGATGTCATCTAATTTAAAGTCAAAATAATTGTAGATTGAATTATTATTTGCTTAAATTTATCATTTTGTTAACATTACTTAGCTGGTGGCCTATCCATGAGAAATAAAAAAAAAGGCTCTCAATAAAAAGTAACTGCTTCGAAATACTTGTTATTTGTTAGACATGCAATGCGAAGTTAAATTGAACATTTTCAATTGCCATAACTCATATAGATAAAGCAATCACCACTAAATCTAAGTTCATTTCGCATAACTGTTATTCACACTATTGACTATACTACTGTATTGTTAAGTACATGATATAGAATATATGAAGGCCATCTAGGCCAATATGGTAAAGATCTCCACCATTTAATGTTATTTCTTACACATGGGTTGATATATTAGAGTCTTAATCACGATTATTCCATTTAGACACTTATTTCTGTTTGATATTATTTGCCTGTGAAAAGTTAATGCCTTTGAATTGCTTATGGTATTTTCTCTCCTATCATATAGTGGTTTACATGGTATTATCTAAGGCAAAATGTATTCTGAGCATCATTATTGTTTCGTTAGTGTATTACTGAATGGCATGCTTTTAGGAGGATGTCATATGTAGGTTCAGAAAGTACATGTATGTAATAACTGTGAATTTTCTACACTAAAAAAAAAGAAATAAAAAAGAAGATAAATGTGATATTCAAAATTAAGGATAATTGATTTAACATAATACGAGAAGTATACGATTATTGAGAACTATCAAGGATCTTGAGAATTTAGTAGTAACAGATTAATGGCGAAGAATTAATTGGAGAATAATACAGTGGAGTTAAATCGAATTTTAGGAGTTAAATGGATAATGTGAATTGGGAATTTTAAGTAATAGAAAGAAAATTTCAAAGTTAACTTTGAGTGTACATGATAAGCATATATATGATGAATGAAGAATAGGGGATATAAATTAAATAAGAATATATAACACATATATATACACAGTGGTTTAAATAAAGAAATATAAATATAGATGTATAGAATAAAAGTAATATATAAATATATAATATTTATTTGAGATAAACACATGTGCTAAATAAATAAAATATCAAAAGAATATATATATATATATATAAAATAATATAACAATAAGGCTTCTTGGGGAAGCCATCTGAGTTCACCCACTCCCACTACTTGGCCCTTTATTCACGTCTGGTCACAGAAACAAGAAAAAAAATGGCAGTAGGAAAGTTGGGTAGTGAGCTGTGATCTTGACAGGGAAAGGGAAACTTGATCCTTGGGTTTAAAGAGCTGAAGACGAAATGAGAATGTAGTTGAGCTATTAGATGATTAGGGGTTGAAAATGGAGTGAAAATGCTCGGCATTTTCAAGAACTGTGTTGGGCTGATTAAAGGAAGGGATGAGATGGTGTAGCAGCATGGTTTTTGGCTTGTAGAAAGGGAGAGTTGAGAATAAGGGAAAAGGATGAGTGAGAGAAGATAGATGAGAGAAGGGTAGTCTTTTCTTGGCTAAAGAAGGGAAGCACAGTAGGTATTGTCGGCTGGAAAGGAAAGGGAATAATGAAGGAAGTTGTGATCAGGAAGGAAGAAAAGGTAGCTTTCCGAGACATCCAAAGACTGATCTGGAATGTAGTTTTGGTGCTAGAGTTTTGGGCAGAGAATAATGGCCATTTGGTGGCCTTTTTGAGGGCTGGAAAGGGTGGTATTCAGGTTTAACTTGGGTGGTTCTGTGTTGCATAACAGTGGCTGCAAACAGGGGATTCAAGGCTCGGTTCAAACCAGGGAACAGGGGTATGAACTGGGCAAAAACGTGGAAGGTTGAGCGGAGTTGGTGAACCAGGAGGAGGCCAAAAAGAAATAAAATAAATGGGAGTTGGAAGTGGTGTTCGATGGCTGTTGGGGAATGGATTGAAAGCTGACTTGTGGTAATTTTAAGGAGGGTGTATAATGGCTATTTAAGGAAGTTTTGGGCTGCTGTGACGAGGGAGAAGCAATGCGGAGAAAAGGCTAAAAAATGGGCTGATCAGTAGGTGTTTTATGGCCAGATTAGGGGCTGAAATTGAAGAGGATTATGGTGTTGTTGAGTAGCATTGTACAGGGCAGCTTGTGTATGGTGACTATGCTCGATGCTAATCAAAGAATCAAACAAGGGTAATGACTTTACTTTATTTTACTTTAAAGGATATGGATATATGTATGCATATAAGTATATACCTCTATATGCTAAGAGGATGTAGTGTGGGTGAATTAATGAGATTTATATGTATACCATATACTAAGAGAAGGTGACAAGGATAGGTTAATTTGAATATATTTACATATATATATTGTATTTGCAAATGATACGCGGTAGGGCAGTGCCTAAGTGCCTAAGCCTTTGTGGAAATACTAAGTTTGTAATTGTGTGTGTGCCGTTTGGTATAGGTTAAGTGAAGAACAAGATTCAAGAAAATGCTAAAGTGTAAAACATACGGGTGTGGTGTCCTTAATTACGATATTGGGCAACATTAGGTAAGGGAATATACGGTAAATGCCTGTCAGTATACTATGCTTATGCATGTTTAAATTAATGTTATTTAATATTTATGGATTTAAATGCATCTTTGGTTAAATGTCCAAATACGTTGGATTGAGTTTTAAATGCATAATGTTTTGGATTTGGACTTGGATTTGGATTTGGATGTGTATTGGAAATTAGTGTATTGAAGATATATTGCTTGATTGAATTTTCTACAGGTATCTGATTTGTGGTTATGACGCTGGATAGTGTTCTACCTATGCCGTTATAATGCCGAAATTTCGTTAGAAATTGTCTAAATAAGTTTCTTCATATTAAATTGGATTTATTAAATGCCTTTAAAACCTCATGCATATTAATCACTGCTATTTGTTATTGAGACTTCGTACGATTAGATTTTAAAACTATAAGTCTGTGGAACGGTTTATGCCTTTAGTACTCAACCTATTTTGTAAGATATGTTTCTAAACGAGTTTTGACTCATGATACATGTGATGATGTATAATGCCTGTGTGGCATTTGGAAATGCCTGTGTGGCATTTGGAAATGCCTGTGTGGCACTTGGAAATGCCTATGTGGCACTCGCCTGTGTGGCGTTTAGTACTCAACCTATTTTGTAAGATATGTTTCTAAACGAGTTTTGACTCATGATACATGTGATGATGTATAATGCCTGTGTGGCATTTGGAAATGCCTGTGTGGCATTTGGAAATGCTTGTGTGGCACTTGGAAATGCCTATGTGGCACTCGCCTGTGTGGCGTTTTATTATGCCTGTGTGGCATTCAGTAAGCCTGTGTGGCATTGAGGCGCCGTATACGTAATTGCGTCATGGATCCTGCCTGTGTGGCAAATGGGTAGCGGTAATTACGTATGATTGTCCGACAACTAGTCGTGACTTGTACCTCAGCTACTAGATGATCACTGGTGCTGGGATGATTCATGATCATGGATAGAGCCCTGGTATGGGACACCGACCACTGCTAGCTACAGTGGATGCTTTCATAGAAAGCTTCTTGGTTATATTTCCAAAGATTCCTGTTACGTTACCGAATCTCGTAATGCTCGTCTCATGTAAATGTTTTTAAATGTATATTACGATACTGTTACAAAGACGAGCGAATGTATCATTTCTACTACTACTATATATATCTTGATTCGGTGAATGCTTGAGTACTAAATTGTTTTGAAATTACTTGGCATAGCATTTTATAGCTTATAAACTATGGTTTATCAATTTGGTATTATTTCCAAATAATCATCTTTGAGCATGAGTTTTGGGCACGTTCATGCACGCATGCACATGCATTTAACATAGTAGAAACCTAACATCATTTAGCGTATGCTTTCTTACTGGGCTTTCCCCAAAGCTCACCCCTTTCCACCTCAGATTATTTCAGGTAGACTCGGCACGAGCGTGGTGCATCGAGAGTCTTTTTGTTGAGCCGTAAAAAGCTATAATTTGAGCCAAGGTATAATCTTTTGTTCTTTTGTTTATATCCCAGACTAAATTCTTTTGTGTACACAGTGTATAGGATGCGGGATGTAAGTACTAGGTGATATCGAGTTTGTAAACACAGTGTGATTCGTAGTTAAGTTGTAATCTCGATATGTTTATATATTGAATCACATGGATGTCTAGTATTTTAGAAGTTACATGGAGATTTGAAATTTCTACAGGTTGAGATGATGATGTACATTAGTATGGGGATGGATACTAGACTAAAATAGGGGCGGAGTTTTTCAGTGTCATCTCCGACACGTCTTACGAGAAGACTATAATGGGACTTTAGACAACTAGTCTTAAACAAATATAAGAGTAGGACTACTCATTAGGTTTATAGCTACACTGAGCGAGAGACAAACATAGGAAGTGAAAGAAAAAGTTAGCCCGAAAATCCGGCTTTCGAGGGCGTTACAGAATGGTATCAGAGCATAGTTTGTCTAGTCTTGTGTCAATGTAGATAGGTTAGAAGTAGAATTACATCCCAAAACACTGTGTATTGTCTGGATATAAACTATGAATAGTGTTTGAAAGCATGCTACGATGATCGTTTTCGATGTAAAAAAAAAATCCTAAATTAAGATAAGTGGGACTGGTGGACCCTGCCTTCACCTCTAAACTTGCTCATATGACATGATGGTTTCAATACTTGATTGACCATCTACAGCATGAAGATAATGCTCGTAATGTCATGTTTATTTGGCATTTTGGTAACACCTCTTGACTCCCACGAGTACCTCACCGCCACTACTTTCTCCTTTGTAATTGCCTTAACCTCGAATTGTATCACCTCTACGAGCTAGTAAGGTGGTTGATAAGGCAAAGAAAAGAGTAGGTGGCTTAGAAACAGGAAGTTTGTTAAGAATAATGCCCCAGGAGGAGGCAGCGAATTGTAACTCCTCAACTTGAGTTTTGAGCTTGTTACTACATCGGGATCTAAGCCCTCCCCATGTTGTAGTAAGTATCATGGGATTAAGTTCAACTACTAGAAGGCAAGTGCTTGTTTTAAGTGTGGAAAGGAAAACTATAAAGCCGAGAACTGCCCGATAGGGAGAGTCACAATTAGTGGTGCTTTTACTTCAATTATGGAGGGTAAGATTTAAAGATGTATTAAATCTTGCATATCTTGAAAAGTGTATGGACTTTAGAAAACCACATAAATAGAACGTATGTGACTTTGAAAGCATAAGGATTTTGAAAATTATGTGGCTTTTGAAATAAACTATTGAACTAAATGGATTTTTGAAAGTTCAATAATATGAACCTTATGGCTTTGAGTTATGTGAGTTTAAAAAAAAACTACAAGGCTTTTCAAACTCCACATGAGTAGAGTCGAAGTGAGGCACAACACATTATAGAATAGGAAATCTTGAATGAAAATTGAGGATTGTTAGGGCACATCGCGTAAAATGACTATTGATATGGAAATTAGAATTTAATGGGTTATGGTTTGGAATGTCTTAACACGGTACTGATCTCAGCTTAGTTGATAGGTTTTGATTTATAAGATGATGTATGGTTGAAATGTGCAAACTCACGAGAAATGTCCAATTTGTGAACTTTTTGAATATTGAGTCTTGAGGTTAATGTAAAAGTAAGTTTGATCTCTACATAAATGATGATTTAGTACATGGTACTATTTGATGTGTGAGACTAGGCAGCTAACTGTTGATCGAGCACCACTCTATGCTTCAAGAGTATTTGAGGTATTTTAGACTGTTCCATATATTACGTTAGGATAGTTGTTGGTTTTATCTGATCGATGGAATTGGCTTTGTTAGCTTATGACCATTTGTAGTAGATTTGTAGCTTTTAATATCTCTACATATCCAGAGCCTATTAGACAAGCTCAACTGGTAGAGCAAGATTTTGAACTCTCACAGGGTAAATATGAATCTAAGGGAAAGAGTAAAGGGAAGAGGCTTGAGATTGGGAATTCTAAGGAAAGTGATACTTCTTTTAAGAGGCAGAGGTTTACAGAACCTCAACAGTAGATGACTAGACCTACTCATCCTCCTAACACACTAGCCTTATGGCCTTGTAATAGATGCGATAATTTCCATGGGTTTAAACCGTGCTATTGGGCTATACAAGCTTATTTTAAATGTAGGAAGCAAGGACAGATGGTAAGAAAATTATTACTAAGTTCTGGTTGGGCATATTGATACCACACATTACATATCTATTAGGTAAATATAAATCATATGACCTTGAGAAATTTTGAACGTGGTTAATGAAATTGTTTTATTTAATGTATTGAATTTTCAAGGTTTTGAAGGTACTATGTGGATGAATATATATATGTATCAATGATTGAAGGAAATATATTGGGTAATTGTGGATGTGACGATAAATATTGATAAGGGTTTCGTGCCAAGGTGGTAGTCTTGATCCATATTATTATTTCTATTTCTCTAGGCACAATTCATATATAAATATATGTACTTATATATAAGTAAATATATTCTTTTACATGATTACAAAGAGTATTTGGATTGTGGTGAATTGAGTGAATGATTTTACACTTAGAGTGAATCTTTGAAGAATTTTAAAGTGTGCTTAGATTGGGATAAAAAGCACGAATTATTTAAGATTGGAAATATGTTGGATATGTGTAAGGAATATATGCTAAGTTGGTGATAGTGCCATATTGTTACTTATGATTAAAAAAATTTAAAATTACAAATTGTTTTGAGCATTGGTGATTTATGATTAGTTGTGGATTTTAAACACTATTGAGGATTGATTTATGGATTAAAACTATTTTGGAACTGTTTGTGGATTTTAAACACTGTTGAAGATTAATTTGTGAATTTAAAACTTTATTTGGGACTGTTGTGGATTTAAATTGTTGAAATCGAACTTCGGTTTATTGTAAACTACCTACAGGAGGTTCTATTTTCTAAAAAGTTATGTTGCTGAATTTTCGTTAGAATTCAAATTAGCTAGATCCCAGTAAGAACATGCTTAGCAGTTAGAGATTGTTTGCCCCAAACACTTAAGAAAAAGAACTTTATACTAAGTATAGTAAGTTCAGGTGTTGGTTGCAGTATATTTCGTTATAGAGTCGGTGAAGATGAGCTATTAAGGTTTAGGGGTTGAATTTGCTTACAATAATAGCAATCATGCGTTTGTTTTGGATGAGAAAAGCTAAGGTATAAGGCTAAAAAAAAAATCTATTCAAGACAAGGCCCCAAGAAAAAGGTAAAAGGTCGTAAAGCCTCAACTCAATAGTTTTGAGGCCTTAAAATTATCGGGTTCTAAGCCTTGCCTACATTATGGTTAATATCATGGAACTAAGTCATGTCACTGGATGACTAAGGCTTGCTTTAGATGTAGAAGATAAAAGCATAAGATCAAGGATTACCCCAACAAAGATGGGTTCAACTATTGATGTTTTACCCCAGTTACAAAAGGTAAGATTTGAACTATTAAGTACATGCTTTTGTTGGAATAATCTTAGCTTCATATATTTAGTCGTATACAACATACTTGCTTGAAATTTTATATTGGTTTTGAGCAATAAGATATAAATGCTGACTAAAGGTACTACTAGGAAAGGAATCCTAAATGATTGATAAGTTGATCACTTTAAATTTTGATTAGAAATTATAGAATAAGGTCAAGACAAGAACAGATGTCCTCTCTAAATTTTAGGTATACTTCAATCAAATTTGGAGGACCAAATTCTTTAAGGTGGGGAGAATGTAATAACTGTGAATTTTCTACACTAAAAAAAAAGAAATAAAAAAGAAGATAAATGTGATACTCAAAATTAAGGATAATTGATTTAACACAATACGAGAAGTATACAATTATTGAGAACTATCAAGGATCTTGAGAATTTAGTAGTAACGGATTAATGGCGAAGAATTAATTGGAGAATAATACAGTGGAGTTAAATCGAATTTTAGGAGTTAAATGGATAATGTGAATTGGGAATTTTAAGTAATAGAAAGAAAATTTCAAAGTTAACTTTGAGTGTACATGATAAGCATATATATGATGAATGAAGAATAGGGGATATAAATTAAATAAGAATATATAACACATATATATACACAGTGGTTTAAATAAAGAAATATAAATATAGATGTATAGAATAAAAGTAATATATAAATATATAATATTTATTTGAGATAAACACATGTGCTAAATAAATAAAATATCAAAAGAAGATATATATAAAATAATATAACAATAAGGCTTTTTGGGGAAGCCATCTGAGTTCACCCACTCCCACTACTTGGCCCTTTATTCACGTCTAGTCACAGAAACAAGAAAAAAAAATGGCAGTAGGAAAGTTGGGTAGTGAGCTGTGATCTTGACAGGGAAAGGGAAACTTGATCCTTGGGTTTAAAGAGCTGAAGACGAAATGAGAATGTAGTTGAGCTATTAGATGATTAGGGGTTGAAAATGGAGTGAAAATGCTCGGCATTTTCAAGAACTGTGTTGGGCTGATTAAAGGAAGGGATGAGATGGTGTAGCAGCATGGTTTTTGGCTTGTAGAAAGGGAGAGTTGAGAATAAGGGAAAAGGATGAGTGAGAGAAGATAGATGAGAGAAGGGTAGTCTTTTCTTGGCTAAAGAAGGGAAGCACAGTAGGTATTGTCGGCTGGAAAGGAAAGGGAATAATGAAAGAAGTTGTGATCAGGAAGGAAGAAAAGGTAGCTTTCCGAGACATCCAAAGACTGATCTGGAATGTAGTTTTGGTGCTAGAGTTTTGGGCAGAGAATAATGGCCATTTGGTGGCCTTTTTGAGGGCTGGAAAGGGTGGTATTCAGGTTTAACTTAGGTGGTTCTGTGTTGCATAACAGTGGCTGCAAATAGGGGATTCAAGGCTCGGTTCAAACCAGGGAACAGCGGTATGAACTGGGCAAAAACGTGGAAGGTTGAGCGGAGTTGGTGAACCAGGAGGAGGCCAAAAAGAAATAAAATAAATGGGAGTTGGAAGTGGTGTTCGATGGCTGTTGGGGAATGGATTGAAAGCTGACTTGTGGTAATTTTAAGGAGGGTGTATAATGGCTATTTAAGGAAGTTTTGGGCTGCTGTGACGAGGGAGAAGCAATGCGGAGAAAAGGCTAAAAAATGGGCTGATCAGTAGGTGTTTTATGGCCAGATTAGGGGCTGAAATTGAAGAGGATTATGGTGTTGTTGAGTAGCATTGTACAGGGCAGCTTGTGTATGGTGACTATGCTCGATGCTAATCAAAGAATCAAACAAGGGTAATGACTTTACTTTATTTTACTTTAAAGGATATGGATATATGTATGCATATAAGTATATACCTCTATATGCTAAGAGGATGTAGTGTGGGTGAATTAATGAGATTTATATGTATACCATATACTAAGAGAAGGTGACAAGGATAGGTTAATTTGAATATATTTACATATATATATATATCGTATTTGCAAATGATACGCGGTAGGGCAGTGCCTAAGTGCCTAAGCCTTTGTGGAAATACTAAGTTTGTAATTGTGTGTGTGCCGTTTGGTATAGGTTAAGTGAAGAACAAGATTCAAGAAAATGCTAAAGTGTAAAATATACGGGTGTGGTGTCCTTAATTACGATATTGGGCAACATTAGGTAAGGGAATATACGGTAAATGCCTGTCAGTATACTATGCTTATGCATGTTTAAATTAATGTTATTTAATATTTATGGATTTAAATGCATCTTTGGTTAAATGTCCAAATACGTTGGATTGAGTTTTAAATGCATAATGTTTTGGATTTGGACTTGGATTTGGATTTGGATGTGTATTGGAAATTAGTGTATTGAAGATATATTGCTTGATTGAATTTTCTACAGGTATCTGATTTGTGGTTATGACGCTGGATAGTGTTCTACCTATGCCGTTATAATGCCGAAATTTCGTTAGAAATTGTCTAAATAAGTTTCTTCATATTAAATTGGATTTATTAAATGCCTTTAAAACCTCATGCATATTAATCACTGCTATTTGTTATTGAGACTTCGTACGATTAGATTTTAAAACTATAAGTCTGTGGAACGGTTTATGCCTTTAGTACTCAACCTATTTTGTAAGATATGTTTCTAAACGAGTTTTGACTCATGATACATGTGATGATGTATAATGCCTGTGTGGCATTTGGAAATGCCTGTGTGGCATTTGGAAATGCCTGTGTGGCACTCGCCTGTGTGGCGTTTAGTACTCAACCTATTTTGTAAGATATGTTTCTAAACGAGTTTTGACTCATGATACATGTGATGATGTATAATGCCTGTGTGGCATTTGGAAATGCCTGTGTGGCATTTGGAAATGCCTGTGTGGCACTCGCCTGTGTGGCGTTTTATTATGCCTATGTGGCATTCAGTAAGCCTGTGTGGCATTGAGGCGCCGTATACGTAATTGCGTCATGGATCCTGCCTGTGTGGCAAATGGGTAGCGGTAATTACGTATGATTGTCCGACAACTAGTCGTGACTTGTACCTCAGCTACTAGATGATCACTGGTGCTGGGATGATTCATGATCATGGATAGAGCCCTGGTATGGGACACCGACCACTGCTAGCTACAGTGGATGCTTTCATAGAAAGCTTCTTGGTTATATTTCCAAAGATTCCTGTTACGTTACCGAATCTCGTAATGCTCGTCTCATGTAAATGTTTTTAAATGTATATTACGATACTGTTACAAAGACGAGCGAATGTATCATTTCTACTACTACTATATATATCTTGATTCGGTGAATGCTTGAGTACTAAATTGTTTTGAAATTACTTGGCATAGCATTTTATAGCTTATAAACTATGGTTTATCAATTTGGTATTATTTCCAAATAATCATCTTTGAGCATGAGTTTTGGGCACGTTCATGCACGCATGCACATGCATTTAACATAGTAGAAACCTAACATCATTTAGCGTATGCTTTCTTACTGGGCTTTCCCCAAAGCTCACCCCTTTCCACCTCAGATTATTTCAGGTAGACTCGGCACGAGCGTGGTGCATCGAGAGTCTTTTTGTTGAGCCGTAAAAAGCTATAATTTGAGCCAAGGTATAATCTTTTGTTCTTTTGTTTATATCCCAGACTAAATTCTTTTGTGTACACAGTGTATAGGATGCGGGATGTAAGTACTAGGTGATATCGAGTCTGTAAACACAGTGTGATTCGTAGTTAAGTTGTAATCTCGATATGTTTATATATTGAATCACATGGATGTCTAGTATTTTAGAAGTTACATGGAGATTTGAAATTTCTACAGGTTGAGATGATGATGTACATTAGTATGGGGATGGATACTAGACTAAAATAGGGGCGGAGTTTTTCAGTGTCATCTCTGACACGTCTTACGAGAAGACTATAATGGGACCTTAGACAACTAGTCTTAAACAAATATAAGAGTAGGACTACTCATTAGGTTTTTAGCTACACTGAGCGAGAGACAAACATAGGAAGTGAAGAAAAAGTTAGCCCGAAAATCCGGCTTCCGAGGGCGTTACAATGTATCTTTCTTGTATTGCTCTTTGTAGCTCTTTAAGCCGGCCTCCATTTACATTGTGTTGAAGGTCGAAGTGACTTACTAGTTATCCAAAACTTTGATAAAAAATGTGCCAGCAGTGAGCATGATGTTGGAGTTATTTGTGGATTTACCTATTGCAAGCATGAAATCACGCTAACATGTAGGTTTGTATAAGCCCTGCTCGTCAGGCACTTTCTTATATATAAGCCTTGCTTGCCAACGAGAGCACTTAGAATGCGGCAGGCGTGTGTTCGGCGTGTGGCAAGGTTAAAATGCGCCAGACGTGCAGCAAAGCACAACAACCAATAGGCCGCGGCAGGCATGTGGTAGGCTCGCGCCATGCATTTGATAGGTGCACGACGGGCATGCAGCATAGTGCCTCAACTTGCAGCAGAATGCCTTAGCTTGCAGCAGGTTGTAAGGCAGTAGTAGGGTACCCCTTGATGGCAGGATGCGAGGCTACAACAGGGTACCCCTCAGTGGCAGGTACGCAAGCTGCAGTAGGGTTCGAGACAAAGCTCAAGCGATGAGGTCATATTTATGATCACTTTAGGTCGATAGGCCTTCACTCCTAACCAACTCAAGCAAAATGGGAAAGACCTTACAATAAGGTGATCAGACCAAGCACTTGTACTTTGAAGGCCTTACAGTGCAAGAAGGTTCCAAAGACTTGGAACACTAATCACTTGAAACCGTACTAGCGGTAAGCACATGATATTTTTGTTTTAACATTTATTGCAGTTATTTTATTACTTGTTCCATTTGATTGGAAATATTACATGTTATGAAATGGAAGGCCAGTTATTCATATCTTTATCTATACTATGATAATCTTCCATGTATGATAGACATGTTACAGGAACAGAAGAAGAAAAAGGCCCTAAGCACAGGAAGTGCGAGACGAGCAAATCAAAAGTCCCTAAGCACAGAAGGTGCGAGACGGGCAAATCTAAAGTCCCTAAGCGAAAAATGCATGAGACGGGCAAATCAAAAGTCCCTAAGCGAAAAATGCGCGAGACCGGCAAAATCAAAAGTCCCTAAGCACAGGAGGTGCGAGACGGGCAAATCTAAAGTCCCTAAGCATAAAAGGGGGCGAGACGGGCTCAACGCTCAAGTAAAAGTTCTTCTTTGGACACAAAAAGTCACAAAGAAAAAACTTGGGGAGCACACAGTATACAGGCTGCGAGGTATGTTACGAAGTATGCTCCAATTTTATCATATTTTATGTTGACATTTCGGATATAAATGATGTTATATTCTTATGATGATATATTCTTATCAATTCTATAAAGTCCCTAAGCATAAAAGGGTGCGAGACGGGCAGACATAAGTCCCTAAGCACAGAAGGGTGCGAGACGGGCACAAATAAGACCTTAAGCGTGAAGAAGACGCGAGACGGGCACAAATAAGTCCTTAAGCGAAAAATGCGCGAGACGGGCACAAATAAGTCCCTAAGCGAAAAATGCACGAGACGGGCACAAATAAGACCTTAAGCGTGAAGAAGACACGAGACGGGCACGAATAAGTCCCTAAGCGAAAAATGCACGAGACGGGCACAAATAAGACCTTAAGCGTGAAGAAGACGCGAGACGGGCACAAATAAGTCCCTAAGCGAAAAATGTGCGAGACAGGCACAAATAAGACCTTAAGCGTGAAGAAGACGCGAGATGGGCACAAATAAGTCCCTAAGCGCAAATGCGCGAGATGGGCAAAAATAAGTTCCTAAGCGAACAAAACAAAAAGTCCCTAAGCACAAAAGGGTGTGAGACGGGCAAAAATAAGTCTCTAAACGAGGTACGTTACAATCTTATCAGATTACATTTAACGTATTATGCTGGCATTCTGGATATAAAAACAATGTTATAGTCTTATCATTTCTATAAAGGCCCTATGCGAAAAATGCCCAAGATGGGCAATTCTCTAAAAGTCCCTAAGCGAAAATGTGCGAGATGGGCAATTCTCTAAAAAGTTCCTAAGCGAAAATGCGCAAGACGGGCAATTCTATAAAGTCCCTAAGCGAAAAATGCGCGAGATAGGCAAATTGTGAAATCCTCAAGCAATAAAGTGTACGGATAAATGCGATACCCAAGTACGAATTCTTCTTTAGATGTAAGTGCTTCATAAGAAGAGCTGGGGAGCACTATAGATTAACTTCTGCATTAAAAGGAGTATCGAAACTAATAGGCACCCATGCATATGCGTCCCGAGGTGCTATAATGTCAAGAGTTTGATCCTTAGGAAAATTAGTCTCTGGATTATCTAAATAATCTTCGTCCAAGCTTGTGAGAACCTCGACCATCTCGAGTCGACAAAAAGGCTTCTAAGAGCTGGTAAGATTAGATAAATCTTTATAAATGTCTATCCTCAGAAAAGGTTTCAAATTTTCAGCATCTGGATCGAGCTTCAACTAATCAAGAGCATGCCGAGTACAAACCACATCTAATGAATCCAGATAAGAACATATGCATCCGCTTATGGAACTTCTGGACAATGTGCCCTCATGGCCTTAACCCAGATTCGATTTTCTTCCTCTAGGCTAATAGAAGGCACTTGACAAAAGAAATGATGATATGAAGTCGTTTCTGCTACAAATAATAATGAAGTTCACTAGTTGAGCCCTCAAGTGAAGATGAAAAAACTCTTGTGATAATCCCAGGAAGAGGGTAGCAAAAGAATTTGAAAAGCCCATTCTTTATATACTCTTTCACAAGGTAAACCTTGTAAAAGAGTGGGGAGCAATTGATGTGGACTAGGTCAATTATTACTGGGCTTTTCTATAAGTCAAGCTGAAGACAATTAGGCCGAATGATAACTTAAGCCCAAGAGAAAAGAGGACTCAGAAGGCCCATAAAAGATCCACTAAGTTATTATTTAAGCTGTGGGTCTTAAAGGTAATTACGCGCGAAATCACTCCTATAAATAGGTCACAGGTATTATTTTTAACCCTAAGCTCTATTTGCCTACTGAAAAACCCTGGGAAAATCCTATCTGACTTAAGCATCGGAGTGCGCGCAGATGGTTTTCTATTTTGCAGAACTTTTCTAGAGACACGTGAAGAAAGAAGACAATATCGACGTCAGTACGTATTTATTGTTGTTTTGTGCAACAACAGGATTTATATTAAGTTAAATCGCATTTGTATTATATATCAAATATAAAAATTTTATATCAAAATTTACATGGATATATTAGATACAACAATATTTTTAGCTTTTTTCAAATTTTAGCCTTTATCATTTTTTTTTCATTTTGTTTTCGCATTATATTTACATATTGTTTTTGAGATTGTTATAATATCTATTTCAAGCAAATGCACTTAATCTTTTGATCTTGACAATGTAACATGGGCTTGTTTAGTTACAAGGTATGTAGTCTACAAAACGTGAACATAATATGAATTACTTTTGACGGTAAAATTTGAATTGCTGCAAACTGCAAGTGTTATAATTACAATGGCGATACAAATCATTGTTTTGTATATAATCTTGTTTTGGGATAAAGAAGAAATTAGAGTTAAAGCTCTCTACAAAACGTGAACATAATATGAATTACTTTTGACGGTAAAATTTGAATTGCTGCAAACTGCAAGTGTTATAATTACAATGGCGATACAAATCATTGTTTTGTATATAATCTTGTTTTGGGATAAAGAAGAAATTAGAGTTAAAGCTCTATTTGTAGAAACCTATTATACCTATATTTGTGAAAACCTTAGGTCAGAATATAAATTTGAAAACTTATAAATATTGGCTAACTCTGAGTCTACTATATATTAGATTCTATTCTGCATCCAAGTATATATCATAATTATATTATCTTATTTCACCATTACAATAATTAATTTTATCATCACTACTACTATCAATCTCATCGAAACTAATCTTATAACTCACAAACGGACTTTTCACTAAGATTTTTTTCATTAATTTATTACCATATTTCTTACTTAAATATCTTCAAAAAAAACAACTAGAATTTACCAAACAAGAATTCTTAACAGTAAATTCTAGTGGATTTACCAAATTTCTTAGTTAAATATTTTTAGAAAAAACTAAAATTTGCTCACTCACTATAGCCTAGAGTTGTCAAAATGAACTGCCTTGATGGGCCAAGTCATAAATGGATCGAGTTGAAAACCTTTTTTTGTTAAATGGGTCTGAAAATGCAAGCTAGTATCTGGTCCTAAAGGTTAACGGGCTTAAATGGGTCAGCCAGTATAAAAAATTAAAATTTATATTAAAATCTCCTTTTTTAGTATATAAAAAAAATAAAATTTGAAATAAATATTAAACAAACATCAAATAGATTCATATCAAATCCATCAAGTCTTTAAAATCATTTGAACATTACATATTAATAGTCTAACAAACATAATATAAATTGTTTAAACAAACTTAGATACTGAAAAACATGTCTCAACAATATTGAAAATCAAAAACATGATAAACAAATCCATGTCTATCCATCTCCTCCATAATGTCAATCACATTCAATCAATTCTTTTTCAACTTCGCCACCTACAAACATAAATAAAGAATAATATAAGAACTCACAAGAATTAAACTTATGAATTGATTAAAAATTGTCAACTAATTAATAACATTACCTTCAAAACTAAGGTTTCGTTTGGTTCATGAAAATATTTTCTGTTTTCATTTTCTATTTTCATTTTTTGAAAACAAGTTTTCATTTTCTGTTTTCTAAAATTTAGAAAACTTGTTTGGTACACAAAAATGAAAACATGTTTTTGAAAATAAAAATATAGAAAATGCGTTTGGTATCTATATTTTTCAAAACAATAAATATGAAAAACAATAACTAAAAAATTAAATTAAATCACAACTTTTAAAAACAAAGTAAAATGTAACTAAGTAATAAAAATAAATTATAAATGAAATAAACATAATAATTCAAATGATTAAAATGTATTTTAGTTCCAAACAACTAACAACACTTCCAAACCAATAGTTATGGGTTTTTGAAATATCAATGTTGTCTATAATTATTCCATAAAGATGTTGCAATCTCTTCTCTAACTTGAGCCATTTCAGCTGTTTGTGACATATTGTGATAACCATAAATTTTTCATTTATTGGAAAATAAGGAATATTGGAGATTTGAATGAAGGAAGTTAAATTGGAAATAAGAATATTTGTGAATTCGAAAAATAATAAAGAAGAGAAATTTAATTTGGATAAATGAAAATCCAAATTAAATAAGAAAATGAGAAAGGAAATGTGAAATATATTTATATAATTATATATTATATAAATGTATTTTCATGCAAATACATATGTATTTAAATACCGTATGATATATAGTATATATTAAATATACATGGGTATATATACTATTTTATAAAGTTAAATAATACATATGTATTTCAGTATAATTTCTTATGTATATATAAATATATATATATATATATATATGCATATAATTGAGAAATGTAAATATTGATTTACATTGAAGTTTGAAAATATATATAAAAGTTATTTAAATTTAAAACATATAAATATACATATATATATATATATATATATACTAGACATATATTTTGTAATATACAATATATATTTTATATATAATATATATTGTATTATATTATATATGAAATAATATATGTATAATATGTAGTATATATTATATGTATAAAATATATTATATAGTATATAATATATAGTATATAGTATCTTATATACTAAATAAGGAAAGAAGAAAAAAAACAAAAATAGAAAAAAAAGGAAAACAGAGGAAAGAAATCAGGAAGAGGACCCAACCCTCTCCCCAGACCAGTCGACTAACCACCGTCGGCGGCGAGAAAGAAAGAGAGGAGGTCTGAGGGAGGTAGAGAACGACACCGACCAGAAGAGGAGAGTGGTTGCCGGCGTCGAAAGGAAGGAAATCGGAAAGAAAACAAAGGAAACCGGCGAAACCGAGAAAAGAGGAAAAAAAAGGAACGGGAGGCGCCAGCCAAATTGGTTGCCTCCACTGCAACCGAAGCATCGCCGAGGATTAGGAAGAGGGAGGAGGCCACTGTTGAGGCGAAAAACGGTGGAGGAAGGCCGACGGAGGAGGAGAAGAAATCGAAGGTAAACCGAGTAGATCTGCCGACGTGCCGTCGATCCAGACCGAACGGAGGCTAGATCCAGCTTCGTCGTGGTGTCGGCCAACTGCTGAGCCACTGAACCGCTGGAGAACCGGCCACCGGAGGAGAACTGGCGGTGAGGGGGGATGACCAGTCCGGCTGGAAAAGAAAGAAAAGGAAAAAGAAAAAGAAAAGAAAAGAAAAGGAAAAAGAAAAAGAAAAGAAAAAGGAAAAAGAAAAAGGAAAAGAAAAGAAAAAGGAAAAAGAAAAAGGAAAGGAAAGGAAAAGAAAAAAAAGAAAAGAAGAAAGAGAAAGAGAAAAAGAAATAGGAATTCCGAAAATTTGAAAAATTCCTGAGAATTCGAAAATTACAGGAAATCCTAAAAATTACGAAAATTTGTAAGAAATCCTGAAAAATGTTAAATTATTTAAATAATTTATTTATTTAAATAATTATGGAAAAATTCTAAATTTTAGAATTTAATTTCCAGAAAATTCCCTCGATGACCGAGCCGATGGAATGAGGCGAGGTGAACACGGGCGCGGCCTTCGAGAGGCAGTCAGCTACCCGAAACAGGTAAGGGAGACATGTGCTGCCTGTAAGGATATTCGGTCACATGTTTTAAATTATGCATTTAATTTATAAATGCAATTGACAATGATTAGTTTTGAAATTTGTGGTTATTTATCAGTTTCAAATTGTGATGAAATACTGGTTGAGAAATATAAACTGTATTTTTCGTGCAGGAGGCTAGCCAAATCGGTAGCTGTTATACTGCTGAAAAATTATCGAATAATTACTAAAATTTATCGAAAATCACCGAAAATCATAATAAATGATTTGATTTCACGTGAAACAATTTTTAGGTACGAAAATCGAGAAATTAAGTAAATTTCATCAAAACATGAATATAATGATAATTGATTTTAAAATATTCATGTTTTCGTGAATGATAAAAAGGAAATCACTGAAATTTCATCTTGTAGGTGATATTTCACGTGAAACGAGAAGAAAATGAAAAAGAGATTGAAGTGAATATTTTTATAAATATTCTTAAATATTCACTGGATTTCATATAAAATCTTTATAGTTTAATTATGGAAATAATTAATTATGAAAATTCCATAAAGGTTAAGAATTTTTCAAGACTAGAAGTCTCTACATGTGTTTTTAGAAGAAAACATGGTGATAGAAATTTAAAGTTAGAAAATAAATATTTCATTTTCATAAACTATAAAAATAATTTATTTGAATTCCGATAATTATAAAACCATGTTTTTGATTAAATGCACGGAAAAGTATACATATGTGTTTTATGGTGGAAAAAGGATAGTTTTGCCCTTCTATATTTTCAGTGATGATTTTGCAAACTGTTTTCATCGTAATTTATAAAGAAATGTTTAAAGCATGAATTTCCTTCTGAAGTTAAATTCCATAGCCTTTTGATAATTAGCTAAACGAACCTTATGATTTCTATGCATATTTTCAATAAGCTTTTTATGTATGAAAGTAAATAAGTATGTTTTCTGAAACAGTGATCGGAGTGGCAAACCCCTGGCTAACTTAGACCCAAGCACGCCCGGTGCTTACTATTTTGTACCAAATGTATAATTTAAGAAATTACATAAGTAAGTAAGATTTGAGACTAAGGCCTTCCTATAGTTTATGTTATTGCTTGTCATGCTTGCCACATTGTGCATGTTTCCATCCCTTGTGGCATATGTTTAGCCCACGTCGTGCATGTTCTCGCCCACATTGTGCATGTTTTCATCCCTTGTGAGTATGTTGGTTCTTCGTGGTGCAATGTTCGCTGTATGACCCTGATCAGATCTACAGCCCATACCATGGCCATAGGTATTCTGTTCCCTCTTCGGAGGATGATGTTCTGTTCCCTCTTCGGAGGATGATGTGTCATGACCCGCATACTGGCTATATGATTCTGCCTAGTCTCCATGAACTGTATGATAAGTTTTATTAATTATGATGTTAAGTTTCTAAAGTATGATGCATGTTTGAAACAAGTATGAATTTTTGATATATGTATTAAAGAATTCATACAATGATTTAAAGTATGAAATGCATTATTATGCATTTGTTTTCTGCATATATCGATACTATGACTATTTTAAATGCATTTCTTATGGGGCTTTAGTACGAAACAGTTACTGATTTGAAAAGAGAAATAAATGTTTATTCTAAAAGAATAACATAAGAATTATTTCTAAGATAGAGATAATCGAAGAAGTAATTATCCAATGATTGGATATTTACAAATCACTGTACTGTATTGTTTTTACTGTACTGAAGAGAAGAGAAGAGAAGTAAACCACTGTTTTTATTTTTGAACTGCCACGTGTTTTAAAGTATACTGAAGTGAAAAGAAATAAGTGGTTTACTCTGTGGAAAAACGAAAATTACATGATTTTGAAAACAACGAAATTAATATTCTCTATAGTTGCTTCTAGGTTCCGGAACAAGTATGGTATTCTAAAATACCTACCTTATTCTATCTGGATCCCTAGCCGACTGTAATATCCTTCCTACATGTGAGCCTAGAGCCAGTTAGGAAGATTTTAAAGAAAATGAAAAAAAAATATTTTCAGCATATAGATAGCTGAATATCAAGTGTGACATATAACTCTCTTACTGAGCTGTGGTTTGCTCACTCCCCAATATTAACATTTCAGGTTTTGATGATTGTGAGATCCGACATTTGTGAATTACGACTACCGACTGAGATTTATAAGATATGATCAATTATTTTCTGTATTTAGACATGTGTACAGTACTACTTACTTATAGAGTAAGATAGGGGATGTATATAATATTAATTATTATATGAAATTGTTTAACAGT
Organism: Heritiera fomes; assembly: GCA_032173925.1. NCBI lineage: Eukaryota > Viridiplantae > Streptophyta > Magnoliopsida > Malvales > Malvaceae > Heritiera > Heritiera fomes. The sequence goes on from JAPDPM010000011.1 coordinate 13,296,127, forward strand.
TAGTAAAAGTGAAGTATCACAGACAGCCCAACAGGATGAATTGTGTAAAATAAGGTGAAAAATATGGTAACGGGTCGTTACACATATCAAATGTAATTTGCTCGTTGCTTGAACTAGCAGAAGTTACTTCTGTGTCATCAAATTCCTGCATGTATTCTCTTTCACCCTCTTCATAATTCATCTTTTTCAGCTTCCAACCTAATGAAATTATGTACAGTACAACATGCTTTAGGTATATAACGTTGTTTTCTAAGAGGATAGTTAGGCATATCCCTCAATATGGCAAATCATTTTTTAAGCACTCTGATGCTTCGTTCAATTACATTACGAACAGAAGAATGCATCATATTAAATAATTTCTCCTTCCTTCTAGGTTGGTGCCTACTTATAAAGTCTCGTGCATGGTATCTTTGTCCACGAAAGGGTGCTAAAAATCCAAGTATGTTTGGGTATCTAGCATCCACAACGTAATATTTATTTATAATATCAATATTAAAAAGTATGAAAACTAGATGAACAATATTTACAAATTAAGTAGTTATTAGAAAAAAATTAAATTAATTAAAAACATACCAGCACTTGGCATTGGAAAAGAATTTTGTGCACCAAAATTTTTTAGTACCGCATTAACAAAAACTTTTGTGTCATGTGTTGTTCCTTCCCATCCAGCACATACAAACGTAAAATGCATGTCATGAGAGCAAGCTATCATTACATTCTGCGATTTTGCTTTCTATTTCGAAATGGAACTTGCTTTGATGCAGGAACCCAAGCCGCTATTTCAGTTCCATCAATAGCTCCAATACAATCCTTAATTAACAACAAATATATATAAATTATGTGATTCTCTATTAAAAGAAAAAAAGAAAAAATATTTATTAAAAGATAGTATTATATAACATACCTTGAAATATGGAAACCATTTAGGATTTCTAGCAATTTCTGGTTGAACATCACCTCGATCTCTTGGACATATGATTTTAGTTCCCAATTTACAAATAGCAAGCACAACTTTTTGAAACCATGCAGAAACAGTTTCAGTTGAATGTTGAAATCGATCACTTGTAACTCTTTGTCTTTCATTTTGACCAAATATATATAAAAACATTGCAACTGCTTCTTCCACAGAAACCATTTTTTCATCATGTAAAAGATGTTCCGTTTTCAACCTATCACAAAAATTTAAGAAAACATGTTTTTTTATGCGAAACATTTCATAACATACTGTTGGATTTTCATCTAAAATCTCCATAACATATGCCTTTCCACTCAGTATAGAAGTCCTACGTGGCATCTTAGGCAAGTAGGTCTTGTAATACTCATAGGCATATTTTATAAGTATAAATTGACCCATCTCATCATCTAAATCAGACAAACTTTCTGAACTAGAGCTAATACTCATTATAATTACCTGCACAAATAACAAATATCAATATTATATTAACACATTATACCTGCTATAATAATTTCAGTTAATATAAAAAAGTTGAAAGAGAATTTATCAATCACTCAAAAATAATAAATAATTTCATGTATTCCACACTATAATGTTAGAATATTATTACATCACATAAAAAAATAAGTCAAATGAGTGATGCCTTTTTTTTATTGATGAATCTCATGACATATCTTGAAAAGAACAAATGGCTATTGTGCTTCATTATGTGAATAAGAGAGGACATGTAATTGAGCGGCTTATAGCTGTTAAACATGTTACTAATATCACTTCTCTCTCATTGAAGAAAGCTCTTGATGATTTACTTTCTTTGCATGGATTAAGTTTCTCTAGCTTGCGAGGACAAGGTTATGTTGCAGCTAGTAATATGCAATGTGAATTAAATGGTCTTAAAACACTTAGTTTGAAGGAGAATAAATGTGCATACTTTATTCATTGTTTTACACTTCAACGTCAGTTGGGGATTGTGGTCGTGACAAAAAAACATGATGAGGTCAATTCATTTTTTAATATTATTGCTAATGTGGTCAATATTGTTGGAGCGTCACCAAAACGGCATGATATTCTTTAAGAAAAACATAATGCTTTCATTAATGAAAAATTAGATAATTGTGAACTTTCAAGTGGACAAGGTCAAAATCAACAAATTAATTTGAAGCGTTTTGGTGACACACATTACGGTTCACATTATGGTATGTTGTTGAGTATAATCTCTTTGTTTCCATCCTTAACTGATTTACCTGAAGTGATTGCAAAATATGTGTCAAACTCTAGTGAGCAAAGATTTCAATCAAAATATTTGCCAAAGTTTATATCCTTATTTGATTTTCTATTTAGTCTATTTTTTATGAAAGAAATACTTGACTTGACAAATGAATTGTCACAAGCACTACAAAGGAAAGATTAGGATATTCTAAATGCAATGAAATTAGTTGAAGTGTGTAAGCAAAACTTGCAAGTGATTAGGAATAGTGGATGGGATTCTTTGTTTGTTCAAGTCTTATCTTTTTGTTACAATTACCATATTGATGTTCTAAGCATGGATGATATGTTCATTTCATGGGCTAGATCATAGTGCAAAGCTTCAAAGGTCACCAACATGTATCACTACAAAATTGAGCTTTTTTATGCTATTTTGGATATGCAACTTCAACGATTAAACAATCGTTTCAATGAGGTAAACATCGAATTGCTACTTTGTTTGGCATGCTTAAGTCCAAATGACTCATTTGCCTTTTTTGATAAACAAAAGTTGGTGAATCTTGCTAAATTTTATCCGAAATAATTTTCTCTAACGGAACTTTTGGTACTTGAAGTTCAATTTCAAACTTATGTTATTGATATTAGTTCTAGCATTGAGTTTCCAGGATTGAAAGGAATTAATGATCTTGCTATAAAAATGATTGAGACATGTAAAGATAAAGTGTATCCATTAGTTTAATTGTTGTTGACATTGGTATTGATTCTACCAGTTGCCACTCCCATAGTCGAGAGAGCATTTTTTGCAATGAACATATTGAAGACTCGTCTACATAATCGAATAAGAGATCAATGGTTGAATGATAAATTAGTTGTGTACATTTAAAAAAATGTGTTCAAAAGTATTGATAACGAAGCTATTGTGCATCGTTATCAAAATATGAAACTGCATCAAGGCCAATTGTAAATTTTTAATTTTTATGACTAGATGTGAAAGTTTTAAATGTTTTTTTGTTACTATATTATCATTATTATTGGTGATGAGGGTCAAACCAAAGATTACTGGGCTTTTCTATAAATTAAGCTGAAAACAATTTGGCCGAATGATAATCTAAGACCAAAAAGAAAGAAGACTCAGAAGGCCCATAAATGATCCATTAAATGACTATTTAAGCTGTGAGTCATAAAGGTTATTACGCGCAAAGCAACTCTATAAATAGGTCACAAGTATCATTCTTAGACCTTAATCTCTATTTGCTTAAGGAAACCCTACCTGGATCCTATCTGACTTAAGCATCGGAGTGCGCTCTCAGGGGGAAGCCCCTGCGCCCTCTAACTTTTCCTATTTTGTAGAACTTTTCTGGAGACATGTGGAGAAAGAAGACAATATCGACGTCAGCAAGCATTTATTGTTGTTTTGAGCAACAACAATTGGCGCCGTCTGTGGGAAACAAACAAAAAACCATAAAAGATGGTGAGAACACGATATGCAGGAGGAGGTGAAGGCCTGCGGCAAGTTGCAAGGCTGCGGCAGAGTACGTTAGAAGGTGAGTATGTGTAAGATCCGATTCTACACTACTGTAGACTCTAATTCCATAAAATTGAAAATGGAATTTAAATAAATAGTGAATATTGATTTCACTTAAGTGAAAAGATTTTTAATTTAAAATGAGAAGAGATCAATTTTTGTGAAAAACACTAGAGTCGAGTACGAATAGCTCGCCAGTGGGCGAGTAAGAAGTGATTGCTAATGGTGATGGCGAGTTGGACGAGGCGTGGGCGAATAGGTGAGTTCGCCAACGTGTTGCGTGAATCAGAGCAAGTTGGCGAGTTGAGCCATAACTGGTGATCGCCCAATGGTGATTATGGGCAAGTATATGGCACAGTTCGCCAAAGGGCGAGTAAGATAAAGGCTTATGGCCAATTGTTGAGGGCGAGTAGGAATATTCATCTTATTGACTAATGTGTTCACCAATTGAGTTTCTTTGGATGATCGCCCAATGTGGCGAGGACTGTTGATCGCCCATATGATAGTAAGTGGGGCGAGCTGTGGTTTCTGGTTGACTAGGCGAACTGAAATTAGCACGGACAGAATGAAATAATAAATCAGAACCGTGCAGCAAAAATTGACTTTGGACGCCCCTCAGTTGAAGACAATTAATAGATAGAATGCTAAAGTCAATAAAGGCGCCAGCCTTATTGGTTGAGGGATAAGATAAAGGTGCAATAAGTCAAGAAAAGAGGTTGTGGACTTCACGCCATTGGCTTCTCGGTTTAGACAATTAATGGTAAGTGAAGTAAGTCAAATTTTGCAGAGAATGGCTTCTTATAGCCGTTGCTTTTGCTGCAGTTTTTCCACAAGTTTTAATGCTTGTTAAGACGTGGAAATGATGAAAGAAATAGGATAAGGGACAGGCGGAAGCTTTGGATTGGTTTAGCATGGCTATATAAGAAGAAATGCTTGAGGAAAACAGATTTAGCAAATTTCATTCTCTTCACGAAAACCATCCTCTTGCAAATTTATGTTCTGACTTAACCCAGTTCTAACATGTTTGATTTACTGAGCTTCATCCTTACGTTAGCCAAATAAGAAAATCTGTTTGCAAGAACGTTCTTCCATCGTTGATGAATTGAAGGAAGAAGCAAAGTGAGGCTAACAGGAGACAGAAAGAATTCTGCTCTGGAAGTGCAGTTGGTTGAGGTGAGTTCATATTTCTGAGGTGTTCTTGATGCTCAATGAAAGATTTCTATGTTTTATGAAGTAATAAACATAGATACAGTCTTGTTTTTAGTTAGATCCTTAGAGAATATGAAAACAAGGAAAATAATGGAATAAGTGACGAGAATGGAGACTATGGTGATCGCCCATGTTGAAAATTAGTAATCGCCAATGAGGCGAGTAGATAATAAGGAACTCGCCAAGGTAAAGTCTGTATTCAAAGGGCGAGAACGCCCAATTCTAGTGAAATGAATTTGTTAGCTTTAAATTGCAATATATATTTTGAAATGACAAAAACTTAAGTAAGCTTTAATGTTTTAATTCATATTGTAAATTTGCCTTATCACACATGATTTTTTCAATACATTTCAAGTGTTCATATCAAACATTAAGACCATGATTTAATGATGCATATTCTTATTGGTCTTAATTCTTTATAAACATTTTAGAAAATCACTTGATGATTTCTTGGACAATATTTTCATTTGAGAAAGTCAAGAAAAACTCCCTTAAAGCTTATAAATGTTTTGGGTTGAATTAGGATCAAAGGTCATATCATTTCTAACCCAAAAATGTAGGAAAAATGCCCTCTGGAAGAAAAGGATCGATCCCCACTGTAGCAGGATCGATCCCTTTTTGGCAGAAAGTCTTCCCAAGGTCCCTGAAGCCCAGAATCAAGATTCTAGACAAAAGGGATCGATCCCCACTGTAGCAGGATCGATCCCTTTGCCCGAAAATAGCCTATAACTGCTAGTTTTTGTGAGACAACGGTAATATCCGAGATTTGGCTCCACCCAACGGCTAGAATACATCCAAGGGACTATAAATAGAGGCTTAGAAGCTAAAGAAAGTAAGAGGAACCACTCAGCAACTCCAAATCTCATATTCCTCAAATCTACAAGCCTCAAACAACAAATCAAGAGCTACAAAGTTTCCATCTTCTATCATTCATCTATTTCTTGTATTGCTTAGCACAAAATCTTGTATAGGTTTTCATTGTGCTTAATTTTTGTAATCACTTGCCTACTTAGAGGCATTCTTTGATTGCACCATTTGTAAACACATTCATTCCTTGTAAAAGGGGAGGTTTCTCTTTAGCCTTGAAAAAGAGGGAGGTTTCTCTTTAGCCTAAGAAAAAGATGGATGTTTCTCTTTAGCCTAGAAAAAGAGGGAGAAGAGGTTTCTCTTGAGCCTAGAAAAAGAGAGAGGTTACTCTCTTTAGCCTAAGAAAAAGAGGGAGGTTTCTCTTTAGCCTAGAAAAAGAGGGAGAAGAGGTTTCTCTTGAGCCTAGAAAAAGAGAGAGGTTACTCTTGAGCCTTGAAAAGAGGGATTGTAATCACAAATTCAAGATAGTGGATTTGGAGAAAATCCTTGGGAGCGTCTCAAGGTAGAGGACGTAGGCAAGGTTGACGAACCTCTATAAATCGATTGTGTAAATCTCTCTTTCCCTACTCTCTTTAATTACTTGCAATTATATTTGTGATTATTGGATTAAACTTGGATTGCATGCTTGCCTAGCTTAGAGAATTTAGAAAATATTCAAATAGGCTAGAGAATTTAGAGAAACAGGAAAACGAGCTTAAGGTTAGATAAAAACCGATTCACCCCCCGCCCTCTCGGTATCGCCTATAGAGCCAACAATTGGTATCAGAGCTTAGGCTCGAGTTTGATTTAGACTAACCTCTATCGAGCAAAACGATCTAAAATGGCTCACTTGAATGTATGCACACCCCTAGGAGAAGAGGGACAATCATTAGTTAGACCTCCACTATTTAATGGTGAAAATTATTCATATTGGAAAACTAGAATGATGTTATTTGTGCAATCCAATGATTATGAAGTGTGGAGAATTATAGTGAATGGTCCTAGAATTCCCATGAAGAAAGTAGATGGAAAAGATGTCCCTAAAAGTGAGGATGAGTGGGACACCAATGATATGAGATTGGCACAATTGAATGCCAAGGCTATGCACACCCTCTTTTGTACATTAGGTCCTAATGAATATAATAGAGTCTCCCTATGTGAAAATGCCAAGCAAATATGGGACAAATGAGCCATCACACATGAAGGGACAAATCAAGTGAAAGAGACCAAAGTAGGAATGCTCACACATGATTATGAGCTATTTAGGATGAATGAAAATGAGTCCATTAGCGAAATGTTCACTAGGTTTAATGATATAATTAATGGACTTAAGGCTCTAGGCAAGACTTATTCCAATGTTAAAATGGTAAAGAAAATTTTGAATAGCTTGCCTAAGTCTTGGGAGGCAAAGGTAACCGCAATAGAAGAGTCTAAGGATCCAAATACCTTGTCTCTAGATGAGCTTATGGGCTCCCTACTTACATACGAGATGAAATTGAAAAGAAATGAAGTGCCTTCAAAAAAAGTAGGGGTAGCACTTAAGTCTTCCACTCATGAGGTCATTGAAGATGATAGTGATGAGAGTGGAAATGAGGAAGAAAAAGAAATGGCAATGTTTGCCAAAAGATTTAATAGGTTCATGAGAATGAAAGAAAAAAAAATAATATGAGACATCAAAGAGGGGAGTCAAGTAGGAGAGAAAAGGATAGGAAACCTAAGAAGAAAGTATTTGTGGCTGCATGGAGCGATAGTGATAGCTCCGATGATGAAAACATAGATGATGAGGTAGCCTACACATGCTTTATGGCTATTAGTGATGATGAGGCTAGTTGTAGTTCTAGTGAAGATGATGATTATACATTTGATGAACTACAAAATGCTTTTAATGAATTAGCTAATGATTTTCAAAGCATGAACTCCAAATATAAGAAAATCATTGCTAAATTGAAAATAGAAAATGAAATGCTATTAAATACCAAACTTGAATTTGATAAGAAGTTAGAAGAAGCAAATGTAGAAATAAATGAGTTAAATAAAAAGAACACAAATTTGCATAACTCATTTTCTAGGTTTTATATGGGTCAACAAAAGCTAGATCACATGTTAGAGACCCAAAGAGCTTTCTTTGACAAAGATGGGTTAGGCTATAATGAAAAACAAAAAGAAACTCATCTTAAAAATTTCCTAGTGAGCAAAAATACCATGCATGATACATCTCTCACATGCTCACTATGCAATAGGATAGGACACTCTTCACAAGCATGCACTTATAGAAAAACTACATTTAGAGGAAGAGTAGTTAAGAAAATGTGGGTGCCAAAGCATACAATAAATAATGATGATTTGTGCTTGAAATGGATCCCAAAAGGATCAACAATTATTTGCACTAACTCTCATGGACCCAAGAAAATTTGGATACCAAAGCATGCTTGAATTTGTTTGTTATAGGAGTATTGGAGCATGGGAATACAATGGAACAATGGAGTTTAAATACTCAACACATCCTCATGGAGTTTGCATATGCCAATGAGAAAAAGGAAAAGCTTGAGGATCCATCTTTGACAAATCACAACAATTCTTCAAATGATAGCTCAAGGTGGACTCAACTATTCAAGGCAAAGCATTCTGTAGCAAAGGAGTTTTGTAAGCTTAAATCCTAATTCTTCAAAACTCATATATATTAAAATTATTTGTTTGATTTAATGAGACACTTAGTTAATGATTCTTGTTGCATTGTGATTGAGCAAAAGGCATGATAAATGATTGTTGAGTGTTTGAAATGATTTTTGGATTTCTGCATTTTGAGCAAGTCTTCTATGTGTTGATAATGTATTTACTTGCCTCAAATTGTTAAATGTGTCATACATGCAAAATACCATGTCATGAGCTTTAATGAAGAATATGTATGTTGGAAATCATGGCATGTTGTTCACAAGATGTATGTTTTAATGATATATATGCTTAAAATCTATGTGAACAAGTTTGTTTTGACATATTTATGAAATTCAATGCATTGGTTTTGCCAAAACAAGCATAACTCTCAAAATGACCTCCTTTGAGGCCAAAAATGCATTTTATGGTGGAAATTCTTCAAAAATTGCAAAATCTTTTGTAAAATGGTTTTTCATTCATGTTTTTCATTCATACAAGTCCAAAATCATGTTTTACAAATGTTTAAACCTTTACTTGGACTTAAATTACTCAAAAACGGAGTTTTGGTACCTCACAAGTTGAATTTTCTGTCAAAACAACTGCAGAATCTGTAGGAACATATGAGGGATCGATCCCCACTGTAGCAGGATCGATCCCCCCAGGCCAGAAAAGGCACTCCTGCATGTTTTCAACCGAAATTGAGAAGAACTTTTCATTGTTTTGATATCTTCTTTCTTCTCAACTTAAAATCCAGTATTTTAACTTCTTTTTGATGATCTTTAAACTATGAAAATTCATTTTTCATTGATATCATGCCTCAACTTCATCAATTAATATCATTTCCAACAAATGGTATCACTTTCAACAATCCATATCATTTTTGTTGAGCTCACAAGTGCAAAATTGTTTTTCTCATTGAAAATGATCATGAATTGCATAAATCTTGAAATAATCTTGAAACATACTTTCAATGAATGCTTAAACATAATTTTGAGATTTATTTCAATGATTTATGGATATATTTGAGAATTTGATGAACTTATGCATAATGAATATTTTTCATTCCTTTTGTTCATCTTAGTCAAGCATGCTTAATAGGATTATGTTTCTTAGCTTGACTTATCTACTCCACACTAGGTTTTATGATAATTATACATCTAGTGGAAGAATAATTAAAACTTGACCTTAAGGATTGATTTCAAATGTAAATTCAATAATTGGTAAAAGGTCATACTTTTCCTTGGCTTATAATTAGTGATGATAAATGAATCATAAATGTTAAGTTACATGAAAATTTATCATCCATGAAATTAATTCTTTATAGCCAAATTATTATGGAACTTGAGCTTTAATGACAACACCAACAATTGATATCCATGCATTGTATCTTGTTTGTTTTGATGATGAACATGCATGTTTGCTTAAGTTGAATTAATAATCATGCCTATCAGATGAGAATAGTTACTAAGTGCTTAACCTCACTCATAGTTTATGGATTTTAATGATAAAATATATTTTAGCTTGATAATATTGATTCACTTAGGTGAAACCATTTTAGTTAAAATAGCATATACCCTCTAGAACTTTAAATGATGATAACAACTAGGTATATGGCTATTAATTGATTAAAATGGTCATATTGGATTTTTCCTTGCTCATAATTGGTTAAGAACTTAAATTGAATATGAGCATAGGATTATTGGGCTTGAAACAATGGAAGAAAATATGTTTGCTTGAATATCTTGCTTTTTGAATCTTCCATGTGGTATAAATTTGTGAATATGAATATGGATTAATTCCTTATGATAGTGTGCTAATGATTGATTGATCCATATACATAATTGATTATGTGTGTAATTGTGTTCTTGCATATTTAGAATGACTATTTTATTGACATGAACACACTACACATAAAAATTGGATTCATATAAAATGACTAAGTCAACCATTAGTAACAATTGGTATTTAGATTGAAATAACAATTAGTATCATTGGCAACCATATTTTCACTAATTGGTAAGCCAAATCTAAATTGCCAATTGATATGAGCTTTAAATTGACAATTCTTCCCATGCTCCTTAGATTGAAATGACAAATAGAGAAGAATTCTCTTAGGATATTTTTGCATGAAACTCTTGTGTGCGCTAGAATTTGTAGTTAATTGCTATATATCTTAATTCTAAGCACAATATTTCTTGAAAATGATTTATGAGCACATGCATATGATATGTTATCTAATTTTAGCTCATAATCATGATGTATTACCATGCACCTTAGTTGGACCTTAGAGAACAATTGATATACTTAGGTGCTTGCTTAACTTCTTACCAATTGGAACCTTCTTGCAAAATTACTTATCAACAATTGGTATCAAAATTATTTATAAACAATTGGTATAGGATCATAAGTCATATTCATTGCATAAATATTTCATACTCTTTGAGAATATTGACTTATTTATTTGTGCTATAAGTCCCATGTACTAACATGTTTCTTGTTGGATGGAGCATTTTTATTTGTTCTCACATAGCCATGATTTTAGGGGGAGCATATTTTTTATTTTCCTTCTTTTTGTTATGACAAAAAGGGGGAGAGATAGATATAAGGAGAGATATTAAAGGGGGAGAGATAATGAGGGAAAATTCATTTTCAAAATCCTGCTTTATTTGAGGGGGAGTATTTTTTCAAAGAATTTTCAAAGCAAATTTACATTAAGTTTTGTCATATCAAAAAGGGGGAGATTGTTAGCTTTAAATTGCAATATATATTTTGAAATGACAAAAACTTAAATAAGCTTTAATGTTTTAATTCATATTGTAAATTTGCCTTATCACACATAATTTTCTCAATACATTTCAAGTGTTCATATCAAACATTAAGACCATGATTTAATGATGCATATTCTTATTGGTCTTAATTCTTTATAAACATTTTAGAAAATCACTTGATGATTTCTTAGACAATATTTTCATTTGAGAAAGTCAAGAAAAACTCCCTTAAAGCTTATAAATGTTTTGGGTTGAATTAGGATCAAAGGTCATATCATTTCTAACCCAAAAATTCAGGAAAAATGCCCTCTGGAAGAAAAGGATCGATCCCCACTGTAGCAGGATCGATCCCTTTTTGGCAGAAAGTCTTCCCAAGGTCCCTGAAGCCCAAAATCAAGATTCTAGACAAAAGGGATCGATCCCCACTGTAGCAGGATCGATCCCTTTGCCCGAAAATAGCCTATAACTGCTAGTTTTTGTGAGACAACGGTAATATCCGAGATTTGGCTCCACCCAACGGTTAGAATACATCCAAGGGACTATAAATAGAGGCTTAGAAGCTAAAGAAAGTAAGAGGAACCACTCAGCAACTCCAAATCTCATATTCCTCAAATCTACAAGCCTCAAACAACAAATCAAGAGCTACAAAGTTTCCATCTTCTATCGTTCATCTATTTCTTGTATTGCTTAGCACAAAATCTTGTATAGGTTTTCATTGTGCTTAATTTTTGTAATCACTTGCCTACTTAGAGGCCTTCTTTGATTGCACCATTTGTAAACACATTCATTCCTTGTAAAAGGGGAGGTCTCTCTTTAGCCTTGAAAAAGAGGGAGGTTTCTCTTTAGCTTAAGAAAAAGAGGGAGGTTTCTCTTTAGCCTAGAAAAAGAGGGAGAAGAGGTTTCTCTTGAGCCTAGAAAAAGAGAGAGGTTACTCTCTTTAGCCTAAGAAAAAAAGGGAGGTTTCTCTTTAGCCTAGAAAAAGAGGGAGAAGAGGTTTCTCTTGAGCCTAGAAAAAGAGAGAGGTTACTCTTGAGCCTTGAAAAGAGGGATTGTAATCACAAATTCAAGATAGTGGATTTGGAGAAAATCCTTGGGAGCGTCTCAAGGTAGAGGACGTAGGCAAGGTTGCATAACCTCTATAAATCGATTGTGTAAATCTCTCTTTCCCTACTCTCTTTAATTACTTGCAATTATATTTGTGATTATTGGATTAAACTTGGATTGCATGCTTGCCTAGCTTAGAGAACTTAGAAAATATTCAAATAGGCTAGAGAATTTAGAGAAACCGGAAAACGAGCTTAAGGTTAGATAAAAACCGATTCACCCCCCTCTCGGTATCGCCTATAAAGCCAACAGAATTAATGGGCGAGCTCAAATGCATAATGCATTGGGCGAGTAGAATTGTGGGCGAACTCCCACAATTAAGCCAATGAAGGCCTCATGAGTTGACTGGCGGGCGAGCTTCCACGTGTAAAACATTTATTGAATGGCGATCTCAGTTGTGCTAGTTAGAACTCTATTGGGCGAGTAGTCATTTGATTTATCTCAATCTCGCCAAGTGATATAAGAAATATTAATAGAATTTATAATTATTTGCAGCCGATAATTGGAAATGGCTATTGGCGAGCAGGAAGCAGGGCGAAGCAAAGCTTCGTTGAACCAGGTAAGGGAGATATATGTGAAGTAAAATACATGCCCTGTAGAGTAGAAATATTATAAAAATATTTAGAAATTATTTTTGGTTTATGGCATGTATTTATTTAATAAATTGTTTGATCTCGGGCGAGCTACAAGCTGCCATATGTTATTTTGTTGGGCGAACTGATTAAGGTGTGCGAGTATCTTTGTTCTAGGCAGAAACTCGGGCAAGTGCCCTTGTTTTAAAGGGAAATCCAGGTAAGCCATAGTTGGGCGAACCCTTTTTAATGTGTTTGGGCGGGCAGCCCTTCTTTTTAATATAAGGCGGGTGAACCGCTATCAACGAGACATACTTTTGTTTTGAAAAGCTAAGTGGCGGGCGAATACTAATTCACCGTCTTGTCGAGTTAGTCAGGGGCGAGCCGTGAAGGGCAAGCTGACTCTGGCGAACAGTTTTAGAGTGTAATTTCTTATACGAAAAATAAGACGTTTTAATATTTTCAAAATAGAAATATGAAACCCTTTTTGGGCAATTGACTAATGGGCGAGCCAACGAGGGCGAGCCAGTTTTGCTTTCAGATTTTAAAAGCAAGTGGGCGGGCGAACACAAGTTCTCCGCATTGGGCGAGCTGCCATGGGCGAGCCATATTGGGCGAGCTGACCATGGGCGAGCAGGTTTTAAAAGTTGAGATTTTAGAATGTTTTCAAGGTGTTTTGTAAACAGAAAGCCTAAACCTTTTTGGAAATTGAATCATTTTGAGAAAATGATAATATGGGTGAAATAATTCCATAAAGGTTTTTCATGAGATATGAAAGTGATTTTTGAGACTTTAGGCTTTGAGTTCATGCAGTATTATTCATGTAGTTGCGTGACCCGCCTGGGGCGGTGGCTCGGTCGATGGACCAAGGAGTGCACCTCAGGGTGTCACAGGGCTGATGGACCCGCCAAGTCATCAGCAGTCTCGAGGTCACTTGGCAAGTGGACCCGAGGACCACTATAGATTATGGCTATAGATCTGAGATAGCCGTGAGGGGCGATGGCCTACGGGTGTACCCCAAAAGCGGCAGATTCCATTCTCGCAAGGGGGAGGGGGAACGATGATAGCATGATTTATTTGTTGCCTAGTCTCAACTTACCAATTTCTGTTTACTATGAGGATTTGTTGAAATCCTATATAGTGTTTACTACATTTTAAAGTAAACTGTTTAGCCAATGATTTGAATGGTGTTTTAAGAGAGTTGTTTACTATATATCCACTGTCTTTTCTACTGGGTTATTATTAAGAAAAGAATAAATGCGTTGTGATATATAGTTTTGCTTTATTTAAAGCAACATATGTTTCCTTTACTGAGCGTATGAATCACTCACCCCTTTGTTTTAACTCCACAGATAAGAAGTACACGGAGTTGAGAGAATTAGCTCTCAGATGGGTATAGCTATGCTTAAAGCACTGAGGCATGGCACGTTAAATGTGACAGGTACAATCTCTTCTCTTCTACATTTCAGACATATGTATACAGTACTACCTTAGTGAAATAAAGGTTAATAGGGGATGTCAGATGTAAGGAATAATGAAAAGAAATTTCATATTCCATAATTAATAGATAAATGTTTATCATTTATCACTATTACTGTTGAATGTTAATGGCATCGCAGACAGCCCAACCGGTAAAGTTGTATGGAAATACGTGAAAAATGTGGTAACGGGATGTTACAGTATGCAGGCAGCGGTAGGATACGTTGTCTGCGGTAGCGTACCCTAGGAGGCAGGGTACGTAGGCTGCTGCAAGGTGCGAAACTACGCTAGGTTTGTAGGCTACGACAGGATGCCCAGTAGAGCAATATGAGCAAGCACTGATACACGCAGCAAGCCATCGGCGAGAGAATTATGGGAGAGCACAACCCCACTCAACGAGCCTTAGGCGAGAGGGGAGCTCCTGCACGCGACTGACACTGGGCGAGAGAGGGTCTCCCGCACGCAACAAGCCTTGGGGCAAGAGAGTGACCATGCTCACCAGATAATCGGGTGAGAGAGGGCTTCCGCATTCAATAAGCCTTAGATGAGATGGGAGCTCCTGTATGCGACAGACACTTGGCGAGAGAGGGGCTATCGCAGGCAACAAAGCCTTGGGCGAGAGAGTGACCACATTCGTCAGATAATCGAGCAAGAGAAGGCTCCCGCATGAAACAAGCCTTGGGCGAGAAGGGTGCTCCCGCACGCGACAGACACCAGGTGAGAGAGGGGATCCCGCATGCAATAAGCCTTGGGCGAGAGAGTGACCACGCTCGCCAAATAATCGGGCGAGAGAGGGCTCCCGCGCGCACAGACTTGGGCGAGTGCAAACAAACTTGATGAGAGAGGGGCTCTCGCACAAGACAGCCCTTAGGCAAGAGAAAGGACCACGCTCTCCATAGGCTTGGGCGAGAGAGGGATCCTGCACACCACAACCTTGGGCGAAAGGGCAACCTTGGCAAGAGGACGCCACAAACAAGCGTCAGCAAAAGCGGCGATCACCTTGGCGAGGGATCCCGCACGCCATAGCCCGCGGCTTACTTGTTAGGCGAGAGGGTGCCTCGCCTATTCGACAGCTAAAGTGGCGAGCAAGGTTAACTCGGCAGGCTTCATGGTGAGTGTGACTTGCCTGCGCGATAGCCAATGTGGGCGAGCGTGCGTGTATGCGACAAGCGCCCAGGTAGAACAACGCATGCAGACAAGCAAAGCCTAACTAGCAATGTTTGTTTGGCGATGGCGATCAAAGGTTCATGCGGCAGGCCCTTTTGGTGAGAGAATGTGGCTTGCACATGCAAGAAATGTGGACTGCCGTATGTAAGGCTCACCCAGGCGTGGAAATGTGGCGAGTAGGCTGCATATGCAGGCATCTAGCGAGAGACTGTGGCTCGCCATGCGACTGTCCGTACGGGAAAGAAGATGTCTATGCGACAGACATCTTTGGCGACAGCAAGCTCGTCCACAAGACAGCCGCTTTGGCGACAGACTCGCCCATGCGACAGACAGACTCCCGCCAAAAGGATCGCTCGTAGAGTGCCTTGGCAACAACGGGCATATAACAAAGCGCGACAGGCATCTTCGACACTGGAATAGCTCCCCTATGTAACAACAATGCGGGCGAGCAAATCCTCTCGTGAGCCTAGCCTAGCCTATCGCACGTAATGTGCAGAGCAATGATGGCGAGCACAATGGCATTAAGGGGAACACGGTGATTGAGTGGCTCCCAACCTGCCACAAGCTAGGCTCGCCCAGTTGATCAAAAGATGTTGAGCACGTTGACATTTATGGTGAACGCAAAACCTAGGCAGCAGACCAAATTGGCGATAGAGCAATCCCAACGATCACCTACAATGCCCACACGGCGAACAAGCGAGCTATATGGGCGAGCAAAGCAAAATTCGTCGTAGAAGCATACACACAAGGCTATAGGGCGTGTAAAGAATCCAGAAGAGCGACAACCCAAGCCAGCTATATACATGCCCGGCAACAATGGGTAGACTAAGGCAGGTAAGCCCTAAGCTCACCTAGGCGAGAGAGGATTTGGAAGATGAGCTGGAATCAGCCGAGCCCCGAGCACTGAAGCGTCTGACAATGTAGGAGAGCTTGATAGGGTAGCTCGGAGCATGCCCAGACGAGTCAGCAATCGCCACGCAAGTATGGTCGTGGATGGCAAGCAAGAATACGACCATCCTAAGACCCAGGTGAGCAAGCCCTTATCGACTGAGATAGGAACCTGCCTAAGTGAGAGAACTCTATCGGCAAGCCATTTAAGGTGATCAAAGCGAGAAAGGATTAGGTGACTTGGTAAATCATCAGGCGCACGCCCGTGTAATGAAGGACCGAGCGAGGACACGCTTTCCCAGACAATGAGGAATACTTGATTTACTGCGTTAGTAAGTTACTACCGACCATAATGTGATAGACTGTCATCTAGTCTAATTGCACAGACTCTGAAAGCAAGGATTTGAATCATAGACTCAACCCAATGTGATGGTTGAATGTCATCACGGTGGGCAAGCGAGGCCGCCATCATAGGTTGATGTACGTGAAGACAGAGAATGAGGAAAGTGTGCGAGCTATGTTGTATACCCACAATTTCATCTCCCAGCAAGGTTGCACAGCAACTTGGATTGACCGCCTCTAAGTGCCTAAAGCTAGATCAAGGCTATAAGCACCAAAACACAATTTGTACTAAGCATGACCGCTATTGCGATAAAGGTGGAAAGATGGGAACATAAGTGCATACTTACAGCACCATCGCTTGAAGATTTCGAGCTAATCCTCGAATTGAAATTCTTTGTTGACGCAAAAGTAGTACCTCTACCACCTTCATGCAGCCTATGGATTGATGACGAAAGGTGCCCGTGCTTTGTCCCAACAGAGAGTGGGAGACCAAAGGCAGAAAAGTCCTCGATGCCATCGAAATAAAAAGGGAAAAGGGGGTAAGACAGCCAGGAAGGCGGCCTTTGTCCAAATTAATGGCCTTTGTGATGTCACGGAAGTGCACGTAGGTGCATCAAGCAGAGACAGTGAAGGCGTGATGGTCCAAGTAGGACGCCCCATTAGTGTTGACAATAAGAAACGAGAGCTAGTTGCTAATGAGCTAGAAAAAAGCACGTAGCCAATTGCTTGGATGCAAGGTCAGCGAAGTCCCTTGCAAATTGTTATAATTGTCACCAACAAAGCAAGGACATGCGGTTGGTAGTAGATTTGAGGTACCCTCATATTATGCTTTCGATTTTCTTGTCCACTCTAACAGTTGTGATCAAATTAGGCAGGTGTTCAAAAAAGGCACTAGCCACTGTCTTGTAAGACAGCAAGCTAGGGAGAGCTTAGTTCAATATAGTCGGATTGGAAGCAGCTTATGGTAAACTCGTAAAGGTAGATTGCTGGTTCCTATGAGTAAAGAACCGAGGCACGACTTAGTGCACGATCCATGATTGACATCAAAACGTCCAAGCACTCACACCTTACAGACTTTACAAAGATAAAAACTTGGAACTGTATTGGCAGTAAAACGCTTGATATTATTGTTTTAATATTTGTTGCAATTATGTTGTTACTTGTTCCATTTGATTGAAAATACTACATTATGAAATGGAAGGTCAGCTATCCATATCAATTTGATTCTATGCTCTTCTAACACAATACATTAGTTAATGTATTCATTGCAGGAATGAAAAATGCGCAAGATGGGCAAAAATAAGTCCCTAAGCACAAAAGGGTGCGTGACGGGCAAAAATAAGTCCTTAAGTGAGAAAATACACAAGACGGGTGAAAATAAGTCCCTAAGCACAAAAGGGTGAGAGATGGGCAAAAATAAGTCCCCAAGCGAGAAAATGCACAAGATGGGCAAAAATAAGTCCCTAAGCACAAAAGGGTATGAGACGGACAAAAATAAGTTACTAAGCGAGAAAATGCACAAGACGGGCGAAAATAAGTCCCTAAGCACAAAAGGATGCAAGACGAGCAAAAATAAGTCCTTAAGCGAGAAAATATACAAGACGGGCGAAAATAAGTCCCTAAGCACAAAAGGGTGCGAGACGAGCAAATCTAAAGTTCCTAATCACAAAAAGGTTCGAGACGGGCAAATCCAAAGTCCTTAAGCACAAAAGGGTGCGAGACGGGCAAATCCAAAGTCCCTAAGCACAAAAGGGTGCGAGACCGGCAAATCCAAAGTCCTTAAGCACAAAAGGGTGCAAGACAGGCAAACATAAGTCCCTAAGCGAAAAATGCACGAGACAAGCAAAATAAAAGTCCCTAAACAAAAAATGCGCAAGGCAGGCAACTCAAACATGCAAGTCCTTAAGCAGAAAAAGCGCGAGATAGACACAACGCTCGAGCAAAAAGTTCTTCTTTGGACAAGTAAGTAACGTTGTCTCAAAGAAAAACTTGGGGAGCAATACCATACGAAAGACAAAAGGTATATTACGTTGTGACTCTTGGAATGGCTTTAACATTGTAATAACATAGCGTATATTCTATCACAAGCATACAAAGAAAAAAGCCAGCGAAAAATGCGCAAGGTAGGCTACGCATGAACTTGAAGCGAAAAGTGCGCGATGTAGGTCATGCATGAAGGCAAAAAGTGCAAAGGCCTGAAGCGGAAAATGCGCGAGGTAAGCCACGCACTCAAAGGAAAAAGCCTGAAGCAAAAAATGCGCAATCTAAGCTACGCATGAACTTGAAGCGAAAAATACGCGATGTAAGTCATGCATGAAGGCAAAAAGTGCAAGGGCTTGAAGCAAAAAATGCGCGATGTAGGCTATGCATGGACTTGAAGCAAAAAGTACGCAATGTAAATCATGCATGAAGACAAAAAACACAAGGGCTTGAAGCAAAAAATGCACGAGGTAAGTCACACACTCAAAAATAAAAGTCCCTAAGCAAAAAATGCGCAAGATGACCAACACATGGGCTTGAAGCGAAAAATGCGCAAGGTAAGCCGTGAATGAAATAAAAGTCCCTAAGCGAAAAATGAGCGAGGTAAGCCATGAATAAAATAAAAGGACTTAAAGCGAAAAGTGCGTGATGAAAATCTGATTATTACGTAAGATTAGTACAAGGTAAATGTGTAGTTGTCTCTGTATATGAGTTTAAAAATGTGTTGATCAGTTTGTAAAAGACTAAGCTCTTTCACAAAAAAACTGGGGAGCACTTTAGATTAACTTCTGCATCAAAAGGAGCATCGATACTAACAAGCACCCAAGCATGTACGCCCTGAGGTGTTATAATGTCAAGAGCTTGATCCTTAGGAAAGTTAGTCTGTAGATTATCAAAATCATCTTCGTCAAAGCCTATAAGAACCTCAACCATCTCAAGTCAACGAAAAGGCTCCTAAGGGCTGTTAAGATCAGATAGATCTTTATAAGTGTCTATCCTAAGAAAAGGTTCCAAATCCTTAGCATCTGGATCAAGCTTCAACCAATCAAAAGCATGACAAGTACAAATCGCATATGATGAAACCAGTTAAAAACATATGCATCCTCTTGTGGCACTTCTTGACGATGCGCCCTCCTAGCCTCAACCCAGATTTGATTTTCTTCCCCTGGGCTAATAGAAGGCTTTGGTGGCTCTGCAATCTTGTAATTTCTCCTTATAGCTCTTGTTTTCGGTCAACTAAGACCTTGAATTCGAGAAGAAGGGAGCTATATTCCACTTGAGAAGCATTTAACTCAGAATATAAAAACGTATCCCGGTAGTGTTCTGGAAAGGCACTTGACAAAAGAAATAACGACACGACGTCGTTTTGTTACAAATAATGATGAAGTCCACTAGTTGAGCCTTCAAGTGAAGACGAAAAGACTCTTGTAATAATTCCAGAAAGAGGGTAGCAAAAGAATTTGAAAAGCTCATTCTTTATATACTCTTTCGTAGGGTAAACCCTACGAAAGAGACGAAAGAGTGGGGAGCAATTGATGAGGGTCAAATGAAAGATTACTGGGCTTTTCTATAAATTAAGTTGAAAATCATTGGGCCGAATGATAATCTAAGACCAAAAGGAAAAAGGACTCAGAAGGCCTATAAATAATTCATTAAGTGACCATTTAAGTTGTGAGTCATAAAGGTAATTACGCGCAAAACAACTCCTATAAATAGGTCACAGATATCCTTCTTAGACCCTAATCTCTATTTGCTTAAGGAAACCCTGCCTGGATCCTGTCTGACTTAAGCATCGGAATGCGCGCGCAGGGGGGAAAGCCTCTACGCCCTCTGACTTCTCCTATTTTGCAAAACTTTTTTGGAGACACGTGAAAAAAGAAGATAATATCAACGTCAGCAAGCAATTATTGTTATTTTGAGCAACAATAATTAATATTGTCATTTTTTTGTAATTTAATATATTTGAATTGAGCCCATCCGGATAAAATCTTTAGCTCCGCCACTATCTCATAAAGGAAAGGAACTGGATGGTAGCAAAAATTTTCACACCGCGTCCTCGCAACAAGGATGCGATGCTTGGGACACTGCGAGTACTATCGAGATTATCTCAAGACGCAGAGACTATAGCTCTATTTTTTTTCCTTCTAAGTCACGCTTTCTTATAAAAGCTAAAGATCAGTCTGATTTACATAAGCTTATCAAATTGAAAAAAGCACACAAAAGAGCTAAAAGACACCATAAATAACATAAACCCACCACCCTAAGCAACCACTACCAACAAAAAACCGAAAGCAACATTCAAAGTACCACCAAAATTGCCAACAACCATTAGCCTTGATGGTTACGTGTCCGTGTAACAACTTACAAGGTCTATGGATCGAGTGTTGGCAATGATGATGATGGTGGTGATAATGATGATGATGACCATGTTCAAAAGTACCACCAAAATTATCATGAAGACCGATTTTACCCATCCACTCTTGCTTCAAGGCCAGTCATTTCTTTCTTACTACAACTCATGGCCCAACAATGCCTATGGCTTGAATCAATATGAACAGAGCCGAAAAACGACGAGAAACGAACGCCCTCAACAGCAATTCAAACGTGATCCATCCAATTCTAACAATGATCACGAATCCCAGCCACGCCAGCAACAAGCTTGAACCCACACCAATCACGTCCCAGTGCCACAAAGTATACCGAGACTCCAAAAAAGAACCTTGATTCTTCATACAGGCCATGTATCGAACACCTCCTCATGACTCCCTCAAAAAAAACCTAGATACATCCCCAATTTCCTATAACAAACATTCAAGCTTTAAAATCCTCCACACTCAATGAAATCCAATCGATACTCACCCTCTATCAATTTCTTTTCACCCGAACAATCATGCACATAACCTCACGTCTTCGTAAACTTTGCTGTCCAACCCCTTCAAAATCCCATCAGACTCAAATTATAACCCAAAATACACCATCGGCCAAACTCTCAATACAATCTAAGCTAAATAGACAAACACCCAAAACTCCTCTCCTTTTCTAATAAATTTACCTTTATATTTCTTTTCTTTTTTTTCTTTTTCTTTTATTATTATTATTATTATTATTATTATTATTATTTACTGAAAACCATGATTAAATTTATAACCATAACACCAATGCTCTAACATTACTTTTCCATGCACCACAAAAATTTAAAAAAAAAAACAACTTCAGGAGAAAAAAACATCACAGTGATCCTCACCAAGCTTTAAACATCCCTGATCTTTCCATTCCCACTTTAGCAAATCCGTTCGCAATTCCATTAACTTGATGATTAAATACCACCAAGCAGGCATCACCAATACCCTCCATTAAAGAGTCAAAACCTGTAAATATCTCCCATTAAAGAAGAGTAACAGTTGACTTCCTTATTTCACAAAAAAAAACGGTTGACTTCCTTGTTCTGTCATGTGTAAAACAGCAGACTTTATATTTGACTAAATTATTGAAATGAAATGCACCACTTAAAACTATATTTAAAAGTTTAATTGATGATGAATTAAATAATTTTTTTAATATGTTATATGTTATAAGTGTATGTATTTCTCGAGGTTCTTTTTTTGAAGTATATGTGAAAAGTTTTAATCATAATTAAGTATTACATTTATAAAACTTGTAATTATATGAAAATCATTTAATTAAACTTACAAATTAGCTAGCAAATATCTAAATTCAAACTCACAGATAATAAGACTTGAACTTAAAACCTTAAAATTCTAAAACTTTCTCCTTACTACTAAGATGTAGCCTGACTCGCATTTCCTTCAAGATCTTCACTTCGTCAAAAATTGAAAACCCTAATATGTTCTTAGTTTGAGCAACATGAGCCTGAATGAATGTTTCTTCCCCAAATAGCAACCCATTTTGAAATATTCGTAAGACTGCGGCCCGTAAAAATAGCTATGGAAATCCCGCAAGGCGGCAAGAGCAAACATGAAACGGAGGAACATAGCCCCGTAAATGCATATGGCCCTTTTTCAGTTTAGTTTGCGGAAGCCACTAATTGGACGGGCCTGCAACCAGTTTAACCTTTTTCTGAAGTCCGGAAGTCCTGTATCGACAGCGACGCGTCTGGAGCTTTTTTAGTAGACGTGATAATCCGAATATAAATTTGTATTTATGTTATGTTGACTCATATTTGTACAATGTAAAATATAAAAATTTTGCATCAAAATTTATATCAATAGATTAGGTAATGTAAAATATTTTTAGTTTTTTTTCAAATTTTAGCTTTTTTCACTTTTTTTTTTATTTTGTTTTCGTATCATGTTCACATACTGTTTTTAAGATTGTCATATTTATTTCAAGCAACTGTATTTAAGACTAGTTTGGATAAATAGTGTGTTTGACTTTGATGAAATGGAAAAGATGATAATGATTATTAAAAATATATATTTTTTAAAAAATAATAATAAAATTTAAAAAATAAGGATGAAATGATAAAATTATCCTTCGAAATCTTTGTCCTTCTCCCATTTTCCACCGTTCCACCTTCAATAGGCCTCAATCGGGGATCCAAACAAACCCTTAATCCTTTGATCTTGACAATGTAACATGGGCTTGTTTAGTTACAAGGTACGTAGTCTGCTAAACATGAACATAATATGAATTACTTTTGACGGTAAGATTTGAATTGCTGCAAACTGCAAGTGTTATAATTACGATGGTGATACAAATCATTGTTTTGTATATAATCTTGTTTTGGGATAAAACAGAAACTAGAGTTAAGCTCTATTTGTGGAAACCTATTATACCTGTATTTGTACAAACCTTAGCTCAGAATAAAAACTCGGAAACTTATAAATATTATCTAACTCTGAGTCTATCATGTATTAGAATCTATTCTACATCCAAATACCTATCATAATTATATTATGGAATTTTATTGTTACAATAATTAATTTTATCATCAATACTACTATCAATTTCATTGAAACTAATTTCATCACTCACAAACGGACTTTTCACTATGATTTTTTTCATTAATTTATTACCATATTTCTCACTTAAATATTTCAAAAAAAAAACCTAGAATTTACCAATCTAGAATTACTTAACAGTAAATTCAAGTAAATTTACCAAATTTCTTGATTAAATATTTTTAGAAAAAACTAAAATTTGCTCATTCATTATAGCCTACGTGTTGGTGTTTTTGAAAATTTTGTGTATCAAAAGAAAAAAAAAAGGAAAATAACGTGATTGCTATTCATTAAGAAAAACAAATAAATACTTTTTTAAAAAATATCATCTATATCCTTAATTTCGGTTTTTTTAATTGTTACTAAATCTGTTTATAGACCAAGCTACCTACTCTATCCGAACTTAGCTCAATCCTAGTGTACCTTGAACATGAAACTTTTAAGCTCTTGAGCATATATTATTATTAGATAATTAATTTTAATTATTTTTAATTCAATATATATTTAAAATATTAATATAAATTTTTTAATTTTTTAAACAGTGACGGGTCAATTTTTGACCCAACTAAACTAGATCTTGGGAAAGGTTTTAATGGGTGAATTGAGTGCCCAACATGAACACTTCCAATTGTTAAGATATTTAACTTTTTTTTTGTCAATTTTCCAATTAAATTGGTACTTCTTAACTGGTGACACCAAATTTATTCAAAATATTTATAATAAATATAGATAGGAAAAAAAGAAAATGACATCCAAAACTTGAGCATGATAAAGAAGTTAACAAAGCCAAAGAAAGGTTTTCAAAGAGAGAAACGATAAATAATCAGTAAAAAAAAATTCAATGAGAATTTATTTCACCGAATATTCAAGATTAAATATTTAATAATTATATATATATATATATGTGTATGTATATATATATATATATATATATATATATATATATATATATATATATATCTAGCCTAAATATCTATTAAATAAAGTTTTTAAATATTTATAATATTATTTGAGACAACTGACAAGTATGCAAGTATTGAGTACCTCTGCATGTGACGAGATTACATACAAGTTGAGTAGTCAATTCATCAACTTGTTTATATATATAAATATATATATATATATATATATATATATATATATATATATATATATATTTGGTTACAATCAACTTGTTTATATTTGTGACCCAGTTTCTTTAAAAAAAACGTTTCAGCATATTATTATTAATTGTTACACAGGTTTGACTTAATAATAATAATAATAATAATAATAATAATAACAACAACAATAACAATTACATTAATTGCACGAGATTAAAAAATTATCATATGTGGGGACCATATTTTCTCACGTTTTCCTAAATGATGTCATAAGTTAAAAGTTATGCGAATGAAAAAGGTAGAAGTGAATCGTTAAAAGTGGTCAATATAATTTGATTTATAGGAGTTAAAGTGATGGAAATTGAGTTCAGGATTACTATGGACAATTTTCATATTCTAATTAGTGATATGAAAATGAGTAGTATCTCATTTAATGTATAACATGAAATTTAACCATGCAAAATTCATTTAATTTTATTCATGTAAGATAATTAAGTTTCAACCATGTAAATTAAATTAAATTATAACCAAGAAATTTAGATATAATTCTCACTAAGTAAAATATAAATATATATAAATCAAATAAAAAAAATTAAGTACCAACATGAATATATTTAAGTGGAAATATATTGAAGCTTCATGAAGAAGCCTAAATGCATAAAAATTATGCACAAGAAGAGGAGGAACGGTTTTATTCAAGAATTGAGACAATGTCTCGCCAAACTTTTTCAAGATTGAAAATTTTGATTAGGTGAAGAAGGATGACATTAGCCTATTAACTAAGCTTAGTATAACTGAAATTAACAAGCAAAAGTCAAGCATGGAACATGCTTTATGACCAGATAACATAAGAGAAAAAGGGAAAATTAATGCAGCCAACAATTTTGACTAAGAAGATGAAATGAAAATCACAACCAAATCAAGTTGAAATTTATTAAATATGTTAATACACTTCTATTGACTTTTGACTCCTTAAAATTTCTTGCTTACTGAGTATTTTTAATGAGTAAAAGATAAAGGAAAAGGAAGGAGTGCTGAAATTCTTGTGGAACAGAATGCACAAGTAAGCTGAAAATTTCAGCTGCACAAACCGTGACATACAGGCTAGGATTGGGTGAGATTTTTCAACATCTTCTCAAATAATTTCCTTCCCAATTGATTGCATGATATGAATATCCCTTCATAAGTTAGCCTTGAAATGAAGTCAAAACATGTAAGAAAAAAGGTGTTAAAGGCCGGACAAATAGCTGAAAAATTTCAGCTGCACAAACCGAGTAGTAGGTGTAGAAAAAGGGGAGGAAATAGATAATTTTTTTTTTAAGAATTGATACTTTCCAATAGCCATAATATAGTCAACTACTAGAGACTAATTTAAGTAGTAAAATAATTCAAGAAAGGTTGAAATATTCGGCTGGAATGAGGGAAATTATGGTGAGCGAAATGAGGCAGAAATTGAAGCTTGAAGGAGGCTGAAAATCGGGACTGAGTAGGTAGCAAATACAAGCTACTTTATAAGATTTTTATAAGTCATTCTTTGACCATTAAGTACCCTACTTTCCTTCAAAATTAAGGGTTAAAAATTAGGTCAAAAAAAATAAAAGAAAAAGGGCTGAACAGATTGGAAATCGAACAAAAAAAACGAAACAGAAAATTGAGGCAGCAACGTGAGAAAGAAAGAAAGAAGAAAAGAGAGGAAAAAAGGAAGAAAAAGAAAGAGAAGGAAAGAGAGGTTTAAACACTATATAGTTTGTCCGAGTAAAAAATAATAATAACAAATAATAAACAAAAAAAATAAAATTAAAAAAAAACCGTCAATGCTTTTCCATGCAATTCCATGCATATCATGCAACCTTCTCTTAAAAAAATTAAATCAAAGAGTTGATCAAAAGGGATTTGTTGCCAAGAAGAAAAGAAATAAATAAAAGAAAGAATCAAGGAAATGATCAAAGAATTGAAGTTAATTACCAAAAATAAAATTAAAAAAAAAGAGAGGAAAAGGAAATAAATTAAAAAGGGAGAAGGAGGAAAGGTCAAACAAAAATAAAAGCCCCGTAATCACGGTTTGGAGGCATTAAAGCTATTATTTTCTTTCTTAAAATAAATAAAAACAGCAAGAATAAAAAGGGATCCTAACCAAGGGAGCAATGGACGAGCTCTTTCCCTTGCTCACGTTCTACCCACAACCATTGTTTTAAATTGCGGTCGCGGCCGCGTTTTCGGTCGCGTTGCGTTTATCGCGGTTGCGGACATAGCGACGGTAATTGCGGTCATCGCGGTCATTGCGGTCGTGAATTTTTTTTAATTTCGCACAATTCTATATAAAGTTTAGTAATTGTAATTATAATCATGTAAAGTCTTATTTTCTAGTTTTTGAAGTAATTTATGATACCTCAAGTCTATTATTTATGTGAAAAAAAGGTTATTTATAATTTTTTAAATTAAAATAAAACATTCATATTTAAAAAATTACTTATGATAATTAAAAAATAAAAAATATTGAAAATAGAGATAAATAATTGTGTACTAATAAGAATTAATGTACTAATTATTTAACATTAATTATTTTTTATCTAAATTATTAAGGAATTTTTTCATCTAAATTTTGTTAAGTCTTTTTTCATCTAAATTAATATATCAATATTTTTCTTTTTTTTTTCTCTTCTATATGAATTTCTACGAATATTAATAAAATATTTAATACCATATATTTAATTACACTACAAATTTTACTTTAAAAAATTAAATTAATAATCTAAATTCGACATTATCTAATTTTTTTTTGAAATTCAGATTACCTAATTTTTTTTTTCATGATTCATCAAATTAACTAATTTTAATTCTTAAACATTTAATGTTACATTGTTTCCTAAAAAAATTATTAAACATTTAAAACCAAAACCTTTTACTAATTACCATTTACCACATATATTAAAACAAAAATATTTAAAATAAAAAAACTCAACTCTCCCAAATCCATTGACCTCTTTAATCACATATATTAAAACAAAAAATATTTAAAATAAATAACCCAACTCTACCAAACCCATCGTCTTTAACCACAAATATTAAAACAAAAAATATTTAAAATAAAAAAAAACCCATCCCTCCCAATCCCGTCGGCCTCTGTTCCTTTCTCTGTTCCTTTCACTTTCATGGTTTCGCCTCATCTCCCCTTCTCCTTCTATGGCTGCCTTAGTCTCAGCCTTGTGATTCTCACTTCACCAGCCGCCGGCCGCCGATGTCACTGCGCCAGATCTAATCTCAGATCAGTCATGACTTACGCCGGCGTCAATCAACCGATAGATGGGCACCCCACCGCCCAGTCCCACCAGTGCTGCTAGCCTGAGAGCCGCCCATGGCCACCCCACGCCCCCCTAGTCACCCACGGTCCCGATGCACCTCGTGCCCGCCTACCCACGCCGCCCACGATCCACCCCACTCTGCCTCCGCCCTCACCAATCGCCATCACGCTCACGGTTTGCCTTCACCGACCCCATCACAAACCCCTTTCTCTGATCTAGATATTTTGATTTTGATGCTTCTGTTATTGTTTTTTCTGTCCAGGATCCATGTTACGAAAATTTTTCTTTTGATAGTCTGTGTCTGTCTAAAACGGAAGATAGCGGCGATAACGGACCGCTATCGCCGCTATCTTCCGTTAGGGCGTTTCATAACGGCCAATAGCGGCCGTTACGGGTGTGATCCGTACTCACACCCGATATTTCGTCAATAGCGGTGGCGGCCACCGCCGCTACCGCGAGATAGCGGCCGCTATTTCATTTCGCGGCCGCTATTTGAAACACTGCCCACAACGCCAATACACTGCCCCAGACCACAACACCCTCTCCTTTACCAGGCGCCCAGCCGCTGCTGTTAGTTTGCTGCCTTTGCCACTGCTTCATCCCGTTTCAACCACCATCATCTTCAAGTCCCGTACGTTGCTCCCTGTTCAAGCCCTTTTGTTGCACTTCGCCTTCATCACCACCTTCAGTCACCATTCCCAACCCCAAGCTGCCGTGTCCCTGTTACACCGTTGTAGCACCTCTGTCTGCGTCCTTGACCATTTTTGCTGCTGCCTGCAACCTATCGATCCACTCCTGCTACCACGTCCCTGTGAAGAAAGGTTCCTTGTTCTGGATCCTTGTTCAAAACCATCTGCTGCCATCACTTCTGCTGCATCTCCACAAGCCTGGCACTATTCTGGTTTTAGTGTTCCTGCACAGCTCCATCCTCATCTGCTACCCGTGGCCTACATTTGCTGTTTGGCGTTGGTACTCGGTTTACATCATCTCGCCACTTACTTCTGTTAAAGGACACGATTTTTACACACGTGAAACAGAGAGAAAGAGGATAAGCAGAAAAGAAAAGCCAAAGAGCCAAAAGAAAGGAAACTGAGTCGAAAAAGAGAGGTATGTTCATTTGCTTTATTACGTGGTTTGCTTATTGAGTTGATTAGTCAAAATAGTGTTGTTTACATGTACAGGCGGTGCATTGTTTTACTCTCATTGATTTGCTTACATATTTATCATGTGACTTGCTTTTTGGGTTTGACTAGTCAAGAGTGTTCTATTACTATTTAGCTTTACTGTGTGACTTGTTCTATTGGCTTGTTGTTAAGTTGATCAAGTCAAACACACTTTTTTTTGCAAGTTTGAAAGTCTAGAGTTGTTTGCTTCCATTTGTTTGGCTCGTTGCTAATCTGAATATTTGAGTTGAGTAGTCAAACTTTCATAGACATGTTATTCATATACTTTATATGTTAGTTTACGTTAGGATAATTTCTTTTGAAGTGATTCTTAATCTTTTGTAATGTCTAAAAATAAATAAACAAATAAAAATAAAAATAACATATATCAAATGAAATTCATAATATTTAAATTTACAAAATAAATTAAAAATAAAACAATCCATAACGCAAATTTACAAAATTTTCATGAACAAATATTCTGAGGATGATATTCCAAAGAGTCATAAATGATTGACATTTGAAAATATCTAGGTTAGAAGATTTTTCTTAAATCTCGTCAGAATGATGGAAGATTTAAGTAAAATTTTCAATATTAATGAATTATATTTTAATATATATTTTTAATAATAAAACGTAGGATTTAATAATAAATCGAAAGTAAACAAAAATTGTTCCGATGATGTAATTCTAAAGAGTCGCAAATGGTCGACATTTAGAAATTGCTAGGTGAGAAGATTTTTTTTAAATCTTGCCAGAATGATGGAAGATTTAAGTAAAATTTTCAATAATAGATATTTATTTTTTTGAAATAATAATAATGATAATAATAATTTAAATAATAAAAAAGAATGAAGAATAAATAAAAATAACTCCTATGATGAAATTTCAAAGAGTCCCAAATGGTTGACATTTGGGAATTTCTAGGTGAAAGAATTTTTCTTAAATTTTGCCGGTATGTTGGAAGATTTAAGAAATGTTCTCAATATTTTAAAATAGTAATAATAAAAGATAAATTATAAAACGTTTATAAAATAAAAATAAAAATAAATAATAATAGATGGATATAGGATTAATAATGTATAATAATAATTAATAAAGATTATTCCAATGATAAGAGTCCAAAGAGTCACAAATGGTTGGCATTTGGAATTCTTTAGGTAAGAATTTTTCTCGAAGTCTTACCAGAATGATGGAAGACTAAGATAATTTTCGATATTAATAATCTAAATTTATAAATAAATAAAATGAATAAATAAAATTAGATAAAGAAAAATAGAGAAAGATAAATTAAATAAAGATTAGGTTAAAAAATAAATTACAAAAGATTTAATCCGACGATGGAATCTCTTCAAGCAAGTCAAATGGTATACTTGAAAATTCTTGAGGTGAGGATAAATTTTCAAGAAATTCCGCCAGAATGATGGAGAGTTTCTTAGAAAATTTACCAATATTTAATTATTTGGAATAAAATAAAAAAAATACGACAAATTATGATTATTCAAACAAAACCGTCTTAAGATAGCACAAGATTAATCAGGTACCATTCTAGAATGGGCGTTGTGAGGGTGCTAACACCTTCCTCACATGTAATCGACCCCCGAACCCTAAATCTGAAAAGAAGATCAATCCTTATTCTTAAATGAAGATAGGTGACCAATCACACCTAGGCTAAAAATGATTGGTGGCGACTCCATTGAACCCTGTCTAGTGGTTAGGTCTAGGGCCTAAAGTCGTTACGGCACCTTCCTAAACTACCAAATTGCTCTCTCAAATACCCCAATTAGCTGTTGGAAAAAGGAGCAAACAGCAGCAAAAGAACAGAACCGAAACAGAGTACAAAAAACAGGACAGGTTTGATTTTCCAAGGGTAAGGTGGATCCAACCATTTCTATTAATTTCAAGCTTTATGTATGTGTTAGAAGGATGGATTATAAGTGTAATTATGGTCTTAAAGTGCAGAATTGGTGGCTTGACAGTGAAGAAGAAATTGTCCAAGAAAAAGATTCCAAAGGGTAAACTACTTATCATTAGTTGATCTTAACATGTATGAGTGTTGTGATGTGTTTAAGTGTAAAATTGATATCAATTCATGAAAATATGGAGATTAAGATGATGATAAGGTGCTGTCTTAGTGTGGAACCCGATGAAAATAATTTAATTAAATTTGAACTATAATGTTTTATTATTGTGTATAGTGAAAATTAGAAAAGAAATCATTGTGTTTAAGTTATTAGCTTGAGGCATGATAAATGTTTATAAATGGAATGAATATGTACTGATTTATGAGAAATACTAAATTTATGGATATTATTAGAATTGAAAAGGAAGTGAAAGGAACACTAAGTTACCATTTCGATTTCAATCAGTACTTAGAAAAATCATAGAATTTGATCAATTTAGAGACAGTTTGATATGTTTTGGAATGTGATAGGGTTTTGGCCAAGCATGGTAGTTCATGGTGATGGTGTTGTTTGATGTTAATTTTATGTTAGATTAATAGAAAATAATATTAGAAATCATAAATCAACTAGAATTTAAATTAGTTAAATTAAATGGAATAATATCAAGATGTAGGGATGAAAATGGTGATTCGGCCATGGCATGGAGGACCAAAATTTTGTGTTAATTGATGTGTATTTGATGTGGAAGTAGTATAGAAAATTAATAGAATTAGTTTGGAATAAAGAAAATAGTTAAATTTAGAAAAATTTCAAGTATGGAAGAAAAGAGACATTCGGCCAAGGTGAAGGGGAAGGAGAATTCTTGGCCATTTTAAGCTCATTTAGGTCCTAAAATAATATATAAATTATTCTGAGAATTTAGGCCCAATCGAAATCAAAATCAGAGTTATATAGAGAAAGTTATAATTTTCTTACCGGTAAAAAATAGATCAAAAAATAAGGTTGCAGTAGGCTATATAATTTATTTTACAATATTAAATATTTTTATAATGAAAATATATAATATTGATAATATCGATATGATAATTTGCCGTTAAGAAAACCAAGGAGGACACTAGTGCTTATTCACAACATGGTAATAAATTATCATGTAATGGATATATATAATGAACATAAGGATACTATAATGCATATTTTGATATGAAATTAATTCTTTGAAATTATTTTGGAATATATTGGATTGAAAATTATGAACTGTGGTTGTGGTATTTCGGTTATTTCTGTGCATGAGAGTTATGATATACCTAGCTATTATGTTACCGAAATTTTAAAAATCTTATGAATTACTCTTTTTATATCATTAAATATTAATGACAAATGACTTATCAATAATTTCATCTATTTTATCTAAATTTATTATCTTCATATTCTATCGAAAAAAAAATTTTTAAATTTCATACAGAAGTATGAGGTGCCGATAAGAATCCAATAAACAATCATTAACATCTTATTATTTAATGCTTCTACTATTAATGTCAATGGCTCAAATAAAAGATAAGGCAGGGATTGTTAGGATGTTTGTCTGTTTCAGATTTCTAAAGGTAAGATTGAATATTTCTTGTTCGATTGAAGCAATGTAGCTGAGATCCTTATTACCAATAATATGGATCTGGTCCAACGTGTATAAACTTCTAAATTCTTTAAAAGCCCGTTTAACATGGCCATATTGTTTCATAAAGCTTAGCCATTAAATTTATCTGTCACCTCATTCTTGGCTTTCCTTCACATCAGAGTGACCTGATTTACGGATGGGGATTGGACTTTCAGCTTGGTTAATGTGCACAGGTAATTTCTGTACCTTCAATCACGCCTTTGCCCCTTTTTAAAAGAAAACAAAAAAAAAATCTTGTCCACTCTTTTCAACATGCTTTTTATAATGAAGCTTTATTTGACGGGGTGATCGAACCCAAAAAATTGGAACTGTTGATGCTGAATATGTAATTCACAATGCACTTCCTACGCTTGGAGGTTTGGCAGCAAACAAGGTAAGAAACTTGGTTAAAAAATACCACCTTATAAAATGGCTTCAAAGTTTAATTTTTTGTTTGATTGCGCCTCAACTTAATCCAGAGATGGATCTAAAATTTTCCAAAAGCTCCCTTGGATTACATGCTTTTCCGTTTAGAATGCATATGGACAAGGCCAAGGGGGTTAGGGGTTGAACCCCTGACCTTGCAGGTGCCATCACCTTTCACTGATCCTGATGGAAGATCTGAGGTAAGCCTAGAACTTACTCTTTATGCAAAGTCCAAGCTCACTTCACTATATAGCTATGGCCAAATAAACCTCCTCTTTGTCATTCATTATCAATTCATTGTCTGTAAAATTCTTCTCCACAGGTTAAAAAGCAATCCTACATCGAACTAGAGATCTTTAAAAACAGATGGAAGAGAGCTGTAAAGCAAGATGATTACTGGTTTGATTCCTACGAACAATCGACGAAAAAATAGCAGTAATGCTCATATTAGAGGATTAGAGGAAGAATTTGATTCTTTGAACGTGCATGTAACACAACCATTTTCAAAAAAAAAAAAACTGTACTAGTACCGTGGTAGTTGTGACGGACATTGAAAAATGAAAATCAACTGTAAGGACAAATCAATTTTCAATTATAGAAAAAAAATGAAAATGAACCTCATTTTTTACTTCAATTTTGAATTTTTGGTAAGACCAATTCGGATTCCTTCCAACCATGAAAGGATTCTACAGTCAAGTTCAGTGGCATGAAAAATTATGTGGAACAGAATTTAATATTATTTATATATTACTGGATAAATTATATAAGAATTAAACATTGGAAAATTAATATCATATTTCGGTACATGTTGAAAGTTAAAACTTGATATTCAAATGGTTGGCTTACCCATTCGTACGCCGAAAATAATGGCAAAAACAGCCAAAAGAACAAGGATGGGAAAGGGCACAAAAGAAACCCCATAGCAAAATAACCGCTATAGGAGATGACCACTAGAAAAACAACCAACAGGCCGAAAGGAAACCGTCTCTCTTAATAACTCTATCACCATGGCTACAACTAGTGAAAGGGCATGGTGATTCTCTACAGCGTTGCGAGGAACATTTCAAGCATCCCTTTCCAATACTTCAACTACGGCATCATGAACCTTTAAAACCTTCAAAAAAAAATCAATACCAAAACCGTTCTTATCAAAAGCACACCACTCCCAAAACATCAACCATAAGCGAACAATGATGAACTTGCTTCAACCTCAATAAAGCTCATTCAATCACATAAAACTAAAGAAAAGAACTAACCTAGCAAGCAGTCCTCAATAAACTCCACAATTTATGAAACACCTATATCCATCCTCACGCATGATAATCTAAACCCCACAACCCAAAAACATAAACAAGATTAACCATCAAGAAATTCTTTTCTTGAAGTCTAACACCAAAACAGCCTATATTATCCAAGACAGCAACTTTACGTAAAGGCAAAAACTCAAGAAAGAGGAGACAGAAGAGGAACTTGGACTATTTTAGAAGCTTCAGATCCCTTAGTTCAATTTCTTTTTGCCTCTCAATAACCTCACAATCCTCACAATTCAGAGAGAAGCCCAACATGGAAACATCTTTACTAAATTCCAAGTGTTTTTTACTTCCTCTATCATAGTTCAAAGTCAATTCTGAAAATCAGCATCGGAGAGTGACTTATTCGCAAACTTACCCCCTTGATTCTTATTGCTTGTAGCCTGATTCTTCTTAGGAGATTTTGTTGTGTAGAGGTTCCTAAATCTCTTCCAATGATTTTATCTTATGGTTCTCAAACTTTTTTGTTCTATGTCCAAACTCCTAACGAATGATCATGAAGATTATATTGGTTTATTACTGATCAAATCCAAACTTTTAAGTTTGTCTATATAATCACTATATCTTATATAACTACCACAAAGATTACAATCATATCATTGAGATTATAATATCAAAATAGTGTCAGGAGTCCTATTTTGGTTCTTTAAAGCAAGATAGTGTCGACCAACAGTCATGTAATTGAAATTAATTTCCTTGTCAATCTACTCAACAAACAATCATATTAAGATATGTAGGATGATTAATACTTTTAATATTGCTTTCTATTAGTTATTTATTATAAGGGCATTATAACATGCATAAAAATATCTTCATTATCAAGTTCAAATAGAAAAAATGGCATCTTATGCTTGCATGGCCTGAGATAACCAGTATATCAATGAAATCTTCATTAGCCCAACTCTAAAACTGCCTTCAAAAAATCTTCCAATTGTATGTTCCTTTTGAATTCATCAAGCATCCCTTTGATTTTATGTCAACCTTTAATGTTAGATAAATTTCAAAAAAGAGAACATAGATTTTTTCATATTACAAATCTTCTAATAAATTATAAAACCAAAGGAACTTCATCCATGCAATCTACAGCACTTTAGATAATGAATCATCCAAACAATTTTCAACAAGTTTTTGCAAGTTTTATTTTTCATTTTGAAGAAGAGATTGAGTAAAAGTTATCATAAAATATAAGGAACATCAAAAAGCACTAGCAAAAAAGTTACCTAGACAAACTTTTCTTTCACATTAGTGAAAATTAAGGTGAAAAGGAAAACTCTTATACAAACACAACATATAAGTTTGATTAAGAGTGTAATTGAACTGAGTCAAGCTGATTCATGAGAAGCTCGAGCTTGAGTCGAGACTTGGGGCTTGAAACTCCTATTGAACTCGATTGAGTTCTATTTTTCTAGTGTGAGTTCGACTCGAGAAAAAAATAAAACTACTTGAGCTTGTTCGATTAGGTTCAATTCTTATATTTACTTCAAACTCGATTATTTGTGCTTGAACTCAAGCTCAAATTAATTTTTTATAAATATTTTACAGACATTAAAGTTAAAATCTTAAATTAATAATTAAGATAATAAAAAGTATATTAAAATAAAAAGAAGTTTGATTAATCTCACTAGCTACTTGAGTAGAATATTAAGATACTCAAACTCGATTCGACCACTCAAACTATTCAAATTTGACTCAACAATAATCGAGTCAAGTTCAATTTTATCCAAATTGAACTTAAGTAGCTTGGAAGCACTGCTGTCTCATCTAGATTTATGTACATACACCTACAAAGAACAACTGAATCAAGAGAATAGATCTTATAGTGCTAAAATAAGAAAAGAAATTGAAAAGCCAAAATGAATTATTACTACATTAGAAATCTAAGGAACAAATGATTTTTACAAGTTGACAATAAAAGACATCCTTTTACACTCATTCAAATGCGCTGCAGATGATAGCTATGCATCTAAACCAACAATACGAGTTTAACCTAAATGCAAAATAAAAACAAACAACAAACAAAACACCAAAATTACATCCTATTATCTTAACAATCAAGCAAATTGCCGAAAAAAGTATCGGTGCAATGAGAAAAAGATAAAACATCTTTCAGTCTTCTAAGGAATAACACACACACATATCCAAGTTGACAACTATATCAGGAATTAATGAATGATTAGACAAAAAATAAATACAAATACATGAAGCATTGTATAAATAATCAGATATACATGGATAATTACGACAATAAAAATCAACCTATCATTCATGTTTCAATAAAAAGAACTGCAGATGAATAAGAAAGTCAGAATCGCCTGCTAGCAATTGTAGCAACAGAGATAGATACTGATTGAAAAGACAGCTTTGTGTAGATCATATGACAACGACAAAGAGCACGCCTGTACAAATCCATGTCCTTAGCATGAATGGCAACGAGCGTGCTCTCTCTCGTTGTCAACTGATAATTTGTCAAATCTGAAAGTAAAATCTGCAAAAAGAAATAATTGGAACATACTACAAATATGTTGCAGAGAAGCATTACTTAACGGAAAAGATACTCTATAAACAAAATGGTTTGCTTACCCACTTATGAAAGTACAAGCTGTTTGCTAATATACTTTCATAGAATGTCATAAAGTAAAACACAAGTTGTTTCATTGACCCCAAACCAGTAGGAATGCATCCAAAAATCATGATTCTACCAATGCTGAAAAGATAAATGTCAAAAAAATCAAGCAGCTACATGCAGAAACCATTCATAACTACATTATCCTCTACGCACAGCATCTCTATAGACATGTACATCTAAGAGCATTTACATTTCTTTGAAGTCATCAATGTCTTACATTTCATAAGCATCATCAACTATGACACTCCAAGCAAATTAACAATCTATACATATACGAATGAAGGAGATGGAAATTCCTTTCAACAGACAGGAATTTGTACTTTGGTTAATTAATATATGGAGAATCAAAAGTTAAAACATCAAGTCAACAGCTTAGAATTCATGACAAGATGGTATACCTAGATTTAAAAAGGAAAAGCATAATTTTGTAAGCATTGAAACTGGAAATAAGTAATATCACATGCAGTGACAGATGATAACTTTGATCTAAATGACAAACTAGACAAAGAAATATGATGGGAACCTTAACATCCTATACATCTATATTATTTCATAGACTTACCCACGATTCCGAGTCTTCCTAGCTGAACAAGATGGAAAAGGGGGAACTCATGCATATTATAAAGGCTTAGCTTAAATTATAAACAGTGCCCATGAAGCAATATAAACAACTCCCAAAGACTAAAGATAAAAGTATTTTAAAAACTTAACAAACATCTTACAATTTTGAAATTTTTTTTATTAAGAAGAAACTCATCAATAAATAACTAACAAGAAATTTTTATTGGATTTTAAAACCAAAGTGAGCAGCTGAATTCGCTGAAAAAAAAAAACTCAAGGGTTGACTACATGGGAAATAAACCAAAATTTTCTGGCGTTTGCATTTGCTCCATTTGTCTCAGTAACCAAGACCAAGACCAAATCTAAACTAAAGCAGTATAAACATTTCCAGAAGAAACAAAGCTCAGTTTCCTTACTCAAGCCAAAAAACAAATCTTATAAAACAACACAAAGCACAAAATATGCTAAAAACTTTAGAGCAATAAAAAACCCTAACCTTAAAATTCACCGAAAAAATAGAGCATAAAAGTAAGTTCAGAAAACATTTATGAAGAACAACCTTGAACCTATTTCCCAGATCCAAACCCAATTTTTCAATCACGAAAAGCATAAAATTTTTCATATTAAAGTAGAGAGAATGAACCCACTTGGCCACTGCTGTATAGTGGAAAACAAAACTATCGGAGGAAATCTGAAAAGCAGAGAGTTTGTTCAGAAAAGAAAAAAGAAAACAAAAGATTAAAAAATGGTAGTTGAAACAATGAAGAATTCATTCCACGAAAAGATAAACGATTAAACATATCAAGAGAAAGTATACTAAAAAGATCATTTTCATAATCGATGATTCCATGGTACCGTTTCGAAATCCCCCTCTTTGCCTGGGATCAAGATTTGCATGGATTGATCCAACGGTCAAAATATTAACACGTTGATTTGTATAATGCCAACAGCTGATCAGATTAAAAAGAGCAAAAACACAAAAGTACAAGATTAGATCCTTTCAATGTAAACTGAATGTACCGGATTGTTACCGTGGGTCCACGGAGCTTGAACAGAACGTACAGTGCTATGGAAGGGAGTCGAAACAAATGGATCATTTTAGAAGGTTGCTGAAGTTGGCGAATCAAATGTAGATGTGAGGGGCACGTGATGGAGAGTGTGCGTGGGGCTGAGAAGAAGCTGTCCTTTTCGGCTTTTCGTGGGGTAAAGAGACAAATTTCATTTTTTTTTCTTAAAAGTAGGGATAGATTGACTAAACTACCCCCAAGTTGGTTGGGTTACGACATTGTCCCTCGCGCTTGCGGTAGTGTTGCATAATGCATCTAGAAATGTGAAAAGTGTCTCGAAAAAATCCAACCCATATTGCGCTTTATGATCAAAATTTTGTCCGACATAATAAATAAAATAATAATAATTAAGGTACCTATTAAGTTAGCTACTGGTTTTTCTTGGTTGGGGTTAAGAGAAAAGATAAAAATTGGCGATGCTATGTACTTAACCACACAAAATGGTCAAAGGACGTAATTGGTTAGGGCACATGATAATTTGGAAATATTTGTACTTAAATCAAATTTATTTCATACTATTTAAACATGATTAATTATTGGATTATTTTAATTTGTGTTACTTAAATCTTACTCATATAATATAAAAAATAATTGTTAATTGTTTGAATTCGTTAAAGACTCGTTTATTAATTCAAAGTTTTACTTTCAAATTTAATCAATTTTGAAACAAATTATAAAAAATTTAAATTAATAAATTTAATTCAACTCATGAAAATAAATTAAAGTTAAAAATATAATTAATAATTAATGAATTAATTTAATTAATATTATATTAATAATAAATAATTTATAAATAAAAATATAAATATCATATTAAAAAATTTATTATTTATAATCAAGTTTAACTAATGAGTACCTTAATCATTTGAACTCCTACTTGAAATTGTGACGGCTAGTATTTTACTAATGAATTCAGTTATATAATACTTTAATGTTACTTAATCGAATAGGGTAGTGTCAAGTACCTATTTATAGGATATCTATAAATAGGTTTTGGGATACCATATAAACAAATAATTTTTATTACTAAACTCTATGAGATTATTTGTATAACATATGTTAAACGTAAGCCTTGCAAAATTAAATCTGCATAAAATCGACACTTCATCAGATTAAACTCTTCATGTTTTCTAACTGAATGTCACAAGGCAGATGATTTTTTTTTATTTCTTAAAAAAAAAAAAGAGGATGGAACGCTCGAGAAATGAGAAATTAAATACGTATGTTAGATTTGTACAGACTTGAGGTTGGTTTAGTGATTCTTTTTGTGTAAACTTGGACTTTTTATGATATATAATTGAATGTGAAATAAAATACATATGCATTCTTCTATTTATATGGTATTTTGTTGTTAAAAATTTTGCATATATTATTAAATGTGTTTTCGTTTTGGGATCTCTTTCTAGAGACTTGAATCAGCTATGCTTGCTATTTAAGATAATTGAGGTTAGCTTGGATATGATTCCGTTGGTTCCCATTGATTTTCGACAATAGATGCTGATGCGCACGGACAAGAGAAAACGTAGATTGGAGTTTGAAGGGGCTGAAAACGCAAGGACAGAAACAAAGTTGATGAATGACAACTTTTGAAACCTAGACCCGAAGCCTAAAGAGACTCGAACCCAAAGGTATTGGACCTTAACCCTACGAATAAGAATTCGAGAACCTAAGGTATAGCAATGGTGGATGGTGAAGAAGGAGGCGCCACAAGGAAGAAGACCTTGATAAGCCTAGTAGAGAGGGAACCCAAGAGAAAGGCACACTCAATATCTGAAAATTCACTTAACTGATCTATTCATCAATAACGTTTACAAGGTATTTATAATAATACCTAGCACTTAAGCCCATAAACAAGTGGGCTAGAATTAACACCAATAGAAAATAAGACTAAACCCAAATTCATGCCTAAACCTAGTTACATAAAATAAATAGTCCAAAACACAACAAGACTCAATCGTGGGCTATCCAAACACTTAGCCCATCTTATTGTTAAGCTAAAATAAGACAGTAAACCATGCTCATGTCGTTTGGGCTTCCAAGTAAGTATAGATGTCTTGGGACTCTTCATGGAAGCTTCCTTGACACTTCAATGATGCCAGAGCTTGTTGCATTAATGAGGCCAAGGCTTGTTGCATCTTCTTAGCTCGAGCTCGGGTAATTGGACCTCCTTGGATGACCAATGGATCCTTAGCATCACGAACATCACGAGCAAGTGGATCTCCATCATTCCCCCTCTCCTCAAAAGGATTTGTCCTCAAATCGCATATACCTTCATCAAAAGAAAAGGGAGAAAGATCAGAAACATTAAAAGTAGCAGATACACCATACTCACCAGGAAGATCCAATTTGTAGGCATTATCGTTGATCTTCTCTATGACTTGGAATGGTCCATCTCCTCGGGGATGCAGCTTGGTTCGTCGCTGAACAGGAAACCTCTCCTTTCTCATATGCACCCAAACCCAATCACCAGGCTCAAAGACTACTTTCTTTCGATGCTTATTTGCTTGGGTGTTATACTGCTCAGTCTTCTTTTCAATAGCTTGACGAACTCTCTCATGGAGTTGCTTCACAAACTTAGCCTTCTGTTCTCCATCCATGTTACTTTGCTCCGCACTAGGTAATGGCAACAAATCCCAAGGAGTAAGAGGATTGAAGCCATAAACAACTTCGAATGGAGAGCAACTAGTAGTGGAGTGAACACTGCGGTTATATGCAAACTCCACATGGGGCAAGCAATCTTCCCAATTCTTCAAATTCTTTTGGATAATGGACCTCAATAAGGTAGATAGGGTTCGATTGACAACCTCAGTCTGTCCATCAGTCTGGGGATGACAAGTGGTGGAGAATAACAATTTCGTTCCCAACTTTCCCCATAACGTCTTCCAAAAGTAACTAAGGAACTTGACATCACGATCGGAAACAATAGTCCTCGGTACGCCATGTAGACGTACTATCTCTTTGAAGAAAAGGTCAGCAACATTGCTCGCGTCATCCGTCTTGTGGCAGGCGATGAAATGAGCCATCTTAGAGAACCTGTCAACCACAACAAAAACAGAACCTCTACCGCGTTTTGTTCGAGGCAAGCCCAAAACAAAATCCATAGAGATATCAGTCCACGGAGTAGGAGGAATGGGTAAAGGAGTATATAAACTATGATTATGAACTCTAGATTTAGCTTGCCTACATGAAATGCATCTAGCACATAACCTCTCTACATCTCTCCTCATGTTAGGCCAAAAGAAATGTTCTTGCAAAACATCTAGAGTTTTCCTAACTCCAAAGTGACCCATTAATCCTCCACTATGGGCTTCTCTAACTAACAGCTCGCGCAATGAACTCCTAGGCACACATAATTTATTTTCTCTAAATAAGAACCCATCGTGCCTAAAGAACTTGCCAAAACCAGATGTAGCACATGCATCATAAACATTACCAAAATCAACATCATCAGCATAATGTTCTTTGATATACTCAAATCCTAAAAGTTTAGCATCAAGAGTAGTGATAAGAGTATACCTACGAGATAACGCATCAGCTACGACGTTCTCTTTACCTTGTTTGTACTTGATCACGTATGGGAACATCTCAATGAACTCTATCCACTTGGCATGACGGTTATGCAGCTTACTCTGTCCTTTCAAATGCTTTAAGGACTCATGATCAGTGTGGATGACAAATTCTTTGGGCCACAAGTAATGTTGCCATGTCTCCAAGGCCCTCACTAACGCGTACATCTCCTTGTCATATGTGGGATAGTTAAGTGCTGCTCCACTTAACTTCTCACTAAAGAAAGCAATTGGGCGTTTTTCCTGCATAAGCACAGCTCCAATACCTACACCTGAGGCATCGCACTCAATCTCAAAAGTTTTAGTAAAGTCAGGCAGAGATAACAAAGGAGCAGAACAAAGTTTATCCTTAAGCAAATTAAAAGCATGCTCTTGTGCAGGACCCCAATGAAATGCAACATTCTTTTTGACCGCTTCAATCAAAGGTGCAGCTATAGTGCTAAAATCTCTAACGAATCGACGATAGAAACTAGCTAAACCATGGAAACTACGCACCTCAGAAACAAACTTAGGTACAGGCCAATCTTTAATTGCCTTTACCTTCTCAATATCAACAGAAATGCCATGTGAAGAAACGACATACCCAAGAAAAACAATCTTATCAGTGCAGAATGTACATTTCTTAAAATTGGCATACAAACTTGCATTCCTCAAAACAGTAAGAACATTCCTAAGATGCTCAACATGCTCATGCAGACTCTTACTGTAGATCAAAATGTCATCAAAATAGACAACCACATACTTACCAATGAAATCACGTAAAACATGGTTCATTAATCTCATGAATGTACTGGGTGCATTAGTCAAGCCAAAAGGCATAACTAACCACTCGTAGAGACCATGTTTAGTCTTAAATGCGGTTTTCCATTCATCACCTTCTTTCATACAAATTTGGTGATATCCGCTCTTTAAATCGATTTTAGAAAACATGCATGCACCATGCAATTCATCAAGCATATCATCTAGCCTATGAATAAGATAGCGGTACTTTACAGTGATTTTGTTGACGGCTCGGCAGTCAATGCACATCCTCCACGTCCCATCTTTTTTTTTGGCACAAGCAGTACGGGCACGGCGTGCGGACTCATGCTCTCTCTCACATAACCTTTCCTCATGAGCTCCTCAACTTGCCTTTGAAGCTCCTTCGTCTCCTCGGGATTACTTCTGTAGGCTAGACGGTTAGGAATGGTAGCTCCGGGGACAAGGTCAATCATGTGCTCGATCCCACGAATCGGTGGTAATCCACTTGGGATCTCCTCAGGGAATACATCCTCGAACTCCTGCAACAATGAGACAACATCAGTAGGCAAAGTATCATGGAGTTCAGCATCAATAAAATAAGAATCTTTAAATAAGAGTAAAAGGATAGGAGACTTAGCAAGAAATGCAGTCTTCACATCTCGGGGTTTGGCATAGCAGCTCACTGTTTTGCTTTCCTTGTTTTCCTTCTTTTCTTTCTGTTCTTTAGCTTGCTTCCTTTGCTCATCATGTTGCTCCTTTAGCCTTAATTGGTCCTCATAAATCTCCTTGGGGCTAAGGGGAGCAAGAGCGATCTTCTTGCCATCCATAGTAAAGGAATAACGGTTAGTGTACCCGTCGTGGATGACTCTCCGATCATACTGCCACGGTCTGCCCAGCAACATGTGGCTAGCTTGCATGGGCACCACGTCACACAACACCTCATCGTGATACCTTCCAATACGAAAAGGAACCAAGACTTGCTTCACCACGTTGACTTCACCACAGTCATTAATCCACTGCAACTTATATGGGTGGTGATGCTTGGTAGTAGGCAACTTTAACTTATCAACAAGGTATGTGCTAGCAACATTAGTACAACTCCCACCATCAATGATTACAGTACATACCTTGTCACGAATATGGCATCTCGTATGGAAGATGTTCTCGCGCTGTGCCTCATCCTCAAACTTCACATGAGTAGTAAGAGCACGCCTAGCAACAAGTGCTTCACCATGAGCAGCATACTTAACAACTTCTTCTTCATCAACATTTTCTAACGCATGCATCTCATCTTCTACACCGATTTCAGAACCTTCACTCTCAACATCTCCATTCCCATGCATGATCATCACTCTACGATTGGGACACTGTGAGGCAATATGTCCACGACCTAAACACTTGAAACACTTAATGTCACGTGTCCTGCTTTGGGATGCTTGGGCAGGTTCAGTCTTGGGCTTTGGAGGGCCCTCAGGCTTGGGCTTGGCATGGCTCTCTGACTTAGGCGTAGACACAGGCTTATCATCCCTACGAAAGGTGTTAGATTTCCAAATAGGAACTGAACTAGGAGTGAAACGGGATGTACCTTTCCGTTGGAGTTGCCTTTCGACTTTGATGGCCACATGCAGCATCTCCTCTAAGTCCATGTAATGCTGCAACTCTACTACATTGGCAATATCACGATTTAAGCCTTGGAGAAAACGAGCCATAGTAGCTTCTGCATCCTCCTGGATATTGGCTCGGATCATGGTTATTTCCATCTCTTTGTAGTAATCCTCAACACTCTTTGAACCCTGGGTAAGACCTTGGAGCTTCTGGTATAACTCTCTGTAGTAATGAGTAGGAACAAATCTCTTCCGCATGATACGCTTCA
Organism: Heritiera fomes; assembly: GCA_032173925.1. Taxonomy (NCBI): domain Eukaryota; kingdom Viridiplantae; phylum Streptophyta; class Magnoliopsida; order Malvales; family Malvaceae; genus Heritiera; species Heritiera fomes. The sequence continues at coordinate 13,341,071 of JAPDPM010000011.1, forward strand.
TCTCATCCCATGTAGACACTGGAGGATCACCATATCTTCTTCTACTAGTGACTAACTGATCCCACCAAACCATAGCATACTCTATGAACTCAATTGCTGCAAGTTTGACCTTCTTTTCCTCAGAGTAGTGGTGGCAGTCAAACACCATTTCAATCTTCCTTTCCCACTCCAAATATGCCTCAGGATCATTCTTGCCTTGGAAAGGAGGAATCTTCAATTTTATACTGCCAAGGTTTCCATCCATCTTCTCCTTGCCTCTATCACAGGCTCTATCAACTCGATCTCTATACCCATGGTACCTTCTATGATGTCTATCGATCCCAGACTCTTCGTTCGAATCATACCCAACATTACCATCATACTCGTCATTGGCAACAACTTTACTCTTTAGACGAGAAGTATCACCTTGCTGGATCTTTGCAAACCGAGCGTCATGTTGGTTCAACTTATCATGAATGTCATTGAATTTCACGTCCATCCGTTGGAACTGTTGTTGCATTGCCTGAAGCATGAATTCAATTTTTTTAAAGTCGGACTTATCACCTTCAGAAGACATTTTCAACAAAGATATCCTCACGTGTTTACACTCGTGTTTCACTCAAGTAATTTGGCTTTTCTCTACTAATGTTTCTCACACACTCCTGTTTTTTTCCCTTACTCTACCTTAACTCTACAGGTTCACAATCGCACTAGAGACTCAATCAAAGAATCAACATCACAAAATCAACTAATTCACCAGGTATTTTCACCAAGTATTTTTTTTTGATTTTTTTTCGAATTCTCTTTTTTTTTTTTCACAAAAAGGTACGGCTAGGGCTAGGGTGACTCAAAGAAAGAAAGACAATAAAAAAAATCAGAAAAATAAAAAAAATCACTAGAAGGACCAAAAAAAAGAAAAATAGCCTAAAACTATAGGAAAACAATGGAATTTGGCCAAGATAAGGTATGGCCAGTAAAGCAAAGCTTAACTGGTTCGGTTTCTTTCGTTGTTTTCTTTAAAACGGGTACTCGCACACCTCCTAACTCAACCAAAATTTTTGGTTTGAACAGTACCGCAACAATTTTTTTTTTCGAATTCTTCTTTTTTTTTTCTGAATTCTTTTCTTTCTTTTTTTTCCTCTTCTTTTTTTTTTAATCTGAGTTTTGCGGTTTCCTTGAAAAGAGTAGGGGTGCAGCTATGTGTTTTTTTTTTGAAGTGGTGCGATTAGGGTTTTTTTGAGGAATTGCGGCTAGGGTTTTTTTTTGGAGGTATGCGACTAGGGTTTTGGAGAGATGCGGCTAGGGTTGTGAGGAAGTGCAGCTAGGGTTTTGAGGAATTGCGACTAGGGTTTTTTGATTGAAGGGGTGCGACTAGGGTTTTGATTGAAGGGGTGCGGCTAGGGTTTTGAAATAAGTGGCAGCTAGGGTTTAGGGTTATGAAATAAGTGGCGGCTAGGGGGTTATGAATAAGTGGCGGCTAGGGTTCTACCGAAAGTGAGAGACGCACAAAAAAAAAACCAGAAATTGAAACCAACAAAAGAAAAAAAATCGAAACCAACAAACCAAAAATCGAAAAGTGAGTGACGCAGAAACAAACCAGAAAATCGAAACTTAAGCTCTGATTACCAACTGATGCGCACAGACAAGAGAAAACGTAGATTGGAGTTTGAAGGGGCTGAAAACGCAAGGACAGAAACAAAGTTGATGAATGACAACTTCTGAAACCTAGACTCGAAGCCTAAAGAGACTCGAACCCAAAGGTATTGGACCTTGACCCTACGAATAAGAATTCGAGAACCTAAGGTATAGCAATGGTGGATGGTGAAGAAGGAGGCGCCACAAGGAAGAAGACCTTGATAAGCCTAGTAGAGAGGGAACCCAAGAGAAAGGCACACTCAATATCTGAAAATTCACTTAACTGATCTATTCATCAATAACGTTTACAAGGTATTTATAATAATACCTAGCACTTAAGCCCATAAACAAGTGGGCTAGAATTAACACCAATAGAAAATAAGACTAAACCCAAATTCATGCCTAAACCTAGTTACATAAAATAAATAGTCCAAAACACAACAAGACTCAATCGTGGGCTATCCAAACACTTAGCCCATCTTATTGTTAAGCTAAAATAAGACAGTAAACCATGCTCATGTCGTTTGGGCTTCCAAGTAAGTATAGATGTCTTGGGACTCTTCATGGAAGCTTCCTTGACACTTCAATGATGCCAGAGCTTGTTGCATTAATGAGGCCAAGGCTTGTTGCATCTTCTTAGCTCGAGCTCGGGTAATTGGACCTCCTTGGATGACCAATGGATCCTTAGCATCACGAACATCACGAGCAAGTGGATCTCCATCAGATGCTAGCTTCAAATAGGCTGCATCCTTTTTATATTTGTTATAAATTAATATATATATTATGGCTTTTTTGGTTATCATATGTATCTTCATCTGTTTTACGGTCTGAAATTAAGCATGTTCAGGATATATGTGTGTGTATATATATATATATATATATATATATTATGGCTTTGCTTTAAAGTTATGCCATTTTGAGATTTTTTCTTGATCTGAAAGCCCTCTTGAGATTAGTTGCCAAGTTTTGTTTTTCTATAATAAGGAGAAGATTGAAAGCTATGTATTTTCTGCGGTTCTGTGACAGTGAAAGAGAGGTCTAAATTATAATGGAGAAGAAGAAGTATCCAATGAGGCCAGAGACCAGAGTATTATACAGTGCAGAAGGAGATGAGGCAATGTGTTATTGCTTCCGTGCACCGTGCTATTTGTGTTATCTTCAATGAGATTGTTGCAACAAAAATCCTTGATTTTTAACATGATAATTGTAATCTGCTAATTCCTTCATTATAGTTCTTCCATTTTTTTTAAGTTCTTTGTTTTCCCTTTCTTTTTGGGGTCATATTTTGGTTCATCCTAACCTACTTCAAATACTGCATTTTTGGTTTTGCACTTTTGCTCATTTATTTTTTGATTTGGATTAAATGTTATGTCAAATTGGATCAATAAAAAAAATACTGCTGTTTCTTTTTATCTTTTCCTTACTGCCTTTCTATCTTTCATGCTACAATAGAATGAACTACTTTGAACAACTAAGAAAGGATGCAATTGTTGTAGTTTTATGATTATAAAGAGCTGATCATATAAGATTTCTATGAATCCAACGTATCTGTTATTGGAAATCTATTGAGGACTTTAGACTTTTTTCTTAAAAAAGGAGGATTAATATTTCAAGGCATCCCTTTCCTAAAACTCAGTTGAAAATTAAAAGTTTGTGCCTTCTGTTTTCTTCATGTTCAATACAGCATTTAGTTAGTTAAGATTTTGCAATGGTGTTTAAACAATCTTGATTGGCTACTTTAGGTTAGCTTACAATTTTCTTCTTCATTTGTTAGATACTGATTGTTAATATATGCTGAAGAGGATTATAGGTAGATTGTTAAGGAACACAGATCCATGTTCAAGTAGTACTATGACTTCTCCTTTAATAGAGAGTGTAAATGCAAGTGCATATGGTCTTCCTACAATTCAATCAATCTGTTCTAATTTACATAGGATTAATTAAAGGTATAAATCCATCATAATCATGGGATTAATGATGGAGCAAATTTTTTTTGTATGTAAACCACAAGTATCTTCATCTGTTTTAATGGTCTGAAACTAATCTTGTTTGAAACTTCGTCATAGTTAAGGCTCCTCATCTCTTCCCAAAAATGTATTTAGTTAAAGTCGAACTTGAGAGCTTTTCCCACAGGCTCTTCCCACAAACTCAACCTACATTGCTAACTAAGTCACAACTCATGGGTTAATAATTGAGCAAAATTTTTTTCAATACAAATGCAGTTCTCAAATCCATGCTGCTTTTAATTTGCTCATGCCTTTGCGGCAAATTCTATAATAAGATCACAAAAATTAACTTTATTGTAAGGTCATTGAATTAGAACCATTGGATTAGTCAAATCTAATTTAAACCATTGATTAAATTTATAAAATTAAAAAACACTTTAACCTGGTAACCTACTAAATCAGTTATTAAAATTAACACTATTTACTAAATATTATTAAAATTATAGTATTATATTACAAATATAATCTTGTTATAATTGTAGTAGTATTCTTCTTTTTATATAAACTTTTTTACTGTTTTTAAACCTTAATTCCTAAATCATTAATCCTAAATTCTAAATCATAAATCCCTTTATTCCAATTTTTTTCTGTTTCACCTTTAATCCAATTTGTAACTGTTTTAATATTTTATAAATCCTAAACCTTAAACCTAACATCAATCAAATAATTGTTCTTCAATCTTTATGGATAACTAAAATTAAAATTTTGTTATATGAATTTCGTTAACGAATATTTAAAAATTACTTTTTAAACAACTATAAGGCCTTTGTTAATATTATTAGGGTAGTTGTACAGACTATAAAAGTGAAATAAATTCATGAAATGTACTATGAAGTATTATATATAATATAAGATATTAATATTTATATATATATATATATATATATATAATACTTTAACATAACGTTCTTAGGTTATGTTTGGCACATAGGATGATGGATAAGATATGATGATAATTATCTTATCTTATGTTTGATGCACACATTAAGGGAAGGGTTGGATTGCAAGGAGGATTAGTCATCCCCTTAGTATAGGATAACTCAATCATCTCCAAAAGGTGAGGATTATTTTTAATCCCATAGGATTAAAAATAAATGCTCATATTTTATTATTTTATCCTTAACATTTATATTTAAAAAGTAACTTAAACATTTAATAAAATAGTAAGGATCTTTAATTAGTTAATATAATTTTTTCCTTCTTTTTCATTTTTCCTTCTTTTTCTTTCTTTTATTTTTTTTCTTGTTTGTGATTAAAGAAAAACTATAATTTTGATAAAATAATATTTTCTTGTACACATTTTTTTAAATTATTTTTTAGAAAATAAATTTTCAAACATAAAAATTATTATAAAATATATTTTTAACTAGTTTTTTCTTACATTTAAATTTTTATTTTTTCTTTCTTAATTTTTTTCTTTTTGCTTGAAAAAAAATGAAAGAAAAATGACTATTAACCATAAATTATTAGAAATTATATATTTTTTAATTCATCACAATTGAATTATTAAATTTAACTTGTATTTTTCTTTTCTTTTTTTATTTTCTATATTTCCTTATAATTGACAAAAAAAGAAAGAAGATAATTAAACCATAAAAATAAAGAAAAATATTTAAGATCAGTCTTTTGAAAAATTTAATGTAATTAAAAAATAAACTTATTTCCAAGAAAAACTCAATTTTTTAAAAAATATATATTTAATTTACAATAAAAAATTATTTTAAATTTAAATAATATAAAAGAAATAAAAACAAAAAGGAAAAAAGGAAAAAAAGAAAAAAATGAAAAAATACAGAAAATGCTTTTTATAAAAATTCATTTCTTAACACAATAATTTTTTTGAAAAAGTAATATAAATTTTTTAGATGCAATTTTTTATTAAAAAATCAGCTAATAAATTGAACTATTAATTATAGTATTATAAATAATATTCAAATTTTTAATTTATATTTATAACAAAAAAAATTATAAATTTAAATTATGTTACTTTAAAAAAGATTACTTAAAAAAATCATTTTATACTATTTTTAATTTTACACATAACAAATATTGTGAAAGATATAAAAAATCATTCTATCATATTTTTAATCCTTGTATACACCAAACATAAGATAGGATGATATAATCTAATCTTATCCTATCTATAATCTTATATTATCTTATCCTATCTTCATTCTATGCACCAAACATGACCTTAGGATACTCGATATCAACTAAACTTTTACTAATTTTAAATAATTGAAGATAATATAAACGTTATTATGATTACATCTCTTTGTCAAATTAATTGGGGTTTTGCATGTGGAAGGCCTATAATATTTCTACCAAATATTTGTCATAATATATGACAATCATGAGTAATTTATTATTCTTTTAATTAAAGGAATAAAGAAAAGCAAAGAAAAATTCAAAATTAACTTGCTCATAAATTTCCAAAGATATACATAACGCCAATATATTTGATATTGCTTATGCTAGCTGTTTACCATAAAATTAATACGCTCTTATGTAATTAAAAAAAAATGAATCGAATTTTAACATTGGCTTAAATTAAGCCTGGTGATTCATGTTTTCTTGTATTGTGTAAAATTATGTTCGTTTCGTATAAAATACAAAAATTTCTTATCAAATTTGTATTAACGCAGCAAAATTTTGTAATGAAAAAAATATGATAACTAATCGTAAAATTTATGCGATTCATCATAAAATTTATGACAGTTATTGTAAAATTTATGATATTCATCATAAAAATTATTAGACGCATCGTAAAATTTATGATATTCATCATAAATTTTATTAAATTCATCATAAATTTTATAAGAATAATCATAAAATTTATTAGATTAATCGTAAAATTTATGAGATTCATTGTAAATTTTATGACATTCATTGTAAAATTTATGGTATTCATCGTAAAAACTATTAAACTCATCGTAAATTTTATGATATTCATCGTAATATTTATTAGATTCATCGTAAATTTTATAAGATTAATCATAAAATTTATTCGACTAATCATAAATTTTAGTAGATTTTTCGTAAAATCTATGATCGTAAAATTTAAGAGATTCATTGTAAAATTTATGAAATCCATCGTAAAATTTATTAGATCTATTGTAAAAATGTATAGTATTCATCGTAAAATTTATGAAAGTCATCATAAAATTTATTAGTCTTTGTTGTACAAGAATTTGATGAAGATTAAATAACTTAAACTTAGTCTCGAAGTTGACATCTTTATTTATAAAGAATAATTCCAAATGATATGATCCTTCAATCAAACGAGATGATTTTTCATTTGTGTTGTTTGATTCAACAACACAATTGTTTAACAAGATCAGATCTTTTGGAATCCAATGGTCATGTTTCTTAACTATTTAAGGTGAAAGAATAACTATAGGAGAAGTTTATAACTTTTTAGACAAAAATTAGCTTTTTTATTCACTTATATACTAGAGCAGTCGAATGCCTGAAAATAGCAGTCAAAGGCCTTAGTGTAATTTTGAAACAAAATACAACATCCAAGCAGGGCAGTCGACAGCTTTCTCAGGGCAATCGACAGCCCTAAAGTAATTTAAAATCCGAAATACACTTCGTATGGGCAGTTGACTGCCTTCCCAAGGCATCCAACTGCCCCTAAGTGCAATTTTTGGACAAAATATATACTGCATAAGGGTAGTTGACTACCCTATACTTTTAGTAAAAATCATTTTATAACGATTTTACTCAACCTGGAATCAAACCAAACACTAGTTTTACTTGCCCATTGATTAATCATCATTTTAATTAATCATTTCCACTTTATTTTGAAATTTTTCTAGCAGACTCATTGCAAAATTTATGACATTAATCGTAAAATTTATGAGAATAAGTATAACAGTACTAGAATAAACATAAAAATACGATAACTAATCGTAAAATTGATGAGAATAAGCGTAAAATTACTAGAATAAGTATAAAAATAACGATAACTAACCTTAAAATTGATGAAAATAAGTGTAAAAATAGTAGAATTATGATAATTAATTGTAAATTTATAAGATTTATCGTAAAACAAAAGTGTAAATATACTAGAATAATGGTAAAATTATGTTTATTAATCATGAAATTATTATATTTATTGTAAACATACGAGAATAAATGTAAAGTTATTAGAATTAACTTAAAACTATTAGAATCATCGTAAAATTTATGAGACTAATCATAAAATCTATAATATTCATCGTAAATTTTATGAGATTCATCATAAATTAAATGAAATTCATTGTAAAATTTATTAGATTCATCGTAAATTCATGTGATTCACATAAAATTTATTAGATTTATTGTAAAATTTTATTCATTCATCGTAAAATCTATGAGATTCATCATAAAATTTATTAAATTCATCGTAATACATTGATCGTAAAATTTATTTGATTGATCGTAAAATTTATGACATTTATCATAAAATATTTAAGCAATCTTAAATTAACAGTAAAATTATTGTAATTCAGCATAAATTTCATGTAAATAATTATAAAAACAATATAAAGAGTTTAAATAAATGATAATTAACAGTAAAATAAATCTCATATTGAATATGGCAGTCGACTGCTATATTTAAGAAGTCAACTGCCTATATGACAGAATCAATCTGTCGAGTAAAATAATTGAGGAAGTCAACTTCTATACACGGGCAGTCGACTTCTCAAACTTTTTTGGGCAATTACATTATGTCGTTGAATAGTTTTCTTAAAAATATTAATGTATAATATTGTAATTTAATTTTTTTAACGGTTAAAGGTGAATTAAAATATTTTCTTATCTTTTAAAAGGATAGAAATGTAATTTAAATTTTTTAATTAAATTTAAGTTTACCTGTTAACCTGTTAAGTCATTATTAACATATTTATTTAACTTTAAAATTTTATTCAATTTCTTATGAGATATTGAATATCTCATGAGATATCATAACCTTACAGTTGTAGACACTTAATTTTATCTTATTATTGTTATTATTATCTTTTCTTTTCTTTATTATTATTATTATTATTATTATTATTATTATTATTATTATTATTATTATTATTATTATTATTATTATTATTATTATTATTATTATTATTATTATTATTTTCATTTATTTTTTTTTTGTTCCATCAGCATTGAATGGGGTTCAGTACCCCATACCCGTCAACCTCCACAATTGCCCATCTCCCCAGGCCGTCCTATCTCTGCCGGTCACCAACTCTGTCACCCGATCCCATCTACACCAAACCCAAGCCAAGCTTGCTCCCTCTAAAAACCCCATCCACAACCACCCGAAGGGACCAGAGGGAACCCCTCTTCATCATCACCGAAGCACCCAGGACTCCCTTACCATCGAGCCTCACCCGAACACTAACACCCCGAAACCTCCTTTCCCTCAAAACTCAGCACCCAAGAACCTTCAAAAACCACCAATCTCAGCACCACCTCTGCCTCTGTCGAGAACACCAAGCCACCAACCACTGCTATTATCAAACGAACCCCCAATCTCATTATCACTAATTGAATCCCAAAATCCGAAAACCCCAACACCCATAACCCACCATCAACGGCCCCAACATCATCCTCACCACCCTCAACCCTCAACCCTTCGCCGCCACCACCGAAACACCCACCTGCAAAAAAACACACAAAACCAAAAAACCATAACAACACAAAACCCAAAACGTCCGAACCATCAAACCAAAAAAAAAGAAAAAACAACAAAAAAAAGAGAGGAGGCCGAGGGTTTCAACCTCAGATCCGTTGGGTTGGAGACGTTTTCGAAGAAAAAGGAGGCCGGAAACGAAAAGACTAGGTTGAGGAGCATCGAAAAGTGGTGAACTTTTTGGGATTTGGCCACTGGAGACGGCGGCCGGCGGAGACGCACAATGGTCCGGCATGGCCGAAAATTGCCTGGTCGGGAGCTTCAAAGGCTCTGGGATTTTTTTTGTAAAGGAAAGAAGAAATGAAGAGATAAAAAAAAGGAAGGGTTTTTATAACCGAAAAAAAAAAAGAAAAAGATCCGCATGCGACTCGAATCCGACCCGAGGATCCGCGTGCCCGACCCAACTCCAACCCTCTTCGCCTGACCCGCGTGCCACCAGCCGACCCGACCGTTCCACGACCCACTTTTGCTGGCAGATTTGGGCCTTGCAGTTGGGCTCGATTTTTGGGCTTCTTGAAGGCTTATTTGGGTTTCAAGCCCAATTTTGTTTTGGGTAAAAATTTTAATTTATTATTTACTCTTTATTTATTTATTTGTTTTATTAAATAATTTATTTTAGATATTCTTAATATATTTTTTCATAGAAAAAAATAAAAAATATAATAAAATAATAAAATAAATGTTTTTTATTTTAATCTAAATAAATAATAAAATTTAAATTTAATTAAATGAAGTCCGATGATGGGATGTTACAGAAGTCACAAGTAGTGATTCCTAACTGTGATTCCTAACTGATCCCTAGGTGAGAGGAGTCTACTAAATGTTGCCAAAAGTATTGGAATATTTAGTATGATTTTTCAATAATTTAAATTTTTATTAAAAATGAAAACAAATAAGTTTTTTTTAAAACAAAGAAAACTAAATAAATAAATAATGAAATTTAAATTCAATTAAATGAATGCCGGATGATGGGATGTTACGGAAGTCACAAGTAGTAATTCCTAACTGATCCCTAGGTGAGAAGAGTCGTACTAAATGTTGCCAAAAGTATTGGAATATTTAGTATGATTTTTCAATAATTTAAATTTTTAATAAAAATGAAAATGAATAAGTTATTTTTAAAACAAAGAAATATAAATAAATCAACAAATAAATAATGAAATTAAAAATTAAAAATTCATTTGCATCATATATTATTTGTTTGCATCATATGCATTCATTTAATTTCCAAATAAACGTGAATCTACCGAGGATGAGATTTTATAGAAGTCACAAGTAGTGATTTTTTAGAAATCTCTAGGTAAGGAGAATTATTTCAAATGCTACCAAAAGTATTAGAATATTTGATTTAATTTTTCAATAAAAGATATTCATATTTATTTTCAACGTAAAACTTATTTTAATATATATGGTAATTTTCGAAATGGGTGTGAGCCCTTCTGAAGATGAGATTCTGTAGAAGTCACAAGTAGTGATTCTTAAGAAATCTCTAGTTGAGGAAAATTATTTCAAATGCTGCCAAAAGTATTGGAGTATTCGATTTAATTATTCAATACAAAAAGGTGCACATTTACTTTCGAAAAATAAAGTTTAACTTTTTAAAATAAAACAAAATAAATTTACAAATAAAAATGATTTTGAATAAAAAAGATTGCAATAAAATAAGAATTATTTTTAAATATTAATTTAAGATCATTTTATTAAAATTAAAGGATAACACATCATTATTGTGGTACCGTTTTTTAACGGGCGTCATGGGGTGCTAATCCTTCCCCACGCATAATCGTAGTCCCGGGCCCAATTTTGTTTTCGCAGACCAAAAATTGTCTTTTTCATAAAACTTAATTAATTTTGAGATTTTGTTAAAAAGATAAATATTTTAGGTGGCCAATCACACCTAGTAAAAAAAAGATTGGTGGCGACTCTTTGTTTTTAAACATTTTTCAAAATCGTCGAGCGCAAACCGTTACAACAGCTTGGCGACTCCACTGGGGACGTGTTTTTGAGAGTCTGGTCATTAACTAATCATGTATTATCCTAAGTTTTAATCTAATAGTCTTAATTTTCTTCAACTTCTAATAATTTGATTTGCATTGATGTCTTATTCATGTCATTCTTTATTTTTGTATATATTATTGCTAATAAATTGTAAGACCTGATTCTACACTACTGTAGACCCAAATTTCATAAAATTTGATAATGAAAATTAAATAAATAATGAATGTTGATTTCCACTTGGGTGAAAAGCTCCTTAACTTAGGATGTGAATGGAGCAATTTCTGTGAAACACTCTATGGGCGAGTACTATAATGGAACAGCTCGCTCAGGGGATGATCGCCAATGCATGATGGCGAGTTGGTTTAATTGCCTGTTTGGCGAATAGGTAAGTTCGCCAAGTTACTGGATTAAGATGATCGCCCGAATAGGGCGAAGGCTTGTGATCGCCCATATAGAGTGAGTAAATTAAAAAGATAAATGGTGATCGCCAAGTAAAGGAAATCAGCTCGTAATCGCCAAATTTTAGGTTGGCATCAAGACAAACGTTGATGCCAATTGGCAAGTTAAGGACTATTGGTGAGCATAAGAATACTAGCGAATTGAAATAAAGTGGGCGAGCTGAGGTCTCAAGTTGCGTAGGCGAACTGGAATCAGCACGTGTGGACAAAATGGAAATAAAAGCTGACGATATGGGGAAATAAATTCAAACCATAGCAGCAAAAATTGACTTTGTATGCCACACGGTTGAAGAAAATCAAGAAAGGATACTAAAATCTGACACATGATAAATCTTATGGGCTACCGTATGAGGGAATTGCGACTGAGGAAGGTTAAAGTCAATAAAGGAATTATCCTTATTGGTTGAGGAATAAAACAAAGAAGGCAAATAAGTCAAGAAACAGTACAGAAAAGATTGGCACGCTGTTCTTTGGCCACAGGTGTCTTCATCTATTAATGAGGGTTGAAAATTTACCATATCTGCCTCTTTCATCTAATTAATGCATGAAAGACTTGAAATAATGAAAGAAAATGGGATAAGGCCAAGTGATAGGTTCTAATTGGATTAGCATGGCTATATAAGAAGAAACACTTGAGGAAAACCGACTTAGCAAACTCCATCTTCTTCACGAAAACTATCCTACTGCAAGTTTATGTTCTGTTCCTTCCATTTTTGCCATGCTTGATCTACTAAACTTTATCCTTAAGTTGGTTAAACAAGTAAACCTGCTTGCAAAACCTTTCCTCCATTGTTTGATGAGCTAAAGGAATAAGCAAAAGGAGGCCAATGTAGGACTGAAAGTGATCTGTTCTGGAAGTGCAATTGGTTAAGGTGAGTTCCATATTTCTATGGTTATCTTGATATTCAATGGTAGATTTCTATGTTTTACAAAGTAATAAACATAGATGCAGCCTTTTTTTTAGTTAAATCCTTAGAGAATATGAAAACTAGAAACAAGATGTAGTCTTGGAAATAGACAAAAAATAAATAAGGAAAATACTAAAAAGTGACAAGAATGGCGACTATTGTGATCGCCCATGTTGAATGTTAGTGATCGCCAATGAGGCGAGTAGGAAATAAAGAACTCGCCAAGTTGAAAGTACTTGTCCAAGTGGGCGAGGTCGCCCAACGCTAGTTTAATTCACAGGCGAACCCAGCTTTGAATAGAAAGCCACGTATGGCGAACTCACATGCATAGGCAATGGCGAGTTGAATTGTGGGCGAACTCCCACATTTAAGCCAATATAGGCATGGCGAGTTGATTGTTAGGCGAGCTCTCACGAATAAGCCAATATGAGAATGGCGAGAATGTTGGGCAAGCTCCCACGTGTAAGCCATGTAATAAATGGCGAACTCTTTTGGGCGAGCTAGTTGATTATTAAGTCTCATCAAAGTGCTGGAAATATTTGAAAAGAAGATATTAATAGTGTTAATAAATTATTTTGCAGCCGGGAATTAAGGACTCGATAAAAGCGATCGGGAAGACGATTGGGAAGCAAGACTTCGTAAGACCAGGTAAGGGACTTGTATGTGAAGTAAAATGCATGTTCTGTGGAGTAAATATATTATGAAAATATTGAGAAACTATTTTGGTTTATGACATGCATTTATTTGATAAATTATTTTGACTTGGGCGAGCTATAAAGATAGCCGACCCCTATGTTGTTTTCTGGGCGAACTGGAAAAAGGGCAGGCGAGCCAAAGTGGGCAAACCTTTTTGTGATATTTGGGGCGAGCGACCCTGTTTTAATAGAAATCCGGGCGAGCCACAGATAGGCGAGCTGACCATGGTAGTGCCACATTGCGCGAGTTGACCATGGGCAATGCTATGATGGGTGAACTGACCATGGGCAATGCCAGTATGGGCGAACTGACCATGGGCAAGCTGTTATGGGCGAGCCCGTTTAACTTGTTTTTTTTAAATGCTAAGGTTGGCGGGCGAATATTAGTTCACCGCACTGATGAGTTGACCATGGGCGAGCCGTAATGGGAGAGCTGACCATGGGCGAACAGGTTTAAATTGCATATTTCTCACACGAAAAATGGACTATTTTAATATCTTTGTAAACAGAAAATATAAAACCTTTTTGGGGTGAATTGACTATGGGTGAGTTGACCATGGGCGAACTAGCCATGGGCGAGCCAGTTTAACCCGTGCCTTTCTCACACGAGAAATGGTGAGATTACGGGCTGTTTTACTATTGTATATAAGACCTTTTTGGAAAATAAATCGTTTTGAGCAAATGATGAATTTGGTGAAATAATTCCTTAAAGGTGCTTTATGAGATATAATTTGATTTTGAGACTTTAGGCCCCTAGTTTCATGCATTATGATTTGCGAGGCTGATGGACCAGCCAAGTCATCAGCGGTCTCGAGGTCACTTGGCAAGTGGACCCGAGGACCATCTATAGATTATGGCCATAGATCTAGCCGAGATAGCCGTGAGGGGCGATGGCCTATGGGTGCACCCCAAAAGCGGACGACTTGTGTTCCTGGAAAGAGGTAGGGAACGATGAGAGCATGATTTATTTATAGGGTGATGCCTAGTCTCAACTTATTGATTTCTGTTTACTGAGGGGATTTACTGAATCCTATTTACTGTTTACTACATTTTAATGTAAATTGTTTAACCAATGGTTGGAATGGTGTATTGAGAGTATTGTTTACTATATCCACTATTTTCCTACTTAGTATGATTTTAGGAAAAATAAATACTTTGTGGCATATAGTTTTGCTTTCTTTAAAGCAGCATACGTCTCCTTTACTGAGCGCGTGATTCGCTCACCCCTTTATTTTAACTCCACAGATAAAAAAACACGGAGTCAGAGAACTATATCCCAAATGGATATAGCTACGTGTAAAGTGCTGGGGCAAATTATGTTAAATATGACAAGTACAGTCACTTTTCTTTTACATTTTAGACATAAGTATACAATACTACTTTATTGAAACAAGGACAATAAGGGATGTCGGATGTAAGGAATAGTGAAAAAAATTTCATATTCCGTATTTGTTAAATAAATGTTTATCATTTATTACTATCACTGTAGAATGTTAATGGCATCACAGATAGCTCAACCGAAAAAGTTGTATAGAAATACGTGAAAAATGTTGTAACGGGTTATTACATAAATTGGGGGGCAAAGTAAGAAAAAGGGACAAAAAAAAAGAAAAAAGAAAACAAGGTTTGTTCACTTGAATTCTATGAAAGAATTTAAGGGGCAAATAAAAAGAGAAAACACCTTTACATTTAAAAGTTATTTGTGAAAAAAAAAAAGAGAAAAATAAGAAATGGAATTGGAATGAAAAAAGAATGGATAAAGAATGGGGCAAAATGCCTAAACGAGTCATGTATTAGAAAAAGATCATTTGGTTTATAACCTTTTAAAATACAAAGTTTGGGCCTGCTATGTCATTTCTTTCATAACCCCTCACCTTAGCCTACATTACGTACCTTAAAAGTCCATTTTGATCAAGTGTGAAAATTTGAGTCGAAGGACCATACATTGAGCCAAGGAATCGCATGAAGTTTGTGATTCTTTGATAGTGGACCATAATGGAAATGTTGAGGATGAATAAAAAATGATGAAAACTAAAAAAAAAGTGAAAAATGAAAAAGAAAAGAAAAGAAATGAAAGGTGATTAAAAAAAAAGAGACAAAGAGAGATAATGACTCAAATTGAAAACCCGAAAAGGGCGGTTCGAGTCAAATAAAGATGAATGATCAAGTTAACAAGTAGAGAAGAGATCTTTACCTCAGATTGTTATGGTGGAAACCTTTTGCCAAATAAGGGCTAATCTCCATACAATTAACTCAAAAATATTAAGGACATCAAGGAAATAGATTTGTTAGAGAAAGAATCCCAAATTTTCTATCAAGATTGATTGAATATTTGTTGTTTGAAAATTGTCACCTTTTCTTTCCTTCAAGTTGCCTTTCTCTTTCGCAAAACTATTTTCCCCTTCATCATAAGTACCTCTCCTTTAATTTTATTCAACTATATCCAAATAACAAGTCTAGAAAGTGTGATGACATCACATTTGCTATGAAACTGAGATGATGAAAAATAAATGAATAGTACTATTCATGAAAATTCATGCATTACCAAATTTTTGGGAGGATATGGGGCAAATGAGAATTGAGACGATAATGAAGTATACTAATGCTTGAAGTCTCCAATTGGAATATACCAGAGTTGATTAGGAAGTGAAGAATGAAGGAAAACCAGTTGAGATTGTGGAATCAGTTTTAAGAAGGAAAGGTAAGATGATGGAAGGGATGGTCTTGTGAACCTTGTTACCATCGTTTTTGCATGATTTTTTTTAACAACCTTTGCATTGCATTCATCACATATATTTAGGAAAGAAATAAAAAAAATTTAACCTTAAGTAGGACAATTTTCAATTTTAAGTTGAGTAAAATTTTGGAAAACATGATTTTCAAGAATTTTAAAGCAAGAATTAAGATTTTAAGATGATGAACTTTCAATTCTATAAGAAATTAAGAAAAAATAAAATTTTTAGAAAAAAAGAAAATGTTGAGATGTGAGAAATTTTTGAATTTTCAGATGAGAATTCCTGAAACAAACAGATATTTGGATGTGAATCTCCAAGTTGACATTTCGAATGTGAATTCCCGAAACTAACATTTGGAGGTGAATGCCCAAACAAATTTTCTAGAAGTGAATTCCTAGATTTTCGGATGTGAATTCTCGAAACCAACATTTGGGTGCGAATGCCCGATCAAATTTCTAGAAGTGAATACCTAGACTTTCGGATGCGAATTCCCGAAATGAAATTTTAGATCTTCTGATGTGAATCTCCGAAACAAAACCTTCGGATGTGATTTCGCGAAATGAAATTTTCTAGAAGTGAATTCCTAGATTTTTGGATGTGAATCCCCGAAACAAAACCTTCTTCGGATGTGAATCCCCGAAACAAAACCTTCTTCGGATGTGAATCCTCGAAACAAAACCTTTGGATGTGAATTCCCGAAATGAAATTTTCTAGAAGTGAATTCCTAGATTTTCGGATGTGAATCCTCGAAACAAAACCTTCAGATGTGAATTCCCGAAATGAAATTTTCTAGAAGTGAATTCCTAGATTTTCGGATGTGAATCCCTGAAACAGAACCTTCGGATGTGAATTCCCGAAATGAAATTTTCGGATGTAAAATTTATTCATTTGCTACCCTCTTTGAGCCTTATAAATTCTCTCTAAATAAACCTTAACCAAGGATCAGCCTCCACATTGGGGGGCACATGCACAAAAACTTTCTCCAAGAGTAAGAATGACCAGCCCCAATTCTAAGTCAAAATGGTTTATCATGTTAAGGTGCAAATGTGAGGTGAATTAGCATTATAAGATTTTGATTTCACTCCATAAACCAAAAAAAAAGGAAAAAATGAAGGAAAAAAAAGAAATTGCAAGAAAGAAAAATAAAAAAAGAAAAAATGAAATGAAGGAGTGGCAAAATAAGAAATAAGAGGTCAAGTGACTTGAATAAGTCTTCACATTATACTAAATGATCCTTGGTTGATCATCCTTAAACACGTTTTTAGGCCTTATTATCCATTCTTTCAGAAACCCGAAACCTGGCTTACATTACGTACCTTGAAAAGTCCATTTCGATCAAACATGGATACTTAAACTGAAGAGATTTTCCTTGATAAATCATCATAACCAATGAGGCACTTAGCTCATTCTCAACTAAGATTATCCTTCAAGAATCTTCACAGTCAATTTTGGATAAATTTTGAATTCTTAAGTGCATGATGGAACAATAACAAAAAAAAGGCAAAAAAAAGAAAAAAAGAATGGGGCTTTAGGGTGAAAACCCCAAAAGGGGCAGTCTAAAGCAAAAGTGAAAACCTTTTGAGATCATTCATGGTATTGTCAAGGTCTAACAAGAAGTGAATTTATGAAATAATTCCAATGAGACCCATGACCATCCATAACCCTTAAAGAACCAAGAATGTCCATTTTGATGATCCATTAAAGGGATTGATATAAAATTTTGAACCTTCTCTCCATTCCCAAATAACTCAGCAAAAGCTTGAGCCCATTTTGGCTAGTTTTGACAACTATCAAAATACATAAATTGAAAATTAAAAGAGTGTCAAATTTTGTCTACATTTCAAGATAAACCTTTTTGCAAAACCATGATTTGCAAGAAATTCATCATTTTTTGAAAAACTTGTGTTTCATTTGTGAGCCCGAATGAAAGAACATTCATTCCCTTCTTTACTTAGTTGTGAGCTTTTTCTTGATGAACTGGATATTGATCAGTGAAATCATCCAATCCATCTAATGAGGAAAAATTTTCATTCCCTCCATACAAATCTTAATAATGCTCACCGACTTTCAAGAGACTCAAATATCACGTGTTTCGTTGAAATGATAATTCTTTGTTGCATTTGTGTTTAAGTTTCTTTGGTCATAGTTCTGTGGGGCAATCTTGTACAATTAAAAAGTTTTGGTCTAGATAGATATTTTTCAAAAATGAAAACCATTTATCTTTTGAATATGAAAGGGGGAAAGATGCTTGAGGCAATTTGGTTTGAAAATTTTTTCGATTGCTAATCAAAATTTTGATGGTGTTTCAAGCAAAAATGAGAGAATTCAACAATTATTGTGAGGCAGAGATTTTTTATGCTATTTTGGGGCAATTGTGATTGAGAAAGTTTTGACAGTGTTCTCAAAAGAAAACAAAAAGGGTTTGATAATTATTGTTAGGAAAAGAATTTCTTGTGCCATTTTAGGGGAAAATTTTGTTAGGAAAAATTTTGTTTGTAAAATGAATTCTTATGGTGTTTCAAAAAGTAATGTGATGATTGTCATGGGGCAACCCTTGTTGCACAGGTACAAAAATGGCTTCAAGTGATGAGACAAATACTTTAAAGTAATATAGATGAGAAATCAAAAATAAAAAAGTTTTCATCAACTAGAAGAGAAAATTGAAAGAAAATTTTGGATAATTGCATTTGCATCTTTACAGTGCACATTCGCATGAAACATTTGCACTTGCATCTTGATAGAATTCATTTGCATTTGCATCATGATAGAAGTCGTCTGTATTTGCATCATAATAGTTGGTTATTTATTGATAAAGAAATTTGCATTCGTATTGTTGATATTGAATTTGCATTAGTGATCATTGCATCAGCCAAACATTGAAAAAGGGTGAATATAGGAGATTTTGGATTGAAAAAAATTGATTAAAAAAGAGAGGAAAATTTGTTCCAAAAAAGAAGAAGAAGAAGGAAAAGAAAGAAAGAAAAGAAAGAAGAGAAAGAAAAAGAGAAAAGGAAAAAAGAAAAAAAAGAGAAGAATTTAAAGTTTCATTACCTCTGCTGTAAGAGGAGCCTTTTTTAGGAAAGGAAAAATATTTTAAAGTTTTATTGCTTCTGCTGCAAGAGGAGCTTTTCAAGAAAGAGGGATTTTAAAGTTTCATCGCCTTTACTGCAAAATGAGCTTTTCATGAAGAAATTTAAAGTTTCATTGCCTCTTCTATAAGAGGAGCTTTCTTAGAAAAGCACTTTAAAGTTTCATAGCCTCTGCTGCAAGAGGAGCTTTTTCATATGTGAATTCCTGAAACAAAATTTCTAGAAATGAATACCTAGACTTTCGGATGCGAATTTCCGAAATGAAATTTTAGATCTTCAGATGTGAATCCCCAAAACAGAACCTTCGGATGTGAATTCCTGAAACCAATTTCAGATGTGAATCTCCGAATTAAAATTTTGGGTGTGAATCCCTAAGTCAAATTTTTGGATGTGAATCCCCGAAACAACCATTCGGATGTGAATTCTCGAAACCAATCTCGGATGTGAATTTCCAAATTAAAATTTTGGGTGCGAATCCCTAAAACAAATTTTTGGATGCGAATTCTCGAATAATTTTCTAAATGAAATTTTCGAATGTGAATTCCCGAAACAAACTTTTCAGATGTGAATTCCTAAAATAAATTATCCAGATGTGAATACTCGGACTTTCAAGTGTGAAGAGTAGAAATGAAATTTTCTAGAAGTGAATTCTTAGATATTTGGATAAGAATTCCCGAAACATGAATTCTCTATATGAGAATCTTTAAATTATCGGAAGTGAATTCCCGATTTAAGTCTATGTTTTTCAAAAAAAAAAACAAAACAAAACAAAACAAAAGGAAAACGGAAGAAAGAGAATTCTTGAAAGTTTAAATTTTAAATTTGGATTTATTAAAGTAAGATTTACTTTCAAAGATTGAGGCTTTTCAAACAGAGTTTTAGATGAGATTAAACAGATTTTCGGATGAGAAATTCCCGAAACCAATCTTCGGATGCGAATGCCCGAACAAATTTTCTAGATGTGAATTCCTAGATTTTTGGATGTGAAATTCCTGAAACCAAACTTCGAATGTGAATTCCCGAACAAATTTCTAGATGAAGTTTCCTAAAACCTTCGGATGTGAGTTCTCGAACAAATTTCTAAAAGTGAATTCCTAGATTGCCGAACAAATTTCTAGATGTGAACTCCTAGATCTTTGAATGTGAAATCTTTCATTTTTAAAGTTTCATGGCCTCTGCTGCAAGAGGAGCACATTCCAGGAAAGAAATTTAAAGTCTCATCGCCTCTGCTGCAAGAGGAGCACATTTCAGAAAAGAAATTTAAAGTTTCATCACCTCTGCTGCAAGAGGAGCACATTTCAGAAAAGAACATCTAAAGTTTCATCGCCTCTGCTGCAAAAGGAGCACATTCCAAAAAAGAATTTTAAAGTTTCATGGCCTCTGCTGCAAGAGGAGCACATTCCAGGAAAAAAATTTAAAGTTTCATTGCCTCTACTGCAAGAGGAGCACCTTCCAAAAAAATATTTTTTGCCTCTGTTGCAAGAGGAGCACATTTCAAAAAAAAACAACAAAAAAACAAAAAAAATATTATTAATTAAAGTTTCATTACCTCTGCTGCAAGAGGAGCACATTTTAGGAAAAATTTTAAGTTTCATAGCCTCTGCTACAAGAGGAGCATATTCTAAAAAAATGCAAAAAAAAAACAAAAAAAAAAGAAGAGATTAGGTCATAAGTCGGACAAAATTAGTGTCTATTGTCTTTGCTCTATTCCTGATTCTTAACAATGAGCAAAGAAGGGCAACTGTAGATACCTAATTTTATCTTATTATTGTTATTATTATCTTTTCTTTTCTTTTATTATTATTATTATTATTATTATTATTATTATTATTATTATTACATTTTATTTTCATTTATTTTATTTTATTTTATTTTTGTTCCATCAGCATTGAATGGGGTTTAGTACCCCATACCCGTTGGCCTCCACCATTGCCCATCTCCCCAGGCCGGCCCATCTTCGCCGGTCACCAACTCTGTCACCCGATCCCATCTACACCAAACCCAAGCCAAGCTTGCTCTCTCTAAAAACCCCATCCACAGCCACCCGAAGGGACCAGAGGGAACCCTTCTTCATCATCACCGAAGCACCCAGGACTCCCTCACCATCGAGCCTCACCCGAACACCAACACCCTGGAACCTCTTTTCCCTCAAAACTTAGCACCCAAGAACCTCCAAAAACCACCAATCTCAGCACCTTTGCCTCTGTGGAGAACACCAAGCCACTAACCACTGCTATTATCAAACGAACCCCCAATCTCATTATCACTAATTGAATCCCAAAATCCGAAAACCCCAACACCTATAACCCACCTCAACGGCCCCAACATCATCCTCACCACCTGAGACCCTCAACCCTTCGCCACCACCACCGAAACACCCACCTGCAAAAAAGCACACAAAACCCAGAACGTCCAAACCATCAAACCAAAAAAAAAAAAGAAAAAAGAAAAAACAACAAAAAAAGGGAGGAGATCGAGGGTTTTGACCTCAGATCTGTTGGGTTGGAAACATTTTCGAAGAAAAAGGAGGCCGGAAACAAAAAGACTAGGTTGAGGAGCATCGAAAAGTGGTGAACTTTTTGGGATTTGGCCACCGAAGACAGCGGCCGGCGGCGGCGCACGATGGTCCGGCGTGGCCAAAAATCGCCTAGCCGGGAGCTTCAAAGGCTTTGGGATTTTTTTTTGTAAAGGAAAGAAGAAATGAAGAGATAAAAAAAAGGGAAGGTTTTTATAGCCGAAAAAAAAAGAAGAAGAAGATCCACGTGCGACCCGGATCTGACCCGGGATCCACGCGCCCGACCCAACTCCAACCCTCTTCGCCTGACCCGCGTGCCACTAGCCAACCCGACTCGTTCCGTGACTCGCTTTTGCTGGCAGATTTGGGCCTTGCAGTTGGGCTTGATTTTTGGGCTTCTTGAAGGCTTATTTGGGTTACAAGCCCAATTTTGTTTTGGGTAAAAATTTTTATTTATTATTTACTCTTTATTTATTTATTTGTTTATTTGTTTGTTTTATTAAATAATTTATTTTAGATATTCTTAATATATTTTTTCATAGAAAAAAACAAAAAAATAAAAATATAATAAAATAATAAAATAAATGTTTTTATATTAATCTAAATCAATAATAAAATTTAAATTTAATTAAATGAAGTCCGATGATGGGATGTTACGGAAGTCACAAGTAGTGATTCCTAACTGATCTCTAGGTGAGAGGAGTCTACTAAATATTGCCAAAAGTATTGGAATATTTAGTATGATTTTTCAATAATTTAAATTTTTATTAAAAATGAAAACAAATAAGTTTTTTTTAAAACAAAGAAAATTAAATAAATAAATAATGAAATTTAAATTCAATTAAATGAATGCCCGATGATGGGATGTTACGGAAGTCACAAGTAGTGATTCCTAACTGATCCTTAGGTGAGAAGAGTCGTAGTAAATGTTGCCAAAAGTATTAGAATATTTAGTATGATTTTTCAATAATTTAAATTTTTAATAAAAATGAAAATGAATAAGTTATTTTTAAAACAAAGAAATATAAATAAATCAACAAATAAATAATGAAATTAAAATTAAAAATTCATTTGCATCATATATTATTTGTTTGCATCATATGCATTCATTTAATTTCCAAATAAACGTGAATCTGCCGAGGACGAGATTCTATAGAAGTCACAAGTAGTGATTCTTTAGAAATCTTTAGGTGAGGAGAACTATTTCAAATGTTGCCAAAAGTATTAGAATATTTGATTTAATTTTTCAATAAAAGGGATTCATATTTATTTTCAAAGTAAAACTTATTTTAATATATATTATAATTTTTGAAATGGGTGTGAGCCCTTCCGAAGATGAGATTCTGTAAAAGTCACAAGTAATGATTCTTAAGAAATCTCTAGGTGAGAAAATTTATTTCAAATGCTGCCAAAAGTATTGGAGTATTCGATTTAATTATTCATACAAAAAGGTTCACATTAACTTTCGAAAAATAAAGTTTAACCTTTTAAAATAAAACAAAATAAATTTACAAATAAAAATGATTTTGAATAAAAAGATTGCAATAAAATAAGAATTATTTTTAAATATTAATTTAAAATCATTTTATTAAAATTAAAGGATAACACATGATTATTATGATACCGTTTTTTAACGGGCATCATGGAGATGCTAATCCTTCTTCACGCGTAACCGTACTCCCGAACCCGATTTTGTTTTCGCAGACCAAAAATTGTCTTTTCATAAAACTTAATTAATTTTGAGATTTTGTTAAAAAGATAAATATTTTAGGTGGCCAATCACACATAGTAAAAAAAAGATTGGTGGTGACTCTTTGTTTTTTTAAATGTTTTTAAAATTCGTCGAGCGCGAAACCGTTACGGCAACAGTAAAATTAATATTTTATGACCTTACTGTATAAATTCCCATGCCTTTGTGGAAAGACATAAACTTATGTTTCTTTGTTTAACTTAATCTGTTTAAAGACATTACTATACCCTTATTTCTTGCAATCAGTATATTATTTGCTTTTTTTTTTTTCTTTTAATCTCAATGTGTATATGTAGGTTATACAGAAACCTTGCAAAAAAAAAAAAAGCCAAAAAACTCCCGCTGCAACGTGCCATATCCTAGTTATATTTTATTATTAAGTCTTTTATAGAATTCGGAATAGTAAAATTAATATTTGTAACCAATTTTGATATGATTTTTATTGAAATTTAATTGTATCCTTTATTATTAATGTAATATTTCATTAAATTAATTCATTAAGTATTTTAATTATAATTTTTAATTTTATTTTTTTGGTTACAAGAGAATATTAAATAACTGGGAATGAGGGTGCTTGGATTCGAACTCAAGATTTATAGTATATCACAACTCATCTTTATCCATTAGATCAAGAGGTTATTGGCACTATAATTTTTAACTTTAATTCATTTTAATGAGTTACTTATAGTTCATTAATTTTATTTTTAAATAATATAAATAAATCAATTTAAAATGTGTTTTAAAGTAAACAAATGAGATTTAATAAACAAATCCAATCCATTTTTTGGACCATTGATCCTATCGATTGACTTGTGGACCAATGACCCGACTCATTGACCTTTGAGTAGCCCAAAAACTTGATCAAACGCATTTGGACTTTGGTCTTGGCCAATATCGTGGAACTTTTTTTCTATTTTATTTCTTTTTTTTCTTAATACTTACGCATGTTCTCAATATCTATCATAAAAAAAATTAAACTCTTAATATTTAATTATATAAAAATCAATTTATTATATTTTATTTTAAGCAATTAAATTTCAAACGTTTCAAAATAACAAAATTAAGTATATTTTCATTAAGTTGCTATAATTGTCATTAAGTTTTAATTATTCTGCAAAGATAGTGGCAATTAAAAAATGTAACGGAAAGTATTTAATTCTATTATTTTGAAACGTTTAGGTTTTATTTGTTTAAAATAAAACTTAATGGACTGATTTTCATATAATTAAAAGTTGAAAATTTAAATCCATTTTGTAATAAAATGCTGAGGGTATATTTGGATATTAAGTCTTTCTTTTTTAAGCTTTATTTGTATATTTATTTGCTTAATTTTTTGTATATCCATTCCTTCAAATGCATTTATATTAAAAAAATAAGTGATAAATAGAAATGATAAAATATTTTAAGTTTTTTTGGTGTGTTTTATTTCATAATGCATGTAAAAATAATTCAAATTATGAAATTTTGGTGTGCTAAAAATAGGTAATTTTTCAAAATTTAGGTAAAAATTTTACAACACATTAATTAAAAGGAAATATACTATTATATGCATAAATTAATTTTATTAAATTATAAATTTTAAAGGGGAAAAAATTTAAAAATAATTGAATAACTTCAATAAATAATAATTATTTAAAAAAACAAAAATAATATTTTGAATACTTGAACAAAATTAAAAATTTATTAAATAAATTTTGATTTCAAAATAATTAAAACAATTGAGAAAATGTAGATATAATATTTTATTTGAATAAAAATTTAAATAATTTATATATTAATCTCAAGGTCAGGCAATATAACAGACTTGAAATCCCTGCAATCTTTGACAGCCCTGTAAACAGACAAGCAATGGTAAAGGTACACTCTCTCAATTACTTTATACTGTACATATACTTCCTTGTCATGTCTCTCTTTCATCTTTATCTTCTTCTAGGCATTCTTCAGTCAGGAACAGGAGTGTAAACGAACAGAACGTTCGACGAACCGTTCGTGAATTCGTTTGGTTTCTGTTCGTTCATGTTCGTTTATTAAGCTTAACGAACGAACACGAACAACATTTTAGTGTTTGTTTGTTAAACGAACCGAACATGAACAGAGGTATGGTTCGCTCGTTTTTGTTCGTGAACATGCTCGTTTATATTCATTTATTATTCGTTCGTTTAAAGTGTCATTTATTGTTCGTTTATTGTTCGTTCATTGTTCGTTTGTTTAAAGTGTCATTTGTTATTCGTATGTTTAAAGTGTCATTTGTTGTTCGTTTGTTATTCGTTCGTTTATTGTTCGTTTGTTATTTATTAAAATACTAAAATTACTTATATTATATAAGTTATATAATATATGCCCCATTTTTAAGACATTAACTTAAAAAATTAGTACTAATTTTTAAATATATTTATACAATATAACTTTGTTGGTTTAAAAAATTAATAAAATATAATTATAATATAATTACAAAATTAAATTAGTTAATTATACTTAAAATAATTATTTTTTAAAAATTTTAAACATAATATACTGAAATAAAATTAATAAAAGTTTCATAATAAGTTAAGATTTCATTCATATGAGCTTATCCATTGATCATTTACATATATATATATATATGTTACACATATGTGTATATACACACACATATATATGATACATTAATATATATATATATATGTGTGTATAATATAAATTATACTTAAAATAGTAATTATCAATTTTAATAAAACATTGTTGACTTAAGTTATATTAAAGATTTTGTATTAGATGATTTCAATTTACATGTGAAATTTAATCTTTATGTAAGATTTTTAATATTTAATATTTAGTTTATTCTTATGCAACTTGTTCATGAACATGTGTTCGCGAATGCGTTCGTTTAAGTGTTCATGAACGCGTTCGTTTAAGTGTTCGCGAACTGTTCGCGAATATTAACGAACAAGCCTTACCAAACAAACGAACGAACATGAACGCACTCTTTAACGAACACGAACGGCACTAAAAAACAAACGAACGAACAAAAACATCAATTAGTTCGTTCGTTCGTGTTCGGTTCGTTTACAGCCCTAGCCAGGAAAATCACGGAAAGCCTTGCGATGTCCTGAAAAAAAATTGTTGGCTTAGGGTGTGTGTGTGTGTGTGTATATATATATATATATATATATATATATATATATATATTTCATTCAAACTATATCACTTAATCAAATTATTTTAAAAATTCAATTATTTATTATATGATAATATGATAATTAAATAATAAATATTTATTTTAACAATTTTATAAGTGATTTTGGTAATAAATAATTGTTTTTTTAATAATATAATTATGTGATGTTATTTGAATAAAAAAATTGCACGCCTTTGTTTTGTAAATCTAGATAAACTTGACTTTGTTATTTTAGTTTGAGTATCGTTTTAGATCGAATTCTCAATGCAGAATATTATGTTCTAAAGGATTAAGTTGATCTTTATGGACCATAAAATCATAATATGATTTTTTTTTGTTACAAATATGATGTTTTAACATTTAATATTGTAAATAAAAACTGAGAATGAATAAACAAAAAGTTCAGACCAAAGTATGTCCAAAGAAAATTCCATAAAAAATACAGAAAGTAATTAATAAATGAGTTTTCTATAAGATCTCCCAATCCTGACGCGGTTTATCATCCAATTTCTCACAACTCACCAATATTGGGACAGCAGTAATTTTGATATATTAACAATGTCTATTGGATTGAATGGAAGTCATTTGATATTCTTTAAGTAAAGTTTCAAGTTCAAGTCTTATGAATAAAAAAAATAATTTTATGAGAGTTCCCTCATATAAAGTTCAATCGTAGCTCGATTTCGGATTAATCGAAATTCAAAGTAACTTCGGATGTCCGAGAGTTTTGACAAAAAAATGTAATTTTGATATATTTTTATTTAGAAAAATTAAAGGTGCTTACACTGAGCAATTACAATTAGCATTGAGAAGGGGAACCCATTTCGTTGGCTTTAGAATGTTAGCCATAAATCATATTAGTTATTGTTTAAATGTAGTAGTGTACTGATATTCTTGGTTTATTCATCCAGAAAGACAAAAAGAATAAAAAAGAAAAGGAAAAAAAAACCTTAGAACAAAAGTCCAGAGGAATAACAATTGACTTCCATATTACGAAAAAAAAGGTGTTAATGTATCATTTAGCTCTTGAATTATACTACTTTTATCACTTTGGTACTTAATGGATTTTTATTATCACTTTGGTACCTAAACTTTACTTCCGTCGGACATTTTAGTACTTGAGTCTAACGTCGTTTAAAAATGCTAACAAGGCTTGTAATACCCAATAATAATTTGACATGTGGCACTATGTCAGTATTATTTCTTTTTTCTTTAAAAAAATTTAAAATATTTTTAAAATATTTAAAAATATTTTTAAAATATGTAAAAATATTTTTTAAAATATTGAAAAATTGTCAAAACACAAGAAACATTCAAAGAAAAACAATCGAAACTCAAAAATACCCAAAAACACAAATCAAGAATCATCAGTAAAAAAAGTTTACACGAATCAAAGCCAGTATACACAATAGAGAGTGTAGACACCATTTTTTTCCGGGTCTTTTTCAAAGATTTTTAATTAGTTAGTTTTTATATATTAGATTTAGAAATAAATTTTGATTTTGATTTTTTTTATTTTCGATAAAAAAATATAAAAAAAAAGAAAGAAGAAAAGGAAATCAGAATTAATATCGGATTTAATATCCGATTCTTGAGATATAAAATTTCCTAAAAGATTGATTCTTTGATTTTTATGTATTACCTAAAATAAAAGGAGACCTAGGTCTACTTAAAGAAGATACAAAAAAAAAAATTGTGGGGGGGGGGGGGGGGGGGGGGGGTTGGGGCGGGGCTAGCCGCTAGGGGAGGAAGAAAAAAAAAACCCTAGAAAGGAAAAGGAAAAGAAAAACCCTAAAAAAAAATTCTACTGCTCTTAGTCACCCAAAGCCACCATCCTCTGTCATCCTCGCTACAGCCACCGTCGCTGCGCCTCTGCCCTGCTGTTCTGCCCATGCTTGTCGCTCCAAAGCCGCCCGTTTTTGCCCAGTTCGCTTCCATAGCTTACCGTCGATCCTCATTGCACCAACATTATCCTCATCGTGAAGCATCCTAGCCCTAGTTGCTAGCTATCCGTCACGTGGGCCACTGTGTTGTAACAAGTAAGAATTTCAAATGGAGAGGGCCACGTGAAGAAAGGAAAAAAAACAGCTACTTTATCCTCTAGTCGCTGCTTCTCGAGCGGTTTTCATCACAAGTCCACTGTGCTCCGTGTGCTACTGCTTCTACATCTTGCATCGCTTCAAGCATTCTCTCAAAGCCGCTCCTTGCCACCATCCTTGGTCCTGCCTTAATCACCCTCCCTGCTGCTAAGTCCCTGCTCACTGCTGAGTTTTCTCTCTGCTGTCTTCATCACCGAACTTTCTACCACGCTGCCATCCACGCCACCATTATCTACAGCACATTGCTCCAGCACAGTTCCACCTGCACAACTCATCCCTGTTCGTGAAGCCCACGTTTGTAGCTCCACCACTGCCATCTCTCACTACTCCACGATACCGCTGCCATGGCTGTGTTCTGTCCATCGTGAAGCAAGCCACAACATCTCCTCACTTCCAACGTTGTCATTGCGCTGCAACCTGGTCATCGCCTGCACCAGTCCTCTGTCATCTCTTGTTGCACCGTCCAAGTCCAAGAAAAGAATAAGAAACGTGGTGAATAAAAGAGAAAGGAAATGCTGTTCACTACAGGTTTGCTAAAGTAACTTTTTTTTTTTGTGTGTGTTATCATTTATTTTATTGTTTTTCTACTTTATTCTTTGGCTTTTGTATTTTTTTTATATATTTGCTAATGTGTTATCATTTATTGTTTTCCATTTTGATGCCTGACATGTTTACAATATTAATTAATTTGCTAATATGTATTTCACATCTTTGTTACTAGGATGTTAGTAAATTTAATTACTTATAGTTGTTAGGATGTATTAAATTAATTAGTTTAGTTAATTAACTTGTAGAATGTAATTAAATTAAATATCAAATTTATCGGACTAATTAAGTGGGGTAATAAAAGTGAATAATTGAATAATAAAGTAATTTGCTTAGTTTTTATGGTTGAAGTATTTAGAATAAATAATGCCAAAGATCTTATGCTATTAAGTTTATGATTAATTGCAAAAATAAAAATATGTATAGTAAAAATTGATTATGATATTAAAAATTAAAACAAACTAAATTTTTCGACGACGGAACTCTAAAAGGACTGCGCTTAAGTAATGCCTTTAGAGATCTTGAGATGAGAAAATTCTATCCAAGGCCTCACCAGCTTAATGGAGGGTCTAAATAGAGTTTTCAATAACAAATAATTTACATTCATTTTAAAAATGAATTTATTATAAAATTACAATAAAAACAATTAGCTACAAAGTTAGAAAAAATATTAATGGTTCGTAACAAAATAAGGGAGGAAATAAATAAAATAACTAGAATTAGATATTAAAATGATAATGAATGTGAATATGAATTACATCGATGATAAAATATCAAGAGAATTATGCTTAAGTAATTTTCTTGAAAGTTCTCTCAAGGCCTCACCAGCTTAATGGATGGTCTAAAGAGGGTTTTCGATAACTAATGGCTTATATTAGTCTAAAAATAAAATAAGACATATTATAAAATTAAAATAATTGGCAACAAAAATAAACTAATAAATATAAAGAAATAATAATAATAATGATAATAAATGATAGAAATGGGATGATAATAGTTAATAATAATTATTGAGATTGAGTATTGATTATTCCGATGATAAGATTCCAAAAGAGATTACGCTTAAGTAATACTTTTGAAATCTTTAGGTTAAATAATTTCTTTCAAGATCTGATCAGCTTAATGGAAGATCTAAAAGGAATCTTTGAGAAAAATAGTTCATATTCTTTCTCTAATAAAATAAAACAATAAAATTAAACATTAATAAAATAATAGAAAACAATAAAAGTAGTAAAAATGATAAGATAGCGAGAACGAATTAGATAGAAGTAAAAATTAGAGTTTTTCATAAAACATTAAAATGAATCCGACGAGGGAGCCTCTTCAAGCAAGTTGTATAATACTACTTGAATACTCTTGAGGTGAGAAAGATCTTTTTAAGTTGTCCCACCAGCTTAATGGAGGACACTTAGAAATACTTTTTCAATAATAATTATATCGAGATTAAAGATCAACATAAGCAAATTTAGCAAATGACCTAAAACTAAGTGGTACCATTTTAGGATGGGCGTTGTGAGGGTGCTAATCCTTCCTCACACGTAATCGTACTCCCGAACTTAGAACTTTGAACGTAGACTAAGCCTTATCCTTAGTTTGAATAGGTGACCAATCACACCTAGGTAGAATGGTTGGTGGCGACTCCATAGATTTTGTGTCTAGCTATTAGGTTTTCTCCAAAACTTAATACGTTATGACAGAGAGAAGAAAAAGAATAAAGTGTTGGGTTTGGGTTTTTAGGATTCTCAACAGTAGTTACTAGTGGCATTAAGGTGGATGACAATGGTCTTCATCGGCATTCGCATTAGAAAGAAGTTGTGCTCCTGTTTCACCTTCCACCATTGTGTCCCCTTTTTCCTTCTTCTCTGTCTTGAATTGTTGCTGGTTAGGGGTTCTGTTGCTGGTTGGGGGTTCTGATCTAGGTTGGGGGCAAGGTGTTGGGAATGGGTTTTGAAATTGGTTTTTGGGTATAGGTTTATTTCAGCATTGCTGGGTTTTTAGCTTTTAATGTTGGCTGACTAGAGGTGGGGTAGGATTGTGGGTTAATTCGTATGATTTTGATAATGGCTAAAAGTTTGTAAAAGAATTGTTGTTAAAGTTTGAATTTCTCTAATATAGGTCAAATGGGGTGGGATTTGAAATTGTTTGTGTGAAGTTGCTATCCGAAAAAGTGATAGAAGAAGCTAGGATCGGGGAGCTTAACTTCTTCTTTACTTTTAACCCACTAGGCTTGGTGAAAGAATCTCATTCCTGGGTTGAGGATTTCATCTAAACTAAAAATGCAATGGATCAACAGACTCTCTTTGTTGAAGGGTAAGTGACATGGGGTTGCTGTGCTGGGTTAAGATTGAATTTTATTGAATTGCTTATCCCAATTTGGGTTTTGATTAATTTCAAGTTCTTTTTTATTTGTATTTATCATGTATTTTATTTTTGATTTTATCCTAAATATTATTTAAAATATTTACATATTTCTAAATATTTTTTACTTATATTTTTTACATATTTTTAAATATTTTTAATATTTTATAAACATTTTTAAATATTTATTAAATATTTTGTAAATTTTTTTATGTATTTTTCTATGTTTTTAATTGTTTAAAACATTTTTCAAAGAAAAAAAGAGATAAAGTTGACATAGTGTCATGTATCAGAATGTTATTGGACATTCTAAGCCACGTCAGCATATTCAAATAGTGTTAGTCTTAGGAACTAAAATGTCCAACAGAAAAGAAGTTTAGGTATCAAAGTGACAACAAAAATTCATTAAGTACAAAATGATAAAAGTGGTATAGTTCAGGGGTCAAATGATACATTAACCCAAAAAAAATAAAAAATATAGTTGACTTCTGTAGACACCTTATTTTATCCGGAGTCTTGATTTATAAAAATAATTAATTGGATTGGGTGACATTGTATTTTAATTTAACAATTTAGAATTAGGCTAGAATTAAATTAGAATTTTTAGATTTAAAATTAACATAAATTAGTAAATTAAAATTAAAATAGGATTTAGGAATGATAATAAACAAAAGAGATAAGAAAAGAAAATAAACTTAATTTTAGGATAGGAAAATTAGATTTTTAGGATAATTATTTAGATTAATATTAGATTAACATAAGAATTAAATAGATAAAATATTAAAAATAAGAAATAATTAATAGAATATGTTTAGTTGTAGTAGGACTCTAACAAGTTTATGACTATAAAAAGGGGTTAAACCCCATAACAGTGGGGAGAGGAGACAAAAAAATCGGAGGAGAAAAATTCACAAAAAGAGTAGCAAGCATCAAGAAAATTAAGTCATATGGCAAATAAAAAATTGTAGAGAAAAAATTCATATTGTAGCAAGACCGACGGTAACCTACAGGTGACATCCACGGCAAAAGCAAAGCTGGGATTTAGCAACACTGATGGACAATAAAAGCACAGGCAGTGGCGGTGCAGATTACTGTGGCAACGTACAGAGGAAAATTTGGGATTGGCGGTTGGTAGCTATATTGGACTGAGTTGGAACGGCGGCAATACCCAGCAGCTACCTTTTGTCGAATTTCCGAGAAGAGTTTCAAAATATTTGGTGCTGTTTTAATACCCGTTATTTTGCTTGGCCATTGCTTCAATTCATTGGAGTTTCTATGCATCATTCCAATCGCAGGCCACCTTTGAAGACCCACGTGAAGCAAATTTTGAAGCTTAGAGGTTTTGTTTTACTGTTGGTGAAATTGAGATTACCTGAAGGTGCTGTTTGGTTTCAGTAATTTTTTTTTATCTGGAGGAATTTTTTTTCCGTCAAATGATTCCTGCGTTTGGTTGGAGGAATCGGATTCCGGAGGGTAATTTTTTTTACCAACAGTGCCAAATAGTGCCAAAATTGGGAAAAAAAATTACCTCCTCTCCCTGAGATATTTTTTTTTTCTGAGGGGAATTTAACTTTTTTGCCAATTTTACCCTCCAATAATTATATTTTGTTTCTATTTTACCCTTAAACCTATCTAATATTACAACCATGTTTTTTTTATTTTGATGAAGAGAAAAATAAATTTAAAATCAAATGGACCAATAATAAGATGGACCCTATGATTTTTGATTAATCAAAATCAATTTAATATAGTAATAGTTTTATATCAAAATAATTTACATAACAAAAACCTTATAAAAAGGAGCAAAATAAATAAATAAATAAATAAGCATATTAAATAAATAAGTAAGTAATTAATTTAAATATAATTTATTTAAAGTGTTATTCACTTTACATCAACTAATAATATGGAGGTTATTATAGTAAAATAAATAATTTTACCCTCTTACTTTCCTTTAACCAAACACAGAAATCTTATATTCCCACCAATACAACCAAACACAGGAATCTAATATTCCCAATAATCCGTCAAGTAAAATAATATTCCGGTAATTTAATATTCCCGGTAATCTTAAATTCCCCGAACCAAACGGCCCCGAAGTATTTTCTAAAGTCAATTGGTATGTGCTCCTGTAATGTTTTACTTTTCCATGCTTCCTTTGCTAGAATTGTGCTTTAGCTTCTTAATGAATAATAAAAGCAGTATATAATAATAATAAAACATGATAATAAATAGCAATACAATATTTGAAGTAAAAAATAATAATAGTGTTAATTTGCAGATAAAAAATGAAAATAAACTTTAAGTATATAAATTTCAGAATTTACAATTATTATAGGTGTCAAGAATAAAATTAAAAAATATTCCAATGATGGAACTCTGAAATGTCACGAATGGTTGACATTTCAAGAATTCCTAGGTGAGAATGTTTCTCATGAATTTTGCCAGAATGATGGAAAATTCGTGGAGGACGTTTAATATTTAAAATGTTAATATATATTTCTAAAAATTTAGTTATTATAAAATTATTATTTGATAAATAAAAAAATTATTCCAATGATGGAATTCTAAAGTGTCACGAATGGTTGATATTTTTAGATTTCTTAGGTGATGATGTTTTCCATGAGTTTTACCAGAATGATGGAAAATTCATGAAAAATGTTCAATATTAAAATATTAAAATATATATTTAAAAATTTAAAAATTATGATTATTTAATAAAACTAAAATTACTCCGATGATGGAACTCTAAAGTGTCACGAATGGTTGACATTTTAGATTTCTTAGGTGAGGATGTTTTTCGTGAGTTTCACCGGAATGATGAAAAATTCGTGGAAGATGTTTAATATAAAAAAATATTAAAATATGTATTTCTAAAATTTTAATTATTATAAAATTATAATTATTTAATAGATAAAAAATTATTCCGATTATGGAATTCAAAGTGTCACGAACGGTTGACATTTGTGAAATTCTTAGGTGAGAATGATTCCTTTAGGTTTCGCCAGAATGATGGAAAATCTAAAGGTAGTTGTTCAATACAAGATAATAAAAGTTAAAATTAAAATTAAATTAAATTAAATAAAAGATATTAAATACAATAATAAAGTTTAAGATAATCCAAATAATTAAAGGGATAATATAAAAATAAATAAATCCGACAATGGAGCCTCTTCAGAAAGATGAATGAGATTTTTGGATACTCTTCTTAGGGGTTCTACGAGAATGATAGAGAGTACTTAAGAATTTGCCTAATATATAAATATAAAAAAATTCAATCAAAGACCATTAAATTAAATTTCTAAAAAATCACAAAACTAATTGGTACCTTTTAAGACGAGCGTCATGAGGAGGCTAATACTTCCTCATGCATAACCGAACTCCCGAACCCTGAACTTTAAAATATAGACCAGTCCTTAGAGTCATTTAGGTAGCCAATCACACCTAGGTTAAAAAAGATTGGTGGCGACTCCATATGTTTAACGTCTAGCTTCCTAAGTCTAGGAAACGTTATGACAACTTCCTTATTCTTTTGTGTGTAAAACAGCAAACTTTATATTTGACTAAATTATTGAAATGAAATGCACCACTTAAAATTGTTCACTAGCTATGGTAAGAACTATTATTTCATATATTATTTTTTAAAGAATAATAATTAAATATATTCTAAATTTTTTTGAATAAGATTGATATAAGCACTCAACGTTTTATTGCATGCAAATCAATATATAAATTTTTATTTTATTGTAAATAAACATTTAACCTTTTAAAATAACGCCAATAAATCTATTAATAGATACTAACTATCATTCAAACATCCTTTGTGGCGCGACAAAGGTGGATAGTTTTATGGGTTCTGATGTGGAATGCCAAATGTGTAATATGAACATAAGTTAATGTCATTTAAAAAATTTGAACTTAATTGCATGATTTTGAAATGTTAAGATTTTATTTATAGTAAAACAAAAGTTTATGAGTTGATTTGTATGTAATAAAAAGTTGAAGCTTATTTTCATTTTGAACAAAAGGTAAAAAGTTAATGGTATATTTGGCTATTAAGTACTTTTCTTTTTAAATATACCTTGTCGAGATATAAGACAAATTTTTAATCCCTCTCGTAAAATTTAAAAAATCTATTGACAATGTATTAAATAAATTTTTTAATATGTTACATGTAATAAGTATATATATTTCTTCAAGTTTTTCTTTTTTGAAGTGTCTATGGAAAGTTTTAATCATAGTTAACTATTACATTTATAAAACTTATAATTATATGAAAATCACTTAGTTAAACTAACTAAATTAGCTAGTAAATAACTAGATTTAATAATTGAATTTAAACTCAAACATAACGAGACTTAAAATTCCAATACCTTCTCTCACTGTTAAGTTGAACTTGGCATTTTCCTTCAAGTTCTTCACTTCGTCAAAAATTGAAAACCCTATTATGTTTTGAGTTTGAGCAACATGACCTCAATGAATGTTCCTTTCCCAATTAGCAGCCCATTTTGAAACAAACACAAGACTACAGCCCGCAAACATAATTGTGGAAATCCTGCAAGACGGCAAGAGCAATCATGAAACGGAGGAACATAGCCCCTTAAATGATTATGGCCCTCCATCAGTTTAGTTTGCGGAAGCCACTAATTGGACAGGTCTGCAACCAATTTGGCCTTTTTCTGAAGTCCAAACATGAGGAAGTCCCATATCACCAACAAAAACAAGTGTGGAGAAGGTATAAAAGAGTACTCATGAGTTATTTCAATTCGATTCGATAATTACTCAAATTTAATTTATTTATTTTCGAGCCGAACATGAACTATTAGAATAACGAGTGTTCAAACATCTTAATACTTAGCCCAGATGTGAGTTTGTTGTCCGGAAGAAGAAAGTTGATCCTTTATTGTGTATATGGAAAATTAATAGAACTGTTGAAGAGTTTATGGAAAAAGGAGTTGATAGAGTTTCCAGACACAGAAAGAGGGTTATGTTTGAAGACAAAAAGTGGCATAGGCAGCATAAAGGTTGGGTGAAAGTAAATTGTGATAGATGTTGGGAAATTATTTAGTGGGCCTACATATATCAATTAATTGTACATTGCAGGCTATCTATTTAGTCCACTTAAAAGTGATCAAATAAAGTTTAAGTTATTGGACTTTAGGACATCTCAATTAGTATGGGCTTTGCAATGTGTAGAGACCCAATATTTTATTTTATTTTCATGATGGGCCAAAATAAAATAAAATATACTTCAAGTATAAATAGGTTATGGTCCCCAGTCTAAACATAACATAATTCTCACAACATATCCTATCGTTGAGTGAGATACAGATTCTCTCAAAAGGTTTAGACATGGAAGACTCTAACCTCAAGAAATCAATTCCAATGGATTCAGATATGCTTCCGTATTAATCTTTTCTTGATGATTGAACATGAGATCCTGGTATGTTTATCTGCATTAATTTTCCTACAAGTGGTATCAAAAGCCTATCATGTTTGATCATTGAGAATTAAAAATTATTGTGTAAAATATTAGGGCTTTTATTCCTAATAGAATAAGTATTAAAATCATGTGAACAATATTCTGGAATTTTGTTTCATGATTAAAGTAATTTTATCTTTAAATTTTTTAAATCCCGAATTAAATATTCAACCAAAATAATTATATTTTGTATGTTTGGATTCAGATTGATGAAGGATAAGTGTTTTTTGTAACTTATATAGTTGAATCTAAGTTACAAATTTAAGAGATTTTTTTTTGGTTGAATGAAATTAAGAAAACATAATTGGGTTACAAAGATAAACTTGTACAACAATTGGGGTATTTATGATTAGTCTTTTGAAAGTGTTAAACTTTGTTTTAGGCTAATTGTTGGAACCCTGAGCTTTAGGCAAAAGCCTAAGGTATTGGAATATATTTGGTGTGTCATGTTTTATCCAATTGTTAGAATCCTGAAATTTGGGGTATTAAAACTTTATTTGAATATTGTATTAAACCCCATATCTTTATTGTTAGTTTTTTATTGGGCTTATATCTGCTGGGATTGAATACCCTAAAATACTTATTATTTTATTATTTTAATATTTGGGTATATTCTTGGGGATCCTAGGATATTCTTATTTTGGGATTATAGCTTTAGTATTGTTGCTAAATTTGTGTACTCTTAGTATATACACTCATGCATATTTGGTGCAAAATAAAGATTCAAAATAAATTAAATTAATATAAAATGCCACCAAAGTGACCTCTTTTATGTTAATTTATTTATTTTGAAAATTAAAGTTGTCATTTAAGAATTTAAATGACTGTGTTTTTAATCCCTGCGAAAAATAATCGGCCCAAAGAAAGGTTATTTTTTGGCCGGATTGCAAACACAATAAGGTAGTAAATATGTGATAAAATTATTTTTTACCATGCATGCAATATGTCAACCCAAAGGAAGGCATGTTGTTGGCAATGATTTGGTTATCAATATTTACTAATAAAGTTTAAGAGTACCGCTCACAAATTAAAATTTCTGTCCAAAGACTAAATTTTAATGTTGTGCTTGGTATCTTATATGGCCCAAAATTATTTGTGAAGACCAAGAATTTTCTAAATAAATATAAGGTATCCGGAAAATTTAATTTGGACAAATTGAAATCCAAATTAAATAAGAAATGAAAAGGAAAATTAAATTGGAAATAAGAAATGAAGGAGGAAATTTAATTTGGATAAATGGAAATCCAAATTAAATAAGAAAATGGAGAAAATAATTTTGGATATTTAGAAATCCAAAACTTAATAAGAAATAAAAATATTTTGATATATTTACATAATGATATTATATAAATATACCTTGGATAAATATAAATATTATTTTGTGTTAAAAGTGTAAAAAGTATATATATATATAAATATATATTTTGATACAAAATATGTATTTAAATACATATTATGAATAGTGTATATATATAATTATGGTGTATAATAATTATATATATTATAGTTATTATTATTATATATAATAATAAATATTTAAAAAAAAGAAAAAAAAATGAAAACAGGCGGGAATCGGGATACCCGATTCCCACCCATTTTCCTCCTCTGTTTACAACAAAGGAGGGATTTCCAAAGAAGAACCAGCCCCCTGCCGGCCGAGAGAAGAAGAGGAAGGAGAGAGGGACGTCGCCGGCGAGGCGAGGGGGAAAAGGAGGACCGACCGGTGGTGGCCTGAAGCGGAAAAAGAGAAGAAAATCAGAGGCGAAAACGAAGGAAAAAGAGAGGAAAAGAGAAGAAGGGACACAGCGGTGCCGACAGATCCGGGCACCGCCACTCCCCCCACGAGTCCCGCGGAGACCAGGGGAAGGTGAGAGGAGCCACCAGCGAAGAGGAAACCGACAGAGGAAGGAGAAAAGAGGAAGAGAAGAGCCGCCGACGTCGCTTCTAGATCCGGTGCCGTCGTCGGAGATGGGGCGAAACGGACACCAGATCCAGCATCCTCGCAACGTCGGCCAGCTGTGGGAAGCGCGAACCTGCGGAATGGGTGGCCGTCGATGACCGAACCGGCCAGCAAAGGTTGAACCGGCCAAGCCAAGCCCTGAACTGGCCCGACCCGACCCGACCCGGTTCAGAAAAAAAAACAGAACAGAAAAGAAAAGGAGAGAAAAGGAAAAGAAAGAAGAAAAGAAAAGAAAAGGAGAAAGAAAAGAAGGAAGAAGAAAAAGAAAGAAAGGAAAAAGGGAAGGAAAAGAAAGAAGAAAAAGGAAGGAAAGAAAAGAAAAGGATTGGTAAGGAAAAAAATAAATTGATTGATATTTATTGAATAAGTTTATTTATATATATTTATGTAAGTGCAATTGGTGTTGAAATTGTAGCGGAAGTGACAAAGACGTGATAGGAGTTCGACGAAGCTTGGAGCTCGTCACGGTGCTAAGTTTCAGCGTCAGGTAAGATACTTTTATAAAGCATTAGTAGCATCATATTGTATGTGGGGTTTTATGATTTTTATATGATGCATAGATGGAATGAATTTAAATGGAATTGTGAAAATTTTTATATGATTTATAGATTGAATTGATGTTAAAAATGCTAAGAGGACCCACAACTGATGGTGGGGGTCTTAGTAAGAGATAAAGAAAATGTGAGAATCAACGGCTGCAATTATAAACTGTTTTCCGTGCAGGAGGCTTAGTAAAAATTAAGCCGTTATGCTGCCAAAATTTTTAGGAAAATATCTGAGGAAAAAGATTAAGTTTCTCACATAAATGGAATCTTGGAGATAATTATTGGAAATAAATATTAAAAGGATTTTATGGTATTTCTGAAAGAGTTTGATATTGAAATCGATGGGAAGATAGATCATTGAAAACGATAATGTGATGAATTATATGGTCTAAGCCTTATAGAATTGATAAATCAAGTGATTTTAATATAACAAATGGTATCAAATTGAGATTGAGGTGAAATTAATTATTAGATGGATCACAGATAAAAGTGATGATAATTATATGATACAACTTAAAAGAGAAAAATCGAAGTTGTGATTTAGATGGTCAAATGATAGAATGGCGGAATTATCAATCGAGTGAGGATTATAGAATTGATAGATTCAAATAAATGGACCATCTTAGTGGTATGATTGTGATATCGATGTTAAATAGATGTGAACTGATATTTTTGCAATAATATGGATAGTCGCAAGACGACTCAAATAATTGAAACACTTTTGATAGTGGAAATTGGCAAATTCTTTTAAGTGGTAAATTGCCAATCAAAAATCGAATTGAGGACGTTTTATAGATAATTTTAGCATGATATTACATTCTACAGGCCATATGAAAAGTGAATTGAGGATTGTGATATGATTTTATGATAGTGAATGAAATTGAACCGCAAGTCGAAAATTCTGAATATGTACCAATAGGTCAAACCGTAAATGGAATTGATAAGCGATTATTGATCTTGTGGTTCTACGATCCTCGATGTCGACTCTAGAATAGATATCAAATGAGGATATTAGTATTTCATAATTTCAGTATCTTGATGGCTATATGAAAACATGATATTTAGATGCTCATAGATACTAAGAGGATTCACACTGATGATGTGGTTCTAGTATCGGTAATAAAAGTACAATTGATTATTATAGTCGATAATTATCGAAAAAGGATATTGAATACCGACTGGTTTGAATACCAAGTGATCTGGTTATTAAATAATTAGAGTATTGAGCAATCTGAATACTGAATGAAATGAATCTTGAATGATTTGAATAATGATTTACTGATTTGACAGAAAGAAAGTCTTGAAATCGAATAACTGATGGTGATAAAGTTAAATGAATCGCTTCAGCGTATTTGATGGAAATAATACCGAAGTTGCATACTGAAATGTTTTATAGCATCGCATTTAAGCATGCTTTCTTGCAACTTGAAACATTGTAATAATGTTTATATGAATACTAAAAAGTATTGATTTGTTTTGAAATGAAAGTATATGGTAGATATATATATATATTTTTTGATATATGAAATATCATACAGAATTTTACCATATGCTTTACATGATATTGAAAATAAAGCTATAGATTTAAATGTTTTATGAGACTGTATGCACCCTAAGAGAATTAAATTCAATAAAGCATAGTGGAAACCGCCTAATTGGAGCTTTGCTCATTAGGCAAATATGCTTGTCCGACAATAGTCGTGGACAGGTCTCAGTCACACCTGATCAGTGGGGCTGAGAGAGATGAGGTCTATGGCCATATATAGCGCCCTAGTTGGTTTCCAGGGGACGATGATATGATTTCACTGCTAGCTACAGTGATTTAAGTCTTTATTGATAGAGATGATAGGGATCTAGCCTAGTCTCTAACTGATATGATATGAAGTCTAGAGTATGATTTTATTGATATGAACTCTAGACTTGACATGATTTATACTGTACATGAAACAGATTTGAAATGAAATATGTTTTGAAACAGTACATGTTTTAAACATGTTTTAAAAGTCCATGAGATATGGTTTCGACACTTATATGATTTATATGTAATTTTGTGTCGAACATGGCATGATATGCGGTCTAGAGTATAGTTTGATTTGATATGAACTCTAGACCTGATATGATGTACAGTATATGTTTTAAAAGTATATGATAAATGATTTCGACACTGATATGATTTATATACGATTTCGTGTCGAATTTAAAATGATATGCGGTCTAAAGTATAAATTGATTTGAAATGAACTCTAGACCGATATGACTTATAGTATATGAAAAATGTTTTAAAACTGCACATGTTTTAGACATGCTCTGAAACAAATACATGAACTGAAATTGAATATGTTTCTATCATGCCTCAAAGGCAAATTTGAAATGAATTGAAAATTCATATGTTGAGCATGTCCTAAAGTATATATGATATGATTTGAAATGATAGTGATTTATACAGAAAAATTACATGAATTGCATATTAAACCCTGATATGATAATATGCTTAGTATATGAGAATTCCATGAGGGATGCCATGACTCGACGTTAATGATGTTTCATCTATATGATGATATGATAGGATATGATATGATATATGAACATAAGATTGATATGAAGAGAATTCTGATCTTACTCTATCGTGATCATAAATTCCCATACGATAAGTGATATGAATTGATTTAAGACGGGAATATGATTGTTAAATGTAAAGTGACTTGATAGGATATCTCAATTAAATATGAAGAATATATGAGGAGCATCATGACTCGGTGGTAACGATATCTCACCTATATGATGTTATGATATGATATGAAACATGAATATAGAAATACACGAAGAGAATTATGACTTCGTACCACCGTGATCATGATCCACAATATGAGAATGGATAAGAGATGATATGAGAATTGATAAGAGATGAAATGAGAATCGATAAGAGATGATAGAATACAGAAATATGATTATGAAATGAAAAGTAAATATGAGAACTGATATAAGATGATAGCATACCGAAGTATGATTATTAAATGAAAAGTGAAAATGGGAAGTGATAATGAGATGTATCGATGAGAAATGATTAACTGTAATTGCATCATTGCAAGTTTTAAGCATTGCAGTTTAAGACAGTATAATCCTACTCTTGTATTTATATTAGTATCTTACTGAGCCGTGGTTTTGCTCACCCCACTAAATTTCATCTCTTTCAGATTATTGAAGTTAACATCCGCCATGTGAGCTGCTCAGTAGGCATCGAAGACGGTATATGGACTTGGTACTAGTCTTCTGAGGTATATGTTTCTTATACAATACTTGTTTACATGTAAGACTTAAATTGATACACAGTACATATTCTGTTTAACAAGTCGGGATGTAACTAAGAACTGTTTCCGTGGTTGTTAAATATTTAAATGAAATGACTATAAGCCACCTAAATAGTATAGTAACTACACTGACACCGAATACAAACCTTAATATGAAAAAGAAAAATTTAGTCCATAAATTTGTAGACTAAGAAAAGTATAAGTATTAAAGGAAAGTCGCGGCCTTCAGGTCGTGACATTATTATTTGTTAATTGTGAGCTTATTATTGTTGTTTTTCTGTTTACAGTAAATGTTTCTTCTATATCTGCCAATCTGAATAATATCCTGGTGCTTAACGGCATTAACTTCCAAAAATGGAATGAGCATGTTATTATTGTGCTTGGGTGTATGGATCTAGACTATGCGATCAGGTCTGATAAACCTCCTGCCCTTGCTGATAATAGTACAGCTACGGAAAGGGCACTTTATGAAAAATGGGAGCGTTCAAACCACATGAGTCTGATGATCATGAAGCACTCAATTCCGGATACCATCAGAGGCGTAATGCCTGAGGAGGAAAATGCTAAGAGTTTCCTACAACAAATTGCAGACAGGTTCACTGCAAATGAAAAAGTCGAAACAAGCACTATCCTGTCTAAGCTTGTTTCAATGCGGTATAGCGGTAAAGGAAATATAAGGGAATATATTATGGAAATGTCTAATCTTGTTACAAGACTAAAGGCACTAAAGTTAGAGTTGTATGAGGACATTCTTGTGCACTTGGTCTTAATATCTCTTCCTGCACAATTCAGCCCTTTTAAAATAAGTTATAACACTCAAAAGGAGAAATGGACTCTTAATGAGCTCATTGCTCAGTGTGTGCAAGAGGAAGAGAGGTTGAAACAAGAGAAGATAGAAAGTGCTCACTTAGCATCTTCTTCCAATGACATTGCTGCCAACAAAAAAGAGAAAAAGGAACACAGGAAAAGGCACTGCAAATACTGGAACTTCACAGCCTAAAGGGCAACAGAAACAAGATAAAGTGATCACTTGTTTCTTTTGCCGTAAAGGTGGTCATGTGAAGAAGGATTGTTCCAAGTATGCTAAATGGCTTGCCAAAAAGGGTAAACTTCTTAACTTTGTTTGTTCTGAAGTTAATTTGGCTTTAGTACCCAATCACA
Source organism: Heritiera fomes (assembly GCA_032173925.1). Classification (NCBI taxonomy): domain Eukaryota; kingdom Viridiplantae; phylum Streptophyta; class Magnoliopsida; order Malvales; family Malvaceae; genus Heritiera; species Heritiera fomes. The sequence continues at coordinate 13,385,132 of JAPDPM010000011.1, forward strand.
CTTGGTGGATAGATATAGGTACAACTACTCACATAAGTGTGACTATGCAGGGTTGTCTACGGAGCAGAAAGCCAATTGATGCTGAAAGATTCATCTATGTAGGAAATGGCGAAAGAGCTCCTGTTGAGGCTGTTTGTTTATTTAGATTAAAGTTAGAATTTGGTTGCTATTTAGATTTGAAAGAGACTTTTTATGTACCATCGAAATTTGATTTCAATTTCTTCTTTGGACAAATCAGGATATTCTTGTTCATTTGGAAATGGAAAATTTAGTCTTTTTCAGTATTCAAATCTTATTGGCACAGGTTCTTTAGTTGATAATCTATATAAATTGGATCTTCATGCCTCACTCATTAATGAATCCTTGCATATAAATAATTGTGGTACAAAGCGCAAATTAATTAATGAGATTCTTCCATGTTATGGCACAAGCGTTTAGCACATATTTCTGAACAAAGAATAAAGAGGCTTGTGTTAGAAGGAATTCTTGATTCCCTTGATTTTTCAGATTTCAAAATCTGTGTTGAATGTATTAAGGGAAAACAAATATCAAGAAAACCAGTGCTAACAGGAGTTTAAACGTCTTAGATTTAATTCATACTGATATTTGTGGTCTATTCCCTACAGCTTCTTGGAATGGTCAACAGTATTTTATTACTTTCATAGATGATTATTCTCGTTATGGGTACCTATACTTGATTCATGATAAGTCTCAGGCATTGGACGTTTTCAAAACCTATAAAGTTGAAGTTGAAAATCAACTTGGTAGGAAAACTAAAGCCATTAAATCTGACCGTGGAGGTGAATATTACGGTAGATACGACGGATCAGGTGAACAACATCCAGGCCCTTTTGCAAAGTATTTAGCAGAATGTGGCAACGTTCCTCAATACACCATGCCAGGGACTCCAAGTCAAAATGGTGTAGCTGAGAGACGAAATTGGACTCTAAAGGACATGGTTAGAAATATGATTAGTCATTCTTCTTTGCCAGACTCACTTTGGGCAAAAGCCTTAAAGACTGCAGTGTACATTCTTAATCGAGTTCCAAGCAAAGCAGTAGCTAAAACCCATATGAATTATGGACAGGAAAGAAGCCTAGTATTAGGCACTTACATATTTGGGGTTGTCCAGCTGAGGCTAGGCCATACAAGCCTAACGAAAGGAAATTGGACTTAAGAACAATAAGCTGCTATTTTGTTGGATACTTAGAAAGATCGAGGGGTTTTAAGTTTTATGATCCCTCAAATAGATCCTTTCTCAAAACAGGGAATGCTAAATTTATTGAGGATGTTGAATATGATGAGGGTGCCAAACTTAGGAATTTTGTCTTTGAGGAAGAACATGTTACAGTTCCTACAATTGCAATTGAGAATGATCAGATAATTATGTCTGACATTATTCAAGATGCAAATCTGGACTATCAAGACACTCCTGGGTTACCACCTAATCATATTGAAGAGCAATAACAACCTCAATTGGAAGTGTCATTAAGGAGATCCTCGAGAGAGAGGAGATCGGCGATTCCAAATGATTATATCGTTATCTCCAAGAACACGAGTTTGATATAAGACTAGAAGATGATCCAAAATCTTTTAGTGAAGCCAAACAAAGTGTTCACTCTCATAAATGGATTGAGGCCATGAAAGATGAGATGAAATCAATGAAGGATAATGACGTTTGGGATCTTGTCGAATTGCCTAAAGGAGCGAAACCAATTGGTTGTAAATGGATTTTCAAAACCAAGAGGGATTCGAAAGGCAATATCGAAAGATATAAAGCACGTCTAGTTGCCAAAGGTTTCACTCAAAAGGAAGGCATTGATTATAAAGAGACTTTCTCTCCTGTTTCATCGAAAGACTCTTTTAGAATCATTATGGCACTTGTAGCTCATTATGATTTAGAGCTACATCAGATGGATGTAAAGACAGCGTTTCTCAATGGTAACATTGAAGAAACAATTTATATGGAGCAACCAGAAAATTTCATGTCGGATGAATCGAAACATCTGGCATGCAAATTAAAGAAATCCATCTATGGTTTAAAGCAAGCATCCTGTCAATGGTATCGAAAATTTGATCAAGTGATCACCTCTTTTGGTTTTAAGGAGAACACTGTTGATCAATGTATTTATCACAAGATCAGTGGGAGCAAGTTTATTCTTCTGGTGTTATATGTTGATGATATCTTGCTTGCAAGTAGCGATATAGGCTTATTGCATGAAACCAAGAGATTTCTTTCAAATAAATTTGAGATGAAAGATCTTGGGCATGCATCTTTTGTGTTTGGCATATAGATCCATCGAGATCGTTCTCGAGGAATACTTGGCTTATCACAAAAGGCTTATATCGATAAAGTGCTTAGCAGATTTGACATGAAAAATTGTGCATCAGGAGACACGCCTATTGCTAAGGGTGATAAATTTAGTTTGCTTCAATGCCCAAGAAATAATGTTGAAAAGGAAGAGATGCAGAAGATTCCTTATGCTTCAGCAGTAGGGAGTCTCATGTATGCTCAAGTTTGTACGCGTCCGGATATTGCGTACATAGTTGGTATGCTTGGCAGATATTTAAGTAACCCTAGAATGGATCATTGGAAAGCGGTAAAGAGGGTTATGAGGTATTTACAGAAAACTAAAGATTACATGCTCACATATCGGAGGTTAGACCATTTAGAGATCGTTGGGTATTCAGACTCCAATTTTGCTGGTTGCCTTGATAGCAGAAGATCCACTTCTAGTTATGTTTTCATGTTAGCTGGAGGAGCTGTGTCTTGGAAGAGTGTAAAGAAGTCACTCATAGCTTCTTCCACCATGGAAGTAGAGTTTATAGCTTGTTATGAGGCATCGAACCAGGCAATATGGTTACGGAATTTTATCACTGGGCTATGCGTTATCGATGGCATTGAGAGGCCATTGAAGATTTATTGTGATAATAAAGCCGCAGAATTATACTGTAAGAACAACAGAAGCTCGTCAAAGTCAAAGCATATTGACATCAAGCTTCTTGTTGTTAAGGAGAGAGTTCAGAGTTTTCAGATATCTATTGAATATATCAATATGAACTCCATGATTGCAGATTCGCTTACTAAGGGCGTACCACCTAAGGTCTTTCATGAGCATGTCGCTCGTATGGGTGTGGTTCACTTTGATGATATGCTTGTGTAGTAAGAGTTTGTTTCATTTATATTCATTTATTATTGAGACATTTTCTGATCAGAATAAAGTATTGTTGTTATTACTGAAACTCTGAAATAAAGTATTATTCTTTCAAATTGCAGTTGAGCATAAAGTTTTGAAAGTAGGACCAGTTGGAAATAGACACGTTTAAGGGATCACGTTGCATGTAATTTCTATGCTACACATCCATACTTGATTTATGTCGTTGATTATATTAATATACATGACCATTGATGGGTCTAGTTACGGAATATATGTAACGAAGATCGCTTTGATCCTATGTTAATATAATTGATGGAGCAGATTGTTTAGAGATGTTGCCTTGTGATGATAGCAAGTTTAGAGCTCTTAAAGTTATTTTAAAATGTACAATTATCAGGTGACATATGTGGCCCAAGTGGAAGATTGTTGGGAAATTATTTAGTGGGCCTACATATATCAATTAATTGTACATTGCAGGCTATCTATGTAGTCCACTTAAAAGTGATCAAATAAAGTTTAAGTTATTGGACTTTAGGACATCTCAATTAGTATGGGCTTTGCAATGTGTAGAGACCTAATATTTTATTTTATTTTCATGATAGGCCAAAATAAAATAAAATATACTTCAAGTATAAACAGGTTATGGTCCCCAGTCTAAACATAACATAATTCTCACAACATATCCCATCGTTGAGTGAGATACAGATTCTCTCAAAAGGTTTAGACGTGGAAGACTCTAACCTCAAGAAATCAATTCCAATGGATTCGGTACGCTTCCGTATTAATCTTTTCTTGATGATTGAACATGAGATCCTGGTATGTTTATCTGCATTAATTTTCCTACAATAGAGTCTTTAGTAATCCAGAAAAGGTAGCTATTGGGGTTGTAATTAGCAATGATGAGGGGGAGGTGATTGCTGGTATAGCAAGGAGTATAAAGGTTAGTTCACCATTGGAGGCTGAAGCTATGGCATTGCAGGAAGGTATGAAGATGGCTTTAGAAAGAAGGCCGAGAAATGTAATGTTTGAGGTTGACATGGAGATTGTGTATATGGAAGCTATGAAAGTTTCAAATTGTTGTCATTGGAAGATATATCCATGTGTAAGAAACATAAGGAAGGATATGGCTCAATGTGATAAAGTTTGTCTGTCCTGGATAAGCAGGGAAGCTAATGATTGGATAGCGAGCCAAGACAAGAAGAAGATGTGCTTAGCCAATTGGCTAGATTTACTGCCATCTTCTTTGGTTAAGATTCTTAGTAGAAATGGGTTTCTGCTCCTCGTAGTGGTTGATGATATATTTTGCTTAATTCATTAAAAAAGGTTAAGATAAAGCTGTCTCATGTAATGAATTTGGCTTGAATTGTATAACTGGTGGAAGTAGTTCATATGGTTTTTGTACTTTTGAAGCTATATGAATAATACAAAGTTTTGTCTGTTGGCCGAAAAAAAAAAGACTAGACCTTGAGAAGGTTTTAATGGGTGAATTGAGTCCCAAACGTGAACACTTTTAATTGTTAAGATATTTAACTTTTTTTTTCCTTTTTTTTTGTCAGTTCTCCAATTAAATTGGTACTTCTTAACTCGTGACACCAAATTTAGTCTCAATATTCATAATAAATATAGATAAGGAAAAAAATGACATCCAAAACTTGGGCATGGTAAAGAAGTAAGCAAAGCCAAAGAAAGGTTTATTTAATAGATATTTACAACAACTCCACACAAGATTAAAAAATCACCACATGTCCCATTTTCATTTTTAATTAATTTATATATTTTTTTAATATTTTTTAAAGAGTACATGGCACCCTCTTAATTTTATTTGTGAAGCAAAAATTCTTCATTACAGTGTATCAGATAACAAGCAAAATAAGCATTTGTATATAAAATTGTAATAAATAAATATATATATATATATATTAAGACATTTATAAATAAGTAAATAAAAAGGTGTTTTTAGATATAAAAAAAACAATATTTTTGAAAAATAAAAAATTTACATTGATTACATCTACTTCCCTACTATTACTATCAATCGATACACTACAGGACTTAAAAACTCATTAAGGAGGGGAAAAATTTACCATTTGTACACCATATCCTACTACACTATTTTCAATGACTAAGGGCTAGTTTGAATACAATAAAATAAACCTTTTGTTTTTTCGGTGAAATAGAATAAAGTATTTTTACACCATATCTAAATGGACCTATTTGAAGTACCTTTTTACAAAGTCCAAGCAACTATTTATGTAGGATTTGAAGTTACGCATCGACATTGTTATGGATTGACGTGTTCGATATAGCCATATAAGTAGAGCTAAAGTTGACGAGATTCCGGTAACAAGAAACAAACCCCCAAAACTATGAAGGTTTAGATTGCTGGGATTGCTTGTAGAATCCTGGCTTGAAAAGCTTGACTCACTGTTGAACCATGCATTTTCCATCATTTGCAGCTTTCCTTTCTCTCTTAGCCTCACAATTGCACTTGATATGTCTTGGACCAGGGGTGAACCTTTAGGGAAAACCTACAAGTCAAGATAAGAAAATCAACACCCATTGCCGCAAATTAAAGAAAGATCAAAATCATGTGTGTGAATTAATGGCTTCTTTAGTAATTAGATTAATTTTCTAGACTAGATCCAAGCTTTCGAAAGGATTCTTACAAAGCCAAAACCGCCAGATGTAGAATTCGACTTAATCATGGTGTAGTCAGCTGAGTACTTGGTAAGGAATACTTTAATGTATGGTATTTCATCAATAATGGCTGAGACACCTCCATTCTTACTTCCCCTTCTTAAAGCATTTGCATATTCTTCTGGACAACTGTATGGCTTTAGCCTGGGATTTTCAAAATTTAAGTTGCTAATTGCTGTTGGGAGGAAAAAACCATAATGATAACCTACATAGTCGTCTCTTGAGGTCAATTGAATCTGTTGAACTGTCAACATAGAAGCCAAAGTTGCAGTGTAGCTTGAGGTTAATATAAGCACAACAAACGCCCATATTATTACTACAAACTTTGACAAGTTGCTCAAGAGCGTCTCCTCTGCACATTCAAATTATAGTAAGAAAATTACAGTTAGCTTCGCTCAGGACAGGGTGGACTGTAATTAATGTATGCAATATTATGCGTATGCATCAAACAGAAAGGCAATTTAAGTTAACATAGAGTACTTACTATGGGCAAATACAAGAGTTGAGAAGGAGTACCAAAAGATCATTCCAACTTGCTTACTTGGTGTGCCTTGGAATTCATTGTTGATGGGACGTTCAATAAGCCAAACCACAAAGCCAGTGAAAATAAAGAAACCAGCAGTTGTTATCCAGAGATCTCCAGAAAGAGGCTTCAGGAAAATCCACATATTGTTTTTGCTGGCTTTTGGCACTACCATTCCAATGCCTAAGTCAGTGTATGGCATTGTGAAATCAACATATGAAAATCTGCTGTCAATGATTGTTGTATCTCCAACAACGGCATCATAATTCTACTCCATTGATCACAAGAAAGAATATGTAAATAACACACTGCAATTACAATATTGCAGAATCTAAAAACAGAAAGTATACAGTAAGTATGCCCATGAATTCAGGTTTTTGAATGTAGCAATTCCAACTTAATTTTTTCCTACTTACCTCTCAATGACACTAACTGAATCTGCATTTCTCAAGATTATTGCACCTCAGCTCAAATTTTCATGATCATGAGTCCAGTTTGAGATGAATGAAAATTATATTCACACGGTCATAACACGGTCATAACACTTTGCAACAGACTTGATGATTGAAAAGTCAGTTTGAGTATATTGCAACTATTACAACTAACTTGGAAGGAAAAGTTAATAACATTAACATTTCTCAGTCTCATAACTTTAAGTCTAGTCTACAAGTTGCTGATTTCTAGAAGAAAAACATTCTTACCTTGAGATAAACCTGACGGATAAGATCATTGTAAGAACCAGCCATTTGTCCACTGGCATTTACAAACGGGATAAACTCATAGTTTACTTCATAATCTAAAGTTTCAATGGCTGCCTTGAACACCTCGAAACAGAAGCCACTTACAGTTGTTTCATTTGTTTGGGGATCAACAATTACATTAATCAATTCGCTGAATCCACTACTCACCGGAACACCAATCCTCAACCTCTTACCATACAGAGACCAACCTTTCGGAATGTCCTTCCTTCCTCCTGGCCAAATAACAGTTTCAAGTTTACTAGATGATTTCGAATTCATCTCATCTCTGTTGTCTTGTTTCATTATTGAGGTAATTCCATTTTCTGGACTCCAATAACCGACTATTCTTTCTCCCTTGAATACATTTACAATTTCAAATTCCTTTGGGATCAGTCTGCCATTAGTAAGTTGAAAGCCACCACTTATACCCTTGAATCTACTCTTTAGTATCTCATCAATAAATACCAAAACACTTTGTGAGGAAAGGATGGTGGTGAAGTTCAAACTCAATCTGGTTTCTTGGTGTATGATATCAGGATGCCCAGTCTTTACCCTTTCTGCTGCTGTTGCTAGAGCCCAAACCATATCATAGGTCCATATACCATAGATATTTAGTTCCATTTCCTGTAAAGTTTAGTTTCAACAAAATTTTTGCTCCTCCATCTCAAAGTGAATTTGTGAAGCTCCTTTGATGCTGGAATGTATGGTTTGAAACCCACCACCCCTTGCATTGACTCAATGACTGCTGGTTCCATTGAATGCAAGAAGTTCATAATCATGTCAGTTATAATCCAAGCATACCCTTGACTTATCATTCCACGCTGTTTGGCATTTAAGAAAAGGCGAGATGCAAGAGAAGGTGACATGTGCACCACATATATAGTTGTCTGCAAACTCATGAGCATCTTGAGCTGCTCAATGATTTCTTCATCAGTAGATGATGCTAAAATTGCAATATGCTGGGCAAGATGAACATCAGTCCCTTCAAGGGTAATGATCACTTTAGAAAGGAATTCTCTTGCAGAATCAATATCTTCATAAATGAGGATCATATTTTTCCAACTGAAAGCTTCAACAATGGTAGCAATGACTTTGGCTTGAGAGGCCTCATCTTGATCAATTCTAATAAAATAAGGATACTCAGAAAAGGACGGGGATGGACCAGCAGCAAATAGAGAAATGATTGGAATTTTTGCTCTGGATCCTAACTCTGCTAAAATCTTCACTCCAGCTGAATTTTCTGCAACAATAATGGCATGCAATTTGACATTTTTCAAGAGAACCAAGGCTGCACTTGAACATGTCCGTGGAGCAAAAAAGAAAAACAAAAATCATAGTCAGTCATCAATTTACACTTTCATTTTCAGAGTAGAAAATTGTTCAAAGAAAGGGGAAAAAAGTGTATATTTGAGGAACCTGTAATTACAGAAAACAGTGGCATTTATAGAGAAATTTTCATTAGGAAAGGCAAAAACATACCTTGGGATAGAGCAAGGAATGGATCACCCTCCGAATCTCTGGTGTGCAGAACTAGTCTAGTCTCGTAGCGACTATTTAGACTGTAAAAATCAAATATAGCCATCGAAATGCAGCGATCAACAATTTTTCCCACCCAGGATTGCATATCAAGAATCACCCCAACATGAATCCTTTCTATCGTAGTAGCATCGATGCTCTTACGATAGGACAGCAATGGTTGTAGAGGGCTAAATAAGATAGTAATTAAAAAGAAGGTGCACTTCTTTCTTGTGGAATCCATTAGGACAGAAAGTTACTTCTAAAACATTAAGTTAGCAGTAAGTAGTTCATTTCATTCCATCCTCTTTGTGATGGAGAAGATATGAGATTGACCTTGAGGCTCAGGGATATGAGTTTTCTTTTGGCTAACAGATAAAGTTGAAACATAATACACAGATTAAACTCTTTCAAAAACAGTAGAACAAGAAATTCCCAGAAGCAATGGTTTCAATTTCATATTCATCTGAAAGACTTTTCTAGTCAGCAAGAAAGATGGAGCCTGTCCCAGATAGGTTGACTTTAAACTTCCCAGAAGCAATGGTTTCAATGGCATATTAATCTGAAAGATTTGTGCAGTAAGCAAGAAAAGAGGGAGCCTGTACCAGATAGGTTGACCTGAAGCTCTTAACAATGGGAAGTTATTAGACTGGGGCAGGGCCAAAAAGTTTGACTTGGCTTGATGGAAAGAAACTCTTTATTAATGTGAAGAGAGAAAATTCTTCAATATTCAACTCTTTGAATTGCCAAAGAAAACAAGTTGCTTCAAAGATTTCGACTCCGTCGCTTCCCAATTCTCACATAAAAAATGCCTAGTCCAGCAATTTGAAAAAAAAAAACTGAGAATCTCTGTCAAAGATTACAAGAAGTATATAATTCAAATACAAGGAGTTTAGAACTTTCAGAAGTTGACTTTCAGCATACTTCCCCATAATTTTGAAAAGATAACATTTGTCATAGCGCTCTTTGGTCTTGTTGGAACCTCGACGCTCATGGTTAGATCAGACTTGGAACTTTTCAGCAAATGCTTCCATGTCTGACAATTCCGCATTTTGCTTCAATAAAGTTGACACTGTAGCATTTTTATTTTTTACTTGGGTTTACTGTTTCACTTAGTTAACTAAAAATGAATTTTGAAAAATAATTTTTACATCTTTTTTGGTGTTTGATAGGTGGAAAATTGTTTGGTTAACAAAAAATAACTTCCTGACTAGGGGTGTAAAACGGGCGGGTCAATGCGGGTCGGTGCGGGTCAATGTGGGTACAGACTAAAACAGATCAAGCCCGTTTAGGCCCGTATTTAAACGGGCCATAAAAAGCAGGACCGGTCCACTTTCAATGCGGGCTGGACCGGTCCGCGAGCTTATATAATGGGTATTAAATTAAGGCCCAAAAATTAAAATAACAAGATTGGGCTATATAATTCATTAAATTGATATTAAACTAAAGCCCAAAATAAAATAAATTGGATTTTTTTCACTTAATTAGGCCTAATTTTAATTTCTTGAAGGAAATTTAGATTGGTAATTACTAATTAAATCAATTAACCAAAATCATATATATATATATAAATAAATCATATGAGCTTGTGATTATTAATGAATCTTGCTCAGATTTCATTCAGTAAACAGTGGTATAAATTTCATGGGTCAAGGCCTCATTATCATCTTCATGAATTGAATTTGTTAAGGCTGGACTGTTGGAGTTAAAACCAATTCTTGGCTGGTTACACAACACTTACACACACTTAGCAATAGCAGTAGCAAGCCCAGTAGGTGATTTAGGCATTTAAGTTTTAACCGTTCAACATGAGGTTCCCAACAGAAATGGCAGTAAAGAAACTAGAAATTAGTCACTGCCACTGGCGAAATATATAGGCTGCATTATGGGTGGAAAAAGCACCAAACGGATAAAATCTCCTTCATTAGCCATTGTCCATTGACGAAAAATCACAATGAAAGACCACATTCACTGACAAAGCAAATAAAAAAAAACTTCCCATTTCAGAGACACAATGCCAATGGAATGCAAAATTTGCAGCTTTGAGTTATCTTGTAAAAAAAAAAAGATTTCTCCTCATGTTCAAGCCCAGAAACAATGCCCACTTTCTTTAAAAAGATCTTCATTTAGCTTTAGTTGTCTAATTTATATGACAACAGAACAATATCAAAAGCAAAAAAGAAAAAGAAAAAGAAGGCAACTTTTAGAAGTAGCAAATAATAATTTTTGCAATGCTCCGAATGGATAATCTACCATAATCTACCTTAAAAGCATGCATCCAATGTACAGATCCTGTTCCTTCAGTGAAGAAACCAAATTAAACACTAAATGCTTCATTTTTCTACAGGGAAAAAAGCAAGAATAAAATTTTTTTTTACAACCCATATTCTCTACCAAACAGTCCTCAATTCAACCAATCAAAAACACTAATTAAATTTCACCTCCCATATATATGTTCTGAATCATTTTTTCTTCTGTCAAACCAAGCAAAACATGGGCTTTCTTACTATAAACTATTAATGAATAATGATTCGTTTCAAGCTAGGCTTCAATGGGTACTATGAAGTTTCAATGTATGCTCTGTGAACAATTGTCCTATTTCTTTAATTATAGGATGCAGACTATTGTGTTTATGACAGCAATAGCAGATAACAGAAAAAATGCTTTTTCGCATATTGCATTACTTGATTATGATTTAACACTGGCATATAACAGAAGACAATGCATGTAACTTGTCCTAAATAGGTGTAAATTTAGAGAAAAAAACACCATTTTTTTGTCTTTGATGGCTTATTCTAAAGTTTCATTCTTGTTGTGCCTCAGTGGTTAACAGTTTGTTCAGTTGCTATTTTGTGTTTGCTTCAGTTTTTTATTGTGTCACTTAAGCATTTACCTTTGCATGCCTTGATTTAGGAGTTCTTGGGAAGAAATCTCCTTGCACTGAATGTTATGTGGAAATACATGAAGCAGGTAAGCAGATTTTGAGCTAAGTTGTGCCTATCGTAATATCATATTACAAGTAATATTGAATCTAAAACCTTGTGTACAACTTCAAAAAACTTGTGGTGACTATTAAGTTTATCTTTTTGAAGATATGAACGAAGCTTACAAAAATTTGATTTTGATGAAATAGTGTTTCCCATTTTTATTCTTGACTAACATTTATGTTATTCTGGATTCCGACTCTCTAGTTGCTATATCATTTTAACTGTCTTCTTTTCGAAAAAATGCAAGTGAAAAGAGCAATCAAAAGAAGTTCACGAGAATAACAAGTAACAACCTTATATATTAGAAACAAAAATTTTATATATATGCCTAATAAATATGGATTTAACGAAAATCAAGCACCATAAAAGATCACCAAATAGATTCACCATAAAAGATCACCACCAAATAGATTCTTTGTATTTCATAGCAGACCAAAATCATCACCAAATAGATAACCCATACAGTAACAGCAGCAACGAGCATTCGTGAATCGTGGAAGAAAAGCATCATACCTGGTTTTTGTGTTTGACTGCCACTAGTGGTTGCTGGTGGTGAGTGGTGCCTGCTTAACTGGTGGTGCTGCTGCTGCCGTGTTGAACAGCGAACGCCCTCTGTGTGTGCGTGCGTGAGAGAGATTGAAGTGATAGTGATGAGGCTGGGTGAGGTTGGCTGAGTGAGAGTCGAGAGAGAATGAGATGAGAGTTGGAGTCGAGACTCACTCGAGAGAGGTCAGATGGTTGTTGTTGTCGATTTTAGCTTAGGGTTTGTCGGTTTGGTATTTGGGAATTGGGATTTGGGTGGGAGGCTGCTGCTGTTGAATTGGGAAGTTTGGGTTCAGACTTGTGAGTAGGAGGGAAATCCGGAATGATGAATTGGTCTGGTCGAATGGAATGATGAATTGGTCTGGTCGAATCGAATGACTCAAATGGATTTGGGTTGTAGCTGTAGTACTGTAGTAGTAGGCCGATTTTTAATTGTGGCCCGCGGGCTGGCCCTTTTCCGTGCGGGCCAAACCGCGCGGACTGCTAGCCCACCGGGCTCAACCCGTATAAGCCCGTTTTTTAACGAGCCGAAATTCATGAACCCAACCCGTTTAAAGCCCGTATTTTTAACAGGTCAGCCCGCGGGTTACAACCCGTTTTACACCCCTATTCCTGACTAACGAAAAATTAAACCCTTTTTCTGAAAGTTTTCTTAAGCTTTTTAAAAGGGAAAGACATTTACTCCAAAATAGTTGTTTATGTGTAAGGTTCTTTACTAAGTTTGTAAGTATAATTCTATTCAAATTAGACTTTGGATAAAATTTTTTAAACTTTGATTTAATATAAATCTACATAAAATATTATTATATTAACAAAAATATGCTTTAGTTAATTAGATTAAAAATTTTAAATACCAAAATATTAACATTAAAAATCTTTCAATATTTTAAGTCAAAATATTTTATTTCGTATATTATTAGTTTTAATTGTTTTTAATATTTGAAAAATAAATAATATTATATTACTTTCTAATAATAATTAAGAAACACTAATTTAATAAATAGTTTATTTATTATTTTAATAATTAATATTTTTAATAATTTATTAATATTTTAATTTATGACATAGTGTTTCTATATTTTAATTACAAATACTTTTATATTAACATTTTAATAATAAATAATACTTTAATTATAATTTTAAAATTAAATACTTCTAGTATAGAATATTAGTATTTTTGTCATAATGTGCTATATCCTAGTTACTAACTCGCTAAACTTAAATTCATATAGTCACCACCAACTATTTTAATCTAAGATGTGATTGGTCATCTATTTAAACTAAGGATAAGGTCTAAATTCAAAAATTCTTAGATTGAGGAGTATGGTCAAGTGTGGGGAAAGATTAACACGCCACAACACCCATACCAACTAGATTTAAGTTATCTTTATAATTTACTTTGTGTTTATATTAATTTTGATATATTTAAATATTGGGAATATTTCTAACATTTTTTTATCAATTTTATTGTAACCTTAGAAATTTCCTTCACATCGAGATATTCAAGGAGTTTCAATTGACTTTCTTGAATTCCATTATCAAATAAATTAAATGTTTTATTATATTCCTATTTTTCCTAATTTTGGCTCTAATTTTGAGCCCATAGCCATTTTAAGTTCGAGTTTAATTGAATGTGAGATTTGTTTAGTTTATTATTGTTTGCCTAATTTTTTTTAATAGATGTTTGCATAGTTTGTTGTTGTTATTGTATTTATCAGTTTATGAAGTTACTTATTCATCGAATGTAACATCCTGATTATGATTGTAACTTTGAATGAGAATGTACTCTTTCAAAAAAAATCTAATTATTTTTATATTCTATTTATTTATCTTATATTTAAGAAATAAACATGAATTATAGTTTATTGAAAATTTACTTTTAAGCATTCTATCAATTTGACTCAGCTCAAAAGGAACTTTCTCACCTAAAAATTTTCAAGGAGTCTTAATTGACTTTTTTTAAAATTTCATCATTAGCATAATTCATATTTATTCATTTTTATGAATTATAATTCTTATTTTATCTATTTTTATATGTTTTATTTTATCTTATTTATTTATATAATTTTTATTTATACTTATCTTCATTTATTTATATGTTTATCTAATTTATTTTCATTTTATTTATAAAAAATAAGCATGAATTATAATTTATTGAAAAGTCCTTCAAAAGTATTCCACAATTTGTTTAATTGAAGAAAGATTTTCTGATCTAAAAATTTTTAAAGAGTCTCAATTGAATCTCTTGGAATTTCATCTTCCATATAATCCATGTTTATCTAACACGTCTCGTAGTATATAGTAAATACCATATTTATACACACAACATTAACTTGTTGGGCTGTCTGTGATGTCTTTATCACTGTTTACTTATACTTATAATACTAAACACATTAGAGATATAATTCATATTTATTTAATTTAAATATTTACATAACTATACTATTTCTTTACATCCCTTGTACAATAATATACAACTGTAGTACTGTACAATATAAAGTCTGAACATATAAAAGAAAATAAAAATACCTCCAGGATCCGCTCAAAGCTACCTCGGGGAAACTATAATGCAGTCGAATCCGTGGAACGGTATAAGGACAATCACTGCAAGTAATCTAGGGAGTGGAAAAATAAGGAGTGAGCTAACGTGCTCAGTAAAAGAATCGTATGTAAAGACTAATACTATGAAATATATCATCATCATCATCATCATCAGAGCCTTTATCCCAAGAGATTGGGGTAGGCTATATGAACTAATATCTGAATTCACGTTAGATCGTCCATATGTATTCTCCTCCTCCATAGATTCCTATCTAAGGCCATTTGCTCATACAACTCTAAAACCTTCATATCTTTCCAAACTACTTCCTTCCAAGTCTTTTTCGGTCTTCCTCTAGTCTTAACCATTCTCTCAACATCCATAGCCTATATTCTTCTAACTAGACCATCTACAGGTCTACGTCTTACGTATTCAAACCAACGTAAATGATTTTCACACATCTTGTCTTCGATAGGTACCACTCCAACCATCTTACAAATATCTTCATTTCTCATTCTATCCTTTCTTATATATCCACATATCCATATATCCACCACAACATTCGCATTTCTGTTACGCTTATCTTTTGTATATGTAGCCTCTTAGTCGCCCAATATTCACCACCATATAACAATGTTGGTCTAACAACTGTCCTATAAAACTTGCCTTTCAACCATATAGGAATTCTTTTATCTCATAACACACCTGTAACACTTCTCCACTTACTCCATCCAGCCTAGATCCTATAGGTCACATCACCATCAATCTCTCCATCTATCTGTACTATCGATTCCAAATATCAAAAATGATCCCACTTAGGTATTGCCACCTCATCTAACGTCACTACATTATTCTCTTCCACTCAGTTAAAACAGAATTTACACTCCATGTATTCAATCTTCACTCTGCTTAGTTTAAATCCTTTTAATTCTAACGTTTGTCTCCATAATTCCAACTTTGCATTGATCTCTACTCTAGTTTCCGCACATAGGACAACATCATCTGCAAACATCATACACCAAGCCACCTTATCCTAGATGGATTTTTTCAATTTGTCCATAACTACCGCAAATAAGAATGGACTCAATGCTGACCCTTGATGTAATCTCACCATGATAGAAACTCACTTGTTTGCCCCCCAACTGTCCTCACATGTGTCTTTGCATCTCTATACATGTCCTTAATTAGTTCAATATATTTCAACGGAACTCTTTTCTTCATTAAGGACCACCATAGTACCTCCCTAAGCACTTTATCATATGTTTTCTCCAAATCTATAAAGACCATATGGAGATCTTTTCCCAGTACTCGAGAGCGCTTCATAAGTTGTTTAAGCAAATATATTGCCTCCATAGTTGATCGATCCGACATAAGACCAAATTGATTCTCCGATATCTGTACATTCTTTCTTAATCTTTGTTCCATCACTCTCTCTCATAGTTTCATCACGTGACTCATCAATTTTATGCTTCAATAATTGGCACAACTTTGAATATCTCCCTTGTTCTTATATAGAGGTATCAAGACACTCTTCCTCTATTCCTCCAGCATTTTGTTAGTGCGCCAAATCTTATTAAACATATTTGTCAACCACCTAACTCCTACATCTCCAAGGCATTTCCAAACTTCAATTGGGATGTCATCAGGTCCAATAGTTTTTCCGTTCTTAATCATCTTTAGTGCCTTTTTTACCTCTGTCTCCTTGATTCTAAGCATAAAGCACCGATTCAAATCCTTGAGAGGCACTAAGATATTATCCAAAACTTTATTTTGTCAGACATTAAATAATTTGTCAAAATAATCACTCTATCTGTCCTTAATGTCATTGTCTTTAATAAGAGTTCTTTGATGCTCATCCTTAATACATTTCATAACTCCTAGGTCGTGATTCCTCCTTTCTCTTGCTCGCACCAATCTGTTTATCTTTTTCTCTCCCTCCTTTGTGTTCAACTGGTTGTAAATCTCTTTTGCAACCTTCGTCTTAGCTTCTGCCACAGCCTTCTTTGCCTCCTTTTTAGCTAACTTATATTCTGTAAAACACTCTTCTATATTGTTTTTCTTCAAAGCCTTGTAACACTCTCGCTTAGTCTTTATAGTGTCTTTTACTGCTGTAGTCCACTATGTTACGTCCTTTCCAATCGGCACTCTTCCATTTGACACTCCTAATGTCTCTTTGCCCACCTCCCAAATGCATTTTGCCATCTTGTTCCACATTACATTTGGGTTCTCTTCTATTGTCTAAGCCTCTTTTTGAATCCAACTATCTCTACATATTGTATGACAACCTTCTTTTAGCTTCCACCATCAAATCCTTTCAGTTCCTTTTTGTAGGTTCCTTCAATATCTTATATCTATCTTCATATCTAGGACTAGGAGTCTATGTTGCATGGTAACATTCTCACCTGGGATAACCTTACAATCTAAACATCTATGTCTATCCCTACTCCTAATTAAAAAGAAATCTATCTAACTTACTCTTTGTCCACTTCTAAAGGTTATTAGATGAGAATCTCTCTTCCTAAACAATGTGTTTACTAAGATTAGGCCATAAGATAAAGCAAAATCTAAAAAGATAGTATCCCTACTCTCGTTTCGTACACCATAACTAAAACCCTATGTATGCTCTCAAAACCCTCTCTACGTGTACCTGCATGTCCATTAAAGTCGCCGCCAATAAAAAGGTTTTCTCCTAAAGGCACTTCTTGTACTACCTTATCTAAATCCTCCCAAAATTGTCGTTTTCTAACCTCATCAAGTCCTATATGGGGTGCATATGAGCTAATGACATTCAACACCTCTTCCCCTAAAACCAGCTTAACCAAAATAATCCTATTCCCTTGTCTCCTAATCTGTACAACATCCTTATAGTACTCTTTATCTATAATGATACATACTCCATTTTGGTC
Source organism: Heritiera fomes (assembly GCA_032173925.1). Taxonomy (NCBI): domain Eukaryota; kingdom Viridiplantae; phylum Streptophyta; class Magnoliopsida; order Malvales; family Malvaceae; genus Heritiera; species Heritiera fomes. The sequence goes on from JAPDPM010000011.1 coordinate 13,402,740, forward strand.
TCTATCTATCCTTGTGTACCAAAGCTTATATTGCCAAGGTACTATCTCCCTAGCCTTTTCTCCAACCCATTCGGTCTCTAGAAGACATAGGATGTTAGCCCTCCTCCTACTCATAACCTCACAAATCTTAGCTAACTTACAACTAAGTGCACCTATATTCCAAGATCCTAACCTAAGCTTATGGTCATGGCTATGGACTAACTTCTTTACCCACCCCCGTCCATTGTGGTGTGGGAACCTTTGCCTATTTAACACTATGAAATCTATATGCTAAAAAAATATTTAATTTCCTATTAGTTCACTAAGGCACCCAAATCAGGAAAGATACTATAGTCGGCTAGGAAACCTGATGGAGTATTGGAGGTATTTTGAAATACCTTTCGTGTCCCAGCTCCTAGAAGCAACTATAAGGAGTAATAAATTGAATTTGATATTAAAACAATTAATATGCTATTAAAATCATTATAATAAAATAATTTGGAAATTAAATAAATATTTCTTTTCAACAATAATATTCAAATCAATAACGGTAAACACAGTAAGGTAAACAGTTAAATAAACGATAATTAAACAATTCAATATATGTGAAAATTTAGTACCAGCAAACAAATCAATAAAATAGTATAATAAACAATAGCAGTATAACGGAGACCAGGCAACACCCAAATATATCATGTTATAATAAAATCTCGAAGAAGGAATAACAGTAAACACGTAAGACATATGGCCATAGTCTATAGGGTCCATAGTGTACACTTGCCAGGTGCCACTAGTGGAGGCTAAAGACTTGGCGGGTCTATCAGCACAATAACAGTAATAACAGTAACAGTACACATGACACGTGAGCATGATACGGGACCAAACAGTCTCAAAACAGTAGATAAACAGTAGAAAGAGCATTTATGAGATCACTTTCACTAAAATTATCTTCAGTCTGTCCATAAGTAAATGTATTTAAAATATATTCAGTTTATGAATAAAAATTCATAAAATATTCATGCTTTAGTATTATTCACCGAAAATGCTCTATTTATCTTTAGAACAGTAAATAACATATGCTGGTACTTTCACGGGATTAAAATTCATTAACTTGAATATTTAAATAATGTTTTTTGGTAATTCATAAAATAATGCAATTTAATTAAATTCCATGGAAAATCACTTGGGATTCTATTTAATTCTATCACTTAAAAATATTAAAATTTATTTATCAAAATTTTCTATAAATTTTAGCAGAATAACGATTATCTCTAACATAACCTTCCTACATAAAAAAGATAGTTTATAAACCAGCCAGTATCCATAAGTTCACCAATTTCAATGCAATTAATTTACAAAACACTTCATAAAATTTATTTGAGGGAAACCATGCATTCATAGTATCCCTACAGCTCACACACTCATCCCTTACTTGTCTAATTTCTCGGACTTATTCGATAGCACTACACGAAATCTAATTCTCTCAGGCTGTAAAACATTACACTAATATTATTAATTCACCTCACATTAATTTATAAAATATTTTTCTTCACTAAATGCAGCCACATTGTCTACAGTAAATATTGAAGCACTCTAAATTACACTGGTAGTAAAACATAACTTTTTCTACACAACTCCAATTTTAATTCCGACTTCACCAACAGTTTCCTTATAATTTCTATAATATTTTGGCACCTCAAATTCATTAATTGCAGCACAATATCCCCGCTTATAGCCATGGCCGAAATCACCATCATGAGAAATTCATGGAATTTTAGCAAAATTTCATTTCTATCATGTTTATCTACGTTCATTCACTTATCTAAAACCATCATCATGCATCAAACTACTTGGAACCATAAAGTTCCATTAATGGCCGAATACATACGGTAGGGATTGGATGAGATTCAAGCAAAACCAATGTTAGATTCAAGTTTAGAAAGTCTAAATTAATCATTTTCTAACATTTAAATTCAAAGAAATCAAAAGTATAGAGAATCATCACCTTGGCCAAATTCCTTGGGCTGCTTTTCCTCTTGATTTTGTCACTTTTACAAAGAAATATTGGAATGGGTGAAGAGAGAATTTAATTTGGAGTAATTTTGTAAAAGTGAACTTTTGATTTTAAGGTAATTTTAATGGTGATTTATTGAGTTTTTTGTTTTTGCAAGCTGTTGGCTATGGTGGGATTCACGTGAGGAAGAAGAATATGGGAGGAGGTGGCCGGTTGGTTACGTGGAAGATTATAGAATTCTCTACACAATGGTAAAATGACCATTTTGCCTTGATTGTGAGATTTTTGAACAAAAATGCCCTTAAACTTCTATAATTTTTCTAACTATGTAATTTAACTACAAAAATTCATATTTTATCATCAAATATTATTATTGAACGTATTTTAATGAATAAAGGTGGTTGGGTTCGGGTTTGACCTACCGTGAAAGTGAAATTATAAAAATACCTCTATCGGGTAAATCGCGTAAATTTCTGATTATACCACCAATTTGATCTATCTATTTACATAGCCTAAAACTTATTTTAATGTAGAATATCATGCTTAAATCACCATATCAAAATTCCATTTAGTTTGCCCACAATTTACAAAAATACTATCGGACTATGTCTTTAATTGTCATTTTTTAATTTATTGACACGTTTCTCAAAAATGATCTAAATAAAAGATTTTAAGCTTTAAATTCTTACCATAGGCTTATTGGACCTCTCGAATAATATATGTTCGGTCTCATGTCCATCTGAGCATTGTAGAGCTTGCGGAGCTCACATGTCTATATTAAGTCATACTTGTGAAATACAAAAAAATAAACAATGATGAGTATCTTTATATATATAATAATAGTACCAATATACATCACTCTCACATTATCTTATTTAAAATATTTTAAGTTTTCTTTAATTAACTATCCCTTTTTTATCACACTTTCGCCCAAAAAGAATCGAAGACTTTGTTGCCCGGGAAATGGCGTGTGTAATTCTCACGCAAATAAAAATAAGAATAAAAAAAGAAACATATTTTGCTGTCCTAAGTAACTTTTTAAGCTCCTTCGACTCAGGAATCTGGACTACAAAAAAACAACTGTATAATCCCAGTGAATGGAAGATCAAGATGAAGAAGAGGATGACAGCTTCTGGAAGCTTCTCTCCCTTTATTTTTCTGCCTCATGGTTGTTTTATGGAAGGTCTTCATTTTCTTTGCTTGGAGTCTGGGTTTTGATAAAAGTATTTTTTTCTGAAGTAATAACGGAAAAATATTCTTGGGTTTTGCACTTTGGCTCTGGAAATATGCTGGGAGTATTCTTTTGTGAGTTTGACTTTGTTTCAGTTTTCTCTTTGAATGGTAGTGTTGAATAGGGTGGTTAGCTTACTGTTTATGTTATGATTGATCACAAGTTGCATATGATTGATCCAGTTTATTTGGTCCTGAGTTTACAAGTTAAAATGAAAAAAAGAAAATTTTAAGGATTTAGAAATGAAGGCCAACCATTCCATGCTTTGCTTTGGTTAAGGAAAGGATTGGATCGTGTGAATGAGTTGGATCAGGGTATGAAGATTTGTTTTTAATAGAAGTAAAGATAACATCTTAATAAACTGCAAAAGATTTACCAGTAGGACATTGCTCCGAAGCATGAAAATGCCAAGTAATTAACTTTATTGTTGTCGTGTTCTTAAAGATGATTGCACAGGGCCTTGCCCATTTTGGTTTAGAAATGCCCAGTCATACTACGAGCATGGCTTACGGAAATGCAGGGTGGAAAGATTACTTTGCTTTCTGAACTGTCCAGTGAAGTGTTTTTGAGAAACGAGTGTTCCCGTCAAACAAAACTCATGGTGGCTTATTAGTTTTGACTTGTACTATGCATTAGAGTTGGAACTAATTGATCAATTCAATCAAAAGTTTGATAAGATAAGTGGATAAACCAGACAGTTTGAATGCATCAAAATGAAGAAAAACTTAGGCAAATTGCATAAAAGAAAACTTTCCTTTCCCAATGGTATTTGCTTGTATGCCTCCCAGCCCCTCTTGCTGCCATTCTATCTAATTTACAAATCCATGTATTGATTACATTACTATCACTTTTGGTAATTGGTTATTTGGCTCTAGACTATTTATGTCTTTATTCATGGCAATCTTGTGGGCTTGCTTACTTTTTTGGATGTTTGAATTCTTAAAATAAAAAATTGAAAGCCTTTAACTGCATTCTTGAGGATGCTCCAGTGACCCTTCCCCCTGACCTAATCACAATGATATAAATATTTCTCAAGTGCTGGTGTAGGTTTATTGATCGCTCTGAGGAAGTTGCTCAATAGTTATTGTTCGATTTACTTTTGCTTGTTTGATAAGAATGACTTAAGAGATTAACTTAGTAAGAAAATTTTCTTATATGTGGACTGTTGTATGCATCTTCAATTATAATCAATACGAACTATACTTACTATCTTTTTTCTTCTTTTTGGTATTGTTGGGGGTGGGTGGAGGAGTAATTATAGCTTGGAGTTTTGACAGGATTACCAATATTAGGAAGATTTTAGTGCTCAATAATACTATTTTATTAGTAGAAATAAGTTTTAAAAATTTTCCTAATGGATGCATTTTCCTCCTTGCAAGTTTTACCTCTTTAGGAATTTAACAACTCAAAACACTGGCTACCTTCATTAACAAACATTTTTTTTGTACCCTGAAATTATACTTGGATTAACTGTTTTGCTAGTGGCAGTTAAAAAAAGGGACTTCTTAATGTTGGCATGCAAAAGCTTTGCTGTTGTATTTACCTGTACTTGGAAGCCTGGATTTCTATCAGGGAATACAATTCTGTGTATCTCATTTTTGATTGCTGCTTCCAACAGCAAACTTTATTGCAGACTTGAAAATAATTTTCCACCTTATCATGTCTTATCATTTTGCTTCCTTCTGCTTTCAGATATCTACAAAGGCAGGACCTAAAAGACAGAGATTATTCACTCATCGATTCCTGCCCATGATTCTTTTGCTTTCTGCAGCCTTCTTCATAGGAAGTGCATTTATAATCACTGACTATAAAGAGGTATACATATCTAAGCTTTGTTTACACAAAGTTGAAAACTAGCTGAAACCTGAAAAAGAAGCAGGGATTTCCTTGACTTGTCTGACATCAGAAGTTACTTCTTTTCCTATTTTTCATTTGTGTTTATTCACTCTTCTTTTTATAATTCATGCATTCTAAATATGTGTAAGAAAGGTTTTAATCCAATATATTAAAGTAAGGAATCAAATGCTCTGTAATAGAACTGTAATAATGTTTCCCATAATGAAGTAAATGATGTGTGATTTGGGGCTTCTTTCTGCAGAGAATTTTAGGATGGATCAGTTATGGTTTTCAAGTATACAAGACCTAAGATGTGTGAGGTTTGTTTGGTATATTTTATGTTATGTGTGTTCTACTTGTATAGATGAAACACCTATATTCTCCTCACTATTCCTTTTCTCTATATCACTTAGACCCAGTGCAGGGCTTATGGTAGTGAGGCGTTACCTAGAGGAATTATTTCTGAGACATCTGACTTGGAAATGAGACCATTATGGGGCCTACCAAATAAGAAGGTAAGCAGTTTTGTTGCTAATAGCAATGGCTTCATTGATCCTTTGCTTGTTTTGCATTCCTCGTGCATTATAAATTTTCCAGTTGTACCGTTCCTTTGCAAAATGATATTAACTAATGATCATATTTTTTTCTTGTTCCATATTTAAGTACAGTTTAGTCTGGTTAGTGGCATTTAAATTTGCATTTGTTGCTTTCAGTTGAGCATTTTGTTAGCTGAGCCTGAGATGACCCGTATGTGTCAGTGTCTGCTCCATTTTTACCACTGCCACCACAATTAAACTACCATATCTGACTACACTCTGACCTCCATTTGCTTTGATGTGCAACTTCACCCGTTTGGTTCTTTTGTTCTGGAATCTCTTATGCATTTTAATTTTACTAAAGGCAACAGTTGCCAACTGTCATATCACTACCAATGGTAAAAAATTTAGGATATTGATTGGACTTGGTTTTCCGGTCAAGCTGTGATAAGCTCTTAGACTCCTATTGCTATCTGGCTAATTTATACTCTTTCACACTTGTGGCTAAACCTATTTTTAATTTTCCTTTTTCTTCTTCAAATATATATCTTTACAGTTGTTAAATTTGACCAAAAGTGCAGTTTCTTTAGTAGTATAAAGTAATAAGGAGAAATATATTGTCCCCCTTTCTTTCTCGATTTACATCTTGCATCAGAATACTGCTGTTCAGTAGTACATTTGTTTCTTGCTACTCTCAACATTGAGTTGATTTTATGATGGACATTTGGCATATACCTATCTCATTAATCTGTTATCCTTTACTTTTGTTAGAAGCCAAAGTTGTCAATGAACTTATTAGCCATTGCGGTTGGGATAAAGCAAATGGAAAGTGTCAACAAAATCATCAAGAAGGTGAAAAGATCCAACTTAATGTTTTATGTTATTATTTTAAATTTATGTTAATTTCATTCTTTTGTTGCATTATTTAAGTTAGATTTATATTGTACATCTCTTTTTACCTCTTTTTATTCTATGCCACAGTTTCCGGAAAGCAATTTTGTCCTGATGCTTTTCCATTACGATGGCATTGTGGACCAGTGGAAGGATTTCGAGTGTAATGACCGTGCTATACATGTGTCTGCTGTTAATCAAACCAAGTGGTAAATGGTCTTAGCTCTAGATTTTAAATATCTTTTATACATGTCTATTCAGTTCCAAATAACTTGGCATTGTTTAATGTGCTCTCTTGAATTAGGTGGTTTGCAAAGCGCTTTTTACATCCAGATATCGTTTCAGAGTATTCCTACATCTTCCTGTGGGATGAAGACCTTGAAGTTGACCACTTTAATGCTAAAAGGTTTCTTGTGCAAGTCTTGCTTTTTCTTATTCGATTTCCTTACCTGTGATTTGATATAATCTTTCCCGTGCTTGTAAAAACATATACTTTAATTCAAAGTCTTACTGCTTCACCTGCGCAAAAAGTGAATCTAATTTTAAGAAACTAAAGTTTGATTCCTCAGAGTTTAGAGATAGTGCTTTTCTTGAAGATTCAATGGCTCATCAAGGCCTAGCCTGCAGCAATGGGATGATAAAAATCTAGCAATTAATTAAGGATTAATATCTCATATACTGTTAGTGGAGTTTTTTGATTTCACAAGTGAAGTTAGGATGATGATACATGTCCTTTAAAAATATTAAAAAAATAAAAAATAAATAAAATAAGACATGTTTCACCATCCTAATCCCGCTTATGGAATCAAAAAACTCAACTAACGGTGTATGAGATAATTATTTATATAATGCCAACTAATGAAAGACTTATTCCCAAAAACCCATCATCTTTTAAACTTGAAGAAGAGAGACAAGTTGGTGATTTACTTCATAACCATTCAGAAACTGATTCTGTCCTCTTAATTACTTAAATATAGGTATCTTTCAATAATTAAAAAGGAAGGGCTTGAAATATCGCAGCCGGCGCTTGATCCTGAGAAGTCAGAGCTACATCATCCAATCACAGCAAGGGACAAAAATTCAACAGTACACAGGTTCTCTATCTTCCTAAGAAAATTATGTTCAGGGAGGAATGGGGAAAGATTTGGTCTCATGATAAAATTTGAGTGCTTTTACTCTCAGTTAATTGACTGTATGGAGCTGGGTGGCTTATCCTAGTAATAACTTAATTTCCATCTTTTGTTGTCAAGAATTTCTGGAAGCTCGTCATCACTTTATCCTTTGATTTTAGTCAAAGTAAATTTATTTGTTCGTATTTGTAACTTGTGTATTTGACAGGAGGACATACAAGATGATTGGTAGGACAAGGTGTAATGAAAACAGCACAGGTCCTCCTTGCACAGGTAATATAAATTAGCCTGTCTTTTTCTTTAGTAGTTCATACTGCTATAATGTGTACAAATGCCTCTTTCCTTAGTTTACTGTTCTCATGAATTGTTTCTCAATCTGCAATTTAATTAAATATTCACATGGAGTAAAAGAAAGAGAACATTGCATATTACAGGTTTGTAGAAATGATGGCTCCTGTTTTCTCCAGAGCATCTTGGCGCTGTGCATGGCATATGATTCAGGTATGTTATCCAAACTAGAAAGTTGAGGGTAATACTAATAGAAAACATTGAGAGGTCAATAAGAATCCAATGAACAATCATTAACATCTTACTATTTAATGCTTCTGTTATTAATGCCAATGTCTCAAATAAAAGATAAAGCAGGGATAGTCAGGATGTTTGTCTATTTCAGATTTCTAAAGGTAAGATTGAGTATTTCTTGTTCGATTGAAGCAATGCAGCTTAGATCCTTATTACGAGTAATATGGTTCTGGTCCAACGTGTATAAACTTCTAAATTCTTTAAATGCCCGCTTAACATGGCCATATTGTTTCATAAAGCTTAGCCATTAAATTTATCTGTCACCTCATTCTTGGTTTTCCTTCGCATCAGAGTGACCTGATTTATGGATGGGGATTGGACCTTCAGCTTGGTTACTGTGCACAGGTAATTTCTGTACCTTCAATCATGCCTTTGCCCCTTTTTAAAAGAAAATAAAAAAAAAATCTTGTCCACTCTTTTCAACATGTTTTTTATAATGAAGCTTTATTTGACAGGGTGATCGAACCCAAAAAATTGGAATTGTTGATGCTGAATATGTAATTCACAATGCACTTCCTACGCTTGGAGGTTTGGCAGCGAACAAGGTAAGAAACTTTGTTAAAAAATACTACCTTACCAAATGGCTCTTTAATTTGATTAATCAACTGGAAGCACTTAAAAGTTTAATTTTTTGTTTGATTGCGCCTCAACTTAATCCAGAGATGGATCTAAAATTTTCCAAAAGCTCCGTTGGATTACATGCTTTTCCGTTTAGAATGCATATGGACAAGGCCAAGGGGGTGAGGGGTTGAACCCCTGACCTTGATTGTGCATTAGAGGGTTAAAGAGGCAGCCACTAGGTCAGCGAGTCAGCCATGAGTTTTCGAAATCACTTGCTCTCCTCATTTTTTATGCACTCCAAGTCTTCATTGATGAAAAGCGAACTCTCTTACTTCAAGAATATATGGATTATTCATTATATTGCACAAGTAGTTCTCTCCCTGAGGCATCCCATTCTGAACAAACCCCTTTAAGATTGATAGTTGTCTAAGTCCAATAAAAACCATTTTCAACTGCAGGAAGAAGGGTATGAAAGGTTAATTATGGTTGACCATCCAATTCTTTGTCTCTCCTATCTAATGTCAAATGACCTCTGCATTTGCAGGTGCCATCACCTTCCACTGAGCCTGATGGAAGATCTGAGGTAAGCCTAGAACTTACTCTTTATGCAAAGTCCAAGCTCACTTCACAATATAGCTATGGCCAAATAAACCTCCTCTTTGGCATTCATTATCAATTCATTGTCTGTAAAATTCTTCTCCACAGGTTAAAAAGCAATCCTACATCGAACTAGAGATCTTTAAAAACAGATGGAAGAGAGCTGTAAAGCAAGATGATTGCTGATTTGATCCCTAAGAACAATCGACGAAAAACAGCAGTAATGCTCATATTAGAGGATTAGAGGAAGAATTTGATTCTTGAACGTGCATGTAACACAACCATTTTCAAAAGAAAAAAAAAAACCTGTACTAGTAGTGTAGTAGTTGTGACGGACATTGAAAAATGAAAATCAACTGTACGGACAAATCAATTTTCAATTATAGAAAAAAAAATGAAAATGAACCTCATTTTTTACTTCAATTTTGAATTTTTGGTAAGACCAATTCGGATTCCTTCCAACCATGAAAGGATTCTACAGTCAAGTTCAGTGGCATGAAAAATTATGTGGAACAGAATTTAATATTATTTATATATTACTGGACAAATTATATAAGAATTAAACATTAGAAAATTAATATCATATTTCGGTACATGTTGAAAGTTAAAACTTGATATTCAAATGGTTGGCTTACGCATTCGTACGCCGAAAAGAATGGCAAAAACAACCAAAAGAACAAGGATGAAAAAGGGCACAAAAGAAACTCCATAGCAAAATAACCGCTATAGGAGATGACCACTAGAAAAACAACCAACAGGCCGAAAGGAAACCGTCTCTCTTAATAACTCTATCACCATGGCTACAACTAGTGAAAGGGCATGGTGATTTTCCAGTGTTGCGAAGAACATTTCAAGCATCCCTTTCCAATACTTCAACTACGGCATCATGAACCTTTAAAACCTTCAAAAAAAAAAATCAATAGCAAAACCGTTCTTATCGAAAGCGCACCACTCCCAAAACATCAGCCATAAGCGAACAATGATGAACTTGCTTCAACCTCAATAAAGCTCATTCAATCACGTAAAACTAAAGAAAAGAACTAACCTAGCAAGCAGTCCTCAATAAACTCCACAATTTATGAAACACCTATATCCATCCTCACGCATGATAATCTAAACCCCACAACCCAAAAACATAAACAAGATTAACCATCAAGACATTCTTTTCTCAAAGTCTAACACCAAAACAGCCTATATTATCCAAGACAGCAACTTTATGTAAAGGCAAAAACTCAAGAAAGAGGAGACAGAAGAGGAACTTGGACTATTTTAGAAGCTTCAGATCCCTTTGTTCAATTTCTTTTTGTCTCTCAATAACCTCACAATCCTCACAATTCAGAGAGAAGCCCAACATGGAAACATCTTTACTAAATTCCAAGTGTTTTTTACTTCCTCTAACATAATTCAAAGTCAATTCTGAAAATCAGCATCGGATAGTGACTTATTCGCAAACTTACCCCCTTGATTCTTATTGCTTGTAGCCTGATTCTTCTTAGGAGATTTTGTTGTGTAGAGCTTCCTAAATCTCTTCCAATGATTTTATCTTATGGTTCTCAAACTTTTTTGTTCTATGTCCAAATTCCTAACGAATGATCATGAAGATTATATTGGTTTATTACTGATCAAATCCAAACTTTTAAGTTTGTCTATATAATCACTATATCTTATATAACTAGCACAAAGATTACAATCATATCATTGAGATTATAATATCAAAATAGAGTCAGGAGTTCTATTTTGGTTCTTTAAAGCAAGATAGTGTCAACCAACAGTCATGTAATTGAAATTAATTTCCTTGTCAATCTACTCAACAAACAATCATATTAAGATATATAGGATAATTAATACTTAGTTATTTATTATAAGGGCATTATAACATGCATAAAAATATCTTCATTATCAAGTTCAAATAGAAAAAATGGCATCTTATGCTTGCATGGCCTGAGATAACCAGTATATCAATGAAATCTTCATTAGCCCAACTCTAAAACTGCCTTCAAAAAATCTTCGAATTGTATGTTCCTTTTGAATTCATCAAGCATCCCTTTGATTTTATGTCAACCTTAAATGTTAGATAAATTTCAAAAAAGAGAACATAGATTTTTTCATATTACAAATCTTCTAATAAATTAAAAAACCAAAGGAACTTCATCCATGCAATCTACTGCACTTTAGATAATGAATCATCCAAACAATTTTCAACAAGTTTTTGCAAGTTTTATTTTTCATTTTGAAGTAGAGATTGAGTAAAAGTTATCATAAAATATAAGACACATCAACAAACACTAGCAAAAAAGTTACCTAGACAAACTTCTCTTTCACATTAGTGAAAATTAAGGTGAAAAGGAAAACTCTTATACAAACACAACATATAAGTTTGATTAAGAGTGTAATTGAACTGAGTCAAGCTGATTCATGAGAAGCTCGAGCTTGAGTCGAGACTTGGGGCTTGAAACTCCTATTGAACTCGATTGAGTTCTATTTTTCTAGTGTGAGTCCGACTCGAGAAAAAAATAAAACTATTTGAGCTTGTTCGATTATGTTCAATTCTTATATTTACTTCAAACTCGATTATTTGTGCTTGAACTCAAGCTCAAATTAATTTTTTATAAATATTTTACAAACATTAACGTTAAAATCTTAAATTAATAATTAAAATAATAAAAAGTATATTAAAATAAAAAGAAGTTTGATTAATCTCACTAGCTACTTGAGTAAAATATTAGGATACTCAAACTCGATTCGATCACTCAAATTATTCAAATTTGACTCAACAATAATCGAGTCAAGTTCAATTTTATCCAAATTGAACTTAAGTAGCTTGGAAGCACTGCTGTCTTGTAACATCCCGTTACCACAATTTTTACGTATTTCCATGCAATTTTACCGGTTGGGCTGTCTGCGATGCCATTAACATTTAACAGTAACAATAATAAATGATAAACATTTATTTACCAAAAACGGAATATGAAAATTCTTTTCATATTTCCTTACATCTGACATCCCTTATTGTCTTTATTTCAATAAAGTAGTACTGTATACATATGTCTGGAATGTAAAAGAGAAGAGACTGTACCTGTCACGTTTAACATGCCTCAGCGCTTTAAACGTAACTATACCCATCTGAGAGCTAATTCACTCAACTCCGTGTACTTTTTATCTGTGGAGTTAAAAACAAAGGGGTGAGCGATTCATACGCTCAATAAAGGAGATATATGCTGCTTTATAAAATCAAAACTATATACCACAACATATTTGATTATCCCGAAATCATATTGAATATGAAAACAGTGGATATAGTAAAACAGCACTCTCAATACACCAATTAATCACTGGCTAAACAGTTTACTTTTAAACGTAGTAAACGATACATAGGATTTCAACAAATCCTAACAGTAAACAGAAATCAACAAGATGAGACTAGGCAACAAATAAATCATGCTATTCCCTTGCGAGAACGGAATCTGCCGCTATTGGGGTGCACCCGTAGGCCATCGCCCCTCATGGCTATCTCAGATCTATGGCCATAATCTATAGTGGTCCTCGGGTCCACTTGCCAAGTGACCTCGAGACCGCTGATGACTTGGCGGGTCCATCAGCCCTGTGACGCCCTGAGGTGCACTCTTTGGTCCATTGACCGAGCCACCGCCCCAGGTAGGTCACGCAACTACATGAATAATAATGCATGAATTTAGGGCCTAAAGTCTCAAAATCACTTTCATATCACATGAAAATCTTTATGTAATTATCACACCCATATTATCATTTCCATAAACTGATTTGGTTTTCCAAAAGGTTTTATAACTATTAAAACAACCCTCAAATTCAACAGTCTCTGTGAGAGAAAGGCACGTTTTGGAGCTGCTTCGCCCATGGCTAGTTCGCCCAGGGTCAGCTCGCCCATTGGCCAATTCGCCCAATGCTCAACTCCCCTAGTGGTCAACTCGCCCGAGAGTCAACTCGCCCAAGGTTTACTTTTCCAAAAATTTCCACATTTTCTATTTTTCAAAATATTAAAACATTTTATTTTTCGTTAAGAAAATTTGGAAAAGCGAAACCTGTTCGCCATGGTCGACTTGCCCGATATGGCTCGCCCATGACAGTTCGCCCAACGCGGAGAACCAGTGTTCGCCCGCCCTCTACGCTTTCAAAATTCGAAAGTATACTGGCTCGCCCTCAGTGGCTCGCCCCGTAATCTATTTGCCAAAAAATCTAAAATTTCTATTTTGGAAAATGTTCAAAAAGTCTATTTTTCCTTAAGAATTACTGTTTAAAACTGTTCGCTATGGTCAGCTCGCCCATAGCTTTCATAACAAAAGGGGTCGCCCGCCCCATTTTTATAAGCAATTTGGATCGCCCGCCAATATCAAGAATTTATATTTTCCATTTTCAAATGTTAAAATGGCTAATTTTTCCTCAAGAAAAATACCACCGAAACTCAATTCGCCATGGTCAGCTCGCCAGCCCAGCTCGCCCATGGTCACTCCAAACGGGTGAACATGTATTCGCCCGCCAATCCATTCTTTTAAAACATTAAGTAAAACTGGCTCAACTTCAGTGGCTCGCTACAATTTTCTCAACTTAGGGGTCGCCTGCCCCAAACAAAATATAAAAGGGTTCGCCCAAATGGCTCGCCCAATATCAAATAAATTCCTCAAACAATGCATGTCAGAAAACAAAACATTTAACTTAATATTTTCACAAAATTTACTCTACAGGACATGCATCTCTTCACACACATCTCCCTTACCTGGTCCAACGAAGCCTTGCTTCGCCCTGCTTCCTACTCGCCAATTGCCATTTCCCATTCTCGGCTGTAAAAATGATCTATTAAAATTATTAATATTTTCCTTTTCCAAATTTCCAATATATTATACGACTTAAAATCAACTCGCTTGCCCGCAAGGGGTCTTATTCGCCCTTTCGAGCTCGCCATTCTTCAATGGCTTACACACATTATCTCGCCATTCACATTGGCTTATAGGTGGGAGTTCGCCCGCCATTTATACTCGCCCAATGCCTCACGCATTTGAGCTCGCCCATTTACACATAATTTACCTTGGCGAGTTACTTATTATCTACTCGCCTCATTGGCGATTACTAATTTTCATTATTGGCGAACACAATAGTCGCCATTCTCGTCACTTATTCCATTATTTTCCTTGTTTCCATATTCTTTAAAGATCTAACTAAAACAATGTTGTATTCTATGTTTATTACTTCATAAAACATAGAAATCTATCATTGAGCATCAAGAACACCCCAGAAAGTATGAAACTCACCTCAACCAACTGTATTTCCAGAACAGCTTGCTTTCCATCTCATGTTGGCCTCCTTTTGCTTATTCCTTCTGCTCATCACAATAAGGAGGAAAGGTTTGCAAGCTGGTTTATGTGTTTGGCCAACTTAAGGTTGAAGTCTAGTAAATCAAGCATGGCAGTGAAATGGAAGAAACAGAGAAATGGTTTTTCGTGAAGAAGCTGGAATTGGCTAACTCGTTTTTCCTCAATTGTCTCTGCTTATATAGCCATGCTCAGCCAATCAATAGCCACCGTCTGCCTCTTATCCTGTTTCTTTCATCATTCCTCACGTCTATCATGCATTTAATGCATGTAGAAAACTGAAGCACAAGTGGCGTGAAAGTCTCCCTTTCACACACTTTTTCTTCTGCTGCAGACTTTGTTTTACTTCTCAACCAATAAGGTTAATTCCTTACTGACTTTAACATCTTCACCATTAATTGCCTTCAACCGTATCACTTACAAGTCAATTTTGGCTGCTGATTGTTTTGAAGCCATTTTCCTTTGTCCACACAAGCTGATTCCCGGTCTCCACCTCGTCTTGAGACCTCAGCTCGCCACACTACACCAGTTCGCCAGCCATTCAGCTTGCCAGCTTAATCTTGGCAATTACAAGTCCTCGCCCATTTGGGCGATTGTCACATCAAAAAGGAATGTCGAATTCACCTATTCGCCCTTGATACATCCAATTCGCCATCACCATTGGCGATCTGCTCGCCCATTGGCGAACATACTACCTTCTCGCCCTTTGGCGAGTTGAACAACATTCTCGCCCATACGTTATTTCACCATAATTGCTCCATTTGTAACCAAAGTTAATGTGCTTTTCATCAAAATATAAATCTTTATTTATTATTTACTTAATTTCCAATATCTATTTTATGAAATTAAGGTCTACAGTAGGGTAAAATCAGATCTTACATTTTCTCCCCACCTTAAGAAATTTGGTCCTCCAAATTTCAACCAGATCTGTCAGTGAAGAAACTCTGGGTACTTCTTATGCATAAGGCTTTTAGAATTTCAAGTAGCCTTATCCTTAATATTATACCATCAAAGCACCTTAGCCATAACATGATCTTAGGTCACCGCACTTTATCACTGCAATTTATCTTTACTATCCAGAATCCGTACCAATTTCTTAACGTAATTCATGTCCGCTCTAATCTCTAGGACTCATCTCGAATCACGTGAGAAGGATATGGATAGTACTTTCTCATTATTGAAACATGGAACACATTATGCACTCCTGACAACTCGGAATGTAGTGCACGTCTTTCACATGATCTACGATCTCCGACGATCCAATGCATCGGGAACTCAATTTCTCTCTCACTATGCATCTCAATGGTGAGACCTTAATATACATAACCTCTTGTATATCTCAAGAAGTCTATTTCGACCAAGTCGAAAATAATTTTCAGTCTCCCATTACACATGCTATCGTGGATTATATCGTCTGCTAAATAATTTCTTTCAAATGTTATGCCTATACTCTCTTGTGGCCATTATTATCAACAAACTCTGCCAGGGTAGAGGATTATCCCAGGAGCCTATAAAATCAACCGCACACGCTCACACCATATCCTCGAGCGTCCATCTCATACGCTCGGACTGTCTCTCAGTCCGCGGATAAACTGCGGTGCGAAACTCAATCGGGACCCCATAGCTTCCCGTAATCTCTCTCAACACGGAGATATGAAGCGGGACTCCCTATCAAATGTAATGCTCATTGGAATACTGTATAACCTCACCATTTCCCTGACATATAACTCGGCCAAGGCACAATTTAGCTCAACAAATTCCATAATCAATGAATGAGCAGACTTACTCAATATGTCCACAACTATCCAGATAGCATTTTACTCTTTTCAATTTTCACTTAGCATAGGAAGTACCTCTAATATAGGTATTTTTCTTCCTTATCACCTTCTCAACTTTTATTTAATCTCGTCTCCAATATGAGACCACGAATATCTCTTTATACTCCTCATTGTCTCTAAGAGTACTGCCCGTCTCTTCAGGCCATCAATAATCATCCCTTTGGCGCTCTCTCAAGTGTGTTGGCGACCACCTAGTTCGCCCACATCTCACAACATGTTATCCGGTGTTGACCGTTCACCCCACTCGTGGGTCGCCCATCCCGAATTTTCTCAAGGTCCTGAAGAATCTCGGGCGTCTTTTCTCAAAACCAATTTACACTCCCTCAAGTCTTTTATCATCCTTGAGAGTTAGTAACTCATCTATACTATTTATCACTTATCATCTCACTCGGTGCTTAGTCGATAATAATATGATGACTATCCTTTAGATAGTTTTAATCAATCGTACGTAATTGTCTCAGTAGTCTCTGAAATACCACGCACTCGCTCTCAATATATCCCGGAGCGTCCACACAATGCGCTCGGATATCTATATCAATCTGAGGCGGTGCTAACAGTAAAAATTTTGGAATCCCAAAGCCTCTTGCTATCCTCTCAAAGCATGTGGCACATCAGGGATCCCTATCACAGGTACCCACTCACTGGAACTTCACATACGTTCTCTCTGTTTCACCAATATATATCGACTAAGGCACTCATTACATCCCGAAACCTGATGATGAAGAAGTGAAAAAATTTGGTTACTCAATCCATAATCATTTTTATAACATCATGGTTCTTTCGGATTCTTCACCACCTCACAGTGATTGCTTCATGATTAATCTAATCGATTACGTCTCAGGTAATCATTCTCCCCTCGATCACTCCTCTTATCTAAAGTGATCATTCTATCTCTTATTCTCATAGTACATGTAATGTCACTACTTGGAGAATATACTTTTCCTTATATCAATTTCTGAAATTTAAATTTATTATTATTCAGATTTCATCACCACTTTACTTATACAATTTCACATTCACAATATGTACATAGATACACATATGTATATCCTTTTTCAGGATTAGCAGTACTTCTTGTATCTGCTCCTCTAAGTATGATAATTTCATCTTTTTAATTCTCGTTTGTCATTAATTCGAGCCATAACCACATGATGGTCAGAGGAAATCACATTTATTCTTATACTTGGGAACTACCTCATAACTCGTGTTCCCTAGTCATCATATGACTTGTCTCTCAAGACAATTTCATTCTTTTACATTCATCACCACAATTGTTTTCCCAGTTAATATAATACTTCACTGTTACAATCTCGTAACCCTTTCGAATACTTTATTCATACATGCTCGTTCACTTTTACTTTTTCCACCCATAAGTATTACATCAATAGGGTAGCAAGTTTCACAACTCTTCAATAATTCATTTATACTATACGGGTAAAACTCATAAATTTTATACCCCAATAAGCACACTTTAACCTCACTTAAGTAGTAAAATCTTTTATTCAGACAATTTTAATGTCCACTTAATCAGTTGAGACCTCACATCTCTAATATATATATATATATATATATCAATATACATGTTTATTCTTTTTAAAATCATCCTAGTTGGCTCTAGGCATACAAATAGGAAGGATACTACAGTCGGCTAGGGATCCAGATAGAATATGATAGGTATTTTAGAATACCATACTTGTTCCGGAACCTAGAAGCAACTGTAGAGAGTACAAATCCTGTTGTTTTTCAAAACGATGTAATTTCCGTTTTCACCTGTTATATCAAAACAGTTTATATCTCTACTCATCAATCTCTTGAGTAATTTCTCAAGCTCTACTGATTCACTAGTAAGAGTTTACAAACAATTTCTATTTCAATTCACCAACCTCTAAGCTTGTTAACTAAATCTCGATGTCAACTTTATAATTTGACAACTACGAGACCTTTCATCTTCTTGGCGATTACAACTTTTGTTCTGTTCGCCACATTGCTTTGACTCATGTCATATTGTTGATCAGATTACTCACCATACTCTTTGGGCGATCATTACTAGAATTATTTGGGCGGTCAGGATCCTCGCCCATTTTGATAATTTATATTATATTGGCGGACTCATGTTAGTTCTCGCCATGATCTAATTCGCCCACAACATTAGCGATTATACATTTGCACGCCCATTGGCGAGCTTTCCCAATATAGTTCTCGCCCATCGAGTATTTCACATAAATCTCATAATATCACGGTTCTATGGATATCGTAACGGACCAGCCCAACCGGCCATGGCAATCCCCCTTTTGGGTCCATCGACAACGATTGCTGTGACAACGCTACTTATCCATACCATCCTTTTTGGCGATCACCTCGATGCCCGGTTCTTCCAACCGTGCTCGAGCTCGCCTACCTTAAGGTTTTCTTTCCCAGCCACAGACTCAAACACTTGACTTCCTCAAATGTCAAGTTACTACCATTCTCCTAAAACATAAGGAGTATAACCAGTATTATCATAATCGATTTTACATCATTTCTCACACAATTCACCTTTTTAAATCCAGACCCCAAAATCCACAACGGGGCTGACTATCTCGCGACCTCTCATAGCTTGTACTCTGGGTCGCCTTACTTATCAATATATTCGTGGGGTCCACAGTAAAGATCATCCTTTATACCATCAAACACTCATACCATTTCACCATCAATTTTCTATTTTAAATCCATTCAATCTCTTATGACTTTGAAAGAAAACATGTCAATATAGGGGTATATTCATAAATTCCCCTTTAATTCTCTCTCATCAGTATAATTCCAACATTCAATCTTAGAGCTTATATACTAATATTACCCCTTTTTCATCTCAGTATCATCATTTTAGGATCTTAGTTCGATATGGACAGAGAAGTCCTGGTGGGGCCCTCACCGAGTTCCTCACTGTACCTTACCGAATAGATCTGACATTATGATGATAAGATCGCCTATCTCATGCAAAATTCCCGAATTACTATCTCTATTTGTAACCCTTAAGTCACCGTTTTCACCATATTTAAACACTTAATTCAATTTACAATCACTTGACTCCTCTATACATTCAGACTATACAGTACTACAGGGGATGCTAACCTTTCTCAACACTTCCAATGCTAAAGGCATCAACAGACATCAGACCAACCCAAGCTCTGATACCATTAAATCTGTAACATCTCGTTACCACAATTTTTACGTATTTCCATGCAATTTTATCGGTTGGGCTGTCTGCGATGCCATTAACATTTAACAGTAACAATAATAAATGATAAACATTTATTTACCAAAAACGGAATATGAAAATTCTTTTCATATTTCCTTACATCTGACATCCCCTATTGTCTTTATTTCAATAAAGTAGTACTGTATACATATGTCTGGAATGTAAAAGAGAAGAGACTGTACCTGTCACGTTTAACATGCCTCAGCGCTTTAAACGTAACTATACCCATCTGAGAGCTAATTCACTCAACTCCGTGTACTTTTTATCTGTGGAGTTAAAAACAAAGGGGTGAGCGATTCATACGCTCAATAAAGGAGATATATGCTGCTTTATAAAATCAAAACTATATACCACAACATATTTGATTATCCCGAAATCATATCGAATATGAAAACAGTGGATATAGTAAAACAGCACTCTCAATACACCAATTAATCACTGGCTAAACAGTTTACTTTTAAACGTAGTAAACGATACATAGGATTTCAACAAATCCTAACAGTAAACAGAAATCAACAAGATGAGACTAGGCAACAAATAAATCATGCTATTCCCTTGCGAGAACGGAATCTGCCGCTATTGGGGTGCACCCGTAGGCCATCGCCCCTCATGGCTATCTCAGATCTATGGCCATAATCTATAGTGGTCCTCGGGTCCACTTGCCAAGTGACCTCGAGACCGCTGATGACTTGGCGGGTCCATCAGCCCTGTGACGCCCTGAGGTGCACTCTTTGGTCCATTGACCGAGCCACCGCCCCAGGTAGGTCACGCAACTACATGAATAATAATGCATGAATTTAGGGCCTAAAGTCTCAAAATCACTTTCATATCACATGAAAATCTTTATGTAATTATCACACCCATATTATCATTTCCATAAACTGATTTGGTTTTCCAAAAGGTTTTATAACTATTAAAACAACCCTCAAATTCAACAGTCTCTGTGAGAGAAAGGCACGTTTTGGAGCTGCTTCGCCCATGGCTAGTTCGCCCAGGGTCAGCTCGCCCATTGGCCAATTCGCCCAATGCTCAACTCCCCTAGTGGTCAACTCGCCCGAGAGTCAACTCGCCCAAGGTTTACTTTTCCAAAAATTTTCACATTTTCTATTTTTCAAAATATTAAAACATTTTATTTTTCGTTAAGAAAATTTGGAAAAGCGAAACCTGTTCGCCATGGTCGACTTGCCCAATATGGCTCGCCCATGACAGTTCGCCCAACGCGGAGAACCAGTGTTCGCCCGCCCTCTACGCTTTCAAAATCCGAAAGTATACTGGCTCGCCCTCAGTGGCTCGCCCCGTAATCTATTTGCCAAAAAATCTAAAATTTCTATTTTGGAAAATGTTCAAAAAGTCTATTTTTCCTTAAGAATTACTGTTTAAAACTGTTCGCTATGGTCAGCTCGCCCATAGCTTTCATAACAAAAGGGGTCGCCCGCCCCATTTTTATAAGCAATTTGGATCGCCCGCCAATATCAAGAATTTATATTTTCCATTTTCAAATGTTAAAATGGCTAATTTTTCCTCAAGAAAAATACCACCGAAACTCAATTCGCCATGGTCAGCTCGCCAGCCCAGCTCGCCCATGGTCACTCCAAACGGGTGAACATGTATTCGCCCGCCAATCCATTCTTTTAAAACATTAAGTAAAACTGGCTCAACTTCAGTGGCTCGCTACAATTTTCTCAACTTAGGGGTCGCCCGCCCCAAACAAAATATAAAAGGGTTCGCCCAAATGGCTCGCCCAATATCAAATAAATTCCTCAAACAATGCATGTCAGAAAACAAAACATTTAACTTAATATTTTCACAAAATTTACTCCACAGGACATGCATCTCTTCACACACATCTCCCTTACCTGGTCCAACGAAGCCTTGCTTCGCCCTGCTTCCTGCTCGCCAATTGCCATTTCCCATTCTCGGCTGTAAAAATGATTTATTAAAATTATTAATATTTTCCTTTTCCAAATTTCCAATATATTATACGACTTAAAATCAACTCGCTTGCCCGCAAGGGGTCTTATTCGCCCTTTCGAGCTCGCCATTCTTCAATGGCTTACACACATTATCTCGCCATTCACATTGGCTTATAGGTGGGAGTTCGCCCGCCATTTATACTCGCCCAATGCCTCACGCATTTGAGCTCGCCCATTTACACATAATTTACCTTGGCGAGTTACTTATTATCTACTCGCCTCATTGGCGATTATTAATTTTCATTATTGGCGAACACAATAGTCGCCATTCTCGTCACTTATTCCATTATTTTCCTTGTTTCCATATTCTTTAAAGATCTAACTAAAACAATGTTGTATTCTATGTTTATTACTTCATAAAACATAGAAATCTATCATTGAGCATCAAGAACACCCCAGAAAGTATGAAACTCACCTCAACCAACTGTATTTCCAGAACAGATTGCTTTCCATCTCATGTTGGCCTCCTTTTGCTTATTCCTTCTGCTCATCACAATAAGGAGGAAAGGTTTGCAAGCTGGTTTATGTGTTTGGCCAACTTAAGGTTGAAGTCTAGTAAACCAAGCATGGCAGTGAAATGGAAGAAACAGAGAAATGGTTTTTCGTGAAGAAGCTGGAATTGGCTAACTCGTTTTTCCTCAATTGTCTCTGCTTATATAGCCATGCTCAGCCAATCAATAGCCACCGTCTGCCTCTTATCCTGTTTCTTTCATCATTCCTCACGTCTATCATGCATTTAATGCATGTAGAAAACTGAAGCACAAGTGGCGTGAAAGTCTCCCTTTCACACACTTTTTCTTCTACTGCAGACTTTGTTTTACTTCTCAACCAATAAGGTTAATTCCTTACTGACTTTAACATCTTCACCATTAATTGCCTTCAACCGTATCACTTACAAGTCAATTTTGGCTGCTGATTGTTTTGAAGCCATTTTCCTTTGTCCACACAAGCTGATTCCCGGTCTCCACCTCGTCTTGAGACCTCAGCTCGCCACACTACACCAGTTCGCCAGCCATTCAGCTTGCCAGCTTAATCTTGGCAATTACAAGTCCTCGCCCATTTGGGCGATTGTCACATCAAAAAGGAATGTCGAATTCACCTATTCGCCCTTGATACATCCAATTCGCCATCACCATTGGCGATCTGCTCGCCCATTGGCGAACATACTACCTTCTCGCCCTTTGGCGAGTTGAACAACATTCTCGCCCATACGTTATTTCACCATAATTGCTCCATTTGTAACCAAAGTTAATGTGCTTTTCATCAAAATATAAATCTTTATTTATTATTTACTTAATTTCCAATATCTATTTTATGAAATTAAGGTCTACAGTAGGGTAAAATCAGATCTTACATGTCTCATCTAGATTTATGTACATACACCTACAAAGAATAACTGAATCAAGAGAATAGATCTTATAGTGCTAAAATAAGAAAAGAAATTGAAAAGCCAAAATGAATTATTACTACATTAGAAATCTAAGGAACAAATGATTTTTACAAGTTGACAATAAAAGACATCCTTTTACACTCATTCAAATGCGCTCCAGATGATAGCTATGCATCTAAACCAACAATACGAGTTTAACCTAAATGCAAAATAAAAACAAACAACAAACAAAACACCAAAATTACATCCTATTATCTTAACAATCAAGCAAATTGCCGAAAAAAGTATCGGTGCAATGAGAAAAAGATAAAACATCTTTCAGTCTTCTAAGGAATAACACACACACATATCCAAGTTGACAACTATATCAGGAATTAATGAATCATTAGACAAAAAATAAATACAAATACATGAAGCATTTATATAAATAATCAGATATACATGGATAATTACGACAACAAAAATCAACTTATCATTCATGTTTCAATAGAAAGAACTGCAGATGAATAAGAAAGTCAGAATCACCTGCTAGCAATTGTAGCAACAGAGATAGATACTGATTGAAAAGACAGCTTTGTGTAGATCATATGACAACGACAAAGAGCACGCCTGTACAAATCCATGTCCTTAGCATGAATGGTAACGAGCGTGCTCTCTCTCGTTGTCAACTGATAATTTGTCAAATCTGAAAGTAATATCTGCAAAAAGAAATAATTGGAACATACTAAGAATATGTTGCAGAGAAGCATTACTTAACGGAAAAGATACTCTATAAACAAAATGGTTTGCTTACCCACTTATGAAAGTACAAGCTGTTTGCTAATATACTTTCATAGAATGTCATAAAGTAAAACACAAGTTGTTTCATTGACCCCAAACCAGTCGGAATGCATCCAAAAATCATGATTCTACCAATGCTGCAAAGATAAATGTCAAAAAAATCATGCAGCTACATGCAGAAACCATTCATAACTACATTATCCTCTACGCACAGCATCTCTATAGACATGTACATCTAAGAACATTTACATTTCTTTGAAGTCATCAATGTCTTACATTTCATAAGCATCATCAACTGTGACACTCGAAGCAAATTAACAATCTATACATATACGAATGAAGGAGATGGAAATTCCCTTCAACAGACAGGAATTTGTACTTTGGTTAATTAATATATGGAGAATCAAAAGTTAAAACATCAAGTCAACAGCTTAGAATTCATGACAAGATGGTATACCTAGATTTAAAAAGGAAAAGCATAATTTTGTAAGCATTGAAACTGGAAATAAGTAATATCACATGCAGTGACAGATGATAACTTTGATCTAAATGACAAACTAGGCAAAGAAATATCATGGGAACCTTAACATCCTATACATCTATATTATTTCACAGACTTACCCAAGATTCCGAGTCTTCCTAGCTGGACAAGATGGAAAGGGGGAACTCATGCATATTATAAAGGCTTAGCTTAAATTATAAACAATTCCCATGGAGCAATATAAACAACTCCCAAAGACTAAAGATAAAAGTATTTTAAAAACTTATCAAACAACATCTTAGTATCTTACAATTTGAAATTTTTTTTTATTAAGAAGAAACTCATCAATAAATAACTAACAAGAAATTTTTATTGGATTTTAAAACCAAAGTGAGCAGCTGAATTCGCTGAAAAAAAAAAACTCAAGGGTTGACTACATGGGAAATAAACCAAAACTTTCTGGCATTTGCATTTTCTCCATTTGTCTCAGTAACCAAGACGAAGACCAATGAAGAATTCATTCCACGAAAAGATAAACAATTAAACATACCAAGAGAAAATATACTAAAAAGATCATTTTCATAATCGATGATTTGATGGTACCGTTTCGATGTCCGCCTCTTTGTCTGGGATCAAGATATGCATGATTGATCCAACGGTCAAAATATTAACACATTGATTTGTATAATGCCAACAGCTGATAAGATTAAAAAGAGCATTATTGACTTGTTTACGGTGCATTAGGTTGAAAAATTTTAAAATTTTAAGGTATTTTAAAATAAAGACATTTCAAAATTTATTGACTTGTTTGGATAAAGAATTTTTAGACACTAGAATTTGAATAAATAAAAAATAATAATATTATATTAGAAAAAGAAAAATATCAAATAAAATATGCAATATGGGTATCATTAGATTTGTAAAATTGTATAGATATTGTTAATAATATAAAAAAATAAAAATATATATTATATTTAAATAAAATAACATGTTTCTATTTTTAAATTTATATTTAATAGTGGGCCATGTTTAATAAAATATGGAAGAGTGGGAGGAAATTTTTGAAATGAAATGCACCACTTAAAATTATTCACTAACTATAGTAAGAATTATTATTTCATATATTATTTTTTAAGGAATAATAATTAGATATATTCTCAATTTTTTTCACAAAATGGATATAAGACTCAACATTTTATTGCATACAAATTAATATATCCATGACTTTTTATTTTATTGTAAATAAATCTTCAACCTTTCAAAATAATACAATTAAGTCGAAATTTATTAATAGAAACTAAATGTCATTTAGACATCCTACGTGACAATTAACGTGAATAGTTTTGTGTGTTGCTATGTTGAGTGCCAAATGTGCAATATAAATAGAAGCTAGTGTCATTTAATAAATCTGAACTTAATTATATGATTTTGGACAATTAAGAGTTTATTTATAGTAAAATAAAAGTTTATAAGTTGATTTGTATGTAATAAAATGTTGAAATCTTATTTTCATTTTGAGCAAAAACCAAAAGGTTAATGGTATATTTGATTATTAAACATTTTTTAAATAGAGTAATTTTTAAATATATCTTGTTGAGATATAGAATTAAATTTTAATCCCCTCATTAAAAATTTTATTAATGATGTATTAAACAATTTTTTAAATATGTTATATGTAATAAGTGTATACATTTCACCAGTTTTTTTTTTGAAGTGTATGTGAAAAGTTTTAATCATAATTAAATGTGACATTCATAAAACTTATAATCATATGAAAATCACTTAATTAAACTAACTAAATTAATTAGTAAATTCAAAACAACTCAAACGCAAACTCACAAATAATATGAGTTGAACATAAACCTTAAAATTCCGAAAACTTTTCCTTACTACTAAGTCATAACCTTGTATGCATTTCCTTCGAGTTCTTCACTTCGTCAAAAGTTGAAAACCCTACTATGTTTTGGTTTGAGCAACACGGCCCTGAATGAATGTTTCTTCTCCGATTAGAACCCATTTTGAAACAAGCACAAGACTGCAGCCCGTAAACATAACTATGGAAATCCCGTAAGATGACAAGAGCAATAATGAAACGGCGGAACATAGCCCATAAATGCTTATATGCCCTTTTTCAGTTTAGTTTGCTGAAGCCGCTAATTGGACGGGCCTGCAACCAATTTAACCTTTTTCTGAAGTCCAAACGTGAGGAAGTCCTGTATCGACAACAACGACAAGTGGGAAGCTTTTCTAGCAGACGTGATAATAGGTATATAAATTTGTATTTATATTATGTTAAATCGTAGTATAAAATATAAAAATTTTGTATCAAAATTTATATTGATATATTAGATGCAGTAATATTTTTAGCTTTTTCCAAATTTTAACTTTTATCACTTTTTTTAAATTTTATTTTTGTATCATATTCACGTACTATTTTTGAGATTGTCATATCTATTTCAAGCAAATGCACTTAAATCTTTTGATCTTGACAATGTAACATGGGCTTGTTTAGTTACAAGGTACGTAGTCTGCTAAACATGAACATAATATGAATTACTTTTGACGGTAAGATTTGAATTGCGCAAACTGCAAGTGTTAAATTACAATGGTGATACAAATCATTGTTTTGTACATAATCTTGTTTTGGGATAAAGAAGAAACTAGAGTTAAGCTCTATTTGTAGAAACGTATTATACCTGTATTTGTAGAAACCTTAGCTTAGAATATAAATTCGGAAAGTTATAAATATTGTCTAACTCTGAGTCTACTATATATTAGAATCTATTCTGCATCCAAATACATATCATAATTATATTATCTAATTTCACCATTACAATAATTAATTTTATCATCACTACTGCTATCAATCTCATTAAAACTAATTTTATCACTCACAAATAGACTTTTCACTAGGATTTTTTCATTAATTTATTACCATATTTCTTACTTAAATATTTAAAAAAAAAAACTAGAATTTACCAAACTAGAATTCTTAACAGTAAATTCAAGTGAATTTACCAAATTTCTTAATTAAATATTTTTAGAAAAAACTAAAATTTGCTCACTCACTATTGCCTACGTGTTGGTGTTTTTGAAAAATTTGTGTACTAAAAGAAAAAAAAAAGAGGAAAATAACGTGATTACTATTTTTTAAGAAAACAAATAAATACTTTTTTAAAAAATATCATCTATATCCTAAATTTCGGTTTTTTTTATTGTTATTAAATCTATTCACAGACCAAGCTGCCTACTCTATCCGAACTTAGCTTAATCCTAGTGTACCTTGAACATGGAATTTTTAAGCCCTTGAGCATTTATTATTATTAGATAATAAATTTTATTTATTTTTAATTCAATATATTTCAAATATTAATATAAAATTTTTTAATTCTTTAAACAGTGACGGGTCATTTTTTGACCCAACTAAACTAGACCTTGAGTAAGGTTTTAATGGGTGAATTGAGTCCCCAACATGAACACTTCTAATTGTTAAGATATTTAACTTTCTTTTTTTTTTTTGTCAATTTTCCAATTAAATTGGTACTTCTTAACTGGTGACACCAAATTTATTCAAAATTTTTATAATAAATATAGATAGGAAAAAAAATGAAATCCAAAACTTGAGCATGATAAAGAAGCTAGCAAATCAAGAATGTGTATATAAAATTGTAAAATATATATTTTAAGACATTTATAAACAAGGAAAAAAAGTGTTTTTAGATATAAAAACAAACAATATTTTTTAAAAAATAAAAAATTTACGTTGATTACATCTACATCCCTACTATTACTATCAATCATACACTACAGGACTTAAAAACTCGATAAAGAGTGAAAAATTTTACCATTTGTACACCATATCCTGGTGTGAATACAATAAAATAAACCATTTTTGCACCATATTCAAATGGACCTATTTGAAGTACCTCTTTACAAAGTCCAAGCTACTGTTTAGGTAGGATTTGAAGTTACGCATCGGCATTGTCATGGATTGACGTGCTCGATACAGGCATATAAGTAGAGCTGAAAATGAAGAGATGCCGGTGACAAGAAACAAACCCCCAAAACTATGAAGGCTTAGACTACCGGGATTGCTTATAGAATCCTGGTTTGAAAAGCTTGACTCACTGTTAAACCATGCATTTTCCATCATTTGCAGCTTTCCTTCCTCTCTTAGCTTCACAATTGCCCTTGATATGTCTTGGACCAAGGGTGAACCTTTAGGGAAAACCTGCAAGTTACGATAAGACAATCAAAACCCATTGCTGCAAATTCAAGAAAGATCAAAATCATGTATGAATTAATGGCTTTTTTAGTAAGTAGATTAATTTTCTAGACTAGATCCGGGCTTTCGAAAGGATTCTTACAAAGCCATAACCGCCTGATGTAGACTTGGATTTAATCATGGTGTAATCAGCTGAGTACTTGGCAAGGAATAGTTTAATGTATGGTATTTCGTCAATGATGGCTGAGACACCTCCATTCTTACTTCCCCTTCTTAAAGCATTCACATATTCTTTTGGAGAACTGTATGGCTTTGGCCTGGCAATTTCAAAATTTAAGTAGCTAGTTGCTGTTGCGAGAAAAACACCATTATGATAACCTACAGAGTCCTCGCTTGAGGTCAATTGAATCTGTTGAACTGTCAACATGGAGGCCAAAGTTGCAGTGTAGCTTGAGCTTAATATAAACACAACAAACACCCATATTATTACTACAAACTTTGACAAGTTGCTCAAGAGCGTCTCCTCTGCACATTCAAATTATAGTAAGAAAATTACAGTTAGCTTAGCTTTGGACAGGGTTGATTGTAATTAACGAATGCATATGCATCAAACAGAAAGGCAATTTAAGTTAACATAGAGTACTTACTATGGGCAAATACAAGAGTTGAGAAGGAGTACCAAAAGATCATTCCAACTTGCTTACTTGGTGTGCCTTGGAATTCATCGTTGATGGGACGTTCAATAAGCCAAACCACAAAGCCAGTAAAAATAAAGAAAGCAGCAGTTGTTATCCAGAGATCTCCAGAAAGAGGCTTCAGGAAAATCCACATATTGTTTTTCCTGGCTTTTGGCACTACCATTCCAATGCCTAAGTCAGTGTATGGCATTGTGAAATCAACATATGAAAATCTGCTGGCCATGATTGTTGTATCTCCCACAACAGCATCATATTTCTACCCCATTGATCACAAGAAAAAATATGTAAATAACACACTGCAATTACAATATTGTAGAATCTAAAAACACAAAGTACACAGTAAGTATGCCAACGAATTCAGGTTTTTGAATGTAGCAATTCCAACATAATTTTTTCCTACTTACCTCTCAATGAAAGAGGAATGAAACTAATTGAATCTACATTTCTCAAGATTATTGCACCTCAGCTCAAACTTTCATGATTATGAGTCCAGTTTGAGATGAATGAAAATTATATTCACACGGTCATAACACTTTGCAACAGACTTGATGATTGAAAAGTTAGTTTGAGTATATTGCAACTATTACAACTAACTTGAAAGGAAAAGTTAATAACATTAACATTTCTCAGTCTCATAACTTTAAGTCTAGTCTACAAGCTGCTGATTTCTAGAAGAAAAGCATTCTTACCTTGAGATAAACCTGACGGATAAGATCATTGTAAGAACCAGCCATTTGTCCACTGGCATTTACAAACGGGATAAACTCAAAGTTTACTTCATAATCCAAAGTTTCAATGGCTGCCTTGAACACCTCGAAACAGAAGCCGCTTACAGTTGTTTCATTTGTGTGGGGATCAACAATCACATTAATCATTTCGTTGAATCCACTACTCACCGGAACACCAATCCTCAACCTCTTACCATGCAGAGACCAACCTTTCGGAATGTTCTTGCTTCCTCCTGGCCAAATAACAGTTTCAAGTTTACTAGATGATTTCGAATTCATCTCATCACGGTTGTCTTGCTTCATTATTGAGGTAATTCCATTTTCTGGACTCCAGTAACCAACTATTCTTTCTCCCTTGAATATATTTACAATTTCAAATTCCTTTCGGATCAGTCTGCCATTAGTAAGTTGAAAGCCACCACTTATACCATTGAATCTACTCTTTTGTATCTCATCAATAAATACCAAACCACATTGTGAGGAAAGGATGGTGGTGAAGTTCATACTCAATCTGGTTTCTTGGTGTATGATATCAGGATGCCCAGTCTTTACCCTTTCTGCTGCTGTTGCTAAAGCCCAAACCATATCATAGGTCCATATACCATAGATATTTAGTTCCATTTCCTGCAAAGTTTGAGTTTCAACAAAATTTTTGCTCCTCCATCTCAAAGTGAATTTGTGAAGCTCCTTTGATGCTGGAATGTATGGTTTGAAACCCACCACCCCTTGCATTGACTCAATGACTGTTGGTTCCATTAAATGCAAGAAGTTCATAGTCATATCAGTTATAATCCAAGCATACCCTTGACTTATCATTCCAAGCTGTTTGGCATTTAAGAAAAGGCGAGATGCAAGAGAAGGTGACATGTGCACCATATATATAGTTGTCTGCAAACTCATGAGCTTTCTGAGCTGCTCAATGATTTCTTCGTCAGTAGATGATGCTAAAATTGCAATATGCTGGGCAAGACGAACATCAGTCCCTTCAAGGGAAATGATCACTTTGGAAAGGATTTCTCTTGCAGAATCATTATCTTCATAAATGAGGATCATATTTTTCCAACTGAAAGCTTCAACAATGGTAGCAATGCCTTTGGCTTGAGAGGCCTCATCTTGATCAATTCTAATCAAATAAGGATACTCAGAAAAGGACAGGGATGGACCAGAAGCAAAGAGAGAAATAATTGGAATTTTTGCCCTGGATCCTAACTCTGCTGAAATCTTCACTGCAGCTGAATTTTCTACAACAATAATGGCATGCAATTTGACATTTTCCAAGAGAACCAAGGCTGCACTTGAGTATGTCCGTGGACCAAAAAGGAAAAACAAAAATCATTATCAGTCATCAATTTACACTCTTTGATTTTCAGGATAGAAAATGGTTGAATGAAAGGGGAAAAAAGTGCATATTTGAGGATCCTACATAACAGAAAATAGTATGGTATTTATAGAGAAATTTTCATTAGGAAAGGCAAAAACATACCTTGGGATAGAGCAAGCAACAGATCACCCTCAGAATCTCTGGTGTGCAGAATTAGTCTTGTCTCGTAGCGACTATTTAGACTGTAAAAATCAGATATAGCCATGGAAATGCAGCGGTCAACAATTTTTCCCACCCAGGATTGCATGTCAAGAATCACTCCGACATGAACGCTTTCTATCTTAGTAGCATCAATGCTATTAAGAGAGGACAACGATGGCTGTAGAGGGCTAAAGAAGATAGTAATTAAAAAGAAGGTGCACTTCTTTCTGGTGGAATCCATTAGGACAGAAGGTTATTTTTAAAACAATAAGTTAGCAGTAAGTAATTCATTCCATCCTCTACGTGTTGGAGAAGATACGAGGTTGACCTTGAGGCTGAGGGATATTAGTTTTCTTTTGGCTAAAACACATACACAGAATCAACTCTTTATAAACAATAGAACAAGAATTTCCCAGAAGCAATGGTTTCAGTTTCATATTCATCTGAAAGACTTTTCCAGTTGGCAAGAAAGATGGAGCCTGTCCCAGATAGGTTAACTTGAAACTTTCCCAGAAACAATGGTTTCAATGCCATATTAATCTGAAAGATTTTTGCAGTAAGCAAGAAAGAGGGATCGATACCAGATAGGTAGACCTAAAACTCCTAGACCAAGGCAGGGCCAAAAAGTTTGACTTGAACTTGGCTTGGTGGAAAGAAACCGTGGACTAATTT
Organism: Heritiera fomes; assembly: GCA_032173925.1. NCBI lineage: Eukaryota > Viridiplantae > Streptophyta > Magnoliopsida > Malvales > Malvaceae > Heritiera > Heritiera fomes. The sequence continues at coordinate 13,434,984 of JAPDPM010000011.1, forward strand.
GAAGAGAGAAAATTCTTCAACATTGAACTCTTTGAATTGCCAAAGGAAACAAGTTCCTCCAAAGATTCCAACTCCATTCCTTCCCAGTTCTCCCACAAACATATGCCTACTCCATGCAATTTGAGGAAAAAAAGAAAAAAGGCAGAGAAACTCTGTCAGAGAATACAATAACTATAAAATTCAAAGACAGTTTAGAATTCTCAAAAGATTACTTTCAACGTACTTCCCCATAATTTTGCAAAGTTAACATGTGTAATAGCGCTCTCTGGTCTTGTTGGAAGCTCGACGTTCATGGTCAGACTTGGTAGTTTTCAGCAAATGCTTCCATGTCCGACAATTCCGCATTTTGCTTCAATAAAGTTGACACTGTAGCATTTTTCTTTACATAGGTTTATGTTTGCACGAGATCGGAGCTAATGTCCCCTGCCGTGTGGCCAGTGCGTAGCTTTTTCTGATAGCCACTCAAATCCGTTTTATATACCGTATTGGAGTGGAACCGGAAATACGGCCGGGTTTATCAAACCAGATCCGGTTCGGTTCTGGACCAATCGGCTCGATAAACATGTTTAGTTAGAGGAGCTTGGCTTCAAGGGCGATGGTAATCCATTTGCATTGCATGCTCTAATTTCTGATGAATTACAAGAAAGGATGCGGAAAGTGGGATGGAGAATTGGAGACTAAGCCATAAATCGACTTTTGGGGAGTTTAGGCGAAAGATTGTTTGTTGTGTTTGAAAAGAAATTGTAGCAGTTTCAATTTTCGATCAATGTAACCTTCTGATGAAACACTTAAATCGGAATAAAGCGTTAAAGATTATCTTTTAAAAAATTAAAAAATTTAACTGGTAATGATTATATCATATACACACACCATGTTGTTATATTAATATTACATTATATATTATATTATCTATACTGATTTTAATAAATATAAAATATAATGTTATTTTTTAAAAAATTAAAAAATTTAATTGGCAAAAACTATAATTATAGATGTTATATTTTATAATCTTAATATAAATAGAGATATATAATATACGATTTTTATTTAATTTACATTTACATTTATATATAAATACACATACTTTTTCTTTGGGAAATTGAAATAGATATTTAAATTAAATAAATAATTGATTTATTTTATAATTTTAATATATATTTTTATTTTTTAAAAAACTTGAAAAAGAATTATTTTTTTATTTTAATATATTTCACGTATCAAATTTTTAGACTATTAACCTAAGATGTTTTATTGGTACCAGTAGCGAAGCCAAAGAATTTATTTAGTGGGGGCTTCAATGTTTCTAATAATAATTGTTTAAAAATTTTTAATTGCTTTTAACATGATTTTATATTTTGAAATAGTTTCGTTATCAATATTTTGAAACATATATTTTCTAAGGTATACAATGAATTTATCATTTAACTATTAATTAGTTATTCGATTACGTAAATAGAAATAAACATACTCATAGTTGAAAATGTATTATTTACGTAACAATCAATAAAATTAATATTAATGTCAATAATGAATAAATTAATGAATACGCTTTATATTTTCGAATTTCAAACATTTTTTTATAATAAAATCGTAAAAATCAATACTAAAGCCCATAAAATAAAAAAAATTGAATAAAATTTTGTAAATATAAAATACTATTTATATTAATATAATATTAAAACTTTTATATTTAGGCCAGTGGGAGCTCAAGGGGCTCCGCCCTGATTGGTACCAAAAACTTTGGTTTATATATATATATATATATATATATATATATATATATATATATATATATATATATAAAAGATGATAAACAATACATCATAAATTTAAAAGTTCGATTTTTTTTATAAAATAAATTTAACCTTTTAATAAAATTATATTATAGATAATATATTGACGTTAATATATTGCTTATGATTGAGATGTAGCATGTCACATTGATATGGTTAAACACACAAATTATAAACAATCAAGCAAAACGCACGAAAATGCCTAAAGATGCGGATCTATGCTTAAGAATCTTTTAGTTTCAATTAAAAATGTTAATTAAAACATTATCAAAAAAAGAACAGTAATTATTATTATTTGAATTGAAAGTTAAAAACAACAAAACTCGAGCTCTATGACTCTATCTAAATATATGAAAAAAAATTCACTTTAACTTTTTTAATCACTAGTTGATAATAATAATAATAATAATAATAATAATAATAATAATTTTATTATTATTATTATTATTATTATTATTATTATTATTATTATTATTATTATTATTATTATCACACTTTCTTTTTTTTGGTGCATCAGAAAGAATAAACAATTACACTGCTCTAAGCGAGCCTAGCCCCATATTATCAAATTGTAATAAAGGCTCCAAACCCACAACACGAGTTTCAAAGTGGTGTAGTTCGACAGGACTATCGAAAGCCTTATTTGCAATGTAGTCAGCACAGCTATTGGCTTCTCTGTAGACGTGTTTTATTGAGCAAGACCAGTTGCGCTGTAGGAGGGCAAGACAAGCACTCGAAAGCGGAAACAATGGATCCGTTGAGCAACAAATTTGAGAAGCTTTCTTGACTGCTAAAAGAGAATCCGATTCTAACAAAACACATCTGTACCCCAGATTCCATGCTAAAGTCAGGCCGGAAAGTATTGCATACAGCTCTGCTCGTAGAATAGATCTCCATCCTAACTGTCTAGAAAAACCAAACAACCATCTGCCTGAATAATCTCGACAAAGACCCCAGCAGCAGTCCAACCTGGATTTGAATGTGCTGATGCGTCTACGTTAAGTTTGACAAAACCTGGAGGCGGTGGGAATCGAAGACTTTATTGCAGGGGGGAATGGCGTGTGTAATTCTCACGCAAATAAAAATAATAATAGAAAAAGAAACATATTTTGCTGTCCTAAGTAACTTTTTAAGCTCCTTCGACTCTGGAATCTGGACTACAAAAAAACAACTGTATAATCCCAGTGAATGGAAGATCAAGATGAAGAAGAGGATGACAACTTCTGTAAGCTTCTCTCCCTTTATTTTTCTGCCTCATGGTTGTTTTATGGAAGGTCTTCATTTTCTTTGCTTGGAGTCTGGGTTTTGATAAAAGTATTTTTTTCTGAAGTAATAACGGAAAAATATTCTTGGGTTTTGCACTTTGGCTCTGGAAATATGCTGGGAGTATTCTTTTGTGAGTTTGACTTTGTTTCAGTTTTCTCTTTGAATGGTAGTGTTGAATAGGGTGGTTAGCTTACTGTTTATGTTATGATTGATCACAAGTTGCATATGATTGATCCAGTTTATTTGGTCCTGAGTTTACAAGTTAAAATGAAAAAAAGAAAATTTTAAGGATTTAGAAATGAAGGCCAACCATTCCATGCTTTGCTTTGGTTAAGGAAAGGATTGGATCGTGTGAATGAGTTGGATCAGGGTATGAAGATTTGTTTTTAATAGAAGTAAAGATAACATCTTAATAAACTGCAAAAGATTTACCAGTAGGACATTGCTCCGAAGCATGAAAATGCCAAGTAATTAACTTTATTGTTGTCGTGTTCTTAAAGATGATTGCACAGGGCCTTGCCCATTTTGGTTTAGAAATGCCCAGTCATACTACGAGCATGGCTTACGGAAATGCAGGGTGGAAAGATTACTTTGCTTTCTGAACTGTCCAGTGAAGTGTTTTTGAGAAACGAGTGTTCCCGTCAAACAAAACTCATGGTGGCTTATTAGTTTTGACTTGTACTATGCATTAGAGTTGGAACTAATTGATCAATTCAATCAAAAGTTTAATAAGATTAGTGGATAAACCAGACAGTTTGAATGCATCAAAATGAAGAAAAACTTAGGCAAATTGCATAAAAGAAAACTTTCCTTTCCCAATGGTATTTGCTTGTGTGCCTCCCAGCCCCTCTTGCTGCCATTCTATCTAATTTACAAATCCATGTATTGATTACATTACTATCACTTTTGGTAATTGGTTATTTGGCTCTAGACTATGTATGTCTTTATTCATGGCAATCTTGTGGGCTTGCCTACTTTTTTGGATGTTTGAATTCTTAAAATAAAAAATTGAAAGCCTTTAACTGCATTCTTGAGGATGCTCCAGTGACCCTTCCCCCTGACCTAATCACAATGATATAAATATTTCTCAAGTGCTGGTGTAGGTTGCTTGATCGCTCTGAGGAAGTTGCTCAATAGTTATTGTTCGATTTACTTTTGCTTTTTTGATAAGAATGACTTAAGAGATTAACTTAGTAAGAAAATTTTCTTATATGTGGACTGTTGTATGCATCTTCAATTATAATCAATACGAACTATACTTACTATCTTTTTTCTTCTTTTTGGTATTGTTGGGGGTGGGTGGAGGAGTAATTACAGCTTGGAGTTTTGACAGGATTACCAACATTAGGAAGATTTTAGTGCTCAATAATACTATTTTATTAGTAGAAATAAGTTTTAAAAATTTTCCTAATGGATGCATTTTCCTCCTTGCAACTTTTACCTCTTTAGGAATTTAACAATGTCAAGAATATTATTGAAAAGTCAACTGCTGTTTTAATTAATTTGTTATTTTAGGAAATCAATATATATATGTGTATCCCTAGCATTAAGGTTAGAGAATCACTCGATTATAGATTCTATTAATTAGAATAATATCTAGGATTATGAGTAATATACTTTCCTATTTAGTTAGAAGTTTTTTGTATATAAATAGGGTACCTATGTACAGTTTTATCGTAAGTTTTTTCAATTCAATACTTTGATTTCCTACATGGTATCAAGAGCTTTAGGTTTTTTTCTTGGAAATTAGTCACTTTTTCAGCCTTCATTGCTGATTTTCTGCAGTTTCTTCTTCAACCTTCATTGCTGATTTTCTGCAGTTTCTTCTTCAGCCTTCATTTATGATTTTTTTGCCTTAGGCCTTCACAGCCATTTTCTCATCCAGCCTTCATCACCAAAATTTGTTTTTTTTCATCTCTATAGGCTCGGTTCTAGTTCTATTGTTCCAGCCTTCATCATTGTTGTCTTTGCTCTGTTTTGCCCTGTTTTCTAAAGAGAAAATAAAGTATTTCATGTGTTCTTTGTTACCACCCTTCATAGCTGGATCTTTCCTCTGTTCTTCATCATTGGTGGTTTCTCTTTGTTGCTTAGCCTTCATTGCCGATTTATCCCTGATTCTCACCAATCCTTCAACAAGTTTTGATTTGTGAACGATGTTAAAAGGTGCAAAAACAACCACTGCAGCATCAAAGGAGTTGGGCAGTCTCAACAAAGAAAAGATTGAAAAGCTGAGAAATCTCCTGAGTATCCTCGAAAAGCCTTTAGGTACCTATTCATTGATACATTCAGGTAAACTTCCAACCTCTCACGCTTTAAATGCCTCAGATAGAACTTTTAAACATTTGTGGATTATTGATTCAGGAACCACGGATCATATGACTCATTCCTTTCAAAACTTTAGTTCATATTCACCTTGTTCTAGTAGCAGAAAAATTGCTACTGCCGATGGCTCCTTGGCCACGGTAGTTGGGGTAGGAGAAATAAAAATCAGTCCTAACCTTACTTTGAGAAATGTCCTACATGTTCCCAAATTGTCCACCGATCTTTTATCAATATCCAAGCTTTCTCATGACATGAATTGCAAAGTAACTTTTTTTCCATCTTATTGTCTATTTCAGGGCCAGGGCTCGGGAATGATGATTGGACGTGCTAAGGAGAAGGACGGATTATACTATCTTGAGGAATTAGAGAAATCGAAAGTTGGTAAGTGGAACCAGCCCCTAACCTACCTTTCTGGACAAAACCTCACCAATAAAGACACAATTTGGCTTCACCATTTTAGGCTCGGACATCCTTCTTTTTCAACCCTTGAAATTATGTTCCCTTCTTTGTTCAAAGGACTAGTTGATAAGCAGTTTCATTGTGATGCATGTGAACTTGCAAAACACAGACGAGCTACCTTTCCCACCAAAAACAAAAGAAGCCTTTTTCCTTTTGAGTTGATTCATAGTGATATATGGGGTCCAACTACAATTCCAAATATTTCTGGGGCACGTTGGTTTGTTTCATTTATTGATGATTGTACAAGAGTAACCTGGATATTTCTGCTTAACTCAAAATCTGTAAGATCCGATTCTACACTACTGTAGAGTCTAATTTCATAAAAGTGATAATGGAAATTAAATAAATAAAGAATATTGATTTCCACTTGGGTGAAAAGCTCCTTAAATTGAGTAGTGAATGGAGCAATTATGGTGAAATAATGTATGGGCGAGTATACAGAATAGCTCGCCAATGAGGGAGCAAGAAAGGATGTTCTCCAATGGGCGAGCAGATCACCAATGGTGATGGCGAGTTGAATGATGGTGAGGGCGAATAGGTACGTTCGCCAAGTGCATTGGATATGATAATTGCCCAAATGGGCGAGGACTTGTGATCGCCATAAGCAGAGGCAAAGAATAGCCTAGTTTATCGAGAAAGGCAACTGCCACTCGTTAAATCTCAATGTGGTTGCCAAGAAAAGGGAATTTCTTGTAATTGCCAAATTTAAGGTTTGCATCAAGATAAAGCTGGCAAGCTGAAAGGTTGGCGAACTGAAATTGTGTTGGCAAGATGAGGCCTCGAGTTGACCAGGCGAACTGGTATCAGCATGGACAAAATGAAAATAGATTCAAACCCTTTTGCAGCCGAAATTGACTTTATAAGTAATACAGTTGAAGACAATAAATTGAGAAAGAATAAAGTCAATAAAGGAAGTAACCTCATTGGTTGAGGAATAAGACAAAAGGTGTAATAAGTCAAGAAAAGAGGCTGTGGACTTCACGCCATTAGCTTCTTGGTTTAGACAATTAATGGCAAGTGAAGTAAGTCAAAATGTGCAGAGAATAGCTTCTCATAGTCGTTCCTTTTGCTACAGTTTTTCTTTTGTTTTAAATGAATGAAAGACGTGAAATAAATGAAAGAAGGTGGGATAAGGCCAAGTGAGGGGCTCTGATTGGATAGCATGGTTATATAAGGAGAAACAGTTGAGGAAGACCGGCTTAGCAAACTTCATCTTCCTCCCGAAAACTATGCAACTGCAATTGGGTGTTATTCCTTCCAATCCTGCCATGCTTGATTTATTGAGCTTTACTCTTCAGTTGGCTAAACAAAAAAACCTGTCTGCAAAACATTCCTCCTTAGTTTGATGAGTTAAAGGAATAAGCAAAGGAAGACCAACATGAGAAGGAAAGAAATCTGTTCTGGAAGTGCAGCTGGTTGAGGTGAGTTTCATATTTCTGAGGTGTTCTTGATATTCAATGGTAGATTTATATGTTTACAACATAATAAACATAGAATGCAGCCTTGTTTTAGTTAGATCCTTAGAGAATATAAAACAAGGAAAATAATGGAATAAGTGACGAGAATGACGACTATGGTGATTGGCCATGTTGAAAGTTAGTAATCACCAATGAGGTGAGTAGGAAATAAAAACCCACCAAGCATAAAGTTTTGTTCAAATAGGCGAGGTCGCCCAACACTAGTTTAATTCATGGGCGAGCTTAGTAATCATGGGCAAGCTGGAATGTGGTAGTGGCGAGGTCGCCACATGTTAGTTTAAACCAAGGTAATGTCGTGTTGATTTTGGGCGAGCTCCCACTAATTGGCCAATGTGTGAATGGCATGAATGATTGGCGAGCTCCCACGTGTAAGCCTTTGATGAATGGCGAGCTCTGTTGGGCGAGCTACTAAGAGCTCTGTTGGATGAGCTAGTAGTATATTTATGGGCGAGCTGGTTGATTTATCTCAAGTCTCGCCCAAATGATGGAAAAATATATGTAAGGAAAATATTAATAGAAAATTATAAATTATTTTGCAGCCGAGAATTATGAACTCGGTGAATGCGATTTGGAAGGCGAGCAGGAAGCAAGGCTTCGTTGAATCAAGTAAGGGAGATGTGTGTGAAGTAAAATGCATTTCCTGTGGAGTAGAAATATAATAAAAATATTAAGACATATTTCGGTTTATGACATGCATTATTTGATAAATTGCTTTGATATTGGGCGAGCCACTAAGCCGACCCTTATTATATTTCTGGACGAATTGGTATTGGCGGGCGAGCCAAAATTTTATAATACTTTGGGCGAACTAACCTTATAAGTTTTGGGGCGGGCGACCTCTGTTTAATAAAATTCGGGTTAGCCAATTAGGGCGAACTCATTTTATGTTGTTTTGGGCGAAGATCCCTTTTTATGACAAATTGGGTGAGTTACACTATTTTAAATTAGAAATCCGGGCGAGCCAGTGATGGGCGAACCCTTTTATTATAAATTGGGCGTACGACCCATGTTTTTTATAAAATTGGGCGAGTTGACCATAGTAGTATCCCATTGGGCGAGTTGACCATGGAAGTGTTGCAGTTGGGCGAACTGACCATGGCAATGCTATAGTGGGCGAACTGGTCATGGGCGAGCCAGTGTTGCTTGTTGTTTTTAAAAGCACTGGTTGGCGGGCGAACACAAGTTCTCTGCACTGGGCGAGCTACCATGGAAGAGCCATATTGGGCGAGTGGACCATGGGCGAGCAGGTTTTAAAGGTTGAGATTTTGAAAGGTTGTCAAGGTGTTTTGTAAACAGAAAGCCTAAATTTTTTTTGGAAATCAAATCATTTTGAGAAAATGATATTATGGTGAGATAATTCCATAAAGGTTTTCATGAGGTATAAAAGAGGTTTTGAGACTTTGGGCCTTGAGGTCATGCAGTATTATTTATGTAGTTGCGTGACCCGCCTGGGGTGGTGGCTCGGTCGATGGACTTACGAGTACACCTCAGGGCGTCACAGGGCTGATGGACCCGCCAAGTCATCAGCGGTCTCGAGGTCACTTGGCAAGTCGACTCAAGGACCATCTATAGATTATGGCCATAGATCTAGTTGAGATAGCCGTGAGGGGCGGTGGCCTACGGGTGCACCCCAAAAGCGGACTTGAGTTTCTGGGGGAACAATGAGAGCATGATTTGTTTGATGCCTAGTCTCAACTTGCCGATTTCTATTTACTGAGAGGATTTGCGAAATCCTATTTACTGTTTACTGCATTTTAAAGTAAACTGGTTACCAGGTGATTTTGAATGGTGTATTGAGAGGCGGTTTACTATAACCACTGTTTTCCTATCGATATGATTTGAGGAAAAACAAATAAATTGTGGAATAAGGTTTTGGTTTTATAAGGCAACATATGTTTCCTTTACTGAGCGTATGAATCGCTCACCCCTTTGTTTTAACTCCACAGATAAAAGACACGGAGGTAGAGGATTAACTCTAAGATGAATACAGCTATATGTAAAGAGCTAGGGCAAAGTATATTAAACAGGATAGGTACAGTCTTTTCTCCTTTACATTTCAGACATAGACGTACAGTACTACTTTGTTGAGATAAAAAGAATAGGGGATGTCAGATGTAAGGAATAATGAAAAGAAATTTCATATTCCGTATTTGATAAATAAATATTATTATTTATCACTATCATTGTAGAATGTTATTGGCATCGCAGACAGTCCAACCGGTAAAGTTGTATGAAAATACGTGAAAAATGTGATAACGGGCTGTTACAGATTTAATGGTATCAGAGCTTGGGTTGGTCTGATGTCTGTTGATGCTTTTAACACTGAAAGTGTTGAAAATGTTAACATCCCCTGTAGTATTGTATGGTCTGAATGTATAGAGGAGTCAAGTGACTGTGAATTGAGTTAAGTATTGAAATGTGGTGAAAGTTGGTGAATTAAGGGTTACAAGTAGAGATTGTAATTCGGGAAGTTTACATGAGATAGGCGATCTTATCATCATAATGTCAGATATATTCGGTAAAGTACAGTGAGGAACTCGGTGAGGGCCCCACCATGACTTCTCTCTACATATCGAATTAAGATCTTGAAATGGTGATATTGAAATAAAAAGGGATAATATTAGTGTATAAGTCCTACTATCGCGTGTTTAGAGATATATTGAAGAAAGAGAATTAAAGGGGAATTTATGAACATACCCCTATATTGACATGCTTTTTCAAAGTCATAAGTGACTAAGTGGATTTAGCATAAAATTGATGGTGTAAAGGATGATCCCTACTGTGGACTCCACTAATATATGAATGAGTAAGGCGACCCGAAGTATATACTATGAGAGGTCGCTAGATAGTTGGTCCTGTTGTGGATATTGGGGTTTGAATTGAAGTAAAACATTAGCTATATTGGTTAGGGATTTTTGAGAAGTGATATATTTATAAAGTGTGAACTAAAAAGGTGAACTGTGTGATCAACAATTTAAAATCAATGATAATATTAGTAGTAACTTGACATTTTAGGAAGCCAAGTGCTCGAGTCACTGCGAAAGAAAAAGAAAAACCTTGAGATGGGCGAGCTCGAGCACAGTTGGAAGGACCGGGTGTCGAGGTGATCGCCAAAGAGGACAGTATGGATAAGTAGCGTTGTCACAGCAATCGTTGTCGATAGGCCTAAAAAGGGGCTGCCATGGCCGGTTGGGCTGGTCTGTTACAATATCCATAGAATCGAAAAAATGTAAAATACTTGTAAAGTGACTTGAAAATTTATACATGTGTTTGGAGAATACATAGTGATTTGGTTGAATGTAAACAACGAGACATCCAAGATGACATGAGTTTGTGAATTTGAAATTACATGATGATGTTAAGTAAGCATCTGGAGTAACGTGAATTCGAGAGATTGTTGACTCGATTCATAATATGGAATTTGTTTGTAAGCTCTTACCAGTGAATCAGAAGAGCTTGAGAAATTACTCAAGAGATTGATGAGTAAAGAACTAAACTGTTTTGATATAACTGGTGAAAATGAAAATTATATCGTTTTGAAAAACAACGGGATTTGTACTCTCTACAGTTGCTTCTAGGTTCCGGAACAAGTATGGTATTCTAAAATACCTACCTTTATTCTATATGGATCCCTAGCCGACTGTAGTATCCTTCCTATTTGTGTGCCTAGAGCCAACTAGGAAGATTTTAAAAAGAATGAACTATGCATATTAGATACATGAGGTCTCGAATGATTAAGTAGACCTTGAAGTTGTATAAGTAAGGATCTCACTATTTAAGTGAGATTAAAGTGTGGTTATTGAGGTATAGGATTTACGAGATTTACCTGTATGGCATAAATGATTTGTTGAGGAAATTTGTGGAATTTGCTACCTTAATAATGCAATATTTATTTGCGAGAAAGTGAAAGTGAATGGGTATGTATGAGTATAGTATTCCAAATGGTTACAAGATGGTAATAGTAAAGTACTATATTAAGTGGGAAAACAATTTTGGTGATGAATGTGAAAGAATGAAAATACCTTAAGAGACAAATCATATGATGACTAGGGAACACGAGTTATGAGATAGTTCCCAAGTATAAGAATAAATGTGATTTCCTCTGATTATTATGTAGTTATGGCTGGAATTAATGACAAGCCAGGATTAAAAAAAAAGAGATGAAATTGTCATACTCAGAGGAACAGATACAAGAAATACTACTAATCCTGAAAAAGAATATACATATGTGTATATATGTACATATTGGGAATGTGAAATTGTATAAATAAAGTGGTGATGAAATCTAAATGATAATAAATTTAAATTTCAAAAATTGATGTGAGGAAATTATACTCTTAAGTATATTCTCCAAGTAATGACATTACATGTACTAGCTTGGAGAATAGAAGAGACAAAATGATAACTCGATATAAGAAGTTATCGAGAAAAATGATTACTTGAGACGTAATCGATAGTTAATATTAAGGTTTGCTAAAGAATGGCAGTTACTGTTTAACCATGAAATAATCATTGTGGGATAGTAGAGAATCCGAAAGAACTAAGAGGTTATAGAATTGATTATGGATTGTGTAACTGATTAGTTCACTTTATCATCATGTTTCGGGATGTCCTGAATGCCTTAGTCGATATATATCAGTGAAACAAAAAGAACATATATGAAGTTCCAGTGAGTGGGTACTTGTGATAGGGATCCCTGATTTGCCACATGCTTTGAGAAGATAGCAAGAGGTTTCGGGATTCCTAAATTCTGCTGTTAGCACCGCCTCAGATTGATATAGATATCCGAGCGCATTGTGTGGATGCTCCAGGATATATTGAGAGCGAGTGCGTTGTATTTAAGAGACTACTGGGACAATTTCATACGATTGATTAAAACTATCTAAATGATAGTCATCAAATTATTATCGACTAAGCACTAAATGAGATGATAAGTGATAAATGGTATAAATGAGTTATAGTGTAAAGGAAGTGAAAAATTTGCTAATTCCCAAGGACGATGAAAGATTTCATGGAGTGTAAATTGGTTTTGAGAGAAGAAGCCGAGTTCTTCAGGAACTTGGAAGAAAATCTGGGATGGGCGGCCCATGAGTGGGGCGATCGCCCAACAATGGATAACATGTTGTAAGATGTGGGCGAACTAGGTAGTCGCCGACTCGCTTGAATGGGTAATCTTAGAACGCAAGAGAGCGCCAAAGGGATGATTGTCGATGGCCTGAAGAGGCGGATAGGACTCTTAAAGAAAAATTGGAGCATATTGAGAGGCTAGCAGTCTCATAGTAGAGACGAGATTTGCTAGAAGTGAAAGTATGATAAGGAAGAGAAAAATACCTATATTAGAGGTACTTCCTATACTAAGTGAAAATTGAAAAGAGTATAATGCTATCTGGATAGTTGTGGATGTATTGAGTAAGTCTGCTTATTCCTTGATTATGGAATTTATTGAGCTAATTAATGCCTTGGCTAAGATATATGTCAAGGAAATTGTGAGGTTTTACAGTATTCCAGGGAGCATTACGTTTGATAGGGAGTCCTGCTTCGTATCTCAGTGTAGAGAGAGATTACAGGAAGTTATGGGATCTCGATTGAGTTTTGCACCGCAGATTATCCGCAAACTGAGAGACAGTCCGAGCGTATGATATGAACGCTCGAGGATATGATGTGAGCTGGTGCAGTTGATTTTATAAGCTCCTGGGATAATCCTTTACCCTGGCAGAGCTTGTTTATGATAATGACCAAAGGAGAGTATAGGCATAGCACTTGAAAGGGGTTTATTTAGCAAACGATATAATCCACGATAGCATAAGAAAATGGGAGACCGAGAACAGACTTCTTGAGATATACAAGAGATTATGTATATTAAGGTCTCACCATTGGGATGCATAATGAGAGAGAAATTGAGTTCCCGACGCATTTTATCTTTGGAGATCTTAAATCGTGTGAAAGATGTACATTACCTCCCGAGTTGTCAGGAGTGCATAGCGTATTCCATGTCTCAATGATAAGAAAGTACTATCCATATCCTTCTCACGTAATTCGACATGAGTCATAGAGATTAGAGAGGACATGAGTTACGTTAAGAAATCGGTACGGATTTTGGATAGGAGGGATAAAGTATTGTGATAAAATGTAGAGATCAAAGATTAATTCTTGATGGGATTCTCTGGCAGTATGAGGCTACTTGAGAATTTGAAAGCCTCATGCATAATAAATATCCAGAGCCTTATCTTTGATAGATCTGGTTGAAATTTGGAGGACCAAATTTCTTAAGGTGGGGAGAAAATGTAAGATCCGATTCTACACTACTGTAGAGTCTAATTTCATAAAAGTGATAATGGAAATTAAATAAATAAAGAATATTGATTTTCACTTGGGTGAAAAGCTCCTTAAATTGAGTAGTGAATGGAGCAATTATGGTGAAATAATATATGGGCGAGTATACAGAACAGCTCGCCAATGAGGGAGCAAGAAAGGATGTTCGCCAATGAGCGAGCAGATCGCCAATGGTGATGGCGAGTTGAATGATGGTGAGGGCGAATAGGTACGTTCGCCAAGTGAATTGGATATGATAATCGCCCAAATGGGCGAGGACTTGTGATCGCCATATGCAAAGGCAAAGAATAGCCTAGTTTATCGAGAAAGGCAACTGCCACTCACTAAATCTCAAAGTGGTTGTCAAGAAAAGAGAATTTCTTGTAATTGCCAAATTTAAGGTTTGCATCAAGATAAAGCTGGCAAGCTGAAAGGTTGGCGAACTGAGATTGTGTTGGCGAGATGAGGCCTCGAGTTGACTAGGCGAACTGGTATCAGCATGGACAAAATGAAAATAGATTCAAACCCTTTTGCAGCCAAAATTGACTTTATAAGTCATACGGTTGAAGACAATAAATTGAGAAATAATAAAGTCAATAAAGGAAGTAACCTCATTGGTTGAGGAATAAGACAAAAGGTGTAATAAGTCAAGAAAAGAGGCTGTGGACTTCACGCCATTAGCTTCTTGGTTTAGACAATTAATGGCAAGTGAAGTAAGTCAAAATGTGCAGAGAATAGCTTCTCATAGTCATTTCTTTTGCTGCAGTTTTTCTTTTGTTTTAAATGAATGAAAGACGTGAAATAAATGAAAGAAGGTGGGATAAGGCCAAGTGAGGGGCTCTGATTGGATAGCATGGTTATATAAGGAGAAACAGTTGAGGAAGACCGGTTTAGCAAACTTCATCTTCCTCCCGAAAACTATGCAACTGCAAGTGGGTGTTATTCCTTCCAATCCTGCCATGCTTGATTTATTGAGTTTTACTTTTCAGTTGGCTAAACAAATAAACCTGTCTGCAAAACCTTCCTCCTTAGTTTGATGAGTTAAAGGAATAAGCAAAGGAAGACCAACATGAGAAGGAAAGCAATCTGTTCTGGAAGTGCAGTTGGTTGAGGTAAGTCTCATATTTCTGAGGTGTTCTTGATATTCAATGGTAGATTTATATGTTTACAACATAATAAACATATAATGCAGCCTTGTTTTAGTTAGATCCTTAGAGAATATAAAACAAGGAAAATAATGGAATAAGTGACGAGAATGGCGACTATGGTGATCGACCATGTTGAAAGTTAGTAATCGCCAATGAGGCGAGTAGGAAATAAGAACCCACCAAGCATAAAGTTTTGTTCAAATAGGCGAGGTCGCCCAACACTAGTTTAATTCATGGGCGAGCTCAGTGATCATGGGCGAGCTGGAATGTGGTAGTGGCGAGGTCGTCACATGTTAGTTTAAACCAAGGTAATGGCGTGTTGATTTTGGGCGAGCTCCCACTAATTGGCCAATGTGTGAATGGCATGAATGATTGGCGAGCTCCCACGTGTAAGCCTTTGATGAATGGCGAGCTCTATTGGGCGAGCTAGTAGTATATTTATGGGTGAGCTGATTGATTTATCTCAAGTCTCGCCCAAATGATGAAAAAATATATGTAAGGAAAATATTAATAGAAAATTATAAATTATTTTGCAGCGAGAATTATGAACTCGGTGAATGCGATTTAGAAGGCGAGCAAGAAGCAAGGCTTCGTTGAATCAAGTAAGGGAGATGTGTGTGAAGTAAAATGCATTTCCTGTGGAGTAGAAATATAATAAAAATATTAAGACATATTTCGGTTTATGACATGCATTATTTGATAAATTGCTTTGATATTGGGCGAGCTACTAAGCCGACCCTTATTATATTTCTGGACGAATTGGTATTGGCGGGCGAGCCAAACTTTTATAATACTTTGGGCGAACTAACCTTATAAGTTTTGGGGCGGGCGACCCCTGTTTAATAAAATTCGGGTTAGCCAATTAGGGCGAACTCATTTTATGTTGTTTTGGGCGAAGATCCCTTTTTATGACAAATTGGGTGAGTTACACTATTTTAAATTAGAAATCCGGACAAGCCAGTGATGGGCGAACCCTTTTATTATAAATTGGGCGTACGGCCCATGTTTTTTATAAAATTGGGCGAGTTGACCATATTAGTATCCCATTGGGCGAGTTGACCATGGAAGTGTTGCAGTTGGGCGAACTGACCATGGCAATGCTATAGTGGGCGAACTGGTCATGGGCGAGCCACTGAGGGCGAGCCAGTGTTGCTTGTTGTTTTTAAAAGCACTGGTTGGCGGGCGAACACAAGTTCTCCGCATTGGGCGAGCTGCCATGGACGAGCCATATTGGACGAGTGGACCATGGGCGAGCAGGTTTTAAAGGTTGAGATTTTGAAAGGTTGTCAAGGTGTTTTGTAAACAGAAAGCCTAAATATTTTTTGGAAGTCAAATCATTTTGAGAAAATGATATTATGGTGAGATAATTCCATAAAGGTTTTCATGAGGTATAAAAGAGGTTTTGAGACTTTGGGCCTTGAGTTCATGCAGTATTATTTATGTAGTTGCGTGACCCGCTTGGGGTGGTGGCTCGGTCGATGGACCAACGAGTACACCTCAGGGCGTCACAGGGCTGATGAACCCGCCAAGTCATCAGCGGTCTCAAGGTCACTTGGCAAGTGGACCCGAGAGCCATCTATAGATTATGACCATAGATCTAGTTGAGATAGTCGTGAGAGGCGGTGGCCTACGGGTGCACCCCAAAAGCGGACTTGAGTTCCTGGGGGAACAATGAGAGCATGATTTGTTTAATGCCTAGTCTCAACTTACTGATTTCTGTTTACTTAGAGGATTTGCAAAATCCTATTTACTGTTTACTGTATTTTAAAGTAAACTGGTTACCATGCGATTTTGAATGGTGTATTGAGAAGCGGTTTACTATAACCACTGTTTTCCTATCGATATGATTTGAGGAAAAACAAATAAATTGTGGAATAAGGTTTTGGTTTTATAAGGCAACATATGTTTCCTTTACTGAGCGTATGAATCGCTCACCCCTTTGTTTTAACTCCACAGATAAAAGACACGGAGTTAGAGGATTAGCTCCAAGATGAATACAGCTATATGTAAAGAGCTGGGGCAAAGTATATTAAACAGGACAGGTACAGTCTTTTCTCCTTTACATTTCAGACATAGAAGTACAGTACTACTTTGTTGAGATAAAAAGAATAGGGGATGTCAGATGTAATGAATAATGAAAAGAAATTTCATATTCCGTATTTGATAAATAAATATTATTATTTATCACTATCATTGTAGAATGTTATTGGCATCGCAGACAGTCCAACCGGTAAAGTTGTATGGAAATACGTGAAAAATGTGATAACGGGCTATTACAAAATTTGATGTGAGTGATATCCTCCTAAACTTCTTTTCCATGATAAAAAACCAATTTGGGGTTCAAATCAAAAGGTTAAGGTCAGATAATGCAAAAGATTATTTCAACCAAACACTTTCCCCATATTTTCAACAAAAAGGTATTATTCATGAGTCATCCTATGTCTCTACTCCACAACAAAATAGAGTTGCAGAAAGCAAAAATGGTCATCTCCTAAACACTGCCCGAGCATTATTATTTCAAAAAAATGTGCCCAAATACCTTTGGGGGGAAGCAGTTCTTACAGCCACACATATCATAAACAGGTTACCATCCCGAGTGTTAAACTTCAATCAAAAGTTTGATAAGATAAGTGGATAAACTAGACAGTTTGAATGCATCAAAATGAAGAAAAACTTAGGCAAATTGCATAAAAGAAAACTTTCCTTTCCCAATGGTATTTGCTTGTGTGCCTCCCAGCCCCTCTTGCTTCCATTCTATCTAATTTACAAATCCATGTATTGATTACATTACTATCACTTTTGGTAATTGGTTATTTGGCTCTAGACTATGTATGTCTTTATTCATGGCAATCTTGTGGGCTTGCTTACTTTTTGGATGTTTGAATTCTTAAAACAAAAAATTGAAAGCCTTTAACTGCATTCTTGAGGATGCTCCAGTGACCCTTCCCCCTGACCTAATCACAATGATATAAATATTTCTCAAGTGCTGGTGTAGGTTTATTGATCGCTTTAAGGAAGTTGCTCAATAGTTATTGTTCGATTTACTTTTGCTTTTTTGATAAGAATGACTTAAGAGATTAACTTAGTAAGAAAATTTTCTTATATGTGGACTGTTGTATGCATCTTCAATTATAATCAATACGAACTATACTTACTATCTTTTTTCTTCTTTTTGGTATTGTTGGGGGTGGGTGGAGGAGTAATTATAGCTTGGAGTTTTGACAGGATTACTAATATTAGGAAGATTTTAGTGCTCAATAATACTATTTTATTAATAGAAATAAGTTTTAAAAATTTTCCTAATGGATGCATTTTCCTCCTTGCAACTTTTACCTCTTTAGGAATTTAACAATGTCAAGAATATTATTGGAAAGTCGACTGCTATTTTAATTAATTTGTTTTTTTAGGAAATCAGTATATATGTGTATCCCTAGCATTAAGGTTAGAGAATCACTCGATTATAGATTCTATTAATTAGAATAATATCTAGGATTATGAGTGATATACTTTCCTATTTAGTTAGAAGTTCTTTGTATATAAATAGGGTACCTATGTACAGTTTTATCTTAAGTCTTTTCAATTCAATACTTTGATTTCCTACATGGTATCAAGAGCTTTAGGTTTTTTTCTTGGAAATCAATCACTTTTTCAGCCTTCATTGCTTATTTTCTGCAGTTTCTTCTTCAACCTTCATTGCTGATTTTCTGCGATTTCTTCTTCAGCCTTCATTGCTGATTTTTTTTGCCTTAGGCCTTCATAGCCATTTTCTCATCCAGCCTTCATCACCAAAATTTGTTTTTGTTCATCTCTATAGGCTCGGTTCTGGTTCTATTGTTCCAGCCTTCATCATTGTTGTCTTTGCTCTGTTTTGCTTTGTTTTCTAAAGACAAAACAAAGTATTTCATGTGTTCTTTGTTACCACCCTTCATAGCTGGATTTTTCTTCTATTCTTCATCATTGGTGGTTTCTCTTTGTTGCTTGGCCTTCATTGCCGATTTATCCCTGATTCTCACCAATCCTTCAACAAGTTTTGATTTGTGAACGATGTCAAAAGTTGCAAAAACAACCACTGTAGCACCAAAGGAGTTGGGCAGTCTCAACAAAGAAGAGATTGAAAAGCTGAGAAATCTCCTGAGTATCCTCGAAAAACCTTCAAGTACCTATTCATTGATACATTCAGGTAAACTTCCAACCTCTCACGCTTTAAATGCCTTAGATAGAACCTTTAAACATTTGTGGATTATTGATTCAGGAACCACGGATCATATGACTCATTCCTTTCAAAACTTTAGTTCATATTCACCTTGTTCTAGTAGCAGGAAAATTGCTACTGCCGATGGCTCCTTGGCCACGGTAGCTGGGGTAAGAGAAATAAAAATCAGTCCTAACCTTACTTTGAGAAATGTCCTACATGTTCCCAAAGTGTCCACCAATCTTTTATCAATATCCAAGGTTTCTCATGACATGAATTGCAAAGTAACTTTTTTTCCATCTTATTGTCTATTTCAGGACCAGGGCTCGGGAATGATGATTGGACGTGCTAAGGAGAAGGACGGATTATACTATCTTGAGGAATTAGAGAAATCAAAAGTTGGTAAGTGGAACCAGCCCCTAACCTACCTTTCTGGACAAAACCCCACCAATAAAGACACAATTTGGCTTCACCATTTTAGGCTCGGACATCCTTCTTTTTCAACCCTTGAAATTATGTTCCCTTCTTTGTTCAAAGGACTAGTTGATAAGCAGTTTCATTGTGATGCATGTGAACTTGCAAAACACAGACGTGCTACCTTTCCCACCAATAACAAAAGAAGCCTTTTTCCTTTTGAGTTGATTCATAGTGATATATGGGGTCCAACTACAATTCCAAATATTTATGGGGCACGTTGGTTTGTTTCATTTATTGATGATTGTACAAGAGTTACCTGGATATTTCTGCTTAAATCAAAATCTGATGTGAGTGATATCCTCCCAAACTTCTTTTCCATGATAAAAAACCAATTTGGGGTCCAAATCAAAAGGTTTAGGTCAGATAATGCAAAAGATTATTTCAACCAAACACTTTCCCCATATTTTCAACAAAAAGGTATTATTCATGAGTCATCCTGTGTCTCTACTCCACAACAAAATGGAGTTGCAGAAAGGAAAAATGGCCATCTCCTAAACACTACCCGAGCATTATTATTTCAGAAAAATGTGCCAAAATACCTTTGGGGGGAAGCAGTTCTTACAGCCACACATGTCATAAACAGGTTACCATCCCGAGTGTTAAACTTCAAGAGTCCCATGGAGGTATTGTCTCACTTTTATCCAAGTCTCAGTACAACAAACCATCTTGTTCCTAGAGTATTTGGGTGTGTCTCATTTGTTCATGTCCATAGCCAAAACAAAGGAAAGTTAGACCCTAGAGCTATCAAGTGTGTCTTTGTGGGATACTCTTCAACACAAAAAGGATACAAGTGCTATCACCCACCTACTAAAAAACTCCTAATCTCAGCAGATGTTACCTTCATTGAAATAGAACCATATTTCACTCAACCCTATCTTCAGAGGGAGACAACATTTTTGGAAGATAAGGATCAAGACTTCTTTCTCCTTGACTTGCCATCATCATCTTCTAAATTCCAACCCGAGACCAAGACCTCCGCTAAAGTTACAATTAAGCAACCTGAGCCTCCTCCTTCACAAACCCAAAATGAGCCCTCCTTACAACCTAGTTCACAAGCAGATGGGGGAAAGACCACAACTAACAATCGGTTCTCACAGGTTTACTCAAGAAGGAAAAGTCTAGCTCCTGAACCAAGGCTGGACCAATCTTCATACTCAAATCCTGGAAATGAGGTAATATCTTCTAGCTCTACTCCTCAAAGTGATTCCTTATCTAACATTGATTTACCTATAGCCCTTAGGAAAGGAACTAAAGAGTGCACAAAACATCCATTTTACCCAATATCCCATTTTGTGTCCTTTGAAAAATGCTCTCCATCTCACCGAAGTTTCCTTACAAACATAAACAAAATATCCATTCCCAAAATATTATCAGAGGCTTTAAATTGTGAAAATTGGAAGAATGCTATGAATGTTGAAATGCAGGCCTTGGAGAAGAACAATACTTGGGAGATTGTGGAGCTACCAAGAGGAAAGAAAGCAGTGGGATGTAAGTGGGTCTTTACAGTTAAGTATAAAGCAGATGGAACACTTGAGAGGTACAAAGCTAGGTTAGTGGCTAAAGGATACACATAGACATATGGGACAGATTACCAAGAAACCTTTGCTCCGGTTGCCAAGATGAATATGGTGAGAATTCTTTTGTCTCTAGCAGTTAACTTTGATTGGCCTTTACAACAGTTTGATGTAAAAAATGCATTTTTACACGGAGATCTTGAAGAGGAAATCTACATGAAAATACCCCCTGGATTCAATAGAAACATGGTTGCAAATAAGGTTTGCAAGCTCAAGAAGGCACTATATGGCCTAAAACAATCACCAAGAGCTTGGTTTGGGAGATTTGCCAAGGTAATGCATTCCATGGGGTACAAGCAGAGCCAAGGGGATCACACCCTATTCATAAAACACTCAGGTTTAGAGGGAGTTACTGCTCTCATTGTCTATGTTGATGATATCATAGTGACGGGAAATAATGAAAAGGAAAGGCAGAACTTGGAAAGATGTTTGGCAAAGGAGTTTGAGATTAAGGAACTAGGAAACTTGAAATATTTTCTGGGCATTGAAGTGGCAAGGTCGAAACAAGGGATCTTTATATCCCAACAAAAGTATGTCCTTGATCTCTTGAAAGACACGGGAAAGTTAGGGTGCAAACCATCCAGCATACCAATTGATCCTAATCATAAACTTGGGGAAGTAGAGGGAGACAATCTACAGACAAAGAATCATATCAGAGACTGGTTGGTAGACTAATCTACCTATCCCACACACGGCCTGATATTGCCTATGCAGTTAGTGTGGTGAGCCAATTTATGCACAACCCTAAGGAACTCCATTTGCATGCAGTTCATAGAATATTGCACTATCTCAAGGGAACTCCAGGAAAGGGAATTTTGTTCAAAAAAGGTGATAAGCTCACTTTGGAGGCCTACACCGACGCTGACTACGCAAGCTCAGTGGTTGATAGAAGATCCACCACGGGTTACTGCACCTTTTTGGGAGGAAACTTAGTTACTTGGAGGAGCAAAAAGCAGAATGTTGTGGCAAGATCAAGTGCAGAATCAGAATTTCGGGCAATGGCACAAGGTGTATGTGAGCTACTATGGTTGAAGATCATTTTGGAAGATCAAAGACTCAAGTGGGATGGCCCTATGAAGCTCTACTGTGACAACAAATCTGCAATTAGCATCGCACACAATCCTGTGCAGCATGACAGGACAAAACATATTGAAATTGACAGACATTTCATTAAGGAGAAGCTTGACAGTGGTCTCATTTGCACATCCTATGTACCAAGCGAATCACAGCTAGCAGATGTTCTAACCAAGGGACTTAACAATCCACTCTTCCACAAGATTGTAACCAAGCTGGGAATGGACAATGTTTATTCACTAGCTTGAGAGGGAGTGTCAAGAATATTATTGGAAAGTCAACTGCTGTTTTAATTAATTTGTTATTTTAGGAAATCAGTCTATATGTGTATCCCTAGCATTAAGATTAGAGAATCACTCGATTATAGATTCTATTAATTAGAATAATATCTAGGATTATGAGTGTTATACTTTCCTATTTAGTTAGAAGTTCTTTGTATATAAATAGGGTACCTATATACAGTTTTATCTTAAGTCTTTTCAATTCAATACTTTGATTTCCTACAAACAACTCAAAACACTGGCTACCTTCATTAACAAACATCTTTTTTGTACCCTGAAATTATACTTGGATTAACTGTTTTGCTAGTGGCAGTTAAAAAAAGGGACTTCTTAATGTTGGCATGCAAAAGCTTTGCTGTTGTATTTACCTGTACTTGGAAGCCTGGATTTCTGTCAGGGAATACAATTCTGTGTATCTCATTTTTGATTGCTGCTTCCAACAGCAAACTTTATTGCAGACTTGAAAATAATTTTCCACCTTATCATGTCTTATCATTTTGCTTCCTTCTGCTTTCAGATATCTACAAAGGCAGAACCTAAAAGACAGAGATTATTCACTCATCGATTCCTGCCCATGATTCTTTTGCTTTCTGCAGCCTTCTTCATAGGAAGTGCATTTATAATCACTGACTATAAAGAGGTATACATATCTAAGCTTTGTTTACACAAAGTTGAAAACTAGCTGAAACCTGAAAAAGAAGCAGGGATTTCCTTGACTTGTCTGACATCAGAAGTTACTTCTTTTCCTATTTTTCATTTGTGTTTATTCACTCTTCTTTTTATAATTCATGCATTCTAAATATGTGTAAGAAAGGTTTTAATCCAATATATTAAAGTAAGGAATCAAATGCTCTGTAATAGAACTGTAATAATGTTTCCCATAATGAAGTAAATGATGTGTGATTTGGGGCTTCTTTCTGCAGAGAATTTTAGGATGGGGATCAGTTATGGTTTTCAAGTATACAAGACCTAAGATGTGTGAGGTTTGTTTGGTATATTTTATGTTATGTGTGTTGTATAGATGAAACACCTATATTCTCCTCACTATTCCTTTTCTCTATATCACTTAGACCCAGTGCAGGGCTTATGGTAGTGAGGCGTTACCTAGAGGAATTATTTCTGAGACATCTGACTTGGAAATGAGACCATTATGGGGCCTACCAAATAAGAAGGTAAGCAGTTTTGTTGCTAATAGCAATGGCTTCATTGATCCTTTGCTTGTTTTGCATTCCTCGTGCATTATAAATTTTCCAGTTGTACCGTTCCTTTGCAAAATGATATTAACTAATGATCATATTTTTTCTTGTTCCATATTTAAGTACAGTTTAGTCTGGTTAGTGGCATTTAAATTTGCATTTGTTGCTTTCAGTTGAGCATTTTGTTAGCTGAGCCTGAGATGACCCGTATGTGTCAGTGTCTGCTCCATTTTTACCACTGCCACCACAATTAAACTACCATACCTGACTACACTCTGACCTCCATTTGCTTTGATGTGCAACTTCACCCCTGTTTGGTTCTTTTGTTCTGGAATCTCTTATGCATTTTAATTTTACTAAAGGCAACAGTTGCCAACTGTCATATCACTACCAATGGTAAAAAATTTAGGATATGGATTGGACCTGGTTTTCTGGTCAAGCTGTTATAAGCTCTTAGACTCCTATTGCTATCTGGCTAATTTATACTCTTTCACACTTGTGGCTAAACCTATTTTTAATTTTCCTTTTTCTTCTTCAAATATATATCTTTACAGTTGTTAAATTTGACCAAAAGTGCAGTTTCTTTAGTAGTATAAAGTAATAAGGAGAAATGTATTGTCCCCCTTCTTTTCTCAATTTACATCTTGCATCAGAATACTGCTGTTCAGTAGTACATTTGTTTTTTGCTACTCTCAACATTGAGTTGATTTTATGATGGACATTTGGCATATACCTATCTCATTAATCTGTTATCCTTTACTTTTGTTAGAAGCCAAAGTTGTCAATGAACTTATTAGCCATTGCGGTTGGGATAAAGCAAACGGAAGGTGTCAACAAAATCATCAAGAAGGTGAAAAGATCCAACTTAATGTTTTATGTTATTATTTTAAATTTATGTTAATTTCATTCTTTTGTTGCATTATTTAAGTTAGATTTATATTGTACATCTCTTTTTACCTCTTTTTATTCTATGCCACAGTTTCCGGAAAGCAATTTTGTCCTGATGCTTTTCCATTACGATGGCATTTTTCGAGTGTAATGACCGTGCTATACACGTGTCTGCTGTTAATCAAGCCAAGTGGTAACTGGTCTTAGCTCTAGATTTTAAATATCTTTTATACATGTCTATTCAGTTCCAAATAACTTGGCATTGTCTAATGTGCTCTCTTGAATTAGGTGGTTTGCAACGCGCTTTTTACATCCAGATATCGTTTCAGAGTATTCCTACATCTTCCTGTGGGATGAAGACCTTGAAGTTGACCACTTTAATGCTAAAAGCCAAGGTTTCTTGTGCAAGTCTTGCTTTTTCTTATTCGATTTCCTTACCTGTGATTTGATATAATCTTTCCCATGCTTGTAAAAACATATACTTTAATTCAAAGTCTTACTGCTTCACCTGCGCAAAAAGTGAATCTAATTTTAAGAAACTAAAGTTTGATTCCTCAGAGTTTAGAGATAGTGCTTTTCTTGAAGATTCAATGGCTCATCAAGGCCTAGCCTGCAGCAATGGGATGATAAAAATCTAGCAATTAATTAAGGATTAATATCCTATATACTGTTAGTGGAGTTTTTTGACTCCACAAGTGAGGTTAAAATGATGATACATGTCCTTTAAAAATATTAAAAAAATAAAAAATAAATAAAATAAGACATATTTCATCATCCTAATCCCGCTTGTGGAATTAAAAAACTCAACTAACAGTGTATGAGATAATTATTTATATAATGCCAACTAATGAAAAGACTTATTCCCAAAAACCCATCATCTTTTAAACTTGAAGAAGAGAGACAAGTTGGTGATTTACTTCATAACCATTCAGAAACTGATTCTGTCCTCTTAATTACTTAAATATAGGTATCTTTCAATAATTAAAAAGGAAGGGCTTGCTTTGAATGAAGAACTTAAGCTTCCTTTGAATGAAGAACTTAAGGAAGAGGAAAAAGGCATTAAAAAAGCAATTGATGAGAAGTGGCAAATGGAGGAGAGGTACTGGCATCAGAGATCTCGCATAAATTGGCTCAAGTATGGTGATCGAAATACTCGTTTTTTTCATGCCGCTGCCATGCAGAGGAGGAAACATAACGCTATAGTCCGAATCAAGAATGATGAAGGAACTTGGCTGGAGAATTCTTCGGAAATTGCTGACTTTATTGTAAACTATTACAAAAACTTGTTCCAGGCAAACACAATTACAGATGTTGCGGAGGTTTTTGAGGCTGTTGAAGAAGTCATTACCCCAGATATAAATTCAGAACTGTGTAAGGAGATCAGTGATGAGGAAATCAACAATGCAGTGTTTGAGTTGGGATCCCTGAAAGCTCCAGGACCATATGGTTTCCCAGGTATCTTTTATCACCAAATTTGGGATATTATCAAGCTTGATGTGTACAGATATGTTAGAAGCTTCTTTCAAAGTGGTCATCTTTTAAGAGAGCTTAACAGAACCAATATTGTTCTTATCCCGAAGCATAAGGGCCCAGAAACTATTTCTCAGTTTAGACCCATTGGGCTTTGTAATTTTAGCTACAAAGTGATCTCAAAAGTTCTGGCAAATAGGATGAAGAAGTTTTTGAATTCTATTATCTCTCCATTCCAGTCTGCTTTTGTTCCAGGCCGATAAATTCAAGATAACATTCTAATTGCTCACGAAGCTTTCCATGCTATCAATCAGAGAAGAGGTAGAAGGAGAGGTGCCATGGCGATAAAGCTGGACCTATCTAAGGCCTATGACAGAGTCGAATGGTCTTTTTTGGAGAAGCTTCTTCTGAAAATGGGATTTTGTGCTTTTTGGGTTAAAAGGATAATGGAATGTGTCACTTCTACGCAGTTCTCTATTGTACTTAATGGTGAAAGGAAAGGGGTTTTCTTTCCAACAAGGGGATTGAGGCAAGGAGACCCCATTTCCCCTTATCTTTTCATTTTCGTGGCGAATGTCCTTTCTTGTATGATTAACAAGGCTGTTTCGAGGAATGCTCTTCAAGGTTTTTGCATTAACAGGAGATGTCCGGTGTTAAGCCACTTATTGTTTGCTGACGACTGCTTACTTTTTGCTACCGCCAGTCTTAATAATTGTGAGGTTTTCATGGATATTTTACAGAAGTTCAAGAATGCATCAGGACAGGAGATGGAGAACAATAGGTATTTGGGTCTTCCGTCGATTTGGGGTAGAGGAAAGAGAGAAGCTTTGAGGTTTATTCTTGACAAAGTGCAAACAAAGATTCAAGCTTGGAAAGGAAGGCTCTTATCACATGCTGGAAGAGAAGTGCTTATAAAGAGTGTGGCCTCAGCCATTCCTACCTTTGTGATGCAGTGTTTTAAGTTACCATTGTCCTTCTGCCAAAATCTAAATTCATTGCTATCTAGATTTTGGTGGCGGGGTTCAAGTCAAGGAGAGGTAGGTGTTCATTGGATGCGATGGCAAAAGTTGGCAGTTCCTACGGATATAGGGGGTCTGGGTTTTAGGGAGTTTTCCTCTTTTAACAAAGCTCTTCTTGCTAAACAAGCTTGGAGAATGTTAAATAATCCTAATGTTTTTTGGGTAAGGATTATGAAAGGACTCTATTTCCCCTATTGTTCTGTTTTGGATGCTTGTGAGGGTAAATCCTCCTCATGGGCTTGGAAAAGTTTGATGGAAGGAATTGAGGTGCTTAGAGCTGGAACTCATTGGAATGTTTGCAGTGGTAATGACATCCTCATCTGGCATGATCGATGGGTTCTTGATCTCCCTGAATTCAAAGTTAGTTCAATGCAACCCCAAGGTGCATTCCCTTCTTTAGTCAAACATCTCTTCTGTTCATCTGGAAGATCATGGAATATTGAATTGTTGCATCACCTCTTCACATCAAATGAGGCCAAAGCTATAGCAAAAATTCCTATTGGGTCTCCCTCGGAACATAACAAAATTGTTTGGCACTTCACCAAAGAAGGGGAATATTCTGTAAAATCCGGTTATAGGGTGGCTCAAACAAAGTTGGGATTTTCTTTTCAACCTGAATCAAGTTCACATCTTTTGACTCAGGGTCATGAATGGAGAAGTATTTGGCAGCTTCCTGTAGCGCCTAAAGTTAGATCCTTTATTTGGAGAGCTTGTCAAAATGCTCTTCCAATAAATGAAAATCTTGTTTGACGTCATCAAGCTAAAGAAGCTGTGTGCTATCGGTGTAATCAAGAAATGGAGTCTATTGAACATATCCTCTTCTTTTGCCCTTTTGCAGAAGCTGTTTGGAGAGCCTCAAACTTTAGCTATTGCCCAAGAAGGGTAGGATTCTCTGGTTTCTGGGGATGGTGGGTGGATGTTATTTCAAAACTTCCTTTGTTTGGATCATTTTGTTGGAAAAGTTTATTGAGTTATGTTTGCTGGCACATTTGGAAAGCTAGAAATTTGTTTTTGTTTGAAGGTAAAAAGGGAGATCCTGTTCAAGTGTGGTTGAAAGCACTGCAAGATTTTGAGGAATTCTCAGGTAGTTACAGAATGGGAAATGGTATCAATGGCAGCCCTTCTGTGTCCCCTATATGTTGGTAGAAACCACAGGCTCCTTCTCTAAAGCTTAATTGCGATGCTGCATTCGATCAAAAGACACACCGTGCGGGTATTGTAGTTGTTTGTAGGAATTGGGCTGGTGGCGTGGTTGATGGAGAAAACTCTATTATCCAGGCAAGATCGATTGAAGTTGCTGAAGCACAAGCTATTCGTCTGGCCTGCATGATGATCTCCAGGAGAAATTGGACTCATGCGATTATTGAGTCTGATAATAAAAATGTGATTAATAGTCTGCAACACCCAGATTTAATTAAAGCTTGGGAGACAATGGCTATTGTTGATGATTGTCTTAGGCTTGTGGAAGGATTGAATGTTAGTTTCAACTATGTTTGTAGGGAGGCTAACAAAGTAGCTGACTGGGTTGCTCATTCCACAAGGAATGGACGATGCCCAAATGATTGGGTGTTCTCTCCTCCACCACGTCTGGTGGCGTTGCTTTAGTTGTAATTCCCATGGATTTGGTTTAATGAAACGATCAAAAAAAAGGAAGGGCTTGAAATATCGCAGCCGGTTCTTGATCCTGAGAAGTCAGAGCTGCATCATCCAATCACAACAGGGGACAAAAATTCAACAGTACACAGGTTCTCTTCTCTATCTTCCTAAGAAAATTATGTTCAGGGAGGAATGGGGAAAGATTTGGTCTCATGATAAAATTTGAGTGCTTTTACTCTCAATTAATTGACTGTATGGAGCTGGGTGGCTTATCCTAGCAATAACTTAATTTCCATCTTTTGTTGTCAAGAATTTCTGGAAGCTCGTTGTCATAATGTTTCCTAGGACTAGGACGCTAGACATTAAACAAATGGAGTCGCCACCAATCTTTTTTAACCTAGGTGTGATTGGCCACCTAAATGACTCTAAGGACTGGTCTACATTTTTAGTTTTGGGTTCGGGAGTTCATTTACGTGTAGGGAAGGTTGTAGCACCCCTACAATGCCCAAGATTGGTACCATTTTAATCTTGTATTATTTTAACTTAGTCTTAGTTATGTGGCCTTTTTAAAATTGCCGCATATCTTGTATTATTTATTCCTTTTTAATAAAGCGACTAGTGTGATGCACTGTCATTTTCTCATTCTCTCTATTCATTTGCCATTTCCCACATACTCACCTTACCTTTTATTCACAAGTATCCAAATAATGAACATGATGATAATGATGTCAATAAATCTAGGATTCAATTTTGAAACAACTACTACTGTTGATGAATTACTAGTCTGCTAATGTGGTGAAAGCAAGAAAATGAAGGAAAGGTTGTTCACCATCAGCACTTGATAGATGGTACAAGAAAGGTGAATCTCTCACAGAAACTTCTAACAAGTTTGTCATTGTTCAATAAACGATTTTTAATGAGAGTATTTACATTTGAAATGATAAATGGCCTTCTTTCACTATCCTTCAAGCATGAGTAAAATTATCCTTTGATTACCCCTTTTGAGCCTATTATATTTTTTGTAATATAACCTACCAAGGATCACCCTCCACACTGGGGGCAAAGAAGATGAAAATCATTTATAAAGAAATTTTGGAGGCAAAGATGAAAGTGTTCATGATGAATCGAGGGGCAAGAAGAAAAACTCAGTTTTGTGAAACAAAAAAAGAAGAAAAGAAAAAGGGTTTAAATTCAAAAGAAAACCCAAAAAGAAAAAAGAAGAAGAAGAAGTAAGAAAAGAAATGAGTGAACTAGAAAGGTACTAAATGCTTAAGTGTTTTACTTGTTAAATAAAAGTGATCCTTTGGTTTATAAACCCTGAAACACATTTTGAGCCTGTTTGATCCTTTTCTTTCATAAACTTTCACTTGAGCCTACATTACATGCCTTTAAAAGCCCATTTTGATCAAATGTAAATGCTTAAATTGAAGAATCATGTATTGAATGAAGACATGTTTGTGTAATGAGATAATGATCCTTTGAAGGAAGTAGATCAATTTGAATGGAGAAACCCATGAGCTTTACAAGATATCTTGGATCGAAATCAAGAACGCCTATTAGGGGTATGAATTTGGATTGAGCATTGAAGGTCGAAGTTTGTCAAAGCCAATTAAGTTGAAAATGAAGAAAAAAAAGAAAAGAAAAAATAAAAATATGAAAAAAAAGGAAAAAAGAGAAAAATAAAAAGAAAAAAGGAGGATTCAAAATTGAAAACCCAAAAAAGGGCAGTTTGAATCAAATAAGGGGTACCTAAGTTGAAAATCTAAGAAGGCGACTTAGGAAAATATCAGCATCAAAAAGTTCTGATACGAGGGTAAGATCGGCAGACACTACATGAAAGAACATGAAATCAAGAAAAATCAATGGGACAGTTTGGAATAGGGTTTTCAGTATCCATTTAATAAACATTCTGACAATTTCAATCAAGTCAATCTAAAATTCTTTTCCCAAAGCCCACTCTTATTGATATGTTCTTTCATGTAGTGTCTGCCGATCTTACCCTCGTATCAGAACTTTTTGATGCTGATATTTTCCTAAGTCGCCTTTTCAGATTTTCAACTTAGGTACCCTTTATTTGATTCAAACTGCCCTTTTTGGGTTTTCAATTTTGAATCCTCCTTTTTTCTTTTTATTTTTCTCTTTTTTCCTTTTTTTTCATATTTTTATTTTTTTTCTTTTCTTTTCTTTTTTTCTTTTTTTTTTCTTCATTTTCAACTTAATTGGCTTTGACAAACTTCAACCTTCAGTGCTCAATCCAAATTCATGCCCCTAATAGGCGTTCTTGATTTCGATCCAAGATATCTTTTAAAGCTCATAGGTTTCTCCATTCAAATTGATCTACTTCCTTCAAAGGATCATTATCTCATTACACAAACATGTCTTCATTCAATACATGATTCTTCAATTTAAACATTTGCATTTGATCAAAATGGGCTTTTAAAGGAATGTAATGTAGGCTCAGGTAAGGGTTTATGAAAGAAAAGGATCAAGCAGCTCAAAATGTGTTTCAGGGTTTATAAACCAAAGGATCACTTTTATTTAACAAGTAAAACACTCAAGCATTTAGCACCTTTCTAGTTCACTCATTTCTTTTCTTACTTCTTCTTCTTTTTTTTTCTTTTTGGGTTTTCTTTTGAATTTAAACCCTTTTTCTTTTCTTCTTTTTTTGTTTCACAAAACTGGGTTTTTCTTCTTGCCCCTCGATTCATCATGAACACTTTCATCTTTGCCCCCAAAATTTCTTTATAAATGATTTTCATCTTCTTTGCCCCCAGAGTGGAGGGTGATCTTTGGTGGGTTATATTACAAAAAATATAATAGGCTCAAAAGGGGTAATCAAAGGATAATTTTACTCATGCTTGAAGGACAGTGAAAGAAGGTCATTTATCATTTCAAATGTAAATACTCTCATTAAAAATCCTTTATTGAACAATGAAAAACTTGTTAGAAGCTTCTGTGAGAGATTCACCTTTCTTGTACCATCTATCAAGTGCTGATGGTGAACAGTCTTTCCTTCATTTTCTTACTTTCACCACATTAGCAGACTAGTAATTCATCAACAGTACTAGTTGTTTCAAAATTGAATCCTAGATTTATTGACATCATTATCATCTGACAACATTGGTATGCTTTCATGCCTTTTGAATTGTTTATATTTTATATGGGTTTTTTTGTTAGTTAGTTAGTACACGTTTTTATATTCTAAGAAGATAGAAATGGTGTTTAATAAGAATAAGTGGGTATAAGTATAAGGATAATGACAAATAAGGTTTAAAATAGGAATTAAAATAAGGGATAAAAAATAAATAAATAAAAATTAGGATAAATCTTCCAATGAATATTGAAAATTGTTTAATAAAATTAAAATTATTCCGATGATGGAATCTTTGAAGTGATTACGAATGAGTAACACTCGAAGAATTCTTAGGTGAGAAGATCCTTCTAAGTTTATCCAGAATGATGGAAGACATAGAAGGCATTTTCAAAATAAACGAATAATAAATAAAGATAAAAATATAATAAATAATAAAATTTATATTCTAACAAAAATAAAATAATAAATAATAATTAAAGTTAATAAATAATAAAATAATAATTCCGATGATGGAATCCTCAAGGCGATTACGAATGAGTAACACTTGAGGAATTCCTAGGTGAGGAGGTTCTTCTAGGTTTATCCAGAATAATGGAAAATTTAGGAGCTATTCTCAACATTAAATACCAAAATCCTAAAAATATTAATAAATAATATATAAAAAATAATATTAAAATAAATAAATAAATAAAAGTAATAAAAATAATTAAGTAAAAATAATAAATAAATTCTAAAATATTTCCGACGACGGATCCTCTTCAAGGGAGTCGAATGGTACCTCTTGAATACTCTTGAGGTGAGAAGATTTTTTAAGAGTTTATTCAGAATGATGGAGGATTCTTAAAAGAATTTTCAATATTTAAATAATAAAAAAAATATATAAATTATAAAGGCCACATAACTAAGACTAAGTTAAAATAATACAAGATTAAAATGGTACCAATTTTGGGCGTTGTAGGGGTGCTATAACCTTCCCTACACGTAAATGAACTCCCGAACCCAAAACTAAAAATGTAGACCAGTCCTTGAGTCATTTTGGTAGCCAATCACACCTAGGTTAAAAAAGATTGGTGGTGACTCCATTTCTTTAATGTCTAACGACCTAACCCTAGGAAACGTTATGACAGCTTGGCAACTCCACTGGGGAAAATTAAGAGAGTCGAGCCATAATTTAATCTTGTGTTGTACTAAGTCTAAGTGTAATGGTCTAAATTTGGAAAGTTCTGATGTTGTTTGATGCTCTTTTGTTGACTTCTTAAGTGTTTTATGGAAATTAATAAGATGAAGTTCCTTCTCACACACCACACTTTGCATTTGCATGCATAAAGCTCTCGACCCGAGCTCAGTCCTTTCTAGGAGGGAGTAGAGTACCTACCGCTCTCGTGAGGTGATAACCTCCGCATGGGCTAGCAAAATACTCCTACTCAAGTTGAACCTTTTCCATTTGTAGCCTGTCATGGGTGAGGATTAGGGTGCCTTACTAGTCCATAGTGGATGATAGTGAGGAACAATTTGGGAACCTTTAACCCTTTTATCTAAAGCCATGCATATAATGAAATTAGGAAGACCAATTCTAAGATAGAGCCATATCAACCCATGCTATAGGAAATACCTATTACTTAGGACACATTTTTTATCAAGTTTGTTTGATTTTGATTTATACATGAGACACAAAAAGGATACCATGTGTTCTTCACCAAAACATTTTCATACATCAATCATCCATTATTATTACATGGCAACTTTTTACCATACCATCCCATTCATACACATGTAGCATTATCTCATTTTGCTCATCTTCAATCATTGTTTTCAAACAAAGCATTTTCAAACTTTTTGAAGCATCACCACATGAAAAATGATGAACTCTAATTGTGGTAATAAAGGTTCAAAAATAGCTCGAGCAAAAGTCCATTCATATCACACTTGTTATCAAGCTAGGGTTATGGAAGAAGAACAAAGCATTTACATGGAGAAGATAGAAAAAGCTCAAGATGATATATGGGGGCAATTGGCCCAAATCATTGAGTTGTTGAAAATTTTAGGAGTAATAGAATAAGTTGTAGTTGAAAAAAAAGATTTGTCTTATAGGGGCATGAAGGGTTCTAGCCATGCGATTTTGAATATTTATAAATTCTAGTTTTGTTTTTGCTTCTTTAAGTAATGCAAGATAGTTTTTGAAAGTGCTTAAGCCCATAAGTACAAGATAAAGTTTTATGTATGGGCTAACTTTCAAAAACTATATTGCATTACTTAAAGAAGCAAAAACAAAATTACAATTTATAAATCTTCAAAATCGCATGGCTAGAACCTTTCATGCCCCTCTTTGCGCATTTTCTGAAAATCAGGAATTGTGCAAAGACAATTAGACAACTATTTTGTCCGAATTTTTTTTTCCTTTTTTACAAAATATTTACAATTTTTAAGAAACATTTAGTTCCTCTCACCAGAGGCTGTAAGACTTTGAAAAATAACTTTGTGCTCCTCTCACCAGATGCATTGGAACTTTAAAACATAACCTTGTGCTCCTCTCACCAGAGGCCTTGGAACTTTGAAAAATAATCTTGTGCTCCTCTCACCAGAGGCATTGAGACTTCGAAACAACCTTGTGCTCCTCTCACCAGAGGCATTGGAACTTTGAAGAATAACCTTGTGCTACTCTCACCAGAGGCATTGAGACTTTGGAAAATAACCTTGTGCTCCTCTCACCAGAGGCATTGAGACTTTTTGAAAATAAAGAGCTCCTCTCAACAGAGGCATTGAGACTTTTGAAAATAAAGAGCTCCTCTCAACAGAGGCATTGAGACTTTTGAAAATAAAGAGCTCCTCTCAACAGAGGCATTGAGACTTTTGAAAATAAAGAGCTCCTCTCAACAGAGGCTTTGAAACTTTTTGAAAAATAAAGAGCTCCTCTCAACAGAGGCATTGAGACTTTTGAAAATAAAGAGCTCCTCTCAACAGAGCCTATGTTGAGATGAGCATTTTCAAAATAAACTAATAATAAATAAAGATAAAAACATAATAAATAATAAAATTTATATTCTAATAAAAATAAAATAATAAATAATAATTAAAGTTAATAAATAATAAAATAATAATTCCGATGATGGAATCCTCAAGGCGATTACGAATGAGTAACACTTGAGGAATTCCTAGGTGAGGAGGTTCTTCTAAGTTTATCCAGAATGATGAAAAATTTAGGAGATATTCTCAACATTAAATACCAAAATCCTAAAAATATTAATAAATAATATATAAAAAATAATATTAAAATAAATAAATAAATAAATAAAAGTAATAAAAATAATTAAGTAAAAATAATAAATAAATTCTAAAATATTTTCGACGACGGAGCTTCTTCAAGGGAGTCGAATGGTACCTCTTGAATACTCTTGAGGTGAGAAGATTTTTTAAGAGTTTATTCAGAATGATGGAGGATTCTTAAAAGAATTTGCAATATTTAAATAATAAAAAAATATATAAATTATAAAGGCCACATAATTAAGACTAAGTTAAAATAACACAAGATTAAAATGGTACCAATTTTGGGCGTTGTAGGAGTGCTATAACCTTCCATACACGTAAACGAACTCCCGAACCCAAAACTAAAAATGTATACCAGTTTTTAAAGTCATTAGGTGGCCAATCACACCTAGTTTAAAAATTGATTGGTGGCGACTCCATTTTTTTAATGTCTAGCATCCTAATCCTAGGAAACGTTATGACAGCTTGGCGACTCCGCTGATGATGATGAAGGTGATGAGGATGAGGATGAGGAGGAAGAGGATGAGGATGATGACGATGATGATGAGGATGATGAAGAAGAAACTAAGACCAAAAAGAAGTCATCATCTGCACAAAAGAAGATTGGAAGAGCACAAGGGGACGGGCAGCAAGGTGAGAGGCCTCCAGAATGCAAGCAGCAGTAGCTAATTGCTGCTGCGGCAGATGGGTGGCAATGTTAGCAAAGTGCTTTATAAAATATCCTATTGGATGAGAAGATGTCTGAGTGCATTACATTGGTGGTCGAGTTGGAAGGAAAATAAATAAACGTTGGTAACCCTTTTTGGGTAAAGTTTTGAAAAAAATATATTCTTTTGAGAAATCTTGCATTACTAAGAGAGAGAAAGAAACAACAATAAAAAATGATGAAAATATAAACTTGAAAGCATAATGGCAAGTCTTCGAGCATAATTGGACCAAGACTCAATAGGAGATGGGATAAGAAGTGAAGATAGAAGATTTAAATAAGAAGAATCCAACGAATTGAGTGGACTTGAGAAAAATGAGATGAGCTTGAGAATCTTGTTACCACAATGGAGATTGCATTTACATACATTCATGGAATAATTCAGGGGGCATGACATTAACATGTGCATAACATTCATAGCATTGTGGTATTCATGGCATTCATTATATTCATGACATGCATGACGTTTCATTACTGCATTTTGACATTGAACTATTTGTTAAGACATTAGGATAGGAAGTTCTAAATGATGAAAATTTTGAAGAAAAGAGAAAGTGTAAGAATACCATGGATAGGATGAAAATATAAGAGATGGTAATTTGAAAGAACAATGAGGTATGAGAAGATGATGAGAAAAATATTTTTTTTGAAAAACCTTAGATAAGAATAAAGCCCAGTTTAGCTGGCACTTTAGAGGAGGATGAAGCCTAATATTGTTGGCATCAAAATGAAAGTTAAGCCCAGTCAAACCCATGTAAACTGTCATAACGTTTCCTAGGGTTAGGTCGTTAGACATTAAAGAAATGGAGTCACCAAGCTGTCATAAGGAGAAGAAACAGGGAGACCACTTTCCGCCGAAAACTCATGAAACTCCTTCCATACTACATGCCAAATTTCCACAATGTTGTCAGATGATGATGGCCAAATATATTACTTTTATTTTTGACTTCACGTGGCCTTCAATTTCCAAGCAAATGAACCCAATATTCCAAGCGTTGATGTCTCTCGTAAATCCTTGACATGGGCAGCCTTGCCTTCCTAGCTGCTTTTACTCTTCGCTGGAAACTTGCCTCAGAACCTCTTGCCTAAGCTTAAATGCCGCTCCCGGAAACAACGAGTGGCCAAATGCCGTCGCTGCTTTGATTGAAATTCCCTTCTTCTTTGCTTGCTGTTTTTTTCTTGATGCAGACTGCTTTTCTTTTTTATGAATTTTTCTCTGAGGATTCTTTTTTTCTTTAAGTTATGGGGTTTGACCCCTTTTTATAGTCATAAACTTATTAGAGTCCTAATACAACTAATCTATTCTATTAATTATCTCTTATTTTTAATATTTTATCTATTTAATTCTTATGTTAATCCTAATCTAACTTTATCAAATCTAAATAATTATCCTAAAAATCTAATTATCCTATTCTAAAATTAATTTTATTTTCTTTTCTTATCTCTTCCCTTTTTTATTATCATTCCTAAATCTTATTTTAATTTTAATTTCCTAATTAATGTTAATTTTAAAATCTAAAAAATTCTCATTTAATTCTAGCCTAATTCTAAATTGTTAAATTAAAATACAATGTCACCCAATCCAATTAATTATTTTTACAAATTAAGACTCCGGACAAAATAAGGTGTCTACACTCGTCATCACTTTATCCTTTGATTTTAGTCAAAGTAAATTTATCTGTTCATATTTGTAACTTGTGTATTTGACAGGAGGACATACAAGATGATCGGTAGGACAAGGTGTAATGAAAACAGCACAGGTCCTCCTTGCACATGTTAATATAAAAAATTAGCCTGTCTTTTTCTTTAGTAGTTCATACTGCTATAATGTGTACAAATGCCTCTTTCCTTAGTTTACTGTTCTCATGAATTGTTTCTCAATCTGCAATTTAATTAACCATTCACATGGAGTAAAAGAAAGAGAACATTGCATATTACAGGTTTGTAGAAATGATGGCTCCTGTTTTCTCCAGAGCATCTTTGCGCTGTGCATGGCATATGATTCAGGTATTTTATCCAAACTAGAAAGTTGAGGGTAATACTAATAGAAAACATTGAGAGGCAGATAAGAATCCAATAAGCAATCATTAACATCTTATTATTTAATGCTTCTGTTATTAATGTCAATGGCACAAACAAAAGATAAAGCAGGGATAGTCAGGATGTTTGTCTATTTCAGATTTCTAAAGGTAAGATTGAGTATTTCTTGTTCGATTGAATCAATGCAGCTTAGATACTTATTACTAGTAATATGGTTCTGGTCCAACGTGTATGAACTTCTAATTCTTTAAAAGCCCGTTTAACACGGCCATATTGTTTCATAAAGCTTAGCCATTAAATTTATCTGTCACCTCATTCTTGGTTTTCCTTCACATCAGAGTGACCTGATTTACGGATGGGGATTGGACTTTCGGCTTGGTTACTGTGCACAGGTAATTTCCGTACCTTCAATCATGCCGTTCCCCCTTTTTAAAAGAAAATAAAAAAAAAATTCTTGTCCACTCTTTTCAACATGGTTTTTATTATGAAGCTTTATTTGACAGGGTGATCGAACCCAAAAAATTGGAATTGTCGATACTGAATATGTAATTCACAATGCACTTCCTACGCTTGGAGGCTTGGCAGCCAACAAGGTAAGAAACTTTGTTAAAAAATACCACCTTATAAAATGGCTTCAAAGTTTAATTTTTTGTTTGATTGCGCCTCAACTTAATCCAGAGATGGATCTAAAATTTTCCAAAAGCTCCCTTGGATTACATGCTTTTCCATTTAGTATACTTATGGACAAGGGCTGGGGGGTGAGGGGTTGAACCCCAGACCTTGATTGTGCATTAGAGGGTTAAAGAGACAACCATTAGGTCAGCGAGTCAGCCATGAGTTTTCGAAATCACTTGCTCTCCTCATTTTTTATGCACTCCAAGTCTTCATCGATGAAAAGCAAACTCTCTTCTTCAAGAATATATGGATTATTCATTATATTGCAGAATTAGTTCTCGCCGGAGGCATCCCATTCTGTATAAACCCCATTTAAGTTTGATAGTTGTCTTAGTCCAATAAATATCATTTTCAACTACAGCAAGAAGGGTATGAAAGGTTAACTTTGATTGACCATCCAATTCTTTGTCTATCCTATCTAATGTCAAATGACCTTTGCATTTGCAGGTGCCATCACCTTCCAGCAAGCCTGATGGAAGATCTGAGGTCAGCCTAGAGCTTACTCTTTATGCAAAGTCCAAGCTCACTTCACTATATAGCTATGGCCAAATAAACCTCCTCTTTGGCATTCATTATCAGTTCATTGTCTGAAAAATTCTTCTCCACAGGTTAAAAAGCAATCCTACATTGAACTAGAGATCTTTAAAAACAGATGGAAGAGAGCTTTAAAGCAAGATGATTGCTGGTTTGATCCCTACGAACAATCGACAAAAAAACAGCAGTAATGCTCATATAAGAGGATTAGAGGAAGAATTTGATTCTTGAACGTGCATGTAACACAACCATTTTCAAAAAAAAAAAATCTGTAGAATACTTGTTTTGAGCTATAGATACACTGAACTAGTGGTGTAGTAGTTATACCGGACATTGAAAAATGAAAATCAACTGTATGGACAAATCAATTTTCAAGTATAGAAAAAAAAATGAAAATGAACCTTATTTTTTTCTTCAATTTTGAATTTTTGTTAAGACCAATTCAGATTCCTTCCAACCATGAAAGGACTTTACGGTCAAGTTCAGTGGCATGAAAAATTTTGTGGAACAGAATTTAATATTATTTATATATTACTGGATAAATTATATAATAATTAAACATTAGAAAATTAATATCATATTTGGGTACGTGTGGAAAGTTAAAGCTTGATATTCAAAAAGTTGCCTTACGCATTCGTACGCCGAAAAGCATACTTTATTAATTAGCTGAATTTATTAATATAACGTAAATTTAACCCAGAAAAATATCTCAAAAGTTCATTTCCTGTTTAAATTATAGTATTTTCCGTACAAAGCTGGCATTTGATCACCGGCTAAATTTATAATATTTTTAACTCGCTCAAAAATAAAAATACGAAAAGCTTATATAAGTGGGTTTTGATTTAATTTTATAAACGAGATTAAAAGATTGTCATTTCATCGCATCATATGTTTTATTTTTTATTGTATTGTTTATTTTTTAATATAGTTTAAAGGTTATATATTATCTTATTAACTCTACTTATGACAATTTATCAAATAATTTCTCTTTCTATATATAAATTTTAAATTTTTTTTATAACTACAAGTATTTTCATCTGTTTTTGGATCAATAGTGGTAAACAGTAAAGTCCTCCTAATAGTGGTGACTCTAGAATTCAAATCATGTCCAAATACCTAAATAAAAAGTCCACTTCCACTTCTTCTAATCATTTGTCGTTATATATAATTATAGGAAAATTATTCTATACACTGTCAGTGGAGTTTTTTTAACTCCACAAGTAGGGTTAGGATGATGACATGTGTCCTATTTTATTTATTATTTATTTTTTTAATATTTTTAAATGACACATGTCATCATCATAATCCCACTTGTGGAGTTAAAAACTCTACTGACAGTGGATAAGATAATAATCCATAATTATATATAGGGTTTGATTAACATATCCAAAACTTTCCAATTTAAAATTTAAACTTTCCATTATAAACTACTACTAAGCTTGGTCCTAAAGAATCTGGAATCCGAATTAAATTTCTCAAGAGAATATTCAAACAGTTAAAATTTTGAAATTTTAACTTCAAGGTTTTGAATCTCAATTTAAAATAGGAAATAGTTTGCTCATGTTATTTTTGAGAAGCCAACAGAGTTAATTCAGTGAAACATTCGATGTAAAAATTTTAAATACATCAAATCAATATAAATATATATATATATATATATCTATATTTAATATTAGTTAAAAAAATATTATATTCAAGCAATGTTTGAAAATGCTCGTACTATCATAAAAAAAATATTACCATAAAAATACTATGCTATGTTTGAGAAACATAAAATCGTGTATGTGTAGTACATAAACTTAATGTATTGATAATATATAATTTCTATACACTATCAACTAAACATGAGATGACATTTTATATAGAGATCCTTAAAAATAAATATTAAAAAAGTTTTTTAATTTATTTTTAAGGATTTATACACTTTTGAGTTTACTCATTAATTATGTGTCATCTTATGATTAACTAATAGTATATAAAAACTATACACTGTCAGTGCATCATATATAAACTCATAATTTAATGCGAACAATGCTTTGCTAAAAATAACGTGGATGAGTGATGAGGGATATATAAAAATGAATTTATATATGATGCACTGATAATGTATAGTTTATATACACTATCAATGCGTCAGAGGTTGACACTTCATAAATAAATAAACTAAAAATATGTCAAGCTTTTAAAAATAAATACAAATAATTTTTTTCAATTTACTTATAAGAACTTAATAATGAGATGTCAAACTCTTATATATCGATAGTGTGTACATGTAATATATATATATATATATATATATATAGAGAGAGAGAGAGAGAGAGAGAGAGAGAGAGAGAAGCCAAAAGCCGAAGATAATTAATGCTGCAAGCAAATATTTTTCATAATAAATATTACCTCTAAATCTAACACTTCCATAAAAAAAGAGCGCAAAAGGTGGACATTAAATAAAAGGCCTGCTTGCCCAGCTTTAACTGCATGGGAAGGAAGCCTAGGTTAAGCGTTAAGCATTAAGCAAAGCGAAAAACCCTAGCCCAAAGCCAGGATGTTGATGGGACTTCCTTTGCCTTTGATCACTATTTCCTGCATCCTTCTGCTTTTGTTTTTGCTTCCATATATTTCAGAGTACAAGTCTCAGTGGAGAAAATGGATGGTCATCTTGCAGCTGCTCTTCCTTGCATTGGCTTTGCTTTTGCTTCTCATCCTCGCCAACTTTAAGGATGGCTTACCCTCGGTTAACATTCACAGAAACAGGTTGAACTTTTTCCATGATGCTGGCCTGCAGCTGCCGAGAGGCCTCCTGCTGCTGGTGGTGTTTTTCCTGATAATGACCTATGGTTTAGGCCCTATCTCCTTCCTTAATTACTAGTCTCTGATTTCTACTTCTTTTTCTTTTTTCTTCTTTAGTGTTGGAAAGACTGCATGATTAGTGGGTAGTTGAAGTCTTGATTTCATTCGAAAGAGAATTTTACTATGTAGAAATTTGCTATCCAATATATATAATTTATTTTGTGGATGCAGAAAAATCTTTTTCTTTGCTTGCTGATTTTCTAGTGTTTGTCATGTTGGGAGAGCTTTCTCTACTGATTTAAAAAGTACTAATGAATTAGAGGGATAAAGTTAAAACCATTGCCACTCACATTGCAAGCAATTTTCTTGATATTGACAAACAATTGGACCTACGTATGGTCGCCGATAACAGGTACATATGCTAATGGTTATGCTAATGATAATTGGTTTGTCACAAGAATGTGAACACAGCTCATTTGTATCTTGCTTGCAATGCAAGCTCTAATAGGCATAAGCCTCAAAGAATTGCTCTCATGGATGAAATAAATATCAATGTTTGGAGTATACCAATAGCTCTAAACCAGTCATAATGAATCAAGTGAGGATTCTTCGGCTGATAACTCCAGAAATGATTCCTCCAAGCTCTTCACCACTATCCTCCTGTACATGATGCCCTGCCTGGAGAAAGCAAACAGGCAAAGTCAGCTATTGCCTGTATATGAATATTAGCAATTAAGATAAAAAAGGTAGTAAGGTATAGGTTGTAAGATCTGGGGCCAACAGTGTTATTATGGCATAATTGAAGGTAAATATGCATGCGAACAGAAGCAGTTTTATTTTAGTTGTAGAAATAGAGAATAGTCCATAGGAGAAATCTGTTTAGTTTTCTGCAGGGTAAGACCTCACAAACATGCTGCTTCAGTTTAATCATCATAGAAGTTGCCCGAGGTTTAGCTAAAATGTTAGTTTCAAGGGATTATGTAAATGCATGTGACATGTTGGTACCATTGGAAGCTCAATGAGTTTATGGTTTGAATTTTTGCAGAAATCTTCTACTTCATCATAGCTCAACCAGCGGTCCCTCTGTCCCCAACAGACTGTAGTTCGAACCTTCCAATTTTTATCCATAAGAATCACTTTCGTATCTTCCACATAGGCCTGTCAAGTAAGAAACCAGAATAATGCGGTAAATAGAAGAGCTTTTAGCAGCTAGTCATGCCATCGCGCCTTAGTAATGTATGAAGACAATTAATATAAAATATGACGGTACATATTGATGGATCGCCACATGAAGATAGTAGTGTAAGAATATATAGTAATTGTAGAGGATTTCCTCAAGAAAGAAGGAACTTGGAGATTCAAAGTTGAAACTGTTAGGTGCAACTTCCTTGATCTGATTATAACAGAACTTTCAAGTAACTAAAAATTAAAATAGTAAATTATAAATCCACCTTAAGTTCTTTTTTCATGGCCCTACTAATTGCATTTAGTGCAAACCCTGAGGAACCAGATGTAAGATAAGGTCTTCTATAAACCATTGCATCATCCTCTTTCATTGCATAAGGGCCACAGCTTGTCAGTGCTTTATCGCTGGCCCTCAAAGGATCCTAATCAGCAAAAGAAAAAACCATTAATAATGTTTGCTATATGGTTTCTCTTAGGACCGGTTAAACAATAATCCATAAAGGCAAATAGATAGATGTCTGTATTCCCTAAGCACATGGACATGCAAGCACAAATATGATGTAGCATGGACGCCTCATTTTTTAAGTAAATTTCATATATATCATGCTTACCTGAGAAAAGATTTCACCCAACAAAAAGTTGCTGAATATGGATAATGTTGAGGGAAGGTTGGCATGCTTGGCTGTCAGCTGTAGCAATCAAGGTCAAAAAGTATATTTTAGACAAATGCAAAATTGGTTATAAGGATATAATCCGAATTATAGTTGGTAGCACAAGGAAAACCAATAACTTGATACTAAAGCGTCAGGATGTTCATACAGGAGGATTGAGGAGAATAAGATCATTAAGCTTTTCCTGATGATTGCTGGCATATTTAA
Source organism: Heritiera fomes (assembly GCA_032173925.1). Taxonomy (NCBI): domain Eukaryota; kingdom Viridiplantae; phylum Streptophyta; class Magnoliopsida; order Malvales; family Malvaceae; genus Heritiera; species Heritiera fomes. The sequence goes on from JAPDPM010000011.1 coordinate 13,478,692, forward strand.
CAACTACCGGTGAAAAATAGCCCTGTAAGTACATGAAAGATCAAAAGCATTTTACTAGTATGTTACGAAGTAATTTGAAAGTTTAACTGTATGTCTACTCTGTCCACATATACAGAGAGATAACATATACCTGGACAACAAGTGAAACTTTATTGGCAGCAACTTCGTTAAAAAAGGACTCCAATGCTGAGACATACTCTGATAGGGACGAAAAAAATTTTGAGGATGCAGTTAAGCATTATTCTCGAGTTCTGTTTTTATTTTATTAATAAAAATTTGTCGAAACTAGATTCAATACTAGGCATATAAAGCAATTACCACCCAATGTGTAGTCAAATCCATATCTGGGTTGAGGCTTATCTGAAAATCCAAAACCTGTTGAACAAGGGAGGTAGGAAGCAGGCAGAAAAGCCGAAAGTTATATTCATTCAAAATTGTATTGATGATATGCAGTCTGAGAATTAAAAGGATATCTATCTTTAAATGAAGCAAAGTCTAGAAAAATCAGAAATACTAGAAGAACTGTATCCAGGTCCTTCATTTTGTAAGTCCTAACTTTCCAAAATGCAGGTCTTCTATGAAAATTTTCAGGTATTAAGGAATTTGAAATGCATGTCTGCTCTGACATTACTAGAAGTTGTCCAATACAGAAAATCTTGCTCGTGGTTTGTACTGTTTGCAGCTTCAAGGAAGTAAAGTATAAGCACACAAATATGCTCATCTATGTCAAGATGAAAAATTAAAAAAAAAAAGGCACAACAAGTGAACAAGCATGTATTTTCCTTTAAGATTGTAAGAGAAAATTGCAATGATTTTTTATTCCATCCACTAATTGCCATGTCTCTAAGCCAAACTGAACTCTTTTGGACACAATTTTTGGGCTAAAAGTAAACAAATTCTCTTGAAAATACTATTGTAATATTGATCATGTCAAAGCAAATGGATCTCTTCTTACCATAAATACATAACTAAAGAAAACCTTTATATACTCACATGTTGAGGTAAAAGTAATTAAATAGTATCATCTAAGCAGAACATAGGTTCTATTTCTCAGTTTCTGACAAGTCACCCAAGACCTATAACCGTATTAGTGACCTGGTCTTTGCTGAAATAATTCACAATGAATATATGATCTTACCTAGCCAATCAAAAGCTATAGCATGATAATTCTTGGAGAGAACAGGAAGGACTTTGCGATAGGAGTATGCCTGCCAGAAAAATTAGACCATCACAGTTATAGAGACTGAGTACCATAATTTAACTTCCTACTTATTGTGATATTGTGTTAGGCCAAAAAAGGGATTAACCTGTGATGGGAAACCATGAATCAAAATAACAGTAGGATTATCAGCATTTCCACTTTCCACGCAGAACCATCTATTTCATAAAATCATATACAGATAGAGAGCATGTTTCAACCTGCAAATGATGAGACCTCAATTTCTTGCATTCCATGGAAACCTAAAATCAATCCTAGTATAGGGGGAAAAAAACAGTGATTAAACTCACTTAAAGGAAATCAATATTAAACTTATCAGCATTAATTACAAAACAACATTTAGAAGTAAGAATAATTTCATGAAGATAAACCTAATACAAAAAGGTATTTACCTTACCTGAAAACATCATCTGAGGCTTGAGAGCCAGCTCCCATGGTTAGTCCAAAAATTGGATCTTTAGCTTTCTCACCAGTGCCACCAACTGGATGAGCTTTAACCTACCAAATCGAATTAAAGTAAAATATAAAGAACTTTTAAGGCTTGGACTAGGAGTAGGAGCTAAAAACCAGGCAATCTGCAGGTATGCATTGCTCACAAATTTTCCTTGCTTAAACCATTCATCAGATGGGTTTGGCTCATCTGAATATTTTCCTGTCCAAAAAAAAAACATATTTTCATTCAATCATTAAATTCTTGACTAATGCATTACATTTAAGGCGGGGGAAATACCTCCACTAAAAGAAAAGCCATCACCAGCTGAAACAGGAGCATCAATCAGGTAATCCTGCAAAGACCTAACATCTTTTTACGTACAAATTATTGGCTTGAATCAGCAGTCCTGTATCAAAGATTACAAAAAAAGAGCTTACATCTTGTGGATCATTGGCATTTGATCTGCTGCACCTAATTCTAAGAGGCTTTCCACTGAGACGTTGAGCACTGGACTGGAAAGACGAAGCCCCACCAAAGAGAAGTGATAGAGATGCAGTAGGAGAGTAAAGGGAGCTTTGAAACTGATGGCAGAAGAGAGTAGGGGGCTTGACTTGGATTGCCATAACGTTTCAGGAAGAGAAATAGAGAATTCTGAGAAACTCAGAAACGGTTAATCGTTGGCTGTTTGCCAACACAAAAAAGCGGGACTTTGTTACAAGGATAGGAATTCTCTGGCTCCTATTAACTTGTATATTCTCACATCACGTTTCTCTTTACTCATATTTCAGGAATAGCGCATATTCTTTAATGATATTCTGCTTAATCTTTTATTCCTGCCTCTAATCCTAAACACTCTTTCCAGACTACACCAAATCTTTGTCATTATACAATATATTTACTACCCACTATATATATTTGTGCTATCTTATGTATTTCACATCTTAATGATTTTGAACATTGATGAAATTAGTTATATTTATGCAAATAATCTCAACATTTGTCATTCAAAAGTTTTCATTATATCAAAAAAACTCGAGATCTAATAAATTTTTTTGGTATAGCAAAGAAATTTGTACTAAACTTTAATAAGATCATTTGCTTTGATAAACAAGAAATTGTTAACTATTTTTCCATACTCAGGCGAATTGTTGAGAATCATCATAAATTTGCATACGATCAAGTATATTTTTTGCGTTCCAGACTGATGTTAAGTAATTATTCTACAAACCCCTTGCTCAAAAAATGGTGAGGATTTTACAGACTTTAGGTGGAAAGAAATCAAGAATCCTCTTTAGGGTAAAGGTGGCATGGATTCTAATTAACTTTTTTCATTTACTTGTCATTAACTTCAAAGGGTTTATGCCGCCAAGCCAAACCAAATCTTGGGCTTTTGCAAATAATCAATTGGAATTCAAGAAGTTACTACAAGTTGGCAAAGGCCTTTACTTCTCTCTGGCTTCTGGGCAGCTGATTGTGGCACAGTGAAAGACAAACTTGTTCATGCAATGAATGATCTTAACAAGAAGTTGAGTTACAATCACTTGATAGTTGATATTCAGTCCTAAAGGATCGTCCAAAATACATAGATTTACAATAAGTAACAAACAAAACACAGTAAAACGTAGATATCATCTACTTGAAGTAGTAAGGAAGATCAAGGACATAGAGAAGGAAGTAAGCCCAAGCAACACCGGAGATTCCACCAAAGAAGAATCCTGCAGAGAACTTAGCCCACCCATCCGCAGTTTGCAACTGGTCAGGCTCCTTCTTCCTCCCAGTCAGGGTTAGGCTTGGGGCTGTTGAGGGCTCTCCTTCGTTGAATGATGCAATGCCATACATTGTCAAGCAAATGCTGAGGATTATTACAAGACCCGCAGCTGCCAGGGACCCAGCTTGACCTGCAACAGCTGTGTTCCTTAGAGGGCCAGTCTTTACGAATGGACCCACCAGAAGGAAGCCGTGGGCCAGACCCACCTCGATACCCCTGAGAAGAGGGTTCACCGCCGTTCTGTAGGCTGGGAGGTTGGAGAGGTACCAAGCGACCAAGGGGCTTGATGTAACTGGAGTCTCAAGGCTTCCTATGAAGGGATCACCGTTGATGGGTTGAATTACTTGATATGTTGGCTGCAAAGTGGAGAGAAAATGATTAAACTTATTCACTTGCCGAACACTGACATGACCAGGGGAGAAGAAGGTTTACAAGCACTCACTTACCTTGTCAGCTTGAACCGCTTTGACAGTGAAGCATGGAGTCCTGATCTTACCAGGTGATACTCTGAATGGGGCTCCAGAAATGCCCCTGGGGACTGCCAGTCCTCTTGGAACAGATGATGTAAACCTGCTCTTGAGCTGACTTGCCATTGGAGAAACAGTGGTAGCCATCGATGGATTTTGTTAATTACTCAAGAAGAAAACTGGAAGTAGAAATATGTACAAATACAAGCCAATAGGGAGAGAGAGAAAAGATTTTGTGAGTGAATAGGCCAAAGAGTATCACTTGCTAAGGAAGTAGTGGTTGAGAAGGATGAAATGTTAAGTTTGCATATTTTTCATTGGATGAGAGAACCTGTGGAATCTTATCCCTTATCCATAACACCAAATATTGCGGACATGTTATATAATCCAAGCCTGGTGATTTGTTTTTCTTTTTTTTTTACCATAAAGTTATATCCTTTCCCATAGTAACCTCCTCTTTGCTCTTTGGGATGGGGAGGACTGCTAGCTCTTCCACTTAAGTGAACACGATGGTGGGATGCAAAAATTCTTGTCCATAGTCTTTGTTTTTGTCATTTTTTCTGCTAGCCTTTCATCATTGCTCTTTTTTTTTTGTTCATTACCTTTCATCATTGCTCCTATGTTAGAGTTTTTAATGAAATAATATGTACTATTATTTAATGAAAATTTTCCATAGCATTTCAATGATAAGTTTAATAATATAATATAATATATATATATATATATATATATATGTGTGTGTGAGTGTGTTTTCAGTTAAAAAAATTAATTTTCTTTTCTTATCTTGCTAAAGATATTAATATAAATAAAAAATGTTTTTTAATAAAATAATAATTTAAACTGATTCGAATTTTTGTGCGGCCCGGGTTGCCAAACACAAGCTGGGCTCCCCTCAGGCTTGGGCAGAAGATCTCATTGCCCTTTTAGACTTCTGGGCCATTTCGCCTGTTCACGAAACGACAAAACCATTTTAAGCTTTGCTACTTTGGTACAGTGAATTGCCTGCAGGCAACATTACAGCATATCATCTGCAAGAACAGGTTTATCTGCTTCCAGTGGGCTTACGACTCCGGAACCTTGAAATTTTGGCCGAAAAAAAGAACAACCTTAAAAAACTCTACACGAAGCCGAAAATGGCACTGCATATTGTCAAGCTTCCCTTTATCCCTCGCTGCTGCGGTAGCAGTAACTATACTTTGTTTATCTTGTCGAGTTCTTACTCTTCTCTTCAAGGTACCCACCCTCTACTATTGCTCTCTGGACAGATTCATACACTGTCCTTTTTGGCATTATTCGGCGTGCATTTTTCAGTTTAATTTGCAGTTGGACTGAAATTTGACGTCTACATCCTTGTTCCTCTCTTGGGGTTTAATAGTTTTCTTTAACACTATTGATTGAGAGGAAAAAAGGGCTGTTCTTTAATCTAGTATCTGTGGATTCTTCTATTATTATTTATTTATTTATTCAAACGGTTCCTTTTTTCTTTTACCTTTTTTTTGGGCAATAATGAATTTGATTTTATTTTGGCTTTGGCCTTGTGAATTGCTGATACAAGCTTCATATCAGCTCCATGTCAACAGCCGCTCATTTACCGTGTATCAATTGCTGTGCTCTAATAATTTGGTTGTTTGGGATTTGGTTTTCACTTTTCAGCGAGATTGGTCAAAGCTCATATGCATATTCCCTGTAGAAGCTTTGCTGTTGCCAAGTCAGAAAAACTTCAAATACCAAAAAAGTAAGCCTATGTCTCTCTATTGAAATAAGATTGTTTTGTTTCATGCCAATACATATTGTAACAGTTAAATTATGGGAATGCAATTTATTGCTAATTGGTTTTAATTGATAATGGAAGACGATGCAAACTGCCCCTCCCTTAGTCCAAGCCTTATATTGGTCCCAGATACCCATCCATATCTTTCTCTGTTTTTACCTTATTGTGCTTTATTCTATGACAATGTCAGGAAGAAAAGGCTGGATGAGGTATGTCTTGAAAGGTTTCAGCAGTACAGTCGATCGTTCATACAGTCATGGATTTTACAAGGTAAGTAATAATCTTCAATTGCATGTCTCCTTGTATTTTGATACACTTGGAGTAGTTGCAATCCCAGTTCTTCGAAATGTAAACTATATGAAGAACTGGCCCTAGAAATCATGTAGACATATCTTCTGATAGATCTATGGTGCAGGCAAAGTTTATGTGAATGGAAAGGTGGTAAACAAAGCTGGAACACCTGTCTCTGACAAGGCTTCTGTAGAAATTATGGCCGAAATACCAAAATATGTATGTAGGTGATTATTCTCTGAAACACCCATCCTGCATTTCTTCAAATTATATTTTTGAGATGTTCAAGGTTGGTTTTAATGTCACCTTTGCTGATCCAGAGCAGGATATAAGTTAGAAGCAGCTATTGAACAGCTTGGTGTTGAAGTGACTGGCAAAGTAGCCCTTGATTCTGGGTTGTCAACTGGAGGATTTACCGATTGCCTGCTTCAGTATGGTGCATCATATGTTTATGGCGTTGATGTAGGTTATGGACAGGTACTAATTGGACAATTACTAATACACATTACATGCACGTGAAGAACCTTTTTGTCAGTTTTCAAATGCTTATTATGAGAAAATATGTTAAAACTGAACATAGAATAACAGAATTTTGGCCAGCGGCATTACCTTGGTTGTAGCCAGTATAGGGTTTTCCAGCAGGCACTTTTATGGCTGTGATTAAAATTTGAGGAAATGAAAAGTAGATGACTGACTGCAAATTTAGATAACCACATAAAATTGTACATGTCGAATCCAATAATCATGATAAGTTGTGAAACTACAGAGCAACTCTTCTTAAATTAACTCACACAAAGAGGTCGTTTAATTGGGAAAAGCTTAAAGGTGAGACCATTCCTATAGAAGTAAATACCGGTATATTTTTGTTTTTCTTTACCTCTGGCATTTCAAGTGAGTTATGCATATGTAACACAAGTTAGCCTATACATTTTTGGGGCATAATGTTGACAAATTGCTTGGCTTGGTTTAATTATGTTTGTAGATACTGTTTTTGGAATGAACTTGTATGGATCTGCTCACTTGATATAGATTAAAATTTTCTAAATAGTTAATAAGTTGGCTCTTAGGACAAGGATAATCTTTCTTCAAGATATTATATATTATTAAGAGCAGTTTTTTTTCTTTACCTTCATTTTTAATAATGAAGCTTTATCCATACAGTGGCAATTCCCTATGTGCACTAAGTGAAAAATGTAGTGGATGATATGTTCCCTGCAAATGGATATGCACTTTTGGATTTTTAATGATTCTTGATTGCACATGGATTCAATTTTTAACAGGTAGCAGACAAAATTCGTAGAGATGAGCGTGTTTGTGTGATAGAACGAACGAATTTAAGATACCTTTCCGGTCTCCCTCAAAAAGTTGATTTGGTGACACTGGACCTTTCATTTATTTCTATCCTCTTGGTAAGCTTTCAAACATTTCCAAACTGCTTTATTAATGTGCTTGCTTTACTTTTTATTTGTTTCAGTCAGTCTCTTTATCCAATTTTATTCATTTCTTCTCTCCTCCAAACTGCTTAGATTTGTTAAAAGGCTTATTTGACTGAGCAATGCTCCATATTTACGCTTGTACACTGGACATGCTATATGTTACTTAAGTTAATTGTATTTACTTACAAAAGTGGGATGTAGCAGATTTACTCTTCTCTATAACTGAGTAGTTTTGTTTACTGTAATCACATGAGTAACAACCCTATGCTTAATTGTGTCATTATCTTTAGTTATTTATTTACTTTCTTAAACAGGTCATGCCTGCTGTAGTAAATGCAATGAAGGAAGAGGCAACTTTGGTTACGCTGGTCAAACCTCAGTTTGAAGCTCGCAGATCACAAGTAAGCAATATACGCATGCATGTGGACGCATGTAGACATGCCTTTAGAATGTATGCTTTTCATTTTCCAGTATGGATGTGATGAACCGAAGAATTGATCATGCACTTAAAATTACTTTGTGATAATGATATGTGAGTGTTTTCGGCTAACTTTTGATGTTAGCTTTGAGTTAACGAATAATCTTTTTTATCGCTTTTGCAGGTAGGAAGTGGTGGGATAGTGAGAGATCCCCAAGTTCATCAAGAGGTACCCAAAATTTTGTCAAATCCACCTTTTCGATCCAAAAGAAAGAAAAACATCATCAAGATATTGACTTTTTGGTAAACTGATATGGTAGGCTACCACTTGGATAACCTAATTTAAGATTTGTTGTGTAGGTGCTTGAAAAGATCATAAAGGGTGTAGAGAACTTTGGATTTCAAAGCAAAGGTTGGATAGAGTCTCCTCTAAAGGGTGTTGAGGGTAATACTGAATTTCTTGTTTGCTTCAGTCGGACTTCTGAGAAAAGCTGTGAATAGTTTATGATAGAAGGAACGAGCTGGATACCATCCATGAATTTGAGAAAACCAATGTGACATTATGCCTCCTTGTGAACCCTTCTTCATCGAGAGTAGAGTCATGCAAGATTCTATGTGCAGGATTGTTTAATTACCACATGGTGATGGAAGTCGTATTGCTTTGAATGTTGCATGCAGTTGTGTTCTGCTTTTCAAGTGAAATCAATACACTGCTAGCTTAGAAAGAAACGTGAAAATTTCCATGGATGGTTTTTTGTGCATTGTAATTTAGCTCCATTTTATGTCTAATTTTGATCCTCAAACTGTTGAACGGTGATTGAAGCTTGAAAGTGAAAACCATGGGGAAAGAGGAGATTCCATATCTCCATGTGAGGTTTGCAGGAAAAAAGACGATTTAGCAAGAAATAAAAGAGTATCAGCAGCCATTTAACACTTTGAAAGGGATCCTAGGACCAACCACTTGCCCAACAACTGAGAACCATGATAGAAGATATAAAATTCACCCTTGTGATGGTGCTAAGTGCCTCACTTAGCCAACCATACACCACCTTATTAGCACAGCAACACTATCACCAGTATCACAAACACTCACACAACACGGCAATTTACAAGACTGCTATCCTTGACACGGCCCCAGCACCACTTCAAATTTATATTTTGCTTGGTAGGAATGATAAGAGTGAGGATGGAAAATTTGTTAATCTAATGATTAAGTTACAAAAAAATAAAGTGATTATGAAACTTAATCATTAAATTATCAAATTTTTTATTCTCATCTCATTCTATGCTTCTTACCAAACAAAACCTTAAGCTGATCACTGAGGAAAGCAACTCCATCCACTCTCCGGTCTCGCATGGATGTAATTTGTACCATGGTCTTTTCATTTGGTGCGGCTGTTCCTGCAAATGAAAATATTCAAACATCATTCATTTAACGTATTTCTGAAAGATTCAGCACAGTACCCTTAAAAAAAAGAGAGCTGATTTTGAGACTCACCTCCAGAATCTGGTGAACGGAAAAAGGAACGATGTCCTCGAAAAGCTTCCCGGGTACGTGTGATTGGGTCAAATTGCTTTTACGGGGTGTCAACCTTGCACTTTTAACTTAACAAAGTGCTTGATTGAACGTGTAGGTTCACGGAGAAATATCAGAGACATTCACCTTCCAGCTACAATCGTGCGGCGCGGGTGGTACCAACATGGGTGCCAAGATTGTGAAGTGAGTTGTTATGATACTAATTGCAAGTGGAATAAGGATTTCTTTGTAGGATTTTTATGGAGGTCGGTTCTCATCTCCCACCTTGATAATTAGCTTTTGGGGTGTGTGATTGCCCGCATATCACCTGAACAGGAAAAATATATATTTTGATACGCTTTATTTTCCCATCATTTTCTGGCCAAGAAGAAAATGATTTCCTCTCGGTTCCCATCCAGTATTCCTTTTCCGTTGTGAGGGCTCATTTCTGAGCTGGAAAATGAATATATGCACCTCTGGTTCTGAACTATATCTATATTTACATGGCTATGGAGTCTAATCTATAGTTTATGCGCATTTTGGATGAAAGAGAAATGGAAATATGATAGTAATATTCAACAAAAGAGCAATATACTTATTAAGCCCAATGCATAATTAAGCGAACTTGAACTAATGCAGGATATTCAACAATTGTTTACAAGCACCCAATCCGAAAACATCCAAATAGAATCACAAAGTTTACAGTTAACTGGAAAATGTATGATGCAGCGCTTAAATCAAGGGGATTAAAAACTTATTTTAGGCGAAAATATAAACCTTGATTGATTAGGTTTAATGCTAAGAATAATTTGATTTTGAGAATAATTTAGTATTTAATGTCTTTATTATAGTTTCCTATTTTACCAATGTAATAAGCCTATAAATTGGCTATTGTCTTTCAATAAAGGACAAACTATTCTGATTTTGATATTGATAAAGCTTCTTTCTCTTAATCCTCTTCTCATCTTTTCTCTCTCATTTTCTTCAATCTACCTATCCTAACTTTCTTCTCCTACTTGTTTTCATCTCTTCATCTCGTATTCTACATCAATGTACCAAGGAAATTGCTACGGCATCTAGCACTTCGGTTCTCTATATTTGATATAAGAACTTCACTTATTTCATTGCTTGCCCCACTAAAAAGAAGACAAACCCTAACTATTGTACATAATACAACATAAAGAGGAGAATTTCTCTAAAAATATAGAAATTGAATAAAATTGGTAATTACAAAAATGAAAAGCCACTGGAAGGACCTTTAAGCAATGAATGATGTGGCCATGTGGGTATGTGAGCTTGGGCTCGAGATACTCCCAGTGTATCCTCCTCATGGTTTTGATGGAGTTGGTGAAGATGGTGGCTTCAGATCTGGATACTATAGTAAAAAGGAGGGTAAATGTCAGTAAAATTCATGAATGTTAATTCATTCATGTATTATGTGAACAACACAAACTTTACAATACTCATAAAGTGGCTCATTTAGTGCTGACAAGATGAATTTTTAAAAATTATGTATTTCATTCAATCGACCATTTAGTTGAATTGAGATATCATTGTTATAAATTTTGTTAACCACTTTTCTTTGTATCTGACGTGTATTATTCATAATTAAATGATCTTTTGATTTATTCTACTTCTACTCTTTGATCTCAGAACCTATTCACATCACATCCAAGGAGAAACTTGAGATGTTTGGGTAGGAAGCATGGGACCAGAAACCAAGTTTAACAAATTGCATGGATTTTGCACGTTCATGATCCATCCTATGGCTTTCTACTAGAAAAGCACTTGCAGGAGAAAAAGAAAGAAGTCATACATTAGTGTAAGGAGAGGAGGACTGTGAATAAACTTTTGCATGTGGCACAGATTCAGTAAGTCCATGATCCATTGTCTGACTTTCTGTTACAGAGGCACTTATAGAAGAGGAAGCCTCTTTCTTATCCTCCACTTGACTAACTGCTCCATTTACCAAAAGCTTTTGAGAAATTTTGACTTTCTTCTTCTTCTTCTTAGGCTTAATATGTACAGCAGATGGCAAAAGGGTATCTTGTATTGCCTGCAAGAAACCAAAAATATGATATCTACAATTTATTTTCTATACCAGCCGCAGATAAACAATAATCGCCACGTACTCAACCATCTTGGGCTTTTAGACACAAAGGAAAGCCTAACACCAATCTTGCTCAGACTTAATCAAATTATAACTGAGATGTTTACCATTTAACTATTAACAAAGGGATACACGAAAGGAGCAATTTTATCTATGAGAATGCAGGCAAAAAAGCAATAAAAGGAAAGAGATTTTAAATTCAGTTACATCAGTCTATCAACAAAAACCACCTATTTAGGTAACCTTCTATTTCAAGTGCTCTGTTATAAAGAGCTCTAATCAGATCAACAGCCATATCTGCCAAGAGATACAAGTATAATACAAACTCGTACCCCATATTTAATGATTGTTTCGAAGATTTGTTAATCAATATTGTTAGATTATGAGCCTTATGTGACTTGTATTTATTTCCAAGGTTAACAGTCTCACGTTCCACTTCTTTATTCCTTAAGATTATTCCTTAAGATTAACCAGAATCTTCTACATTCAAATTGAGTCTCGACAACCAAAAGGAACAAATGTTTCCTAGAAATTCCTTATATCGTCTAACTCTGGTGGTAAATTATGCCATTGATGCATACTAGGCAACAGTGTTCATCCCCAAGTAACCCAAATTCTCAGGCTTATCCCTGGTAATCATTGTAATAATTCCATATAGTATATATACAATCTTGCTTCCCCTTTCCGAATTGATCCCTTTCACATTTATCAACATCGCTAGGCATGTAAGAGGCAACGGCAAAGAGCTAGCCAACCTGTGAAATGCTCAAAAACATAATCCAGTAGAAGAAACATACTTATAGAAACTAACTAGAAACATGAAAAATGGAACTGCATTACTATCCCAAAAGCATAAAAAGCATTTGAAAAAGAGCTCCATTACAAAAATCCATAAACTTCTAACTCAGCCATATACTACAAACAAATAGACTTACCAGCCACCCTTTCTTGCCTCTGACCCCACCCCTGATTGCATAAGCCTCCTTAAAACCATTCTGATACAGTAACTCAGCCGCTTTCAAGGAATTTCCATCAAAACTACCTTACACATAAATGAGGAAACAACTATGCAATTATAAATAGCCAGTGAACTATTGAACATGAGTCAACTAAAAAGTTGGAATTCCAAGGGCTTACTTGTCAAGGAGACAAACAACAGTATTTGCAGGGTTCGGAAACTTCTCCAGAACTTTCTTCACGAATCCAACCTCATCTTCAGCAGTAAACTGAAGCTGAACCGTATCTTTGTTCAAAAAATTCAAATTTGGAGACCCCAACGAAGCCAGAGTCCTCTTCTCTCTAATATCCAAAAGTTGTGCATTTGGGTCATCACGGAGCTTCCTGAACGCATCAATGGCAGATATAAACTTGCATTTGCTCAAGTACTCTTGAGTTAAAGGTACAACAACAAGCCAAATGAACGTGCATCCAGCAACAAAAAACGGGTTTTTGTTAAAAAATTCATCGATTGACACCAAGATTGCTTCCAGGCTTACTTTGCCCGGCTCAGTTGAGGATATAACTGTTTCAGAGGCAAGACAAGGGAAAGAAGCGAAGAGGTTAAACAAGGTAAAAGAAAGATGGGTTTTAGTTAGAGTTTGTAAGAGAGAAGAGTTCTTAAGAATTGAAGGAGGGCTTTGGAGATGGTTTTGAGAGTGAGGAAAAGGTGAGGGAGAGGTTAGTTTAGCGGTGGGGAATTTCGTTCCTTGACAAAGGAGAGTTCGACGAACAGTACTGGATATGGAAAACAAACACGGGAAAAGAGGAGTGGATTTGGAGGAGGTTGATTTGTGGGTTTTGGCGTGGTTTTGGAAGGGTGGAGAAGATGAAAGGATAATAGAAAGAGACTCCATTATGATTGCCAAGAAAGACAGAGGGGGAAGAGGAGGATAAGAGTAGAAGTGATTGGGCTGACTGGCACTCGGAAAACTTGGTCAAGTGGGCTCTAGCTGACTCGGTTTGGATCTATTAAAATCAATTAAAGGCTTAAAAAATATTTGTGTATGAGCCTGATTTCTTCCCATTGGGAATTGATATATTTATTTTAATACGAAATTTGTTTATATATTTCAAATTCATATAATGTGAAATTATATTTTCATAATTTACATATAGTTTTTATGTTTTATGTTGTATCAAATCATATTTTAATTTAAAATATAAAAATGATCAGATTAAATTCGATGACATGCTAAACGCAACATTTTTAATATTTAATTAAATTCGTATGTTACTTTTATTAAAATTTAACTTACATCACTTCGGCATTTTTTTTATTATTTTTATACTTATTTTGCCTTGTTTCATTTTTATAAACTTACCTAGAGATCGACAGGCAAAAGATTTGAAACAAGCGGTAAAAAGCCCACAAACATGGGAACGGGAAAGTCAGTCCCATTTATGTTCAGCTGGTGAGGTATTAGTTTTATGTTAGTACATCCAATTTTAGTTGCACCATAAAATAATTCATTACATTCCGATGATTGCATTTGAGCCACTGGAACGCCGAGCAGAGAAACGTTTCTTTAGCACTGGTATATATACATTATAAGAGGATAAAGTATTTTATGGACATTATCCTCCTCAAGAAACATTGCTAAATGTATGGATTTACACATGCAACTGTACTAGTTGAGGCCAGATTTCTCTCCAATCTGCGCATTAAATTTCTTTTCAAATCCAGCAACATAATCCTCCATGCATGCCTGATAAGTCTCCATCCCAGCAACCTTTCTAGCAAGTTCCAACCCAGCATTCATCCACTTCTTTGCCATATCAATCTGCCCCATCCTTACAGGTAGGGCTGCCCGATTCCATGCAGTCATTGCGAGCCATTTGCCCTCTTCTGTTGGATATTCCCCTTCCTTCAACCCGACCATTATTCGGTATGCTTGCTTGTACATGCTAAGCACTGCATCATCATCCGTATCACCCTTGTGAATACTGGCTATTGCTATCAGCCTTCGGACAATAAGAGCCACATGGTGGTAGTCTGGAGAGGGGGAAGAAAGAAAGCCTGAGAGGCTCTCACTGAGAGCAAAGGTTGCCACATCAGCATTGAACCTTGGACCCTCCGAGGCATTCAGGCCGATTTGGAGAAGGTATTGAGGACTGCAAGCCTTAGTTCCGGCAAAGCTCTTCACAAGTTGTTGTTGGGACTCTAAATTGTTCAGTCTTCCATGCGTATCATAGGCATTGAGCACATACATGAAAAAGAGGTCAGCGTCAATGGTATTGAATTTGTCATCATCGAGCTGGGTTCCCACAGACAGCGAAGTCAGGATCTACAAGCATGCATCAAATTGAAGAACTATATGAAAAGGAACAGCCCTCGTGCATTTGCAACAGAAATGAACATTTCTGTTACTTATAGAAAACAGCATAACAAATAATTAAAGCAAACAATTAATGACAAATACCTTCCCAGCTCTCTCTAGCAGCTCAGCAGCTTGTTTTACTTCGGCCTCGGGCAATGGAGTCATCTTTTGGCTCTCTGAAGCTATCATAGCAGAGACAGTCAGTATCAATGATCTGCAAATCAAGACATCGTTTTTTTCCACTTGTCCATCAACCGTGACACTATAAAATCCAGAAACCAGTCTAAGAAATTCAGCACATAATTCATAGTTCTTTTCCTTCCCACACTTTGTTCCAAAATTCCATGAAGTTACAGCAAACCAGTTCTGTTCTCGTCTCCCAACCTCGCCCTTCCCAAAAAAGCAGTCAGCTCCAATCTCAGAAGCTCTATTGTGTGCTTTTTTCAAAAATTTAAGGACTTCAGCCTCTTTACCAAAGTCTTGAGAGAGAATTGTGACCAATGTGCGTAGCACTACAACTTCTGCTATCGGCATTGGTTTCCCTGAGGTATAAAAGTTAAATAAGTTGGAAAGAGCAGAAGCAGCAACAGAAAGAGCACGGGAAGCAACAGCTTCATGGGCTGAGAGAGACAGAAAGTCTGGAGTGAAATCAAGGCAGGTTATCATTGTTTGTATCTGATTGATAGCACCACCATGGTCATTCTTTTGCAAACAGATTTTGAACTGCATAAATCAAGAGAGTTAAATGATAATGATGATCCATCAATTAAGTATTGCATAGTTGTAATTAAGCTAGTGAATCCAACAGTGAGAGACTGACGGTTTTTTCTTGAGTCCCTTACGTGTGGTGTGTTTCAGAGAGAAAGAGAATACCTTAAGGAAAGCACATATGATGCTGGGATCAAGCTGCAGAAATAGAAAAGATTGGGACAAATCAACATATTGCTTGGACCTTTGTCATCTTAGATGTTAACATTCACAAATCTCAAGATACCTTTTCAGCCTCATTGACATATTCTTGAGCTCGATCAAGTTGAACGAGGGCAAGGTAGCAGAGACACAAAACTCTATAACTCTTGGCTCGAAGAACTCTATTCTCTATATCATGCGGTAGATAAAGCATAGATTTCTCAAACATCTCAGCACTTGTTTCATAATCTTTCAATCTGAAATTATCTGAACCACTGTAAAGGCAAACATATATTGAGGTGTGCAGATCCAGCAAATAAGTACTAACTTATATTGTACAGCATTTCTCTACATCAAGTGAGTTCATAGTCTATTTAAACAAGAAAGAGAACACAGGCATTTTCTTGCAGCGCAAGAGATACCTTGAGAAAGCACACCATCAGTGGCGGATCTTGACCTTTGATTTTGAGGGGGCCAACTAAAAATGTAAAACTATATATATAGTTGAGTTCTATCTTTATATATTAATAACATAAAATATATATGCAAGAAATTATAAATTTAAATAATAATATAGAAAATTATAAAGAAAGAAAATACATCAAATAAATAATTTTATCTAAAACTGTGAGTGACGTTCTTTTAAAGAAACAAAATCTTTAAGAATTGAAACTGAACTAAATGTCTCAACAATCTCTCTTTCAATGTTAACAACCAAATTGTCTGCAAAAAATTCATCTTTCATCTTGTTTCTTAGTCTTGTTTTGACAATCTTCATAGCTGAAAATGCTCGCTCACTAATTGCAATAGACACCGCAAGAGTTAAAACAAATCTAATCAATGGTCAACCTTGATAATTTTGATAGTCTTGCTTTTGAGAGAATGATGCGCAAAATTATAAGTAAAAGTGCAAAGTATATGGGAAAAAAATAAAATAGAAGAAGTTATGTTGGGTGGTTGATGAGTTATAAAATATTCTAGGTTTATTTGTTTTTTAAGTTGATTGAAAGTTTAATTGGATTTTTTAAGTACACATGATTGTGACATAA
The DNA here is from genome assembly GCA_032173925.1 of Heritiera fomes. Classification (NCBI taxonomy): domain Eukaryota; kingdom Viridiplantae; phylum Streptophyta; class Magnoliopsida; order Malvales; family Malvaceae; genus Heritiera; species Heritiera fomes. The sequence continues at coordinate 13,495,396 of JAPDPM010000011.1, forward strand.
TATTTGTGATAATCCAATTAATTTTAAATATTTGTTAAAGAGATTGGTAAGTAAATAAATAAATAAATATCAATAGAATTTTATTTTTTTTATTTTTTGAAGGACCAATTTAAATTTATTTAATTTAATATATTATACATATAAATAAGTACATGAATTTTGCAAAAATATTGGGGGAGCCAATGCCTACCAATCATAGATTAAGAGCAACACCTTATAATACACATAAAAGGATTTTTAAAAATTTTGAGGGGGCCATGGCCTCCCTTAAGGTAAACTACCGGCCGCCCCTTCACACCATGGCAGGTATGATCATATATCTTTCAGCTGTCGCTATATAGCCATAATCATCTCTTGTATAACTACATAACTTTATTGTCCAATGAAAATTGTAAAACAAATATGTTAAGGTGAATATAATCGTTGAAATAAAAATGGCATTGTGCAAGTTAAAAGAAACAATGAAGCAACCAAACTTTTCTGGCTATACTCCCATGTAGCTCTGAACAATCAAAAGCAATGCAACTGCATAGTTGTCATAATAAATCCAAAGTAACTAAGGATCCCTTTATTTGAACCTTTTAGCAAATCATACGCATTCTTTTAACACACACACACATAAGCATTCTTTGTTCTCAATTAAATATGCAACCACAAAATAAATAAATAAATAAATAAAGAGCGGGAAATCAACTACCAAACTTACCAATTCCAAAGAAGAGCATGCATGGCTGTCCTCTCTTTCGCCATACATTCAGCAGCAAACAACGCAACCACTCTCTCATCCGAAGCCAGCTCCGCCGCAACCTTCGCTCTATCCCTTGACCCCTCAATTCCACCACCGTCACCCACCACCCTGTGAACCACCCTCACAGCAGAGCGTGCACTGAGATGACACCGTCCCAACAACCCCAAAAATACCCCCTTCGCCGTTTCCACCCCCGCATTTCCTGCTGCCTGAAAATAAGTTTCCACAGCAGAGACCCAAACGCCCTCAGGAATCCCTTTATTTGCAACCATACCCTTCAACTCCTTCTCCGCCTCACTATACCTCCCTAAACCAAGCCACGCCTTCATTGCCAGAACAGGCAACGAAGCGTGCTGGTCGCCATTCCCACCACCGCTCTCTCTTAAAACTTTAACGCACTTGATCACGCTTTCGAACTCTCCGTTCTGTAGATGGACGGCTGAAATGAAACGCAGCGTTTTGGATTTTAATTCCTTGATCTCCACAATTTCTTCTCGTGTTCGTGCAATAGACAATCCTTTCTCGCATAAATCCAATGCTTCGTTCATAAGCTTCAACGCTTCGCTGAAGCTACCGTTGTTTTCGTTTTTCGATAAAACGGTTTTAGCTAGAGCTAAGAACTGGTTCGCCAGAGCTTTGAAATGAACCGGTGAACTGAAAAGCAGAGTTTTCGACCGGTTCAGTAGCGTTATCGCCAGATTTTTATCTGAAATCTCCCACGCGGTGCGAGATCTCGCGAGATTCAGATCTAAAAGAAGCTTCCTCTCTCCAGCGTCCGATATTTTCCTTAAATCGATCTTCGAGATAAGATCCGTGGCTCTCTCGAAGCATGTAGAAGCTAGATCGAAGATCTTAAGATCGTGCCATACAAGACCAGTCTTATAATAGAAAGAAGCAGATTTTATAATTGGAGAAGGGACTCCGACGACGTCGACGGCGAGAGAGAGCATATCGGCTGCCACGTGGCGGAGCTTAGCGACATTTTGAGGAGTACAACCGGTGGACGGAGAGCGGATGCCGGCGGCGTTGGAGTGGTCGACACAGGCGTTCCAAAGACGGTAGCTGAGTTTCCAAATGTGGAGTTTGAGAGAGTTGTTGGTAGGGGGGAAAGGGGCGAGTTGAGTGAGGTGAGTTAAGAGTTGGCGGAGATCGGATGGGAGCGAGTCGGGTAGAGGAGTCGCGGGTGCGTGGGTCTCAGATTGTTTGATTTTGGATTCGATTTGAGAGAGGATGAGATTGTGTTGGTGGTGAGAAGGGGATTCCTGGTCGTGTGGGGACTGACGGAGCTCAGGCGTCGAGATTTCTGCGATTCTCATTTTTCCTATTTCTGGCGGGAAATTTTGAAAGTGTTGGGAGGTATTTTTTATTGTATGGGCAGTGAATTCAAGATACTAAAAAGCTGCGGAAGAGTCATATTGTCGGAGTAAAAAAAAAAAAAAGTTATTAAGTAATGAAGAAAAAATTGTTATGTCCGCCTAGGGGGTTCAAAATTCAGTTAAAATTGAATTAATAGATGGATTGAATTTATTTCAATTAATCAATTTGTTATCAAAACAAAATTGATCAGTTAACAAAAGAGAATTTGATAAAAATTTAATTATCAATTAATTCAATTCGAAATTCAAAATTAATTAATTACTCAAAATATTAATCGATTACTTAACTTGGGTGCTAAGTATTTGTATAATTCTATACTGATGCTTTAAGTACTGCCGTTTGGGTTTGTATGGATTGACTCTTTCAATGATTTTAATTACAATTTTATATTAATGGTTTTTATAATTAATTTAAATTTTAATTAATTATAAATTCAAGTTAAATAATTAGAATAAAAAATAATTTTATATTATTTCGGTTAATCAATTAATTAATTAAATTAAGCAAAATTTATTAAGGTTTGGTTAATTTAAAAATATAAATTTTGGTTCGATTAACAAAAATCAAATTGTAAATTTTGATTAATGTGGGTTTTTACTATTCCGATTCAAAATTAATTAAACTGACGGATTGAACACCCCTATATCTATGTGCAATGTAGTATATTTTTAATTGTTAACAATAATATGTTGGCCAAAAGGAAAATATAGGAAATCATATATTATTACAAAGATAAACTTGATAAAGTATGTCAGGTAATGTAAATTTTTTTTATATTTCATAAGACATTTAAAATCAATTATCATATATTTTTTATTTTCTTAAAATTAACCACTCCATGTCTCTCGCGGTTTAAATAAATATTTTTAAAATTATTTTTTAATAATTTAAATATCTTTTTAACTATTTTTTTTCATTTTATTTCTTAAGTTTATCTTTTTTTCTAATTTTAATTTTGGGTTTTATTAAAAAGTTTTAAAACCATTAAAAAATTAAAAAAAGCTGTGCATGAGACAAATAAATTAGTTAGTAATATATATTTAAAAAACTTTGCATTTAAATTACTTTTTTTACTAACTAATTGAATCATAGACACAAATTGATTTCTTTTTTCCTTTTAGCAAACAATGTGAAATCATAAATATACAAATTAAATAAATGATTTGTTAAAAGATATTAAAAAACTAGTTTGTTTTTTAAAAAAAAATTAAGAAGAAAAAAGTTGTGATCCGAGGCCGAAAAACTTTTAATTACCATAAAAAGGTAATCAACCAAAACAAAAATTTGCTGATGCTGCATTGAGTATTGAACGGGATGTTGCATACCGCCTTTCCACAGTTCCTCTCAATCCAATCTTTCAATAAAAGTAGCCAACACGCAACGATATAGGATAAGAATAATGAAGAAGCCATCGAGTTGGAATCCTTCATCCGGCATGGCAAAGCAGCCTTATGCAAATTGCAACAACCCATACAAAAGAATGAAACAGGGGATATACATACATACAAAAACAGAGTCCATATATTAGAGGATCTAAATATCTTCTTGTACACAGGATTAAAATTAACAAGACATTTTTTTTCTTTTTTTGTTGTTTTTTTAATACTAAATTCATTCATACACTGCAACATGAAAGGTTAAAGGCTAACAGCTAAAGTGAGGATCACAGTCACCTTTTTGCCATGTTCGGAAATTAGTGAAGATACGGAGCCTGATACTGGTAGCTGTTTCCAAAGTAGTTCCCATGACTGGGGGAGAAGTTGTAGGTGGCAGAACCAAGAAGAGAGTGGCCGTGGTTGTCAGCAGGACCAGGGTAAACATAGGGTCTGTCATACACGTACTGCGGGTACCTATCGGTGACTCTTGGATAGAATGTTTTGTCAGCAGCTACGTTAGTGACTCGTGGACCATATCCTGCACTGTTGGCACGAGGTCTCTTGGGTTGAGGCTTTCCGGCTTCAGTTGCTCTCTTCTTGTCGGCCTTAGCCTTCTCTAACAGGAGAACCCGCTTCTGAAGTGGATCAACAGGGTACTGCTCCTCGAGATTATGCTCCTCAATGCACTTGATCACAGCCTTAAGAGCAGTCAACTCCCGCTCACTAACCTCAGTCTGAAAACACAGAAGAAAGAGGTTAGAAAGAAATGCAACAGGAAAAGAGGTTAAAAAGAAAAGCTCTTAGGCTCATGAGCATGAATATTGGCAAAATATTCTCATGCATTCAGTTGCAAGCACAAATCTGTATTCTGGGCCACATGCAAATAGATGTTTAACCAATTTTACTACCAAAATAGTGTCAGGTTGCTGAAATCTATTGAAGTAGGAACTAACTAAACAAATCATCCTAAATGATCAGACAAGACCAACGCATGTTAGATTGGCAAGCTGGCTGGAGAAAGCTGGTTCAATCTGCTTCAGACAAGGCTTTGTGGGCAAAAACGTAGTAAGTGCTTGTCCCTCAAACATACAGTTAAGTATGGTCAACCTAGATATTCAGCCAATGTTATGCAAACCAATCAACTTGAAGTAGAGTAGTGGAGTAAATAACAAACCTGAGCAGTTGGAGAGGCATTTCCAGGCTTGACAGGTGAAGAAGCTTTTTTTGCCTCCTTCAAGTAGGATTTCAGTAATGGTACAGGTGAGAACTGCTCCGTAAGCTCAAATGCAAAAGCCAGGTTAACTGCATCAATCTGCCTTCCATTATTCACCAAAACTTCAATTACACCTGAAATATAAATAGAAAGAAAAGATAAATAAAAAAGGAAGTACAAATTAACTAGAAGCAGTACAAATGAGAACGGGTTGATTTTCTATGACAGCATTCCATATGTTTAATCCCACACTTATTGTTTTAAGAGATTTAGTAATATCATTCAAGGGAGGAAAAACAATATAGTTTATCATAGCTTCCCTTCATTTCAAACAATTGATACCAAAGGACTCCTATCTAAAAGTGCCACTCAAAGGTCATCCAAAATACGGGATGGTCCACTCAACTCCAAAATAGCGTTTCAACAATGATATGGTTTCAAAAATATCTAAACTTAAAAGCCTTTAGGAACTCTAGGAAGATGCCTATCAATTCAAAAGCAAATGAGTTACCTCGGTGTGGCTTGAAGTCACCTACACTGGGGGGAATGGGAAAAGGCAGTTGATTTACTGGGCCTCACTTGACGTGGTTAGTCATATCAGTTTTACTAAAATGCAAGGGAAGAAACATAGAATGGATTGTTTACAGTGGGGTAAATAGATATATTCAAGCTCAGTTTTCAGAGCATGGTAGTTTTTCACATAAACAGTATTAAATGACTTCTGAAATGTTACAGTGTAAGTTGATACCATACAAACCTGGCATTTTTTCAGACAAACCAAGGGAACGGCAGAGATCAGCTGTCTGTCGACGACGAGAGACCATTGGTATCAGCCTTGAAAGTTCTTCCTCATTGAAGTCAGAAGCAATACCAAATGTGGCAAGAAGTTGCAGGAATGCATGAGCTTCCAATGAGTTACCATTACTAGCATCCATGTCAAGAGCATCCAGCTTTGGTTTCCATTCCTCAGCAATTAACTTTGCTTGCACCTTAATATCTTCAGAGATTAGAGCAGAAACAGAAGCCATATCCAGATTACTTAGTAAAAAGCTAAGACATTCCATCAACATGATACAGGTTCGCCTAAGACCCAGTAGATTTGAATCTTTCTTTCCGTCCACATTTGGCACTTCTGAAAGATAAAATCCTTCCAAAGATTCCAGGATCAAGTGGCCTGGGCTTGCTGCAGCTTTTAATGCCCAAGGAATTTCCTCCTTTAGGGCAGCAAGGTTCTTACGATTATCTGATATAAACTTGTGCAGTCCTTCAGAGTCCATCTCTTCACATAGTTTTACCAATTGGGGATAAGATTTCACCTCAAAATTTCCATTCTCAAAAGAACTTTTGATGTCCTCCGAGATACTTTCAGAAGCTACAGAATCTGGTGGTTTCTCCTCAACAGACAGTTCACCGCTGTCTCCATCACAGCTGACATCAGCAGGCTCCTCAGATGATAACTTCCTATGCTTCTCTAGAGCATTAGTAATGGCAAAAACAGCAGCATCTCTCTTTTCTTGTAATCTCACCAATGAAGCTTGTTCTTTGGCTACAACAGCTGCTTCACGCTTCTGCAACATTTCTCGAGCTTTCCTTGTTTTTGTCTCAAACTCCTTTCCTTGGTCTTCCAACTCATGGAAGCGTCTCTTCAAGGACTTCTCAAGCCCCTGGAAATGTTCCTCAATTTCTTTCCATTTTAGATTAAGTGTTATAGCACGATGACTTTCAAGTTCAGCAAATGCTTTCTGAAGCTGCTGTATCTTAGAGGTTGTCGAGTCTATGAGTGTTGCAACTGACTGTGTATCTTCCATGGCATAAAACCTGACAGAGAAAGACATCAGCAGGGATCAGATCCCCCATTGCAGTAGGAGAGAAAGAATGTACAAACAAACAGAATTTCTAGAGTACAAAATCCTTCTCTTTGAATCAAACGGGAAAAACGAACAGAAAACATAAAAATAAGAAACCGAATATCATAGAAAATTAAGTTCACTTAAATAAGCACATTTTTTCTTTCAAAGAATTGAAAATTGTCTGTGAAGAGAAAAAATAAGTTACTAATCAAATACAGCAATATAAACTTATGAAATGTAATTAAACAAAAAGCAATAAAGTTAGAGGACTTATACAGTTATATCCATAACTAAAATATCACAACTTGGACACATGAATATCGCAAAAATGTCAGCAGCTATATTTAGAAACCATTCATGCCCTTCACCAAAAAGATTTCTCACTCAACATTTGTCCATGAAAACACTTGTATGCAAGAGTGCATACTTCTTTTTTTCTGCTTCTGAAAGCAGGAAACAAAATCAGGACGCATACAATCTATCTTTTAAGTTAACTATGAACTAACCCCTCTGTAATGAATGATGATTGCACCAAGTGCATCAGCAGCTATATGCAGTAGATGTTGCATTTAACGCAAGAGGAACATTCATAACAAATAGCTTAAGCAACAATGCAACTATACTAATTGGTGGAAACGAAAATAAATAAGGCAACTTCAGAAGACAAGGTAAAAACCAAGATGGATCCGCTAAGGAACTCTTCAAAGCATCTTAATTCCGAAAGGATTAGATCACTCCTTAATGACACTTTCCAACTTGATTGACATTTTATTCCCACATCTTTCACAAAAAGTAATAAAGTCAATGAAGAAATAGTTACACATCCTTCAAAACTTCCCAGATACCAAGATCACATGAGCATTCAATATTTCAGTATTCACAAACAAAAAAGAGGAGGGATAGGGATTGTGGAGTGTCTGCTCCTTGAAATCAATTAATCCATTGTAAAAGTTGTACTTAGTCACATTCCAGAATGGGGTACTTGATACTTCTAGTTGCAACAATGCACAAAATTTACATCAATGAGGGCAATACTTCACTCTAAATCAAAAAAGGAAAAAGGATGCATCTCAAGCTATTATTTTCAGTAGTTTGCAATCCTTCACTCGCTCACCACCCCACAAGTCACAACATAAAATAGAGAAGCAGACAAGATGACAAGATTGACATCAGAATGTTACTGTTTACCCTTCTACCCATAGAGATACAGTGCACATCAGGAAAAGTCAGTACACCAGCTAAATAACCGAACAAAATTTCCCATCCCACTGGACCTATTTTCTAAAATAATTGTAGCACTCTTGATTGGAAAAGGAAAAATGCAATGGGTATGCATCCAAATGCATCCACAGGCCAACCATCTAAACAGAGGGCCGCTTGTAGGCAATCTCTGCAATTCTCTCTCTCTCTCCCTATATATATATATATATATATATTTCTAAATTGGTTCCCCAACCACGATACTCTTCTTTCATTAATATCCAATAACTAATTCCAAAGGCAGCACACTAACCTTGAATCAGAACGAAATTTCATCCTCGAACATTAAATGTTACTTCATGAAAGAGATGTACTTTCCAAAAACAAAAAGATCACAATGATTTCAGCTCCCTTTTGGAAGACAATGAGCTTCAGCAAACCAAACCAAGTCCTACCTTTCTCTATTTCGCAATTCTAAAATGGCCTAACTCAACAAGGACCACTTAAAAGAAGTTTAGTACCTTAACAACAATCAAACTGATTAAAATCTTTCCAAATTTGATTACTATAATTACCACTCATTATTTCTGCATTATTAATTATTAAGTTCAAAGTAAACATTCATTTATTCCATAAATAGAAACAAACCCCAATTAAACCCTAGACCAAATGCCTATAAATAACCCATCAATACCAAATAAAAAAAGACCTCCCGATTAACCCTAGAAAGCCTAAAAAGAACTCATCGTTTAAAAACAAGAAAAGAAGTAAACAGAAGTTTACAATTTTACAGTAAAGAAGCTGCTATCGACACTGATATGGCAAGCTCCAAATTCAAAAAAAGAAAACGCCGACCCAGAGATCGTAAACACTAAACCAACAAACATCACCAAACACTAAAATAAAGAACACGATCAGAACAGTGGAAATATTCAATTTTTACTGCACAAACCAAACAAATAACAACACGAAATTCGGCAGCTCAAAACTAGGATCCCCGAAGCTTAAAAAGAAAAATTAAACAAATTTGAAGCAAAATGGAGGGATTTTTTATTTTTTTCAGTGGTGAAAAAGAAAGAAAGTGCCGATCCGTAGTGATGAGTGAAAACGAAAGGAAAAGAAAGGAATAGGGATGGAGAGAGAAAATTACCTGATTGATTCCAAGGGAAATTGAGTGACAAAGTGACCTAATTCGATGGAGATTCGAATTATCAATCCATTTTTTTGGGTTTTTTCTTTTTTTTTTTTTCCTTCAAAGTGGTTGGGTGTTTCGGAGAGTGGATTTGTGTGGCTGCGACTACTCTTCAATCCCTAGAGAGAGAAAGAAAGAGAAATGAAAAGAGAGAAAAGTCGTGATAGCCAAAAGCTAGTGTTTTATTAAGCACTGCAGTGCACTGCACAGCCATTCTCTCCCTCGCTCTCCTTCCTTTTGCTTTTTCTAGAGCACTCTCGTTTTTGCTGTTGGGCATTAGAGAATAGTCTCCGTGCTTCGTTGTAACTTGTAAAGCTAGGTCTAAATGGTGGGGTGTTAGTGATCTGCTGGAGTGCTCTTAAAGTTGTGCCACGTTTAATTCAGACAAAGATTTGACTTAAGGCGTCTTTGGATTTAGATTCTTGTAAGATAACAGATCTTGTCTGAATAAATCGAAAGAGTTGGGCTTGGCCCAATAAGAAAATCTTAGATTTTTTTTTAATATTTTGTTGGTATATTTTTCTTTTATCTTTATTCATGCAAACTTACAAAACCAAAAATGTAAAATACCAAATTGGAAATATAGGAAAAAGAAGGTTCATATTTTTAATTTGTTTTTTCACAATGAGAAAAGAGAATGAATATTGGTACAAACAAAATACTTTTAATAAATATAAAAATAAGTGAAACAATTGCAATTATATAACTAGATAATAGTCAAGCTCAAATTCAAATATTTTTCCCTAAAATATTATAGGGTAGATTTGATTTTTATTTTATTTTGACTAATTACGATCCATTTTTTTAATTCCATGTATAACTATCATTTGCTCTTTCTTTTTGTCTTATTCATTATAGTTGGAATATTTTTAAAATACAATAAAGAATAAATATTTATTACTTAAATATGATGTATCAATCAATGAAATGAAAAATTAGTGATTAAGAAACTGTATAAAAGGTATCAAATCAAAGAAATCAAAGACATAAAAAACTGCCCAGGAGAACTTTCAATGTGAGACATTTGAATGCTTTCATGTAAAAAATAGATATCATTTTCAGTTTGACACTAAGACAATCGAGTTTCATGTTTGAAATTGAAGCATTTGGATGCCCAATTAACTGGATTTGAATGTCATGCTTGAAAATAATTTTTGAAACGATATTAAATATATATATATAACATTTAATTTGAATGTGATAATAATAAATTTTTTACAGCATTGCTATAAACCTATTCAAATTTTTCATAAGGTTTTTTTTTTTCACTTGTAAAATATTGCAAATGGCACATATTGACTTTAAAAAGATATGCACTTAATTAAAAGGCAAATTGGTTTAAAAAAATCAATACAATTGAAAACTTACAACGTTTGAATTTAAACTCTATAAACAGAGATAAATAAAGATGTCAAAAATTATTCTAAAAGAAGACTTGAACATATTAAAACTTATTCAACTTTTTTCATTTCATTCTCACATTAAGAGCGAATTTCTCTCTCTTTTTTTTTGATAATTTGAAATGTGTATTTAAATTCAAAAACCAAGTAGATAGTAGATACTAGTATGCTATGTGTGTAAATTTAGGAAATAAATTATATAAAATTAACTATTTTGGCTTATACCCACGATTTACAAATATGTCTATTAACATCACTATGACAAATATTAGAAATAGCACAAAACTAGTACTCACTGCAACAACTAGTTGGAATAACTCATTTGAAGATCTTTTTGTTGGGTGCTTCCTAGAGTTTACTTTGCATTAGATTAGATGATAAAAACAGTACAAAAAAAAACACAAGAAGATAACTTTGAAAGACTTACCATTAAAAGTAAAAATTGCTCATTGAATGTCATAGTCATAATTCTTAAAAATCTTGTTAAAAATATGTGTCGCACGATCTATCAAACTTGTCTAGAAAAATCGAAAATAAAAACAAGTGATTTCTCCTCTCTTTCTCCTAACAAATAAAACAAATTGTATATGAAAATTAAATGCCTCAAGATTTCATTTTAGCAAAAGTAGGCATTTGCAGTTAATATCGGGATATTAATGCTACCCAGACCACGCATCCAAAATACCGTGATTAAAAAAATATTTTCACCTCTTATCAAATGCGTATTAATGATTTGATTTTACGAATGTAAATTATGAACAATTAAGGATACCTTAAAATTAAATCGAGCTAATTCCTGGAGACAAGTAAGTCTAATAAAACGCAAATCTTAAAGCCGTTTTCTTTTACCTTATTTATTTATTTATTAATCCGCCACAACCACCAGAACAACCATTATGAATTATTATCGTGTGAAGTGAGTCCAATTATAGTTAGTTGAATATTAATTAGAGGTCGTGTCATCATAAATTATAGTTCAGGTAATAATGCAAGTAAAAAAAATTTTTGGATTCGACTTCCAATAAATATATTTTTAAAAAAAAATGAAAAATTTTAATTGTAATTAAATTTCAAATAAAATTAATATTAAACCGTTAAAACGAATAAAAATACACGTAATTTAAAAAAAAAAGAAAGGCCGTGTCATAATCCCAGCGAAAGCAAAGCAAGGTGTTAAAAGAAAGGCCAATTTTGTTGACTTGTTGCTTTATTTGTCCTTTGCTGTCCTCAGGAAGCTGCGGCGATGGAGCATCGTGCTTTCTTCATTTTTTATTTCAGAGAACATTACAATTTACAAGTCTTCTTCAACTTGGCACCGTCAAGCACTTAGGTTTTGTAACTTTTTAGAATCTAGTACTTCTGAATTTTATTCATAATTTTATTTCTAATCTTTTTTTTTTGTCTTTTATATCAAATACAAAGAATTTATTTTCCTCAATTTTTTTCTTTTCCTTTTACCAATATAAATGTTTGCTTTTGTTTGCATGGAAATTCAACTCAGCTTCCAAAAAAAAAAAAATTCAATTCAGGCATTTGAGGGAGTGAAAATTCACAAGTGTGACAGTGGGAATTTTTATGATAAAGTCAAAATTTTTAATCTTATAATAAGATCAACATAAACATTATTATTAAAAGTAAACTTAGTGTTAATAAACTTAAAAGGATCGTAAACACATGATAATAATATAAAATTAGAATCAATAGACATAAACATACGATAATTTTACTAGAAGAAATGTTTATATCTATTTTCATGTATTTACTATGTTTTTAACCTAATTTATTTTAGTAACACTAAATTTAGATTTAATCATAGGTATTTATTGATAAGGAAGTAAAGCAATCAACAAAGTCAACACAGCCTGTAACAGAGGAATCAACGCAGCAAATCAACACAGCCTTAACAGACTTCCAAGGAAACAATTGATGCTGAAGGAAACAATATTTGCTGCTAACAATCAGGAGAAAATCAAGAAATCATTTCTATTAATGTTTGTCCAGAAATCAAGGAGTTAATGTAGCTTGTCTCTAATATATATATGTATATGTTGTGTATCTGTTTCAACTCAAGAAAATAAACAAAAGTTTACAGAGTTCTTCATGGTGTCAGAGCCTTGAAACTTGCAAGCATAAAAAAAAAAGGGGGAAGCTCTCGATTCTTTCATTCTTCTTTGATTAGCTATGGAAGAACCAAAGCTTACAATACAGTCATTTCATCAATGTGCCAGTTTGGTATCAATCAAACTAGGCTCCAACAACTATCTCATGTGGCGATCACAAATCCTTCATCTGTCTCGGAGTCTCGGAGTGCTTCATCATCTAGAAAAGAATGGTGAAAAACCTGAAGCCACACTGAAAGATGGGATTGTGAATCCTGCTTATACCTCGTGGTTAACAAATGATGGACTTCTGGTTTCATGGTTACTGGGCACAATCAAAGAAGAAGCTCAACCATCCATTACAGAAGATGCTACTGCCCATGATGTATGGAGTTCATTGGAAGAGCAATTGCTGCCAACTACCATTGAAAAGGAAGGTCTTTTGAAAAACATGTTGATGACCATCAAGAAAGGATCAAGATCCTTAGATGATTATATAAAAGAATTCAAAACGATCTGTGATAATCTTGCAGCCATCAAGAAACCAGTTGCAGATCTTGATAAAGTCTTCCAACTTACACGTGGACTAGGAGCAAAATACGAAGGCTTCCGCCTAGCTATGGTAACCAAACCTCCTTATCCTACTTTTAACCAATTTGTGCTTGCTCTTCAGGGGTATGAACAGACTCTAGCGTCTCAAAAGGAAGAAGAGAAAAGTTACATTGAATACAATCAAGCACTCTTTAGCCAACGTGGGCGTGGCAGAAACAACAGAGGAAATCGAGGAGGCTTTAATTCAAAAGGAAGAGGTTTTACTCCAGCTGGTCGTTACAACAACACAGCTTCGAGCAAGAGTAACTCCATGAAAGAAGGGACAAAAGATGCTGGACAACATCGATACAAAGGTGATAAACCAATTTGCCAAATTTATGGGAAAATGAATCATGTAGCCCTTGATTGTTGGTATAGGTTTGACTATTCCTATCAATCAGAAGACCTACCACAGGCTTTGGCAGCTCTTACGCTGAACAACAATAATCCTTCCCTTTACATGGATTCAAGAGCTACAGCACATATGACCAACGATGCAGGTATGTTATCTTATTTAAAACCATATAGAGGAAATGATGTCATTTACGTTGGTAATGGGAACAAACTTAATATAACACATACTGGAAATGCATGTGTGGGAGAATTGAGTTTAAAAGATGTCCTTGTTGTTCCTGAACTGAAAAAGAACTTAGTTTCAGTAAGTAAAATTGCTAACGACAACTCTTGCACTGTTGAATTCACATCATCTGATTTTGTTATTAAGGACCAAAACAAGAGAACAATAGGGAAGGGGCATAAACAAGGCCAACTCTATGCTTTGGATTCAAGTTTTCAAGAAGCCTTATCAACAATAAAAGGGAGCAACTCATTTTCTTTGTGGCACCAACGTCTTGGACATCCAAGTGCAAAGATTCTGTCTTTGTTAAAAGGAAAGAAAGCCATTGATGTCACTAATTGGCCAACTAAACCTTCTGTTTGTGCTAGTTGTCAATCTGGAAAGAGTTGTAAACTACCTTTCAACTTAAATAATAATATTTCTAATTATCCTTTACAAAAGGTGCATTGTGACCTATGGGGACCAGCTCCCATTGCCTCAAATCAAGGTTTTAGATTTTATATTATATTTGTAGATGATTTTTCAAGATTCACCTGGTTGTATCCTTTAAAGAAAAAGTCAGATTTTTATTCCTGCTTTTTTAAATTTCAAAGACTAGTAGAAAACCAGTTTAATAGAAAAATCAAAATCTTTCAATGTGATGGAGGTGGAGAATTTAACTCTCTTGATTTCCTTAGTCATATTGAAAATTGTGGAATTCAGCTGCAAATATCATGCCCCGGAACACCAGAACAAAATGGAGTGGCCGAGAGGAAACATCGGCACATTGTTGAGACAGGTTTGACCATGATATTTCATGCTAATCTACCATTATTCTTATGGACTGAGGCTTTTCTTGTAGCTGTCTATTTAATTAACAGGATGCCATCTTCAGTTTTACAAAACCAATCTCCATACTCCAAACTGTATCACAAGGAACCATATTATAAAGGCTTGCGAGTGTTTGAATGCTTATGCTTTCCGTCTCTAAGACATCAAGGTGGAAACAAATTTGTAAAGAAGACTTACCCATGTGTGTTCATTGGTTACAGTCCAATTCACAAAGGCTATCGGTGCTATGAGCCTCAAACAAAGAGAGTTTATATATCAAGGCATGTTGTCTTTGATGAAGGTAAATTCCCTTACAAACTCTCTCCACACCAGTCAACTTCCATACCATTGGAACTTGTTGAATTCCCAACTTCTGATGAATGGTTCAAATTTACTCCGGAAGATAATCCTACAATGGCACACTCAAAAATACAACCTCATATTGTGAACACTAACACTTGCTGTGATGAAGATAGTGGTGAAGCTCTTAACAATCATGACAGCCCAGCACTTAACTCAAATGAAGGCATACTTTCCATTGAGGAAGCATCTCAAGAATACGATCCATTGGCCACAACAGAATCAGCAGATATGCAAGCAGTCACATTCCATGAAGACATTATTGATCATATTGTTGATACAAATATCACAAATAATGTCAGTGACACTTATGTCCATCCTCAGCGCGATCGACAACGCCCAAGATATTTGCAGGACTATGAATGCTATCTGTTAGCTTTAAATTGCCATACATATTGTAAATTTGCCTTATCACACATGATTTTCTCAATACATTTTAAGTGATCATACCCAAACATTAAGACCATGATTTAATGATACATCCTTATTGGTCTTAATTCTTTATAAATGTTTTGAATACTTTAGAAAATCACTTAATGAATTTTTGGACAATGTTTTTATCAAAGAAAGTCATGAAAAACTCCCACAAAAGTGCCAATATGTTTTGGGTTGAATTAGGATCAAAGACCACATCATTTCTAACCCAAAAGTGCAGGAAAAACCCATTCTGGAGGAATGGGATCGATCCCCTAAGGAAAGGGATCGATCCCTTTTTGGCAGTGTGCCCCGGAAGGCCAAAATGAAGCATGGGATCGATCCCCTAAGGAAAGGGATCGATCCCTTTATGTCAGAAAGTCTCCAACGGCTATTTTCTGTGAGATACAACGACTAGTTTCGGTTTTGGCTCCAACCAACGTCCACAAACCATCCAAGGGACTATAAATAGAGGCTTAGAAGCTAAAGGAAGGAAGAGGAACAACCAAGCAACATCTTTCATCATCTTATTCATCTTCCTCAAGCCTCAAACAACAATCAAAAGCTCCAAGGTCTACATCATCTATCATTCTCATATTCTTTGTAGTGCTTAGCACAAATATTGTATAGGCTTCTCATTGAGCTTAATTTCTGTAATCACTTGCCTACCTAGAGGCTTATCTTTGATTACATTATTTGTATCTCATCAATCCTTGTAAAGGGGAGGTTTCTCTTAAGCCCAGAAAAGAGGGAGGTTTCTCTTTAGCCTTAGAAAAAGAGGGAGGTTACTCTTGAGCCTAGAAAAGAGAGAGGTTTCTCTTGAGCCTTGAAAAGAGGGAGTGTAACAAATTCAAGGATAGTGAATTTGGGAAAATCCTTGGGAGCGTCTCAAGGTAGAGGACGTAGGCAAGGTTGCCGAACCTCTATAAATCACTTGTGTACATTTCTCTATCCTTTCTCTCTTTACTTTCTTGCAATTATATTTGTGTTTATTGCATTGAATTTATATTGTATAATTGCCTAGCTAAGAGAACTTAGAAAATATCAATATAGGCTAGAGAATTTAGAAGAACCGAAAAACGAACCTAAGGTTAGTGAAAAACCGATTCACCCCCCCTCTCGGTATAGCCTATAAGAGCCAACAATTGGTATCAGAGCTTGGGCTCGAGATTGAATTAGATTAACCTCTATCGAGCAAAACGATCTTAAATGGCTCACTTGAATATAGGCACACCCCTAGGAGAAGAGGGACACTCGTTAGTTAGACCTCCACTATTCAATGGTGAGAATTACTCTTATTGGAAAACTAGGATGATGTTATTTGTGCAATCTAATGACTATGAAGTGTGGAGAGTAATAGTTAATGGTCCTAGAATCCCAATAAAGAAAGTAGATGGAAAAGATGTCCCTAAGAGTGAGGATGAGTGGGACACCAATGATATGAGATTGGCACAATTGAATGCCAAGGCTATGCACACCCTCTTTTGTGCATTAGGTACAAATGAATATAATAGAGTGTCCCTATGTGAAAATGCTAAACAAATATGGGACAAACTAGCCATCACACATGAAGGGACCAATCAAGTTAGAGAGACCAAAGTAGGAATGCTCACACATGATTATGAGCTTTTTAGAATGAAAGAAAATGAGTCCATGAGTGATATGTATACTAGATTTAATGACATAATCAATGGACTTAAGGCATTAGGCAAGACATATTCCAATGTAGAAATGGTGAAGAAAATCTTGAATAGCTTGCCACAATCATGGGAGGCAAAGGTAACCGCAATAGAAGAGTCTAAAGATCCAAATACCTTGTCTTTAGATGAACTTATGGGCTCCCTACTTACATATGAGATGAAATTGAAAAGAAATGAAGTGCCTTCAAAGAATGTAGGGATAGCACTTAAGTCTTCCACTCATGAGGTCATTGAAGATGATAGTGATGAGAGTGGAAATGAGGAAGAAAAAGAAATGGCAATGTTTGCCAAAAGATTTAATAGATTCATGAGAATGAAAGAAAAAGAAAATAATAGGAGACATCATAGAGGGGAGTCAAGTAGAAGAGAAAAGGACCCTTTAGTATGTTATGAGTGTAATGAACGGGGTCATACTAAGTTAGATTGCCCTTTACTTAGGAAGGAAAAGGATAAGAAGCCTAGGAAGAAAGCATTTGTGGCTGCATGGAGCGATAGTGATAGCTCCGATGAGGAAAATGTAGATGAAGAGGTAGCCTACTCATGCTTTATGGCTATTAGTGATGATGAGGCTAGTTGTAGTTCTAGTGAAAATAATGATTATACCTTTAGTGAACTACAAAATGCCTTTGATGATTTAGCAAATGAATTTCAATGCATGAACTCCAAATATAAGAAAATCATTGCTAAATTGAAAATAGAAAATGAAATGCTATTAAATGCCAAACTTGAATTTGAGAAGAAGATAGAAGAAGCAAATCTAGAAATAAATGAGTTGAATAAAAAGAATACAAATTTGCATAACTCATTTACTAGGTTTTATATGGGTCAACAAAAGCTAGATCATATGTTAGAGACCCAAAGAGCTTTCTTTGATAAAGATGGGTTAGGATATAATGAAATACATAAAGAAACTCATCTTAGGAATTTCTTAGTGAGCAAAAATACTATGCATGATCTATCTCTTACATGCTCACTATGCAATAGAATAGGACACTCTTCACAAGCATGCACATATAGAAAAACCACATTTAGAGGAAGAGTTGTTAGAAAAATGTGGGTGCCAAAGCATGCAATAAATAATGATGAATTATGCTTGAAATGGATCCCAAAAGGATCTAAAATTGTGAATACTAACTCTCATGGACCCAAGAAAGTTTGGGTACCAAAGCATGCGTGAATTTGTGTGTTGTAGGAGTGTTAGAGCATGGAGATACAAGATACAATGAAGTTTGAATGCTCAACACATCCTCATGGAGTTTGCTTGTGCCAATGAGAAAAAGGAAAAAGCTTGAGGATCCATCTTTGACAAGATCACAACAATTTTTTTAAAGGATAGCTCAAGGTGGACTCAACAATTCAAGGCAAAGCATACTCAAGCAAAGGAGTTTTGTAAGATTAATTCTTTACTCCTTAAAACTTTTATTTGATTATTTGTGATTTGATGAGAAATTTGGTTGATGATTAATGATGCATTGTGAATAAGCAAAAGGCATGATGAATGATTGTTGAATGCTTGATGGACTATTCTTGATGAATGAAAAGCATGATTTGTGATTTTGAAATGATTTTTGATTTTCTGCATCTTGAGCAAGTTTGATATGTCTAGATAATATATTTAGTTGCTCAAAAGATGTCAAATATGTCATATATGCAAAATGCCTTGTCATGAGCCTTAATGAAGAATATGCATGTTGACAATCATGACATGTTGTTCACAAGTATGATGATTTGATGTTATATGTGCTTAAAATCTATGTGAACAAGTTTGTTTTTGGCATATTTGTGATTTCTAATGATTTGGTTTGGTCAAAGTATGCATAACTATCAAAATGACCTCTTTGAGGCCAAAAATGCCTTTATTGGTGAAAATCCTTCCAAAATTGTAAAATCTTTTGTAAAATAGTTTTTCAATCATGTTCTTCATTCATACAAGTCCAAAATCATGTTTTACTAATGTTTGAACCTTTACTTGGACTTAAATAACTCAAAAACGAAGTTTTGGTACCTCAAAGGTTGGATTTTCTGTCAAAAATCTGCAGAAACAGTATGAGGGATCGATCCCTTTTCAAACAGGATCGATCCCCTTGAGCAGAACACAGAATTGGTGTATTCTGGAACTAAGGGATCGATCCCCCTCCCAAAGGGATCGATCCCCCCAGGCCAAAATGGCTATTCTGCACTTTTTAACCGAATTTGAGAAGGACTTTTCACTTTCTTGATATCTTCTTTCTTCTCAAGTTAAAATTCATTGTTTTAACTTCTTTTTGATGATCTTTAATGTATGAAAATTCATTTTTCATTGATATCATGCCTCAACTTCATCAATTAATATCATTTCCAACAAATGGTATCACTTTCAACAATCTATATCATTTTTCTTGAACTCACAAGTGCAAAATCAGTTTTCTCATTGAAAATGGTCATGAATTGCATAAATCTTGAAATAATCTTGAAATATACTTTAAATGAATACTTAAACATAATTTTGAGATCTATTTCAATGATTTATGGATATATTTGAGAATTTGATGAACTTGTGCATAATGAGTGTTTTTCATATCTTTTGTTCATCTTAGTCAAGCATGCTTATAGGATTATGTCTCTTGGCTTGACTTATCAATTCCACACTAGGTTTCATGATAATTTTACATCTAGTGGATTGATTTCAAATATAAATTCAACAATTGGTAATGGTCATTGGCCTATAATTTGTGATGGTAAATGGATCCTCAATGTTCAAATGCATGAAACTTTATCATCCTTGTACTTAAAGAACTAAGGTCTTAATGACAACACCAACATTCAAAGATAAATGCAAACTTGAACAAATTTAATATCCATGCATTTATTATTTGAATATTTCCTTGCTCATAATTAGTTAAGGACTTGAATTAGAAAATGAGCATAGGATTTGTGTGCTTGAAACCATGGAAGAAAATATGTTTGCTTGAATTCCTTGATGTTTTGAATCTTCCATATGGTATCAATTTGTGAATATGAATATGGATTAATCTTTTATGATTGTGTACTAATGTTTAATTGATCCATATGCATATTTGATGATCTGTGTTGTGTTCTTGCATATTTAGAATGAGTATTTTCTTGACATGAACACACTACACATAGATATTGGATTCATGCAAAATGCCTAAGTTAACCATTAGTAACAATTGGTATTTAGATTGAAATAACAATTAGTATCATTGGAAACCATATTTTCAATAATTGGTAAGCCAAAACTAAATTACCAATTGGTTTGAGCTTTAAATTGACAATTCTTCTCATGCTCTTTAAGATTGAAATGACTAATAGAGAAGAATTCTCTTAGGATATTTTTGTATGAAACTCTTGTGTGCTAGAATTTGAAGTTAATTGCTATCTGATTTAATTCTAGACACAATATTTCTTGAGAATGATTTATGAGCACATGCATATGATATGTTATATAATTTTAGCTCATAATCATGATGTATTACCATGCACCTTAGTCGGACCTTAGAGAACAATTGATATACTTAGGTGCTTGCTTAACTTCTTACCAATTGGAACCTTCTTGCAAAATTACTTATCAACAATTGGTATCCAAATTATTTATAAACAATTGGTATTGGATCATAAGTCATATTCATTGCATGAATATTTCATACTCTTTGAGAATATTGACTTATTTATTTGTGCTATAAGTCCCATGTACTAACATGTTTCTTGTTGGATGGAGCATTTTTATTTATTCTCACATAGCCATGATTTTAGGGGGAGCATATTTTTTATTATTTTTCCTTCTTTTTGCTATGACAAAAAGGGGGAGAGATAGAAAAAGGGAGAGATAGATATAGAGAGAGATATTAAGGGGGAGAAATAGTTTAAAAATTCATTTTCAAAACCCATGCTTATATTAAGAGGGAGCTTTATAAAATCCTGCTTTATTTGAGGGGGAGTATTTTATCAAAGAATTTTCAAAGCAAATTTACATTAAGTTTTGTCATATCAAAAAGGGGGAGATTGTTAGCTTTAAATTGCCATACATATTTTGAAATGACAAAAACTTAAGTGAGCTTTAATGTTTTAATTCATATTGTAAATTTGCCTTATCACACATGATTTTCTCAATACATTTTAAGTGATCATACCCAAACATTAAGACCATGATTTAATGATACATCCTTATTGGTCTTAATTCTTTATAAATGTTTTGAATACTTTAGAAAATCACTTAATGAATTTTTGGACAATGTTTTTATCAAAGAAAGTCATGAAAAACTCCCACAAAAGTGCCAATATGTTTTGGGTTGAATTAGGATCAAAGACCACATCATTTCTAACCCAAAAGTGCAGGAAAAACCCATTCTGGAGGAATGGGATCGATCCCCTAAGGAAAGGGATCGATCCCTTTTTGGCAGTGTGCCCCGGAAGGCCAAAATGAAGCATGGGATCGATCCCCTAAGGAAAGGGATCGATCCCTTTATGTCAGAAAGTCTCCAACGGCTATTTTCTGTGAGATACAACGACTAGTTTCGGTTTTGGCTCCAACCAACGTCCACAAACCATCCAAGGGACTATAAATAGAGGCTTAGAAGCTAAAGGAAGGAAGAGGAACAACCAAGCAACATCTTTCATCATCTTATTCATCTTCCTCAAGCCTCAAACAACAATCAAAAGCTCCAAGGTCTACATCATCTATCATTCTCATATTCTTTGTAGTGCTTAGCACAAATATTGTATAGGCTTCTCATTGAGCTTAATTTCTGTAATCACTTGCCTACCTAGAGGCTTATCTTTGATTACATTATTTGTATCTCATCAATCCTTGTAAAGGGGAGGTTTCTCTTAAGCCCAGAAAAGAGGGAGGTTTCTCTTTAGCCTTAGAAAAAGAGGGAGGTTACTCTTGAGCCTAGAAAAGAGAGAGGTTTCTCTTGAGCCTTGAAAAGAGGGAGTGTAACAAATTCAAGGATAGTGAATTTGGGAAAATCCTTGGGAGCGTCTCAAGGTAGAGGACGTAGGCAAGGTTGCCGAACCTCTATAAATCACTTGTGTACATTTCTCTATCCTTTCTCTCTTTACTTTCTTGCAATTATATTTGTGTTTATTGCATTGAATTTATATTGTATAATTGCCTAGCTAAGAGAACTTAGAAAATATCAATATAGGCTAGAGAATTTAGAAGAACCGAAAAACGAACCTAAGGTTAGTGAAAAACCGATTCACCCCCCCTCTCGGTATAGCCTATAAGAGCCAACACTATCTACTGCAAGACACATTGCCTGTTGAACCAAGAAATCACTATCTTGCATTAAAGGATTCTCGGTGGGTGGCTGCCATGGAAGAGGAATTAAAGGCTCTTCACTCAAACCAGACATGGTCACTAGTTCCTCGACCACAAAATGTAAATGTTGTTGGATCCAAATGGATCTATCGTATTAAGCAACGTGAGGATGGCTCGGTTGAACGCTTCAAGGCTCGCCTTGTTGCCCGTGGTTTCACCCAAGTTTCTGGCATTGACTATGATGAAACTTATAGCCCAGTTATTCGTCACACTACAATTCGACTTGTTATAGCTATTTCCACTTCATTGAACTGGCACATGAAACAACTCGATGTGAAGAATGCCTTTTTGCATGGAAATCTCAAGGAAACTGTGTATATGGAGCAACCTTCTAGTTTTGTGGATCCACACAATCCTGATTATGTCTGCCTTCTTCACAAGTCCATTTATGGCTTGAAGCAAGCCCCCCGAGCTTGGTTTGATCGTCTATCTCAATTTCTTCTCCATCTTGGTTTTTATTGCAGCAAGGCCGATTCTTCATTGTTTGTTTACCATCAAAAATCAATGACAATATTGCTTCTTATCTATGTAGATGACATCTTGGTGACTGGAAACAATGACTTGCTCATCTCCAACTTAATTCATAAATTAAGTTCAGAGTTTGCCATAAAGGATCTTGGAACTTTGAGATTCTTTTTAGGTGTTGAAGTAAAATACTTCACTGGAGGAGTCATTCTCTCACAAGGTAAGTACATAAAAGATTTGCTTAAACGCACTGGCATGACTAATTGTGCTCCCAATGCTACTCCTATGACCCTCAAGGATAATCCTCATACCTCAGACAACGAACTTGTAGATGCAACATATTACAGAAGTATTGTCGGTGCTCTTCAATACCTCACATTCACTCGACCAGACATTCAACATGCAGTAAATAAAGTTTGCCAATTTTTCAACAATCCGACAGAATTGCATTTCAGGGCTGTCAAGCGAATTCTTCGCTATCTAAAAGGGACACAAGACCATGGCTTACGGTTTATATCTCACAGTCCTCTCTCCTTATATGCTTTTTCAGATGCTGACTGGGCAGGATGCCCCTTGACACGACGAAGCACAACTGGTTTTTGTGTCTTCTTAGGTGCAAACTACATCTCTTGGTGTTCTAAAAAGCAACCTACTGTTGCTCGATCAAGTTCAGAAGCGGAATATAGGTCCATGGCTTCCACCAGTGCTGAATTAACCTGGCTCACATTCTTATTACGTGACATTGGCATCCCTTTACTTAATCCTCCTCAATTATTTTGTGATAATCTTAGTGCTCTTCATATGTCTGTTAACCCTCTTTTTCATGCTAGGACGAAGCATATTGAAATAGATTATCATTTCGTCCGAGAAAAGGTTGCTATGGGAAATCTCATCACACGATTTGTGCCCTCCTCACATCAAATAGCAGATATCCTAACCAAGCCTTTACCAAGGGCGCCATTTCTCTTCCTTCGCTGCAAGATGGGACTCCATTTACATTCCGTCTCCACCTTAAAAGGGGCTGATAAGGAAGTAAAGCAATCAACAAAGTCAACACAGCCTGTAACAGAGGAATCAACGTAGCAAATCAACACAGCAAATCAACACAACCTTAACAGACTTCCAAGGAAACAATTGATGCTGAAGGAAACAATTGATGCTGCTAACAATCAGGAGAAAATCAAGAAATCATTTCTATTAATGTTTGTCCAGAAATCAAGGAGTTAATGTAGCTTGTCTCTAATATATGTATGTATATGTTGTGTATCTGTTTCAACTCAAGAAAATAAACAAAAGTTTACAGAGTTCTTCATTTATGTGTTTACAAATCAACGGGAAAATTATGCGTGTGATATCTGTTGAACACTGCAAAGGGAGAAAGTGGATAGCACTGTGGAATAATGTTACTGGTGCTTGACTTCTAAAAAGCCTCGCCAAAACCGAGTTGGAATTCTTCAATTCCAGCAAATTCAAGGAAGCTGCTACATGGTAACGGTCAAGGGATGATTGCATGAGCTAATTTGATTCCAGTTATTCTATTCTAGGTGAAATTTCATTAACTATTTTTATTTTAACTTTAGATCTAATTTGAATTTTACTGAGTGGGTCTCTAATTACAATGACAGACGATATATTTTATCATAAAATGTAATTATCATTGTGATTGTGATGACAGGACTAATAAGACAAGACTAATAAGACATGGTGCCTAATACATAATGCCTATTTTGCTCAGTCAAATTTCTTGTGAAAAGCCCGATAAATAAATAAATAAATAATATATATATATATATATATATATATATTACAATGTAGATAGTAAATATGATAAAATATCTATATAGATATTTATTTGGACATATTTTTTTGAATAACAAGTAAGTATTTATTAATTTATGTATAAATCAAAACAAACAATAAATACAGAAATTTATTAACTTCTCCACCTTTTCACTATCTTAAAATTTCTCTAATTTCTAAAATTTCTCAAATTTTTTAATAAAATTATATTAAAGTAGTTTTTAATACTATCTAATCCAAAAAAAATTAAAAAGTATATAATTTTAATATTATCCTTTTGAAAAACTAAACAAAATATTAATTGATATCTATTCATATTATAAAATAGATAATTTTAATTTTAATTTATTTCAAAAATATTTTTAAACGAAATTGAAAATTATAAAAGTAGGCTGTCAATATCATGTATATTATTTAAATATTTATAATTATTTTTTTAAATAAATAAAATTAATTAGGGCATTACATGAATAATTATGCTTTGAGATATAAATATGTTATAATCACTCTTTTATATATATATATATATATATATATATATATATATATATATTTATATAAAAGAATGCATATGTACATTATAGGTATATAAAATGCATAATTATAATTATAATTATTTAGATCAATAATAAAAATATACATTAAAATGTTGCTCTAACACTTGAAAATTTTTAAGATATGCTTTTAATTTTTATTTAACATTTTGTTGATGTGCTTAATAATATTATTTATAATGTTTTCATTTTTTATTTTTCTTAATATTTGTTTATCCTATGTTTTGAATTTTATAATTTTTAATTAAATACTTAATTCTTTTATGATTGAATAATTATTATATGTATTTTCTATAAGATTATTATCTAATATACTGTCAGTAGAATTTTTAGACTCCATAAGCGACGCAATGATGATGATCATACTCTTTATGAATATTAAAAAAATAAAAATAAATAAAGTGAAGGTATGTATCATAATTTTAATATTGTTGTGGAGTTTAAAATTTTCATTGGTAGTATATTAAATAATAATCATTTTATATATACTTTAAACATATAAATTAAATAATATTATTCCATATATTGCCAAATTTAAATAATTAAAATTAATTCATGCATTGCACAAGTAAAAGCTAGTTTTTATCATAATTTGAGGGCATGATGAGCAGTAACTTAGTAAGGTATACTTGCTCAATTGTTGTTGTTATTGAGCCTTTAGTATTTACATTTCTCAAATTATGAAAGAACTTTATGAAACGGTTATTTCACGTTAACATATATTATTTTCACTCAAATCATATTATATAATCATTATATTAAAATGTAAACATTATTTTAAAAGGTTCAATAATGATTCCGGTAATTAATGATTCACCTTTTTTAATTATTATTTTTCTAAATAAATAAAATTCATTTATAAAGCATATAAATTTACAAATATATATATGTTAACGTACATATTTAAATAGATAAAATTAATTAGTGCATTACTTGAATTATTATGCTTTGAGATATAAATATGTTATAATCATTCTTTTATATATATATATATATATATATATATATATATATATATATATATATATATATATATATATATAAGAATGCATATGTACATTATATGTATATAAAATGCATAATTATAATTATAATTATTTAAATCAATAATAAAAATATACCTTAAAATGTTGCTCTAACACTTGAAAATTTTTAAGATATACTTTTAATTTGTATTTAACATTTTGTTGAAGTGATAAATAATATTATTTATAATGTTTTCATTTTTTATTTTTCTTAATATTTGTTTATCCTATGTTTTGACTTTTATAATTTTTGATTAAATATTTAATTCTTTTATGATTGAATAATTATTATATGTATTTTATATAAGATTATTATCTAATATATTATCAATAGAATTTTTAGACTCTATAAGCGACGCAATGATGATGATACATACTCTTTATGAATATTTAAAAAAATAAATAAATAAAGTGAATTTATGTGTCATTATTTTAATATTGTTTATGGAGTTTAAAATTTTAACTGGTAGTATATTGAATAATAATAATTTTATATGTACTTTAAACATATAAATTAAAAAACATTATTCCATATATTTTCAATTTTAAATAATTAAAATTAATTCGTGCATCGCATGAGTAAAAATTAGTTTTTATCATAATTTGAGGGCATGATGAGCAGTAACTCAATAAGGTATACTCGCTCAATTGTTGTTTTTATTGAGCCTTTAGTATTTACATTTCTCAAATTATGAAAGAATTGTATGAAACGGTTATTTGACGTTAACATATATTATTTTCACTCAAATCATGTCACGTAATCATGATATTTAAAACGTAAACATTTACTTTAAGAGGCTCATTAATGATTCCGGTAATAAATAATTCACCTTTTTTAAATATTGTAATTACGTAATATGATTTGAGTAGAAGAAATATATTGATATAAAATAATCATTTCATACAATCATTTTTCCTATCAAACTTTCTCATTGATTCTCCATTATCATTCCTTTTTACAAGCTCAAATAAAATTAAAAAGGGCCAAAGAGCTGTTGTAATAATGGGATTTTGTAATTAATAGCAAAATTTTCACGAGATCAGAAAAGTTGATAATGAAGTATACAATTAAAGTTTAGTTTAACAATTATTAGTTTTACATGTGAGAAATTGGATTTAAAGTTCAATTTTTTTCTTTTTTTTTGGGAGAAAAAAAAGACAAACCCCCATTTTTCACTCTTTTTTTTTTGTAGATCCTTCTTACATCTTTAATTATGATGTGTGTCCAGATAATATGTTCTTCTTACTTACCCTGTTGAGGAGGAAAAGATAATCCATTTATTAAGGATTGTATGGTGACCTGTAACTAAAGATCTTAAATTTTTTTTATACAGACGATTTTTGTTTTCAGTGACAAAAACAAACCATAAAAAAGATTCTAACCTTTTTGATGAAGGAGATCAGTGTTTTGAAAAAAAACCTCACATCTAATAATTAAGGATTGGATTGTGACTTATAAGTATGGATTTATCCTTCTCTTATAGATATACCTTTTTAAAGAACAAAACTGTGAAAGAACTCTGCGTAATATCCTCAAAGCAGACATTAAGTTATAAGGAGCACAATCCAATAATTTTTGTGTCAACCAATTCTTGTTAATAACAAAAATTCCTTAAGAGAACATGACAGTCTCATGGACAGCACCGGAGGAAGGTATGATTAAAATCAATACAGACGGTGCGTTGTTGGATAATCCAGGCGTATATGGTGAGCTTATTTAGGAATTTGCTCCAATATTGTGACAAAATTACAAGTAGAAACGTAACTGAACTGAGTCGAAATGATTTAATTTCAAATTTAAGTTCAATTCGATTTGAAAATTAAAAATTAAAAACTCAGCTCGAGCTTGATAAAGCTTAGTTTTTGAAGTTCGAGCTCGATTAGATTGAATATTCGAATCGTTTAAGCTCAACTTAATAAGCTCGAACTAGACTAGACAGGCTCTATTTGCAATTTTTAACTATATATTATGAGATTAAAATGAAAAATTAATAGTAAAATATTAAAAATTTAAATTTAAAAAAAATTAAGGCTTGCCAATTGCTTGAGTTAAGTATTAAAAAACTCAAACTCAACTCACTTGTTAGTTGGGTAACTTAAGCTTCGTTCGAAAATAAATAAATTAAATTTAAATAATAATCGAGTAAAAACCGAGTAATTTATGATTAATTTAATTCATTTACGCTCCTTGTCACAATCGTTGAGGTACGAACTGTCATTAGCTTGGCAAGAAAGATTCAAAAATTTAATCTGTGAACTTGATGCTCAAGTGGTCATGGAATTGATTTAACCAGTAGATATAAACATTCACCCCCTTGGTGGTATTATTGGGAATATTAGAGAATTGGCAAATAAAGCACAGAGTTGTTCATTCCAACCCGTTTTGAGATGGGAAATTTTCCATCAGATGCCTTGGCAAAGTCTGCTTGTAATTTGGATGTAGACTTTAAAGAACTGCTTTTCTCTTCTGAGTTGTGTTAGGTCGAGCCCAATGACAGATGCAAGAGGAGTAAATTCATTGGAGGCTTGAAAATAATTTTATTTTATTATTTTCCTTGTAAAAATACAAAAAATTTAACTCATTATAACTTGCAGAGATGTCACCAATAAAGATTGAAAAATGTCATATTTCACCTATGTTTGTTAAGCTGAGTGAAAGAAGTTCAGTGTCCCTTAAGCAAGGTTTCGGATTCAAGCTTTGTGAATGGAAAAAACAGTATTAGAAGAGTTCTCCCGTTTCGGATCCGACCGTAGCTCGACTCTGGATTAGTCGAAGCCCAAAGTGACTTTCAGATACCGGAAAGTCTTAAACTAAAAAAAAAATGTCATATTTCACATATTCATAAGAAGCTGCTAATCAGACGCTAGTTGTATAGAACATTACCTTTGGTCTCTATATGTTTTCTCATCTTCCAAAGTAATTTTAAGAGATTGATGTTTAATGATGTATTGGATGTATACTTGCTTGAATTATTTCATTAATAAAATCACTTACTCCTTAATTTGAAAAAAAAAATCAACTTGAAATTTTCACTTTCATCCAATTTCAAAATTAATTTCAGTCAATTAAAAAAATGTGACAATGATTTTATAAAAAAACTGTAGTATATAATATAAAGTTTGAGCTCGAAAATAAAAATCTTTTAACTCCCAACCATAGTTAGCAAAAAAAAAAATTGTAACAAAAAAATTAACCTTTCACCTTGGTGCAGTGGCAATTATTAAGAACAAATTTTTCAACGAAAGCAAGTCAAGCAAAGAGCACTGAAAAGTCTTTACCCCTTTTAGCCATTTAGGAGTCCAGTCGTCTCCTCCGTAGCTTGGAAAAAGAAGCCAAGAATTTAAACCGGCCATTGCTTGTTTGACCCGATGATACAAAAGAAAAAATCAATCTTTGGTTCACACTCTATTAACCCATATCTCACTTTTTTTTTTCCTTTAAAGCTTTTAATTTTGTGTTTTCAATTATGCTTTTGAATATTCAAACCATGATATAGACTTTTCCTTCTCTTTCACTTTTTTCTTTATGAAGGCTATTGGGGTCTTCTCTCTTTGTTTCTCTGTGGAAAACGAGGATGCTTCTTTATAGTTTCCGATACCCTTTTGCCTGTTCTTTGATATTCTTCAGTTGAAACTCGAGAAATCTGAGGTGGGTATTCGAATTCTTGTTCCAAAGTTTCATCTTTTTCTTTTTTAATCCTTTTCTAGGTTTTGTTGATATTTTCTTATATCGATCAGAATATGTAAGTCAAGTAGTCAACTGCAGCTGGTTTGCTTAAGTTCCTCTGTGTAAAGTTTCTAATTCTGTGTTAGTCATTGTGAATTTGGTTGTTTATCAGCTCAATTTATGTTTTCTGTGCTCTTTTTTTTTTGGATATTTAGGAAAGGTGAATTTGATTTTTTTTCCTTCTCTGTTTTTTTTTTCAAATTTGTTTCAGGGTTAAATGTTAGGAGAACTATGGTTTAGCGGATTTGGCATTTAATC
The DNA here is from genome assembly GCA_032173925.1 of Heritiera fomes. Lineage (NCBI taxonomy): Eukaryota > Viridiplantae > Streptophyta > Magnoliopsida > Malvales > Malvaceae > Heritiera > Heritiera fomes. The sequence continues at coordinate 13,525,455 of JAPDPM010000011.1, forward strand.
TCTTTCAAGCTGTTTTAGCTAACAAGTGGGCTTCTGTAATCCACCATTTCAGTTTCGATTTGAGGGGTTTCTTCATGACCATGGTGTTGCATAGCCGAATTTTTGCTGTTCTTGTCAGTGTTTTCCTATGGTTATTGCTTGGCTGTAGTCTGAGCTATGGTTCTCAAGATGATATTGATTGTTTGAAGAGCATCAAAGATTCGCTTGAGGACCCCTTAAATTATTTAAATTCTTCATGGAATTTCAACAACAACACTGAAGGGTTTATTTGTAGATTTACGGGGGTTGAATGTTGGCACCCGGATGAGAATAGAGTTCTGAATATCAGGCTTTCAGATATGGAACTCAAGGGAGAGTTTCCTAAAGGAATCATAAAATGCGCAAGTTTGACAGGCTTAGATCTTTCAAGCAACAAACTCTATGGAAGTATTCCATCTAATGTCTCTAAATTTATCCCGTTTGTCACTTCCCTTGATCTCTCATCTAATAATTTCTCTGGAGCTATCCCACAAAACCTTGCAAATTGTAGCTTCTTAAACATTTTGAAACTTGACCATAACAAATTGACGGGTCAGATTCCTCCGGAACTCGGTTTGCTCAGTAGGTTGAAAACATTTAGCGTAGCTAGTAATCTCTTGACAGGGACAATTCCAAATTTTCCAGTTCAATTTTCAGCAGATAATTTTGCAAATAATCCAGGACTGTGTGGAAAGCCTTTGGATCCATGTCAGGCGACTTCAAAGGGCGCTAAAACTGGAGTTATTGCTGGGGCTGCTGTTGGTGGGGTGACAGTTGCTGCTATAGGTGTGGGTATTGGCTTGTTCTTCTATTTCCGTAAAGTATCTGTCATGAGGAAGAAGGATGATGATCCAGATGGAAACAAATGGGCAAAGAGCTTAAAGGGAGCTAAAGGCATTAAGGCAAGCTAATTTAATACATCCATATCAGATTGGAGCTAATACACTTCTTTTCTTTATGAAACTCCAATTAGTTATTTTGTTCTTTGATTATGTTTTTATCTGTGATGTACTTATAAGGTAATGTTATTTCAGGTTTCCATGTTTGAAAAGTCAGTTTCCAAAATGAGATTAAGTGATCTTTTGAAGGCCACTAACAGCTTCAACAAAAATAATATCATCGGGTCAGGAAGAACAGGGACTATGTACAAAGGAGTCCTTGAAGATGGCACCTCACTAATGATTAAGAGGTTACAGGATTCTCAACACTCTGACAAAGAATTTTCGTCTGAGATGGCTACTCTGGGAAATGTGAAACACCATAATTTAGTTCCCCTTTTAGGTTTCTGTGTGGCGAAGAAAGAGAGGCTTATAGTTTACAAATACATGGCAAATGGTACTCTGCATGATAATTTGCATTTTGTGGATGATGCTAAAGTGGCTATGGAGTGGTCCTTAAGGCTTAAAATCGCTATAGGGGCTGCTAGAGGGTTTGCATGGCTCCACCACAACTGCAATCCTCGTATAATTCATCGAAATGTAAGCTCTAAGTGCATCTTACTAGATGCAGATTTTGAGCCAAAAATATCTGATTTTGGGCTTGCTAGGCTCATGAACCCAATTGATACACATCTGAGCACCTTCGTGAATGGTGAGTTTGGGGATTTAGGTTATGTTGCCCCTGAATATACGAGAACACTAGTGGCCACTCCAAAAGGAGATGTCTACAGCTTTGGAATTGTCCTTCTTGAGTTGGTGACTGGTGATAGACCTACCCATGTAGCCAAAGCACCTGAGAGCTTCAAGGGAAATCTGGTAGAATGGATTACACAACTATCAAATGATGGCAAACTTCATGATGCTATTGACACATCCTTGGTTGGGAAGGGTGTTGATAATGAGCTTTTCCAATGTCTTAAAGTTGCATGTAGTTGTGTATTGCCACCTGCCAAGGAGAGGCCTACTATGTTTGAAGTATACCAGCTTTTAAGAGCTATTGGGCAGCGATACAATTTTACCGCTGAGGATGAAATTTTGATGCCTTCAGATACTGGTGATGCTGATTATATAGAGGAACTTATTGTTGCTCGATAAGTCAAGGAGAATAATTGAAAAGATTCGGGGTTTGGCGAGTAGTGCATCTTGGCATAGTGCATATGTAAGTATTTCTTCTTGTGCATGTTTAAATAAAGGTTGAGATTACATGAACTTCTGATGCTTTACATTAGTACTCACTGTAATCAATTATAGTGTTTAAGTATCTACATTAGGTCTTGTGTCTTTTATTTCGTATTAGAATCCTTGATTAGTGTCCTGGAGGAAAAACTTTAGATTCATTAGTATGATATTTTCTCCTTAGGCTTCCTCCGTAAGTTATTGTGTATGTAGAATGATTAAATTCACACCAAGCAAGCGGTACATGTAATATAAGTTAGATCAATTTATAATGTTGGGATTTCTGTTTTTCTTATTCACTAATGTGATCTTAAATCTTGCTGAGTGCTTTCTCCTTCTATATCTGTATGCAGAATGATAAGATTTACATCAAGTGACTGCTTTATGCAACATAAGCTAGACAACGTACAGTTGTGGGACATAAAGTCTTTTCCTTTTCATGCTTTTAATTGATAAAATGTGTGCTTCGCTGCTTTTCCTGTTGTGCTTTCTAGGTTATGAATCTTAAATTTGGCACACAACACTAATAACACTAATGTTGCATGCACTGTTGAGAATCTTCATTAACCTGCATGAATGCCAGCATGCAAGTAGCATTTTTCAGGTTACAATGAGAGTTAAAACTGAATAACTACAAAAAAAAAAAAAAACTTCTAGATGCATCAAGTTTTCTTGGTGATACTACTGTATTTACAGTAACACTTCTGCTTCTCCATTTTACTTGAGGAAATTGCACCAGACATCCATATCCTTTGTGCAATTTTTCATTTTCATCTGTGACCTTTAAAACATTTTTTGGATCCATGAACTTTTAAAAATGTTCCAAATTCATTCATTCCGTAAACTGCCATTAAAAACCGATGGAATGTGCCACTTCAGCACCCCATAGACATGCATGTGGAAGTCAAAAGTAGCAAAAGTAGGTCAGTCCAAACACAATGTCCATGTGGAAAAAAGTATACCTGTTTGACTTTTTGGGCTGGTCTTTGTGCCATGTGGACTTTCATGTGATGATAAGGTAGCATATTCCAATGATTTTTTATGATGATTGACGGAGTGGTTGATTTGGAGCATTTTTAAAAGGTCATATATCCAAAAATTGAGTTTTAATGGTCGCAAATGAAAATGCACTCAAAAATCACAAATCATTGGTGCATTTTACTCATTTTACTTAGTAGCACTTGTTGATATCCGCATCTTTTTAGGGATTTCAGTAACTTAACTAGTACTAGTTTTATTGAAGGCATTATCCCCTTAAAGTGTTCAACTTTTTATCTAGATTTTCTTTTCTAAATCTGGCTGTACTGTATCACTCACCTTCTTCATCCTTTACTTCAGTGGCAGTGCAAACATAACTAAAAAGCACACAAGAAGACACAAGTAAATTATACACTATTACTTTTGGTATGAACTTGTTCTACAATTTTTTATCTGAAGTAGTATCATTCTTCCTGTTCATTGGTTGTCTGAACTCTTTGGAGGGGTATGCAGAAGCACAGAATAAAAATGGTTGCTTGTGCTCTTTGAGTGAGCCCATACTTACTGGGTTTCTTGTGCTTTTGTACTCACACATAAGCCTTAATCTGCTGGCAAAAGGTGATAGAAAATTCAATTGGAAATGAGCTGGCTTGGTTTCATCACGATATATATTGCTGGATTCAAATACTCATCATACAGAGAGGAAATGGTTTAGTTCTTGAATCATGAAAGTAGATTTCTGCTATCCTCCCAAGAGTAGTTCTTGCTTCTCATGAATGACTGACCTTATTTTTCCTCTTCTTGTGCTAATTTTAGGAGTCCTAAGTCTCTTTGCCGCTCTTTTTTGTTGCATAACTTGCTTGGTTCATGTCTGTTTATGTTTTACTCTTAGCAGTGTCATATATGTCATTTTTCCATGGTTGACTCTAAATTTAACAGGAAAAATCACAAGATGGTAAAGTGTTAACTTTTAAACATCAGAAGGTGAATTTATTTGACCTCTAACAATAGGGTTTTTTTTTTTTTTGTAATTTACCCTTTTCTTAATAAATATTTGAGTGGAATGTCTTCTGCACCAGGGATTGTTTGTCAATTGTGACACAAACCGTTCAGCGTGCACCTGCCCACAATCTTTGATTTTGTAAATTTTGAGGAATTTGTTTCAAATACTTTTTGACTCCCTGGTAAGAAAGCACGTGCAAATCTTATTCTTTTTTATTTTCCCACTAGGCATTAAAAATTGAACATATTTTTATTTAAAGCACCATTCTTTTGGTTAATATAAAGGCTTTAAATCTGTTCCTTCTTGTAGGATATTGAACTAAAATTAGTTTTAATTGATTTAATCATCGAAAGCTCGGCATATTCTAAAGCTGTGCTTCAGTTCTGTTTGGATTATAATTTTCCGAAGGCAATGATAGCTTATTTGGCATGTCTGTCATGCTTGTAGATTGGTTTGGAGTATAGTTTTCCTAAAGCAGTGATAGTTTATTTGCATTGTCTGAAATGATTTGGTTGCCAATTCCATCATAAGTAGGGAATGAAATTTGTTATGTTGTTATGGATCTTTTTCTTAACCCTGAGTTTGAAATTTTAAATATATATTGTAAAGTTTTAGGTTGGCAACTTTGGATTTGCCAACCCAAGCCATGACCTTTTTCCGTAGAATTGGCTTATCGATATGAAATTTAAGCATCTGTTTATCTTATTTTGGGAGACATGGCATGACATAGTGCTATAGCACATATGTAATGTGTTAAAACACGCATAAACAAGAGCACAAGCCACTTAAACCATGGCATAGCATAAAACACAGAATCTCAAGTTCTGAGTACTAGGTATCTCTTTATGGATTATTTTGTACAATAAAATCATAGGTTCGAGTGGACATCTATATTATTCAGGCTAATGAAATAACCGAGCCTATCCAATTTGAATTTGTGAATTTGAGCCAATGTGAGCTTTGCTTTTAAATTAATTTTGATAGGATATTTCATATGTGGATTTGAAAGCTCGAAACTTCTTTTGAAAACCTGTGGTCCAATTTTAAAGTTCAACACTCACCTGCTGCAAAGAGCTCTGGCTTCAAATTTTAAGATATTCCGTAATTCAATTCGAAGCTCAGAATACGAATTTTTTTTTTCTTTTTAACATAAAAAAATTGACTGTCACGGATGAATCAATAAATATTAAGTAGGATATAATGTGCAAAATAAAAGCGATATCAAATGTAAGTGGAAAACTTTTTAACGTGGAGAGAAAAATTATTGGACAAACTCAATAAAAATTTATTATAAAAAATAAGTAATTTATAAAGTTCCAATACCCTTAAACATTTTGTCCAAAACTCATTTTTTTTAATAGTTGGTCTAAAAATTCTTTCTTGGAATTTTCAAGATAATTTACTCAAAAAATCTAATTTTTCGTCCTTTTCATACACATTTATGTCAAGCAAAAACTTTTTGTGTTTCTTTAATGCCGCGCCGCTTACCAAAGAAGTGCTCTCAAAATTCTCTCTATTTTATTTGCAATATGCGGGTTTCCTTGAATAGAAAAAACCAAAATATTTTAACCGACTTCTTATAAGTTCTGATTTTCATCCAAACCAATCACATGACTTTATAGCTAATGGACTGACCGACGTCTTCCAACAAAAAGATGTGTTATTTTTTAATAATTTCATGATTATTTATTGGTTTAATAGTCAAATATGACCTCAACGTTTGCCACAAAATGAAATTAAGTTTTCAACGTTTAAATGCATGGAAATCAATCCTCAACGTTACAAAATAATTGAATTAAGAACATTTACGTTAAATCTTTTAATTTCCGTTAAGTTTTATTACTGGTAAGAATAAACGAAAATTAAAAGATTTAACGAAAATGTCCTTAATTCAATTATTTTGTAACGTTGAGAATTGATTTTCATACATTTAAACGTTAAGAACTTAATTCTATTTTGTAACAAACGTTGAGGTCATATTTGACTATTAAGCCTTATTTATTTCATGTTCTTTAGCTATAATTATTTATTTCTTGTTCATTTAAATGTAGAGGTGCTTAACAGGTTGAGCCAACTTGGGATTGGTTCAGAATTGGCTTGGTATAGCTCGACTTGGCCCTAGAACCAATAAAATCGGTTATGGGATCGGCCCAATTCAATCTTGGGTTGCATTAGGCTGGTTTAGCAAACTTTGACCCTATTTTGTTAAGAGTCTGGTCTAGTTCATTTTTTATTTTTTTGTTTTTTTTAAATTTTCTTATAAATTTCATTATTTTCATTTTTTATTATTGTTAAATACTAAATAAATTAATGTTATAAGTATAGAAATGAATAAATATTTTAAAAACATGCTAAATAAATATGTTTTAAGTATAGAAATGAATAAATATTTTAAAAACATGCTAAATAAATATGTTTTCTTAAAAGTAAATGATAAATGAATCAATATTTTAAATACAAAATGACAAGTTTAATTTTATTTCATATGATAAATGATTAATGATAAATTTAACAATTTTTCAATTGTAATAAATAAGTTTGACTTTATCAACAAAATAAAAAATTTTAAAAGTATTATAATTTTTTAAATAATAATTTTATTAAATAAATTATAATAACTTTATTTATTATAATAGTAGCTTTATTAGATAATAACTTAATCTTTATTACAATAACTTTATTAGATAAAAATATATTAAATAAATCATTATTTTTTTAAAAATTAATAATGAAATTTAGAAAAAATTAAAAAACACTAAAGTTAAAAAGACCATAAAAATATAAAAATAATACAAGTTAATAGCCCAGTTCGATCCGAGAACCAACTTTCTGATTCACAAGGCCGGACCGATCTCTTATGAGCCTTTTCTGGCTCAACCCGACTTGTCTTAGTATTTAAACTGGGCCAAATCGATTTTATTCATTATTGGGCCGAAACCGATTTACTCCGCTCAAAATCCATTTGATCCAGCCCCTTAATAGCTTAGTTGATAGGTTCGCTTTTTTATTAGACCTAGTAATATTAGATAAAACACAATTATCATCATCATCATCATCATCATCAGAGCCTTTATCCCAATAGATTGGGGTAGGCTATATGAACCAATATCTAAAATCACGTTAGATCTTCCATATGTATTCTTTGCCTCCATAAATTCCTATTCAAGGCCATTTGCTCATCTAATCCTAAAACCTTCATGTCTTTCCAAACTACTTCCTTCCAAGTCTTTTTAGGTCTTCCTCTAGTCTTAACCCTTCTCTCAACATTCATAGCCTCTATTCTCCTAACTGGAGCATCTACAGGTCTACGTCTTACATGTCCAAACCAACGTAAACGATTTTCACACATTTTGTCTTCGATAGGTACCACTCCAATCATCTTACGGATATCATCATTTCTCATTCTATCCTTTCTTGTATATCCACATATCCACCGTAACATTCTCATTTCCGTTACACTCATTTTTTGTGTATGTAGCCGCTTAGTCGCCCAACATTCACTACCATATAACAATGTTGGTCTAACAACTGTCCTATAAAACTTGCCTTTCAACCATGTAGGAATTCCTTTATCGCACAACACACCTGTAGCACTTCTCCACTTACTCCATCCAGCCTGAATCCTATAGGTCACATCACCATCAATCTCTCCATCCATCTGTACTATTGATCCCAAGTATCGAAAATGATCCCGCTTAGGTATCGCCACCCCATCTAACTTCACTACATCATGCTCTTCCAGTCGGTTAGAACTAAATTTATACTCCATGTATTCAGTCTTCACTCTGCTTAGTTTAAATCCTTTTGATTCCAACGTTTGTCTCCATAATTCCAACTTTGTATTGATCTCCGCTCTAGTTTCCGCACATAGGACAATATCATCTGCAAATATCATACACCAAGGCACCTTATCCTGGATGGATTTTGTTAGTTCGTCCATAACTACCGCAAACAAGAATGGACTCAACGCTGACCCTTGGTGTAATCCCACCGTGATAGGAAACTCATTTGTTTGCCCCCCACCTGTCCTCACATGTGTCCTTGCATCTCTATACATGTCCTTAATTAGTTTAATATATTTCAAAGGAACTCTTTTCTTCATTAAGGACCACCATAGTACCTCCCTAGGCACTTTATCATATGCTTTCTCCAAATCTATAAAGACCATATGGAGATCTTTACCCATTACTCGAAAGCGCTCCATAAGTTGTCTCAGCAAATGTATTGCCTCCATAGTTGATCGACCCGGCATAAAACCAAATTGATTCTCCGATATCTCTACATTCTTTCTTAATCTCCGTTCTATCACTCTCTCCCATAGTTTCATCGTGTGACTCATTAATTTTATGCCTCGGTAGTTGGAGCAACTTTGAATATCTCCCTTGTTCTTATATAAAGGTACTAAGACACTCTTCCTCCATTCCTCTGGCATTTTGTTAGTGTGCCAAATCTTATTAAATAGATTTGTCAACCACCTAACTCCTACATCTCCAAGGCATTTCCAAACTTCAATTGGGATGTCATCAGGTCCAATAGCTTTTCCATTTTTCATCATCTTTAGTGCCTCTTTTACCTCTGTCTCTTGGATTCTACGCATAAAGCATCGATTTAAATCCTTGAGAGGCACCGAAATATTATCCAAAACTTTATTTTGTCCGTTATTAAATAATTTGTTAAAATAATCTCGCCACCTGTCCTTAATGTCATTATCTTTAACGAGATTTCTTTGATGCTCATCCTTAATACATTTCACGACTCCTAGGTCGCGACTCCTCCTTTCTCTTGCTCGCGCCAATCTGTATATCCTTTTCTCTCCCTCCTTTGTGTTCAACTTGTCGTAAATCTCTTTCGCAACGTTCGTCTTAGCTTCTGCCACAGCCTTCTTTGCCTCCTTTCTTGCTACCTTATATTCTGAAAAACTCTCTTCTGTATTGTTCTTCTTCAAAGCCTTGTAACGCTCTCGCTTAGTCTTTATAGCATCTTTTACTGCTGCAGTCCACCATGTTGCGTCCTTTCCAGTCGGCACTCTTCCGTTTGATACTCCTAATGTCTCTTTGCCTACCTCCCGAATGCATTTTGCCATCTTATTCCACATTACATTTGGGTTCTCTTCTGTTGTCCAAGCCTCTTTTTGAATCCAACTATCTCTACATGTTGTATGGCAATCTTCTTTTAGCTTCCACCATCGAATCCGTTCAATTCCTTTTTGTTGGTTCCTTCGATGTCGTCTATCTATCTTCATATCTAGAACTAAGAGTCTATGTTGCGCGGTAACACTCTCACCTGGGATAACCTTACAATCCAAACATCTATGTCTATCCCTACTCCTAGTTAAAAAGAAATCTATCTGACTTGCTCTTGGTCCACTTCTAAAGGTTATAAGATGAGAATCTCTCTTCTTAAACAATGTATTTGCTAGGATTAGGTCATAAGATAAAGCAAAATTTAAGATAGCATCTCCTCCCTCGTTTCTTACACCATAACTAAAACCCCCATGTACTCTCTCAAAACCCTCTCTACTTGTACCTACATGTCCATTAAGATCACCGCCAATAAAAAGGTTTTCTCCTATGGGTACTTCTTGTACTACCTTATCTAAATTCTCCCAAAACTGTCGTTTACTAACCTCATCAAGTCCTATCTGGGGTGCATACACGCTAATGACATTCAACACCTCTTCTCCTAAAACTAGTTTAACCAAAATAATCCTATCCCCTTGTCTCTTAATCTGTACAACATCCTTATGGTACTCTTTATCTATAATGATACCTACTCCATTTCGGTCTCTATCTTTCCCTGTGTACCAAAGCTTATACTGCCAAGGTGCTATCTCTCTAGCCTTTTCCCCAACCCATTTGGTCTCCTGGAGACACAAGATGTTAACCCTCCTCCTACTCATAACCTCACAAATCTCACCTAACTTACCACTAAGCGTACCTATATTCCAAGATCCTAACCTAAGCTTATGGTTATGGACTAACTTCTTTACCCACTCCCGTCCATTATGGTGTGGGAACCTTTGCCTATTTAACACCACATCCAGGCGTCGATGTGGCGCGTCACTTCCGGGCGACGACCTAGCAACCCTTGCCCACTTTTCACTACACCCGGGTTTCGATGCAGCGCGTCGCTGTGTAGGGGACGCCCCAACGATGTTTTGATATTGGTTCATTTCATGAGATTGGACTAGTTTTTAAGGCTGGTTGTCCAAACCTACCGCCACGAATAAAATATACAAATATGATACGAGCTAAAATTAAGTAAAAATTATATATAAATATGATAAAATTTTAATACAAAATTTTTATATTTTATATGAAATGAATACAATTTTATATAACATAAATATAAGTTATAAACACAAATTATAAATAGGAACAACATATTCTATTTTTTACTATTGATTTCCCATTCATTTTACCTACTTAATTTGATTTGATTGAATTTGTTTTAATTGAACCTTTTTGATTGACTTCACTACGGACATGTTGGCGTGGCGTGTTCTTTTTTTCTTTTTTTTTGCACAGAAGACGGGATAATTTATTTAACTAATGTGGAGTGTTCTTGCAGGCATGTACTGACTCGTTTATTTGCTACGTATAGAGGTTTGTTTCAGCGGTTCACTTCTTCTGTTTTTTTCTTTGTGTGTGTGAAAGCTGTTTACTTCTTCAGTTTGCACTTGAATTGATTGTTTGTCTTAATTATTGTTTTAATTTTATTTAGATCGAAATAATAAATAGTAAAATATTTTTAAGAATAACGATTATAAGATTCGAATTATATTCAAATTCTTAAAAAAAAATTTATTTTCATTTCTTTTAATTACTTATTGATGTCTTAATTGTTGATTTTGTTTGCAAGTAAATGTAACATATGTTTCAGTGCTTTATTTGTTAATTTATTTATTTGTAATTTTTTTAAAAAATGAGAGAAGCATTGAATTGGATTCATAATTATTAAACTTATAAAAAAAAGTTTTATAATATTAAAATTATAAAATCAATTTGTAAGTTAAAATTTATTTTATGAATTAAACAACAACAATAAAATTTTAATTTAAGTAAATTTTTTTTTCCTATAATGAGATTTTAGGAAAGAAAAAAACTAAATGCACTTTTCTTTTTCCTTTTCACATCTCACAAAATGCACCGCTTTATTGTCGTTTCATGTGAAAAGAAAACATGGGATGCATTTAGTTACTTTGTAAGGGAATCACATATAAGTTATAACTATTCCTTAATAATACTTAGGTGCCAATGAAACTTTAGTTTAGTAATAAGAAAAAGACCCTAAGACCTTAATGAGTAAAGAAGTTTTAGATTCAAATCTTATCAAACGTGTATCGAAAGTACTAGAATATTCAACTAACTTTCTTTAGACATAACGATTTTTTATTTATTTTATTTTCATATTTTTTCAGTCCAATTTTATTAAAAATAAAATAATAGATTATAAACAAAAAATGTATATAAGAATTTTCTTGCAATGTTAGAATTTTCAAAAATCACAAATAGTAATTTCTTAACAATTTTTAGGTGAGGATAAAAATCTTTAAATGTTGCCGGAAGTATCAAAATATTTAAGAGATTTTCTTCTAACATAAGAATTATTTATTTATTTTTTGGACAATTTGTTTTAAATAAACAAAATAATAAGTTATTAACAAATAAGAAAAATTGAGATTTTCTTTTGATGGGATGTTATGAAAATCACAAGTAGTGATTTTTAAGAAGAGTTCACTAAATAATCAAGGAATTGGAATACTTAATGCATTTTTTCAATGACATAGATTCTTGTTTAAAATAAAAAAATGAATAAAGTTTATTTTAAAAAAAATCACAATAAAAATACATATAACATATGCATAGTAAGCAATCACTTGATTAAAAAAAATGTAAATCTTCTGAAAATAAGATTCTATAAAAATTGCAAGTAACAATTTTTAAGAAATCTCTAAGTGAGAAAATTATTTTAACTTCCATAAAAAGTATTGGAGTATTTTGGTATAATTTTTCAATTAAAAAGATTTTCATTTCTTTTCAAAAAATAAATTTTAACTTTTTTAAATAAAAATAAAAAATTTTGAAAAAAAACACAAAAATCAGTCACAATAAAAAAGAAATTATCTTTAAATATTAAACTAAGAACATTTTTGTTAAGCTTTAAAGATAACATATGGTTTTTGCTCAAAAAAAAAAAAGAGATAACATATGGTTTTATAATATTATTTTTTAACAGGCGTTGTAGGAGTAGATTATCCTTTTTCACCCGTAATCATATTTTCAAACCCAAACTTTATTTTCGCAGATTAAAAATAGTTTCATTTAATAAAATTTAATTAAATTTAATATTTTATTAAGAAGATAAGCTTTTTAAGATAATCGATTACATTTAGTCAAAAAATGTTGATGGGACTATTTTTCTGTGTATGTTTCCAAAATTGTTGAACTGTCAAATTCTTGAACAAAATGTTTACGAAAGTTCGGATTTTAGACTTTTAGAATTACAGCGTTGAAAGTGAGAGTAATTGATAAAGATTTTTTACTAGAATTGAATGTGACTTTTTTTTTTGTGCAAAAAATTTAATATGACTTGAGATGAATAAAAAAGGGTTAATGTATCATTTAACACATGAACTATATCACTTTTATCACTTTGATACTTAAAGAATTTTTGTTATCACTTTGATACTTAAACTTTATTTCTGTCACATACTTTGATACCTAAGACTAACATCGTTAGAAAATAATGACGTGGCATGAAACGCCCAATCAGAACTTGACATGTGGCACCATGCCATTATTATTTTTTTAGAAAAATATTTAAGAACTTTTAAAAATAGGTAAAAATATTTTTAAAATATTAAAAAAATTTTAAAAATAAGAAAAAATATTTAAAATATACAATTTCTTTTCAATTTTTCTCACTCGTTTCTCTCTCTAGCTTGAAATTCTCTACTTCTCTATGAAAAAACTCAAGAATACTCCAATAAACCTAGACTTAAACCCAGAAAACTAGCTTTAAACTGTAAATTGATATTCCATCAAACAAGTATAGAAACAAAGCAAGAGATCATAAGCATCACTACTACAAGCACAAAGCGTTAATATCAAACCATAAAAGCCAAAATACATATCAGCAACCCTCAATATCAAACCCCAAAACAATTGAGCTGCCTAGATAGGCCATTCAGAAAGCATCGACGTAATGGGAAAATGCTTCAGCCCACTTGAACCTTGCAATTTGATTCAGACATAACATCAAACACCTCACCAGCAACAATGATCCAAAAAAAAAATTCTTAGTTGAAATTGCCTAAGAACAGAGTAACCCAATAAATCATTTACCATAAAACATCTAAACAATTAAACTGAGACCCTCAAACCCAAATTCAATATTTTTTTTTCCAAATCTAAATACATTAAAAAAAGAAGCAAAGTACATACATTCCCTTTTCAGGGAAGCATCAGTAGCAAAAAAAAAAAATCGAGAGAAAAGGTAGGAGAAGGGGAGAAGGAGAGGAAGAGAGGAGAGGGACAGAAAAAAAACTAGTCGATTGATTATATGGGTGGCAGTCTTGAGCAGATTGACACCGATCTGCTTGGTCTTGAACAGATCAGCCTCGATTTGTTGAAGCCAGTCGCCGACGACTTCTGTCACGACCCGAAGGCCGTGACTTTCCTTTATACTCATACTTTTCTTAGTCTACAAATTTATGGACTAAATTTTTCTTTTTCATTTTAAGGTTTGTATTCGGTGTCAGTGTAGTTACTATACTATCTCGGTGACCTATAGTTATTCCATTTAAATATTTAACAACCACGGAAACGATTCTTAGTTACATCCCGACTTGTTAAACAGAATATGCACTGTGCTTCAATTTAAGTCTTACATGTAAACAAGTAATTTATAAGAAACATATACCTCAGAAGACTAGTACCAAGTCCATATACAGTCTCCGATGCCCACTGAGCAGCTCACATGGCAGATGTTAACTTCAATAATCTGAAAGAGATGAAATTTAGTGGGGTGAGCAAAACCACGGCTCAGTAAGATACTAATATAAATACAAGAGTAGGATTACACTGTCTTAATCTGCAATGCTTAAAACTTGCAAATTTGCAATCACAGTTAATCCTTTCTCATCGATAACATATCATTATCTCATTTCTTGTCATCTGTCTATCACTTATACTTTTAAAATTATCATCATAATCACTTTTCATTCTTCTTGTCCTTACACTATAGTGCATCACACAACAATCTGTCGTATCCAAATTGAATGTCATATACTATTAGTCTATATTTTCCTCTATCTCGGAGTACATCATGTCCAATTGAAGCACCATATCAATTCACTTTATATTTCATAATCGTACTCCTGTAATTTGTCATCTCATATCACTTTTCCTTATAGAGAAATCATGATCACCACAGTGTAAGTTCACAATTCTCTTCATATCTATCATATGTTCATGTATCATATCATGTCATCATCTAGATGAAATATCATTTATGTCGAGTCATGACATTTATCATGAAACTCGTGTATGAAGCATATTATCATGTCAAGGTTTAATATGCAATTATGTAACTTTACTGTATAAACCGGCTATCATCTCTAATCGTGTCATATGTACTTTAGAACATGCTCCACGTATGAATTTTCAATTCATTCAAGTCTACCTTTATGGCACGATAAAAACATGTTCAATTTCAATTCATGTATTCATTTTCAGGGCATGTCTAAAACATGTGCAGTTTTAAAACATTTTTTTCATATACTATAAATCATATCAGGTTTAGAGTTCATATCAAATCAGTCTATACTCTAAACCGCATGTCATTTCAAATTCGACACAAAATCTTATATAAATCATGTAAGTGTCGAAATCATTTATCATATACTTTTAAAACATATTCTGTAAATCATATCAGGTCTAGAGTTCATATCAAATCAAACTATACTCTAGACCACATATCATGTCATGTTCGACACAAAATCACATATAAATCATATAAGTGTCGAAATCATATCTCATGGACTTTTAAAACATGTTTAAAACATGTACTGTTTCAAAACATATTTCATTTCAAATCTGTTTCATGTACAGTATAAATCATGTCAAGTCTAGAGTTCATATCAATAAAATCATACTCTAGACTTCATATCATATCGGTTAGAGACTAGGCTAGATCCCTATCATCTCTATCAATAAAGACTTAAATCACTGTAGCTAGCAGTGAATCATATCATCGTCCCCTGGAAACCAACTAGGGCGCTATCTATGGCCATAGACCTCATCTCTCTCAGCCCCACTGATCAGGCGTGACTGAGACCTGTCCACGACTATTGTCGGACAAGCATCTCTCTGCCTAATGAGCAAAGCTCCAATTAGGCGGTTTCCACTATGCTTTATTGAGTTTCATTCTTTTAGGGTGCCTACAGTCTCATAAAACATTTAAATCTATAGCTTTCTTTTCAATATCATGTAAAGCATATGGTAAAATTCTGTATGAGACTTCATATATCAAAATATATATATATCTACCATATACTTTCATTTCAAAACAAATCAATACTTTTTAGTATTCATATAAACATTATTAAAATGTTTCAAGTTGCAAGAAGGCATGCTTAATTGCGATGCTATAAAACATTTCAGTATGCAACTTCAGTAATATTTTCCTCTAATATAGTGGAGAAATTCATTTACATTCATCACCATCAATCATTCGCTTTCGAGACTCTCTTTCTGTAAAATCAGTAATTCAATTTTCAAATCATTCAATATTCAATTATTCAGTACTCTAATTGTTCAATAATCAGATCACTTGGTATTCAAACCATTCAGTATTCAATATCCTTTTTCGATAATTATCGACTATAATAATTATTTGTACATTTTATTATCGATACTAGAACCACATCATCAGTGTGAATCCTCTTAGTATCTATGTGTATCTAAATATCATGTTTCCATATAACCATCAAGATACTGAAATTATGAATTACTAATATCCTCATTCGATATCTATTTCAGAGTCGACATCGAGGATCATAGAACCACAAGATCAATAATCGCTTATCAAATCCATTTATGGTTTGACCTATTGGTACATATTCAGAATTTTCGACTTGCGGTTCAATTTCATTCACTATCAAAAATCATATCACAATCCTCAATTCACTTTTCATATGGCCTATAGAATGTAATATCATGCTAGAATTATCTGTAAAACTCCTCAATTCAATTTTTTGATTGGCAATTTACCACTAAAAACAAATTTGCCAATTTCCACTATCAATAGTGTTTCAATCGTTTAAGTCACCTTGCGACTATCCACATTATTGCAAAAATCTCAGTTCATACTACTAAGACGGTCCATTTATTTGAATTTATCAATCCTATAATCGTCACTCGATTGATAATTCCGCAATTCTATCAATCGACCATCTAAATCACAACTTCGATCTTTTTTTTCTCTTTTAAGTTGTAACATATAACTATCATCACCTTTATCTGTGATTTGTCAAATAAATAATTTCACCTCAATCTCAACTTGATACCATTTATGATATTAAAATCACTTGATTTATCAATTCTATAATGTTTAGACCATATAATTCATCACATTATCGTTTTCAATAATCTATCTTCCCATCGATTTCAATATCAAACTCTTCAGTAATACCATATAATCCTTTTAATATTTATTTCCAATAATTATCTCCAAGATTCAATTTATGTGAGAAACTTAATCTTTTTCCTCAGATATTTTCCTAAAAATTTCGGCAGCATAACGGCTTAATTTTCCCTAACCTCCTGCAAGGGAAACACAATTTATACTTGCAGCCGTTGATTCTCACCAATTTTACCTCTTACTAAGACCCCCACCATCAGTTGTGGGTCCTCTTAGCATTTTTAGCAAATCAATTTAAATCGATGCATCATATAAAAATCACAATTCCATTTAAAATCAATTAAATAAATGCATCATATATAAAATCATAATTCCCACATACAATATAAAGCTACTAATGCTTTATAAAAGTATCTTACCTATTCGCCAAGCTTAGTGTACCTTCCGATTTCCGAGCCTTGCCGAACTCCACCATTCGTCTCATTTTCGTTTGCTACAATTTCAAAAATTGACATATATTTTCATTTAGAAAATAATCCAAGAATTTCTACTAAATTCCAGACATAGAGCGAAAAAGGCTTTTAATTTTCCTTACCCATCTCTTCCTCTTCTTCTTCTTCCTTTTTCTTTTCCTTTTTCTTTTTCTTTTTCTTTTCTTTTCTCCTTTTTTCTTTTCTTTTCTTTTCTTTTCTTTTTTTTTTTTCTGAACCGGGTCGGACCGGGTCAGGCGGGTCGGATCGGGTCGGACCGGGTCAGGCGGGTCGGATCGGGTCGGACCGAGTCAGGCGGGTCGGATCGGGTCAGACCGGGTCCGGCGGGTCGGATCGGGTCGGACCGAGTCAGGCGGGTCGGATCAGGTCAGACCGGTTCAATCTTCTGCTGGCCGGTTCGGTCACCGGCGGCCACCCATTCCGGCGGTTCGGCCACCCAGCAGCTTGCCGAGGTTGCCACGAAGCTGGATCTGGTCTCGGTTTCTCGATCGACGGCGCCGACGGTAGCAGATCTGGGACGGGCGGCGGCGGCTCCTTCTCTCTTTTCTTCCTCTCTTTTCTCGCCGTTTTCTTCACCGTCGGGCGTTCCTCCCTGCAGATCTGGCTTCACCGAGGCTTCGCAAGGCGGCGGCGACCGGTGGATCGGTCGGCGTTGCCTCCTTTCCTTTTTCCTTCTTCTTTCGGTTTTCCTTCCTCCTGCTTCGGTCTCCGCCCAATTTTTCTTTCCTTTCCGCCTCGCGCCGTCACCGCTTGCTTCTTCTCCGCCGGTGACGTCGCTCCTCCCTTCCCCTTTCTCCTTTGGCCAGCGAGCATTGGCTGGCTCCTCTTGGAAATCCCTCCTCTGTTGTAAACAGAGGGGGAAATGGGTGGGAATCGGGATACCCGATTCCCGCCCGTTTTCTATTTATTTTTTTTTAATAATTATATTTATATATTTATAAATATAATTATTAATTAATAATAACATATATACACATTTCTAATTTTCTCAAATTTTTGGATTTCTTGGTATTCAATTAAATTTCTCCATTTTCTTATTTAATTTGGATTTCCATTTATCCAAATTAAATTTCCTCCTTCATTTCTTATTTCCAAATTTAATTTTCCTTTTTATTTCTTATTTAATTTGGATTTCACTTTGTCCAAATTAAATTTTTCGGATACCTTATATTTATTTAGAAAATTCTTGGTCTTCACAACTTCTCCCTTCTTTTTCTCCTTCCCATTCTTTCCCCCCTTCTCTCCTCTTAATTCTCTATTTCTCTCTCCCGATACTTTCTTTTATTTTTTATTTTAAAGATAAAAGAAAATTTTATATTTTATTTAAAAAAGAATTTTTTTAATTTTTATATGATGTGGTATGGACCCATTAATAATGTGACATGTTTGACACACGTCACTACTTAATTGGTTAATTTATGCCACATAAGCATGGTCAGTAACGGCGTTAGTCTCAGGTACTCAACTGTCTGACAGAATTGAAATTTAGATACCAAAGTAATAATAAAAATTCAATAAGTACCAAAGTGATAAAAGTGATATAGTTTAAGGGCTAAATAATAAATTAACCCAATACAGTCCAAGACTACTAGCCTAAGCCCTGAGGAAATCCTTCACCACAAAAGCAGATTTATTAAAATCAGAAAAAATGGATGATACTTATTTTTAGTTGTCAATTGAAAAAAAAATTCTAGATACTTCACAAAAGAGAAGAACGTTTTTTAGTAAAAAATAAAATAAAATTCCTTCATCGGTAGATGTAAAAACATAGCAAATAATACCTAGTAATTTTTAGATTCCTTTGGTTCATATTTTTGTTTTTTGAAATTTTTATTTATCTTTTTTTTTATTTTTTTATTTTCCAGTTTTGTTAAATGATAACATAAATACCAAATTCATTAAGGACCGTTAATAGAAATGTTCACTTATATAGATGTAAAATTAATTTAGTTTTACATATTTTATATTTTTTAGATGATTATATTTTTTATTGAATTTTCATGTAAATCATGCATGTTAAGTTTTAAGTTAATCGAAAATATCTAATTATTTATTTGATAATAAAAAATTTTCAACCGTTAAACATCATCATATTCAAAGCTTTTATCCCAATATTAAGGTAGGCTACATTAATTAATATATGAACTCTCGTTAAATCGTCAAAATAAATTCTTCTTCTCCATTCATTCCTATCCAAGGGATGTGTTCCTTCAATTCTTGTGCAGCCATATTTTTCAGAATTATTTCATTCCAAGTCTTTTTTGATTTTTTTGTAGTCTTAATCCTTTTTACATCATTCATAGCTTCCATTTCTTAATTGGAGTGTTCATAGGTTAACATCGTATATGTCCAAACTAACATGAATAACTTTCGCTCATTTTATCTTTAATAAATACCATTCCAACCTTCTCATAAATGTTTTTCATTTTCCATTTTATTTTTTTCGTATATCCTCACATATTAATAATTCCATATTCACATTGTGAACATTGCTTATCAATTATCATTTTTATTTTGTTAATACATTCATATTCCTTTTAATATTACTAAAAAAACCCATATTTGAATGTTTCTTTTATAATTTAGTAGGAGAAAAAATAAAAAAAATCAGATTTGTTTGTAATAATTTAACTTATTTTTTGACATTTTTAATACGAACAAAATATAGTAATTATTAAGGGGTCGTCTGGGATTGTTGTGTGTTTTGTGTCTTATATTTTTGTAAATTTTGTTTTGTTTTATTTTCATTTTTTTTTCAATTTATTGAATTTGAAAACATGTTTGGATAGAATGTTTTTATTGCCAAATTTGATAAATTGATAGAAGTGAGTGAAGGTAGTAAAAGTTTTGGAGTAAAAGTTGGTATATGTTTGAAACGTATCAATCGCGAGCTCAAAACAATGTTTTTTATTTTTGTCATTAAAATGAACTATCGTAGCCGCACGGATGAACAGTACCCTTGCGGTTGCAGTAACAAAATTGTTTCCAAATTTATGGAAACACCAATTTTCTATTTTGTAAAATTTTCAAAACGTTGTCTTTTCTTTTCACTTTTTGGAAACAAAAACACAACTAACAAACATAATTTTACTTTCATTTCTAAAAATATAGAAAACAAAAACATAAACACAAAACTAAAACAATCCCAAGCACCCTCTAAAATTTTAAGTACATTGCTAACTATAATATTTATTTTTGAAAAGTGCAGTCCCACCCTGAATCTGTCTTTGGCTATTTTTTAAATATTATCTGTTCTAATGATTATGAAGCCAAAAAAAAAGCTTATTCTTTTTTTTTTTTGAAAATAATGGAGATTGTCTCATTCAATCAACTTGTGAATTCGGACTACAAAAATATGTTGGTACAAAGTAGGGGTGTAATTGAGTCAAGTTGAGATGATCTAATATTAGGCTCGAGCTCGACTCGACTTGAAAAAAAGAGACTCGAAGCTCAATTCTAGCTCAGTCTAGCTTGTCGAGCTTGGTATTTGAAGCTTAAGCTTGACTCAACAAAATACTCCAACTGCTCAATCTCGACTTGATACGTTTGAATTAGACTCAACAAGCTTGATTTGTTAATTTTTAACTATATATTTTGAAAGTAAATTGGTAAATTAATAATAAAATATTAAAAATATATATTAAAAAAATTTGATAAGACTCGCAAGTCGCTCGAGTCGAAAAGTTCGAACTTGATTCGACTTGTTATTCAAATAGCTCGAGCTCAAGCTCAACTTGAAAATAAACGAGTTAAACTCGAGTAATCGTCGAATCAAACTCATATATTTCATGAGTAACTTGACTCATTTACATCCTAGTATGAAGTTTAACCAAAACCTATTTTTGTTTATCTCACATTTTAATCTAGTTAAATAATGAACAAACTAGTTTTGATTCTTGCTTACAAATCCATGCACACAGTTGTTGGATTTGTCTACCCAGCAGCCTGATATCCTCTAACAATGCTCTTCTTTCCCAATATGACTTCTCTTCAAAGCTAATTTCATCTATTACTCTCTTGTAGTCGCTTTGCAAATGAACCATTTGAGCAACATTTTCCTTTCTCGTTAGTGTACTATGTGCAAGTGTCACATCGCCGCATCCCGCCACATCAGGTCTTGAGGTTGAGAGTGTGTGAGAGCAAAACTAACGGCTACAGGGGGGACACATTGAGGGCTTTCGTACTCTGTTGCCTGACACTGTCTCTTGTAAATAGCCATCCTAGGTTACAATAGAGTCAGTTATTGTCTGTACTGATAGCCTAAGAGCCATACACTTGGCTACATGATAGCCGTTTATTCTTTAGGGAGCTTGTATATATAAAGGGGCGACCTCTCCTTCCTTTTAGAGAGGTGTACAATATACTTTCACAGAGAAATATACAAACTTTCCTCAGCTTCTGTCGTCTTTCTACTTTCCGTTTCTGCTGCTTCCCTGCATGTTTGCTGTGTAAGTGAGTGTTGAAGGTTGACTTGGACGTGAAGTGGTCGGAAGAACCTCACCCAAGGCCGCATGTGTTAAGTTAAAGTGATTGGGACGTGATAGTTGGTATCAGAGCAGGTCACGCAGCAGCTATTGAAGCAGACGAAATGGCCAGTTCAGAGGCGTCATAGTAACCTGAAGTACAAGAGCCACAAGAGGAACATAGCAAGGGCAAGAAGGGTGTAACTTTGAGGGAAGTAGAAGCAGCCCTCAAGATGCGCCTGGCCAAGGTGGAGTTGGCCATAGCCGAAATCCAAGATGGGTTAGAGGATCGCCTGGAGGAGGTATCCTCGTCGGTTAAGGAGTTCAAGGAGGAGGTACAAAAAAGGTGGATGAGATGCGAGAGAAGATTGACGAGGAAGTAGAACAGCTCAATCAAAAAAGCTCGACGTTGGAGGCTGTGGTCATAGCTCTACAAGCGGAGATGGAGGAGCTCAAGAAGAAGCTCGTCGCTTGTGAAGGTGCTGTCGGGAGAGGCCTTTTGGCCATGGCACCTAGAGTGAGATTGGAGGTTCCCAAGCCAAAGGAGTTTAAGGGGGCTCGTTTAGCCAATGACGTGGATAATTTCTTATGTGGAATGGAATAGTACTTTCGAGCCATGAGCATCGAGGAGGATGCCACCAAGGTTAGTACCACTTCTATTTACCTTACTAATTTTGCCCTTCTGTGTTGGCGTAGACGATATGAGGACGCCAGGCGAGGAGGAATGGCGATCGGAACATGGGAGATGTTCCAAAGGGAATTTAAATAGCAGTTCTACCCGGAGTATGCTGCTGAGGAGGCCCAAGCCAAGTTGAGACGGTTATCACAGTAGGCTGAAGTTCGGGAATATGTGCGGGAGTTTCAGGAGCTGATGCTGCAGATCCCTACGCTTGGCGAAGAAGAAGCTTTCTTCTCGTTCATGGATGGTCTGAAACCATGGGCGAAACAAGAGTTGAAGAGAATGGGCGTCCAGGACCTAAATAAGGCGATCACTTCCGCAGAAGCCCTAGTAGAGTTCAAGAGGAGGGACAAACCCGAGGTCGCCAAGTCTAGGTTCAAGGCTAAAGATGAGGGAGCCAGAGTGGTGAGCGGAGCCAAATGGGCGAGCAGCAGCAAACCCCGCTTCACAAAATGGAAGTCCTCCAGAGACGAGGAAAAAGGGAAAGAACGAACTGAGAATAGGCGAGCAGATCATGGCGAGCAGACAGAAAGGGGACCAATGAGTGTTTTCTGTGTGATGGTTCGCACTGAGTTCGAGATTGCCCCAACCGAGGGAAATTGGTCGCCATCGCCTTAGGGCAAAGTGAGGCTGATCGGGAAGCCTTAAAGTTGGGCTCGATGATATTGAATGTCGTAGGGACCAAGAGAGGTCGCCCAAGAAAGGGACTCATGTTCACGGATGTACATATCGCTGGCGAACGACTGACCGCCCTAGTTGATACTGGAGCTTCAGACTTGTTTTTGTCTGATAGGGCAGCAAGGAAGTTGGGGATCAGGGTGGATAAGGAGGCAAGCTACATCAAGACAGTGAATTCTAAGGAGGCACCGATCACTGGCATAGCTCGAGAAGTGGAGGTATAGATCGACGAGTGGAAATGTCGAGAGTCTATTGAGGTATTTTCTATCGATGACTATGATCTTGTGGTTGGCTTAGACTTTCTTGATAGGATTAATCCCTTGACTTTTCCTTTTGCCGACTACATATGTATCCTTGATCATCGGTGCCAATGCCTTGTCCTGGTAAGGTGAGAGACAGGGTCGGGATCAAAGGTGATATCTGCCATCTAGGTCGCCAAGGGAGTTCGCTAAGAGGCAAGCACATATTTGGCAGCTATTAAGGTAGAGGAAGCCTAAGTTATCACCAATGACACCCCAGCTGAAGTGTTAGATGTGTTGGATGACTTCAGGGATGTGATGCCGCCAAAGCTACCCAAGAAGCTTCCACATAAGAGGGAGGTGGATCATAAGATAGAGCTGGTGTCAAACGCCCAACCACCAGCAAGGGCTCCGTACAGAATGGCCCCGCCTGAGTTGGAAGAATTGAGAAAGCAACTCAGGGAGCTTTTAGACGCAGGTTTTATCAGACCATCAAAGGCTCCATTCGGCGTGCCAGTCTTGTTTCAATGGAAGCATGATGGGTCACTGAGAATGTGTATTGATTACCGAGCGCTGAACAAGCTGATTGTAAAGAACAAGTACTCGATCCCACTTATTGCCGATCTGTTCGACCAATTGGTATATGTAAGGTGGTTCTCCAAGCTGGATTTGAGGTCGGGGTACTATCAAGTGAGGATGGCAGAGGGAGATGAGCCTAAGGCTGCATGTGTGACTAGATATGGGGCGTATGAATTCATGGTAATGCCCTTCAGGTTGACCAATGCTCCGGCGACCTTCTGCACTCTCATGAACAAGGTACTGCAACCGTTCCTTTATCAATTTGTTGTTGTATACCTTGACGATATTGTGATTTATAGCCGGACGTTGGAAGAACATGTGGGCACCTTCGGCAAGTGTTTCAAGTTTTAAGGGAGAACGAGCTGTTTGTGAAAAAGGAGAAGTGCTCGTTCGCCCAACGTGAGGTCTCCTTTCTTGGTCATATAATAGGAGAAGGCCTGATCCGAATGAATGTGGACAAAGTTTGGGCGATCCAAGAGTGGGAGCCGCCCACAAAAGTTACCGAGCTAAGATCCTTAATGGGGTTCGCCAATTACTATCGGTGATTTATCAAAGGGTATTCGGGAATTGCAACACCCTTGACCGACCTGCTGAAAAAGAGTCAAAGTTGGGATTGGAATCAGAAGTGCCAAAGGGCTTTTGAAAGGTTGAAGCAAGCAGTGACTGAAGAGCCAGTCCTAGCTCTCCCCGACCACAACAAGCTGTTTGAGGTACACACTGATGCCTCTGACTTTGCCATTAGGGGTGTGTTGATGCAGGGAGGCCACCCGATCGCCTTTGAAAGTAGGAAGCTAAATGACACGGAGAGGCGATATACAGTCCAAGAGAAATAGATGACAGCCGTAGTGCATTGCCTTCGTACTTGGAGACATTATCTGCTGGGTGCTAAGTTTGTTGTGTTGACAGATAATGTGGTGACTAGTTATTTCCAGTCACAGAAGAAGTTATTGTCCAAACAGGCTCGTTGGTAGGATTTCTTGGGGGAGTTTGATTTCACTATGGCATACAAACCTGGGTGAGTTAATGTGGTTGTCGATACCCTCAGTCGAAAAGCAGAGCTCGCCGCAATTAGTAGGCCAGAGGGGTCTACATTGGCGAGGATCAAGGAAAGACTGGCACAAGATCCTACAGCCAAAGCATTGATGGAACAGGCCAAGGAAGGGAAGACTCGAAGATTTTGGTGCGAGAATGACCTACTATACACCAAGGGGAACCGCCTCTATGTTCCCCACTTTAGGCGACTAAGGAGAGAGATCATGCGGGAGTGCCATCACTCCATCTGGGCTGGTTACCCAGGGCTGAACCACACCAAGGCACTTATTGAAGATCAATACTACTGGCCTCGAATGAAGGAGGACATCGAGGCTTATGTGAAGACCTGTCTTGTATGCCAGCAAGACAAGATAGAGACGAGATCGGCCGCTGGTCTGTTGGAGCCACTGCCTATTCCCGAACACCCATGGGAAAGTGTCTCCATGGACTTCATTTTGGGGCTACCGAGAATTGATGGGTGCAACAGCATTCTGGTTGTGGTTGATCGCCTATCCAAGTATGCCACCTTCATACCCACCACAAAAGAGTGCACGAGCGAGGAAGCTACACGGTTGTTCCTAAGGCATGTAGTGAAGTATTGGGGTCTACCTCGATCCATGATCAGTGATAGGGATAGCTGGTTTACAGGTAAATTTTGGACGGAACTCTTTAAGTTATTGGGTTTTGACTTGAGGTTTTCCACTGCTGGACACCCTCAGACAGATGGGCAAACAGAACGGGTGAACGCCCTACTAAAGGTGTACCTGAGACACTATGTGAATGCCTTTTAGCGAGATTGGCCCAAGCTATTGGATGTGGCCCAGTTTTCCTACAACCTGCAGAGAAGTGAATCAACAGGCCACTGTCCTTTTGAGTTGGTAATGGGGCAGCAACTACTCACTCCTAGTGCAATCTGCGTTGGCTACGAAGGCCCAACACCTACTGCTTATCGGTTTGCCAAGTCTTGGCAAGAGCAAAATGACTTGGTAAGGGCGTGCTTACATAAGGCGATCAAGAGGTCCAAAAAATGGGCAGACCAGAAAAGGCGAGATGTAGAGTACCAAGTGGGCGACCACGTGTTGGGGAAGATGCACTTGATACTCAGGAACCTTGGCAAACATAAGGGACTAGTTTGCCGATATGAAGGGCCGTTCAAGATCGCCAAAAGAGTAGGTCGGGTCGCCTACAAACTCCAGCTTCCTCCCGAACTTAAGGTTCATCCGATCTTCCACGTGAGCATGCTAAAACCATTCCATGAAGACTTGGGTGACCCAGAGAGGCCAGTATCAAGGCGAGCGCCCATAGGGGTCAAGGCCACCTGCGACAAGGAAGTCCAAGACGTCCTAGCTAGTCGGTTGATTCGGCGACAACACCACAGACCTCAGTAGGAGTACTTGGTTCAATGGAAGGGGTTGCCAAATAGCGAGGCCAGTTAGGAGCTAGCACAGGCGTTGTGGCAATACCCAGATCAAGTGGAGAAGTTCCGCGCGGGGCTGGCAGAGGCGACAAGGGCGTCGCCAGAACAGATGGGGCAGAATGTCACGTCGTCGCATCCCGCCACATCAGGTTTTAAGGTTGAGAGTGTGTGAGAGTAAAACCGGCGACTACAGGGGGACACACTAGGGGCTTTCGTACTCTGTTGCTTGACACTGTCTCTTGTAAATAGCCATCGTAGGTTACAATAGAGTCAGCTATTGTCTGTACTGATCGCATAGGAGCCCTACACTTGGTTGCCTGATAGCCGTTTATTTTTTAAAGAACTTGTATATATAAAAGGGCGACCTCCCCTTCCTTTTAGAGAGGTATACAGTATACTTTCACAAAGAAATATACAAACTTTCCTCAGCTTTCTATCGTCTTTCTGCTTTTCGTTTCTGCTACTTCCTTGCTTGTTTTCTGTGTAAGTGAGTGTTAAAGGTTGACTTGGACGTGAAGTGGTCGGAAGAACCTCACCCAAGGTAGCATGTGCTGAGCTAAAGTGATCGGGACGTGACACAAGCAAAAGGTAACAAAATTAAAACTTTTAGAATTGTTAAAAGTAAAATGGCTAAAACAAAAAAAAATTGTTAATGAGTATCTTTTTTCTTTGAATAAAAAGGAAAGAAGAATTGAGGCGAGTACACGGGAATTAAATACATTAAAATATTAATATTTTGGGCAAGATTTGAATGAAGTTTCTCGTAGTGAAGTTTCCAGAAATTTTTATGAAAACAAGTGAATTTTTTTATAAAATTATTAAATAAAAGTAAAATTAAATATCCAAATTAATAGATTGAAAGCTTTTCTTACATAGATTGAGAGTATTTTAAAAAAATGTAAAATAATTTTGATATATTTCTTAAGTAAATATTTTTATTAAAAATTTTTGATAGAATTTTTACCATTAAATAAGTATTAATTAAAATTTGCAATAAATGGTATTTTTAATAATTTTTTTATGGTACATATGGAGTAGTTTCCAGCTTAACTCATACAAAAACGAAAAGATCCAATATTTAAAGAGTCATAACTGAATAAATTAATTAAACTGCTTGGTGGTTGTTGTAAAACACCAACACCTAACATCGGTGGCTGACAGATCAGCTGCCTCTCGGTAGACATGTGTAATGATGCATTCCCATTCTATTGTCAAAAATGTTTTCCTGAGATCAATTTTATTTTTTAATAAAAAAATTAACGAACTTGACCTCTGTAAGCCTGGTCCCAAACATTTTTGCTCTTTAAGATATGTGTCTGCCTTTGGACACTAGTTAAGGATAATTAAAATATTATTTTAAAAAATTGTTGTTTAATGTTAATTTTCATTAAATTCAAAATGATCACATAAAGTATTAATTACATATTTAAAATACATAAATTAACTCATTATTAGTGTTTAACTAGAATTTTTTTTATAAAATTAATTAAATAAAGGTAAGATTAAAAATCCAAATTAATAGATTGAAAGATTTTCTTACATAGATTAAGAGTATTTAAAAAAATAAAATAATTTTGATATATTTCTTAAGTAAATATTTTTATTAAAAGTTTTTTATAGAATTTTTACCATTAAATAAGTATTAATTAAAATTTGCAATAAATGGTATTTTTAATAATTCCTTTTACATATTGTAGATTTTTCTATTTTCAAATAATTTTTCATGAGATCAATTTTATTTTTTAATAAATAAATTTATGAACTTCACCTAGGTAATCCTGGTCCCAAACATTTTTGCTCTTTAAGATATGTGTCTGCCTTTGGACACTAGTTAAGGATAATTAAAATATTATTTAAAAAAATTTATGTTTAATGTTAATTTTCATTAAATTCAAAATGATCACATAAAGTATTAATTACTTAATTAAAATACATAAATTAACTCATTATTCATATTTAACTAGATTAATCATGTTTAAATGTATTAAATTGTGATGTGTCTAAATATATTAATTATATTTAATAGCGTGAATTGTTTCCTACTTTGTAAATTATATAATAAATATAAAAAAGGCAATATATTATAACTTTTATACAATGTCAATTAATCAAAAAATGTTTTTTCGTTAATGAGCAAAACTTAAAGTAATGTAATATTCTTCACAATTTAAAAAATAGTTCATTAATTACAATTATAAATATCACCATAATCAATATCGATTAGTATCAACTAATGATTTCAGAAAATACTCAAGCAAGAATTTTTGTAAATCAAATTTTGAAATAAAAATGAAATTTATTAAATAAAAGAGTTTTTGAAGTATTAGTTTGGTTGATTCTGGTTCTATACATTCATACTGTTTTTGAAGTATCAAACAAATATTTATAGAACCAGAATATTTTAAAATATGTTTTACAGAATGATGTGCTATATGGAATATAGTAAAGTTGGAGAATAGGTATAAGAACTTTAAAATGACTATAAGATGACGAAGAAGATGACAGCTAACCTGAATTCATTAAATGAAAATGATTTCAAAGTGAATTACACTAATGATGAATCAGTTAGCTGTAAAAGTAAAATTGTAAAAGTGTAATTAAATTATTACATTTGATACAACATACTAATTAAGATTAATAATGCTGTGAAATATGAGTAAATATTTGAATTAAGGTGGAGTACGTGTTGGAATGAATTGAATACTAAGTATTTCTGCCTTGAGGAAATATAGTAGAATAATAAGACATAGAGATGAATGTCCAAAAAGGTAAGAGATATGAATTTAA
The DNA here is from genome assembly GCA_032173925.1 of Heritiera fomes. Lineage (NCBI taxonomy): Eukaryota > Viridiplantae > Streptophyta > Magnoliopsida > Malvales > Malvaceae > Heritiera > Heritiera fomes. Next base: position 13,554,578 of record JAPDPM010000011.1, read on the forward strand.
AAAGTATCGGATGTTTTTCGCGATAAATTTTCAGAGTAATATAGATGGGAGAGATTGAGTTAATATTGACTCGATTGTTAATATGAAATTTATTTCTAAGATTATATCGGAGAACATAGAAGAATCCGAAAGGCTTAAGAAAACAACTTTGAAAAATTATTGGATAATGAAATTCACTTGTAAAGATGTAAATGATGGAAATACAAATGATTTGATTTGAGGATGAATTAAAATGGTGTATTAAATTCTTATTATTTAATAAAGGTCTTATGAAAACTACATATTCATCTGTATAGAATTGTTATTTGATTTAATCAGAGATGTATAAGGAGTCTCTATAAGACCAATCTCTGTATAAGGTGTCATCAAATAAAAGTTAGAGACTGACTTCCATAAGATAATATTTAGAACTCGACATGAATTTACAAGTTCCTATGAGGTTCACAAGATTAATAAAATATCTTGTGAGGTATGTAAGCCTAGTGAATGAGGTTTCTAAAACATACATGGAGAAAGTGTAAAATAGTGTGCACTGATGAGACATCGATATAGTCTAAGACACTAATGAAACATGAGCAGCATTGTGTATGACCCTGCAGACTCTCAAAGACAGAGAACTATATGTTAAGTTCGGCAATGGGAGAGTTGGCTAGACTGTATCTCTTCTGAGATATATGATCTCGAATGACAGAACGACTGTGGATCTGTCTATGAATTGAAAGATAGTGATTAAGATACGAAATTTACGGGGTTAAGCTAGATATTATTGCCAGTTTATAGCAGAGTTATGGGGCTAGCCACTCTACAGATGTGACCTATGATTTAAAAGTTAAGGTCAGTGAATGAATAAGTGTAAAGATGGTAATTAAAATGTTAAAGGAGTTTAACAGTGGAGTACTATACCACTAAAGAAAAGTCGACTGAAGTGATGAGAGTGAAAAGACTGAAAGTGATTTCACTTTAGTTATCACATGATTATGGTTAGATGTAAGATCAAGTCAAACTCGACAGATGAAATATAATTATACTCAAAGGAGTAAATAGATGAATTATATGATTTACTGCCAGCTATACGAATGAAAAAATGTTATATATATATACACTCACCTCGGAATGGTGGAATTGTATGGATAATATGGTGACTAAATTGATAATTTAAGTATTCCATTACGGAATCTAAATGATGAAAGGATTACATTCTAATGTAAATTCTAAAACGTAAGTGATATAGAGTGTACCATAGAAATAAAGAATGTAATGACAATATTGTATGAAAAGTGATATTGAGAGAAAATGATGGCTTAATGTTTCAGTTATAGCAAAAAATGGCTAGTATTAAAGTCTGCAAATGAGCTGCAGCATTGGTTAAAGTAATGTGAAAAGGAGTATGAGGGATAATAAAGAATCCAAAAGAAATATGATGTCATGGAAGTGATTAAAGACTAATTGTCTAAATGGAATCACTTTTCCATTATCAGACTCCTAGATTTCTCAAGTGCCATAGTTGAAATTTATTAAGAAACAGTGAGAATGTATGTGAAGTTCCAGTGAGTGTTATATGTGATAGGAATCTTTGAGTTGCCATATGCTTATGAGAAATAGCAAAAGGCTTTGAGATTCCAAAATTACTGACAGCATTGCTTTGTATTGATGTAAATATACGAGCGTAATATGTAAATGCTCCATGATATTGAGAGAGCGTGTGCATGAGATGTGAAAGCTACTGGGACAATTACATACTACTGATTAAATCAGTAAACGATAGTTACCAAACTTCATCAACTTGGCACCAAATGAGAAAACGGATGATGAATAGTATAAATTAGCTGTTATGTGAAAAGAAGTGAAAATTGATAACTCCCAAATTAATAAGTAATCTTAGGGAGTATAAACTTATGGTGAAAGACGATAGGTAATGGTTTAAAAGTGATCATGAGTTGAAAGTATACTGGCAGTATTAGTCAAAGGATGATCTAAAGGTCAAGAATCATAAGTATACGAAACGATATTACCTTTTAATTTAAGTTAAATTCGGAGGATCGAATTTCTTAAGATGGGGAGAATGTGAAAACCGTGAATTTTCTAAATACATATTAAATATCCAAAAAATTTAATTTGGATAAACTGAAATCCAAATTAAATAAGAAATGAAAATGAAGAAATATAATTTGGATATTAAGAGATCCAAATTATAAGAAATAAAAATGTGTAAAATTATATATTTATATATTTATATTTATATATAAATGTATTTCATATAATACATATATACATTTCTGAAACAAATGTATATTATTATTATTATTATTATTATTATTATTATTATTATTATTATTATATGTTTCTATATAGTTTTATATATATACATTATTATATATATTATTAAGTATATATGTATATTATTAATAGACATATTTTTGTATGTGTGTGTGTGTGTATAAATATATATATATATATATAGATACGTATACATATGAAATATAAATATTGTTTTAAAACAAAGTATATAGATATATACATTATTGATACAAAATATATCGATATAAATATACTATAAAAATATGTATATATATACATATAAAGTATAAATATACTTTTAAAATTAAAATGTATAAATATATATAAACTGAAAATACAAATATATATTTATATATATATTATTAGTATATTATATAATAATTATATAAAAAAAATAAAATAAAATAACAAGGATCGGGATAAACCCTATACCCCCATTATTTTTTCCTTTGTTACAAAACAGAGGAGAAATACAAGGAAGCCGGCCGGCACCGGCAGTGAGGAAAAAAGAGAGAGAAGGGTGAGGTCACTGGCGAGCCGAGAGAGAAAGGCGGAAGCTATCGGTGGCGAAAAAGAAAAGAGAAAGGAAGAAAACGAGAAGAAAACTGAGAGGAAAATGAGAGGAAAAGAGAAAAAGGAAACGGCAGTGCCGGCCGATCCGGGTATCGCCACTTCAACCCCGACACCGACGGAGGTAAGGGGAAGGAAAAGGGACCGTCGACGGTGAATGAGGAAGAGAAAAGAGGGAGAAAAGAGAAGAGAAAGGACCGAAGCTGCCACCGCCAGATCTGCCACTGTCGCCGTCGATATGGGGAAATGGAGGCCAGATCCAGTTTCGCCGCCACCTCCGCTAGCTAAGGAAGGGCTGAACTGGTGAAGAACAGGCAGTCGGAGACTGAACCGGCCGGTGAGTGTTGAACCGATCTGAACTGGTTCATACCAAAAAAAGAAAAAGAAAAGAGAAAGAAAAGAGAAGAAGAGGAAGAAAAAGAAAAATGCGATAGGAAATTTAGAATAAAGTTCCAATAATTTAATATTATTATTTTGATAAATAAATTATGTAAAATTCTAAAATGTAGAATTTGTTGTAGAAAATCATTCTCGATGAATGAGATGATAGAATCGGGAGAGGTGAATTGCGGGTGCGACGGTAGCAAGGAAGTCGCCGACTCAAAATATGTAAGGGATGCGTGTGTGAACTATAGGGATACTGTAAATGCATAGTTGGGTTCACACTATTTTTATAAAATAATTTAGATATAAATTGCCTTTGAAAGTGGTGAAATTTGGTGAAATTGTGGCTGCTATTGAAATTATAAATTGTAATTTCCGAGCAGGAAGGCTAGGTTAGAAATGGCCGTCATTCTGCCGAAAATTATAGAAATATTTAGAAAATATTTCTAGTATTTTTCTAAAGTGGAAATAAGTGGAATTTTGGGAAATTTCCATGAAATTCATTAAATTGCATAATTTTATAGTTTATCGAAAAACTATATTTAAAGATTCCTATTAAGGAATTTTAATTATGTGAAAGTCTCAGCATGTGATTTATACTGTTCTATAAATATTTAGAACATTTTCTGGAATGATTATTACAGTATGAATATTTTATAAATTGTTATTCATAAGATGAAATATTTTCCTTATGAATATTTATGGATTGATTTGAAGATATATTCAGTGAAATTGATTACATAAATGATGTTTATATCATGTGTTTACTGTTTTGAGACCGTTAGGCCCCATATCATGCTCACGTGTCACGTGTTAGTGTTGATAGATACTGATCCTATTATCAGCGTCCCGGTGGACACCTGATTAGTGCACACTGTGGACCTTATAGACTATTGCCATAGATCTCATGTGTTATTATTTTCTCTATTCGGGATATTATTATAGCATGATATATTTAAGGTGTTGCTTGATCTCCATGATACTGTACAGATGATTGTACTTTTCACTGAACCTTTTGCTGGTACTAAATTATTTACAACTACTGAGCTTTTGATATATTACATGTTGAACTAAATATTATACGGTGTTTTACAAGTGTAGAAATGAGTATTTGTGAAAAGAATATTAATTTCTTATTTATTTACTTAAGTGTTTTATCATGTAAATATTTAATGTTTTACTTGGATTTGAATATCAAAAGAAAACGATTACTCCCTATAGTCGCTTCTAGGAGCCGAGACACGTATGATATTCTAAAATATCTTCCCATACTCCATCCGGTATTTTTAGCTGGCTTTAGTATCCATCCTATTTAGTGAACTGTTAGGATGCAAATGATTTTAGCATATAGATTTTATAGTATTAGTTTTACATACAATTCTCTTACTGAGCGGTTAACTCACCCTTTCATTCTCTCACTCTACAGACTATCATCAGTGATTCCGTTCTACGGATCTGGCTGCGTTGTAGTTGACCCCTGAGACATCACTTAGTGGATCCTGGAGGTAGTATTTCTTTTACATGTTTTCAGACATAGTTGTACAGTACTACATTTGTATAATTCATGTACCGAGGATGTAGAACACGTGTACATACTGTATATATATTGCAGTAAATATTTTTATCGACTACTGATTTAATTTAAGTATAATAGTAGTTAATGTTTTTCATAAGTGAGTGATAAAGGCATCACAGACAGCCCAACCATCACGTGTGGTGTTATAATATGGTAATTACTGTATATTTTGGGATGTGACACTAAACCATTTACATTTATTAATTTTTATTTATATATCCTATATGAATAAATATATGTCTCTTTCAAGACTAAAAATAATATAGAATATTTGAATACCTCAGATAAGCATTCGAATATCTTTTAGTATAAAGTTTTATTAAGAAAATCGAAAATAATGTTAAGCATTCAAATACTCTTTTCAGGTATTCGAATATTTATATGTACAAAATTATGTACATTAACTAATTTTTATGTGTACATTTTATATGAACATATGTATGTTTCTTCCAATACTGAAAATACTATAGAGTATTTGAATACCTTTAGATAGGAATTCAAATTCCTATATGTAAAATGCTTTCAAGGATATGTACATTTGTTAATTTTTGTATTTACATATAGTTATTATAAAAATATTTTTTTTTATAGATTTGTAAAATAAATAGTCCATATATTTAAAATATGTATTCCAATAATATATATGATATATATATATATATTATATTACAAGGTACATGCTTATATATCAATTTTTTTTGATGTGGATTCCTACGTGGATAGTCTACTTTTTTGACATGTAAGTTATGTAATAATTACCAAATAAGTATTAAATAAATAGTTAAATATGTATTAAACAATTACCAAATTTAACATGCATTAAATATTAAACAATTGACTTAATTTATTGATTTGAATTTTGATTTCATATTGAACTTATTAAAATATTTTGTGGTATTACAAAATTATGTATTAAACATAATATTTTATATATTGTATACATGATTTCTATATTATGTTTAACAATTAAGTGACAAATGTATTACATTAGTTATATCTAATGATGGAGTAGACACATTTAAATATATGAATTTTTTAATATTATTTGTTATATTTCATATATAATACTTATATTAAATGTATTAGTTTATTTATATTTACATGTATTATAATTAAAATAGTATATATTTAAATAATACATGATTTCTACTTACATCATTTCGTTTTTGGTATTCAACTCATAAATAAAAATTAAAATAGATAAAATTAATATGTATTTATGAAATAAAATGGGACACATGTCATCATCCTAATCCCGCTTGTGGACTTAAAAAACTCCACTAGCAGTGGACAGGATAATAATCCTTATTTTAAATAAATTATTTATTGATTTGCACCTTCATTTATTACTTATTATATATTAATCTAACTTCTTTACACCTAAAATTTCTCAATTCTTTTTAAAAAATAAAAAATTAAAATATTACCAAAATAATCTAAAACAATTAAAATCATCCAAGTTTTATCTTCAAAATTTTAAACAAGTTAGTTTCAAATATGTAACATTATCCAATAATCTATTAATGATTAATATAATAAGAATTGTTTTCATTAAAATTGTAGCTATTTCATTTATTTAAATAATATTTAAGTTATATAATATTTAATTTTTTATAATTTTTTGAATAATTATCATATCCATTGACAATGAAGTTTAAAAACTTTATAAGCAGAGTTATAAGACTGCCACATATCTCATTTCTATTTTTTAATTTTTAAGAACATGTGAAAATCTTATAATACCGTCTGTGAAGTTTTAGATTTCACTGTCTGTGTATGAGATAATAATCTAATAAATTTTTAATTAGTATTTGATTTTGAATTATTTTTTTAATTTGTGTATTTTATATTTATCAAGTTTTTAATACATTATTATTCAACTTGTATTTTAAAATAATTTTTTTATAAATCTATTCTATTTTATAAAAAATTATTATAAATTAAAATCATCACTGTGCATCATACTAATTTAAATCTAACTAATAATACTAATCGCTATTGAAAAAGAACTAAAAAAGAATATGTATTTCTTTTTCAAATATTTATTAAGAGTGAAATAATAATTCTCATTTTCTTCTTATTAATTTGGAAAGTTCTTATTTTCTTTTGAATCATTAAAACACACCCGGGACCATTAAATAAACAGGACAAAATCTATCAGATAGCTTTTGGAATTTTGGCTAAAATAATTGGAGAGAAATAGACAACGCTACAATCAACAATCAACACCATTGCAGCTCCATTGTACATGAGGAATAAATCGAGAAATGCTTTTGTTTTTCTCCGGAGAGACGTGCACCAATTTTGCACGTCTTATGTTCATATTATTTAAATGATGACTATGTCGTGTAAATATAAAAAATTTTATATCAAAATTTGTATTGATATATTGAACATAAAATAATTTTTTACTTCTTATAAAATTATATATAATTTGGTTTTCAGCAGTGCATGCTTGTTCATACAACCATTCGGAGTACAGGATCCTAAGGAGAGTGCTCTCAATCTAACTTATTCAAAAACAGAAACGTAGCTACTCGCACAGTAGTTTAGTTACGAATTCGTCGATGTTTTTGTCTGAACTTCCGCCTTCGTGCAGTCATTTTTTAACTTTAATAGTGGTATAAAATTAAAGAAACTTGAGGAAAGCTGCCTGAATCTAAATCACACCAAACTTGGGATTCAAGCGCAGAATTGAGAGTTAACATTAATTTTAATTAGAATCAGAGCACAAGATCCAAACTTATTCATTCAAAGACAGAAAACGTAGCTACCCGCACAGCAGTTTAGCTACAAATTCATCGATGTTTTTGTCTGAACTTCCACCTTCGTCAACTGCCTGTTTAGCCAAATTCTTCCACTTGATGGCATTCTTCTTAGCCTCTTTGCCCTTTTCTCCTTCCATCAATTCCTTTATGCAATGCTCTATATTCTCTCTTGTCACAAAACCTTTCTCGTCAGGGCGAACTCTAACTCCAATTCCCCATACATCCTCCACAAACTTTGCATTTGTGCCTTGGTCGGTCCATTGAGGCATTGCCGCCATCGGAACTCCAAGACTCAATGCTTCAAGAACGGAATTAAAGCCGCAGTGGGTGAGAAAGCAACCTATTGACTCATGAGACAGCACGTCCAATTGAGGGCACCAAGTCACAACCAAACCCTTCTCCCGAGTCTCCTCTATGAAATTGTTTGGCAGTTTGTCCTCCTCCGTTTCCCTCACAACCCACAAGAAGTAAGAATTGCCCCCTTTCAAAGCCCAAGCTAGTTCCGCCATTTGCTCAACTCCTAGCGATGCAAAGCTTCCGTATGACACATACACCACTGAGGACTTTGGCTTGCCACTTAGCCAACTCAGGCAAGCACTAGTGTTTGGCTTGAAGAGATTCAAACCATAGTCTTTGTCGTCCTGGAGTTTTTTGTCCAAGTACATAGACGGAACAGTTGGTCCTATGGTCATCACCTTCCAGAATTTAGACATCCAATCCACCACCTAATAAAAATTAATCCACATGAGCAAAATAAACCAGCTTTCGGATCTAGTTAATATTCTATAAATCAATGTTGAAAAAAGATATAAGCTAGCAGTACTGTTGAGTATGGACTATTACCTCTTTTTCTAATTCGTAGAAAATGTTAAAGAACACCCAATCAGCTCCATCAACGTTGGAAAACTGACTCACAACCACATCAAACCATGCCGGGTACGATCCATAAAGACAAACAAAGGATGGTAACTCTGAGACTTGAAGCGGAGGCAAGCCAGGAAGAGAAACATTGGGCCCTGGGAGTGGCAGCTGAAGAAGTCCTCTGCTAACGTGGTAATACACGCTGTTGACAGAACAAGATTGAGTGAAAAACACAGCCGATGGTATCCCAAACTGCTTTGCTACATCAAGCGCCCAAGGCAAGAACCCATCATAGACAAGGGCATGAATAGGATGACCAGTATCCGCAAGTTTCTTAATTAAACCTGCCAAACTCTTAGGTCCTACGGAGTAGAAAGTTTTCAGATATACATCAGTATTAGGAGCGTGATTAAAGCCGCCTTCGTCGAAGCCGTCGGATATGGTCTGCAGATCAATAGAGGTGAATGGGTCGGAAAACGAGGACTTGGCGAGGAAGACGGTGGTGACAAGAGTGGCCTTGACGCCTTTGGAGACCAAGCGCTTAGCGAATTGGAGTATGGGGTTTATGTGACCTTGAGAAGGGTATGACAAGATTAGAACATGAGGTTTTCTGGCTCTGTTTTCATCACCCATTTTATCTCTGTTCATCATAGGTTTGCTCGCTGCCCTGCTTTATTATCCTCCTGCTCCGAGTACAACATTTTAAAGGGTTTAGATTTGATGGGCGACAGCATATAAATTTTTTTAAAATTTTATCGGTCAATTATATGTTATTGTATGATTGATTAATATAATATAAATATTATGCACTTTTTTTTTTATGAAATATTATGTAGTTTTGGTGCTTCTAATATAAATTTTTATTTTAAATAGTTTTGGATTAATTTTTTAAAATATTTTTAATTAATATATTCAAAATAAAAAAAAAATCAAATTATGACTTTTATGAGATATGCTACCATGTGCCCTGTGTATATGATGAATTAAAGACGTTTACCAACTACTGCATCATTCTTGACTATTGTAAATTTTTGTATTATTTTTTAAAATATCCTAAAAAATGACGTGTTAACTCTTTCGAGTTAACGATGAAGTAAATTTTTTATTCATATTTAAATGTCTCAAATGGTCAAACCTTGTCGTATTTTTAACACCCAGTTTTTTTAATTTTTTCTAAAGATTCCAAAATTTTTTAATTTCATAAAAATAAAATAAAATAAAAAAATAAAACAAGATACGTAGCATGATTTAATCCAAAAAGAGATTCAGATCTGGCTTTTCTTTCTTTTTCTGTTGGTGAAACAGATCTGGCTTTTCAGAAGTATAAATAGCCGTGGCATTGTCCTAATCCAAGTAGTATATGTAACTAGCTAGTAATAGTTTACTATTATTACTGAGCACCGCTGCAATGGTTTGTCTTAATCACGAGTATATTTAATATTTTGAAAGGAAAGGAAAGGAAAGAAAATATATTTAATATTTTGGGTTGTAAAAAATCTATTATTTAATATTATAATAAGTACATTAAAGTTTTATATAATTAATACTAGCACTCTCATATTTACATTTCTATGCTCGATTAATTATTTATAAAAAAAATAAAAAATTTATTGTTCATTTCATGTTTATATTTTAAGTTAGAATTATTTTGTATTTAATTAGATTCAAATTATTTATAATAAGTTCGTTGAATTCATATTATTAATTATTTTCAATCAAATCAAATTAAATCATATTGGGATTTAGTCGAAGTGAGTGAATTTTTTTCTTTGCTCGGCTCTGTCATCATCAATTAAAATTTGGAAGTACTTGGAAATTAATTTTGTGAAATCCAACTACGCACATTTATTTTAACAGAAAAAAAAAAACAAAGCAAATTTAGGGCAGAAATGAAGGCAAAAATGGTTACATATAGCTGCAGTTGCTACAACGAAAAGTACAATTTTCTTTCTCAAGCTTTAGGAGTGGAGCTGGAATTTAAGACTCTGGTAATGAACTCGTCAATGCTTTTGTCGCCTTCATCCACGGCTTCTCTAGTTAGTTTCTGTTGAGAAAAATATCCCTTAAATCAAACATTCACAAAGACAAAAAAAAAACAAAAAACAAATACAATAATTTTAATGTGGTTTGACTCAACCAATTTGACCTATAACCACCCAACCAATCTAATAATTAATCAAACAATTACAACCGTGCAATTTTTAGAAGAGAAAAATTGTAAACTCCTAACAAAACCCAACCATGCAATTTTTAGAGAGAAAATGACAAACTCCTAACAAAGATCCCAAAGCCCAACTACACCCTTTTAATAGCCCAAACCCTAGCTATTTTATCGATGTTTACAACTCTTTGAGACACTTTACAAATCAAGCCTAACACATAATTTATAAGGGGAGAGCCCTTATGTGATAACCGTGAATTTTCCATTTATTGGAAATAAATATTGGAAATTCGGAAAAATAAGGAAAGGGGGAAAATTAATTTGGATAAATTAATATCCAAATTAAATAAGAAAATGAGAAATAAAAGAGAAATATATTTATATAATTATAAATTATATAAATGTATTTTTATACAAATACATATGTATTGATATACTATATCGTATATATTAATATACAGAGGTATATATAGTATATATACTATTTGATAAATTTAAATAATCCATATGTATTAAATATAACATTGTATGTATATATAAGTATATACATATTTGAGAAAGGCAAATATTAAACTATATTAAAGTTTGAAAAATATATATTGTAAATACAATATATATTACCTCATAACATATATATATATATATATATATATATATGTAAAGATTGTTTATTTTAAGCATATAAATATATACATATATATATCTATAAATTTAATGCACAAAATATATATTTTAGATATATATTATATATATAATACTATATTATATATATGCTAATAATAAGATTTTGTGTATTAAATATATTATTATATTATGTATGTATATATATTATATAGATATATTATATAGTATAGTATAATTGATATACTAAACAAGGAAATAAAACAAAAACCCAAAAAGGAAACAAAACAGAAAAATGGAAAGGAGAATCGGGGAAGCCAAACCCGATCCTCCCAGGCGAGGCCGACGGTGGCGGAGCTGCCACCGCCGACGAGAGAGGAAGGCAGGAACGGCGTCGGCGAAGAAAGGAAGGGAAGAGGACGACCGGCGAAGGAGATCGGAAAGGAAAACAGAGGAAAATTCCGGCGAAACCGAGAAAAGAGGAGAAAACCAGATCTGGTGGTTGCCGGCCAAATCGACCGCCGCCACCACAGCCGAAGCATCGGCGGAAGGAGAGGAATGGGATGGAGGCCACGGGAGAGGCTGGGAACGGCGGAGGAAGGCCGACGGAGGAGGAGAAGTGACCGAAGGTAAACCGAGTAGATCCGCCGCCGTGCCGCCGATTCGGGATGAACGGAGGTCAGATCCGGCTTCGTCGTTACGCCGGCCAGCTGCTGAGCCGTTGAACCGCCGGAGAACCGGCCACCGGTGAAGAACCGGCGGTGAGGGGGAGTGGCCGGTTCGGCTGGGAAGAAAGAAAAGGAAAAAGAAAAGAGAAAAGAAAAAGAAAAAGAAAAAGAAAAAGAAAAGGAAAGAAAAGAGAAAAAGGAAGAAAAAGGAGAGAGAAAAAGGAGATTTCCGGACTTCGAAAATTTCGGGAATTTCGGGAAATCTCGGAAAACTCGAAAACTCGGGAATTACGGGAATCGGTAAGAAATCCCAAAAATAGTAAATTATTTAAATAATTTATTTATTTAAATAATTATGGAAAAATTCTAAAATTTAGAATTTAATTTCCAGAAAATTCCCTCGATGACCGAACCGATGGAATCGGGCGAGTTGAACACGGGCGCGACCTACGAGAGGCAGTCGCCAACCCGAAACAGGTAAGGGAGACATGTGCAGCCTGTAAGGATATCGGCACACATGTTTTAAATTATGCATTTAAATTTTATAAATGCAATTGATAGTGATTGGTTGAAAATTGTGGTGATTTATCGGTTTGGAATTGTGGTGATTTACTGGTTGAGATTTAAACTGTATTTTTGTGCAGGAGGCTAGCCAATCGGCTGCCGTTATACTGTCGAAAATTATTGAAAAAATTACCGAAAATCATAGTAAATGATTTTTCATCACGAGAAACGATTTTCAACACGAAAATCGAGAAATCGATTAGTTTTCATAAAATATAAATATATTGATAATTAATTTTAAAATATTCATGTTTTGAAAATGGTGAAAAAGGAAATCACCTAAATTTATTTCGATAGGTGATATTTCACGTGAAACGAGGTGTAAAATGAAAAAGGACCAAAGTGAATATTTTACTAATCTTTCTTCAAATATTCACTTGATTTTATAAATAATCTTTATGGGTTTAATGGTGAGAACAAGTGTTTATAGAAAATTCCATAAAGGTAATTAAAGGTGAAAAATAGTGTTTTGAGACTAAAAAGTCTCCGCATGTGTTTACAGAGAAAATATGAGACGAGAGTGTTGATTTGAAAAATAAATATTTTAATTTTCCATAAATCATAAAAATGATTGATTTGAATCCCGATAACTTTGAAAACCATGTTTTCTAGTGAAAGCACGGAAAAGCGTGCGTATATGTGTTACGGTGAAAAAGGACAGTTATGATCTTTTATATTTTACAGTGATTATTTTATAAACTGTTTTCATCGTATGGAAAATGTGATTTATACTTTCTATAATGTTTAAGACATTTTCGGGAATGATGACCCTAGTATGAATATTTTATAAATTGTTATTCATAAGATGAAAATATTTTCCTTATGAATATTTATGATTGATTGAACTTACATTCAGTGAAAGTGATTTAATAAATGGGGTTTATATCACGTGTTTACTGTTTTGAGACTGTTAGGCCCCATATCATGCTCACGTGTCACGTGTTAGTGCTGATAGATACTGATCCTATTATCAGCGTCCCAGTGGACACCTGATCAGTGCACACTGAGGACCCCATAGACTATGGCCATAGATCTCATGTGTTTCCCCTATTTGGGATGATTTTATAGCATGATATATTTAGGGTGTTGCCTAGTCTCCATGATATTATACTGATGATTGTACTTTTCACTGAACTTTTACTGGTACTAAATTATTTACAGTTACTAAGCTTTTGATATATTACGTGTTAAACTAAATATTATACGGTGTTTTACAAGTGTGAAAATGAGTATTTATGAAAGGAACATTAATTCCTTATTTAATTTACTTAAGTGTTTTATCACGTGAATACTTAATGTTTTACTGGGATTTGAATATTAAAAGAAAACGATTACTCTCTACAGTTGCTTCTAGATTCCGGGACAAGCCAGGTATTCTAAAATACCTGCCTTACTCCATCCGGATCCCTAGCCGACTGTAGTATCCTTCCTACATGTGAGCCTAGAGCCTCTAGGAGGATTTAAAGAAAGTGAAGAAAATTATTTTCAGCATATAGGTAGCTGAATATCAAGTGTTGCATATAACTCTCTTACTGAGCCGTGGTTTGCTCACCCCTTAATATTAACATTTCAGATTTTCGAGGACTAAGGGATCTGACATCTGAGGATTTCGAGCTGCGCATTTGGAGACACTGCGACAGCTTGATTTATAATATGAGGTATGATCATTTATTTTCTGTATTTAGACTTACTTTCAGTACTACTTTCTTGAGAATCAAAATATGGGATGTAATTGATAATATACATTTTATATTTAATAGTTAAATGAATATGAAAAGTGAAGTATCACAGACAGCCCAACCGGATAAGTTGTGTATTTTACGTGAAAAAGGTGGTCACGGGATGTGACACCTTATAACTTTTCCTATACTTTCGATGTGAGATTCAAGGCAAACCCCAACAAATCCTCCCTTGACTTAAATCCCCAAACTACACAAACTGTTCGACAACATACAAACCATTCTCAAATTGAAGAATAACTCCATCATCATCATCACCATCATCCTCATCATCTTCTTCCAATCATTATCATCAAACTCATAATGGTCATCTTCTTTCAAATCATCATCATTATCATCTTCATCTTTTCCAAACATAGCTTTCATCTTCATATTCATAACTTTCATCTTTATCTTCATAGCTTTACTTCTCTCGCAAGATCAAAAACCTTTAGCTCTGATACCACTTGTTGAAAAAAATATCCTTCAAATCAAATACCCACAAAGACAAAGGAAAGTAAAAAACAAACATAATAATTTTAATGTGGTTTGACCCAACCAAATTGGCCTATAACCACCAAACCAATTTGGCCTAAAACCACCCAACTAGTTTGGCTTATAACCATTCAACCAATCTAATAATCAATCAAATAATTATAACTATGCAATTTTTAGAAGAGAAAAATTGCAAACTTCTAACAAAGCCCAACCATGCAATTTTTAGAGAGAAAAATTGCAAACTCATTACAAGCCCAACCATGCAATTTTTAAAGAAAAAAACTACAAACTCCTAACAAAGCCTAACCATGCAATTTTTAGAAAGAAAAGTTGCAAACTCCTAACAAAGATCCCAAAGCCCAACTACACCCTTTTAATAGCCCAAACCCTAACTATTCTATCGATGTCTACAACTTTTTGGGACACTTTACAAACCAAGCCTAACACATTATTTATAAGGGGAGAGCCCTTATAACTTCTTCTATACTTTCGATGTGGGATTCAAGGTAAACCCCAACAGTTTCTTCCATTTATCAGAGTTTCTTCTCATCTCTTCACCTTTCTTTCCTTCCATTATCTCCCTTATGCCATCTTCTATTGCTTCCCTTCTCACAATCCCTTTCTCATCCGCTGGAGCTCTAATCCCCATTTTCCAAACGTCCATGATGTACTTGGCATTGGTGCGTTATTACTCCATTGGGCACTCCGACCATCGGGATACCCAAACTCAGAGCCTCCAGAGTAGAATTCCACCCACAATGCGTAACGAAACATCCTGTCGCTTCATGTTGTAAAACCTCTAGTTGTGGACATTATGTTACTACCAGGCCTTTCTCTGACGTTTGCTCCACAAAATTTTTGAGGAGTTTTGCTTCTTCGAACGCCCTTACTACCATAAGAAATGGCTTCTGCTCCCTTTTAAACCCCATGCTATTTTTTCCATTTGCTCAGCTTCTAGAACTAACAAGCTCTCGAAGGAGACATAGACAACAGATTCTTTTAGCCTTTCATTTAGCCATTTCATGCAAGCATCAATGTTTGGCCTGAAGATGCTGAAACCATAGACTGTAATCCTGTAGTCGCTTATCTAAGAAAATAGATGGTATGGTTGGCCCAATAGTCCTCAAAGGTCAGAGATTTGCCAAGCAATCAGTTTCCTGCGAGAACCAGTCAAACTAAAACCTTATAACTTCGCTAAATTAAGTTTCTGAAAGCAGTCAAAGTTACAGTGGACTTACCTCTTTCTCCAACTCATAGAATGTATTAAAAAACAACAAATCTGCTTCGTCAACCATGACAAACTGATTCGGAGCCATTTCAAAGAAAGCAGGATAGGAACCCAAGTCAGAAATGAAAGAAGGCATGTCTTGGTGTTTAAGTGGAGTTAATCCAGGCACTAGAATTTCAGGATCTGTGAAAGGAAGCTTGAGAAAGCCCTTATACACATGGTAATATATGCTGCCAACAGCACTAGATTGAGTGAAAAACATAACACCAACCAAGCCAAACATCTTGACAACATTTAAAACCCAAGGCAAGATAGCATCATAGACTATGCAACTCAAGGGGTAGCCTGATGATGCATTCAACTTCTTAACAAGCTACGTGTCATGAGCCAACCTTGTATAGGGCCATGACCAGGTAGGATATCATGAGCCAACCTTGTATATGGCCATGATCGGGTAGAAAGGCATCGGGGAAAACTGAATCCATGGGCTTAGGAAAATAGAATCCATGGAATTAGGAAAAGTGTCCCCGTTTCAAACATTTTTATGGTTACTGGTAGCATAGCTATAAAATCTCTTTAGCTCTTTAGGGGGGTGACCAGTCGGCGGAATGTTGGGTTGGCTCACTGGTTAAGGTATGTGCAAGCACACCCATTTAGGGCTGCCCTCCTTGGCCCTGACGATGGTGTGGAAATCTAAAAAACTCTTTTGTAAGCTTTGTAATATTTTCATTATCAATAAAACATTTTTTTCTATGGAGGCACCTGTGGTTATGACGGTATGCTTTATTTATGTCTCGAGATTTTGCTGTGTTTCTTGTTGTGACTTATTGTTGGCTCATGACTTGCCCAGATTATCGAGATAATTGGCTGACTTGTGTGGAAGAGAGCATCCAAGTGCCGCACGGCCTAGCGATTCGTTGTGTTAAAGCTTAGTCCGTGACAGTTGGTATCCGAGCTAGGCAAGTGTGCTAGCAAGTGAAAGAAAATGGTGATGACTCGAGGAGGGTCTGAGGATCGAGAGAGAATTGAGGAGCTTGAGGCCGTAGTGGCTGCCATTAAAGCTCACATGGTCACTAATGACCGATTGGAAGAAATTGAGACAGCCCAGCGGGAGCTGTCCGACTCCGTAGCCAACTTGAGCGAGGAGACTAGAGAGGCACTGAGCATTATCCAAAAAGAGTTCGAGGAACTCAAGGCTCAGATCAGTGTGCTTCAAATTGCTGTGGGTCGGGCGGGTTCTAACATAGCAGATAAAGGGAAAAGAGCTAAGGTGCGGAGCCGTGCCGTTACGAAGGGGCAAGAGATGCAAAAGAGCTTGAGAATTTCTTGTTTGACATCGAACAATACTTTCGGGCGGTGCACACAGAATCAGAGGAGGAAAAAGTTGCGATGGCTTCAATGTATCTTGCTGGAGATGCCAAGTTATGGTGGCGTTCAAAGTTTACTGGCCATGAGTGCCCTATCAAAACATGGAAGGATCTAAAGCAAGAGTTGAAGAACCAATTCTTCCCTGAGAATGTGGAATACTTGGCTCGAAGGAAGTTGAGAGAGTTGGTCCGAACAGGAACGATGCGAGAGTTTGTCAGGAGCTTCTCTACCCTGATGTTGGATATTAGGGACATGTCTGAAAAAGACAAGATGTTTTATTTCCTTGAGGGACTTAAGCCTTGGGCTAGGACTGAACTTCAAAGGCAAAAGGTACAAGATGTAGCCACAGCTATGGCTGCCGCCGAACACCTAAACGATTACAATGATAGCTCAAACAAACGTAAGTTCCCTCATTCAGCTGGCAGTAACTCCAATTATGGGACTGGGGGAAAGTTGGCTAGAGTAGATAAATCATCAAGTGGGGGAGCAGACAAGAGGCCGCCCACTCGAGAAACACCCCAATCCAAGATAAACAACGCCCAAAGCTTCAAGCCAAGACAACCATTAGCTTGCTTCCTTTGTCAGGGACCACACCGAGTTGTGGAATGTCCCCACAGAGGTGCCTTGAGTGCCCTCAGGACTACTTCTCAAGAGACATCTCAACCACCACAAACTACTGAGGATGATGTAAATGAACTTGCGAGGATGGGCTCAATTCGATTCCTAAATGCCCTTCATTCTCAATTGAGTGTGATGAAAAAGGAGCCAGAGAAAGGCCTAATGTATGTCGAGTTGGAGATAAATGGGAAGAAAACAAGGGCCATGGTGGACACAGGTGCGACCGACACTTTCATCACTCCAAATGAAGCTAAGAGGTGTGATCTGAAAGTAAATAAGGATTGTGGGCAAATGAAAGCGGTGAACTCACCGGCTGCGGCCATTAGTGGGAGCTCCAAGAACGTGATGACCAAAGTTGGACCCTGGAAAGGAGGCGTGAATTTCACTGTTTCCTCCATGGATGACTTTGATGTTGTTTTGGGATTGGACTTCATGATAGTGGCTCAGGCAATCCCGGTTCCTACTGCTAGTTGCTTGCTATTCTTGGGGGAACGCCCTTGTGTAGTGCCGGCCACTATTCTCCCCAAAAGTGGAAAAATTATCTCAGCTCTACAGTTCAAGAAAGGGATCAAGAGGGGAGAGCCCTCATATGTAGCCCTACCAATCTACAAAGAAGGAACAGGGTCAGAGTTGGTGCCAGATGAGATTAGCACAGTTTTGGAAGAGTTTAAGAAGGTGATGCCGGATTGATTGCCCCAGATATTACCACCACGCCGTGCCATAGATCATGAGATTGAACTAGTCCCGGGAGTCAAACCACCTGCAAAGGGACCCTATCGTATGACTCTCCCAGAATTGGCTGAGTTGAGGAAGCAGCTAGATAAGTTATTGCAAGCTGGGTTCATCAGACCATCTAAGGCTCCTTTTGGCTCTCCTGTACTCTTCCAAAGAAAACAAGATGGAAGTTTACGACTGTGTGTCGATTATAGGGCCTTGAACAAAGTAACGGTGAGGAACAAGTACCCAATACCTTTGATTGCGGACCTCTTTGACCAGTTAAGTCAAGCCAAGTACTTCTCCAAACTCGACCTTCAGTCAGGGTATCATCAGGTCAGAATCGCTGAAGGAGATGAACCGAAAACCACATGTGTGACCCGGTATGGTGCATTTGAATTTTTAGTAATGCCTTTTGGACTAACCAATGCTCCTGCCACTTTTTGCACTTTAATGAACCAGGTATTCCATGACTATCTTGATAAGTTCGTGGTAATCTACCTAGATGACATCTTGGTTTTTAGTTCAACCATAGAGGAGCATCAGAAACACTTGAGACTTGTTTTCCAGAGGCTTCATGAAAATCAGTTGTATGTGAAAAGAGAGAAATGTTGCTTTGCCCAAACACGAATCCATTTCTTAGGGCACATTGTGGAACAGGGCCAAATTCGGATGGACATGGAGAAAGTCAAGGCTATCAGGGAATGGCCGTCCTCGAAGAATGTCAAAGAACTGCGCTCCTTTCTTGGGTTAGCCAACTATTACAGTAAGTTTGTGGAGGGATACTCCCGAAGAATAACGGCCCTCACCGAATTATTGAAAAAGGATAAGAGGTGGTCGTGGACTTCAGAATGCCAAGAGGCCTTCGAGAGCCTAAAAGTAGTGTTGATGAAAGATCCCGTATTAGTCCTCCCTGATCTTGGAAAACCTTTCGAAGTACAAACAGATGCTTCAAATTTTGCTATTGGGGGCATATTATTGCAAGAGAGACACCCGGTCGCCTTCGAAAGTCGCAAGCTAAATGAGGCAGAAAGGAGATACACCGCCCAAGGAAAGGAGCTCATAGCCGTAATTCATTGCTTAAGGGCGTGGCGACATTATCTGCTCGGGTCGAAGTTTGTTGTTAAGACAGATAACATTGCAGTTAGCCATTTCCTTACTCAACCCAAGCTCACGGCTAAGCAGGCGAGATGGCAAGAGTTCTTGGCTGAATTTGATTTTTGCTTTGAGTATAAGACGGGGAGCTCTAATCAAGTAGCGGATGCCTTGAGTCGTCGAACAGAACTAGCAGCACTAAGAAGAATAGCTCCCATGTCAGCTACCAGGGTGACCACAGATATTCGCAAGCTGATCGAAGAGAACCTGACTAAAGACCCCCAAGCCAAGTCCATAATGAAGATGGTGGAAGATGGGAAATCCAAGTACTTTTGGGTGGAGAATGGAGCATTGTTGACAAAGGGGCCCAGATTGTTTGCACCAAGAGCCGGGAACTTGAGACAGATGTTGATGAGAGAATGCCACGACACCCCGTGGGCCGGTCATCCGGGTTGGCAGCGCACCTTTGCTTTACTAAGACAGGGCTACTATTGGCCTCACATGAGACAAGATGTGATGGATTACACAAAGACGTGCCTCGTCTGCCAGCAAGACAAAGTGGAAAGAAAGAAGCAAGCTGGGTTACTTGAACCACTAGCAGTACCAACCAAACCTTGGGAAAGTATTTCTCTTGATTTCATAACTGGCCTCCCTAGAGTTGGTGATCTGGGATCAATTTTGGTAGTGATCGACCGTTTTTCGAAGTATGCCACTTTCATACCAGCTCAAAAGTATTGTACATCGGAAGACACTGCTCGGCTTATATTCAAACATGTAGTGAAATATTGGGGTATTCCACAAAACATCGTCAGTGACAGAGACCCGAGATTCACTGGGTCATTTTGGCGGGAGCTCTTCAACATACTGGGGTCCCAACTGAGTATCTCATCTAGTTACCATCCTCAGACGGATGGGCAAACCGAGCGCTTCAACGGATTGTTAGAGGAATATCTGAGACACTTTGTGCAAGCCAACCAAAAGAACTGGCCACCACTTTTAGATGTAGCACAATTATGCTTCAATGCTCAAAAGAGCTCATCCACCAACAAGAGTCCTTTTGAAGTGGTCATGGGACAACAACCACGATTACCCCACACCTCCATTGAGCCTTACAAAGGGAAAAGCCCCAGAGCTTTTAACTTTACTAAGGTGTGGAAACAGAACACTGAGATCGCTCGGGCTTACTTGGAGAAGGCGTCGAAGCGCATGAAGAAGTGGGCGGACAAAGATCGAAGAGCACAACAGTTTAGTATTGGTGACTCAGTTTTGGTGAGATTGGTGCCGGAACAGCTTAGATTCCTGCGAAAGCGAGATCATCGATTGGTGCGAAAATATGAGGGTCCAGTGACAATTCTTGACAAGGTGGGACAGTCCTCCTACAGAATTGACCCTCCAAAATGGATGAAGGTACACTCGGTGTTCCACGTGAGTAACTTAAAGCCATTCCACTCAGATCCAACAGATTACAGCAGAAGTAGATCAACTAGGGCGGCCATCAGCATGAAGCCACCCTCAGAGCGTCGCGTTGAAGAGATCTTAGCAGACAGACACTCGGTGGTGTCAAGAAGATCAATCCATGAGTACTTGGTAAAATGGGAGGGCCTAGGACCGGAAGAAGTCAGTTGGGAAAGAGAAAATGACCTAAGGGCTTTCAAGCAGAAGATCGAAGAGTTCCAAGCCAGCAAGTCAACGAGGACGTCGACAGATTGAGTGGGGGAGAATGTCATGAGCCAACCTTGTATAGGGCCATGACCGGGTAGGATATCATGAGCCAACCTTGTATAGGGCCATGATCGGGTAGAGAGGCATCGGGGAAAACTGAATCCATGGGCTTAGGAAAATAGAATCCATGGAATTAGGAAAAGTGTCCCCGTTTCAAACATTTTTATGGTTACTGGTAGCATAGCTATAAAATCTCTTTAGCTCTTTAGGGGGGTGACCAGTCGGCGGAATGTTGGGCTGGCTCACTGGTTAAGGTATGTGCAAGCACACCCATTTAGGGCTGCCCTCCTTGGCCCCGACGATGGTGTGGAAATCTCAAAAACTCTTTTGTAAGCTTTGTAATATTTTCATTATCAATAAAACATTTTTTTCTATGGAGGCACCTGTGGTTATGACGTTATGCTTTATTTATGTCCCTAGATTTTGCCGTGTTTCTTGTTGTGACTTATTGTTGGCTCATGACTTGCCCAGATTATTGAGATAATTGGCTGGCTTGTGTGGAAGAGACCATCAAAGTGCCGCACGGCCTAGCGATTCGTGGTGTGAAAGCTTAGTCCGTGACAGTGCGCAAGAGTTTAAGGGCCAACCTGCCAGAATTGCTCCAGGTAGGCCTCAGCACTCTCTGCTTCCGCAATACCGCCTGTTAGAAAAATAACAGAATATTTGGCTTTGAGGCATGTAGAGTTACACTATCTTCCGTGTGATATTGCTTCACACAGAAGCAAGTTACCCCAAGATACAACAAAGCTTTTTAGAAATTGTGAAAAGTCAGAATGCAAAAGTCAATATTTTCTGCAAATCATAACTCTTATATAAAATATGAAGAGACATAAATGAATGGTTGTGATTCTTAAATAACAACCATTCATTTTCAAACATAACTATTCTAGACATATAACCGAAAATATGTCTGTTGGAACAGTTAAAACAATTTTAAATTTAATTTTGAATTTAAAATATTTCTATCAAAAAATAAAATTTTGATTTAAGTCAAAGAGCTAAGAGCTCATCTTTGACTTTTTAAAATAGCCCAAACTCAAGCTCAAGCCAAGCTCCATAGTCAAAACTCATTTCCTCTTTGACTTCAAATTACTCTCAAGAGTTGATTTTTTCTTTCTAAATATATCACTTTACACCTTTACAAACAATATGAGAACTTTTTTCCTTGTATTTATTACAAGTTATCCAACACCGCCTTCATCATATCCATCGGATGTCGTCTCAAGAGCAATGGAAGTAGATGCAGATGCTGCTGATCTGAGTACTTCTTTGTACATGGACTGAGGAATGGCCAATGTGATTTTGAGTCATTTGTGTTCTAAGCGCTTAGAGAGTTGAAGCATAGGATTTAAGTGGCCTTGGGTTGGATACGATACAATCAAACAGTGAGCTGTGTGGGAGGCACCTTCTGCATTCTCCATTGTTGTTGTTTGCAGTCTTGATGCTTGAGCCACCTCTATGATTTACAGGAACTGTGCACAACTATTAGCCGATGGACGAGTTATTCGGCTGTGGGCTCAGCAAAGAAGGTCATCCACCTTAAAGACGGTTTAGATTATTTTTGATCGAGGCCGATATACATAGAGAAGTCAAGTCTGTCGTAAGTCGTAACAATGGCTATTAATAGAGCAGCTACAGCTGGATCATAATAACTGGATTTGTAGGTAATAGGCCAGTAGCATGCGGTACCAATCAGCGTTTACTGAGTTGGGCCTAAAGCACGTTGCCAGTTGAAGGGAGCCTACCACAGTCAGGTCATTCGAACGATATTGTTAATAAGATCTTCTAAATACACTTATTATTTTTTATTTTTTAATTTCAAATTTTAATTTTATTTTGTGAAAATGTTTTTAAATTTTAAAACAGTTAATATCTCAAAATTTTGTACCTCGCGAAAGTAAATTTTCACAAAGCCTGCTTTGTGAAAGTGAATTTCCGCGAGGCAAGTCTTGCGAATTCTGCGGTTTAGAATCCAGATTTATTTGTTTTCCTAAAAAATTAAAAAACATGAATAAATAAAGTCATATGTAAATGAAACTAGGAAGATGAGTGAGTAGGCAAGGAAAAGATAGACCAATGAGCAAATAGAATGTGCGAGACAAGAAATAGGTGAGAAGATGGGTGAGTGAGCAAAGAAAATGGATGAAGCAAGGTTTAAACATTTGTTCTCAACAATTAACATACTATATCATTTTTGTATATGTGGATTATTAAGTGAAATCATATAAAAGAAACTCTTGATATTCATGTGAAAATGGGAAGATTTATTATTTGACAAAAAATAGTTGAAAATCCTAATAGAAAATAATTCAGTTTGATTTTTTAAAGTCGTAGAGCTTCTAGTATGAGGAGTTCAAATTTAGTTTTTCAAAGTCTGGTGAGAAGAGTTCAAGTTTAGGTTTTTTTTTAAAGTCATACAACTTCTAATAAGAGGAGTTTAGGTTTAATTATTCAATGTAGAGCTTCTAGTGAGAGGAGTTCATTTTAGTTTTCCAAAAAGTCGTAGAGCTTATGATGAAAGGAGTTCAGTTTGGTTTTTCTAAGAAATCATAAATCCTTTGGCGAGAAGACTTCAATCTAGTTTTTCAAAAGTTGTAGAGTCTTTAGTAAGAGGAGTTTATTAAGTTTAATTTTTCAAAGTTTTAGAGCCTCTAGTTAGTGGAGTTAATCTTAAATCATCAGGTGATTGGTTTAAAATTTCCAAAGTTTTGAACTGGACAAAAATTGATATATCTTGTTTTTGTCATGTTCTTGATTCTCAGCAATAAAAAAAGAAAGGTAGCTGTAAACATCATTTTTATCCAAATTTTCGAAATAAGTTATTCCATCCATTTTAGGTTTCATCTAGATTTTAAGACATTAAACCAATTTAGGCTTCGTTTGGTAAGTGTATTTTATTTTCTAAAAAATATTTTCACATTTTCATATGTTTTTTTACATGAACAATATTTTCGGTCAACTGTAAATTTTTTCAGTCAACCAAAAATGCTTTAGTAATTTTGGAAATTGTCTTCCCTTTCGAAAAGGGGAAGACAATTTGCAAGGCCAAAGCCAAACCCTTAAATGTTTTTGTTGAAACCTTATCCCATCCCGATCAGACCTCCCCTTGCCGGCACCACTGTGACTCACAATTACCGGTACTGTCGAAACTCTTTGCTGGCATCCTTCGACCCCACTCTTCTCGAAACCTTTCCAAAATTGAACACAAACAGCTCCACTTGTCTTCTTGAAGCATCTCCATCCTTCGATTTTTAACCACTTGAAATCTCTTTGGATCGCTGAAAGAAGTTGATTCCACACACCAGATAATGATATGAGATGACCATTTCATTTTGTGAGTTTTCAGTTGGCTGCTTATTAAAAATTTACAAAATTATATTAGCTGCTAACTTGTGTATTTGAATGTGTATTGGGATGTGCTTTTGAAAGGACCCAATTCACTGTTGAAACATTACTAAAAGATTGCTAAAAGATCATTTTAGAAGTAAAATGGAAATAAAGATAGAAGAACTTTATGCAAGATTTCTTTTTGGTGTCAATTTCTGGAATCAAAGTAGGACAGATCTCTGGCTCCAGGAGTTGCTAGACTATCCAACAGCTCTAAA
Organism: Heritiera fomes; assembly: GCA_032173925.1. Classification (NCBI taxonomy): domain Eukaryota; kingdom Viridiplantae; phylum Streptophyta; class Magnoliopsida; order Malvales; family Malvaceae; genus Heritiera; species Heritiera fomes. The sequence goes on from JAPDPM010000011.1 coordinate 13,579,615, forward strand.
GCTTCTCCAAAAATTTATTCTCTGTTAGAAAGTTTATGAATTGCATAAATTTGAAAATTTTGTTCTCTTTTTAGACAGCCTAATTAGTAATTACATTATATAAAAGCCAATTTCAGATGGTTTTGTGTAAAAATGACAATAAAGAAGAATCCAATACATTCATTTGTAGGGGTCTTATGCAGAGATAATTGAGGAGATTGGTTGTTTGAATTCATTGCATTAGAATTCCATCGCAAGAGTTAAAATTTTCACTATTTATTCAGAGATGATTTTAAAATATTATGAAAATTATTTTGTAGTTATGTTATATATAAAAATATATTTTAAAAATAAATTAATAGGTTTGGTTGTGCTAGAGTTGCAGGACAGCAGTAGCTGCTGGTTGCTCTAGCAACAGCTATCCAAGAGCGACTCCTGCTGCGACTGCTGGACAGTCTAATGCAACTACAGCTGTCCAGGCGTAGTAGCTTGTTCATCTTATATACTAATTTGTACAAGACAGTGAGTTTGGAAGGTTAAGATAGTTGGATTAATACTTTGTATTGCCTCTAGGTATGGAGAGAACTGCTAAATATACTCCCATTTTTGCTCTTTGTACCCCATCTGTCTCAGCAATGAACAGTGACTAATGAAGAGAAATGAGGTATGGAGAGTAAAAATAGGGGTATGTATAGAAATTCTCAGGTATGGAATATCAACCAGAGTCATGAGAGCTGTCCACCTTGGCCCACAGACTCAAAAACATATATGAACATCTAAAGCAACAGCTGAATTTTTGCTACCAATGTATAGGTTAGCGACTAGCCCCATCAAAAATTATCTAAGACCAAAAATATTGTTGATTTACTCACAGATGATTTCATCATTGTTAATCGCATAGGAAAGAAGAGAAGTTGAAACTTACCAGATGCTTCTGAATCTCTTTGACCCAAACGTGCTGCACATTGACAGCATGAAAGTTCTCAAGGCCTTGATTTATGCCAGGGATGATAAATCTATAGCTTTTTCAATTACCCATTTTATGAATAAATTGATTCTATAATTGTTTTAGGATGAAAATGTTTCTAATTTATTAATTCATAACAAAATATGTTACAATTTATAACTCAGTTTTTGTATATTAACTTTTATTCTTCATTTATGATAATCATGTTGTTTTTGATGCTGGATTATTTTTTATTTTGTTTCTTCTAGATTTTGATAGTTTGGATATTTCAAGGTGAGTGGATATATCAAGTATTGCGAATTTCAGAACGTAAGCCTCATAGCCAATATAGTTTTAGCCATACAATGATAGAAGGAAATCTTGTAAGCCTTATAGCCAATATAGTTTTAGCCATACAATGATAGAAGGAAATCTTGTTGCTCATGCATTGGCAAAATATGGGGTTGGCTCTACAAAGGCAATGTATTGGGTTGGAGAGATTCATAAGATGCTACAAATAATTTTACAATCAAATCTGTAAACTCTACGAAATCTATTAATATATGATAAAGATTTTGTTTAAAAAATTATTATTATTATTATTATTATTATTATTATTATTGATTTTAAAACATTATTAGTAGTTAAATATGTGAATAATACTTTTTTAATGGAAATATAAATTTTTCAGAAAACAACCAAACAAAGAAAAATATTTTTCAGCATTTCAACCAAATAATAGAAAATATTAGTTTTTTCAAAAAATTAATTTTTTAAAAATCATATTTTGAAAATTATTTTACGCGAATCAAACGGAACCTTAATTTGTTTCAAAATTGAAATGAATTTGAAATAACTATTGAAACTTACGGATGTGAATTATGACTTTTTGGACACGGGCTGAAGCCCATGAGAGATTTGTTAATAATGTGTTCTTATTTGCTTTAATTTATATCATTTTATTTTTATTTCCATTATTGGTATTATCATTGTGTGTGGTTATTGTTGTTGTTGTTACTTTACATTTTATTTATTTTATTTATTTTACTATTTAAAAACATCAACAAGCAAAAAAATTTGGGGAAAGCTACCTAAATCAAAATCACACCAAACTTGGGATCCAAGCGCATAATAGAATGTTAACATTAATTTTAAAATACTAAAAAATTAGAATCAAGCATGATAAAAAAAACGTTCTCTCCCTCAGGAGTGGAACTTTCCAGAGTCCTAGTTACTCTTTCCTTAGAGGGTGTCTTCTTCAGCACACCTCTCTACTGTTTGCATTTATTCCTGTTTGCCTTAAGTTCTGTATACAAGAGAAAAGTTTCTTCGTCGGCCATTTTCTCTTTAGAGGCTTTCAGAATGGGTCAGGGACAAAGAGATTTTGAAGCTGAAAACGCACAAGAGGAGGACATCACTATCAGTCTAGATGTACTCGAGCTACACATAGATGATGAGGTGAATAGAAAAGTCAAGAATCATTCGTTAGTGGGCAAAGTTATCTCTGATACAGCAGTAAAGGTGAACCCATTGAGAATCATTTTTTCCAAAGCTTGGCCTCTCAGTGACTCACTTGAAGTTCACGAACTTGAAAAAAATATTTTCCTTTTTGTTTTTAAAACAGAGAGGGACAAATACAAGGTGTTGCATCAAGGTCCTTGGTCTGTATCGAATAGTCATATTGTTCTGAAGGAGTGGCCTTTAGAAGCAACTTTGGAGGAGATCGACTTTTCTCCTTCAAAATTTTGGATCCAAGCCCATAAACTTCCCCTGGCATTCATGACAAAAGAGAATGCGGGTAAGATTGGCTCTCTGTTTGTTAGAATAGTAAAACTGGATTTCGATGAAGATGAAAATGTACAATGGAGTGGCATTCTCAGGATGAAGGTTGTGATTAAGGTTGATGACCCTCTCAAAACGGGCTTCAATCTGAAAAGGAAGAATCTATCGACGATCTGGATCCCTTTTAAATATGAGCGATTGCCAGATTTTTGTTACAATTGTGGTCGTCTTGGACACATTGCTGGGGATTGCTACTACAGGCATGATGGCAGGAAAAAAGCCCTCTATGGGCATTGGATGCGGGCTAAACAAATGGGCAACAAAGCAAAAAAAGGAAACAACAAAGGCAAGATACATAGTTTAAGCTGGAAAGAAAGCATGGAAGAGGAGGCGCATGACGATCACAAAGGAAAGCGTAGGGTGGAGGATCACTCTGTGGATGGTGTGTCAGTTATTTCTATCAAAGAATTCAATGCTGAGAAGGTGAAACAAGTTACCTTAGATCGAGGCGTTCAGAGTGATGATTATAATAAGATCTCCTCGGATAATGCTATGTCAGATATAGATGAGTCTTGCAATCAAAGTTTTCCAGCGGGAGAGTTAAAAGAAGATGGGCCAAAACAAGATCTAATGGACACAGCGGAAGACTTGGGCCGGAGGACTCTCAAAAGGCCTCGAGAGGAGGAAGACATAGTTGGGCTTAAAAAGCACAAAGCTGAATTTAGAGCCAAATTAAACAGTCGGGCCTATCAACTTGAACCAGGTATGTGGGGCTTCATTGGGGCAGACTCTGAGCAGGAAGATGTTTTGATTAGTGATTTTCTGGGCTATGGCGATTCTGATTTCTGGTCAGCATCTATTCAGAATTGGGAGATCGAACTTAAAGGCAAAGCTTCAAGAAACAAGAGACTAATTCAGATCAAGAAGGCAGCTAGAAAGAAAGTACAGATGGAGAGGTCAGAGTTGTTAAATGAATTTTTGGAGATCAATAAGTTACAACAGAAGTCCCCAAATTGGAACATCCATGAGTTACCAAGTCTATTCTTGAAGGAAGTCGAAGCTGACTACGACGAGGAAAAGAATGAGAGGATGGTGGTGGCTGACCCCAAACAGCCACACGAGGGCCAATGAGTCTCTTAGTCTGGAACTGCCAAGGCATTGGACAACCCTTGGCAGTTCGAGCTCTAAGAGAGCTCATCCAAAAACACTGTCCCTCCATTATTTTCCTAATGGAGACTAAGCAGCGTTCAACAAAACTTGAGAGAATTAGAAATAAAGTTGGTGTCGTAACGGCTTCGCGCTCGACGATTTTGAAAAGCAACATTTAAAAACAAAAAGGAGTCGCCACCAATCTTTTTTGACTAGGTGTGATTGGCCACCTAAAATATTTATCTTTTTAACAAAATCTCAAAATTAATTAAGTTTTATTAAAAAGATAATTTTTGGTCTGCGAAAACAAAACTTGGGTTCGGGGGTACGGTTACACGTGGGGAAGGATTAGCACCCCCACGACGCCTGTTTAAAAAAACGGTACCATAATAATCATGTGTTATCCTTTAGTTTTAATAAAATGATCTTGAATTAATATTTAAAATTAATTCCTTTTTATTCCATTCTTTTTATTCAAAATCATTTTTTATTTGTAAATTTATTTTGTTTTATTTTAAAAAGTTAAATTTTATTTTTCAAAAGTGAATGTGAACCTTTTTGTATTGAAAGATTAAATCAAATATCTCAATACTCTGGTAACATTTGAAGTAATTTTCCTTACCTAGAGATTTCTTAAGAATCACTACTTGTGAGTTCTATAGAATCACATCATTGGAAGATTCACACTCGCTTTAAAAATTATCATGAATGCATATGATGCAAACAGATAAAAAATGATGCAAATGCATTTTTATTTTCTATATAAATATTTCTTTATTTATTTTAAATAAAAATTCTTATTATTGAAAAAATTGCACTAAGTATCCCAATACTCTGGTAACACTTAGTGAACTTCTCTCACTTAGGGATCAGTCAAGAAATCACTACTTGTGAGTCTCATGACATCTCATCCTCGGACAAATATTTAATTAAATTTAATTTTTATTATTAATTTCCATTTTCAATTTTCTTTTTTTAAAAACTTATTTATTTTTATTTTTAATAAAAACAAATTATTGAAAAATCATACTAAATATCCCAATACTCTGGTAACATTTAGTACGACTCTTCTCACCTAGGGATCAGTCAAGAAATCACTACTTGTGAGTTTCATGACATCCCATCATCGGACAAATATTTAATTAAATTTAATTTTATTATTTTTAAATACATTTCCTAATCAATAATAATAATTAATGAAAATATAAATAAAAGAAAAAATTTCAAAAAAACTTTTATTTTACAACATGCAATAATAATAATAATAATAATAATAATAATAATAATAATAATAACAACAACAACAACACAATAATAATAAAAACACAAATAACAAATAATAATAATAATAGTAATTCTTCTTTTTTTTTTAACTTTTTAATTTTTAATTTTTAATTTTAATTTTCAATTTTCTAATTAATTAAAACACATTTTTTCTGACAAAACAAATAAATATTAAATAAATAAATGAATAAATAAATATACAAAAGAAGTACCTAAATAGATTTGGGCTTGGAACCCAAAAAAACCTTCAAAAGAGCCCAAGAAAATTGAGCCCAAAAGCACTTGAAGTGGGCCCAAATTTGAAGGCCCAAAGAGGCCACGGATGGGCCAGATCTATGCGGGTCGGGAAGCCGGATCTCGGGTCGGGTCAGGCTTGGAGCGCGGATCTTCCTCTTCTGGCGGGTCGGACGTGGGAGACGCGAGGATCCTGGACCCGGGTCGGGTCCAGGCGCGGATCCTTCACTCTTTTTTTTTTGCAGCTATAAAATCCCACCCTTTTTTTTCTCAATTCATTTTTTTTCTCTCTTTCAGAAAAAAATCCTCAGAGCTCTCAAAGCTCTCCGGCCAGGCGATTTTCGACAGTGCCGGACCGCCGTGCGCCGCCGCCGGCTGCCGCTGCCGGTGACCGGATCACGAAAAGGAAGCCACTTTCTGGAAGCTCTTCACCCCCTGAGCTCGATTCCGGCCTACGATTCACTCGAAAATGCCCCCAACGCCACGGATCTGAGGTCGAAACCTTCGGCATCTCTATTTTTTATTTTGGTTTTTTGCTTTTCAGATCTGGTTTTGAATATGTTTGGGTTTGTGTTTTTGTTGCTGTTGTGTTTTTTTGCAGGTGGGGGGTTCTAGGGTTTGAGGGGCAGTGGCTATGGTTCTCTGTTTCTTTGAGTGATTGTGTGTGAGTTTGGTTTGTGGGTGTTGGGGTTTGTGTGATGGTGCTGTTGGGGTTGAGGGTGATGTTGGTTTCGGATCCTCTGTGTTTTTGGGGTCTCGGGTGGTGGTGAATTTTTTAGGGAAAGAGGGTTTCCAAAAAAACCTCCCCGAAGGGGCCAGTGACGAGAGCTTTTAGGCTCTCTGTGGTATTGGCAATGGTGATTGTTTGGGTTGGTGAAGATGGAGGGAATGATGGGTTTCGGTGAGTGAAGATGATGCCTCCTGGGAATTGAGGGAGGGTTCGACTGGGTTCTCGGTGAGGGTTAAGCGTGAGTGGTTGAAGCTTCTGGTCTGCCCGGTTTCGGGTGATGATGGGGTTTTTTGGAGGGAGTCAGCTTGCCTGGGGGCTGGTGGAGATGGGATGGTTAGGCAGAGGCTAGTGGCTGTGGCAGACCTGCCGGTGGCAGGAGTTGGTGGTGATTGATGGACTGATGGCAGATTAGACCAAAAGAAACAAAGAAAATATAAATATAAATATAAATACAAATAATAATAATAATAATAGTAATAATAACAAAAAAGGACAAAATTAGGTGTCAACAGTTGGTTTCGATCGGAGCTTTTATGTGGAACCTAGGGGGAAATCTGGAGGTCTTGCTCTTTGGTGGAAGTTCGACATTCAGGTTGAAGTACTGGAAAGCTCATGTTTTTTCATTAATTCACAAATTTGTTTGAATCAGAAGGATGATTGGTATTGCACTTTTGTTTATGGTGATCCTCGAAAGGAAGGAAGGAAGGAGGTTTGGGAGCACATTTTTGATTTGAGGAGGTCCATGGGTGATAAATGGTGCTGTATAGGGGATTATAACATCATTCACAAACAAAGTGACAAAAGAGGGGGAAGATCAATTGATAGAGGTCTGGCTGAATTCTTTAATTCTCTTATTGAGGAATTTGATTTAATTGAAATTGAAATTCATGGGGCAGACTTCTCTTGGTCAAACAACAGAACAGGTAAAAGTTTTATTCAGGAAAGGCTCGATAAATGCTTTTGTTCGGTAGAATGGAATGAAGCTTTTCCGAAGGCCCGAGCGTGCTACGAAGTGGCTCTTAAGTCTGATCACTGTCCTTTGATCCTTCATTTGGAGGAGACTAGAATCAATAGGAGAAAAGACTTTAAATTTGAGGCTAAATGGCTCGTGGATGCTGAATGTCAGGATAGGGTAAAGGAAGCATGGTGTGAGGGTGGTTGTTTGAGAGGTTCTCGAATGTTCCAATTTCAGAATAAACTGAAGAATACAAGCAGGTGCCTCAAACGCTGGAGCAGGGAGAAATTTTCTAATCCTAAAGTTGAAATAGAGCAGATGAAGAGGAGATTAAAGGAGCTTCAATCCCTCCCATTGACAGAATCTCTTCGAGAGGAAGAAAAGAGGATTAGGAAGACCATTGCAGATCGATGGAAGATGGAAGAATGCTACCGGAGCCAGAGATCAAGAATTAATTGGTTGAGGTATGGCGATAAAAACACCAAATTCTTCCATGCGACAAGTGTTCAAAGAAGAAGAAGAAATAACATTACCAAACTCAGAAATAGCGAAGGAGAATGGATTGAAGATCAGAAAGCATTGATTGACCTCATATTTAATCACTTCAGGAATCTTTTCAAAGCTGGTCAGATTAGTGATTTAGATTCTGTTCTCAGTTCTATTGATGAAGTGATCTCTTCATATATGAATGATAGTCTATGTAAGGAGGTTACTGAAGAGGAAATTAAAGAGGTTGTTTTCTCAATGGGAGCACACAAAGCACCTGGACCTGATGGATTCCCGGGTTTATTTTATCACACTTTCTGGGACACTATCAAGAATGATTTGTGTGCTTGTATTAGAAGTTTCTTTGAAAGCGGTCATCTTCTCAAGGAAATGAATAAAACAAATTTGGTCTTAATTCCCAAGAAAAGAGCTCCAGAAGACTTGTCACAGTTCAGACCCATTGGTCTTTGTAATTTTGCTTACAAGGTTAACTCCAAGATCATGGCAAATAGAATGAAGTCGATGTTATCCTCGATAATTTCACCCTTTCAAGCTGCTTTCATTCCAGGACGACAAATTCAAGATAACATCATTATTGCACATGAGGCTTTCCATGCTCTTAAACAGAAAAGAACAGGTAAACAGGGGTTCATGGCTATCAAACTTGATCGTAGTAAGGCCTACGATATAGTTGAATGGAGATTCCTTGAGAAGGTACTTCTGAAAATGGGATTCATTCAATCATGGGTTAAGTTGATAATGGAGTGTGTCACTACGCCTCTGTATTCTATTATTGTCAATGGCGAAAGGTCTGAAGTCTTCTCTCCAGAACGGGGTCTACGACAAGGTGATCCACTCTCTCCATATTTATTTATTTTGGTAGTAAATGTACTTTCAGGATTGATACAGCAGGCTTTGTCACAAGGAAGAATTCAGGGGTTCAGAATTAATCGAAGGTGTCCTTGCTTGAGTCATTTACTTTTTGCTGATGACTGTATTCTTTTTTGCGAGCTGATCAAAGAAACTGCGAGGCCATTATTGAAATTCTAAATAATTTCAATAATGCTTCTGGGCAAAAAGTAAATTTGGATAAATCTTCTATCTTCTTCTCTCCCAAAATAAATAGTAGAACCAGGAGGACTATAAAGGATAAACTGAGGATTTAGAACTTACAAGTGAACAGCAGATATCTGGGATTATCGCTGATTTGGGGTAGAAGCAAGAGAGAAGTGCTGGAGTTCATTAAAGAGTATTTTCAAGACAAGACTGGTTCCTGGAAAGGTCAACTATTGTCTCAGGCCGGGAGGGAGGTTTTATTAAAAGCGGTGGTTACTGCTATTCCAGTTTACTACATGCAGTGCTTCAAATTGCCAGTTTCTTTTTGTAAAGACCTTAATTTGATGCTAAATAAATTCTGGTGGAAAGGAGCAGATTCGGCAGGAAGTTAACTTCATTGGATGCGATGGGATAAACTTGCTGTTCACAAGCTTAATGGTGGTCTTGGTTTTAGAGAGCTTTCGGTGTTTAACGATGCTCTTCTTGCAAAACAGGTCTGGAGAATGCTTTCTAATCAAGATGCTTTTTGGGCCAGAATCCTTAAAGGGATCTATTTTCCTTTCTCTTCCTTGCTTAATGCTTCAATGGGGAGTAATCCTTCATGGGGTTGGAGAAGTCTGCATGTGGGAATCAAGGTGTTAAAAAAAGGACTTCACTGGAATGTTGGCAATGGTCGATATATCCTAATCTGGCAGGATAAATGGATCCCAGATTTACCTGATTTTAAAGTGTCTTTATCTCCTCCTTCAATGGAAAGTCCTTGTCTGGTTTCTCAACTCATAAATCAAAGGCATCGTTGCTGGAATTCTAATGTCCTTGAAGAATTGTTCAGTGAGGAAGAAGTTCAAGCAATCAAAAGGATTGGAATTGGCTCACAATTCACTCATGACTCCCTTGTTTGGCATTATGCTAAAGATGGCCAATACACTGTCAAATCAGGTTATCGACTTCTTGTTAATCAATTTTTGGAATCCAGGGAAAATTCCAGTAGTTCTTGGACTTGGACTCAAGTCGATAACTGGAAAACAATTTGGAACATGAGAATTTCTCCAAGAGTTAAAATCTTTATATGGAGAGCTTGTCACAATATCTTACCAACCCTTGAAAACTTGGCTCATCGATCTGGAAGGTCCAGTTTCCTTTGTAGACGATGTGAGCAAGAGGTGGAATCTCTTGAGCATATCCTATTTTTTTTGCCCATTTGCTGAAGCTGTTTGGAAAGTTTCAGGCTTCAGTTACTGTCCAAGGAAGGAAGGCTTCGCAGGTTTTATTTCATGGTGGTTTGAAATTTCTTCCTCTTTTCCTTGTTTTGGGTCATTTAGATGTTTTGAACTTATTGCTTATCTTTGTTGGTATTTATGGAAAGCAAGAAATGCTTTTCTGTTTGAAGGAGAAAGCGGAGATCCAGTGCAAGTATGGCACAGGGCTTCCCATGATTATTTTGAAATTGAAGAGCTTCTCTCGGTCTCTTACAGGAGCTCAAGCACAATTCAAGGGAATGTCTTCTGGCAAAAGCCTCCTTCTTCATTTCTGAAAATTAATTGTGATGCATCCTTTGAATCTGTTTCTGGAGTTGCTGGTATTGCTGTTATCTGTAGGAATGATCATGGTGAGCTCATTGATGGCTTTCATGCAAAAAGGTTTGCTCGGAGTGCTGAAATGGTGGAAGCTTTGGCATTGAGGGAAGCTTGTCTCTTGATCCAGCGCCGAGGTTGGTCCCAAGTCATTATGGAATCTGATAATGCAAATATAGTGAATCGTCTGCAGAATCCTTCTGGTCTGAAATGGTGGGAAACAAGGGCCATTGAGGAAGACATTCTTTCTATTGTCAATTAATGTAACCAAATTTCTTTTTGTTATGTGAAGCGTGAAGCTAACAAAGCTGCAGATTGGGTGGCAAAGAAAGCTTGTAAAGGTTGTTGTCCGGATTCATGGATGTATGATCCACCCCCTGCTCTTCAATCTTTGTTATAACTTTTGTGGCAATTGCCTTTTTAATGAAAAAAAAAAGCATGATAAAAAAAACTAAAAGGAAAGAAATCAAATCAAATCAAATTTGCCTTGGTAGACTCGATTCTTAGACCTCTAGATTTCCTGGAATCAAGTTGGTTCTTGGGTAGCAAGTATTTCCTAAAATATAACGATCCTAAGCCTATATAACCAATTGGCAATCATCAATAGACAAGGGAAGAAATCGACCGGCATCACCAAACAAAGAGAAATTTTTTTGGAACCCTAGCTAGCAAAAAGAAAGGATTAATTTTTAGGGATTTTAGTGATATTATTATAATACCGTAAAAATAGATAAACCCATATAATAAAAACAATAAGGCATAGAAGAGTAATATTAAAAGGCACTTTGGGGCAGAATAGTAATTCCACCCAAATCCCCATTAAACATAACCTACAAAACAACTAAACACTGCCGACACTAGAGGGAAAAAATCAAAAAAACAAAAGCCAACAAGTCATTGTTGCTCTGTGCTTCTCTTTTCAAATTGGTGTTTTCATTTCCTCTCTCCATCATTTTAGAAGTATAAAACCAAGAATACTTAAACAATCTTGTTAGCCGATATGTTTCTTTTTATTATTATTATTATTCCTATTATCCTTTATCGTAAAGTTTAATTTTTAGTACTTGTCGAAACTTTAAAATGAGTTTTGGGATATTAATTCAATCTAAGAAAGATTAGGCAATGATTGAGTATGAGAATTTATACATTTGATTCTAACCTCACATAGTTCACGAAGTTCTCTTGAAAAAATTATTCTAAGCTTTTCAGATGTTATTTCAACATATTAAGTCAAGTTTTAACTTAAGCATAGAGTAATTTAACATTAAAAAGATCAAGCCTTTAGGCTTTGCTTAGTAGAGTAGAAAGAAAAATAGAGAGATAAAAAATTAGAGGGAGAGAAAAATGAAAAGATGGAAAACATTAATTTTTTTCTTTAGGTATGCTTGGTAGGAAAAATAAGAAATGGATGGAAATTAAATTTTTTTCTTTCTATCAATTGGTAGAATGAAAAAATGATAGGGAAGAAAATTAAAAATAAAATAATTTTCCAATCCCGCTCCTTATGCAAATATTTATCATCTAATTTTTTTTTACACCTATTGAGTTTTCATTTTCAATGAAATATTTTTTAAACATAAATTTGTGAAAATAATAAATTAATAATAAATTTATAATAATTAATTATTTTTATTCACTTTTTATTAATTATTATCTAAGCATTTATTAATTATTATTTAATTATTAATTAATGATTTTTTAATTAATGATTAAATAACTATATTTTATTAATGATTATTTTATTTTATTAATTACAAAGCAGTGGTGTTTCTTTATGTGGAGCTTCATTGGCAATGGATTTGTTCACAAGTAGAATAAAATACATCAAGACTTTGTATTTGATTAATTAATCATTTGGTAACAATTAATTCTTAATGATTATATTATTTTATTAATTACAAAGCAGTGGTGTTTCTTTATGTGGAGCTTCATTGGCAATATATTTGTTTACAAGTAGAAGAAAATGAATCAAGACTTTGTATCTCATTAATATCGGCGACGAAGGAGAAATGGAGGAGAGTTGTGGTGAGATGCTCTAGAAAAAAAAGAAAAAGAAAGAAAAGGCATAATTTTAAAATTTGTTAGTGGTATTTTTGTATTTTCAGTTTATTTAATCACATGCTCACATTTTCTTTCCTCTTTTCTATCCAATTTGGGCAGATTAGTTTTGTTTGAAGGACAGAAAACAAATTTCCACCATCTTTTCTTACTTTCTTATTTTCATTTCTACCAGAAATCTCAAAATTTGTTTTTCTTTCACTTTTCTTTTTATCATTTCCTTTCCTTTCATTTTTCAGCTGTACCAAGCACAACCTTAATGTTTAATTCAGTTCTGACCTTTGCTTTAATTTAATTTTTATTTTCTTAGTTAATTAGTTAAGTGGTTTTAAGTTCAAATAATTTCAGTTTCACTAAGCTTGTTTCAACTCTGTATTCCAATCTTAAAATCAATTTGATTAATTGGTTTAGGAGTGGTTAATGAGTCATTTATGTGTTGGTTTTGTTAGTTAAATTTTCATTTAAGTTCGCATTTCATTCAGTTAAGACGATTTAACATTCAATTGAGAAAACTATTTTTTTTTTGTAAATTGAAATATAGTTGTTTTAGTTAGACATGTACAAGCTGTTAGAGTTAGTGCTTAGGCTAAATTATATTTCTTTTGGTATCTGTTAGTATAAATAGCCTCTAAAATTATTGATTAAATTTTGATGTATTCAAATCATTGTGAATAGACGTTGATTAGTAGAGAAAGGCTAGGTTTCCAGAGTAGGAGAAGGTAAGTAGAATCTCATACTTTGCTTATTTTGGAACCTATATTATGTATGTATATTTTTCAAATACATGAATGTTTTATTACTTATTTTGATAAATCAAAATAAGGATCAAGTATATGATTACTTTGCGTTTTGATATATGAATGATAGATCATGAATGATATATGAAACGAGAAATCCATTAATGTTTTAAAGAATGAGACCATGAAAGCTATATATGAATTCCCAAGCAGAATGATTGACACTAAAACTAGTTCTAAAGCCCTCGCTAACGAATTATAATAGTTAGTGATGATCATACAAACTTGCTAATGGGTTGTAGTAGTTAGCATAGGCCCTACTAACGAGTTATAATAGTTAGCATAAGCCCTACTAATGGGTTAGAATATTTAGCAATGATCATGTGAATGATATTGTCGATACAGTCTTGTCACAGGTTACAGTAGTGACCGTAGCAAGTAATATTTAGCAATGATCATATGATTACTTTGCGTTTTGAGATATGAATGATAGATCATGAATGATATATGAAACGAGAAATCCGTTAATGTTTTAAAGAATGAGACCATGAAAGCTATATATGAATTCCCAAGCAGAATATTTGACACTAGAACTAGTTCTAAAGCCCTCGCAAACGAATTATAATAGTTAGTGATGATCATGCAGCCTTGCTAATGGGTTATAGTAGTTAGCATAGACCCTACTAACGAGTTATAATAGTTAGCATAAGCCCTACTAATGGGTTAGAATATTTAGCAATGATCATGTGAATGATATCGTCGACACAGTCTTGTTACAGGTTACAGTAGTGACCGTAGCAAGTAATAAACTAACGACTCATGATTATGAATTGAATGATAATGATGAAATGGCTTATGATGATAATTCATGACTTTAAAGAATGATCAGTAATTTACGTGAAATGATATGTATTTGATAATAATTAATAACTTATGATTTATGCCTTGTGATATGATTTGATTTGATATGATGATGAGTTTTATAAAATGGTTTCCTAAATGTGTTGAGAACATGATTTGGACGAATTGTGTTTATGAATGATAATTGCGTAACGATCAATGTATATGTACAAAAACAATGTTTGATCTGGTAAGATGTGTAAGATTATGCTTATTGAGCTATAGTTCACTCATTCCTTTTTTTTTCATTTTTCTCTATAGATGCGTGAGAGATAAGTTACTTAGTCTTGTGATGAAGTTTAGAGATCGAACTGAGCATGTTTTTGGATTTGGGAAACATTGTTAATTGATAATGTTTTACGAATTGTAATGATGATTTCATACTTTCTTTGGTTTATATTGAACTTTTGAAGAGTTAATGTATTATTGGATTAGAATTGTGAATTTTACTTTAAGAAATTAATACATCAGGAATGAGAAAAAAGACTTCATTATTTTGGGATTCTACCTCAGGGTAATATGCCGTGTTATCTTAGGTTTAGGGGTGTGACAATTACTCATAATCAACCCCATCCTGCCTAGAAGATCGTTAGATACACAAATAAAAAAAAATCAGAATTTACCAAACCTAGTAAGCAATCTCAAACCCAATAAAACAAATACAAACCTCTACACCATCCAAACACAGAGAAAAACCAAAAGAACCAAACCTAATAAATATCAGCAATATACAAAGAATCACAAACGTAGAAACGCGCAAGCAACACGCAAACAAAAATAGTAAAAGTGTTTTCCAGATCTAGGTTTTTTGAGACAAGATAATGGTTTCTTTTGAGATCTACAATAGTGTGGTGTGTTTAAGAAGATTCGGATGTAAGATCTGAATAGAGGGCGTTATGAGGATTTCGGGAAGGTTTTTTTCCGGAACAATTCTGTCGCTGGAAACGGTGGCCGGTGACGATGGATGTGGCATCACAGCAGTAGTAAAAGTTGCCCATTTCTAGATTGTTTCAGAAAGTTTAGAGATCAGCACTTTAGAGAGAGAATCAAGTTTGAAAAATGAAGAAATAGGCTAAGGCTAGCCTTTAAATAGCTCAGCAATACGGGGTAGTTTTGGAGCTGCAATAATTAAAGAAAACTATGCCGTTTTGGCCTTTCTGTGGTGGTAACACGCATCTGACCCAGTTGGACGTGACCCGGATTCGGCAGACCTGTGTGTTCTCCAATGTTTTTTATTAAATTTTATTTACTTTATTTAAGTTTTAACCTATTAAATTATTTATTTAGTTAGTTTTATTATTTTTTTATTTATTTAGTTTTAATAATTGGTTTTATTTTGGAATTAGGCTACTTAATGTTTGAAATAATAAAAAATATATAAATTACTTCAGAAGATAAGTTAAGAAATTTAGACTCTTTGTACATTATTATTATTATTATTATTATAGGCTAGAATACCTTACAAATGAAAATTATGAAAATCACTCCTAAAATTATTTAAAACATTATAAAACAATATGAATAATTAAAAAATTTTGAAAAAATAAACCAATATTATCCCGACGATAAAATTTTAAAGAATCACAAATTGTTAACATTTGAAAATTTCTAGGTGAGATATTTCCCTTAAATTTCACTAGTATGTTGGATGCATTAAGAAAATTTTCAATATCAATAATTGATATTTATTCTCATAATATATGTTGATAATAATAAATAAAATACATAATATAATAAATAATAAAATGAAATGAATTGAGAATAAATTAATATTATTTCGAAGATGAGATTCTAAAGAGTCACAAATGGTTGACATTTGAAAATTTTTAGGTTAAAATTTTACTCTAAGTCTCGCTAGAATGATAAAAGGCTTAAAAGAAATTTTCAATATTAATATTCTAATTTTATTTTCAATAAAGAAAATTAAGAAATAAATAGATAAAATAAAATGAAATAAAAATGAAATAAGAAGTAAAATTAAAATTAAATAAGAAATATTCTCGTAAGAAGCTTAATAAATTCGAAGATTGAGCCTCTCTAAGAAAATCAAATAGTATTACTTGGATACTATTGAGATGGGGATAAATTTTTAAGAAATTTCATCAAAATGATCAAGAGTTTTTTTAAAAAATTTCAATATTTAAATATTTGGATAAAATAAAGAACATTTAACTTAAAGACCATTTAATAAAAATCTTTTAAAGATAACACAAGATTAATTAGATATCATTTTAGGATGTACGTTGTGAGGATACTAACACCTTCCTGATACATAATCGTATCTTTAAACCCTAAATTTGAGACGTAGACCAATTGTTATCTTTAGTTTGAATAAGTGACTAATTACACCTAAGTTTAAATAATTGGTGATAACTCCATTAGTTTGTGTCTACCTATTAGGTTTCTAAAACTTAATATGTTATTATAAGGTAAAAACAATAACTACAATTATTGAAAACACATACAATCTAATATATTTAACTACGACTTTTTAAATTTCATAAATTTTCAAATTTCAGGTGCTATGACTCTAACTACGTTTATACTAAAAGCGTAGTTTAAGATACTAGAAGACATATTTTACTTAAACTTAATTACACAAAAACTACTACTTTCAACATGTTTTAGTCTTTAAATATTAAAAATATATAAATAGACTATGATTTTTTTTTATTTCAAACGTAGTCTGCTATAGTTCAATGCTGAATATTTTGTCTTCCAACATTCAAATACATTAAAATTTTATGAATCTATTACGGTTTTTTATTTCAAAAATAGTCTTTTATGACTTAATGCTCATTGTTTTGTCTTCCAAAATTCAATTACATTAAAAGTACATGGACGGTTAAATGGTCAAAAAAGCCCTCGACTAATAAAGGGTTCCGCAATTGAACCCCTATTTTTTTCGCAATAAATTAAGTTCTTATATTTTCTATTTCACTCTATTGAGCCATTATTTAGACAGAAACCGTTAGGTCTGTTTTTTTTTTTCACATGTGCTGTACGAATTTAACAGTGTCCATACAGATTTAACGATTTTCATCTACAAAAGGGCTCAATTTAGTGAAAATTGAAATATAAGGGCTCAATTAATTGTAAAAAAAAAATTAATGGCTCAATTGCCAAAACAATTTTTTTCGAGGGTCTTTTTGACCCTTTAACCTATATAAATATACTATAGTTTTTTGTTTTAAACGTATTTTTTTATAACTCAAGGCTCAATGTTTTGTCTTCCAAGGTTCAAGTATATTGAAAATTCATTTTAGTTTTAGGCAAGATTGGTACAACGCATTTATGAACAGATATTTTGTTGTTTGAATAAATTTAATTATGATTTTTATGTATAACAAGACTACAGTTTAAGTTTTTAAACGTAATCTTTAGTAGCTTAATATTTATTCTTCTAAGATTCAAATACATTAGAAATGATTTTAGTTACAGGCAAGGCTGATGTAATGTCTTTATAATAAAAAGGCAAGGCTGTTTGAATAAATTTAATTAGGGTTTAGGGTTTTAAACGTAATCTTTGGAGTTTAATGTTTTGTTTTACGAAATTTACATATAATAATCAAAGACTACGTGTTTTTATCCTAAATGTAGTCTAATTTCAAAATAGATTACGATTTTTATATTATACATTATAGTTTTATATATTTTCAAATTAAATTATTATTATGAAATACTATAGTTTTAAATGGTAATGGTAATATTTTTCTATTTTTATTAGTTCATAAACAGATTTATTGTTCACTACTCACTTTACAGATCATTCCGAAGATATGTACCAATTTTCTTCTCTTTGTGTCATTTTGTTGCTTTGCCCAACAAAATCAGAGAGTGGAGGTAGAATGCAAATGCAAATGCTATCATTCCCTCGATATTGTGGATCTACCACCATCATCAATGATTTATCAACACATATCATAAAGGATTTATTTATGATGCACTGACAGTGTATAGTTTTTATACACTGTTAATGTATCAGAGGTTGACACCTCATCAATAAGTCCTTATGAGCAAATTAAAAAAAATTATTTATATTTGCTTTTAAGGGCTTGTCATATTTTTTTAATTTGTCAAATGATGAGGTGTCAACCTTTGATGCATTGACAGTATATAGAAACTATACACTGTCAGTGCATCATATACAAACCCTATCATAAATCCCTATCAATTAAAATTTAGAAATCTAAGTATAAGGTGCTCAGCCTCGGACATTAATGCAAACAACGTGAAAGTAATTGAAATCACAAGCATTATTTAATGGCATATAGCTGTTGGGAAATTCTTTAGTGGGCTTACATATATCAATTAATTGTACATTACAGGCTATCTATTTAGTCCACTTAAAAGTAATTAAATAAAGTTTAAGTTATTGAACTTTAGGACATCTTAATTAGTATGGGCTTTACAATGTGTAGAGACCCAATATTTTATTTTATTTTCATGATGGGCCAAAATAAAATAAAATATACTTCAAGTATAAATAGGTTATGGTTCCCAGTCTAAACATAACATAATTCTCACAACAAATCTCATCGTTGAGTGAGATACAGATTTTCTCAAAAGGTTTAGACGTGGAAGACTTTAACCTTAAGAAATCAATTCCAATGGATTCAGGTACGCTTCCGTATTAATTTTTTCTTGATAATTGAACATGAGATCTTAGGTAAGTTTATTTGTATTAATTTTTTTACAAGTGGTATTAGAGCCTGTTCATGTTTGATCATTGAGAATTAAAAATTTTTGTGTAAAATCTTAGAGCTTTTATTCTTTATGGAATAAGGATTAAAATCATGTGAACAATATTCTAGAATGTTGTCTCATGTTTGATGAAATTTATCTTTAAATTTTATAAATCTCGAAATTAAAAATCAACCAAAACAATAATATTCTATATGTTTTAATTCAAATTGATGAATGAAAATTGTTTCTTGTGACTTTTATGCTTGAATCAAAGTCACAATTTCGGTAAATTTTTACGTTTTGGTTGAAAAAAAATCAAGAAAAGGGGTAAGAGTTTTCATGGAGTTTTCTTGAATATTTCTTGATCCAATTTATCATCATTCTTTGATATTTTTGATTTGTTTTTGCATGGGTTTTGTAGAAAAGGACTTAATTACATGATTTTAGGTTTAATTTTGTTTAAAATTGCCTTAAAAGGGTCAAAAAAATTGAAGAATAACAAGAACAGACCCGAACGAGTCTGTTCAAAGAGCATGCCGGGTCAGGTTGATCCGGCTGAGAAGAGAAGCTGATAAAACAGTGACGCGTGGGACTGTTACCCACCCGCGGCAGTAGCCCATGGGACCAACGCACCGGCATCTGGTGGCCGTATGGCTACCGATTTCTTCAGTCCAGAATATTTTATTATTTTAAAATTTTTGGTGATTTTTCTATAATTTTTTGAAATTTTTAAATATTTATTATTTAATATTTATTGTAATTTTGGTGTTTTTGATATATTATGCATTTATTTTCTGAAATTTTATTTCATGATAAAATATTTCATGATATTTTGAGATGATTGACAGTACTCACTCTTCCTATTAATGTGAAATAATTTGTGTACTCTCTATATTTTTGTATGTGCATAATATGTTAAAAATAAAGTTCAAAATAAATTAAATTAATATAAAATGCCACCAAAGTGACCTCTTTTATGTTAATTTATTTATTTTGAAAGTTAAGGTTGTCATTTAAATTTTTAAATGATTATGTTTTAATCATTGCGGAAAATAATCGGCCCAAAAGAAGGTTATTTTTTGGCGGGATTACAAACACAATAAGGTAGTAAATATGTGATAAAATTATTTTTACCATGCATGCAATATGTCAGCCCAAAGGAAGGCATCTTGTTGGCAAGGATTTGATTATCAATATTTACTAATAAAGTTTAAGAGTACCGCTTACAAATTAAAATTTATGTTCAAAGACTAAATTTTAATATTGTGCTTGGTATCTTATATGGCCCAAAATTATTATTTGTTAATTGTGAGCTTATTATTGTTGTTTTTTCTATTTACAGTAAATGTTTCTTCTATATCTGCCAATTTGTATAATATCTCGGTGCTTAACGACACTAATTTCGAGAAATGGAATGAGTATGTTACCATTGTGCTTGGGTGTATGGATCTAGACTATGCGATCAGGTCTGATAAACCTCCCGCCCCTGCTGATAATAATACAGCTACGGAAAGGGCACTTTATGAAAAATGGGAGCATTCTAACCGTATGAGTCTGATGATTATGAAGCACTCAATTCTGGATACCATCAGAGGCGCAATGCCTGAGGTAGAAAATGCTAAGAGTTTCCTACAACGAATTGCAGACAGATTCACTGCATATGAAAAAGTCGAAACAAGCACCATCCTGTCTAAACTTGTTTCAATGCAGTATAACGGTAAAGGAAACACAAAGGAATATATTATGGAAATGTCTAATCTTGTTACAAGACTAAAGGCACTAAAGTTAGAGTTATCTGAGGACATTCTCGTGCATTTAGTCTTAATATCTCTTCCTGCATAATTCAGTCCTTTTTAAATAAGTTATAACACTCAAAAGGAGAAATGGACTCTTAATGAGCTCATTGCTCAATGTGTGCAAGAGGAAGAGAGGTTGAAACAAGAAAAGATAGAAAGTGCTCACTTAGCATCTTCTTCCAATGACATTGCTACCGGCAAAAAGAGAAAAAGGAACACAGGAAAGGCACTGCAAATACTGGAACTTCACAGCCTAAGGGGCAACAGAAACAAGATAAGGTAATCACTTGTTTCTTTTACTGTAAAGGTGGTCATGTGAAGAAAGATTGTTCTAAGTATGCTAAATTGCTTGCTAAAAAGGGTAAACTTCTCAACTTTGCATGTTATGAAGTTAATTTAGCTTTAGTACCCAATCACACTTGGTGGATAGATACGGGTGCAACTACTCACACAAGTGTGACTATGCAGGTTTGTCTAAGGAGCAGAAAGCCAATTGATGCTAAAAGATTCATCTACGTAGGAAATGGCGAAAGGGCTCCTATTGAAGCTATTTGTTTATTTAGATTAAAGTTAGAATCTGGTTGCTATTTAGATTTGAAAGAGACTTTTTATGTACCGTCATTTAGACGGAATTTGATTTCTGTTTCTTATTTGGACAAATCAGGATATTCTTGTTCATTTGGAAATGGAAAATTTAGTCTTTTTTAGTATTCAAATCTTATTGGCACAGGTCTTTGATTGATAATCTATATAAATTAGATCTTCATGCCTCACACATTAATGAATCTTTGCATATAAATAATTGTGGTACAAAGTGCAAATTAATTAATGAGAATTCTTTTATGTTATGGCACAAGCGTTTAGCACATATTTTTGAACAAAGAATAAAGAGGCTTGTGTCAGAAGGAATTCTCGATTCCCTTGATTTTTCAGTTTTTAAAATCTGTGTTGAGTTTATTAAAGGAAAACAAACAAATATTCAGAAAACTGGTGCTAACAGGAGTTTAAACGTCTTGAATTTAATTCATTTTGATATTTGTGGTCCATTACCTACAACTTCTTGGAATGGTCAACAGTACTTTATTACTTTCATAGATGATTATTCTCGTTATGGGTACCTATACTTGATTTATGAGAAGTCTCAAGCATTGGACGTTTTCAAAACCTATAAAGATGAAGTTGAAAATCAACTTGGTAGGAAAATTAAAGCCGTTAAATCTGACTCTGGCGATGAATATTACAGTAGATACGACGGATCAGGTGAACAGCGTCCAGGCCCTTTTGCAAAGTATTTAGTAGAATGTGGCATCGTTCCTCAATACACCATGCTAGGGACTCCAAGTCAAAATGGTGTAGCTGAGAGACGAAATCAGACCCTAAAGGATATGGTTAGGAATATGATTAGTCATTCTTCTTTGCTAGAGTCACTTTGGGGAGAAGCCTTAAAGACTGCAGTGTACATTCTTAATCGAGTTCCAAGCAAAGCAGTAGCTAAAACCCCATACGAATTATGGACAGGAAAGAAGACTAGTATTAGGCATTTACATATTTGGGGTTGTCTAGTTAAGGCTAGGCCATACAAGCCTAACAAAAGGAAATTGGACTCAAGAACAATAAGCTGCTATTTTGTTGGACATTCAAAAAGATCGAGGGTTTTCAAGTTTTATCATCCCTCAAATAGATCCTTTTTCGAAACAGCCATTAAGGAGATCCTCAAGAGAGAGGAGATCGGCAATTCCAGATGATTATATTGTTTATCTCTAAAAACACGAGTTTGATATAGGACTAGAAGATGATCCAAAATCTTTTAGTGAAGCCAAACAAAGTGTTCACTCTCATAAATGTATTGAGGCCATTAAAGATGAGATGAAATCAAAGGAGGTCAATGACGTTTGGGATCTTGTCGAATTGCCTAAAGGAATGAAACCGATTGGTTGTAAATAGATTTTCAAAACCAAGCGGGATTTGAAAAGCAATATCGAAAGATATAAAGCACGTCTAGTTGCCAAAGGTTTCACTCGGAAGGCATTGATTATAAAGAGACTTTCTCTTCGGTTTCATTAAAAGACTCTTTCAGAATCATTATGGCACTTGTAGCTCATTATGATTTGGAGCTACATCAGATGGATGTAAAGACAGCATTTTTCAATGGTGACATTGAAGAAACAATTTATATGGAGCAACCAGAAAATTTCGTGTCGGATAAATTGAAACATTTAGTGTGTAAATTAAAGAAATTCATCTATGGTTTAAAGCGAGCATCTCGTCAATGGTATTGGAAATTTGATCAAGTGATCACTTCTTTTGGTTTTAAGGAGAACACTGTTGATCAATATATTTATCACAAGATTAGTGGGAGCAAGTTTATTCTTCTGGTGTTATATGACGATGATATTCTGCTTGTAAGTAGCGATATAGGCTTATTGCATGAAACCAAGAGATTTCTTTCAAATAAATTTGAGATGAAAGATCTTGGGAATGCATCTTTTGTGTTAGGCATACAGATCCATCGAGATCGTTCTCGAGGAATACTTGGCTTATCACAAAAGGCTTCTATTGATTAGGTGCTTAGTAGATTTGACATAAAAAATTGTGCATCAGAAGACACGCCCATTGCTAAGGGTGATAAATTTAGTTTGCTTCAATGCCCAAGAAATAATATTGAAAAGGAAGAGATGCAGAAGATTCCTTATGCTTCAGCAGTAAGGAGTCTCATGTATACTCAAGTTTGTACGCGTCCAGATATTGCGTACATAGTTGTTATGCTTGGCAGATATTTAAGTAACCCTGGAATGGATCATTGGAAAGCATTAAAGAGGGTTATGAGGTATTTACAGAGAACTAAAGATTACATGCTCACATATTGGAGGTCAGATCATTTAGAGATCGTTGGGTATTCAGACTTGGATTTTGCTGGTTGCCTTGATAACAGAAGATCCACTTCTGGTTATGTTTTCATGTTAGCTGGAGGAGCTGTATCCTGGAAAAGTGTAAAGCAGTCACTCATAGCTTATTCCACCATGGAAGCAGAGTTTATAGCTTGCTATGAGGCATCGAACCAAGCAATATGGTTGCAAAATTTATCACTGAGCTATGCGTTGTCGACGGTATTGAGAGGCCATTGAAGATTTATTGTGATAATAAAGTCGCAGAATTATACTCTAAGAACAACAGAAGCTCGTCAAAGTCAAAGCATATTGATATCAAGTTTCTTGTTGTTAAGAAGAGAGTTCAGAGTCTTTAGATATCTATTGAATATATCAATACGAACTCCATGATTGCGGATCCGCTTACTAAAGGTGTACCACCTAAGGTGTTTCATGAGCATGTAGCTTGTATGGGTGTGGTTCACTTTGATGATATGCTTGTATAGTGGGAGTTTGTTTCATTTATATTCATTTGTTATTGAGACATTTTCTTATCAGAATAAAGTATTATTGTTATTACTGAAACTCTGAAATAAAGTATTATTTTTCAAATTGCAGTTGAGCATAAAGTTTTGAAAGTAGGACCAGTTGGAAATAGGCATGTTTAAGGGATCACGTTACATGTAATTTTCATGCTACACATCCATACTTGATCTATGTCGTTGATTATATTAATATACGTGACAATTGATGGGTCTAGTTACTGAATATATGTAATAAAGATCATTTTGATTCTTAGTATAATTGATGGACGAGATTGTTTAGAGATGTTTTCTTGTGAAGATAGCAAGTTTAGAGCTCTTAAAGTTATTTTTAAAATGTACAATCATCAGGTGACATATGTGGCCCAAGTGAGAGATTGTTGAGAAATTCTTTAGTGTTTTTTCTTAAGCTTTAGGAGTGAAGCTGAAATTTATGACCCTGGCAATGAACTCGTCAATGTTTTTGTCTGAACTTCCCCCTTCATCCACTGCTTCTCTAGCCAGTTTCTTCCATTTTTCAGAGTTTCTTTCATCTCTTCACCTTTCTTTCCTTCCATTATCTCCCTTATGCCACCTTCTATTTCTTCCCTTCTCACAATCCCTTTCTCATCGGCCGGAGCTCTAATCCCCATTTTCGAAACGTCCATGATGTACTTTGCATTGGTGGCTTGATCGGTCCATTGGGGCACTCCTACCATCGGAACACCCAAACTCAGAGCTTCCAAAGTAGAATTCCACCCACAATGCGTAACGAAACACCCTGTCGCTTCATGTTGTAAAACCTCTAGTTGTGGACACCATGTTACCACCAAGCCTTTCTCTGACGTCTGCTCCACGAAATTTTTGGGGAGTTTTGCTTCTTCGGATGCCCTTACCACCCATAAGAAATGGCTTTTGCTCCCTCTTAAACCCCATGCTAATTCTTCCATTTGCTCAGCTTCTAGAGCTGCCAAGCTCCCGAACGAGACATAAACAACAGATTGTTTTGGCCTTTCATTTAACCATTTCATGCAAGCATCTATGTTTGGTCTGAAGACACTAAAACCATAGACTTTGTCGTCCTGCAGTCGCTTATCTAAGAACATAGATGGTATGGTTTGCCCAAGAGTCCTCAAAGGCCAGAGATTTGCCAAGCAATCGGTCTCCTGCGAGAAAATTCATGGACTTACCCCTTTCTCCAAGTCATGGAATGTATTAAAAAGTACCAAATCTGCTTTGTCAACATTGACAAACTGGTTCAAAATCATTTCAAAGAAAGCAGGGTAGGAACCCAAGTCAGAAATAAAAGAAGGCATGTCCTGCAGTTTAAGTGGAGGCAATCCAGGCACCAGAACTTCAGGATCTGAGAAAGGAAGCTTGACAAGGCCCTTGTATATATGATAATATATGCTGCCAACAGCACTAGATTGAGTGGAAAATGCAGCACCAACCAAGCCAAACTTCTTGGCAACATCTAAAACCCAAGGCAAGAAAGCATCATAGACTATGCAACTTAAGGGGCAGCCTGGCGATGCATTCAACTTCTTAACAAGCTGCGCAAGAGTTTGAGGGCCAACCTGCCAGAATCGCTCCAGGTAGGCCTCAACACTTTCTGCTTCCTCAATACCGCCTTCATCATACCCATCGGATATCGTCTCAAGAGCAATGGAACTACACGCAGATGCTGCTGATCTGTGTATGGTTTTGTACATGGACTGAGGAATGACCAATGTGACTTTGAGTCCTTTGTGTTCTAAGCGCTTAGAGAATTGGTGCATAGGATTTAAGTGGCCTTGGGTTGGGTACGATAAAATCAAACAGTGAGCTCTGTGGGAGGCTCCTTCTGCATTCTCCATTGTTGTTTGCTCACTCTTGAGCTACCTATATGATTTACAGGAACTGTGCAGAACTCGTGCCGATGGGCAAGTTGTTTGGCTGTAGGCTCAAGAACGAAGGTTATCAACCTTTATTGAGGGTTTAGCGTATTTTGGCCGAGCTGATAGACAAGTCTGACATGACAATGACCGACAGAACAGGTCCATTATAAGTGGCTTTGTACCTAGTAGGCGTGCACCGAGTGGTCAGTGGTGGTCGGGTTGTAAAACTAAATTTGTCACTTTATTGGACTGTAATGTTTATATGATTACTGTTTAATGTGAAAATAATGAGTTACATTGAGATTTTTTGAGCTCCATAAAATTTCTCATTTTCTAATGATCACAAATCCAAGCAGGCCTTGAACAAAAAAAGAATCCAAGCAGGCGATAATTCTCAACCTCAAGTTCATGATCATCACCAATTGTAACGATAAGATAGACAGCTGGCGGTTTGAACAAATGTATTAAATTTTTAGTACAAAATTTAAATAAAAAAATGACAGATTTAAATCTCAGAAAAATCATCGAGTTTAACCAACTCCATTGAATTCTAAATTTAAAACACGTGAATTTAGGCTAGTACTCCGTACTAATCATTTTTTTATGCGGAGGATTTAACAATAGCAAACTAGTTTTTTTTACTCAGAAATTGTTTGTGTTATAAGTCTTACGTATGCATAGTTAGGAGAGATAAAATTACGCCAACATAAAATCAATTTATCTTCGCCTTTTTTTTCATTTTATGCATGATTAAATAAAAGATTATTATCTTATTTACTGTCAATAGAGTTTTTTAACTTCACAAGTGAAATTAAGATGATAACGATACGTGTCCTTTAAAAATATTAAGAAAATAAAAAATAAATAAAATGAGACACATGTCAACATCCTAATTCCGCTTGTGGAATTAAAAAACTCCACTGACAGTGTATAGGATAATTTTCCTTAAATAAAATGTTTGGTTTAACAATCTATTCTTGCTTGTCATATATATCAAATTTAAAGTCACTCCAATATCTCTATTATTTGATAATAATATTTTTTTAATATATTTTAATAGTTGCAAGTTTAATGTTATTGAATAAATAGTTAATTAATTTTAATTAATTTTAAATTAATTTAACATAAATGATCTATGTAATACTATATGTATGTGTGTATATGTACATAGGTACGTAACTAAAATATTTTGTAATAAATGGCAATGCTAAATCCTTTTTACATAAATAATAAATATCTCTCTCTTAATTTTATTGCATAAACTACAATAGACTTGTGGTTGCCTAACATTAATATGTATTAGTGACTTTTGATATTTTTTTAATTCACGTTCTTTAAAACCAATCTTTGTTAAAATTTATTGAGACGTTTGATTTTCTTAGATTTATGTTTTTTACTTTTCATTTTTTTAAACTTTTGGTTTCCAATTTTTTAGACATGGGAGGATGATATAAATATATCTCATGTGTACCTGTTCATGGGTCGGATGACCTATTAAAGCCCAAAAATTAATTTGATTTATGGGTGTATCAGTTTGGATAAAAATATTAAATGCAATAAATAGGCTCAAACAAAAAAATGACCCAATGAATAATTCGGTTGGCTTAGGCTTTCCATTTGAGACCTAGGCTTGATCCGACTCGAAAATTATTTATTTTTTAATATCATATTTATATGTTTATTAAGTACAATATAATTATATATGTAAAATATTGTTGATTATTAGACGTTGATTATTAAATGAAAGTAGAGCAATTAATATAGAAATTGACATGCAAAGTTGACAAACTAAATTAAGCTTTAAAGGAAATAAAAAATTAAAATGCAAAAAAAAAAAAATATTCACGCCAGGCTAGGTTTGGATTGTATAATATTTTTTATAACAGGCTTGAGCTAAAAATTAGGCCCAATTAGTAGGGTTGGACTAGGCTCAAGCTTTCTTAAAGTTTATTAATAAATAGCTTAGGCCCGACTAGAGATGATTATTGAATTGGGCCAGCCTGAGATCGATGCAAAATTGAATCGGTCTAGCCCAGCCCATAATCAAAATCAGTGCAACCAGTTGGTTGAAACTTTTTCTTTTTGTTTTTGGTTTTGAAGGGTTAAAACCTGTCACATCCCGTGACTATATTATTTCATGTTTTTTCACACATTTTATATGGTTAGGTTGTCTATGATGTCTTTATATACTGTTCATCTATAACAGTTAACAAATTAGACAATATTTATTTATGGTAAATTAATATTCACAAACTGTAAAAGTTAGTTTACATCCCCTTGAAATAAAATTTCCAACTAGTAGTACTGTATAAACGAGTCTGAATATATAAATGTAAATGTGACACTTCGAGAATCCAATATACGACGCTTCGAGCTTCTCAAGCGTATTTAATCTATGGTTTGGTACTTCAGCTATTCTTTATATCAAATCTGTGATGATGAAAGTAAAGGAGTGAGCAAACCACAGCTTAGTAAGAGAATTGTATGCAAATTTTGATATCACGAAGATTATATGCAGTAAAACATTTTAGTTTACTATCGGTATGCTGGGCACACTATAAGAAAATGATACTATAGTCGGCTAGGATATCCAAATAGAGTAAGGAAGGTATTTTGAAATACATGTATTATCCTGAAAACCCAAAGCGACTATAGGGAGTAGAAATTTATTTTTTACATATATACTTATTTCAAATTACTGCATATAAATATTTCATACACTTGATAACCACAAAGTTTCCACCACTGAAATCATTATTTTCACATGTGTAATAGTAAAATAACTGTTTAATTATAATAACAGTTTAGTAATAAAACACTTCAGAAAATCATCATAGTTTTCTGAAATTATCACTAAAATCAATAATAACACGTGAAATCATAATGAAGACCAGGCAACACCCAAATGATATCATGCTATAAGTCCCGTAGGGGATAATAGGGTACACATGAGATCCATGTAGGGACAGTATAATAAACACATGAGATCCATGTAGGGACAGTATAATAAACACATGAGATCTATAGCCATAGTCTATGGGTGTCCTCAATCGTACACTGATCAAGTGTCAACCAGGACGCTGAAGATAGGATTAGTGTCAACAACTTCACACATGAGTAACACATGAAACACGTGACAAGTGAGCATGATACGGGACCTATCAGTCTCAAAACAATATATAAGAAATCTCATTACCTTTATGAAATTTAGTAAGATCAATGATGTTTTCCAGTAAATCCATAAAGGTATAAATCATAATATTTCGTACAGTGAAAAAAAGTTTATAAGACAATCACACAGTAGTAATAAAATTTCATAACTGTTCTTTTTCACAGTAGAATACATACACACATGTTTCCAGACTTTCTTTCCAAAACTTAAAATTCAAAGTTATTGGAAATCAATTCCAATATTTTCATACTTAATGGAAAAATAAAAATATTTATTTTCCAAAATTAACAATAATTCCACTAACACATTTTTCACTATAAAATACGTGCAGAGACATTTTAGTCTCAAAACAATAGTTATACAGTGATAAAGCTTTTATGGAAATTATTACACGTGATAAAATTTATTTAATCCATAAAGGAAAATCATAATAAATTGGTAAATATTATACTAAAAATTATTTACAAAATATTCACTATTCACCATTTCACTTCACCAATCACACATTTCCTTATAAAACACGTGGAATGAATTTTCGGTAATTTAATCTTTACCGAAATCGGTATCATGAATATTTAATAAATACTTTTTAGTAATTTCACCGTTTATGAAAATAATTAATTTGTCACTTTTGAGGCTAGGAAAAATGCCCATAATGCACTAAAATATTTAATAATATTTTTGAAAATATCTTTAGTAAATTTCGACAGCATAACGACTGCCAGAGTCCTAGCCTCCCTGCACTTTCAAACACAGTCTCAACAACTAGAAACCACAATTTCGTAGCATTTCAAGGCAATTCAATATCCAATAAATCTTATAAAATTCATAGCATGAAAACCATGCATTCGGATATCCCTACAAATTCACACAGGCATCCCTTACCAGTCTTATGAAGCTGAGCTTCCCGATTATGCTAACTAAAATCCGTCAACTCAGGCTACAAAATAATTTTATTAAAAATTATTAATATTTTTTCTTTTAATTTTAAGTCACTAGTATTCATAAAATGCAGCCACTAATGTCATAACATAAGCGCAATCAATATAAATTATACTGATGCCAAAACTCAACTTCCACATTTTAGTTCCTTTTTCGGTTTTAATTTCACCAAAAATTCTCTTTTAATTTCTATGATCATTCTCTACTATTAACTATAAAATTTCAGCATATTTCATGCTTAAATAAAATCATGGCCGAAACGCCTTTGATGACCATTTCTTGACTTTCAATTCCTTTCCTTCAATTTATTTTTCCCATTGTCCTTCCTTGCTTACGTGAGCATTTCCCTCTAATTTTCATGCATGAATCCATAAAGTTTGCTATTCTCATGTCCAAACCGAACCCCTCTCTTCACTTACCAAATTTTGATTTTCAATCTTTCACTATGAATTATTGTTTCAATCTTTAATTCCTTACTCACTTGATCATTTCCTATTGTTTTCTTGCATGAAAACACAAGATACCATTCATTCTCATATCATCCTAACATCCATTATCCATGGAAAATTTTGATCTAGCCAATCTCATGTAAAACAAAATTCATAAGCTTTATTTACACCTTACACTAAGCTAGAATATAGCTTTGAATCAAAGAAAAACATCAATTTTCAACATATCCTTACCCTTGACCGAATGTTTGTAGCTCCATTTTCTGTTTGTCTCTTTCACGTCAGCCCTCCTTCTTCATAGTTTCTTGATGGTTTTAAGGTGCAAGGAAGGTTTATGGAGGTGGTTAAGTAATTAAATAGCATGAAGATGAAACTTTGTTAAGAGAGAAATGGAAGAAACGGCTGCAAACAGAACCAATATTGAGCAGCAAAACAGAACCCCTGGAGCAGCAGGGGATCGGTGATGAGGATGAATATTTTGCTGAAGTTTTTGTTTCTTTAAGTCTTCTTTTTATTCAAGACATCCAATAGGAACTTGTCACCTTTTATACTTATCTATTTTCTCATCATTTTATGTCATTTGAGCATTAAATTGTTGAAGAAAACTGCAACAAAGGAATGGTTAGGAGCTTAGTTTATTGCACGTTTCTTGACATCTTTTCCTCTCTTGTTGTCTTCTTTAACCAATGAAAATGTAGCCATATTTCCAAATAATATTTTCCTGGTCTTTTCTCTTCTTTTTCCTTTTTATCATATTCTTTTCTTTAAATATATACAACCAAGAAATTAACAAGACTGCAGCAAAAGTGGCGTAAAAATCACAACCTCATGTACGTTTTCTGATTTGTTTTGCCTCTCTTTAGTGTGTTTCAAACCAATAAAAATTAACTACATCTCCAAATACAATTTCCTTCTATTTAAATATTATTTGTACACATTTTATACCATAAAAATTATGGCTAAATTCTTTTAAACTTTCAGCTGGAAATCGGTACATAGCAGTAAGCAAATGACGTGCTATCCCTTTTTCCTTGGCTGCTTCTTTTCTTGATCCAATTTACCTCTTTTGTTTTTTTTTTTCAACCAATAAAATCTTACCATATATCAATTTAATAAATCTCTCTTTACCTATCATTTTCTATCAATTTTTACACTATAAAACTTGCCTCAATTCAATGTTCTGCCGTGTATCCAGCAGCAGAAAATTTCTTCTCGGTTTGCATTATGCTTCTCTTATTCTAGGCTTTCAATTCTTCCATTTATATTCATTTCGAATCATATACACCGTACTATAATTTATAATGACAATGACTCCAAATTGAGAATAAAAATTCATTCAATCTTTATTTAATTTTACAATCAATAATTTATAAAATATAGTGTACAGTATTATAAAATCAGATCTCACAAAACCAGTTGACTGAATTTCTGTGTTGTTTTTTCTTCCTTTGATTCAAAGTGTTAAAAAATTGTATATAAAAAGATATTTTAAGGGGGCGTTTGGTTCAGAAATTTTAAGATTAACCCCAAGAATTTTATTTTTCGTAATTGTTTAATCTTATTTGGTTGGATAATTTTCCCCTCATCGGGAATCTTAGATTTCCAACAGTGTCAAAAAGGAGGAAAATAGGGGGGAAAACAATACCCTCCCTCGAGGTATTTTTATTTTCCCTTGAGAATTCTTTTTTTTTCTAATTTTATCCTTAACATCTTTTCATTTGGGTCAACTTTACCCTTTACTATCAAATGTATTACGTCCTAGATAATTATTTATATATTAAAATAAATAAATAAATAAACACTTTAAATACTTAATTAAGTAATTTAAATGTAATTATACTATTAGATTTGTTAAAAATTACAACCCTAAATAAAACACTTATTAAAAACCCTTTTTTTAAGGCATTAAAAACTCTTTCTTAATTACAACATAATCATTAATTTTATTAAATCTAAATATAATTTACAAGTTTGCATGTATTAAAATAGTATTTTTTAACTAAATTGGTATCAATAAATGTAGTATTCACTTAAATTTAAAGTGTCATTATTTTTTTTCTAATTTTGATGAATTGACATTGAAGAGAAAAATGAATTTAAAATCAAATAGACTAATAATAAGATAAACCTTATGATTAATCAAAATCAATTTAATATAATAATAATTTGTTAAATCCAAATAATTTACATAACAAAAATCTTATAAAAAAAGAGATCAAAAAAAATAAATAAATGAGTATCTTAAATAAATAAATAAATAAATAATTTAAATATAATTTATATAAAGTATTATTTACTCTACTCCAATTAATAATACAGAGGATATTATAGTAAAATAAATAATTAAATAATCTTATTTTTTTTAATCAAACATAAAAATCTTATATTTTTAACAATATAACCAAACATAAAAATTTAATGTTTTCAAAAATTTATTAATTAAAATAATTTTAAAATTAAATAATTTTTAAAAATAATCTTAAATTTCATGAACGATGTTAGAGTCATTTTTATCTTGCGATCAGAGAAACAAAAGAAGTCAACTTTCCTTGTCACATACAGGTGAAGGTAATGAATGCTTTTACCTCTTTTCACTGTTCAAAATTCGGCTGAAGAGATTTTATATAGTGATAAATATCTTTAAAGCGGAAATAATTTAGATTCTGAATCAGAAACAAATATGAAAAAGGATGAATTATAATATTATATTGTTAATTAATGTAATAAAAATCTATGACAATGAACTAATGGAAACAGTAGAATCGCGTGAAAGAAGGAAGCCTAGTTAAACAAAAAGAAAGGAAGAGCTGCTTTCGTGCACAGAAAAGGAATATTGTTCTTTTTAAAAAAGTTTTCGAGAAGTGCACAATAAAGTAGAAAGTGGCGAGATGAATGAAGGCAGAAGCGAAGGAAGGACACAGTTGAGTATAGAAGAGTTATCTAAACATTTCAACGAAGAGGTGAGAGTGCATAAATGTAAGACGTTTTTTCATGAGCTAGATTCAAGTAAGATGCAGATGGAGGAGGGCTGGAATCGAACATTGGTGGGACGATTTTGGTATAAAAAGAGCTTAAGTGCCGAAAAATTAAAGGAAGAGATCGAGAAATTCTGGAAGACATGGGAAAGTGTAGAAATTATTCTAAGGTCGGATCAGAAGTGGATCTTCAATTTTGAGAAGATAGAAGGTATGAATAGAGTGCTACGGGGTGGTCCTTGGTTCTTAACTAATGCATTGTCTTTGCTCTAGAGGTGGAACCAAGAGTTGTTACAAATAGTTTCAATTTCAATAGACTGGAAATGTGGATGGAGCTCAAGGGACTACCGATAAAGTACGTGGTCAGAAAGGTGGTTGAACCGTTAGGAAATATTGTGGAGATCGATAGGGCCACAAAGTACATCTTCCAAATGGCAAGACCCAAAGTTAGAGCCAATGTGAATATTGAGATCTCATTGCCTATTGGTAGAGGTGGCAAAAGCTGATCCGAGTTCGAAAATTCATCCGAACTCGTTCGAGACCAAATCCGAACCAATTCGAATTAATTAAAAAAGTCAAAGTTCCGAAACCGAAAAAATTTGAAAATCGAAAAAATTCGAATCCGAAAAAGCTTGAACCCGAAAAAATCCAAACTCGACAAAACTCGAACCCGATACGATCCGAAATCGAGATCAATCCTATTCAAACTCGTATAAACCCGAATTTATAACCCGAAAAAACTTGAATTATAATTATATGATTATTATTTTAAAATAAATAAATAAATAATTGATACACTTTTTTAATTATAAAATTAAATTTTGGATAAAATTAATTATTTCTAATAGTAAAGTGTAATTTAAAAAATACTATAGTAGTATTATTGTGTAAGCGGTAATTTTAATAAAATACATGAATAAATCAAGTTATTAGTAATTAATTATTTGTCATATTAACAAGATTCTAATTTGGTATCTTATAACAATGATTTATATATTATATTTTATTATAACAATCTTTTAAGAATAAATTATATAATTTCTTAATGCATAAGTATTATTATGATAGAATTAATTATTTATTAAAAATAATTAATTTATTATCTATTAAATATAAAATTAAAGTGTAAATAAAAATAATATTTCTAATAGTAAATTAAAGTGTAATTTAATAATAAACTATAATAGTATTTTTGTGTAAGAGGTAATTTTAATAAAATTTGTTTTTTATACTTTATTAATATTATGATTAATTATATTAAAATAATTAGCATTATATTAATTAATTTACTACAACAAATGTGGCTGGGTTGGCTGTGTGATAAGGAAAGGAAATGGTTGCTTAGATGGGGAACAAAATCTAGAAAATTGAATTAAAGCAGGGGAATTGGAGCAGTAGAGAAGGAGACAAAATGGAGGAGAATGAAGAAAAGGGACATTGAGTTTTTAACGTTAGTCACATTTGTGTCTTTAAATTAGCTAAAATGGTTTTTTTAAAATGAAAATTTGAGAGGGAAATCAATTAAATAGAGAGAAATGAAAATTTAAGAGGGAAATCAATTAAGTTAACTAAAATGATTTTCTTTTTAAATGAAAATTTGATAGGGAAATCAATTAAATAGAGGGAAATGAAAATATGAAAATTTAAGAGAGAAATCAATTAAATAGAGGGAAATCAATTAAATTAACTAAAATGGTTTTTTTTAAAATGAAATTTTGGATAAATTTTCATATGCAATTAATTTATGAATAATTTTGTTAAAAAAATAATTTATAAATAATTTAATTTGTAAGAGAATTTAATATCTATCAAATAGTAACTGGCCAATTAAATATATAAATAACTAGCATTTTAAAAGATAAAAAATAAATTTGCAGTGTTAAACTTTTGAAACACAAATATATAGCTAGTATTAAGTATAAAAAAGGTTAAAACAATTTAATTATTATAACATTTAAACATTCTTTCCTTCATTTTTAATAACGTTAACATGTTATAATTTTTATTATTAAAACGTTTCAACATTCTTAATTTTTTTACTCTAGATTTCTATTTCTCTAATTATATTCTTATATATGATTAATCATAGACTTATTTTTATAAGGATTAGTTAATCCTAGAATCAATATGAGTTTTAATTGAATAATAACTAGGAGTTTTAATCCAAGCAAACTATAACTTTGTGTTTTTTTTTTAATTGAAATAATTATATAAAACAAGAATGAACAAGCCCAGATAATATAATGTGTCTATACGTTAAACATAGCAATATGTAAGTAATAAATATATAAAGAAAAAGTACAATAAATTTCAAACGATAAGATTTTGAAAATAATGAAAATAATAAGTTTTCAAATAATATATGTCGTAACGGCTTCGCGCTCGACGATTTTGAAAAAAAAACATTTAAAAACAAAAAGGAGTCGCCACCAATCTTTTTTGTCTAGGTGTGATTGGTCACCTAAAATATTTATCTTTTTAACAAAATCTCAAAATTAATTAAGTTTTATTAAAAAAATAATTTTTGGTCTGCGAAAACAAAGTTGGGTCCGGGGGTACGGTTACGCGTGGGGAAGGATTATGTGATAACCGTAAATTTTTCCATTTATTGGAAATTAGAAATATTGAAAATAAATATTAGAGAAAATAGATAAGAGGAAATAAATAAATAAAAGTAAATAAATAAAATTTATTTACGAGATGGGAATATCGTTGAAATTCTCGAAATTAAGGAAAGTGAGGAATTTAAAATTTAATAAGAGAATAAGAAAATAAATGAAATATATTTATATAATTATATATTATTATATAAATGTATTTTTATACCAATACATATGTATTCAAAATATTATATAGTATATTTTAAAATACGTTGTTATATATATAGAAATATATATACTATTTCATGAATTCAAATAATACATATGTATATAAATATAATGTTTTATGTGTATATATAATTATGTAAATACATATAGAAGAAAAGTAAGTATGGTTTTATATTAAAGTTTATATGTATAAATATTTTATTATAGCATTTATATAATTTATATATATAAATGTTACTTAATTTTAAGTATATATATAAATATACACATATATACTAGACATGTATTTTGTAATGTACAATATGTATTTTGTATATAATATATATTGTATAATATTATGTATGAAATAATGTATGTATAACATATAATATATATTATATGTATAAAATATATTGTATAATATATAGTATATAGTAAATACTAAATATAGAAAGAAAATAAAAGACAAAAAAAAAAGAAATGAAACAGAAAACAAAAGAGAAGGAAGAAAATCGGGGAGGAACCCCGACCCTCCCAGCCAAGGGCCGACGGCGGCGGAGCTGCCACCGCCGGCGAAGGGAAACGAAAGGCGGGACGCCACCGGCCAGAGAAGAGGAAGCCGATGCCAACGCCGGCGTGAAGAAATGGAAATGGAATCGAAGGAAAAACGAAGGAAGCCGGAAGAGAAAAGAAAATGGCCGACGGCGGTGCCGGCCGAATCGGTGGCCGCCACTACCACCGAAGCTTCACCGGAGGAAGAGGAAGCCGATGGAGGCCACCAGAGGCGCAATGGACGGCGGAGGAACGCCGGCGAAGAGGAAGAAGAAACCGAAGCAAAACCGCCTCGATCTGCCGCCATGCTATCGATTCGGGATGAACGGAGGTCAGATCCAAGCTCGCCGTGGCGCCGGCCAGCTGCTGAGCCATCGAGCCGCCGGAGAACCGGTCGTCGGCGAGGAACCGGCGAGGACAGGAGCTGGACCGGTCTGAACCGGTCTGACCGGGAAAGGAAGAAGAAAAAAGGAAAAGAAAAAAGAAAAGAAAAAGGAAAAAGAAAAAGAAAAAGAAAAGAAAAGAAAGAAAGAAAAGAAAAAGAGGAAAAAGGAAGAAAAAGGAAGAAAAAGAGGAAAAGGAGAATTTCGGGAATTTGGAAAATTCCCGGAAATTCGACAACCCGGGATTTTTACAAATTCGGTAAGAAATTTCCCGAGAATTTAATTTCAGAAAAAATTAAATAAATTATGAAAAATTCTAAAAATTAGAATTTTAATTCTAGAAATTATTTTCAGCAATCGGGATAAGGAATCGGGAGAAATGGAGTGCGGGCGCGATCGATAAGCGGAAGTCGTCGACCCGGAAAAAGGTAAGGGATGCATGTGCAGCACTGTAAGGATACTCAGTCTGCATAATTTAATTTGAAATATTTTATGCAATTATTTTATGAAAATTATTATGATGCATGATTTGCTGAAAATAATTTGGGAAGAAGTACTGGTTGAAAGATTTTAAACTGTATTTTCCGTGCATGAGGTTAGTAAATCGGCAGCCGTTATGCTGCCGAAAATTTTAGAAAAACTTTATAAAATCATATTAAATGATTTATTTCCGAATTTCGATAGTAAACCACGAAACATGAGGAAATTACTAAATTTCATAAAACATGAATATAATGAGATGAAATTTTAAGATATTCATGTATTCGAGAATGGTGATAATGAAACCACCGAAAATTCTCAGAATAAATAAATTACACGAATTACGAGACAAAAGATGAAGTGAAATATAGTGAGGATTCTTATGAATATTTTATAAATATTCACTAAAGGATTTTAACCCTTATGGTTTTAAATCATGGAATTATATATTTATATAAATTCCATAAAGGTGTATTTTATGATGAGAATTACGGTTTTGAGATTGGTTGGTATTCTTATCATGCTGATACATGATATGTGATATGTTTAGTCCCGGTGGACATCTAATCAGTGATCCACCGAGAACAATATAGGTTATGATCATAGATTTGACCAGTGTACTTCCTTACCCTCCGAGGTATACAGTATGATAAGATTGATGTCTATCTTAGACTCCATAAATGATAGGTAATATGTTTTCAAAAGGAAGAAATGATAATTCTAATATTCTTTCTATGGTCTCAAATGAAATATTAGATCATAAGTACTACATGAGATCTGATAAGACAGTGGAAAGTACACATGGCATAAAGGCCATACCGAGCAGAGACTCGATGATTGAACCGTGGGAGCCACCTCTAGAGTCCTTCGGGAACTAAGTGCTACACGTGTTCCGATGTTTTAGTAAAGGCCAAACCGAGCAGAGACTCGACGACTGTACCGTGGGAGCCACCTCTAGAGTCCTTCGGGAACTAAGTGCTACACGAGTTCTGATGAGTTAGTAAGAAATTCTGTAGGATATTGTGATGATAAGTAAGTGATTGTGATTCGTGAATTCGACAAATGTCAAAGGATGAAATAGATCTGGTGCATATGACATATGATGTGTGTGATATATTGGATGAGTAAGGCACTGGGGTGGTAAATCCCTGGTTAACAGAGATTCAGGCACTCCCGGTCCTTACAATGAGTTCGTTCTTTCACACTTAATCATACTGATAAAAAGAATGGTGCCTTAGGAATTTAAGAATAGAATGAAAGCATAAACAAGTTGAGACGTCCGTATGTATATGAAATAAGTTTTAAAGAAAAATGATAATGATTTAACTAATATTCTTTTTAAAGAATATATGAATATTAGTTATTGTAATTAAACCCTTGTATTTCATAAAAGCATCATTTTGAAAAGAATACGAAATGATTTTTGGGGTGAAAAGGAAAAGGATTTATTCAGTCAAAATGAAATAAAAATCTCTCTCTACAGTTGCTTCTAGGTTCCGTAACAAGTATGGTATTCTAAAATACCTACCTTACTCTAATCGGATCCCTAGCCGACTGTAGTATCCTTCCTACATGCGAGCCTAGAGCCCATAGGAAAATGAAAAAGATTTTCAGCATATAGGAAGCTGAGTATCAAGTGAGGCATATAATTCTCTTACTGAGCCGTGGTTTTGCTCACCCCTTAATTTTCAACATTTCAGGTTTTGATGAATGTGAGTTCAGTGGATTGTGGATCCTGGCTGTACACGAAGGACAATGTGTCAGACCGACTGTTTATTTGAGGTATGATCATTTATTCTCTGTATTTAGACATGCCAACAGTACTACTTATCTGATAAATTACGATAGGGGATGTGTATAATATAAACAATACATTGTAAAATTGTTTAACAGTCAGTACAAGTGAAGTATCACAGACAGCCCAACCGGTTAAGATGTGTATAAGAAGATGAAAAATGTGGTCACGGGTCGTGACAGATTAGCACCCCCACGACGCCCGTTGAAAAACGGTACCATAATAATCATGTGTTATCTTTGGATTTTAAGAAGATAGTCTTGGCTTTTGATTATATGAAAAATTAGCGTATTTGCTTGAAAAATTGTTGTTATAATGGGATTCATTATGAAAATCAACATGAACACCGTTTATTGAAAAATTAGATCAAATATCCCAATCCTCTGGTAACATTTGAAATAATCCCTCTCACCTAGGGATCAGTCAAGAAATCACTACTTGTGAGTCTCATGACATCCCATCCTCGGTGGTGCTCACGCTATTTTATAATTAATCGTATACATGTAGTATGGATAAAGATGCGTGATGCATATGATACTTAAAGGAAATTTTATTTATTTTGATTTCGTTGATGAAACTCTTGATATTAAGAAATTTGGCTAAATATCTCAATCCTCTGGTAACATTTAGCTAATCCCTCTCACCTAGGGATCAATCAAGAAATCACTACTTGTGAGTCTCATGACATCCCATCCTCGGACAAATTGCATTTAATTAAATTTAATTTTTATTATTAATTTCCTTTTTGTATTTTCTTTTAAAAGCTTATTTATTTTTATTTTTTAATAAAAATTTAAATTATTGAAAAATCATACTAAATATCCCAATACTCTGGTAACATTTAGTACAACTCTTCTCACCTAGGGATCAGTTAAGAAATCACTACTTGTGAGTTTCATAACATCCCATCATCGGGAGATTTGTTTACTTAAATTTAAAATTTATTATCTTAATTCTTTTAATTATTCCTTTTTACTAAAATTCTTATTATTACTTATTTAATTATTTTAACTATCATTCTTTACTTTTGGAAAATTTACTATGATTAATTTTTATATATATATTTTTTTTTTGTAATTCTAAAAATCCCCTTTTGTCTATTTCCTTTGATTGTTTTTATTGCCTCTTTTGTTTTTATTAGTTTTCACTTAATTAATATTTCTCTAAACACTTTTTATTTGTCAAAACTCTTTATTATATATATTTATTTATTCATTTTATTTTTGATCTTTTTTTTAAAAAAATAAATAAGCATGAAATTGGATATTGAGGAATAATACCGAATATCCCAATACTCTGGTAACATTCGATATAATTCCCCTCACCTAAAGTTTTTCGAAGAATCGCTACTTGCGAGTTCAACGAAGACTTATCATCGGGATTCCATACTTATCTTATTTTAATTTTATTGATCTGTTATTTTTATGTATTTTTTTATTAATAAAAGATAAACAGTAAATAGAATAAATTAAAAAAATAAGCACGAGATCGAATATTGAGAAATAATACCGAATATCCCAATACTCTGGTAACATTCGATATAATTCCCCTCACCTAAAGTTTTTCGCAGAATCGCTACTTGCGAGTTCAACGAAGACTTATCATCGGGATTCCATACTTATTTTATTTATTTTATTCTTATTCTTCATTTATTATTATTATTTTTTTCTTAACCCACATTTCATTTATCTAATAAAAATTTATTTTTATTTTATTTTAAAAATATGTTTTTATATATAATTTATGTGTATATATACATTTTTATATCTTTATTTATATATTCTATGTATAATATATATTCATATGTTTTAAAGCTATATATATATATATATATATATATATATATATTTTATATATTTATATGTATGTATTTTACACATTTATTTACATATATTTATCTTTTCTTTTAGAACTATGTGTTCATTTTATTTTA
Source organism: Heritiera fomes (assembly GCA_032173925.1). Lineage (NCBI taxonomy): Eukaryota > Viridiplantae > Streptophyta > Magnoliopsida > Malvales > Malvaceae > Heritiera > Heritiera fomes. The sequence continues at coordinate 13,620,720 of JAPDPM010000011.1, forward strand.
TTCTATTTTTTGTATATTGTATTATACTATTTATTTATTTATTTTTGCTTTGTTATATTTTCTATTTTATTATTGTTTTTTTTCCATAATTAATAAATAAATGGATAAATAAAATAAAGAAAAAGAGAAAAAAAAAACCAAAACGGGGCGGGTCGCGGTCGGATCCGAAATCGGGTCGGGCTGGAGCGCGGGTCGCGTGAGGGGCGGAGCGGAGTCGGGTCACTGGTCGGGTCGCGTGGATCTCGGATCCGGGTCGGGCTGGAGCGCGGGTCCAGGGGCTTCAAAACGCAGCGTTTTGCTGCTTATAAAAGACCAAAAAATTTTTTTATCTTCTCATTTCCGCCGGTTTTGCAAAAAAAAAAATTTCCAAAATCCTCTCAAAAATTCTCTCGGCCTCTTCCCCACCGAACGGCTACCGCCGTGCCGGCCGCCGCACTCCGCCGTGCTCCGGTGGCCGGGAACCTTCTCGTAAACCTAAAAATACTCCACTTCTCCTCCTCTACTCCGATCTTACTTCCTTTTCCCCCAAAAATAAACCTAACCCCATAGATCTAGTCCTTCGAAAGCTTTTTCTTTTCTTTTGTTTTTTTTTTTTGTATTTTGTTTTTAAATCTGGCTAGATCTGGTGGATGTTTGGCTATTTTTTTTCGTTGGGGTTTGTCTCTTTTCTTTTTGCAGGTGGGGATCTAGATCTTAGATCTAGGGTTTGAGGGTCTCGGGTTTGGGGTTTGAGGGTCTCGGTTAGGGCTTGTTGTGGTTTTAGTGATGGTGGTTGGTGTCTTTGGGGTGGTGTTTGGGTTTCTGTGGTGACGAGGCTAGGGCACGGAGGGTGGTGATACGGTGGTGAAGGCTTGGTGAGGGCGGTGTTGATGGTGTCTTGGCGTTGGGTATTGCTTGGTTTTGGTTGGGTAGAGTTTCTGTAAATCTGTTTTGGTGTTCCAGAGTCTCTCCAAAAAATCCCCCCCTTTCATCAATCATTCAGGCCTCCTTTAAACAGATTGAAGAACACATTTTTTTTTTTAAAATCAGTTTTGTGCGTTAGAGTCAACATTTCTGAGTTTTTGTCTCTTGGTTCCAGTAGGGGTGTCAGGAATGGATAGGTTGCGGTGGATTCGGGTGGATCTTCCATGGAATTAGGTGGCTGGTAATGGTGGTTTTAGCCTAAACCAGCTGCCGGTCAATGGGTTGATGGGGTTTCGGTGTGTTTTGTCAACATTTCCATTAAATGAGGTTGAAAAAGAAGAAAAAGGAGCAGAAAGAAACAGAAAGAAGAAAAAGAAAAGAAAAGAAAAGAAAAGAAAAATAAAAAAAGAAAAAGAAAAATAATAATAATGATAATTAATAAAAAAAAATAAAAACAAATAAATAAAAACAACCCACTTTCCTTTTGGGCTTTTTAAGTCCATGAATTTAATTTGGACTTTCTGGACAAAATTTGGTGTCTACAGCTGCCCCTCTTTGCTCATTGCTGAGAATCAGGAATAGAGCAAAGATAAAAGACAACAATTTTGTCCGGCTTATGACTTACTTTTTTCCTTTTCTTCTCTCTCTTTTTTTTTTGTTTTTTTTTTGGAATGTGCTCCTCTTGCAGCAGAGGCGATGAAACTTTAAATTCTTTTTTTTCTGGAATATGCTCCTCTTGCAGCAGAGGCAATGAAACTTTAAATTCTTTTTTTTTTCTGGAATATGCTCCTCTTGTAGCAGAGGCAATGAAACTTTAAATTCTTCTTGAAATGTGCTCCTCTTGCAGCAGAGGCGATGAAACTTTAAATTCCTTTCTGAAATGTGCTCCTCTTGCAGCAGAGGCGATGAAACTTTAAATTCCTTTCTGAAATGTGCTCCTCTTGCAGCAGAGGCAATGAAACTTTAAAATCTTTTTTTCTGAAATGGGCTCCTCTTGCAGCAGAGGCAATAAAACTTTAAATTCTTCCTGAAATGTGCTTCTCTTGCAGCAGAGGCGATGAAACTTTAAATTCTTCCTGAAATGTGCTCCTCTTGCAGCAGAGGCGATGAAACTTTAAATTCTTCCTGAAATGTGCTCCTCTTGCAGCAGAGGCAATGAAACTTTAAATTTTTCCTTTCTGAAATGTGCTCCTCTTGCAGCAGAGGCGATGAAACTTTAAATTCTTCCTGAAATGTGCTCCTCTTGCAGCAGAGGCAATGAAACTTTAAATTCTTCCTGAAATGTGCTCCTCTTGCAGCAGAGGCGATGAAACTTTAAATTTTTCCTTTCTGAAATGTGCTCCTCTTGCAGCAGAGGCGATGAAACTTTAAATTCTTTTCTTCTTTTTTTTCTCTTTCTTTCTCTTTTTTGTTTGTTCTTTTGTCTGTTTTTTTGTTTTGTTTTGCTTTGTTTTTTTTCTCATAATGTGAATGAAATGCAAATGCATGTACTGACAAAGTCATGCAATTCCTATTGTGGTAATCAAATTCTCAGAATTGTCCTTTTTGTGTCTTTTGATCTTTTCACCCGTGTTTCACAAAATAGTTGTCACCAATTTCGAATCGGAGCTGATTCATAACATGTACTTGTCACAATTTTCAGTTTCCTCTGTTTCATTCCCTTATTTTTCTCTTTTCCTATTCTTCCTGTTTTTCTTTCTTTTTCTTCTTCTTTAGTAATGTTAGCAGGTAGATTATCATTTTAATCATCATCTTCATTTCATTTTATTAACAAACACCATGCATTCTTGCACTTTATCAGTTAGTTATGTAATGACAAAAAGAACAACAAAATTTGGAAGAAAAGCATTTGTTATTAGACAAACAAGAGACAATGAAAACAAAAGTATAGCTGGGTAGCAAATGCCACAAGGGTCAAGTGGTGAATTTCAAGGAATGGTGACCAAAACAAACAATGAATGTCTAGATAACCCTTCACGAACCAAACTAGTGCTTTCTTCGGAAAAAACTAATCCGTTGATGCCCCCTGTCACATTGAGTTCATCCGGCTGACGCAATGCTCCGTATGATTTCGATCCCCGGGTGTTGATCTTTTCTGTATCTAAGCCGCCTTTTCAGGTTTTCAACTTAGATATCCCCTTTAATCCAAACTGCCCTTTTTTGGGTTTTCAGTTTGAATTCTCCTTTTATTTCCTTTCTTTTTTCTTGTTGTTTTTTTTTTCTTCTTTTCTCTTTTTTTCCTTCTTCTTTTTTTTTCTTCTTTTTTCTTTTTTTTTATTTTTCTTCTTTTCCTTCCTTCAAACATAATATTTCTTCACAGCATCGGAATTTATCGGATTAGGCAGATCATTCCCATCCATCTCTGTCAAAATCAACGCTCCACCTGAGAACGCTCTTTTCACTACGTATGGTCCTTCCCAATTTGGTGTCCATTTGCCCGATTATCGTGGTGATTTGGGAGGATCTTTTTCAACACCAATTCCCCTTCACGGAAATGCCTGGGTCGAACCTTTTTATCATGGGCTCGCATCATTCTCTTCTGGTACATCTGACCATGACATAGTGCCGTAAGCCTTTTCTCCTCTATAAGATTCAATTGTTCAAAGCGACTTCGAACCCATTCAGCCTCATCCAAGTTTAATTCCATTAAGACTCTTAGGAAGGGAATTTCTACCTCAACAGGCAGCACCGCTTCCATGCCGTAAACTAGAGAAAAAGGAGTTGCCCCAGTAGAAGTACGTACTGATGTTCTATAGGCATGCAAAGCAAATGGTAGCTTCTCGTGCCAGTCTTTGTATGTGTTTGTCATTTTTCCCACAATCCTTTTGATATTCTTGTTAGCAGCCTCAACAGCTCCATTCATCTTCGGACGATACGGAGCTGAGTTGTGATGTCTGATCTTGAACTGTGCACATACTTCCTTCATCATGTCATTGTTCAAGTTGAGGGCATTGTCTGATATGATCCTTTTTGGGAGCCCATACCGACATATTATCTCCTTTTTTAGAAACTTATAAACAGTAGACTTAGTCACATTCGCATAAGATGCAGCCTCAACCCATTTGGTAAAGTAGTCTATCATTACAAAAATGAATCTGTGCCCATTTGATGCCTTAGGAGAGATGGGTCCAATCACATCCATTCCCCACATAGAGAAAGGCCACGGTGGTGCCATGACGTTCAGTGATGTCGGGGGAACTTGAATTTTGTCAGCATAGATTTGACACTTGTGGCATTTTCTAGCATAATCTATGCAATCTCTTTCTAGTGTAGTCCAATAATAGCCCGCCCTCATAATCTGTCTAGCCATGAAATGACCATTTGCATGTGCCCCACAAGTTCCATCGTGTACCTCTTCCAGAATCCTTTTGGCTTCAGACGCTTTTACACATCTCAACAACATTTGATCTCTACCTCTTTTATACAAAACGTCTCCATCAACGAGGAATCCCATTGCTAATCTTCTAAGGATCTTTTTATCATTCTCCGACGCATGCTCTGGGTATTGTTGACTCTTAAGATATTGCATGATGTCATAATACCAAGGTTGTCCATCCGCTTCCTCTTCAATACTAGAACAGTGGACTGGAGAATCTCTCATGCGCAGTTTGATTGGTGAAACATTTGCTTCTGTCTCCATTTTAAACATCGCAGCTAGTGTTGCCAAGGCATCGGCAACCTGGTTTTCTTCTCGAGATAAATGCTGGAAGGTGATATCGTCAAATTGTTGTACAAGGTCAGTTATGTACTTCTGGTACTGAACTAGCTTCTGATCCCTTGTTTCCCATTCACCTCGTAACTGATAAATAACCAGCGCTGAATCTCCATAAACTTCCAAGTTCTTGATTCCCCTCTCGATTGCAGCTTCTAAGCCCATTGCACAAGCTTCGTATTCAGCCATGTTGTTGGTGCAGTTGAAATTTAATCTGGCTGTGGACGGGTAATACTTTCCATTTGGAGATATTAAAACTGCCCCGATTCCATGTCCTAAGGCGTTGGAGGCGCCATCAAAGAACATTTTCCATGGTTTGCTGCCGGGCTCTTCCTTTTCTGCTTGAAAGACAGACATTATATCTTCATCTGGAAAATCTAGCTTGATGGGCTCATATTCGTCGGTAGCACGATCTGCAAGGAAGTCGGCTATTGCCCCACCTTTGACTGCTTTTTGAGACACGTACATGATGTCATATTCAGAAAGCATAACTTGCCATCTAGCTAGTCTGCCTGACAATGATGGTTTCTCAAAGATGTACTTGAGGGGATCCAACCTAGCTATCAACCAAGTCGAATGGTACAACATATACTGCCTCAATCTACGAGCAATCCAAGCCAATGCGCAGCACATTTTTTCTATTGTAATGTACTTGGCCTCGTAATCAGTGAACTTCTTGCTCAAGTAGTATATAGCCCGTTCTTTCTTGCCCGTATCATCATGTTGACCCAGTACGCATCCCATAGAGTGTTCATTGACAGTCATGTATAGCAACAAGGGTTTTCCAACCGTCGGCGGTACTAGAACAGGTGGATTTGACAAATACTTTTTCACCTTTTCAAAAGCATCTTGGCATGCCTCATTCCATTCTCCCGGATCTTGTTTCCGAAGCAACTTAAAAATGGGATCACATTTAAGCGTAAGTTGCGAGATGAAACGGGAAATATAGTTCAATCTTCCCAAAAAGCCTCTTACTTCCTTATGTGTGCGTGGAGGCGACAGATTTTGTATCGCGCTGATTTTGTCCGGGTCCACTTCAATTCCCTTTTCGCTGACTATAAACCCCAACAACTTCCCCGATTTAACGCCAAAAGTGCACTTGGCAGGGTTCAACTTGAGCTGAAACTTCCGTAGCCTTTCGAACAACTTTCGAAGGTTGGCTACATGATCCTCTTCTCCTCGGGACTTGGCAATCATGTCATCCACATACACCTCTATCTCTTTATGCATCATGTCATGAAAGAGAGTTACCATTGCCCTTTGGTAGGTGGCCCCAGCATTCTTTAAACCGAAAGGCATAACTTTGTAGCAAAATGTGCCCCAAACTGTCACAAAAGTGGTTTTCTCCATGTCATCCTCGGCCATTTTAATCTGATTGTAGCCTGAAAAACCATCCATGAACGAAAACATGTAGTGTTGGGCCGTATTATCCACCAGGGTATCGATATGAGGCAATGGGAAATTATCCTTAGGGCTAGCTCTGTTTAAGTCCCGATAATCTACACACATCCTTACTTTGCCATCCTTTTTCGGTACCGGGACTATGTTAGCCACCCATTCCGGATACTTGGCTACCTTTAAGAACCCTGCATCGAATTGCTTTTTTACTTCTTCCTTCACCTTCAACAACATCTCGGGCTTCATACGCCTAAGCTTCTGTTGTACCGGCCTACATTCTGTTTTCAAAGGCAGACGGTGCTCCACAACGTTAGTGTTTAACCCGGGCATGTCTTGATAAGACCAAGCAAAAACATCCACATATTCACGAAGCAATTCCTCTAGTCTCTGCCTCTCAGCCAATGGAAGTGCTGTGCCTACTTTGACTTCTTTGATGTTCTTATCATCCCCTAAGTTGACCATATCAATAGCTTCTTTGTTGGGTTCAATAGGTCTTTTCTCTTGCTCAATCATTTTTAATAGATCTGGAGACAAAGCATCGCCATCTGAATCTACATTGCTATCGAGTTCACCAACGTGCATAGAATTTTCAAAATCAAACCCCGGATAGCTGTTAAGGTTATCTTCACATTCATTATTCATTTTCCTGAAAAAGTAAAGATTTGACAGATATGGTTGGTTGTTCATACCAATGGTAGTGAATGAAAGGAGAAAACAGTTATAGAAATGATGATGGTTGAAAAGAGAGTACTCAAAATGCATTGAATTTGTTAATTTATTGAAATGATGATGAAGATCAAACTTACAAAAGAGTCTTCTAGATTTCTCTAAACCAAGATGTTGATACTCTACCTTACTACATTACAAAAGGAAAAACAAAAAGATAGAAGGTATCCTTTCAACAATCCAGTCTTTCAGCTCTGTGCCTAACAACACCATCATTTCTATAACAAAAGCTATCATTTCTCCATGCACCCCTTTAGACTAGGAACCCACGAGAGGATCCTTTTATCATAGGTATTGCTTCCACTGCCTCTAATGAATCAGGGTGATAACATCCGCCAAAGCGAAAAGTATCATAGAGGTACGGGATCACCATCTTCTCCGATTCTTCTTCGTATCCTCGGAGGCGGGCTATTCTTTTCTTCCTTCTCTCTTCCAGAATCTTCTTTCTCTCCAAACCCGTGGCCTTGTATCCGAGACCAAACCTGTCTTTGTTCTCCTCAATCCTCACAGGCTTCCTATGTCCTTGGAGATTTTTCCCTAAGCCTCTTCCGACACGCCAGCCCTTTTGCAGTGTCTGTTTAACAATCATCTTAGTAGTGGTTGACAATCGAGGGGTGGGTATTCTTGCTCCTTCTCCCACATATGTTGCATTTACTATTTCAAAGGCTCTGAAAGAACACTCTAATGCTTCCTCGGCGGCCTCAATGTAGGGCACAGATAAGGGTTTGGTGATCAAGAGGTCTTCTTCTCCAGAAACAGATACTTGTTTATCACCAACGACAAATTTCACCTTCTGGTGCAGTGATGAAGGAACAGCACCCGCCATATGGATCCATGGTCTCCCCAGTAGGAAACTGTATGATGGGGAAATATCCATCACTTGAAACTGGATATTGAAAGTGACCGGCCCTATATCAATTGGGATCTCGATATCACCTATGACGTCCCTTCTAGAACCATCGAATGCCCTTACAACCATGTGGCTGGGTTGTATGCAAGAAATGTCAATAGGCATCTTTGCCAACGTAGCCATAGGTAATACATTGATCGACGACCCATTGTCAATCAAAACTTTGGCAATTGTGTGGCCCTTACAACTGGTAGTGATGTTCAAGGCTTTAATACTCCCTCGCCCTTCCGGCGGAATTTCGTCATCACTGAAAGATATGAAATTTGCCGCTGTGATATTTCCTGCCAGCTGGTCCATACTGTCGACTGGAATATCATGAGGCACATAGGCTTGATTCAACACTTTCATTAAGGCGTTCCGATGCGATTCTGAATTTAGCAGCAGAGATAATAGTGAAATTCGAGCAGGCATCTTGTTCAATTGCTCGACCACACTATATTCACTGTGCTTAATCAACTTTAAAAACTCTTTTGCATCGTTCTCTGATACTGGCTTTTGCAAGTTTCCTCCTTGGTCCTTGGAAAATGAAGCCTGTTCCTCTTCTTTCTCCGCCTGATTGTCTTCCTCTTTCTCCTTTCCTTTCCCTTTTTGGGCCCTATCTAACATCTCCGGAGAATAGCACCTCCCACTCCGCATAATTCCTCCTACCCCACTAATGTTTGCATTATCGGACATATCTGACTTATCTGAGCCCGTATTGCCTGACCCTCCAATCACTGCTTTGAACTCATATTTCCAAGGGACAGCCTTATTGTTTTTGTAAGGGAAAGAGCTCGGAACTTTGATCGTCATGGTCGGAGGAGTGACAAAGCTAGATTCCTCTATCCCGGGACTGGGCTTCTCCTTGTAAAACACGGTCATTGGTTTTCCCCATGAATAATCATTTTCTGAAGGTTCACTTGAAGCAGTACTCACTACACCCTCCTCCTCCTCCGTATAGAACTCAATCAAAGATGAATCCATCATTGATTGTACCACGTGTCGAAAGTGGGGACAATTCTGGACAGAGTGACCCACGTGTCCCATGTGATATTTGCAAGTCTGTTCTGGGCTTGATTCATCTTGACAAATCCCCGAATCTATCAGTATAGGTTGAATCATCTCGGCTTTAACTAAAGCATCGAATACTAGACTCATCGGAGTCTTAGCCTCTTCCACGCGTCTCTTTATACAACACTTCCTCCCAACTTCAGCCGCACTAACTGATCCTCCACTGTGACTGGGAAGTGGGTTAGCATTGATACTGGGTTCCGCCTCCTTGGAAAAAGTTAACCTTCCTGACTTGACCAAATCTTGCACCTTATATTTCAAAGCCGTGCAATTCTCCGTAGAATGACCCGGGTTCCCACCGTGGTAGTCACATCGGGCGTTGGGGTCATACCATCTTGGAAAAGGTGGTTTCATTGGCTCCATGAAAAGAGGGGCAATCATGTGGCCTTTCACAAGTTGCGGGAATAAGTCTGTGTATGACATGGGGATAGGATCAATAGGAGGCCTTTCAATATTTCTTCGGGGAGGCCTTTGGTTAGCAGTTGGGTTACTGTTTGGCTGGTAAGGTTGGGCTGTGGGTGTCGGTGTATAGTAAGGTGCTGGAGGGCGAAGATTTGGTTGAAATGTCTGTGGTTGGAAAGAATTTTGGTAGGGAGTGTATGAGACATTATTTGTGGTTGGGAAATAGGGTTGGTAATTTGGGTAAGGTTGAGGTTGTGGCTGAAACCGGGGCGAGTAAGGTGCACTTCCTCTATACCGAGGTGTTGTATGGGTGACGGTCTGGGTTTCAACTTCTTTCTTCTTGGACACTCCACCTTTCTTCAAATCACTGCTTTCCAACTTCCCGTTCTTAATTGCATTTTCAATTATTTCCCCAGTGATGACCATGTCAGCGAAATGCTTGGTTGCATTCCCTATCATGCGCTCATAATAAGGTGCTTTCAAAGTGTTGACAAACAACACCGTTGTCTCCTTTTCGGTTAGAGGCGGCTGGACTTGGGATGCGATGTCTCTCCAACATTGAGCATACTCCTTGAAGCTTTCGCTGGCCTTCTTTTCGATGTTTTGCAGGGATAACCTATCTGGGGCCATATCCGTGACATACTTGTACTGTGCAATAAATGCTCTAGCTAGGTCACTCCAACTGTGGATGCGTGTACGATCTAGCTGCACATACCACCTAGCAGCGGACCCTGTGAGGCTGTCTTGGAACACATGTACCAACAGCTTGTCATCATGATTATAAGCGGCCATTTTGCGACAATACATTGTCACATGAGTAATGGGGCACTTGGTCCCATCATACTTCTCGAACTCAGGAGTTTTAAACTTAGGAGGGATTACCACATCCGGAACTAAGCATAATCCCATTGCATCCACTGATCCGTAGAAATCACTGCCCTCGATGGCCCGTAACCTTTCTTCTATAACACTGAATTTCTTAGAGTCTGAATCTCCTTTTATCTCTGACACGCTACCCCTTAATTTCTCTTGTTCTTTTGGATCATCTAAGTCAGGGACTTGAATTGGATCCGCAGGTCTTGTTCCTTGAGCGGGAAGTATAGGCACTGTGATATGAGGTTGTGCTGAGGTGCTCGGTGCTCCCGGATACACGTAAGCGTAGCTGCCCATAGGCTGTGGTGGAGGTGGAGGTATGCCTTGTGAGGATTGGGCATAAGGTGGAGGTGGAGGTATGCCTTGCGAAAATTGGGCATGGGGTGGAGTAAATCCTGGAGGGTATGGAGGGTCTTCATCTCCCTGAGGCTTATCAGTCCCTGGGTTAGGTCCTTCTCTAGCCACTTCTTTTTCTCGGTTCGTCCTTGTCATCATTTCCATTAGAGCGGCTAACTGACTTCGGATTTCTTCTTGTGCTTTCTCCATTCTATCCATCCTATTATCCTGTTCTTCCTCTATCGCTCTTAAGCGTGACCGGGTATTGTATGAGTGTTTGGGAATTTGGGCTGGAATCTTGAATGTTGAATTTACCCTTGAATCTTGATTACCACAATAAGAAACTAATTACTACATGATGTAATCTCTGAAATATTACGTTTTAGGAATGAATGAATGTGATGAATGAGTGTGATGCAAAATGAATGATACTTTGAGGGATATTTAAGCCATAACAATTTCAACAAAAGGAACTTTCATTCATTCAACAAGTCATTTGTTACATTCCAATCATATTCCGATTAAATCCATAAAAACGACTAACTTGCTGATATTGATCCTTAGCTTCATCTAAAAAGTTCAGCAGCCTTTGCCCGTGCTCTTCTGTTGGGAGGATTTCTTGTCTCAATGCTTCGGCTCTATCAACCATTTCCCTCGCCTTTGTCACAGCTTTGCAAATTTGAATGGCCATATGATCTATATATTGCTGTCTCCCGAGGTTTCCCACTCTCCATGTCATGCTTGCATCCTGTGCCATGTCATATCCATAACTCCAGTTGTTTTCACTTCGTTCCCAATCTTCTATTATTACTTTGATGTGGTTCTTATGTTTTTGTAGCTGCTCTTCTAGCATTTGAACCTTTTGCTGCAATGTAACTTTTTCATCATCTACCTCAACTTGCTTTCCTTTTTTCAGCTTCTCCTTTAGTTCCTCATTTTCTTTCTGACATTGGGCTAACTTCCTCGCACTTGCTGAGTACATGCCTTCCCAATTTTGTCGTTCTTGGGACAAATAGACCACTTCTTCTTCACTCTTCTTGGCTTTGTGTGCCCAGTGTTCTACCCTTTTGTGCAAGTCTTCTAATTCTCTTTTCCTTTCATTTGAAGTTTGCATGATTCCCCCAACCCTCATTTCGGATCTCAACTTCTTGTTCTCTAGGTGCAGATTTCTGAGATCCTTGTTGGTGACGTGGTGTTCATGCTGGACCTTCTTAAGCTTGGCTTCTCGCATCTCTGCCTCGTACTTGAGTTGTTCCATCTCTCTCCGAAGCCTCAAATTCTCTTGCTTCCACCTTTCCTCATCTTTCTTGAACTGCTGCCTAGCGATTTCGACCTCAGATACTTCTTCTTCCGGTTCTAAAGGCATGCTGTATTCTCTCGAGAAAAACACCACCTCCCTTACTTGCTTTGCCCTCCACATCAAGTATTCCAGAGTAGCTTTATCAGAAAGGGGGCCAAGGTTGATTCTTCGTGCTTGTTTCCATGATCGGACCACTTGCTCTCCTTTTTTCATTGTCTTTGGTTCACCATAAGAAAACTCCAAATCACTAAGCCCATGTGTTAGTGAAATGAATTGTTTAGCTCCAAACTGTCTTAGCACCATAAGTGGCGCATAGCTTATCACTCCCCATGGTCCCAGAAGTTGCACCCATGATTCTTCTCCGCATCGATATAAGACCGGTACATGAGGCATCCAAGGCGTCATCCATGTAATCTGTTTTTCCCCAAGTCTTTGCAAAAAATCCACCCATTCTTCCTTACTCTTCGATTTTGGCCACTTACTGTTGCAGAACTCTTTAACTGGAGCACGATGATGTAGGAAAGTTCTCTTAAAGGCCTTTTCCTCGCACTTGAAATGACTTTTAGCCCAAACATGCAGTAGCTGTGCACATCCCACAAATCGCCCTTCTCCGTTCCTCCGACAATAATTCAATGACCTGAAGGTTTCCGCTAGTATGGCAGGTGCTGGATTCCCATTATTCTCAATTTGCTCAAAAAAGTCTATCACTGCTACTTCAATGTGCCCTAACACCTTAGGAAAGATAATCAAACCATAGATCGCTAAAGCGAAAGCCGCCAATCCTTGCTGGTCACTAAGATGTCCCTTGATGAATGCATAAAGAAAATCCCAGGGCATACAAACATTGGATCCCTTCTCCTTTTTATGAGAGTCTATGTCTTCTGGTCTAACTCCCATAAGCTTGGCTAGCTTTTTGCGGTATTCGGATTTTGGCTTTCGGACATATATTTTATCCGGACTTTTCAAGTCAATTCCTAACAGGACCGAGTACTCCTCTACTGTGGGTGTCAAGTCCATTCCATTGAAAGAGAAGCACCTATGGGAGGGATCCCAAAACTGAATAGCAGCTCTGATCAGTGGTTCTTCCACTTTTACAGCAATCAAAGACTCTATTTGGCCATATTTTTCATGGAAATCCTTCTTTCCTTCTTCACTGATTTGATCCCATAAGTTGGCTAAATCTATTAGGTTATTTTGCTGGAGGTTTAGATTCACTTCTTGTGGGAGTGAGGACATGCAATTCTCAGTCAAGCAATCTCCTTTCACTTGTTGAACTTTTTCAGACCAAATTTGTACCTCCCGGTAGGAATCACACGGAACATTCACAGATGACGAACAAGCTAGCCTTTCTATGGATTCAGTGAAAAATTCCTCGTTGCAAAGAGCTATAGTTAAAATATCCCCTTATGTGTCTATGTGATGCAAGAAAATTCATGCAAAAAGAACAAGAAAACAAGTACAAATCAGTATGTGAGTAAAGGCAGATAAAGGATGGAATGTTTATTTATGTCCTATCAAGGGTCACTCTCATTAATGGGGAGGAATGGCTCTAACTTAAGTTGGTCTCCTCACAACACACTATATGCTGGTATAGGGTTTCACAGATCTAAAAAGGTTCCCAAATCATTCCATACTGTCGTCCACTCTAGACTAGTAAGGAATAGATCTGAGTGGGAATATTTCACTTGCCATTGCGGAGGTGATTACCTCACGAGAGCATAGCTACTTTACCCCCTCCTAAAGAGGACGGAACCCGGGTGTAGAGCTTATGTTATGCAAATGCATCGATGTATGCAATAGTACATGCATATATGTTTTACTTTATTTATTCAATCAACAACCTTATATATAAAGAATGTAATGAATCAAATAATGGATGAAATGAAGAAGTTTTTTTTTTTGTTTATTTTTTAGTTCTATGTGGAATTTATTTTTATTAATATTTCATATTTTTATTTCATTTTTTTAAAAAAAGAAAATTAAATTTAAATGCCAATCAAGACTATCAAATTAAAATTTAAGATGCCATATGGTTATTCAATGGTTTGACCCTCTTAGCGTCCCCAACGGAGTCGCCAAGCTGTCGTAACGGCTTCGCGCTCGACGATTTTGAAAAAAAAAACATTTAAAAACAAAAAGGAGTCGCCACCAATCTTTTTTGTCTAGGTGTGATTGGTCACCTAAAATATTTATCTTTTTAACAAAATCTCAAAATTAATTAAGTTTTATTAAAAAAATAATTTTTGGTCTGCGAAAACAAAGTTGGGTCCGGGGGTACGGTTACGCGTGGGGAAGGATTAGCACCCCCACGACGCCCGTTGAAAAACGGTACCATAATAATCATGTGTTATCTTTGGATTTTAAGAAGATAGTCTTGGCTTTTGATTATATGAAAAATTAGCGTATTTGCTTGAAAAATTGTTGTTATAATGGGATTCATTATGAAAATCAACATGAACACCGTTTATTGAAAAATTAGATCAAATATCTCAATCCTCTGGTAACATTTGAAATAATCCCTCTCACCTAGGGATCAGTCAAGAAATCACTACTTGTGAGTCTCATGACATCCCATCCTCGGTGGTGCTCACGCTATTTTATAATTAATCGTATACATGTAGTATGGATAAAGATGCGTGATGCATATGATACTTAAAGGAAATTTTATTTATTTTGATTTCGTTGATGAAACTCTTGATATTAAGAAATTTGGCTAAATATCTCAATCATCTGGTAACATTTAGCTAATCCCTCTTACCTAGGGATCAATCAAGAAATCACTACTTGTGAGTCTCATGACATCCCATCCTCGGACAAATTGCATTTAATTAAATTTAATTTTTATTATTAATTTCCTTTTTGTATTTTCTTTTAAAAGCTTATTTATTTTTATTTTTTAATAAAAATTTAAATTATTGAAAAATCATACTAAATATCCCAATACTCTGGTAACATTTAGTACAACTCTTCTCACCTAGGGATCAGTTAAGAAATCACTACTTGTGAGTTTCATAACATCCCATCATCGGGAGATTTGTTTACTTAAATTTAAAATTTATTATCTTAATTCTTTTAATTATTCCTTTTTACTAAAATTCTTATTATTACTTATTTAATTATTTTAACTATCATTCTTTACTTTTGGAAAATTTACTATGATTAATTTTTATATATATATATTTTTTTTGTAATTCTAAAAATCCCCTTTTGTCTATTTCCTTTAATTGTTTTTATTGCCTCTTTTGTTTTTATTAGTTTTCACTTAATTAATATTTCTCTAAACACTTTTTATTTGTCAAAACTCTTTATTATATATATTTATTTATTCATTTTATTTTTGATCTTTTTTTTAAAAAAATAAATAAGCATGAAATTGGATATTGAGGAATAATACCGAATATCCCAATACTCTGGTAACATTCGATATAATTCCCCTCACCTAAAGTTTTTCGAAGAATCGCTACTTGCGAGTTCAACGAAGACTTATCATCGGGATTCCATACTTATCTTATTTTAATTTTATTGATCTGTTATTTTTATGTATTTTTTTATTAATAAAAGATAAACAGTAAATAGAATAAATTAAAAAAATAAGCACGAGATCGAATATTGAGAAATAATACCGAATATCCCAATACTCTGGTAACATTCGATATAATTCCCCTCACCTAAAGTTTTTCGCAGAATCGCTACTTGCGAGTTCAACGAAGACTTATCATCGGGATTCCATACTTATTTTATTTATTTTATTCTTATTCTTCATTTATTATTATTATTTTTTTCTTAACCCACATTTCATTTATCTAATAAAAATTTATTTTTATTTTATTTTAAAAATATGTTTTTATATATAATTTATGTGTATATATACATTTTTATATCTTTATTTATATATTCTATGTATAATATATATTCATATGTTTTAAAGCTATATATATATATATATATATATATATATATATTTTATATATTTATATGTATGTATTTTACACATTTATTTACATATATTTATCTTTTCTTTTAGAACTATGTGTTCATTTTATTTTATTCTATTTTTTGTATATTGTATTATACTATTTATTTATTTATTTTTGCTTTGTTATATTTTCTATTTTATTATTGTTTTTTTTCCATAATTAATAAATAAATGGATAAATAAAATAAAGAAAAAGAGAAAAAAAAAAAACCAAAACGGGGCGGGTCGCGGTCGGATCCGAAATCGGGTCGGGCTGGAGCGCGGGTCGCGTGAGGGGCGGAGCGGAGTCGGGTCACTGGTCGGGTCGCGCGGATCTCGGATCCGGGTCGGGCTGGAGCGCGGGTCCAGGGGCTTCAAAACGCAGCGTTTTGCTGCTTATAAAAGACCAAAAAAAATTTTTATCTTCTCATTTCCGCTGGTTTTGCAAAAAAAAAAATTTCCAAAATCCTCTCAAAAATTCTCTCGGCCTCTTCCCCACCGAACGGCTACCGCCGTGCCGGCCGCCGCACTCCGCCGTGCTCCGGTGGCCGGGAACCTTCTCGTAAACCTAAAAATACTCCACTTCTCCTCCTCTACTCCGATCTTACTTCCTTTTCCCCCAAAAATAAACCTAACCCCATAGATCTAGTCCTTCGAAAGCTTTTTCTTTTCTTTTGTTTTTTTTTTTGTATTTTGTTTTTAAATCTGGCTAGATCTGGTGGATGTTTGGCTATTTTTTTTCGTTGGGGTTTGTCTCTTTTCTTTTTGCAGGTGGGGATCTAGATCTTAGATCTAGGGTTTGAGGGTCTCGGGTTTGGGGTTTGAGGGTCTCGGTTAGGGCTTGTTGTGGTTTTAGTGATGGTGGTTGGTGTCTTTGGGGTGGTGTTTGGGTTTCTGTGGTGACGAGGCTAGGGCACGGAGGGTGGTGATACGGTGGTGAAGGCTTGGTGAGGGCGGTGTTGATGGTGTCTTGGCGTTGGGTATTGCTTGGTTTTGGTTGGGTAGAGTTTCTGTAAATCTGTTTTGGTGTTCCAGAGTCTCTCCAAAAAATCCCCCCCTTTCATCAATCATTCAGGCCTCCTTTAAACAGATTGAAGAACACATTTTTTTTTTAAAAATCAGTTTTGTGCGTTAGAGTCAACATTTCTGAGTTTTTGTCTCTTGGTTCCAGTAGGGGTGTCAGGAATGGATAGGTTGCGGTGGATTCGGGTGGATCTTCCGTGGAATTAGGTGGCTGGCAATGGTGGTTTTAGCCTAAACCAGCTGCCGGTCAATGGGTTGATGGGGTTCCGGTGTGTTTTGTCAACATTTCCATTAAATGAGGTTGAAAAAGAAGAAAAAGAAGGAGCAGAAAGAAACAGAAAGAAGAAAAAGAAAAGAAAAGAAAAGAAAAGAAAAATAAAAAAAGAAAAAGAAAAATAATAATAATGATAATTAATAAAAAAAATAAAAACAAATAAATAAAAACAACCCACTTTCCTTTTGGGCTTTTTAAGTCCATGAATTTAATTTGGACTTTCTGGACAAAATTTGGTGTCTACAATATAGATAAAAAAATCGATTTTATAAGATATAACATTGATAAAAATTAAATTTTCATATGAATATAATATAATTTAAGAGAAAATTGCATTTATGATTATTTTTATTTTATATTCTCAAATTTTATTTTTGAATTTATATTTTATTATAATGAATATTGCCAATGATATTTCGTAACAATTATTTTGATCCTTTTATATACACAATATTAAGAAAATTTTAATTTGACAATGACTATGAAAATTCGTTGTAAATTTGATATTAAATATGATATAGATATCATAACAAATGTTTTTTTTGTTGTATAAAATTTTTAAAAAGTTAATTAAGCAACAACAATAAAAAGTTGTTGCAAACACAATAAGATAACATCATTTTATTTTATTTTATTTTTTTTCAATTTGATAGGATTTTTCAACAATAAAAAGTATCACTGTTTATAATATTTAAATTTTTAATTAGACAACGGCAAACAAAAGTTGTTGTAAAAATAATAAAATATTGTAATGCTTTTTTTCTTGTTGCTAAAAGAATATAATTGCATAAAATTAAAAAAAAATTCAATAAGTAACTATGAAAAATAGTTGCAAATGTAATCAAAATTTGCAATAATATCGTGAGCTTTTGCAATTTATGATTGCTAAAAACCTACTTTTAGTAGAGTAAATAATAAAAAACAAGTATACAAAATTATAATCGAACTAATGATATTATTGTTTTTCTTATCTATCTTTCATCATTGAAAAGGTAAAATAAATTGTTTTACATATTACAATAATAGTATTATAAACAAAAATTATATATTAAATGTATTAAATATACATAATTAATATTTTGTGATATGATAATTTTTGTGACACATCAAATATGTCACCAATAATTTTCTCTTTAAATTATTATTTTTTATTTTATTAATTTTTATTTAATTAAAAATAAATTTCTCTTCTAACAAATTTAAATATTTTTATATCGTCACCTATTAATTACACACTAATTTGATTTTAGTAGTGACAGATAAATGTGAATATCGTAGGAAATAAAAAAAAACTAAATAATCATTATCAAGTAATAAAAACATTAAAATGTAAACATTTATATTTATATGAATATTTATGAAATTTTAACTTTACTTTAGCAATTCTATTATATTTTTATTTAACTATATAAAAAATTAAATTAATTATTATATTCAAAATTATAAAAATATTTATAACTTATAAACTTTCAAAAATAATTTGACGCTAAACCCGCCGGGTTAGAATCGGATTGAACTTGAAACCGAACCGAATCCGAAATAACCGAACCCGAAAATGCCCAAAACCTAAAGTACCTGAAACCGAAAAAACCCGAACCCAAAGATAACCTAAACCGAATCGGTCCGTTTGCCACCTCTTCTGGTACATGTTTTGGGCTGGAACGGAATAGGATTATGGAATAGTTCGGTTATGATCCTGGGATTAAATTCCGTTATCAATGTGGTTTTATTGGGCATGTGGAAGGTAAATGCGATAAAGAAAAAAAAAGGTAATAAAGGAGGAGTTTAAGAAGATGTTAATGGATGGATCATCCAAAGGGGATTGGTCTAGTATTACCCTGAACCAAGCCATGTATTCGGCAGCCAACAAGAGTAGAAGTAGAGGTATAGGATGAAAGCGAGATGGAGGAAGCCCTATTAGGGTCCTGGTGCATGAAGAAAGAAGTCGAAACAGTTCACAGATAAATCCTAACAATTGGATTATTTTGACAAATTCTACAGGTTGAAACAAAGTGCTATAGGAAAAGACAATACAGAGAAGGGAAAGATGGTAGATGAGGGTACAGAACGGAATATGGGGGCGATTAAACTTCATGCCACGCTTAGAGAGTGGGAATCTAAGATGATGACTTGAGGGGAAAATGGACAAAAATCTACAGGATGTGACATCGCAAGAGGTACGCAACTTGGAGACCAAGTAATGGGAAAAGGTTCGGGATACATGAATGCTTATCAATATCACAGAAGCTGGTTCATACAATGGTAGTGGAGTTTAGGGAATTTGCAAGGAAAAACTGGGAAGAGTGTGAATAACAAAATACAATTGTTGGGGCTGGCAAGCCCATTTATTGCAGCTGGTAGAATTTATGAAAGTGGGCCGAATTTCAGACTAAAATCCCACTTGGAAAACCAACATTCTCTTTGGATAAAGGTGGGTTTTAATGCAAATCAAGACCAAGCAATTCTAAGGATAGAGAAAGAGATCAGGCTCTAAATAACAATCAAGTTTCAAATATTAGATCACATTATATGAGTGAGTTGTATGTAATTTTGGGGATTAGCAAGGAAAAGAAGAGGAGAAAGGGGCTATTTGAACAAAAAGGGAAGATACAATGCAAAAAGAAAAAAAAGATGATATGGGAACTCGAAGTCAGAATATGATGATTGACAACCCAAGAAGGGTAAATTCCCCACCTGTTTTTCTAAAGCAGATTCCTCTTTGTAAATGTCACAACAATTTGCATGGAAAGAGTTTTAAGAGGACTAATGAGACTAGTGGATCAAAGAAAATCAAGATTTTAGCAAGGAAGAGGAGCATTGTGATGATGGAGGATAAGGCAGAGGAAACATGATCAAAAACTAGTTCAAACTTGGGACAGTGTAGAACCAAGAAGAGGATTAAAAGCGTTGTGAGGGAAGAAGTAGCAATTTTGACGAGGAAAGAGGACAGTGAAGAAGATACGAGTTGTGTGAGGCCCCTGGATACACACTAGGAAGATCCCAATGAGACACCTCAAGTATTTTATTTCTTACAAAAGAGAAATATTGTTCGAAAGTCTTTATGTATCTGTTTAAAAACTGTTGCTAAAGGGTAAGGAAGCCACCCTTTTAAGGCTTCCAAGGCAGCCATAATTATTTTATGTTGGAATTGTCAAGGTATTGGGCATTTAAAAAACATTGAATAAGATACAAATAGATAAACATATACTTATCACTTAATGTAAAAAACTTTCAACAATATATCTGTAAAAAAAATTAACCTACTCCATTCTAAATAATCTATATCATTATCTATTCATTCATGACATTTACATACTCCAACCAGACTCACAAGTTTTTCATTTTTCTACACCTTTTAATTTTTTATTTCACCATTCTCTTTAGTGATTAAAATCACTATTAACATTGAAATGTCTTTCACCCAATTCTCAAGAAGTCAAGGTTCAGGTAAAGAAATCTAGCAACTCAATTAAATTAGGCGCAAAAAGCTTCGAATATTGATAAAGACGATGGTAATTTGGGCATCTCAAAATGAAAGCCTACCCCAACCAAGAGGAAGAATAACACATGTTGATAAGATATTTATGATTAATTTAAGAGAAAAAAATAGCAAACCAACTTTTTAATAATTAAATTTAATTATTTTATTATATTTAAATCTTATTTTTAACTTTTTTGAAGTTTATGATGTTTTTAGATTTAACAATTATATTATTTTATCATATTTCTTACTTGTATTATAAAATAGAATATATCAATAAAAATTAATTTTATTTGAAATAATATGAAAATAAAAGTAAAAATATAAAATAACAAAAATTTAAAATTCAACATCTATAGTCATCAAATTATATAGCACTTAATTTTTAGTAAAATATTAAACAGTTTTTATAATTCAAATTCAATATTTATTAAATTTAGTACCAAATGCTTAATTTTTCAATACTTAATTTTTCAACACTTAATTTTTCAGTTCAACGAACAACACCTATTTTTTTTTATATCTTCATCTAGGTATGACGAGTGTTATAAAGATAAAATCAAACAATTTCTTTCTACATCACAAGTAGAGGTGTTCATGGGTCAAATCAAATCTAGAGTCAAGCTTAAATAAAGTATTAAGGGTTTGATAGTAAACTTAAGTTTAGTAGGCCCGACTTTTCGAATCTAATATTTTGTCCAAATCTTTTTATACATATAATGAATAAGTCCAAATCTGTTCAAATATTATATAATAAAATATAAAATATTAAAAAACACATAATAGTTAATAAATATAACATAATAAGTTAATATAAAATTCGTACAAAAAGATTACAAGAAATATGAATATTTTAAATTAAAATATAAAAATTTTACAAGTTCAAATTAAATTGCATAAGAAATATAAAGTAATTAAACAATAAATTAGTATAAAAATAATAAAAAATATATAATTAGCAGATTATGTCGAGTTTAGACTGAAATGATAAACTCAAGTCAAATCCAATTTTTTAACGAGATTTGATTTCACATCCAAATCCATTTAACGATGGTATTATTTTTGTCTAATTTTACCCAAAAATTTAACGAGCCTTTGGAGAAAAATAATTAGCTCGACTTTTGAATACGACCATTTTGTAAAAAAAAAAAAAATCCTAATGAGGCTTTTGATGTGTTCCTACAAAAGTAAGAACGAATGAGCATATATCAGGATCATCAGCCAAGGAGCGAGGAAATTGAAAACTTAAAAAAAAAAAAAAAAAAGGTTTTCTGTAAGCTCTATTTACTCCCTGCAACAATCCACAAACTCAAAACAAAAAAGAATAAAGGATTCTAAATACACTAATTTTTTACGTTATTCTTTTATTTAATCAATAAAATATGAGAAAAATGCGATGCAGCAAAAAATTGATTTCATTTAGAAATTTTAATAAGAAATCATAAGTAAATAAAGTGATTATTCAATACATTACTAATAAAATTTTAAACTTCACAAACAAAAATTAAAATGATAACATTAATATCATTTGAAATATTTAAAAAATAAAAGTAAATAAAATAAAAATATTTATCTCTATTTTAATTTTGTTAGTAAAATTTAAAAATTTAATTGAGAGTTTATTAGATGTAATGTAATTCATCATGTAGTTATCAAATTATAATAAAATATTCTAGTATAGAGTAGAAACCCCACCCCCACATTGTTGGAAAGAAGGAACCCCAAGTCTTGCTTTTCCTTTGTCGAGCAACGTTTAAGACCACAAGTTACAGAAACAAGACAAGATATCTAAATCAGTCAAACTCAAAGAAATTCCCCTATAGAAAGCAAATTTCACATAAAAGAAAAAACAAACCCCAACTTCCTCAAACTATCAAAATTCTCACCGACCCATTTTGCAGGAATCACCTGAAATCCCAATTCCATGGAGTTCAATTGCTCATCTCCTAACACCATCCCTGTGGTTTCAACTTTTGCCTCTCCCTTTGACGATTCTCCTGCAGTCAACGGCGCAGATTCCACCTCAACAAGGAAACCCATAAGCCTATGGCCCGGGATGTACCATTCACCAGTAACCGCTGCTTTATGGGAGGCAAGGTCCCAGATATTTGAGAGACTCCTTGATCCACCAAAGGATGCACCCCCTCAGAGTGAGTTGCTCACCAAAACTCCTTCTCAAAGCAGGATCAGCGTCCTTTATAACTTGTCATCAGATTATATTTTGAGAGAGCAATATAGGGATCCCTGGAATGAAGTCAGAATTGGGAAGTTGCTTGAAGACCTTGATGCTTTAGCTGGGACTATCTCTGTCAAGGTACTACTTTTACAGAGTTTGTTCTTTTACTTTTTGGAAACTCTAAATTTGCAGCCTTTTTGAATGACTGAAGTTGTGTTATTTGTTTGTTTGTAAATTAGCATTGTTCAGATGTTGATAGTACAACAAGGCCTCTCTTGCTGGTGACAGCTTCTGTGGACAAGATTGTTTTGAAGAAGCCTATTAGGGTTGACATTGATCTGAAAATAGTTGGTTCTGTCATTTGGGTTGGGAGATCATCAATTGAGATTCAACTGGAAGTCATTCAATCCACAAAAGGTGCTCTAATCTGAAATTTATGATTAGCCTTGCAAGTTGAAAACTTTGAGATGCTTGTAGCTTCTACTTTAAAATGTGGGAAAATCATGACTAGGTGATTTCCATCAACTAAATTGAAGATTGATTCATTAGAAATAGCATTTAAGATGAAATATGCATTTACTATCTTTTCAAGGTACAAATTTGTTGACACATTATACACTTTTCAGATCAATTTTCGACAATTCAATGTCATTCAGATATAAATCATTTTAGCACATTAATTGTAGATTTTCCTAAATTTCCGAGCTCTGTGAGATGTAGAGCATAATGGTGTGACTTAGCATACGGTATTATGGTTTAGAGACCCATCTGAACTCTCAATTCTTTGTAGTTAATCTCAGTGCTAATGCAATTTCAAGTCAAAGTATGGAATTTATTTCTTTACATTTGCTAATGTTTTAGATATAAATCAGTGTAGTAAATTAGTTGTAGACTTTCCTAAAATTTCAAGCTTTGCTAAGATGTAGAGCATAATGGTGTGACTTAGTATACGGTATTATGATTTAGAGATCTATTTGAACTCTTAATTCTTTGTAGTTAATCTCAGTGAATGAAATTTCAAATCAAAGCATGGAATCTCTACATTTGCTAATGTGTCAGATATAAATCAGTGTAGCAACTTAATTGTAGATGTTCCTAAAATTGCAAGCTCTTCCAAGATGTAGAGCATAAACGCGTGTGCTTAGTATACCATACTTAGGTTTAGAGACCCATTTGATCTCTAAATTCTTTCTGCATAATCTCAGTATTAATGAAAATTCAAGTCAAAGCATGGAATTGTGAACCTATTTCCAGTTTTCACTTCTCATTAACTTTATCGATCATTCTAAATTCCTTGCAGATTTCTCTTCAGAACTTCAACTTTAATTGACAAGAACTGACGAGCTCTATAATTTTTACTTTTCCTACTATCACGTGGTCATCTTGTGGTATTGGTACCATGTTCTCAAGTTGTATCTGTGTCTTGGCAGAAACTTAAAGCGTACTCTAATTTAAAACCTACGTAGTACGCATATAAATAAAATTGTCTGCACAATTTCACAGTTTGTCCTTTGAGATGGAGATGCACTTTGTCCACTGATATTCTATGCAACTTTGACTCTTTGAATGCTGAAGTATCATTTATCTTCTCTGATGAAGGTGAATTGTTTTACTTAAATGATAGTTTGGCTGCATTAAAAAGATAGTATTCAGAACTGACATCAGATTTAGGTTATTGCTTTCTACATATTGGTTTTGTTCTGCTGACATGTTTGTCTAGGCTTGCCAATGGCACTGAGGTTTCATAACCTCCATGCAAATCACTATTCTATGAGTTAATGTAATGAGAACGTTAAATGCTTGTTTTAGGATCTAATTTTTAGCCAATTCTTTATTTCTGGATTCAGCCCTTTATTTCTTTCAAATTGGGATACGACATTTTTTATTTTACCCACTTAAGGAAGATTAATGAAAACTAGTTAGTAATTACTACAGATGGGATTAATGATTGTCACACGGGGTAACAGTAATATAGATTTGCATCCATTAGTTCCATAACTGTAATTACTAACTTTTTTCATCAATTTTCCTCAAATAGATAAAGTTGAAGAAGCTGTTTCTTAATTTGAAAGAAATAAAACATTGAATCCTGAAATGAAAAATTAGTTAAGATCAGATTCGAAAATGGGCATTTAAGCCTAATGAGAAACAATATGTAGTTTATCAGGCTGCACTGCTGCTACTAGTGTTATTCTGTAGACAAATCTTACATTTATGGGCATACTAGCTTGAAGCTTATCCATTTTGAGTTAGACTTTTATTAGATAATATTGTTTCATGCAGAAGACTCAGCTGGAACAGATTCAGTAGCTCTTACAGCTAACTTCATCTTTGTGGCCCGTGACTCTAAGACTGGGAAAGCTGCTCCTGTGAACCGGCTTTCACCAGAAACTGAACACGAGAAGTTTCTTTTCGAAGAAGCTGAAGCTAGAGGCAAATTGAGAAAAAGGAAAAGAGTAGATAGAAGAGAATTTGAAAATGGGGATGTAAACAGACTGGAAGCACTCTTGGCTGAGGGCCGAATCTTCTGTGATATGCCAGCCTTAGCAGATAGAGACAGCATTCTTTTAAGGGATACCCACCTTGAAAATGCTTTGATCTGCCAACCACAGCAGAGGAACATCCATGGTCGAATTTTTGGAGGTTTCTTAATGCATCGAGCATTTGAGTTAGCTTTCTCAACAGCTTATGCCTTTGCTGGATTAGTGCCTTGCTTTCTAGAAGTTGATCATGTTGATTTCTTAAGGCCTGTAAGTACCTTCGTGCTTTCCATAGAGCTTTTACCAAGACGTTAATCGAGCCTCAGTGAGAGAGAGATCCCTATCTGTGAAAGTATTACACAGTTAGTCAGCTCTATGCTTAATGACTTGTTTTTCTTCTTTGCCTTTCATGCTTGGTGTTGTTTGGGATCGTAGGAGTGTGTTGCAATCTTCTCAAGAACCCTCCCCCCCTTTTTCTTTGTTTGGCCTTCAATCATTATTTTACGCATATTCTCATGAAATGGAGGACCAGAAGGAATTTTTTGATGCAATATTAAGTGTCCTCGAATTCTTAGTATGCCATGTTTCAGCATCTTTGATTTTTCATTCCTGCTTTATTTAGGTCTATCTTTATTTCAGTGCCATTACCCATAATGTACTTCAGCTAATTATTGATCTGCATGAAAGGGTTTTAACTTTGAAAGACATAGGTTATCCACTCATATTTTGGGGAATTTTATAACTTAAGCAAAGAATACATGAATGTTGAGCAGGTTGATGTAGGGGATTTCCTTCGTTTGAAGTCATGTGTTCTGTACACGGAACTTGAGAATCCAGATCAACCACTAATCAATGTTGAAGTTGTTGCTCATGTTACAAGGCCTGAGATCAGATCCAGTGAGGTAAAACCCTGCAGATTGCACCATTAAAGAACAAAAGGCTACTATGTTCTTGATTTCATGTTCACTAATTTCGTAACTTATGTAGTGTCACATATTATCTCTTTTTGTGTGTGTGTCAATTAAGCAGGTGTCAAATACATTTTATTTCACCTTCACTGTACGGCCGGAAGCAAAGGCTACAAAGAATGGATTCAAGATTCGAAATGTAGTTCCTGCAACAGAGGAAGAAGCACGTCGGATTCTTGAGCGCATGGATGCTGAAATGCTGACACGTCAAAATCAGTGAAGCAGAAGCAGATCAACACGTTTTCTAATATAAGCAATTGATGCTATTAGTCAAAAGCTGAGCTAATTTGAATTATTAAGAACACAAATCAATGTGGGCTGTTATAATTTGCTGGCATGAGCCTGATGAGAGTCTCATTTCCCTTTAAACATCATATTATTGTGCATGCTTCATGCAGAAATTCTCAGCTATGTTGTCTATTTAAATGAAATTCGGTTCAGACTTAAGCCCTTGTCATTGTTACCAAAGAATAAAAAAAAAAAAAAAACCGTGGGTTCCTCAACTGCTTGAGAGTTGGGACCTGTCAGGTGAAGTTTAAACGTTTTTCCGATCTTGTCCGATTTTCTCCACATCGACAACGTTCTTGGATCAAAATGCTAGTCATTCTACAAATCCTCACAAACTCCTAATAGTCATTGTGCTTAACATTAAGCTTTATGTTCAATATAGAATTCTTTCGGAACATCGCATGAAAGATGGATAACAAGGCTTCGACAGAACATTTGCTGTAGCATTCTCCGCTATTACTAAATAGCATCTGAATACGAAGCGGCCGATTGGCTTACAAGACTAATTCAGCAGGCTGCTTTAGTGCTTTCCCAAGAAAATCTTGTGTGTATATTATCTATAGAACAAAACCGTTTCCAAAATATTGTACATGGATTTATACAGATATGAAAAATAAGAAAACATAAATAAACTACAAAGTCCTTGCTGGCCAAGCCATACAGGCTCCAAACCACCCAATTTTAGCAGCTTCTACCTGAAGTTTTAACCGGTTACAAGCTGCAAACAACTAAGGTGATGCAGTTTCATCATCAGAACCATATTGTGGCCTCCCGTGAAATCCAGGAAAAGCTTGCCCCAGCATTGGATTTACAGGAACTGGGAAAGCTTGTTGCATCATTGGATTCACTGGAACTGGGAATTTATGGGCAGAACTAACAATAGTTCTTTCGTTTATCATGCCAACTTCCTTACATACCCGATCAAGAACTGTAAGGAAATCCCTCACCACCAAAAAGATTCTAAACGGGTGGGCTTCTTCCTTTGCCGAGTTCCCATGGAAGTACTCTGTAATCTCCTTCACTAGAGTTAGCGCCACCCTTTCATGGGCTTGAATCCTTGTAATCTCCTCCTCGGCCATTTTCATAAACCTGCTCATTGATTCCGAAAATTTCTCTTTACTCTCATCTGACTCCATTGTTTCGTTTAATCTTAGAACCTCACTGATGTTTTCAAGGCCTCCAGAAAGCTTAGAGACATCACCACTAAGTACCTCAGAATCCATTGCAGCAGCTTTTTTAACATTGGTGAGCTCTGAACTGAGACCAGACACAACTTGCAAACCAAGCTTCCTACACCGAGCATCTTCATTTTGAGTGGAGCTTGGTGTTTGGTTAGTATTTGAAAGACGAGCACCCTCAGTTCTTATGATTTCTTGTACAACAAAATGCAAGAGTGTGGTCTTTCCATCTGCACCCTTGACATCAACAAGCTTAAGGAGTGTATCAAGTTTGAAGGCATGGGCATCACCACGATTTGTCCCAACATTCATGCGGTTCCCAGTCTTGAGCACAGCCTCTAGAAGCTTCAAAAACATCCTACTGTTTCTCAATTCCTCACAAGCAGCCTGTTAAAAGGACAAACCAATGAGATACAGCTAAAGATAATTGATGATCAAGCAAACACAATGTTTTTGCATTCACTTTATTTTATGGAAAGAGGCATTGCTTGCATGCTCAAGTGAGTGAATAAACACACACACAATGTTTTTTTAGACTATTGCAATAGTCACTATAGTCAACATACAAAGAGAAAAACCACAAGTTGGATCTTAATATTCTTCTTGATTAAATGCCTAAGAAAACTTAGGGCCTAACCGGGCAGTCAGGAAAGAACTAAACCTAAAGTCAAGACACATATTCAATTCATATTGTACCTAGGAGAGAAACCCGTGATAAAGGTTTTGAATAGTCAAAGAGATAGCTGTAGTGTCAAGTGTTGAAAATTTCTAAACCACAAGGAAGGATATGGTCGTTGGAT
Organism: Heritiera fomes; assembly: GCA_032173925.1. Lineage (NCBI taxonomy): Eukaryota > Viridiplantae > Streptophyta > Magnoliopsida > Malvales > Malvaceae > Heritiera > Heritiera fomes. The sequence goes on from JAPDPM010000011.1 coordinate 13,648,953, forward strand.
GAGCATTCACATTTTAAAGGAAGTAGAAACAAGCAACCAGAAAGAAAGAAGGAAAAAAAAAAAGAGAGAGAGAGATGAGGAAGAAGAGGCAGAAAATAAGCAGGAGGAAGAAAGCAAAAAAATGTGCAAAACAGACAACGACGGAATTGAGTTGAATTACCTCTAGAGTTTCTAAAGACTTTTTGAGGTATTCAACTTCAGACTCAAAGTTGGCTATGTACAGCATTGCATCGACCCTTTTAAACGCAAAGGGTATATCAAGAACTGTTTTCAAAAATTTCTCGGCAGGACCAAGCTTGACTGGTGAATCATCTTTGTACTCCTTCAATTTACGTTCTTCTTCCTTTGTTGGAGCCATTTTTAATAAACTTTCAAGAAGTTCAGTTCCAAGTGTATCTGCATTACCTGTATCATCATACATGTGATTAGTACCATACATACTAATTGCTGAGATAGGAAACCATATGGTTGGTCATGGAAATGATATTAAAGCTTAAATGATATCATTTAAAAGCAAGGCAAACTCGGAGTATTGGTTCCCAATCAATTTATTCTTTTACAATAAAAAGTTCAAAACAGGCATCTAGTAAGAATATTTCTTTCAAATACTGAAAGCCAACCATTCACAAGTTACTCTCAAAGTTGGCTTCATTCCAAACAGTCAACCATTTAACTCAGGATCCTCAGCCATAATTATGAAAATTATCCAAAACCATTTGGAAATTAAAGCAATCAATCGTGTTAAGACAGACAATGCAATCTTTGGTAGTTTGCACAACAACAATGCTAGTAATGCAGATTATATATTTTTTAAAATGGGAATAAGCTTCACAACTAGCATCCAAACTTTGACTAGCTGATAGCTTTCATTATGAACTTGAACCATGAACCGCTAAATGTCAGTCCAAAGTTGTTACAAAATCACTAAATTCAATGACAACTTCAGCAGAAAAAAATTCATAAAGTAAAGCTTGGGGAACATAAGGACAAATAAATACCATATTGAACAAACCAGCTAAATTACCTTCGGGCAAGTTACGGACCTTTGTGCAAGTTATATGTGATATCTTTTAAAATGGCAATTTTACCTTCTAAAAGGGCTTCACAAACTTCCTCCACAGTCACATTGAGTGCTCTTAATAAAATTGCAATATTCTGTGCCTTTTTGGGATCCAGCACTGTATTCTCTTGGTTTGGTGACGGAAGAACAGGGCGTGGAGTTGTTTGATTTGGTTTAGAATTTGGCGTGTTTACAACGAATAGTGTTTCAATCATCTCCTCATTCAACCTGCAGGAAACAAACTCTTATAAATTATCAAGAAAGAAGTAGAACCAACTAAAATAAGAGAACTAAACAAGAACCCCGCAGTTAGAAGAGGTTGCAATCCTACTTAAATGAGCTTGATCTCAGGTGATCCCACACCATTTCACGATCAGAGCTGGCTCGCACTTTATCCCAATGTAACGGCTTTAACTTGGGTTTTGAAGCCTCCTCCGCCTCCCCTACTGCCTCAGACTCTAACCTCGTTGGCAACTCGACTGGAGAAATCCTAATTGAGTTTTGTCTCATAAACGGCATTGAAGGGGGCATAAGAGGAGGCGGCTTCGATATTTGTTGTGGAAAAGATACTGATGAAACTTGTTTTTCCCAGAGCCGTCGTTGCTTTGGAGGTGGTGGAGGTGGGGGCTGCGGTGGTGGACTCAAGATAGGCTTCTCTAAAGCCCTGCTAATTCTTACCGGAGATGCACCGGGACTTCTCTCCAAATTTCTTCCTGGTGATGAAGAAGCTGAAGATGACAAAGAAGAAGTCTTATTGTTATCCGAAAAACTAACCACCAACGGAGACATCTCTGGGCTTTTCTCGAAAAGTCTGTCTAGTGATGATGAAGCCGATATTTGTTGTGGAAAAGATCCCGATGAAACTGGTTTTTCCCAGAGCCGTCGTTGCTTTGGTGGTGGCGGAGGGGGCGGAGGTGGCGGCGGCGGAGTCAAGATAGGCTTCTCTAAAGCTCTGCTAATTCTTACCGGAGATGAATCGGGACTTCTCTCCAAATTTCTTCCTGGTGATGAAGAAGCTGAAGATGACAGAGAAGAAGCCTTATTGTTATCCGAAAAACTGACCATCAACAGAGACATCTCTGGGCTTTTCTCGAATGGTCTGTCTGGTGATGATGAAGCCGATGATGGTAAAGGAGACTGCTCTTTCTCATTCAAAGTCCTGTCTGGGGATGTCGAGGGTGATGACAGTGAAGGAGACCTGGCAATTCCATCCATATCATTAAGGATTCTAGGAAATTCACTCGGATTGTTTACCAAGTTTCTGTCAGGTGAAGTAGAAACTGAACAAATTGACGGAGACCCCGTCTCGTTTCGACCCAGATCATTAATTGGAGATTCTTTAGCTAGTGAACTAGTACCAGCTGAAGCTAAAACCAAAGGGGTCCTCATATTTTGAACCAAATCCTTGAAATTTCTAATCGATGCATCTAGCTTCTCTATCAACACTCTGTTTGGCGAAGTAGGAGACGAAGACAGCGAAGGCGACCCCATATTTCGATTGCAAACAACAGAAGAAACTGGGTTCTCGACGAACATCGGAGACAATGAAGGAGATTGCACGCTTCGATCATCTGATTCTTTTACAAGCGCTCTGTCTGGTGATGTAGAAGTTAAAGACAGCGAAGGAGATCGTATGTTTCCATTGGAAGCATTCGAAACTCTGGGTGAATCAGCTAAAATCCTCTCTGGGGACAAAGAAGGTTGAACTTGTACGAGCTCTGGAGATTTCGGGTCGGATCTTCGGGGACTCAAACTAACTGGCGGAGAAATACTAAGGGACTGAGACCTGGCGGGTGAACCCGAACTCGAAGATGAACACGAGCCAGTACTACTAGACTCAATGCTTTTCACAGCAATCGCCGTAAATACTCTTCTTGACCCGGATCCGGTTCCACTCGAACTATCTCGACCGCCCAACGATCCTCTCGGCGAATAAAACTCCTCCTCCTCCTCTTCTTCTTCTTCTGTAAGCGACTCCACTTCACCGTCCCGAAAGTTCCGACCCGTGTTCTGTCGAGACAGAGGCGGCAACGGCTGGAGGTCCGGGGAGTCAATTTTTCTCGGATCGAACGGAGCATTGCCTGGCGAATTATTGGAACCGTCGTCGATTCCACCTCGTGAATTCACCAAAGTGCCCAAATAAAGGAACTCGGAACTGGTCGTGGAAGTTGTTCTCAGCTTACGAGCATCAACATTATTGTTGTTGGGGCTGTTATTGTTATTGGGGTACAATCTGCTGCTGATGTCCGATGTCAAGGTCTTGTTATCGTCGAGGAAATTACGCTTCTGCCTACGGCGCCGGCAGTAGAAAAAGAAGAGAATGCCGGCAACAACGGACGCAGATATAACGGCGGCGATAGCGAGGATGAGGAGCTTTGGCGAATTATGCTTGGGCGCGGGAGTGTGAGGGAGGATAAGGGATGAGATGTTGGCAGGGAAGGAAGCGAAAGAGGAAGGGGAGGGAGGAGGGGGAGCGGAAGGGAAGGTGGGGAAGAAGGGGGAATCGGGAGGCGTAGGAGAGGCGGAAGAGAAAGGAAATTTGGCGGCCGGCGGGGAAGGAGGAGGAGGAGGAGGAGGAGAAGAAGAAGGAGATTCAGAATCTAATGGAAAGAAAGGCTCATGGAGGATCCTACGGCAAGGAATGTGAAGTGATTCACACAATAAAAACAAGAAGAAGAAGCAGCAGCAGCAGCAGAAGAAGAAAGAGGAAAGCATTGTGTTTTTGCAGGCGTAGAAGATCGGAAGAGAGAGAAGAGCAAGCTCAGTTAATGGTGCGAGATATGTGGGGACTATTCTTTTCCTTTCTGTTCTTTTCCTTCCGGAAAAGGAAAAGGAAAGAAAACGGATGGATCGCAGTGTAGTACGGACCACTGTAGTAGAACCAGTAGTAGTAGTAGTAGTAGTAGTAGAAACGTCAAACGTGGGAGGTGCGTCCAGCTAAGCTTCTGCTGGTGCCGTTGGAGGATTGGGGAAAAGTGCTGCTTTTTTTTTTGTTTTTAATTCGATAAATTTTATTTATGATTCTTTAATGTTTTTATTTTTTGATTCTGAATTATTTTATTTTTTATCTTTTTATTTTTTTTATATGAACAATTGAAAAATGCTGACATTAGCGAGGAAAAGAATATTCAGCGTCACGTAATTTAGGACATATATTACGTCAATGTTAATAAAATAAAATTATTTTTAAAGGATTTAAATGTAACAATTCAAAAGGTAGAATGCTTGTTTGGCGATCGATTTCAATATTATGAAAAGTTTGGCCCTTGGGAGGTTGGTTTGATCAGATTGGTGCTAGTTCTATGAATTACCAACAAAAAAAAAAGACCACTTCTGAACGAAAACATCCAATCTGGAGTCAAGTGCCCCTGTTTACATCCCCTTAAGGCCATAATATTGCTTTCAATTTGAGAATTTTACTTCTGTCACCATATGATTGTTATCAACATTTGAGCTAAATCCAACACTACCTTTTCTTTGAATTTGTTTTATATATATGTAAAACATAGCTTGAAGAAAAGTGAAGATATTTATTGCATATGTTAAGTTTTAAATTATTGATCGGTTAAATATCACATTTTAAGAGTAATGATAAAAATCATTTGAATTGAATTTCAATTTCTTTCTTTCAAATAATTTTATAACAAAATCCATTTATGCTATTTTGCTTTTATTTTTCGTGTAGTGTTTATCAAGTAATATTTTTATTTTTTTTGCATTATCTTTTCCACTGCTAAATCTATCTTCTATCCTTGTCCATTATTTTCTTTTTCATTGCAAGTGACCTTATCTTTCACCTTTTGAATTAGTATGATCCATTTCGTTATCTATCAAATTATGCTATTTTTATCGATCTCTTTATCACACTAAACTTGTCATTTGTTGATTTTGTTTTGATCGAAATTTTCTACTTTTAGCATCTATTATATGCTAATAATCTAATCAATTAAACTTTACAGTTACATATTTAAAAATTACTTTGTTCAAAGTTTAAAATAAGCCATGATTAATCTCATACCTAAAAATGAAGAATTTTTGTGGTTATGCCAAAAAAAGTTTAAAAGAAGTTATACTTTTATCAATTATATTTTTAATAAAATTTTTATCATTTCTTGGAAAATATACCATCGTGGAATAAAATTTGGTATTCGAATTTAAATATTTGCATTTTTTTTATCTTATGTTAAGACCTTTTTGTGGACTAAAAAACTAAAAAAATGTTTAGATTAAGCTTTTATCTGATTAAAAATAAAAGTAAATTGCATATTCCAAATTCTCAATCTAAAGGTTCCTTTCTACTAAAAACTTGATAGTTCTTTCCAAAAAAAAAACTTGATAGTTTTTGGAGTGATACTTTGTGAAAGCGACTAAAGCTTGTATCCAAAAAAGTCTCTTTCGTTTGATGAAAAAAAATTATTTGATTTCATCTTTTTTCCCTTTTTTTTCGTACTAGATTTTCAAGGAAATTTGAAAAGAAAAGTCTAATCTTAAATCTTATGCACATTTTTTTCATGAGGTGGTACGGAATGAAAAATTAAACTTTGAATATAACTCCTAAATAAAAATAACAATCTTTGAATCAAAGTTTTTTTTTTTGGTTACAACTTTGATTGTCAAATCTTATGCATATTTCATTTCTCTTTAAAAAAAATATAACCCAATTATTTTTGTTATTCCAAACTTTGGTTTCCTTTATGCAGAAAAATTATAACCATTAAATCAAATTCTAATTGTTGGTCTTTAAAACTAGATGAATGTAATTTACTCACATGATCCTCTTTTAATATAACGTTTAGTCTCTATCATGGTACCCATAGAAAAAGAACAAAAAAACTTCAAACGTCATTATGGACAAAAAGGTTAAATTATTTTTAGCTTAATGAAAAAAAAAGGAAAACGAGAAATCAAATTATCACCATGAGACATGAGTGTAAAAAACAAAAAAGAGAAAAACCCAAAGTACAAAGAAAAAGAAAAATCATTTGAAGTATGCAATATTTTGTCGTCCAATTCAAGGGTAAATAAAAATATTCTTTTAATATTTGAGTTTTTTTTTTATCTAGACCATCTAATATTCCCATATCTTTGGTATATGACTAATTCGGATTCGAATCGGGCAGGATACAAAAAGCGGCAAAGCTCTCCCTCAAGAGTTTTAACACAGCTGCATATTTAGGAACTCGAACTCGAGACAGTTTTTAACAACTTATATCATCGTATTTTCTCGGAAAATAATACATTGTATGTCTTATTTTTAAATATATAAGGTTCCAAAATTATGTTATTTAATTTACACAATTAATCTTTTATTTTGAAATAATTTTTCATATTTTTTTACTTCTTAACATAAAAAATCATAATACATTATTTTTACAAAAAATAAAAATTTTAATACGAAATATACTAAAATTAAAGTTTTCTAAATTTTATAAAAAAAAATAAAACAATAAAAAAAGATAAATAATGAGGGCCGAAAGTCGGTCGTGCTTTTTCAACCGAGAAATACATTTATAAAAGAGAGAACAGGCTTTTTTGAGTTTTCATTGACAAATTTGTAGAAAGGCGGGAAATGGAACGTCAGACAGTTGGTTCACACATACTTTACAGTTTAGCGACAATTACGTCCCGCGATTTTCGGTCAATAGAAACGGTCCATTTGTCCATTTTCACTCGATGTTCCATTTTTTTTTTCGGCGCTTTACGGTTGGGCCCGTCACTTATCCACGCTTTTTTAGTGTTTGCTCAGAGTGTGTTACGACCAATTTTGATCATTGACTATCTTTAACACTACCCTTTAATATGAAAAAAAATCACATCTAACAATTATTTTAAATCAACGTTTTTTTTATTAATTATATTAGGTGATTATATTATCAAAAAAATAATCATTTGTTAAAAGAATTAAATTTTTTATTGAAGTAAATATTTGTGATTTATTATTATATAATGTTTGATAAATTTTTTATAATAATATGATTATGTGATGAGAATGGAAACAAAATATATTAATGTGAGCTATTGTTCATAAAATATTTTTCTATAACATATAAAATGAAATTAGAAGAACTGAAGGTACGAACATATACCAACAAGTAGTTGGAAGAAGTGGAAGTGGACTTCTTCTCCAGGTACTTGGATAATGTTCGAGTCCTGGAGTCCCCATTGTTGGGAGGACTTTATCGTTTACCACTCCTGATCCGAACAGGATTAATCTCAGACCGTAAAACGAATGAGAATAACTGTGCTTACACAAAAAAAAAAGTACGAACATTTAGCTTCTGTTGATGCTTAGAGAGGTGATAAGCTTATGAATCTTCCCAATATTTTTTGGATTAACTAGCCAAACAAGGTCTACTAGGGTTTTTTTTCTTACGAAAACTTGTTTCAATGCTCAAGTCAATGAGATTTTAGAGAGTGTTTAAGCTTTAGGAATTGAGAAAGAGTAAGAGTTTAAGAGAATGTTATGCTTTTTTCTAGTAAGAGCTCTCCTTTGCATGAAATCCCTGTTTTTGTATTCACATTGCATGCTGCTGGGTAGTTGTGTGTGAGAGTAACCACTCCTACTTAGTTTGTTATGCATGCTTTGGACATGCTTAGAGTGGATCTGGTGATGTTATTCATATCCAGGTTACATCTCATATTCTGAGAGTTATGTTTGACTATCCTCCTAGTTAGGTGGATCACTCAAGGTTTATTCCGGAATTATTGTTTACTGGGTTCCACAAGGACACGTGTTCTTTGGACCATTGGACCATTCTTGCTCTTTGTGGGCTTGTGGCCCCTAGGCATCAATCTCCCCTTTATTTTGAATTTGCTTTGCAGGCTAGGCGTCATCCCCTGAGTGTAATTTTAAGCAGGGCATTGATCTTGAGGTATGACATCGATCCCTCTTGTCTTAACAACTACCAATGACTATCTCTATATGTCTCGCTTTCTTCTCCAATTTGTCTCCAATGACTCCAGACCAGTATTCACACTTTAAGATTTTACTTGATAGGGTGAAAAGAAAAATAGAAATATGAAAAATTGGATCGAAGAAAAAATGAAGATATGAAAAATATTAATTTTTTTCTTAGCTATGTTTGATAGGAAAAAAGGAAAATGTGAAAGAAAATATAATTTTTTTCATTTTATTGTTTGGTAGAATTAAAAAATGAAAGGAAAGAAAATAAAAATATATCAATTTACCATTATACAATTAATGAGCTATGATAATAAAATAAACTTAAAAGAATGAAAGATAATTTTGTAATTATGCATATTTTACTCACACCTCTCTCCATTTCTCTCCACTTATTTTTCTAATTTGAAATAATTTGGTTTTGTTAATAAAAAAAAATTGAAATCTTTCCTCACATTTTTTCTTCATAGTAAATACTAACAAAAACCGTTTTCTTTCCATTTTTCCACGTTATTCTTTCTATCCTTTCATTTTTCCACCCTACCAAGCACATCAAAAAAGTCTCACAAGACTTCATTCAAGAAGAGACACAAGTGAATTGCTAAAAAATGCTTAGATTCAGGCCTTTTGTAAAAATCAAGAATAGTTCAGGGGTCTAGCGCTCAATTCTTCCTATCTATAGTATCTAGATTGTATTTTTTAAATTTAATTCTGCTTATCTTTGCATTCAAATTGTTTGCATTTATCTTTGAGTATCCTTGAACTTATTAGGCAAACATCCAAACCTTACAAAGTTCGATTAGTTTGCAAACTCATAAGATACCTATAATTGATCAAGGGTGATCAGGTATCCCTTGAATGTGTTCGTGACTTTTGGTAGACACTCAATTTCAGTGCTAAAGATTTCTATATTGAGTCTAGAAAAGATAAAAAGCTGGAGGTTATACCTTAACCATGAAAAGTTCGTTGATTAGTGTTCATAAGAAATGTGTGTGGATGTGGAAATTGGCAACATCAATTCAGATGGTGTTTATCTCCTAGGCATTATTATCTCTCTAGCTACCCAATTATCAAGCTAATTAGGTTATTATCTTTTCATTAGTTATGTTTTTATCTTACTTTAGTTTTTTTTAATCCAATTATAAGGATTAGGCATGAAATTTTATCAATTTCGAGCTTATTACTTTATTTTTATCAATTTATCAATAGGGCTGCAGTAACGTAAGGCCATTCTTTTTTTTTTTTTGATTCATAGGATGTATAATGGGAAAATAAAACTTTAGACCTAATTTTTCTTAAAGAGAAATAACAATCGCCCAGGCTAAGCCTTACTTATTGTATGGCCATTATTAGTGCCGGTTGTAGAGTGGAAAATATTTAACAAAAAATTATAGATAGAATACTGAGTTCATATAAAAAAAACATGTTTTTTATTTTTTATTTAGTACATTATTGTGGAGTTTTAAACTCCACAAGCAGAATTAAGATGATGACACATATCTCACTTTATTTATTTTTTTATTTTTTAATATTCATTAAAAGCTATGTATAATCATTCTAACATCACTTATGGAATCTAAAAATTTCACTTGAAGTGTTTTGTATAATAATCCATAATCTATTTATATAAATGACATAATATTACATTTGGTATAAGAAATCAATAAATTTGAATTTCATATATGGTAAGATTTGAATCCAGAAATTAGTAAAAGAATCTCTTCCTTATGCTGTTTAGACAAAACCTACTCATAAAAAAACAAATATAAATTATAGAACTCAATTATTAGGTAGTTATGTATTCGAACCCTAATCACGATCATCTAGTAACATCTGAACGAGTCTTAATAAAGCTTATTAATTTGCCAACCCTAACATTACGTTTGGATAGAAAATTTTAAAATTTTGAGACATTTTAACATAAAAGTATTTTAGAATATCTCATTTTAAGATACTAACATTTTTAATTAACTTGTTGGGGTCAATAATATTTAAAAAGAATTTTTGAATATTAGAATTTGATTAAATAAAAATTAATTATAAAAGAAAATTAATAATATTATATATTAGAAAAAGAAAAATATCAAATAAAATATGCAATATGGATATCATTAAATTTGTAAAAATATATAGATGTTATTAATAATATAAATAAATAAATAAATATATTATATTTAAATAAAATAATAAGTTTTTATTTTTAACTTTGAATTTAATAGTGGGACATATTTAATAAAGTAGAGAAGAGTGGGGAGAGTTTTAAAAAACCACCTCTTTAAATGGATTTTCAAGAGGGAATTTGAGCATTCCTCATAAATTTTGAAATTCTTCAAAATTTTTTGCTTGGATTTTAGACTTTTAAATATCCTTATTGAAATGAATTTCCTTCTTAAAATTCCTCATCCAAACACACCTTAAAGCATGCTTAATTTCTCAATTAAGAACTCAATTATTAGGTAGTTATGTATTCGAACCCTAATCACGATCATCTAGTAACATCTGAACGAGTCTTAATAAAGCTTATTAATTTGCCAACCCTAAAGCATGTTTAATTTCTCGCTCTTGCCCACGCATGTAATTAGATTTTACATAACACCTTGATTATATGCAAACAAAGTAAAATAAACCTAGAAATGATCTGATGGGTAGAAACTAGTATTATATTTTACATAACACAGGAATGCAGAACATAGCTATAGTAGTACTACAAAACTTGGATTCCACCAAGAAAAAACGTGGAATTGCAGAAAATGAAAACAAAACAAAACAGAAACCTTCAAAAAAAATCATTGCAAAATTACAATATCCTGGAAAGTGAAGCACATGCGTGGAAGGACTTCCTCTTTACATCACCGACAGTCTCTGTTTCAATGTCCTATAATACGAATGCTTGATTGATGCTGTGACCGAACAACAACCCAAATCAAAGGAATATTAAAAAGAAAAAAAGAAAAAAGAAGAAGAAGAAGAAGACAATCCATGGTTTGTACTACCCCTTTTGATTCCTCTCAGTTGGGAGTTTGAGACCCCTTAAAGGGCGTTTTGCACGCCCTCTTCTGTTTATTTTTTATTTAACTAAAATAAAATATATTCGTGGATCTGACCTAACGATCGATCCTCATTCTTCTGTTTTTTTTTTTTGTTCATTTCATTCTTCTTTTTATGCCCACATAAAATTAATTTATTTATAATTATACCAATAAATAATGTAAGAGGAGTGTCAAGGACAATTATTATTATTATTAATTAATGACTTGGAAGTTGATTTATTAACTAATGTTGTCTGTTAGAACATGTGATTGCTTCATGCTTTGTTAAGTTAAACTATTTCAGTCAATTTTTGCATTGACTCGTAAATGTGTTGTTTAATGTTTTACCATTTACTAGGTAAGCTTAGGAAATTGTCCTTGCAAAACAACTTTAAATTTATTTATTGGATTTCGAAAAACATATGAAACCTTTTCGATTTCATATGATGACTGGATCAATGTAAATAATTTTGAATTCGAACACTATTATGAGATGCTATGCCTGTGTTAATGTTAATCAACTTCGAATGTAAACATCAGTGAGATATTTTGGTAACGTCAATCATTGTTTATGCTTGTGTTAATGTTAAGTTCAAATGCAAACATCATTGAGATATATTGGTAACGTTAATCGTTGTACATGCTTGTGTTATGCGCACAACCTTTTGTGATTTTATTTAATTTGCAACATTTACGTGCAATTCAACTAACATACTAAATTATGTGTTGCACAACTCTATATATGTATTGCATATTTGTTCTGTGTGGTCCTAAAAACTAAGAAGGCAATCCTTTATTTAAATAGGCATTAGTTAGATAAAATGATTAGGTAGGAGCTAATTAAGAATTCTAGTAATAACAAAGCCTAAAATATGGGAAAGGATCTTCTCTTTTAGATGTTGATATAGAAAATGATGCATGCTAACTAAGTTCCAAGGCAATACAATTATATTTTCAATTCATTGATCATTTTTATTTATATCTTAATTAAGATACCCAAACTGGTGTATAAACAAGATTTACATGAAGAAATGATTGCAGAGTTTTTTTTTTGTATAAATTACAAAAACTAATACTGTATATGATTAACAAAGTAAAATAAATATAACCTTAAGGTGCTGTTTGGTTGGGTGAATTTTAGATTACTGGGGGGGGGGGGGGGGGGGATTTTTTTTTTCTGTCAAATGATTACCATGTTTGGTTCTCGGAATAGGATTCTGGCCAGTAATTTTTTTTACTAACAGTGCAAAACAGTGCAAAAATGTGGGGAAAATGATTCTCCTCTCATCTTGAGGTATTTTTTTTCGGGGAGAATCCAATTTTTTTGCCAATTTTATCCTCCAATAATTATATTTTGTTTCCATTTTACCCCTAAACCTATCTAATATTACAACCATGTTTTTTTGTTATTTTGATGAAGAGAAAAATGAATTTAAAATCAAATAGACCAATAATAAGATGGACCTTATGATTTTTGATTAATCAAAAGCAATTTAATATAGTAATAGTTTGTTAAATAAAAATAATTTACATAACAAAAACCTTATAAAAAAGGGACAAAATAAATAAATAAATAAATGAGTATCTTAAATAAATAAATAAGTAATTAATTTAAATATAAATAAATAAATAAATGAGTATCTAAATCTTTTTCTTTTAATTCAAGTTATCAAACCCAACATTAATTCAAATATAAAGAAGGAAAGATTTAAGAAAGCAATCCATTAAAAAGGAAAGTATTATCATGAAATAATTTACTTATTCAATATCCTATGTACAAATGAAATAATTACTTAACTTGTGTTAAAGAAATTAATTAATATTCCCCAAATGAATAAACTTAATAAATAAATAAATATGTTAAAATAACTTCTATCAATGTGTTATTCATTTTAAATCAACTATTTATTTACTTTAATACAAAAGAGTAGTATAGTAAAATTTACCATTTTGTAATTTTAAATTCCTTGAACTAAACACAGAAATCTTATATTTTCACCAATACAACCAAACACAGAAATCTACTATTCTCATAAATCCGTCGAGTAAAATAAATTTCCGTTAAATGATTTTCCAAAGTAATCCTAAATTTCTTGAACCAAACGGCCCCTAAGGTTAAAAGATTTCGAAGTGTTAATTATTGAGATTTTTTTTTTGTTAGTGTATGTGGGGTATATGTAATCGCATGAATTAATGGCACTCTTAATCTAAAATCCCTTATTTTGTTCTCTTTTTGGGGTAACATGATGCATGCAAAAGAGAAGGCCAGGATTTTCAAAAGTTCTCAGGCAAAAGTGGTGACAAGCAGTCAATTCAATCACCATCATATGCATCATAAAGCCATTAAGCTGGGCCACTTTTACATCTTTTTTTTTGGTACATCACTTCTACATCTTTTAACAACTTGGATTCAACAAAACTACATTAATAGTGATGCTTTAACTAGTGCATTATTAATTCACCAAAAAAAAAACTAGTGCATTATTAATTTACTCAAAAAACCATATGTATACCTATGCATGATATCTAATTATCTATATAAAACTATAGAATATAAAAGCTTTGTTTTCTTTTTGGAATATATATGTATACATATACATAAAAATATATATATATAAATAAAAAAGAAAAAGTCTAAAAGAAGAGTAAACCGTGCAAAATTCTTTTAAACTGTACTTTTCATGTATGTGCCGTGCATCATGTGAGCTACATGGCCTTGAACACAAATATCATTATTGTTTTTGTGGCTCCCCCACTTTTAATCTTTTCAATCTTTTGCTAGACATCGCATTAGCCCTAGCTAGGGTACGTATATGCTACAAGGATTCTTCTTTTTTTTGTTCATTTATATAAGCTACAAGGATTTTTGTTTTGTTCCTTATGCTACAATGATTCGATCGCTGCCTAAAATATAACCCTAATTTTTTTCCCTAAAAGCCCTTTTGAATAACCCACATTAGCTTTTCGAATCCTGGTCAGTACTTTCCTTCTTTTGAAACTTTTTTTTTAATATATAACAAATACCAAAAGTTTTTGAAAGTGTTTTCTCTTCCCCAACAAAAGTTAAAATTGGATTTTAAAAAGTCATTAGAGCATGCACGCAAAGTTTTTTTTTTCTTCTTTTCTCTAGGATTTCATATCAAATCATTTTTATTAAAAAAATCCACATATATAGGACAAGAATACTATCTTTTCTTTTGGGTAATTATTCAAATACTTAATGGGCAGAACCTAGAGCTGAAAACCAGCTGCTATGTCTTGACCAAAAAATCAAACCCAGCAACCTTAAAGGTAAATATACTCGCCCTAAGCAAGGTGAATAATATTTTATCTTTCAACAATAGCTAAGGCAGGCAGAGTAAGGTTTACATCGTATTTTTATTTTAAGTGGTGCATGAGAAAATTTTCAGAAACTCTGGACAACTGGTCTAGTCTTGGTGCATGCATTTTTATGCATACATACATATATATATATATATATTTGAACATGGCTGCCTAACTAACATAATTTGTCATTTCACAAGCATCTTAATTAGGTTTTTCATGGGGAAGGCTTTTGCAGGCACAAACTTCATAGGATGCTTAGTAAAAAGATAGGAAAAAAGACAAAAAGAAAAGCAAAGGAAAATGAAAGTGGAATGAACGTCTTATGGTTGTAACATATCATAATTCTTTTTTATTTTTTTGGTTACAACATATCATAATTCTTAATAACCATGCAGAAAGCAAGAAATTAATATCTCTAGGATAAGGAGCATAATCATCACCAGTCAAAAAACAAAGGGAACTCCAATAAAAAAAAACAAAGGGAACTTTATTTGTCCGGAAAAAAAAAGAAGGCAATTATGAAAAACCAAGGGGAATAAAGGGAAAGTTGATGGTGATTTTTAGTCTCAAGTATGAGAGAATTAGAGCAATTATACAGCAAAAGAATATTCCGCATCAAGTGGCTAGCTAGTTAGCAAGGCCAGACACTTGCTTTTACTAAATAGTAGATCTTACAATTAATGTATTTGTGTTCTATTTCAAGCATCTTCCCAGACACCATGCATGAGCGTAACATAAACACAAGCACGGTATAAATTATAAAATATATTTAAATCCTAAACACAAATACAACGCGTTTATTATACGTAACACAATACAGTTAACACAATACAAACAATAATATTATTTTTTAAAATTAATTAATAATTTTTTATATCTCTCTTTCTTACTGTTCATGTCTCCTTCTCTCACACACACACATACTAATATTTTTAAATTAATTAACAGTATTTTACACTTCTCTTTCTTTCTCACATCTCTTTTTCACCTAATAATCATATATTAAGTTTTTAATTTTTTTAAATAATTATCATTTGCACTACAAAAAAATGAACTTTTGGTGACGGAAATTTCCTCGCTGATAGCCAAATTCCGTCATTGATTGTCTTTAGCGATTGATTAATGACGAATCAGCGACGGAAATTTTCTGTTGGAAAAATCGAAGTCGTTAATGCTCACTCTATCGCTAAAAACTTAATTTCCATCGCTAATTAACGATGAAATTTTTTTACATCAATGATAGATTTTATGTCATCAATGATAAAAAATTCTGTCGTTAAAAACATAATTTTCTCTTTCAACTTACATGAAAATCTGTCGTTAAAGGGAATCAACGACGGAATTTTCGTTGCCAATAATTTATTTGTTTTTTTATTTTATAAAAAAATCTATCGCTAAAGAGTATCAGCCTCAGAAATTTTCGTCGCTGATATTTATTTTTTTATTTTATAAAAAAATCAGTTGCTAAAGCGCATCAGCGACGAAATTTCTGTCGCTAATAGTTTTGTTGTTTTTGTTAATTGGAATAATAGCCAAATAAGCCCTCGACCTTAAGCCCAAAATGGAATTAAGCCCTCAACGTTTTATTTCGTGGCAATCAGTCCATAAACTTTTATTTTAGTGGAAATAAACTCTCAATTTTCTTAAATTATGTAATTAAGTCCAAATTTGTTAAATGACAATAACTGCCGTTAGTGAAAGCTGACGTGGATAGCTTACTTGGTTGCCACGTGGCATGCCACATGTGCAATACTAACGGCAGTTAGTGTCATTTAACAGATTTGGACTTAATTGCATAATTTTAGAAGGTTGAGGGTTTATTTCCACTGAAATAAAAGTTTATGGACTGATTTTTACGAAATAAAAGGTCGAGGGCTTAATTCCATTTTGGACCCAAGGTCGAGGGCTTATTTGGCTATTTTGCCTTGTTAATTCAATAAATATTCTGTCGTTAAAGAGAATCAGTGACAGAAATTCAGTCACTAATTTGATAAATTCTGTAGCTAAAGTGATGAATTTTGTGGCTACTTTGATGCATTTTTTCACTAATTTGATAGGTTTTGTTGCTAATTCTTATGAATTTCGTCAAAAAAATGTATTATGAAATTTCTAGAACAAATTATATATATTTATATAAAGAGAGAGAAAAAAACACTTAAAACATTTAAATCCACTAATATAAAACATCTAAAATAAACACAATATTTATATATAAATTCAAAAAACACACATAATAAAATAAAATCTGCCAACATCTATGAAAGTAATTAAGTTATTAAAAATACATAAACAATATCTTAAAAATAAATTAACTAAAAGACCTCCTCCTCAGCATCATTATCACCACCACCACTAGCACCTCATCATCATCTGTAAGGAAAAAAAAACGTAAGTATTAAAATTCTTCATATAAAAAAAATTAATAGCATACACATAAAAGAAAAATAGACATAGTAAATTTACAAAAAAAAAGGAAAAAATAAAAGGAGAGAGGGATAAAGAAGAAAAATTGAGAAAAAAATGAAAAGATAGACAAGCAAAGAAGATAGGGAGGGGTGAAAAAGAGAAAAAATGGAGAATAGGAGAATATATAAAGGCTTTGACGCACATAACAGAAAAATTACTGACGGATTGGCAACGAAATTTTTCATTATTAATACTATTTCGAAATATTTCCAACTATTGTGGAGGCGGAAAAAATTCAAAGAATTGGAATTAGTGACGGAATTAGTAACGAAAATTTTCATCTCTAATTCCATTTTTTTTAATTTTTGTATTAAACAATCACTGATGAAATTTTTTGTCACTAATTCTATTCCTGTTCAGCGATAGAATTAACAATGAAAAATTTCATCGCTGATCCCTTAAATTATGAAAAAAATAAAATACATAAATAAATTTTCTTCATTAAGCAGCAACGACGAAATTTTCTGTCACTAACTCTGTCGCTAAAAAGCATCAGTGATGGAATTAGTAACGAAAAATTACATTGTTGATGCCTAAATTATAAAAAAAATACATAAATAAATAAATTTTCTTCACTAAGCATCAGTGATGGAATTTTTTGTAGCTAATTCTGTCGTTGATGCTTTTCAGCGACGAAATTAGCGACCAAAAATTTTGTCGCGATGTTTCAAATTATAACAAATTAAAAAAACAAAAAAAAATTTGAATCAGTTGGAATCAGCGACAGATTTTTCCGTCACTAATTCCATCATATCTCTACGTATAAAATTGTTTCTGTTGCTAATCCATCGCTGATGCTATCTTTTAGCAATAGAATTTTTTTGTCTTTAAAATTCCGTCGATAAAAGTCAATTTTCTTATAGTATTTTCAATATTTAATGTTTCAACTATTTATTACTTTAAAAACTAGACATTAACACTATGTTCAGTTTTTTATTGCTCAAAAAAAGTGCATTTGATTTTTGACTCCACATCATTCTTTTGCACTTTATCACTTTAAATTATCTAATTTAAAAATATTATTTAAAATTTTTTTGATCACTCTTCATAATCGTTCATTAACATTCTTTACAGTTTTTTTTTTGTACATTAGAGCAATATCACTGCTTAGCTTATGTCAGTTCTTATATAACTAACACGCCTACAGTTATCTTCTAATAATTGAACCAAACCAGCTAGAGGTATTGAAATCTTCAACAACATAGTCCTGCTTGCTTGAGCCTTGTTCGCCAAAAAGTATGCACAGCCATTGGCCTTGCGATAGGTATGTATCAGGAAACAACGCCACTCCTTTGCTATTAAATCTTGACAGTTCTTCAACTCTGTGAATAGAGGATCATTAGCCTGCAGTTCCCCTCGCATTTTGTTGACAGTTTCCAAGTAGTCTGATTCTATCTAAATGGATTTGTAACTTGATTCCCATTCTAATACCAACCCGTAATAGATGGCAAAGATTTCAGCTTTAATAACAAAACACCGACCAAATTGTTTGACAAAACCCCCCAGCCAACCTCCATTCTTATCCCAGAACAAGCCACCTACAGCTGCCTGACTTTTAGTCGCTTGATTTTGTCCAAGGAAAACAAAAGCATCAACATTCAACTTGATGAACGACCTCAGAGGAGGATACCATCGAACATATGTATAGTATAGCAAGCCTGCATCCTCTCTACTTCTATTGACTTGTAAAAACTCAGTTATATAACGCAATATCATGGTGTAACCATTCGTGGGCTAAGTAAAACATTCCTCAAAAATCATTTGATTTCTCCAGTACCATAAATACCAACATACACAACCAAACAGTAATGATCAAGGAATATCGCCCTCCACCAAAACAGCAGTACACCTCAAATTCCCTTGAACCCAATCAGTCAGACATAAAGAATTAAATTGCTCCAACACCGATCTTTTCAGCCATCTAAACCAGATCTCTTGTGATGAATGACAGTCCCATAGAACATGTAAGGTATTTTCCACTGTTGCACCACAACATGGACATGAAGGATCTATAGTCATCCCTCTGTTCATACATGTTTCCTTTGTTAATAATTTTTCTCTTGAAACCAACCATAGAAACATCTTCACTCTAGCCGGAATTTTAACTTTCCATAATTGCTTCCAATTGAAACTTGAGGAGTCACACGATATGCTGAACTAATAGAGAAAGCACCACTATAAGATGATGACCAATGAAGTTTATCTTCCTTTCGATATCTTAAGGGTAACAAAAGATACCATACTCATACTGATTATATTAGTGGGCAACATTGACAATTTGCTCCAATCCAAATCACCGTTCTCGGCAATGAAGTCACTTACTTTAACTACTCTAAAATCGTGCACGTAGATATATCTATATTTGCATCATTATCTACACATTTTTAAATTTAAAATGTTATAATTTTTTAGTATTTTTCGAATCTTATCCATCATTTAATGTATTATCTTTAAATTTTTATCTGATTTTAGAAAATCATACACACTAATTCTTCTACACTTTTTTTCGCTTACACATTCTTTTACATTTTATCAACGATTAACAAAAAGCGACACTTTCTCACCCAAGCCAAGCAGCAACAAATGATTCCAATTTCAACAGAGACACAATAAATCATTCTCATTTCAGGTTTTGTTATTTTTATAATTTTCATTTCATATTTATTTAACATTATATCTTCATTAAATCTTAAAATAATAACTAGATCAGCAAACTTTTACCAATCAGTTTTCTTATCACTTGAAAAAGCAACAAGTCATTCTCATTTCAGTTTTTTTTTTCTTTTTATACTTTTCATTTCACCTTTATTTAACATTTTGTCTTTACTTAATTTCAAGTTATTTTTTCTTTCATAAATTTTTATTAATTCCTTCTCAATCAAACAAACTTTTTTCAAGAAGGTAGTAGTAAATTATTTCAGCAAAGCAGCATTCTCATTGTTCTTGTCATGACCCAATTATTTCACTCAGTATAAACTTTTTGTCACATCCTGAATATACAATATTTTACACTTTTTCACACTTTTCCACACACAGTATACCGGTTGGGCTGTTTGTGATGCATTTAACACTATTCATTTAAACTGTAATACTTCACATAATTAAGAAACGTTTACAGTACTATGAATCAATTCACATCCCCTGAAATTAAGATTTAAAACAAGTAGTACTATATAAAAATGTCTGAACATACAAATATAAACATGATACCTCTGGACTCCAGTAGAGGCTACTTCGAACTAATTAAAATGCATCTAATTCACGAATTGATACTTTAGTTAATCCATACATAAAATATGTGGAAGATGAAAATAAAGGGGTGAGCAAACCATGGCTCATTAAAGGAGTTGTATGCAATTTTGATATCACGAAAACTATATGTCGTAAAATCTTTTAGTTTCCTATCGTCATGCTAGGCACACTAAAAGGATGGATAATATAGTCGGCTAGATAATCCAGATGGAGTAAGATATTTTGAAATACATGTCTTGTCCTGGAAACCAAAGCGACTATAAAGAGTAGAAATTTAATTTATTGTGAAATTTATTTAATAATTCACCATATATAATTATTTCACAAAAATGAGTAAAATAACTCATTAAATTATATAATTCATCACTTTAAAAACAATTTGATTTCCCCTTGAAATCATCACTTTCACACATGTAACAATAAATAGACTGTTCAATATGATAACAGTTCAGTGATAGAAATATTTTAGTAACCATTACAGTTCAGTAAATATCACAAAATAAATAATAACACGTGATATAATAATGGAGACCAGGCATCACCATAATGATATCATGCTATAATCCCTGTAGGGAACAGTAAGAATAAACATGTGAGATCTATGGCCATAATCTATAAATGTTCTCGGTCGTACATTGAGTAGGTGTCAATCGAGACGCTGAAGATAGGCTCAATGTCAACAACTTCACACAGTAACAGTAACACATGAGCACGTGACACGTGAGCATGATATGAGGCCTGACGGTCTCAAAACAATGTATATGAAATCATCACCTTTATGAAATTTAATAAAATAAATAAAGTCATTCAGAAATCAATAAAGGTATAAATCATAGTGTCTTATACGGTGAAAATAATATTATAAACTATTTACATTGTAGAAATAAAATTTCGTAAATATTCTATTTCACCGTAAATTACATACACACGTGTTCCCATGCTTTTCCTTCAAAATTTTCAATTTCAAGATTATTGTAAATCATTTTCTGGTTTATGAAAAATAGAAATATTTATTTTCCAAAATTAATAGTAATTCCACAAACACATTTCTCACTATAAAACACATGTAGAAACATTTTAGTCTCAAAACAATATTCACACAATAATATCAACCTTTATGGAAATCAGTAAAATGAGTAAAATCTTCAGTCAGTCCATAAAAGTTTTTATTTAAGCATATGGTGAATATTTATGAAAATTTTTTTATAAAATATTCACCCTTTCCACTTTTCACTTTACAAATAATATATTCCACTATAAAACACTTGGGATGAATTTTTGATAATTTAACTATTACCGAAATCGGTAGCACGAATATTTAATAAATGTTTTTCGGTAAATTCCCAATTTATGAAAAATAATAAATATTTCACTCTCGAGACTAGGAAAATATCTCACAATGCACTAAAATATTTCATGGCATTTTTAAAAATATTTCTAATAAATTCCGGCAGCATAACAGCTGCTATCACCCTAACCTCCTGCAATTGCAAACACAATTCAAACCAGCCAAACAGCTACAATTTCACAGTATTTGAGGCAATTCACTTTCAAAGTAATTTCATAAAATTATTAGCATGATAATCATGCATTCGATATATCCTTATAAATTACACACGCTTCCCTTACCTGTCTAAGATATTCGCTTTTCCCGATAGCATGACACGAAAACTGTAACTCCTGGGCTGCAGATAATTCTATCAAAATTATTAGCTTATTTAATACTTATTTTTAAGCTATCATTCATATCATAATGTAGCCAAATTAGATACTGCGAATATTTTCGCAATATAATTTCTACCGATAATATAACACAACTTCTTTGTTTTGCGTTGGATTTTAAATCTGAGCATACTGGCCGACTCGTTGTAATTCCTACAGTAATTTAGCATATCAAATACATGAAGTGCGGTGCAATGACATCCTCAAAAGGCCTTGGCCGAAACCTCCCATGAACCAAGTTTCATAATTTTCAACCATTTTGAATAATCAATGCTTTCTAACCTTTATATCCATGTTCATTGTCTCATTTTCTATCATTATTATGCAAAGATCTACATAAATTCCTTGAATTCCTAACTTGCCTGAAAGTCACATTCATGGTGGATTTTCATTTAGTCAAGAAAAATCAAATCCAATGGTATATACATAATCTACACCTTTGATTTAGTCAAAATATAACTTTGAAATTCAATGAAACATTAAATCATGGAAATTCTTACCTTTGGCTGAAATCTTCTTCTCCCTTTTTCTCATTGTTTTCTTCTTTGTTTAATGAGCTAATGGTGTCAATGGAGAGAGGAGAGTGTGTAGATAATTTTCCTAGAAGCAAGTTGGGTGAGAAAGTCAAGCTTTAGTTGCTTTTGTGGACTTTTCTTTCTTTTTTCTCTCTTAGTGCCGTGGGGTGTGGGGTTGAAGAAAATGAATAGTGGCCGACACTTATGAGCTGAAAAGTGGAGATGCTTCTACAAGGGGCAAAATTACTATTTTGCCCTTGGTTATGTAAATTTCGGACAATTTTGTGATTAACTTCTGTAATTGTAAAAACTGTGTAATTGGACTCCAAAATTTCGGATTTCACTGCCAAATAATCATATTTAATGTATCTTGCTGATTGAAAGTGGTTTTGTCAACACGCGGTGCACAAATAGTGAGAAATTACAATTTTACCCCATGATTCGTCGGCAAATTTCTCTCACTTCATCACTATTTCGATTAATCTCTTGACACTATCTTATTCTCCTTTTTATGTAGAATACTATGGTATTTTTACTTCATGCCAACTCATTTTAGTTTGGGCGTAATTTACCAAAATGCTCTCAGGATGTAACCATCATTTTTGAATTTGTTTCCCACCTTCACAAAATAATTCATAATAATATAATTCAATGATTTTAAACCTCAAATTCATCATATTATATATTATTACACATTGTACATAGTATTTTTAATCTCGAGCCCATCTGAACGCACTAAAAACAAGTAGGGCTCACATCACACTTCACTTAATACAATAATTTTCACTCAATAATTAATTACATATCACATGTACAGTACAGTAGAATTGGGTCTCATACTTTTATAATTGGTTGGGCTATCTATAGTGTCCTCACTCAGATATCATTAACAATTAAAACCTGGAATCCAAAAACATTCACTTCGATATATAAATATATATACATATAGATAATTGAACTGTAAATTTATACAACTAACTTCCACCAGTATAGCTTACATTCCCTATAACAAAAATGTATACATAATAGTACTATACATATTTAGTCTGAATATATAAAAGTAAAAATCGTATACCTCTATGGTCTTTAGATAACTACCTGAGGGATACTGGTAGAAGCGACCTCCGAAATGGAAAGGAACTAGTACAGATAATCTGGAAGGAAAGGAAGGGGTGAGCTTACGCCCAGTAAGAAATATATATAAAAGAGTTTATACTATGTATAAGTAGATGCATGTATCATAAAACATTTTTCTATATATAGACTTACTATTAAAATAAAGTTTAAGGCACTTTACTAGAAGGATACTATAATTGGTTAAGTAACTAGGCTGAGTACAGAAGGATATTTTGAAGTACATCATTTGTCCCAATCACTAATTCCGGCTATAGGGAATTTGATTTAGTTTGTTCAATAAATAGTTGGAAGGTTTGTTTCTGATCCATCATTTCATAAACAACTCAAAAAACAATTAACAATCACTAGTAAACAGTATGAGATTCAATTTATGAAACTTTTACAATAAAACAATCGGTAAACAGTACGGTAGACAGTCGATCAATAATTGGTAAATAGTGTGGCAAACAATTAATCAAATTCAATAAACAATCAGTAAATCAAACCAATTGATTAGATCTAGTAAACATATAGTAAAACAGTTTGATGGCAGTATTGTGGAGATGAAGCAACACCCAATAGTATCATGCAATATAAAAATTGCAAAAATGGAGAAATAGTAAGACGTATGGCTATAGTCAGTAGTGGTCTACAGTGAACACTAGTTAGGTGTTAGCTGTGTGTGCTGAAGACTTGACTAGGGTCTAACAACAAATGTACACTCGATCACTCACACAGATAAGCATGATAAGCTTGAAGGCTACTATAGGGCCAACAGTCTCAGTAGAAACATTCTTTAGAAATCAACTCGATAAAACAGGTCTTCAGTCAGTCCATAAATCAGTAGAATCGGTAATAATAGTAGTCGAAGTGAAATATTTGGCAAATATTCATAGATCAGAATCCAATTTTCAAAATATTTTATTTATGTATAAGAATGGTATTAGCACTGATAGAAAATTTGAAAACGAAGAAAATCATTAAAACAATCTCGAAAACTGTGTTACAAATTGGGTTGCCTTAGCGACCTATATACAACTCATAGTTCATTCACTCCTTTAGCTTTGTTTCTATCACCTTACAATCTATCCCTTATAGTTTTAAAGTTTAGGGTTCGGTTTACGAAATTTTGGCAACATAACGGTATGGTTATTCCTACACCCTCCTACATTGAAAACATTATTCAAACACAATCAATTCATCATACTTTAGTTATAATAAATTCATCTCTTCTTGAGATTTGCTACATGGCCTAATGCAGCTACAAATCCGGTCTACTTCATACCGATGCTAACACTGCGACTATCTTTAAAACACCTCCATTTTTGGTTCTGTCTTCACCAATAGTATTATATTAATTTATACAAATTTCTAGGACCTAATTTACATCAAGTTGAGCACGAATTCCTCATGCTTTTATCTTGGCTGAATTGGCTGAACTTGTCTACACACTCCGTTTCAATGATTTAAGGCCATAATCTCGTTCTAGACATTTTTTACACTGTTTCTACATCACTTTGCATTGAGCACAATCACATACACGCACATGGGTTACCTTGGCTGAAACCCTAGGGAGTGAATTCTAGTGGTCTTAATCCAATTCAAGCTTGAATACATGACTAAACATCTTAAACACGTAGTATAAAACCATTAAAGCATGAAAAATCACACTTTCTCTCACCTTATATGCTTGGCCAAAAGTGAGGGATGTCCAAACACCAAGATTTTGGCCTCTTTTATATATGATTTTGGTACTCGGATGTAGAGCTCAAAGAGCTGGATAGTTTTGATGAAGATGGTTTTCAATTTCGGTGAGTTTTGGTTAGTGTTTTAAGGGTTTTTTCTCTTACTAAGGTGTAACAATAGAGGAGTGAGAAAGAGGAAGAGTGGGATAGAACTTGAGGAAGATGACCAGAAAATTCCATTAAAAATGATATTTTTTTAAGTGGCAAATTACCAAAATGTCCTTTTTACTTAACGAAAGTTTTAATTTTGCCCAGCGCAATTTGACTTCATTTTAAACAGTTAGTTTAACCTTCAAAATATTTCATTCAATCACAAAACACCCTTATTTAATATGCTCTAATAATTTGTTGAGCTTTTGTTGGGGTTTGACTTGCCAAACATATGAAATTACCAAAATAACCCTAACCATTGAATCGCGTAATTTTCTACTTTTTCGCGTGATTCAGTTTATCAGTTAGCATGGCATAAAACTTTATCACATGGGAATTTACCTATAACTGTTAATTGGTTAAAAGTCAACTCAATTTGACCATTATTTACAAAAATTCAGTTGGCCTATGGACTTAATTGTTATTTTCAAATTTGTTACACGTTTTTCAAAACATGCCTAAATATATGAGTTTGAGGTGCAAATTCTTCCTAGCGCAATATTTGGTTCTAAATTTTAAGTCTGCCAAATTTCACCTCCATTGATACATTAGAAGATAAGTGGGGCCCACCATTCGGTTTCCCTTTCATACTTACAATTCAAATAACATTGAGATAGTTGTGAGATATCGATTATTCCTAACTTTATGAATAGTAATTAACAGTATTCGGAAATGTGGATCTCACAGTTCTCATATTGTTGGCATACGTATTTGATTGGTGTCGGTTCCAAATATTCTGCTAGATACAAAAGGTTAATTTACTACAAATTTTTATATTTTCAAAATTTTGATAATTAAAAATAATTTGTTATTATAAAAATTTTTCATCATACATTAGAATTTAATATATATTTTTATTATTCACTCCTTAGTCAAACAAATTTTTTTCACAAAGGCAGTAGCAAAACCATCTTTTCAGTTCAACAAAGCAATGTTCTCATTCAGGTTTAATTTCTTTTCATGTTACTTTTAACTGAATTAATAATTAAAATATTATATTGTATCTAATTCATTTAAAATAAAATTGAGAAGCAATCAAGATATGGAAAGCCTGTTGCTTTTATTTAAATTCATTGCATATGATAAATAACTAAAATTTACATATGATTTATACAAAATTGTAGGTGTTGCAATAACACCAGCAAAAGATTAGCAAAAGTGAAGAAAATTTTTTTAGTTGAACTTTTAATTTTTAATTTAAGAGTTGTACGCGTTTATTGAATATTTTATTTTCTCTTATATTTGGATGAATTATTTAGATATTTCACTATTTATCAATTATTACTTATAATTTGTTATAAGATTTGGTATTTATTTTTTAAAATATTAAATTTCATTCTATTTGCTTATTTTGATTTTATTATATTGACTTTAATTTACTTTTAACATTTAAATAATTAAAAAATATATATGATTTTTATTGACAAAAAAAATAAGTAAGAAAAAACCATGCATCACACAAGATATAAATTAGTTTTGATATAATTTTGTTCTCAAACAATTAAGGGCTAATTTGGATGAAAGGTTAGATTAGCTCTGATGAAATTAAAATAGATAAAATGATTATTGGATATATATTTTTTAATAAAATAATAAAAAAATTTACAACAAGAATAAAAAGATAATTTATTTTCAAAAAATTTTGTCTTTTCCTGAAATATTCCCTTACACCGGTTCTAGCCGCACCGTGCCGGGCTCCAAAGTGGGGTCTAAGATTGGAAACTAAATGGATAAGAATTAATTTTTTTATATATATGTTAAAACTTAAAACTCACATAATAATAATAATAAAATAATGTATCAAAATTCAAATATAAATTTATATTATAAATTAAATTTCTATCAAGATAATTTTTGGTCACCATCCAATAAAAACTTCTATTCGGGAAAACTTTTTCTTTTTTTTTAATCATTTCCCTTTCCTCACCATAAATTAGGGTCATTATTATTTAAGGTAGGCAAAATAACCAAATAAGCCCTCGACCTTGGGTCCAAAATGGAATTAAGCCCTCGACCTTTTATTTCGTGAAAATCAGTCCATAAACTTTTATTTCAGTGAAAATAAACCCTCAACCTTCTAAAATTATGCAATTAAGTCCAAATCTGTTAAATGACACTAACTGCCGTTAGTATTGCACATGTGGCATGCCACGTGGCAGCCAAGTAAGCTATCCACGTCAGCTTTCACTAACGGCAGTTAGTATCATTTAACAGATTTGGACTTAATTGCATAATTTAAGAAGGTTGAGGGTTTATTTCCACTAAAATAAAAGTTTATGGACTGATTGCCACGAAATAAAACGTTGAGGGCTTAATTTCATTTTGGGCTTAAGGTCAAGGGCTTATTTGACTATTATTTCTTTAAGGTATCAATGATTAGTGGCTAAGGTCGTTAAGGAAAGAAGGACGTGAACATAATCATTGTATATCGAACTACCGTTGAAAAATTGCTAGTGTACATATAGTCATTGTATACGAGTTTTACTTATATATTAAGCTCGTCCTAAAACCAATGAGATTTTGTATATCAATAAAAAATTAATACATAATATTTTTAAAAATATATAATTAATATTGTACAGTCTCAAATAATGATGATTTCTTGTTTCTCTTAACTTGTTTCCAATGATGAACTCTTGACCATTTTATTTCAATACTGTTGTTATTATTATGACGACGGAAGAAGCTCCCATCCCTTCTATACCAAACTTGTTACTCGGTTTGTTTTCAGCAGATGATTGCTTACTTTAGAAGAAGCACATCCCAAATATTAATTAATTAAAAATTAATATTTTTTTTATGTAAATCACATGTATCTTCATCCGTTTTAATAATATGAAACTATTCTTGTTCGTAGTTTAGTCACAGTTAAGATTTTTCACCCCTCCTCAAAGATGTATTTAGTGGAGATCGAATCCGAGAGCTTTTTCTATAAATTCAACATGTATTGTTAATTGAACCACAATCCATTGGTTAAAAAAAAAACTGACCTTTTTTACTAACATCATATTTTGGCTCTGAAGAACTTTCCATTATTGGATGTGTCTTTATTACTGGAAATGAAATTTGATCATTCGAATAATGATGATTTCTTGTTTCTCTTAACTTGTTTCCAATGATGAACTCTTGACCATTTTATTTCAATACTGTTGTTATTATTATGACGACGGAAGAAGCTCCCATCCCTTCTATACCAAACTTGTTACTCGGTTTGTTTTCAGCAGATGATTGCTTACTTTAGAAGAAGCACATCCCAAATATTAATTAATTAAAAATTAATATTTTTTTTATGTAAATCACATGTATCTTCATCCGTTTTAATAATATGAAACTATTCTTGTTCGTAGTTTAGTCACAGTTAAGATTTTTCACCCCTCCTCAAAGATGTATTTAGTGGAGATCGAATCCGAGAGCTTTTTCTATAAATTCAACATGTATTGTTAATTGAACCACAATCCATTGGTTAAAAAAAAAACTGACCTTTTTTACTAACATCATATTTTGGCTCTGAAGAACTTTCCATTATTGGATGTGTCTTTATTACTGGAAATGAAATTTGATCATTCGAATAAAAAAACTCGATGCTTTATAAATAAATCATGTGTAGGGACAGATTTAGGGTGGAAGCAGGGGAGGCAGCTGCTCCCACTCAAATCTTTTAAATTTATTTTTATATATTTGTAATATATTCAAATTTTATTGATATTTGTATTTTACCTTCATTAAAATCTC
Source organism: Heritiera fomes (assembly GCA_032173925.1). Classification (NCBI taxonomy): domain Eukaryota; kingdom Viridiplantae; phylum Streptophyta; class Magnoliopsida; order Malvales; family Malvaceae; genus Heritiera; species Heritiera fomes. The sequence goes on from JAPDPM010000011.1 coordinate 13,677,968, forward strand.
AAAAAATTAAGTAATGTTATTTTTCCCCCACTAAATTATAAAGGGAATATTTAAATATTTGTCTTTAGTAAGTATATAGACATATTAACAAAACAAAAAAGGTAATTGAGTAAAGTAATTATTCACAACGTAAATATATAATTTTGTTTGTAGGTAATATAATAATTCTTTTGACATTAGTTGAAATTAACTTTTAAAATAAATTCAAAAAGCTCAGAAGACTTTAAAAAAGAAAGAAATTTACAATAGACAAAAAAAATAATTTTTTAGGAATCAAACAACTAAGAAAAAAACTTATAGAAAGGAAATGTTAAATAATTTAGTGTAAATACTATAATAAGTTTTCTACAAGAAAAACTATATGTATATTTTTTATATTTTTCCCATTTTAAATTGATCAAGTAAATCTTATTTGATAATCTGAAAATTTTTGTTTAAATACTTGATTTAGAATAACTCTGATAAAATGATAAAAATTGAAAAAAAATTTTCTTTGAAGTGACAAATTTATTACTTTGTAAAATGAATTTATTTATAATTATCACATCTCTGAAATGAATTTAATAACTCTTTGAACTTTGGATAAAGAATTGTTTTTAAAACAATTATAGATAAAAAAATGTCAACAAAAATTTCTTGTAAAGAGTTTTTCATATAAAAAAATGACTTTTTATACTTTTGATTTCAATTTCTATATAAATATTTTATTATTTTATATTTCTAACAATATTTAAAACTAAGTGTTAAAAAAATTAATTTTATTAATTTTAAATAAAATAATCTAAATAAATATTACTTAAAAATCTCCCCCAACTGACTATAAATCTTGGATTTGTCCCTGATCATGCGATTAATTGTTGTTGAATATTCATTTTTTTTTCATTTTTTATATAACTTCCATCGCTATGCAAATGTATGACTTTCAAAGACATGATAAAAGAAAAAGTGAAGACATAAATGTACGTGGTTAGAAGAAGTAGAAGTGAATTTTTTTTCTAAACATTTAGATATAGTTCTAATGTTGGAGTCATTACTGTTAGGAAGACTTTACTATTTATCATTCTCAATCTTAATAAAATTAGTTTTATACCGTAAAATGAACGAAAATAACTGTGATTTCAAAAAAAATAAGTAACCGAAGAAAATAAAATCCCAGACACTAAGGAAGAGCAAAGCCAGTTGCAATGGCTGATCAGAAATTCAGAATTTTTCTTGGGCTTGGGCATGAGCACTACTCAATCATAGGCATTAAGCCATGGCCCAATTTATTTGCTTCTGCTACATAAGCTACTTTCAATCGCAAAGTCCAATTACTAGTTAGGGATTTTTTATATTTTCATTTCTACACAAACTAGGGCCCAAGCCCCAAGGCATGTAATTCTCGACAATAATATGTTTTTAGCAAAAATGCAAATAAAAAGAGAGTTTCACATACGGATTCAGAAGACTGGGTTTTGACACGAGATTATCTATTAACTTGACAAAGGTTGGTTTTTATTTTCTTTTAATTTTTTTTCTCTGGCAGCTCTGAATTGTTGGATAATGATAAGAATACCCTTTTAATTTTTGGTTCTGTTCCAATTTCTTTTTAGTAACGATTTTTAAGCTATTTCTGATTTTAATTCTTACAAATCCCATCATAGAAGTTGGTCTGTTTATCAACTCTCCTTCAATATCTTGGATTTTCAATTTTTGATTTTGGATTATTATTTCTATGCAGAGAGCTTACTGAAAAAAATGGTTCCTTTGTTTTTATCTGAGCCAAAGTGGGGTGATGAAGCGGGAGATAATGAAGCCACCCAGCAGATAATCTCGCTTTTAAATCAACTGGGTTCAGTTATTTGGTCACTGATGACATCTGGAGGTCGTTCTGAGGCTCGGCTATGGCTTTGCAATTCCGTTTCGAGCATCAGCTCTATCTCTCCTCACCAACAGAAAGAGATTTTTATGAAGTTGTTGACATCCAAGCCAACAAGGAGGGGTTTAGCATCTCAACTCTTGCAATTGTTCTTTGAGAAGAGGCCAAGAAAAGCTGGTTCTATCTTGGCCAAGAAAAGTTACTTGCTTGAAAAGTTTTTTCAAGGTTAGTTGGTTCTCCCTTTGTTTTGTTTTTAGTTTTTTTTTTTTTTGGCGTTTTGTTTGGTATGTTTTGTGTGATTTTTGCTGCACAGTTATTTTCCTTAAAGGTGAATTTCTTCCTGTGGAATGTATAAGTAATAAGTAGCTAAAACCTACTTCCTTAAGCTTCATGTTTTATATTAGTTCAAGTACTATTGAGACTTCTTTATTTGAATTAATGAACTTTTGTTTCTCTCAATACTGTAAATTTTATGGTTTTTCCAAGAAGGTTCTTTTAGTATATTGTGTGATTTTGTTGCTGTCTATGTACTTTGTGAAATTGAATTTCATTCTGTAGAATGCAATGTAATTGGTAGCTAAACATAGTTCTTTAAGCTCCATAATACTTAGCTGGTTCAAGAACCTTAAAGTATTATAGTTAGACATGTAGAGGTTGAAATTAGTGTGAACTTTTATTGTCTTCTGATTATGCTAATAATGGATGAATCATGCAGGGTACCCAAAGCGAATAATGCAATGGTTCTCTCATTTTGGAGATGGTTATGGATCGGAGCATAAAAAAGGTGCAAAGGCATTGTCTCAATTTGCTTTTGTAAATAGGGATATTTGTTGGGAGGAGCTTGAATGGAAGGGAAAACATGGGCAGTCACCTGCAATGGTTGCCACAAAGCCTCATTACTTTCTTGACTTAGATGTCCAACGAACAGTGGAAAATTTCCTTGAAAATGTGCCTGAATTTTGGTCATCCAGTGAGTTTGCTGAATCACTAAAAGATGGTGAGATTCTATTCATGGATACCAAGTTCTTTGTAGAACTTTTTGTTGATTTGATGTATAAGGAGGATTTAAGTGATCTATGGGAATTCATAAGTGAGTTTCTTAAGCAGGAATCATTCTCATCATTGTGTCATCACCTTCTTATCTCTCTGGAAGAGGGTGATTTCTGCATTTTTCTGGAATTGCTTGGTAAATATATCAATCTAAGGATGGAACCTGAGGATTTTGGTAATCCATCTTATCTCTTGGAGTTTATAATTTATAAGTGTGGTGATTCTGAATCTTTTGATAAGCTACTTCTGTTAAACGCTGTTATTAATCAAAGGAGACAGCTACTTCGGCTTGTATATGATGAAGAGTATCAGGATAAAAATGAGCAAGTCAAAGATATTGTATCAAAGATGTGTAAAACCTCCACTAATGCCTATATTTTGACATCAATCTTTAAAGAATGCATCAAAACAAAAACTATAGAAGCAGTGAAATTATTGGGGTTTTATTCTTGGGTTATCTATTACAGATTGTCAAAGGAATGCCAGACACTGGGATCCTGGGAATCCTTATTTCTGAGTAATGGTATAAGTTTCCGCAAATCTGATAAATATTCTATACTTCATCATGAAGCCTCTGTGGAAGAAAGTGAGTCTGAAGCAGATAATAGAGCATCAATAAGGCGTAAGAAGAAAAAGAAAAGCAGAAAGAAGAGAAGAAGGGACTTTGATCATGATGATAGCGATGACAATGGGTTGCTGGATTTTGATACTTCAGATAGCAGGTTGGGGTTACAGTCTGGTAGTGGAAGTTGGTTGCTATCTATTGATGATTTTTCTACATCATGGACTAGCGTGAGTTCATTACCCTTATCTTCTATATGTGTTGTTAAACTCTTCACTGCAGTGGAAAGTGATTGCAACTTTGCTTTTGAAATGTTCACATTCTACTTCTTTCATCTCGTGAGGAATGTTCTTGACATGCCAAGATATTCTCATAAATCTTGTGAACAAGCCATTTTTTATAGCATATATTAAGTTTAGATGGCAAGTGCTACCTTAAGAAGCATTTATTGTTCCTACTGCATGAACCCAAAATGAATAGCAAGGAAGAAAAAAGGAACATAGGTCCTTTTACTTTTTTTTTCTCTAATATCTTTATAATATGTCTAGTCTTTCCCCATATGAGTAGAATAGTCATTATTATTAGTATTATTATTTGATGCAGTGAATCGTCGTTTTAGTTATAAAGTTCCCAGTCACATTCAATGAGAGTTTTTCACATTCTTCATTTACTGTTTTTGAAATGTGAGGAAAATTAAAATTTCATGCTTCTTTACACCTTTGACATTTGATAAAAGAATCTGCTGAAGATTATGTAAGAAAGAATAATCTAGGAAAAGTGAATGTTTATTGCTTTATCAGATTTTTTTCTTTTAAAGAAACAGAAAGTAGAACGTTTAATTTAGAGGGGCTGCAGTATTTTCAAGCTGCATTTTCATTCTTCAATTTTTTTGGTTGTCGAACCTTGTTATCCCACCCTGTGGTTTTCTTATCATATCATTGGATTGATTGTAGGTAGATTTACCAGGGCACCTTTCAAATTACTGCTTGTCTACATGGATGAAGTGGCTTGTTTCCAAATGGAGTAATGTGGCTTCTGGCTAATGCTTGGTAGGGAAGCTCATGCTTTCTTTGTTTTGTAATATTTTGATTTGTGAAGCTTATAGATGCATGGCTTTAAAATCAGACAGATATCACTTTTCCCTGTCTATCCTGTTTGGAAGCACGGGGTAGTGCAGTGTGAGGGAATCCCCACCACGCTGGTCCCCCAATTTTTCAGTGGACCCATATCGTGCTTCCAAATTGGCACTGAACAATGATCTCTTATATGTACAAAAGCAGAAAGCACAGGCAGCTTTTGGTATTGATCGTTATTTTTAAACATTTTTTCTATATACAATTTTTCCAGATGGTTGACATGACAAGTTTGTTGATTTGAAGATGGAAGGCTTCAGCTGATGGCTATATTGTTGGGGTTTCAACTGATAAAGGATTCAAACAATGGTGCATTGCATTTTATTTGAACTACAAATTTATCTTAGGCTCTGCTTCGAAATTTCACTACTTTATTGGCCGATAGAGAAACTTTTGTTAACCAATTTTGATTTTGACCTGCAGGTTGGTTTAACAGCAGTGAGGGAACCTCATTGTAGGGTAATAGGGATTGGTTATGGCCCTAAACCCTAAAGCCTAATTACTGCCTTCAAAGTTGTACATGAGGCTTTGGTGATTCGCAAATACCTAGAATTTTCACAAGGTTGAATGACCTTAAACAAGCAAGACAGTAAAAATTATCGTTTACTTCAGCATTTGTCTTGTCTATTGGAAGAGGATAACAAAGTAACAGAAATAAGGTTGGAGAAACTGAAATTTGAGGAACTCATGATCTCCCATGGGAGCTTTATGAAGAACTGGGGTTCAACAGTGAGGGTCTTGGTTCTAAAGATCATAGAGAAACACTTGCATTTCCTTCTAATGTTTATCATCAGCTAAGGATCAAAAGCTTTTACCGATGTGATGTGAACATTGCGTATGATATTCATCATGCTGCAGTGAAATTCAATGCACGGTATTGTCCTCTAACCCTTGCTAAGCAAGACAAAAGGTCCATTAAGGTTTCAAGTTTCAACAGCCAAGAGATAAATGTTGCTCGGACATTCGAGATTTCTCAGCATGATCTGCGTGCCTACCACGGTTGTTTTAGAGGATGAAAACGTGTACTGGTGCTTTCACATCTCCAGAGAGGGGGAAAATCTCATTCTGATCTAGTACTGTGCAATGGATATCTATGCTTGAATGATGCTTACTTTCATCACTTCGTTTGGGACACTACAAGCTGTTTAACTGAATCCTGCAAGTTGGCTGAAAAAATCCATTGAGGTAACGAAGTCCTGAGAATTCGTAGTTTGAACGGAACTTGGAAACCCCAGTTTGCAACTTCTTTCCTATTGTACACAGTGCGCTTGTTCATTACTCTTACAATAAGATAAATGAGTAAAATTGATACGAGAAAAAAAGGACCATAGAAGAATTAGATATTTCTTCTGACGATTCAATGAAACGAGTAGGGATGTAAAGGGGTGCAATTTAATAGGATACCTGAAACTATTCGTCTCGATTAAGTAGAATTTGAGTAACTTATAATTGAGTTTTAATCGAGTTGAGATGCTAATTTCATTACTTATATCGGGTTAGGATAAGATTGAGGTAGTACTCAAAAAATATCTTAAATCCGAATTTAATTAACTTTTGATCTAATATATTTGTGTTTTTGTTAAATTAAATTTGTTTTTAGTTTTATAAATATATTTTTAAGGATTTCAAGTTGTTGAATTATTGTGGAACTTTTATATTCTTGTTTAATTTTATGTTTAATTAAAAAATTAGATATTAAAATAATTGATTTTTTTACATGAGTCAACTTTGGGTTCGAGTAATTAACAGGTTTGTCAAAATTTTAGTTGATAATTGCGTAATTAAATAGGTTTAGGTAATAAATTGATGGTATGAAATTTAAGGACAAGGTTTGAATAGTGTATTTAAAAAATAATCGAATAATTATAGAGTTCGAGTTTTTAATCAATAATTGGGTTTGTATATCTTAAAAGAGTTTGTATATGATGCACTGACAGTGTATAGTTTTTATACACTGTCAATGCATCAGAAGTTGATACCTCATCAATAGGTCCTTATGAGCAAATTAAATAAATTTATTTATATTTGCATATAAGGACCTATTGATGAAGTGTCAACTTCTGGTGTATTGACAGTCTATACACTGTCAGTGCATCATATATAAATCCATCTTAAAATTAGTGAATATTCCTCCCGTGGATATTTGTCCCGGCCGTTTATATTCCTGGAAACAAGTTGAAGAGTTTAACGGAGGAAGCCAAACATGCCCCCGTACAAACCAGTATCTAATTGAGAATGTCGCACCATTGATACAGAAACTTCAACCAAGATCTGACAAAGCTTCATCATCTGATATCCGTGCAATATCACCTTCAGATTCTTCAAGCCCTGCGAAGAAAAGAAAGAGGCAATGAATGCATGTTAAAGAGGGGACCGTATTACCTTAACATCCCTGGGCACGAAGAAGAAATGCCATGAAATTTTGAGTTTTACTCTTAGTAGTACTGGGCCTAGCCACAGGCTTACAATAAAAAGGATGTCGTTTACTGTATATTAATCTATTGCAAAGTGATATAAGTGGCCTACAGGTTCAAAGAAACTTACCCAACGACACGCATACTGGCAAGCTAACATACTTCGGACAAGAGGTCTTTGAAGCCAAACAGTTCCGAGGCTGTAACAAGAATAAATAATTTCAACATATCCATCAATTCCACATAAAAGAAGAAGATATGTGTATGTGTATATATATATATATATGTCATCGGACACGGAGATGCTTCTGCATACTCAAGAAATCATGATTGATAGAGGCTTCATGTCACTCCATATCATAGGTCCTGATGATCCAATCAGTTTCTCTCTTTAAGTAGAATAAGTGAGGTATTTTGCTAGGAAACTCTGAGATTAAGCACACACTGTATGAGGGCTGTTAACACTAGTTTCTTTAAGAACCACTATGATTTTAAGTGATTTTGTGTGCTACAGACACGGATGACAGCTTCTTCCTAGGTAAAAGTCTGATCCAAGCCAAGAACAAATACTGTGAATTGTTGAGTACATCAACTGTGAAGTACATGGGGTACAGAGCTCATAACCAAATGATACAAATTGTGAAAAGTGAGTGGACCGAATCTAACCTTGAAATCTTTATAGAAGCATAAATGAATTTCCTCCACAGCATCTTTTGAGCAAATCACCTCTGGTGTTGCCAGGAAAGAATTCTCAATGGCAGAGACAATGCCTCCAAGAGGATACCTTTCACTATTAGAAGGAACATATCCAGCTTCATGTAGTATTTTCTGGCATCAAGTGATTGTGCAAGTGAGTTATCAGTCAAATTGATCAACCGATAAAACAGCATACTATTTCCAACATTAAGTAATCAGAAATATAATTTCAATATAAAATTAATTACTAACAAACTATACCAAAAAGGATGAGATAATCAAGCAATAGTCAGATTTTGAAAGAAGATACCAATAAACTATTCATTAGACTTTTAGATACAAAACAAAAGGCAAACAAGATGGCTAACAACAGAGTACCTACTGACAGGTATAGGCAGTAATCAAAATAATGGAGTTAATTGTTTTTGTAATCTGTTAAAATAGATGTGCAAATATATTGTTCATACAAGTGGAAAAAAAATACTAGCAGGTGGTTAATTGGAGTTTAAATTTCAACAATTTTCATATTAGATGCAGCTCAGAGATACTCCTTTCAGTCGTTTACTGAACCAGGTGTCGTGGCTCATGAAGCCACTTTAGCAAACCTTATAAAAGCCAAATTCATAGAACATTGGTCTTGATCTCTCAACAATAATTTATGCTTATTTTGCAACTCTGATTAAACAATATGCAAACTACACTAAACTTCATATTCCAGGAATATACCTACTCACTTTAACAACAAAGTATGTTCCAGTAGAATAAAGTTTATTTTTTGAAGTATAAAATAAGCAATAATTCTTATTAGAAGGACCAAGCGGCAGCTTGAAAAATTTGAAAGAATCTAGCCTTATAAGACACAGCAGATTCATTCCTCAGTTGAAGCGCTAGATAACTTGCTCAAATAGGCAGAGATGTGGCTTACTCTTTCTCTAACAAACTATCCCAACAGTAAATCCTTTAGGGATGGAAACCAAAGACATGTAACATAGAACATGGGCATAAAACAAAAAGAAACTAGTTTTTCTCAATATGCAATCAATTATCAAGAATTCAGAAAAAGGTGATAGATTTCACCATCTCATACTTCTGGCTACTTCATAGGAATATGTGTTAACCCCAATAAGAATGCAAGAACAAGTAATTGATAATATATGTTGAATGGTTTTCTGGATAAAACTGCCCCACCCGCCCCCTTCCAATATATATATAAATATAAAGAAAGAGTTACATGCACAACCAAATTCATGGTGATGTGTATATAGGACACAAACTGCATAATAGAGAAACAAACTGTTGTTTTGGGGTGTGTAAAACTAAACAAGCTTTTCTAAAACTTACCGTGACATTATATTTGAAGTAAATATTAAGGGACGTTATAAAATAGCTGTATTCATCTCGAATTACTGGAAAGGAGCAAGTTCCATGCTTCTCTGCGAGTGAAAATGTGACACTTATAAGCAGCATATGTAAATACAGAGAAAAAATAGCACGTGTACTGTGTACAATTTGCTCTCTAAATTTTATGTTTGCAAGTTCTTGTTTTTTACAAATTTTCTCTCTAAATTATATGCTTGCAAATTCTAGTTCATCAAAATTTAACACAATACTTGTTGATATATTCCAGAGGAAAGCAGGACATGTCCAAGGTTGCCACTTGCCACCGAAGTTTGATGCATGGAGTTAGGTAAATATATCTAAATAAAAGATCATCATTACTTCCTTAGGTTCTATCGCATTCTACTCTTGCTTCAAAGAAAATATATATTGCAGTGATTCATTTTGGTAATAGTCTGAAAACAACCCCTTAATATGTGACATCACAGTAGATCTTTGAAGGATTATATGTCCAGGCATGATACCAACAATAAATTATTATTGTGATATGAAGAAAGGTATCATAAATATCACTTGCCATCATCTACACGATTACCCAATCTCAAAATCATAAATCACACAGAAAATCCAACATGTCTCATTAACATGTTAATCAACTTCCACTCTTTTCAGTAAAGCCTGTGTTCATTCACATACAAATTATCAGTCACAAAAGCCCAATGAAAGCAAACGAAGCGAAATAGGTCATTATAAATGTAGCCAGCTACGAGGCACAAGCATTCAACTTATTTTCCTTTTCTTTATTTTTGGACCATGGTTGGTGTCTCAATAATGGGTAAATATTCCCATCCTTTTCACTCATCTGGTTTGCTTAGGCTTGAACCTATGACTTACAACTTGCAATGCATTTTATATGGCAAGAGCTGTCATTAAGCACTAGCATTCACATGGCTCTAGACTTGCACCAACAGGAGGCATTTAATTCAGATGTACAACATGAGCATAATCTCATTATCCTCAAGAAATATATAAAATAGAGGAAAATATATGCTTCCTTTCCAATTTAAATAGAGGAAAACCTATAAAATGAACATGAGATGTAAACCATATCATATGCCAAATAAAGCTGAAGATACTTACCCCACTGCCAATGCGTATGCCCCATTTCAGCCACCATAGAAACAAGAATGAAGCAATTATTAGTTTTTTATCATGGAGGAGAAACTTTTTAGCAACATGTAGAGATATACAACTAGTATCCACCTCATGAGCCCAAAATAACCCTCTTCTACCGAAGCAAGTCGATGATTGGCCACAATATAAAGATGGCCAGTACTTCTCAAGCGCATCAAGCAATGTTGAAATCTACATTCATGGCAACAAAGATCAGGCACCAGAGTCAATTGATGTGATGTATGTGCTGAATGAAATGCACCAAACAAGTAGAAAAGAAAAAAAATTATACATGGAAAAAGAGAACTTAACTAAGGATAAACCGAAACAATACAAGTTAGGGCATAGAGGAAAAAAATGTGCCAATATAACAGCTTTTAGACTTTGCTTGGTAGAGAAGGTAGAAAATTAAAAGGGAAGAAAAATGAAAAGATAGAAAAAACTTGTTTCTTTTCATTGATGAGCTTGGCGAGAAAGATGAAAATGGTGAAAAAAAAATATAATTTTCTTTCTTTCCATTGCTTGGTAGAGTTGAAAAATGAGAAGAAAGAAAATGAAATTATATTGTTTTACCATTACACCAGTAATTTATTAAGATAACAAAATAACATTAAAAAAAATAAAGAATAATTTCATAAATATACATACATGACTCACATCTCTCATTTTCTCTCCACTAATTTTTCCAATTTGAAATGATTTGGTTTTGTTAATAAGGAAAGAAAATAGCAATATTTCCTATTTTCTTTCATTGCACTTTTTTTTTCTTACCAAGCACAACTAATAATCATTTTCTTTCCACTTTTCCACTCATCCATATCCATCCTTCCACTTTTTCACTCTACTGAGCACACCCTTAAAGTTCAGACCTCAACTTTTTCCATAAATCAAGCCAACTTTTGAAGTTGCAAATAAATCAAGATAGGCTCTTTTGCTGTAAACTTCTAAGACATCTCTGTGCTATAGATATCTTAAAACTAAAAAGAAGAAACTATTGAACTGCATAATTATTGATGATATAGCACCACAAGGTGTAGCTTATATCATTAGCACATGCTTACTATACATGGATGCCAATCTCAAACATGCATAAAAAGAGTTAATAAAGAAAAAGTTAATGAGAAAACTTTGAAGCATCTTTATATGTTAGCTAATTTTATAAAATATAGAAGTTGTCAAGCATAAGGACCACTTCGGATGCACTAATCAAATATATTTCAGTAGAATTTAATTGTATGAAAAACATAAAAAACACACCTCTTTGATATCAAACTGAGATCGGGCACAGCAGGAGGGCCAGGTTCCATCGTTATAATCTGGCCACAGTCCATCTACCAAGAAGAAGAAGAAAAGATTAGCACAGTTCTTTCTATTCTCCCCATGTCTGTGATGGATTAACATCTAGAGAAAAAAAAATATATCATTTGCCCATTAGGTATAGTTATTAAATCGAGATACGTATTGTGAATCGAAATTTTATTTTTAAGAATCGAGTATCGAATATAGAGTATCGTAAGATACGATAAATAATTTTAAAATTATTTATAAATAATATATGCACATGTAAGATAAATAAAATATTAAAAATATTATACATATTAATATGATTAAGTAAGTATATGATAAAAATAAAAAGCATGATTTTTTTCAAACACTTAACATATTCATTAATAGTATATATTTTTAAATAATATTTTTATATATTTTTTATTTTTAATTTTCTAACTAAAAGTTTATTTTTGTTCTATATTTCAAGATTAAATTATATAGAAAATATGTTTTTAAGTGTTTTTTAGGTAAAAAAACTATTAAAATTACATTTTTAGCTAATTGGGTCAGATCAGATTTTTTTGGGTCAGGCTCAATGTTATTATAAAGCGTATTGAAGTGAATCGGTGTATTGTACGATACGTATCGATTCGCTTGTGTATCGATAGATATGCTACCGATTCATGATAAAACTGATTCTTTGTATCGATACATATCGAATTGATACCGAATTGAACCGAATCGTACTATACATATCACGTATGGTACGATTTTGATAACCATGCCATTGGGGAATATAGAAGAGTTGAAAACTTAGAGCTATTTGAGAACCTCTCTTCTCTTAAAATAATTACTTTGAAAAATAGAAAATAAAAATATGGTCACAATTGCAAACTTTTAAGTTTCCCTTCCCTCTTTCTTTCTACCGGAATTACATTATAGAGCACAGCATTTTGACACAAAATTTTCTTTTTTAACAGACAGGGAATTCTATGTTATATTCTACTGAATTTCAATCAGTATTTACAATTAAAAAAAAAATTTTCAAATCTTCAATGATTGCCACCAAAACAATCTATAGCAGCATTCTGAACTTCCAGGTGATAGTTAAATAAAACCGTACAGTTAATATCTCCAATATACAAATATATTTTAATAATATAATAATATATCATAGCCAAACACTTACGAATAGTAAATTCAGTTGGAGAATTCGAGCTGCAAGAAAAAAAAAGTTCGAAAAATTAATACATAAAATTAAAATAAAAATTGAAAGTATGATTGATTTACCCTCGGCAGCAGGCGTTGGAGGAGCAGCAATGGCGAGTCCGGCGGCAGATGGTGCCGGGCCATTGAAGAGAAAAGGCGAAGTAATCGAACTCCCTCTGACCTTCTTCTAAGCTTCCATTCACGCCTATCATCGAACAGGTAGCCACCATTAAGGCGATGCAGAGAAGGATTTGGGCACAGAGAGATGACGCCATTGTCTTCGCTTTTGTTTTCTTCTTGGATAGTCATCCTAGGCGTTTGCCTTCGGGTGTATAAAAGGAAAGGGGTTAGCTGAGGGGAAGGACAGAGTTGTCATTTGCCATTGTCGCTTTAACGGAAAACGAGGTGCAATAATTGAAGCGGATATCTTCGAGTAAAGCCATGTTTGGTTCGGTTTCGGTTTTAGACACTGCTCGTTTTTTTTTGGCAAAAACTGGCCTTTGCATGTCGATTTTTAATTCATAAAAAGTGATTTTGAAGTAAATAATATTACGAATAATAATAGTAATAAAAAGTCATTATTTTAAAAAATAATTTATTTTAAAGAATTATGACAAACTATTAAGTTTGAAGTCAAATCTAATCCCTATTCCTATCCTCAATTATGAAATATTTTTTGTGAAAAAATATATATTTTTAAATAATAATGGAAATATTATAGTAATGAAAAGATTATAATAATTAAGCAAAGTAAAAAATTAATAACTTAAATAATTTATTTTATATCAACTATAATTTGCAATAACATTTATGTTTCTCATTTACTCATTTTTTTTGGAAAATATTTCTCACAATGTCCATTTCAATACACGGCTCAATCAAACACAAACTTAAACCATTGTATGATAATTTAAGTGATAAAAAGATTTATCTATTACAATAATATGATTTTAGGAATTAATTTATTAAGTGGCTAACAATCACTTGATCTAATAATTAAAGATGAATTGTGACATATTATAAATTTTAAGTTCGAATCTAAACACTCGTATCTCTAATTATTTAATATTTTTTTTGTAAAAAAAATAAAAAACCATAGTGTAATTTACCCAAAAGTTAAATATTCCCGTTACATCATACAATTTTCAAATTTTGCCAAAAATTTTTGTACCACTTTTTGGTTTGGGGTCCCGCGTCCGCCTGAGTGCGTTGAGACAGGCATTCGCAAGGGCAGGGAATCACCCATGAGCCATGACCCAATGCTCTTCGACGATTCGATCCCCAAAGGAATTAAAAAAAGAAAACAAATAAAAAGGAAGTAAATAAACACCCGAGACCGGGAGAGAAGCTACGGACCCGAAGCCTGACAGAGCTAAAATAAAAAGGGAAATTTTGTTTGGTCTTCGTCGTTCGTCTCCTTCCAAACCCTAAAATAGTACAATTTCCGTCCTTTGCCTGCTTCAGAACTCTCTGGAACTTTCTCTGATCTACCGGTTCTTCCTGCCACTCTCTTCGCTTCCTCTCCAATTTTCTTAAATTCCAATCTTTTGCGCTCTTCATTTCTCTGGTCAATTTCTCCACCTTTCCCTTTCTTTTCTCTTTATGTTTTAAATTTTTACGCGGTTATGATTTTTGTTTGAATTTGTTATCTTTTTCGTAGGTATTTTGCGGGTAGTGAAGCGTGAGAATTGAGTTGAATAGGAGAAGAGCTTGAATTTGTGTGCTTTGCTTTTGCGATCTGAAAAAGTACCACCGCGAACTTGCGATGCCATGTTAGAGGTAATATTGATTTCTCTTTACGTTCCTTTATTGAAGCTTTTTAATGATAAATTATGAAGTTTTTGCCCTCTAATTTTTTATTTGTTGATAGAATTGGTAATTGTTGTGTGTTCTTTTTGTTTATTTTCGACTTTCTTGGAAATTTATAAACTATGAAGATTCTGAGGAGAAATTAGTGGAAATGAGAAATTTAGAAGAAATTAAAAACAAATTAATTTAAGTTTGTAATTTTGGCGTTTGTTACATGTAGAGTATTACGTGGATATGATACAAGACAGTAGTTTCCTGGTAAAAAGTATTCTAGTTTTACCCAAACAGTGTCTATCTAATAAGGCCTCCCAAAGGCAGCCTTAGCCCGACTCCATCTTATGTTGACCGGTTTGAAGATTCCTTTTCCTTAACAGCTCTATCCTACTCAGCTACCTTTTAATAAATGTTTCATCATGGATTTTGGATGAAGTTGATGATGTTCTGTTGCAATCAATCTTGATCTTGCAAGCAATCTTGATCTTGCAAGCTTTAAATGAATCTAGAGCTCTTTAATCTACATGCCACATTTTGAACCAAACTTTGGCTGCCTATGTGCTCCATTCCTTGGATTTTTTCCCATTAGATCTATAGCAGTTGAAGAAAATGATGAATTGGAACTACATATATGCTGTAACAGAATGATTTGATCTTTTGGTACTAGTGATATAATTGCTTTGAATATAAACAAAGTAGTAAGAAAGACGAGAGCAAAGAAATTAGTTGCTACATTGGAGAAGTCATATTTTGAGGTGAAACTTGGCATTAGAACTTAAAAGTTGTAAGGTGCTAGTTTGTACACATGCAACAAAAGGGGAACTAATTGGAAAAGGAAATATACTATAGACATGTATGCATTTTCAATTCTACAATGTTAGAAACTTAGAATTGGCCTTTTTACACTATATCACATGTCTTTGATGGTTATCTTATCTACTTGATTCTTTGTTTACCTTTATAGATGTTTTTACTTGATGTTCATGGATGCTTTCCCTGACTTTGGGAACAAAATTGCAGTTTATGATGATACTTGTTCCATGAATCATTAACTCATGGATTCTGAAGGCAAGAAATTTGGAAGAGGTACTATATGTTTAGAATGTTGGTTTATTATTGTTCTTTTCTATTCTCATTGCATTTATTTGGTTGAGATAGGGCTTTGAATTTTCTATTAGCTTTTATCCATAATACTTTTCACTGGTGGACCATTTGTATCGGGATAGTTGTACGTATTTTTTTTCTAACTTTAGTCTGTCATATTGCCATAGAGTAGCAGATGCTAAAAAGTTGGACCGGTAGTCATCCTTCCTTCTACCTTAATAACAAAACTGCAAGTTGAAGGAAAGGAATTAAGAATCTTGAATCTTGTAATTGATTGTAGCTGACCATGTTGAATTCTAACTGTTGTAGTTGATATTATCCTTCACGGTGCTAACACTAATTTGTACTTGCCTTGGCCATATTCTTGTGATGTAGTGTGCTAGTAGAAATAATAAAAACTTGAACAGAGGTTAAAATTGATGTAAAACGGAAGCAGGAACAATGAAACTAGGGTTGAAGGTTTTAGAACCACTAAGGCTGTAACAATGATAACCAAGTATAATACAGTTGTGTAATGTGTCTAAAAGACTATTTATATTAGAGTTACTGCAGCTTTTAGTCCTACCCTTAGATACACATGAACCCCATCTAACAACTAGCCATCTAAACTCATTAAGAGGTGACATGCTAGTCACATGACCACTTAATCAGCATAAAGAAAAACATATCAAGATGACCTTTTTAGATAAATTCTAGAATGCTTTTGTATCATGTTGAGTATTTCTCTCTCTGTCTTTTAAGCCCTAGTGAATAGTTGCAAGATCTGTCATAAAATGAGCATTTCCTTTGAAACTTGGTTTGCCCAAATGGTTTGTTTAATCGTTGTTTCTCTCACTTTCTCTTACTAGAGACATCCGTATTGCTTTCATATTGAAGATTTCTAATTGTAAGAGAAAGTCTTCTTGCTACTTTATTTATCTCAATCTAATTAAGCAAAATAAGTGATGATTAATAAATATATTTTCATTCCTTTGTGAGTTAAATTAAAAATAACTTTTTGTAAGGACAAATGAACAATGACCTTATCCTGTTTTTATAAGTCTAATCTAAAACAAACAAATTTTAGAAAATTGTATTTGGTCTAGAGGTGGCAAAAATTGACCCAATCCGAAAAACCAACTTGAAAATCCGAAACCAAACCCGATCGATTCAATTTGACTAAAAAAGTCAACAACCCAAATCCAACTATATCCGAATTCGAATTGATCCGAAACTAAATTGATCCGAACTTGACATGATTCGAAACCGAATTGATCCGAATTCATATTGATCCAAATCGGACTTGATCCAAATTCGTATTGATTCAAACCCAAATTCATCTAAATTTAGATTAGCTCAAACCCAACCTGACTTGAACTCGAATTGATCCAAACCCAAATTAACTCGAACCTAAATTGATCCGAATCTAAATTAACTCAAATCCAAAAAAACTCAAACGTAAATTTAAGATTATTAATAAATATTTAAATGTCAAAATTAATGATCAAAGCATTTTATTATAGTAAAAATATAATTTTTTTTTTCATAATACGAGTGTTATATTTTTTGAATGTGGTTAAATTTAAATATTCACTTTTATATTGTATTCATTTTAATCTAACAAAAAAAAATTATACAAGAGCTAATGTATAATTGTTTAATGGTTATTTTATTACAAATTACAGAAGCTACATCACCTACACTTAATGCCTCCAATTATTTTGTAAAAAATCAAGAAAAATTACATAGATGTATAGTAATGTATTATAGCATTTAGAAGGATTATTACATCATTTTGATGCATAGAGTTAATAATTATTATAGATAATAAAAATAAAATGAAAAAGATGTAATTAATTTATGAATATTGGTAAATATATTATAGAGGATGATTATCATATAGATTATTAAATATTTTAAATATTCTAATCACAATTTTATTACAAGTCATGCAAGAAGAAAATTTTATTTTTATGAGTTTTGTGATTCTTAGAAATATGGTTTTAACTCATTTTCATACCAGACAAATCGCACCAAGATGATCAAGGCCTAATTCGAAAAACATACCTACTCAATCCGAATCCAACCAATCCGAATTGACTAAAAAAGTCAACAATCTGAACTCAATTTGATCCGAATCTGAATTGATCATAATCCAAATTAATCCGAATTCGAATTGACTCAAATCCGACTTGATCCAAACCCAAAATAGATTGATTTTTCCTTGAACCAAACCCAACCTAATCCGAATCCGAAATGATCCAATTTTTCCTAAATCCAAATTGATCCGATCCAAAATAACCCAATCCAAATCCGATTTGATCCGCCCATTTGCAACCTCTAATTTGGTCACATATTTTAAAATCAAATAATGTTTTCAAACATACAAAAAGGGTCAAAATCTCCATCTAGCCATGTTGTAAATAAACTTTGTAAAGAGTTAAACACCTCTATGGGGGCAAAAAAGCATTTTAGTAAACATAAGTGCATTTGTTTATTAGCCTTAAGTGTGCTTTTTCGATTCTCATTTTTCATCCTTTTTCCTTTTCACCAAATTTGTTCTTATCTCTGGCTCAGAGTACATCAATCCTTCATTAAGCTTAATCCAAAGAAAAAATAGTTTTTTTTTGGTGCATACATTATGTTAAGTTTTACTGATGAAGTTCGTGGACCATATGTTTTTTCAATGAGAGGAAAATAATTTGATGATATTATTTTGATATCGGTCATTATGATTTGACACTGTCGTGCCCTATTCTATATTCTACCATTCTAAAATATCTGAACTTCATGCATGATGGTTATTTTCCATGGTTATATCATTCATCACTGTCATATATTTATACATTAAACTATTCGTTTTTTGTATACATTTTTACCTTGAAAACTATCCTCATAAAAAATATTAAGGTATTTTCATTAATAAAATCATTTCATTTATTTAACTTACCTCATCAAATAATTACCTAATATCGGTATAAGACCAGCCACTATCTATTACTTGCTAATGAAGTTACTCAAATGGTGCAAAAGTCACACATTGCATGTTGTGTGCATAGTATTAGTAACTTGACACTTAATTCTGATTCAGAATAACATTTGAAAATTTTGGATTGACAATTTCGGATTCTGTTGACTGTAATTCCATCTAAAGTTATTTGGTGTTGGATTTACTATTATTGTTCTTTCAATTGATGTGAAACTGTCTATATGCTCAAATTTAGGACCAAGGGAACTTAGTGGTGCTGTTGATCTTATAAGTCACTATAAGTTGTTGCCTCACTATGACTTCTTCTGCAAGAGACCTCTTCCTTTGTCCATCACAGACACACATTATCTTCATAATGTGGTGGGAGACACTGAAATTAGAAAAGGAGAAGGGATGCAGTTGGACCAGCTTATACAGAATACATCCCATAACAGAGACACTAATGCCCGCATACAGCCTTTTGACCTTGATACGCTTAAGGAGGCTTTCCAGCTGAGAGAAACTGCTCCTGTTGAATTGCCAGCGGTAAGAAATCTACTGCTCTGAGATTAGCTTTATTTAAGATTCTTAAGCCAAATGGCTGTCCCAGACATTAGGTTAATGTTTTGTAAATCAATAAAAATTTAACAGTCATACAGTGTTTACTCATTTTATTGACAATTCTTTTTAATAGTCAATTCAGTTGAAGTTCTTAACCATTTGTTTATTTTGTAGAGTGAAAAAGGGATACCTACTATTGCTGGGAAATCAAAGAGTGAAGCCAAAGATAAAGAGAGGAAGCATAAAAAGCACAAAGACAGAGATAAGGAGAAGGATAAAGAGCATAAGAAGCACAAGCACCGTCATAAAGATAAAGACAGAAGTAAAGATAAAGACAAGGAGAAAAAGAAGGATAGAAGTGGGCACCATGAAAAGGTGGAAAATTTGTTACCTATTGCTTGCAGCTATTTCTTTGATTATTCGTTTGGTCTTGAGTATAATGGAAGGATTGTTAAAGTCATGGTTAGCATGGCTATGATGCTGTGCCCAAGGACACCAAATCAATCAGCTAATTTGTCCGTTCTTTATTCAACAATGATGTTGTTTCTTTTAAGCTATGCATGAGATGTTTTCCTTTGAGCATTAAAATAAGCAATTTTGCTGGTGCCAGGAATAAAACTTCTGTTGTCTGCATCCCTGACTCCCTGTGCAAGTTTGCCTTTTGGTCTGTCATCAGAATGTTTACCAAAAAAAAAGTCCCCTTTATTTTGAAATTAACTCTTAGATGAAATTTCTTATAAGATTCTTTATAATTCATATAATTTCAGAAAAGGAAGCATGATGGAGATGAAGATCTTAATGATGTTTCCAGGCACAAAAAAAGTAAGGTAATGCGTATCTTTCTGGATTTTGCTCTATTTTGTTGCATCATGTGGATTATTTTTTATGTTTGTGATATGTGTAGCATTAACTCTCCATTTCTTTCAATAGTAGTGCCCATATGCCTTGTCTTCTAACGACCTTCTCTTCTCAATTAACAAACTACGCAATTAATTTGTTGCAGCATAAAAGCTCAAAAATTGATGAAGTTGGTGCAATTAAAGTAGCAGGCTGAAGTGGTGGCATTCTACAGTTCATTTATTGTCTCAGATGGTTGTCAAAGTGTGGAAGGGTTTGTGTAATGTTCTCTACATTGCCTGAGGTGAATGCTCATATCTGCTGTTCTCTAAATTGTTTTTCTTCTTTGTGAAAGTAACATCCAGTTCATACACTGCTAAACAATTATTGAATTACAAAGTTAACTGAAACTTATGAATGTAACCCCATATCTACTATAATGTTCCTCACCTCCCTATTCCAAACATTATGTTATTAATTCTTCTCTCTCACTACTTAGGCGATCAATGTACAATGAAGATATAATTATAAACACAGAATACTACATTGTATTAACGATGGACTAGAACTGGACTGTTTAAAAAACGTCTAAACATAGAACTTTACCACATAATGTTATACATGTAGCCGAGCAACTGGCTTTTATAGAATGTCGTTTGTGCTTTTTTTCTGTCAAACCTATGCTGCAAGTGCGGTGATGTAGTGGATCTGCTAAATTAGTATTTTTTTTTTAATGCTGTCAGATAGTCCTGTGGTTGAAAGGTTGTGGAATGGCATTCTTTTTGACTTTTGTCTAGAAGATGTCTCATGGTTAATCTGTTAAACATCTCAGATATTTACAATTTAGTTTTGGGGACACAGATTCCAAGGTAGTCTAAGGTAGTTGTATTATCAATCAAATGTTTTCTTCTCACTCTTGAATTGATATAAACATGGTCAATTTGCTGCATAGGATTGAATTGGAATCCACTTCCCACTATTCATTTTTTATTATTATTATTATTATTATTATTATATGTGGCTCGGAGATTGCAGGTGGAGTTGGGTAGGGGGAAGGGTGTTTAAATTCCAGTTAGGTTTTAAAGATTCTCACTCTCACTTTCGTGCTTTCTCTTGTTTTTGTGCAGAGTAGCTTGTAAACTGATTAAAGAATGTGTAGGGGGTGAATTCACCCATTGATGATATTTCATGCAAGGTATAAGTTGCTGGGAATGAACTTATTTGTATCATAACATTTGGCTCATATTATTGCTGATAGCTAGGAAAACTTTGATCTTCTTTCCTTTTATGGTTTTTGTAGCATGCTGGACGACTCTACATGTACACATGGTTTTAGTCTTCTGCCATTTTAGAAGTTTGAAAGCCTACTTGTAAAATCAGTTTGATTTAGGGTTTGCAGGTTTTGTTTATAGAAAGAATAGGCGTATGAGACTGTTGGATTATTTTCTTCCCTTGTCATAACAATTTCTAATATCAGCCAGGTTCCTAGAAGGTTAGGCATGTCTTATGGCATGAAAGCCTAGTTTCTTTCATTTCTTTTTAATTGAGAATATTCTTTTTTCTTTTTTTCTTTTTTGGGTAAACTCATTGAAAGACCCTAATAATTAGGTCTTAGAAGAAATTGCTAGTTCTGTTGGCTACCAACACAAGAACTTGAAGGGTCGCCCTGCTTCCTATTGGAAATTTTGTTTTTGGTTGTCAAGCAATCTTTTGGTTAAATTTACAAGGTCATTCCCTTTGTCTGCTTATGCATATTCCATTTGTGGACCTTGAAGCCATATTTCATTGTTTCTACTTGTAGTATTGTATATCCAAATGACGCAGGAATCCTCTTTTACTCTTTTCTCTCTATGTAGCTATCGTAAATCTTGGAGGAAAATGAAAAGGTAAACTTATAAACTCTGGTCAAATATATTTTTGCAAACTCAAAGAGTTGGTTGTAAGGTTTCATTGAGTTCAGGAGTGAAGACTATTTCAAAAATATATATTTTTGTCGAAGAGGGTTATTGTTAGGCTGTTTAAAGACAAAGTTTGACTATAATAAATAAAGTTTGAGTTAATAGTTGTTATTTTTTTTTAGAAAGGTTAAGATTTGAAGATCGATTTTCACTCTTTTTCGATACCTCTTATGAACAAAATAGAAGACAATCCGACTATGTTTTTATTTTATTTTAAATCACAGAATAAAAGTAAACAATTATTCCAGCGAAACTATTATGTACACAAATTATTACATGTATATTTTTGATAATTAAAAATATATAGTATTTATTTTAAATCATATTATAAGGTATAAAAAATTATTTTAATAAAAAATAACATTTATGGATACTAATATATTTAAAAGATCATTTTTACTTTTTAATAATTTTTTAAACAATTAAATTAAAAAATTAATAAAATGATAATTGAATCAATACTTTTTAATTTAAAAAATACCTTTTAAATTTTTTGGTTACATAAACACCTTTTAATCTATTACGGACTAAAAATATACTTTTAACCCTATAACCCAACCCAAACCCAAATTCCTAAATCTAAAATCCCCATAATGATACCCTAAAATCTTCTCTGTTGCTTTGCTTGATTGCTATCCCCACCTCCCTTAGTCCCTCCCAGCGGCGGCGCATACCCCTCATTTTTCAGTCGTTCTTCTTGCCAGCGGCCAGCGGCCAGCGCCTCAACTCACAGTCACCGGTCACGCCCTCACGAGTCACGGTTTTACCCAGCCTCACCGGTCACGACCTCACGAGTCACGGCCTAACCCAGCTTGAGTCACGCCCTTCAATTTCTTCTTGTGGAGCCCGACCCCTCGAGGTTTAGTTTAAAATCTTTTGTTGCTTTGGCAAAGTTTGTGTGTCGCTTAGGTCTCGGTTTTTCTTGGCTGTGCGCGCGTATGGCTTGGGGGTATTAATTTGTGAGTGGTAGTGTGAGTCTGCACTAAAATGCAAGCTAATGCCACCATGATTTCAATACAAATGGTCTATTTTCCTTCCAAGTAGGCAAATTTATCAAGTTTTTGCTCTATAAATGGTGCTCCTGGAAATTGAAAATCGACTCCAAAGTTGTATGAATATGCCTCTATTTATCATTATCAAGTCGGATTCATGTAAGATCCCTCTATTCACGTGCTTTGTATCCCACGATTATCTAAAGTTTTTGTTGAAAATCATATGGACGCCCATTGATTTTTTTTTGGTGGAAGTCGTAGCCCATTGATGGAAGGAATAGAGAATGGCAACTATATGGAACATGAAATTTATTCAGTAGAGCTATAAATTATTCTCTTTTTCTCCGGCCTTTCAAATTTGTTGAAGCACTATTTTTTGCTAATACAGGTACTGATGTTGGATCACACAATAAAGGAATTCTTTTTTTCCCATAAATCTCTTCCCCTTCATATTAAGAGTAGTCTTCTGTTATTCCCGTTCTCTGCACACAAGCACTCACTTAACTTTAAAAGCAAAAAACAATAGAAGTAATTCCATATTAACGAGCATACAGTTCTGAATTATTTATACAAAAAGATGCAAACATATTTATTTTAGGAGATAATGGAAGTTTTAAGTTACCTAATAAGAGGTAATTCTCATGATGGATTGTAACCAAAAAAAATTCTCATGATGGATTTATATTGTTCGAATGGATTTGTATTGCTCAAATGGATGATTGTGAATTTAAGGATTATTTTATTAAATTAATTTGAAAGAAAATTTTAACTTAGTAATCAGGTAATTATGCATGTCCCATAGTAAAAGGATAGTGTCCAAAAATATTAAGATAGGGTTCGGTAACAAAGATAAAATATATCCAGGTAATTATAGAATTTGGATGATTTAATATATAAAAGGATTTGAGATCGATTATATCAAAATTAGGGGTATTTTTTTTTGTATAAGCACAAATTTTTTCATCCGTTTTACAGTTTAATATTAATTTTGTTAGGACCAAAAATAATAATGATAAGACTCTTTCAATATTAGGATACTTCACGTTGCCATTCTTAATCTTTAACTTACCAATGATTGGAATACCAACCAAGGAAACGTTTTCCTTTTAAAGAAAGAAACTATTGGATCCATGCCTCCAATCGGTTACAAAAGGATTTTAAATATATTTTTTTATGAGAAGAATTAGATGCAAAGAAAAAGAAAATTGGATTCATTTAAAAATTCTTTTGGTTATAATATTTCAAGACACAATCTCTAAAATCTCTAGGTCTTTTTATTCTTTTTTTAAATCGGAACCATTAACTAATGGCAAATTTATGGGCTATTCCTCTTCATTTGTTTTTTTTTTCCTCTTTGGTATATGAAAGTAAATCTTTTTTTATATATAAAAAATGCATAAAAAATTGTTTAGTCGAAAAAATAAATCAAAATTAAAGAAAAAATATATTTTCATTGGGAGGTTCTAAATACAACCAAAAAACTCCTAAGGACACCCTATGTTTTTAATTCTAAAAATACCCTTAAATGAAATTACTATGTTGCCCAAATTCAATTGATTTACGAAACTCTCAGAAGTGAATTTCTAAGAGTTTCTTCACACTTCCGGGATAAGTAACTAGCTCCTGGTAGTATACTTATGAGATCAGTAACTCTCTCGAAAGTGTACTTTCGGGAGCCATAACAAGCTCCTGGAAGTTGACTTCCGGGAGACTGATATAGTACTCGGAAGTTGACTTTCGGGAGTAGATATAGCTCTCGGAAGTTGACTTCTAAGAGTAGATATAACTCCCGGAAGTTGACTTCTCGGAGCTTTTATTCATTTTTTAAAATTTTATTTATTTAATTCCTTTTTTATTTTTATTTATTTATTTAAAATTAATAATTTATTTAATTTTTGTAGGATGATTGAATTTATTTATTTGTTTAATTTATTTATTTAATCATTTATAATTTATTTATGTAAACTTGTTATTTGCAAAATAAATAAAACAAAAAAAATAATTGATGATGGATAAAGTAATGATAAGAAATTAAAATTTATATACATAATTATCAATTCATTCAAAAAATACATGTAAATATATAAAAAATAATGTCTACTCTCTCCCGTCTCCTCTTATACCTAACATAAGAAATAATGTCTGCTGCAGGAAGTGCAGGAGGCGCTGATGCTGGTGGTGATGCAGGAGGTGCTGCTGCTTGTGTTGATGTAGGAGGTGTCGCTGCTTGTGATGATGCAGGAGGTGTAAGAGGTGTTGTTGCTGATGGTGCTGGTAGAGGCAAGCGCACCAGAAGATGGTGAGCAGGGACTGCAAAGGAGGGAGCTGCTGAAGATGAAGCTACTGGTGGAGGCCGAGATGATGCTAGGACCGAAGTTGATAGAGGAATTAGTGCTGGTAGTGGACCAGGACGTGGAGCTCAAGGTAGAGCCGAAGGCAAATGCTGTATCATGCCGTAAAGAGTATAATTGGCCTGTCTCCATACATCCACATGTTGATCATGGCCACCTGCCACCACTGACTCAAGCCGATCTCATATGGTTGCCACTATATGCTATAAAATAATAATAACGTAAATATATTAAAAATAATATAATAACACAATATTGACATAATGTAAGAAATGAATGGTTTACCTCATAGTTGGTCGGTCTGTGTGGAGGTCTCGATCAATATCCAGGATTCTGCACATACCGATGAGAAATTGTGACATACCAAGTCATATAATCCGTTGTACACTGTCCAGGGATCTTGCTTCGTCTTCCTTTCCTCTCATCGGTGAGCAAATGATAGTCCCACATATCCCAGTATCATTGCTGAAAGGGATACCGCGTGTCATAGTTTACTAGCTTCGAACCTCATTCCTCGTAATAAAGGGTGAGAGGTGGATGTGGAATGGTTTATACATAACCTCATTGTCGAAGAACTCTATTTGGATGATAAGGCTCCACAATCTGATCAAACTTAAGACATCCGGAAAAGTAAGTAATCTGCGGCGAAGGATGATGGGCTTTAATATCTACGTACGGATCCCAGCAAACCTGATGATAGTTGAGGTCATCAAGTCACTCCCTTAGTATCCGAAGCTGCAAATTGCAGTTGAGTGGCTTCCATCTACAAGCCCGTGGCAACCCTTGTTTGTATGACAAATCCTGTAATGAATCTAATAAGAGAAAATGCTCGTAAATCCATACCTACATTAAACAAAAGCAACATTTATAATAAAAGCATAATTTATTAAATATTAAACAAAACAATATGAAATTTATTAAATAAATTTTAAAGACCTACAACAGTATCATGTAGCTAGCTATCAAATGACAGTTGCACCTATTGGTAATACCTAGCTATCTGTATGTGTATACAAGACAAGTTGCACCCCATGCAAATTGGCCAATGGCCGTGTGAAATCCCCAATTTTCATGTATTTCTCCATGTATGTAAAGTATTTCAATTTACATATGATTAAATAAACATGGAGTTGATATGTAAGTGAGGCATAAATGATGTATGAATGATGTATGGAACATGAGAAGAATAAAAAGAAGTGAAAGTCAATTGGTCAAATAACTTATGTTGATATGAGGAACTTAATTAATGTATGATAAGAAATTTATATCAGATTTTTATTGGCTATAATGGATATGTAGCAATTAAATGAGTGGAAGAGGAATTAAGGAAATGGTCAAATGGTCTTGAGTCAAAGGAAGCATGGCTGAGATGATTAAAGAGATAGGGAGGCATTTAATGCAAGTGCATGAGTCATCTTCACCAGCCATCACCCAATGTCAGCCCCATTTCCAGCCCTCTCCATCGTTCCACCTCCAATCTTCCAAGTTTCCATTCAAAGCTACCTTGACAAACCCCCTCATCCATCCATCGATTCACTTAGTTGGTTGAATGAAAAACGATCCTTATTGTTAGACTAAGAAATATCCAAAGTTTGGTGGATTGATTCTAAGTATTGGAGGAGATCTCAAAGTTTGAGATTTTGGTCTCTAGTGAAGTTAAGAGAAGAAGATGATTCTTACAACTTTGTTTATGATTTGGAGTTGTTTTGAGTCAGTATGATATATGTATGATGATGGTTTAAAGATTTGAATTGATATGATGATTTTAGGTTGAAGGAGTGAAAAGCAAGGGTTAACGCGCCAAGTGATTTCGCGTTCTCGAAGGAATCGAGGTTAGAAATTTATGTAACGGACGTAAGGCGGTTATGTCCGCATGTTTTATGATGTTTGTATGTGGTTTGGAAAGAAACACTAGCTGATTTTATGCAGGAAAATGACATTTTCAGACTTGTCTCCTAGTACCAATTAGGCTAGGGGCAGCCGACGGCCTTAAAGGGAAGTCGACTGCCTAAAGACAACCAAAACGTCGTTTTTCAAAAATCGACTCAAACCAGTCGACTGCTATGTAAGTCAGTCGACTGCTATTTACCCAGAAGCATTCTGTTTCAAACCAGTCGACTGCTATATGGGATAGTCGACTGCTATTTGCCAAATTGCATTCTGTTTAAAAACCAGCCGACTGCCCTATGAGACCAGTCGACTGCTAATTTTCCAGAAGCATTCTGTTTGAAAACCAGTCGACTGCTATATGGACCAGTCGACTGCCCCCATGTATTTTCAAAGATGAAAATATCAGAATTTTAAATGAAATTAATTTCGATAAAAGAAGTTATGAAGCAGTAGCCAACTGCCCTATGAGGCCAGTCGACTGCCATGTATGAAAAGAGCTTTCAAAGCTTATTTGATTTAAACACCAAAGTGTTTTTTGAAAAAGGTATATTATAAATGTTTTGAGACTATGGACTGCGTGATGATTATGCATTTCTGATGGTTGAGTGGCTCTGATCAAGTCCTCAGTAATATGTATGTTGAGCGAGGAACCCTAGTCAGGTCCTCAATCCCACATGTGACACCCGACTAGTGTTCACTGTGGATTACTAAAGGCAAGAGAGAATTCCTGACCTATACGGAGTGCACTACTGTACTAATGCATGATTAGAGTCATATAAATGAGAATGAACGGTTTATATGACGATTTAATCGCTTAAATATTGTAAATAGTCTCCATCTATTTCAAAGTACAAGATGTATGTATGAAGAAGTATATGATGTATGTTTTAAAGTATGTTATTAAGTATGATGTTTTAAAGAAAGTATGTTTGCCATGTCATTGAAATAAATATGCATGATTGCAAACAATGCATAAAAGATGTTTATGATGCATGTTTTATAATGCTTTACATGACATTATAGAGCCAAGTAGGAAAAATGCATATAGAGGCATGGTACACTCTTTTACATATTTTTCTTACTGAGCGTAAACTCACCCTTTTACGACCATTTTTCCTACAGATTATCTGAAGTGAGCCTCGCTCCGAATAGAGGAGCTTGTTTTGGAAAGATTGCAGTGTACCTTCTCAATACGCTTCCCAGTTAGTATAGAAGGTATACTCATATGTTCATATGTATAGTAAATTTTCATTTAGTTATGGTACAGTACAAATAGCCATTATGTATATAGGATGT
The DNA here is from genome assembly GCA_032173925.1 of Heritiera fomes. NCBI lineage: Eukaryota > Viridiplantae > Streptophyta > Magnoliopsida > Malvales > Malvaceae > Heritiera > Heritiera fomes. Next base: position 13,706,409 of record JAPDPM010000011.1, read on the forward strand.
TTGGGGACGTAAGTTAAGATGATGTGAAAGATCCTGTGGAAATTGAATGATATTTATATATATCATTATCATGTTTTATTGAAAGAAATATTTTATCTATTGAGCTATTGATAATTAGCTAATGTATGAAAAGATGGATGACATTGATAAACTAAAACTAAATAAAGAAGGAAAAGATAAGTGATAAGATGGAGTGACGGGGACGTCACAGAGTGGTATCAGAGCAGTTTAGATTGAAGTTTGTCAGTGTCAAGAAGTTAAAAATAGAGTATGTCCCCAATTGTACTGTACTTGTCTGAATACAAATGCATAGTATAACTGTTTATGGTTATACTAAAGAGCTCAATGATGACTATATTTACAGTATGAGCTCACGAAGAAGAGGTACCAGTAGAGGAAGAGGACGGGGTCTCACTGAAGAGCCCCCAGTTCCGTCTCCTCATCCATTTCCACCACATAGCCCGAATACAAGGCTAGCTAAAATGGAAAAACACATGGAGAACATGGCCACGATGTTCACTCAGTTTATGTCGAACTTCCCAAATGTGGCCACAAGTACCCAAGCAGCTACACCTGCTATTCCTCCTACAAAAATAACACCCCCAGTCCCAACTACGAAAAGGCGGGACCCTAGAGCCTATTGCAGTGTGTCATTGATAAAAGACTTTAAGAAGTTGGATCCGCCCAAGTTTAAGGGGGAAAGAGATCTGCTAACCGCAGAGAACCAGATGAAAGCAGTCCTAAAATCCTTTGAGTATATGCCCTGTTTCGAAAGGGAGAAAATAGGCTTGGTTGCCTATCTGTTGATAGACAATGCGAAATATTGATGGCAAGCCACTCGGACCGTGTTATAGGCCCGATATGATGAGGTTACGTGGGATAGATTTGTGGAGGCTTTTAATGAACAATACATCCCACGCACAGATCAGAATAGACTGAAGATTGAGTTCCTAAGCTTAACTCAAGGTACGATGACGGTGAATCAGTATGAATCTAAATTCACCACCTTGAGTAGATTCGATCCAGAGGTCCAAAGAGATGAAGGGCATAAGATTTACAGGTTCATCGAGGGATTGAAGTCCCCGATTAGATCTAAACTGTATCCGATGGATAACACCACCTATGGAAAAGCTGTCTGTAAGGCTCAGTTGTGTGAGCAGGACTATGATCTACATCATGCTGACTTCCGAGCCAAGGGTAAAGGCAAGGAACCGATGAAGCGGAAGTCGGATGAGAAAGCTCCGAGTGATAGGTATCCACATCGGAGAAGTAGACGATCTGAAGGAGTTTCTATAGGTAAGTAAAGTATAGAAAGATGATCTTTAAATTAATTTAATGGGTATATGGAATTATACTGAAATTGAGGTTATGATTAGAGGTGGCAAAAGTTGACCCGACCCGAAAAATCCGTCCGATTAACCCGAATCCAAACCCGACCGATCCGATTTGACTAAAAAAGTCAACAATCCAAATCCAACCCGATCCGAATCCGAATTGATCCGAAACCGAATTGATCCGAATTTACATTGATCCAAACCCGACCGGATCCGAACCCAAATTCATCCGAATTTAGATTAACCCGAACCCGAATTGATCCGACCCGAATTGATCCGAACCCAAATTGACCCGAACCCAAATTGACCCGAATCCAAATTGATTCGAATCCAAATTTACCCAAACCTGAAAATATTCAAACTTAAATTTAATATTATTAATAAATATTTAAATGTTAAAATTAAATATCAAAGTATTTTAATATAGTAAAAATATAATTTTTTTCAATAATATGAGTGTTATATATTTTTTTAATATAGTTTAATTTAAATATTCGCTTTTATATTGCATTCATTTAAACATAATGTATAATTATTTAATGGTTAATCTATAATAGAGTACAGAAGCTATATCATCTACACTAATGTCTCTAATTATTCTATAAAAAATCAAACTAAATTAAATAGAGATATATAGTATTGTTTTATAGTATTTAGTATGGATTATTAAATCACTTTGATTCAAAAGTTATTAATTAACGTAATTAATTTATGAATATTGGTAAATATATTATAAAGAAAACTATCATACAGATTATTAAATATTTTGATTATTTCAATCCCAATTGTACTATAGGTCATGTAAGAAGACAATTTTATATTCATGAGTTTTGTAGTTCTTAGAAATATGGTTTCAGTTGATTTTTATATCAGATAAATTACATCAAGATGACCAAAGCTTAATCCAATAAATCTGTCAAATCGACCCGAATCCAAATCCGACCGACTCGAATCCAAATCCGACCAACCCGAATTGACTAAAAAAGTCAACGTCCCAAACCCAACCTTATCCGAACCCGAAATGATCCAAATCCGAAATAGACCGATTTTTCCTTGACCCAAACCCGACCTTATCCGAACCCGAAATGATCCAAACTCGAAATAGACCGATTTTTCCTTGACCCAAACCCGATCTTATCCGAACCCGAAATGATCCGAATCCAAAATGATCCGATTTTTTCTTAACCCGAAATAATCCGATCCAAAATGATCCAACCCAAACCCGATCCGACCCGCCCATTTGTCACCTCTAGTTATGATGATGATGATAATGATATAGGTACTCCTAAAGCTACCGGGATCAAGATAAGTGATGAGCGATCCCGAAATCCAGCTGGAAGTACCGCTAGCTCACCGAAGAGTATGATGCAAAGATGTGAGCAATGCGGGATGTTTCACGGATCAAAGCCATGTCGCTTGGCGAGTGGCACTTGCTTTAGATGTGGGGAGAAAGGGCACATGATTAGAGATTGCCCTCAGAGAGATCCGAGGATGCCTGATGAATCTGATAAGACCCCTAAACCGCAACCTAAGGCCACTGCTGCTGAGAAGGGAAAGAAAACTGTGACCCAAGGACGAGTGTTTGCCATCGATGAAGAGTCTGTCGATGCCTCGTCCAAAGTGATTAAAGGTACAATTTACTTGTTTGATATAAGTGTCATAGCATTGTTTGATCCAGGCTCTACGCATTCATTTGTGTCTCCCAAGTTTGCTATGAAGATACCAGTTGAGCCTGAGACTTTAGAACACTCATTAAAGATAAGCACACCACTTAGGGAATCACAAATGACAGAGTTAGTATATAGAAACTGCAAGCTACGGGTAGGAGAAAGAGAATCAATAGCAGACCTAATCCTACTAAATATGTATGGATTTGATGTTATTTTAGGTATGGATTGGTTAGCTAATAATCATGTTATATTAGACTGTTATGCTAAGAGTGTAACCTTCTCTTCACCCGTTAGCTATGTTGTAAATTTTGCAAGTAATTAATATGAAGTCTGTTTTGTTTTGATTTGAGTTCACGTGAAAGTAATGGGAAGCATGTATGGTTGTATGAAGGATTTATTGCTTATGTAGAGGACGTAGATCAGAAACGTCCCGGACTCAATGATATTCCTGTAGTCCGAGATTTTCCCGAGGTGTTTCCAGATGATCTTCTAGGACTTCCTCCGGATAGGGAAGTGGAGTTTACGATTGATTTTGTGCCGGGGACTGAGCCCATTTCGAGAGCTCCCTATCGGATGGCTTTGATAGAATTGGAAGAACTGAAGAAGCAGCTTCAGGAGTTGTTAGACAAGGGATTCATACAACCCAGCGTATCCCCTTAGGGTGCTCCTGTGCTTGTTGTCAGGAAGAAGGACGGTAGTATGAGGTTGTGCATCGACTATCGGTGGTTGAACAAAGTGATGATCAAGAATAAGTATCCTCTTCCCAGGATAGACGATCTCTTTGATCAGCTAAAGGGTGCACAAGTCTTTTCCAAGATAGACTTGAGGTCGGGATATCATCAGTTGAAGATCCGAGATGAAGATATCCCTAAGATTGCATTCAGGACATGGTATGGCCATTATGAATTCTTGGTGATGCCGTTTGGATTAACCAATGCACCCGCAGCATTCATGAATTTGATGAATGATGTGTTTAAGCAGTATCTAGACCAGTTTGTCATTGTCTTCATCGATGACATCTTGGTGTACTCGAGGTCGTGGGAAGAGCATGAGCAGCATTTGAGGATTGTTTTGGAGACCCTCAGAGATCGAGGACTGTATGCCAAGCTAAATAAATGTGAGTTTTGGCTCAATTATATCTCCTTCTTAGGTCACATTATCAGTAAAGATGGGGTCTCGGTTGATCCATCAAAGATTGAAGCGGTGGTCCAATGGGAGAGACCAAAGACTGTGACCGAGATTAGGAATTTCTTGGGTCTAGCTGGCTACTATAGAAGATTTGTAGAGGGTTTCTCGAAGCTAGCTGCTCCACTGACGCGCTTGACGCGCAAAGAGGTGAAGTATGAGTGGAATGAAGCCTGTGAGTGTAGCTTCCAAGAGTTGAAGCGCAGGCTAACGACTGCACCGATCCTCACCATCCCTAGTGGTTCAGGTGAATTTACGGTGTATAGTGATGCCTCAGGGCAAGGTTTGGGATGTGTGTTAATGCAGCATGGTAAGGTAGTGGCATATGGTTCTAGACAGCTGAAGGACCATGAGAAGAACTACCTGACTCAGGATTTGGAGTTAGCTGCAGTAGTATTTGCCCTGAAGATATGGAGGCATTACTTGTATGGTGAGAGATTTCAGATTTTTACGGATCACAAAAGTCTGAAATATTTGTTCTCTCAAAGAGAATTAAACATGAGATAAAGAAGATGGCTCGAGCTTCTAAAAGATTATCATTGTGAGATATTGTACCACCCGGGGAAAGCTAATGTGGTGGCGGATGCTATGAGCAGGAAGCATGTAAGTATGGTGTCTTATATGATGATAAAAGAATATGAGCTAATCGAGCAGTTTGCAAGCCTCAGCCTTAATGTTATGCCTTATGAGCAAATTGGAATGATGGCTAGTTTGAGGATTGAGCCAGAGTTAATGGACAGAATCCGAAGTGCTCAAAAGGAAGATGATAGATGCATTGAGGCTATGAATCAGATGCAATCAGGAATGACCTCAGAATTTGATGTTAGTAATGATGGAATTTTGAGGTTTAGGAGTCGTATATGTGTTCCTAATGATGACGAATTGAAGAAGTTGATCTTGACCGAAGCACATGCCACTAAGTACACGTTGCATCCAGGAAATACGAAGATGTATCACAATCTTCACAAGGGGTATTGGTGGAATGGCATGAAGAGAGACATAGCTGATTTTGTAGCAAAATGTCTCACATGTCAACAGGTTAAGGTAGAGCATCAAAAGCCAGCAGGATTACTGCACCCTCTGCCTATACCTATGTGGAAGTGGGAACACATTACGATGGACTTTATTATGGGATTGCCCAGAACAAAGAGGAATCATGATGGTATTTGGGTGATCGTGGATAGATTGACGAAGTCAGCTCACTCCCTGCCTATGAAGTCAACGGATACACTCAATGCTTTGGCAGATATGTATGTAAGAGAAGTCGTAAGACTACACGGTGTTTCAGTGAGCATCACTTCTGACAAAGATTCCAGGTTTACTTCCCATTTCTGGGAGCATTTTCAAGAGGTCATGGGATCTAAGTTAAATTTCAGCACAGCTTTTCATCTGCAGACTGATGGACAATCCGAGCGTACGATTCAGATGCTCGAGGGTATGTTGAGAGCTTGTGCTATGGACTTTAAAGGCTCTTGGGACGACCATCTGCCATTGGCTGAGTTTGCATACAATAATAGCTATCATGCAAGCATCGGGATGGCACCATATGAAGCTTTGTATGGAAGAAGGTGTCGATCTCCGATTGGGTGGGAAGAAGTGGGCGAGGGCAAGTTGTTGGCTCCAGATTTAGTCGAGCAAGCCTCAGAAGATGTTAAGTTGATTTGTCAAAGGCTTAAGACAGCTCAGAGTAGACAAAAAAGCTATGCAAATGCCCGACGGAGGCCACTTGAGTTTATGGTTGGAGATTTTGTGTTCTTGAAAGTTTCTCCATCCAAAGGGATTATGAGATTTGGCCGACGAGGTAAGTTAAGTCCTCGTTACATCGGTCCATTTGAAGTCTTAGATCGAGTAGGTGATGTTGCCTATAGATTGGCATTACCTCCGGAGCTATCGGGAGTGCATAATGTGTTTCATGTATCGATGCTTCGGAAGTATAATCTGGATCCGTCTCATGTCACTGAGTATGAGCCCTTGGAAATAAGGGAAGATATGAGCTATGTAGAGAAGCCGATTCGGATTTTGGACAGAAAAGAGAAAGTATTGAGGTCTAAGACGATCCCATTAGTGAAAGTTCTCTGGCAATACCATACGATGGAAGAAGCTACATGGGAGCTAGAGAGCTCAATGAAGGAAAGGTATCCAGAGCTGTTTACATGATAAGCTAATGCAAATTTGGAGGACCAAATTTTCTAAGGTGGGGAGGATGTGAAATCCCCAATTTTCATGTATTCCTCCATGTATGTAAAGTATTTCAATTTTCATATGATTAAATAAACATGAAGTTGATATGTAAGTGAGGCATAAATGATGTATGAATGATGTATGGAACATGAGAAGAATAAAAAGAAGTGAAAGTCAATTGGTCAAATAACTTATGTTGATATGAGGAACTTAATTAATGTATGATAAGAAATTAATATCAGATTTTTATTGGCTACAATGGATATGTAGCAATTAAATGAGTGGAAGAGGAATTAAGGAAATGGTCAAATGGTCTTGAGTCAAAGGAAGCATGGCTGAGATGATTAAAGAGATAAGGAGGCATTTAATGCAAGTGCATGAGTCATCTTCACCAGCTATCACCCAACGTCAGCCCCATTTCCAGCCCTCTCCATCGTTCCACCTCCAATCTTCCAAGTTTCCATTCAAAGCTACCTTGACAAACCCCCTCATCCATCCATCGATTCACTTAGTTGGTTGAATGAAAAACGATCCTTATTGTTAGACTAAGAAATATCCAAAGTTTGGTGGATTGATTCCAAGTATTGGAGGAGATCTCAAAGTTTGAGATTTTGGTCTCTAGTGAAGGTAAGAGAAGAAGATGATTCTTACAACTTTGTTTATGATTTGGAGTTGTTTTGAGTCAGTATGATATATGTATGATGATGGTTTAAAGATTTGAATTGATATGATGATTTTAGGTTGAAGGAGTGAAAAGCAAGGGTTAACGTGCCAAGTGATTTCGCGTTCTCGAAGGAATCGAGGTTAGAAATTTATGTAACGGACGTAAGGCGGCTATGTCCTCATGTTTTATGATGTTTGTATGTGGTTTGGAAAGAAACACCAGCTGATTTTATGCAGGAAAATGACATTTTCGGACTTGTCTCCTAGTACCAATTAGGCTAGGGGCAGCCGACTGCCTTAAAGGGAAGTCGACTGCCTAGAGACAACCAAAACGCCGTTTTTCGAAAACCGACTCAAACCAGTCGACTGCTATGTAAGTCAGTCGACTGCTATTTACCCAGAAGCATGCTATATGGGACAGTCGACTGCTATTTTCCAAATTGCATTTTGTTTGAAAACCAGCCGACTGCCCTATGAGACCAGTCGACTGCTAATTTTTCAGAAGCATTCTGTTTGAAAACCAATCGACTGCTATATGGACCAATCGACTGCCCCCATGTATTTTCAAAGATGAAAATATCAGAATTTTAAATGAAATTAATTTCGATAAAAGAAGTTATGAAGCAGCAGCCGACTGCCCTATGAGGCCAGTCGACTGCCATGTATGAAAAGAGCTTTCAAAGCTTATTTGATTTAAACACCAAAGTGTTTTCTGAAAAAGGTATATTATAAATGTTTTGAGACTATGGACTGCGTGATGATTATGCATTTCTGATGGTTGAGTGGCTCTGATCAAGTCCTCAGTAATATGTATGTTGAGTGAGGAACCCTAGTCAGGTCCTCAATCCCACATGTGACACCCGACTAGTGTTCACTGTGGATTACTAAAGGCAAGAGAGAATCCCTGACCTATACGGAGTGCACTATTGTACTAATGCATGATTAGAGTCATATAAATGGGAATGAACGGTTTATATGACGATTTAATCGCTTAAATATTGTAAATAGTCTCCATCTATTTCAAAGTACAAGATGGATGTATGAAGAAGTATATGATGTATGTTATTAAGTATGATGTTTTAAAGAAAGTATGTTTGCCATGTCATTGAAATAAATATGCATGATTGCAAACAATGCATGAAAGATGTTTATGATGCATGTTTTATAATGCTTTACATGACATTATAGAGCCAAGTAGGAAAAATGCATATAGAGGCATAATATGCTCTTTTACATATTTTTCTTACTGAGCGTAAACTCATCCTTTTACGACCATTTTTCCTACAGATTATCTGAAGTGAGCCTCGCTCCGAATAGAGGAGCTTGTTTTGGAAAGATTGCAGTGTACCTTCTCAATACGCTTCCCAGTTAGTATAGAAGATATACTCATATGTTCATATGTATAGTAAATTTTCATTTAGTTACAGTACAGTACAAATAGCCATTATGTATATAGGATGTTTGGGGACGTAAGTTAAGATGATGTGAAAGATCATGTGGAAATGGAATGATATTTATATATATCATTATCATGTTTTATTGAAAGAAATATTTTATCTATTGAGCTATTGATAATTAGCTAATGTATGAAAAGATGGATGACATTGATAAACTAAATTTAAATAAAGAAGGAAAAGATAAGTGATAAGATGGAGTGACGGGGACGTCACAGAGTGATATCAGAGCAGTTTAGATTGAAGTTTGTCAGTGTCAAGAAGTTAGAAATAGAGTATGTCCCCAATTGTACTGTACTTGTCTGAATACAAATGCATAGTATAACTGTTTATGGTTATACTAAAGAGCTCAATGATTACTATATTTACAGTATGAGCTCACGAAGAAGAGGTACCAATAGAGGAAGAGGACGGGGTCGCACTGAAGAGCCCCCAGTTCCGTCTCCTCATCCATTTCCACCACATAGCCCGAATACAAGGCTAGCTAAAATGGAAAAGCACATGGAGAACATGGCCACGATGTTCACTCAGTAAATTTTTATTCAGTTACGGTACAGTACAAATAACCATTATGTATATAGGATGTCTGGGGATGTAAGTTAAGATGATGTGAAAGATCCTGTGGAAATGGAATGATATTTATATATATATATATATATATATATATATATATATATATCATTATCATGTTTTATTGAAAGAAATATTTTATCTATTGAGCTATTGATAATTAGCTAATGTATGAAAAGATGGATGACATTGATAAACTAAATCTAAATAAAGAAGGAAAAGATAAGTGATAAGATGGAGTGACGGGGATGTCACAGGCCGTTAGATCCTCAAAAAATGATAAATACACGACCGGCACTTTGGTTGCACTCTTATTAACAAAAAGAGTGCAACCAAGTAAAAATAACAAGAATGCGTGAGCCGCATACTCTATATGCTCCTCATCATCAGAGTCGGTCACACAAAAGAATGTATCTCGTAACCACTGCAATCTAACCTGTGGTCCTCAAAAGGTGACAGTCACTGCACATGCCCTCTTTGCGTCGACGCCAAGCAAACACACTAGCATCTTGTTTGCCTCATCAATGGAGACACTAGCAAATGATATAATCTGACCAACCATAGGAATGCCGAGTAATGTATACACATCATCTAAAGTGATGGTCATCTCTCCAAACAGCATGTGAAATGTGTTGGTCTCTGGCTGCCAACTCTTAGTAAATGCAAAAATGGTGGTCTTGTTGCACGTCAAATAGTTGCAGTCTAACAATGGAGCCAATCTTGATCGCTAGATGATCGACCGGATGCGAGATCGACTCGCACCTAAAAGCCATGTACCACTACCAACTTTCGGACCATGATTAATAACTTTAATCTCTCCTCGTTCCTATATTAAAACAAATAAATAATTAGTATATAATTAAGTATAATTTTCATAGTAATAAATACGTAATAACTTTCAAAATATACTTTTCTCTACCAAATAGCTACAGCAACATGAGATCCAAAGCTCCTCAAGAGGGATGCATCAACTGGACCACCAGTACTAACTCCCTTACCAAAAGTACTTGCCTGTTGCGTATCCTAGGCAACAGCTACTCATCAGCTACAGGCATCTACTACCTCGCTAGAAGTACAAGCATGCCGCGTCTCTTGGGCAGTGGCTGTCTTGTCAGATACAAGCACCTGCTGCGTCTACTAGGTAGCTACCTTAGCAGGTATGATCTCTGGCTGTATGGCCTAGTCACCTGCTATTATGGATGCAATGCGTCGCCTCATCTCAAATGCAAAGAGTTGCCTCCTTTTAGATGCTATCGGTCACCATTGCCACGTGGATGGACTCAAGGAGGGACGGCTATGATCATGCGATGACTCGACTCCTTGTGTACGTGTCATATGTAAAAACTAATTTTATTAAAAATTTAATAATAAAAACTAATTTTTATTATTTTTTAATAATAAAAATTAAAAAAAAGCCTCCTTGCCGTGAGGACCTTAAACCTTACGACAAAAATCTACCGTGAGGCTGATAAGTCTCACAGCTTCTCCCTGCTATGAGACTTAAAAGCCTTACAGCATGGAGAAGCCGTGAGGCTTTCGAGGCTCACAGCTTTTCCCTACCAAAAGGCTCGAAAATTCAACCAAAACCCCAATCTTGAACCCTAATCTCAAAAATTCTACACAAACAAAAAAAATTCACAAATAAAAATAATAATGTAGAGGATTTTACCTTACAAATTGATGAAGAAGCACAGAATTGTGGTTGATTATTGAAAAATTTGTGAAAATTGAAGAGAATGGAAAACAAGATAGAAAGAAAACGAGAAAGATAGGTTGTAAAAATTGAAGTGTGTAGGTTGTGTTTAGTAAATAGATCGTATTTAGTAAGTAGATCGTGTTTAGTGGAAGGTTGGTTGTATTTAATGTTTCCCATTTTCATTGTTTTCTTTTCGATGAAAATAATAGGAACATATGGATAAATTGCAAACCAAGTATTATTATTATAAAAACATAAAACCCAAAGTCTTCTCTTTTGCTCCATCTTAAATCTTACTCCTCAATATTCTTTCCTTCTCTATTTTCCTTTGATCTTCTTTTTTTTGGCGTTTCCTCGCCGTACTTCCATATCCCATTTTCCCTCCTTGACTTGGCGTCAGCCACCACCAATTTTTACCAAAAATTGTATCCTTTTTCCTTTTTTCCTCTTTCTTCACAGCTTTTTTTTATTTCTTTCTCCCCAGTTCTGCCGCGGCTTTCAGCTTTGCATTTTTGGGTAAAAGAACAAAAATGGAGTTTTGGTCGTTTTTACTAAAACGTCGGCGTTTTGGAGTGTTATACAGCCGAGTGAAGGAACAGCCCTAAAGCTTAAATAGTAGTTTATTATTATATTTAAAAATACTTTGTGTGCGTTTCAAGCCTGTCTTCAGAGTCGTCTCTTTTTAACAAAAAGAAGTTTCCTTTCAACCCCATTCTCAGCGGAAAATCAGATTCCAGGTAATCTACTGCGTTTCATCTTAATAATGCTTTTCTTTTCTTCTTGCGATTCTCTTTGGGGAACTATTGGCATTTCTCGCTTATTTCGATTATGTTGCTGTTTTTCAATGATTAAAATTCTTATGTGAAGAAAATTTTCTTTCTTAATGGATTGGAAAACGATTTTTATTCTACAATCTATTTATGGGTTTTTTTTGGGTTTAGTTTTAATACACAAATTTTTTACGTATAATAAACTGGATGAAGCTGGTTTTTTAGTTTGTTATGGTATTCAGGGTTTAAGTAGCAATTGCAGCATTTTATATTGGTCTCGGAAAACTCTAGAGAAATTAAAGAAATATGTTAACTCCTCTGTGCATGTTTTTATTGTTGTATCTACATTTTTTTTTATCAATATTTAGAGCTGAGGATGGGATTTCCTGTTTGCTTGGTGCCCTTTCTTTAATCCATAATAATGTAATTAAAACTTGATTCCAGTTTTCTCTTTGATATTGATAAATCAGGTTATCTAATGTTGTGTTTCTCTCTCACAACTGTTTATGGGCCACTCTGATTTCTTGAATTTGTTGTTCGCCATCGGCGTGTGGTGTATTGCATATATTACTGTTGCAATTTTTGCATCATTGCGAATCTTCAATTCCATCTGTTCATTCTGAGATAGTGAAGCAGTTTGACAAGTGGGAAAAGGTATCATGGGCTATGCACAACTAGTTATTGGTCCTGCAGGCAGTGGAAAGGTGAGTTAGTCTATCAACTATTATGTTCAGGGGTTTAAAATGCGGTCTATATTCCTTGCATTTTCTGGTTTCTTTTGTATAAGGGAAAAACAAAATGGACTATTGGTGTCTTCGTTCTGCTTAGCCAATGAGTTTTTATTTGCATCGCAATTTATACTAAAGTGACTGTTCATGTTTTTGGAATTAGTCAACCTACTGCTCTAGCCTGTACAAGCATTGTGAAACCCTTGGACGATCAATACATATTGTGAACCTAGATCCTGCTGCAGAAAATTTTGACTATCCAGTAGCCATGGGTAATCAACCCTCTGCTTGAATGTTTTGAATTGATTTTATCTTTTTCTCTGGTTTTGTTGCAATTGAGTTTTGTTTGTTTGCAGATATAAGAGAGCTCATTAGTTTGGACGATGTTATGGAGGAGCTTGGATTGGGTCCAAATGGTGGCCTTATGTACTGCATGGAGTATCCTTTCCTTTATTCATGTTTTGCTGTATTAATTTTTCCATATTTTACCATTATTTTGATTGTTGTAACTGGAAAAGCCTTTGTTGTTATTATTATGGTTATCTGAATGTTGTTTCATCATTGTATCTATTTGGATTATTGCTTGTGCTAAAGTGTTTAAATGCTCTGCATTTTTGTGGAGTTTTTTCTGACTTTTATTCCACTTGCCTATGTTCTCAGCTTTGTATTTTATCATAGGAAGAGTTGCATGGTTATTTCTTTCTTAGTTAGATTTTGGGAGCAAAAATGTAAACCTTAATCTCCAACTAGACATCTGGAGGAAAATCTGGATGATTGGCTGACTGAAGAATTGGACAATTACTTGGATGATGACTATCTGGTGTTTGATTGCCCAGGTATGTGTTCTTGTTTGATTGTCTATATTAGTACTCTCTGTAAATAAAAGCTGGAATGTTGTTATTAAGTTTATTGCCTTTTACCTTGGCAGGGCATACATTTTGGGTATCATGTTATTGAATTAGGCTGTGTGCTGTGATGTATTATCTATTGAACTGTACTACAAATGGGGATAAATTTGCTAACTTTAGTTTATTTTGTAGGCCAAATAGAACTCTTTTCACATGTACCAGTGCTCCGTAACTTTGTGGGGCACTTGAAGCGCAAGAATTTTAATGTGTGTGCTGTTTACTTGCTTGATTCCCAGGTTTGTCTAAGCTCTGCATCCTCCAACATGCCTGTCTCCCATTCAAATTTAGTTGGCATGTTTTTATCATTGATTATGCACATCTAAAATCTCTAAATTTTTATTTGTGTCAGTTTATCACGGATGTCACTAAGTACATAAGTGGATGCATGGCATCACTTTCTGCAATGGTCCAGCTTGAATTACCACATGTTAATATCCTCTCCAAAATGGATCTTGTAACAAACAAGAGGGATGTCAAAAAGTGAGCATTTGTATCTTTCATTCACTCTTCTCCAACCTGCATTCAGTTTATTTCCTTTCACTTCTTTTTCTTTCTCTTTAACCAATGTCTTTGTTGTTCATAGCTACTTGGATCCGGAGCCTCAGCATCTGCTGTCAGAGTTGAATGAACAGATGGCTCCTCGGTTTAAAAAGCTAAATAAATCTTTGATTGAGCTGGTGAGATACTGGGCCATTCAGGATCCAATATCTACTGTCTGTTGGTTATTTGGAGTTTTTTTTTACCTGGGGCATGAAGGTTTTTTTATTTCATATTGGCCAAATAATTCAGAAGAAACGGGGGTCTGAAATTTTTTTTTGGCTACTGCAACAGTGTCTTATAGTCTCTCGGAATGCTTTGAAGATTCTCTGTTCAATTATTCTATGATCAAACATAGTTTTCTTTGTAGCAAGGTTTCATTATTTCAGTTAAGGAGTATCTTCTCTGTTTGGTTGTTTGATCTTTTCCTTGACATGGAATCTATATGAATTTGCAGTCTTTGCATGGTATTCTTTACATTTACACAGGACTCTTATGAAGTTTTAAAATTACTTGGATTTGTTATATCATGTATTACTTGTCACAATATTGTTCTTTGCATGTTAGGTGGATGAATATAGCATGGTGAGCTTTATTCCCCTTGACTTGAGGAAGGAAAGCAGGTACATTCTCCCTCTGTTTGTGTATGTCTGTGGTGCTGGTTGTGTGGATTGCATTCCCGTACAGGAGATTGGATCTGATTGCTCTCACTTAGGTGCAACACGATAATCTCCGGCTATCCTGATTTGAATCAAACAATACAATGGAATTGCAAATAGGCTAATTTCGTTCTTAATCATTTAAGTTTTAGATAAAAAGGCTAAGATGGTGGCTTTGCTTTTGAGAACTGTATTTTTTTTATATGTTTGATGTCTTAGAATCCATAATGATTTGTAAAGAATACTAAATTTTTCTGAGTGTTTATACTTGAGGAACCACTTGTGACTTTCTCTTTTGGGGATTAGATTATGCTTGAGTTGAGTGTTTATTCCGTTTTACAATTTATTTTCTTACTTGTTTTATCATTGATAACGGTGGCCTGTTCTATTTTAACAGCATACGGTATGTACTGGCTCAAATTGATAACTGCATTCAGTATGGTGAAGATGCTGATGTGAAGATTAGAGATTTTGATCCAGAAGATGATGAGTAGGCCCGTAACTGAGCAAGGTGTAGCAAACTGAGCTGAGAACCTTTTTGTCTTGTGTAGTCCTGAATGTACATTTGGATTAAAAAATTGGCATTTGGATGATTAAATATTTAAGTAATTATAATGGTGGTTTGATTTTGTGGCATCACTTTTCGTCAAATTTATTCAGCTTATTTCTTGATGACTAATGTTCCAACAGATGCAGGTGTACATTACTGGTAACACTGGTTCCTACTAATTTTTTACTGAAAATGGATTCCTATTATTTTTCGCATATTTTGCTGACTTGCGGCTTTGGACAATCTTTTTACAGCCAGGTTATTAAAGAGACTAATTGCCTGGAATTATTATAACGGTTTGTATATGATGCACTGACAGTGTATAGTTTTTATTCATTATCAGTGCATCAGAGGTTGACACTTAATCAAATTGGTAAATTAAAAAATATGTGAAGTTTTTAAAAGTAAATATAAATATTTTTTTTTAAAATTTGCTCATAAAGATTTATTAATAAGGTGTCAATTTTTGGTGTATTGATAGTATATAAAAATTATACACTGTTAGTGCATCATATATAAATCTTTATTATAAAGGTAGGGTTAGAATATTCAAAATTTTAATCAACATATTTAAAAGTTAAAATTTTAATTTTCTTGTTTAGTAAAAAAATTAGAAGACTTTCAAAATTTAAGAAAAAATCTAGGAGGGAATTTGAAAGATTTAAATTTTTTCTTAAAAATTTACTTTATACATTATTAATGTATCATATATAAATTTTATTATAAAGGTAGGATCAGGGTATTCAAAATTTTAATCAATGTATTTAAAAGTTAAAAATTTAATTTTCTTGTTTAGTAAAAAAATTAGAAGACTTTCAAAATTTAAGAAAAAATCTAGGAGGGAATTTGAAAGATTTAAATTTTTTCTTAAAAATTTACTTTATACATTATTAATGTATCATATATAAATTTTATTATAAAGGTAGGATCAGGATATTCAAAATTTTAATCAATGTATTTAAAAGTTAAAATTTTAATTTTCTTGTTTAGTAAAAAATTTAGAAGACTTCCAAAATTTAAGAAAAAAATTTAGGAGGGAATGTGAAAGATTTAAATTTTTTCTGGAAAATTCACTTTAAGGTGATTTTTTAAAATTTTTAGATGTTTTCTTATTTTTATGCATCTTATTATTAATATAGAACTAAAAAAAAAAGAAGAAAGAATTTTTAACTAAATATAGTATACATTTTTATTTTTTATATTAATAATATTTATACATTTTTACAATTCTAATAATATTCATATTATGCATTATTTGATTTTTTTAATCAAATTCTAGTATTAAAAATCTTTTCTAAAAAAAATTTCTTCCAAACAAAACAATTACAAATACTTATATTTTAAAATAAAATATTTAATACACTAAAATTTTTTTACTTCATAATCAAAATTAGAATGATACACATCTTATCTTATTTATTTTTTACTTTTTTAATACCTCTATAATATATATCATCATTTTAACTTCATTTGTAAAATAAAAAAATTTTAATTACATTTTGAAGTGCATTCACCTTTAAATGTTTCAAAAAACCACTTGCAGTCAGTCCTCAAGAGAGTAACCGCGAAAACTTTAATTACAGAACTCATCCCCATTTCAACATGCGTTTTAGATTGAAAAGACGCAATCTACCATAGTTTATAGTCTTTGGAAAAAGGTAACTAATCTAACCAACCAACATTTTAAATTGTCGACAACTATTAAAAGATAATGTGAGTGAATATCTTGACTCAGTAAATAGTGCTTTATATAGAATAATGAAAGCAGAAAATAAATGGGAAGACAAATCCCACATAACCAGGCAAAAAAGCTAGTTTCTCATCCCTAATAAACAAGCAAAGATTCTGGTTTTAACATAAATTCTAGCAGCAAAACAAGAGATAAGGGGCAAAATATGCCCAAAATTTGAAGGCTCGTCCTAAGCATCATCATCAACTCCAGCAGCTTAATCATCATCCTCGTCATAATCATCATCAGCTCCAGCAGCAGAATTGAGAGCTTTCAACCTATCAATCAACTTGGCCTTCCTTTCCTCATAAGACAGCTTCTTCAAGTTGTACCTATAGTGCGGAACCACACATTATATCAGACTAGAAGTTCATAAAAACCAAAGTTTATGTTAACATGCAGGGAATAATAGCCTGAGGTCATAGATAGGAACTTCGCGTGAAATAATACATTGATTCATCTAACCTATCCTAGTATTAGAGAAAAAGCTCTGATGATAATGATGAAGATGATGATGATGATGCAGGAAATAATAGCAAATTTTGTTTCAAGCTTAACTAGTTTGGCCGTGCCTGGTTTAATTGGATGTCTGAACTATGTTTACAAATAAATAATTTCAAGAGAAAGAGAATAAGCTGATACCTCTTGTGCTCCTTGGGAGGTTCCTTCTCAGATTTCTTTGCTTCTGGATCTGCTCGAATAGCAGCATGAACCTTCTTGTACAATCCCTCAATGCTGTCAGGCTCAATGCTTCTCTTTATGTACTCACTGAAGTGAGATTGGTACTTCTCTGGTTCATCTTCCATCAAAGTCTGTCAACTTGACAATGTGAGACACTTACAGACAGATAACAAATGAGACTTTGTCCAAATTAAAACCTAGTAACAGACTTCAGCATCGTTCTCATACCCCCTCCCTCTAACAGAGAGAGAGAGAGAGAGCTTCAACACCATTATTACTCTCCTTTTAACTACCGCTTTGCAAACACCAAATCTTACCCTCATGTATGAAGCAACATGGCCACCATAAATGTATTTGCAGTGAACTTCAGGATCAAGTTGCTTACTGTCCTTGTTAAATCCAGCAAACCTCTTTTCACTATGAGGAATATCAATTCCACCATCCAAAGCTCCCTAAAAAGGAATGGAAAGAATACACATGTTAAGGCTGATGGGAAAATAGAAGCTAAAAGATATTTTAGAATGGTTTTCTACAGCTAAACTGTGCAGCCAAGCATAGCACAGCTGTACAAAAAAAAAAAAAACTAAAATAATTCTTGTGGCACAAATATACAGAAAGTCATTTCACCATACCTTGAGAACACCAAAAACACGGTTACCAGTGGTTGTTTTTACAAGACCAACATCAAGGAGAGCACGGAAAGGCCTCCTGCTTTCTGCTGGTTCAACAGTGAAGTCCTCCCCAGTTGCCTGCAAGCAAATGACATACATTTTTTCCACGTGCTTATCATCCATTTACAGTAAAAGATGTCAACCAAACATATTTCTTCAAACCTTAAAAAGCATGATACATACCTCAACATTTCCCTCATAGTCAGCATCCATTTCAAGCTGCTTCAGAACTCGGCGAGCCAAAAGGAGTCCAACACAATAAGCTGCGTTCAGAGCATCATTAAATAAGATATCATACCGAAGGAGGGGAAAAAGATCATTTTAACATTAACAAAAGTAAATCACCACCTGCAGCATAATTTGTAAGGCCAACTTCAAGTCCATAGCAAGGAAGCTCATGTGCATAAGCTGCTGCAAGAACTACATCACCAGAAATACTAGCATATACAATTTGAGCAATAACATCCTTGTTGGTCTAATAAATGTGTTAAGGGATATTAACTAGCCCAATATGATGGTACTAATACCCAATGGAAGAGTAAAGAATATAATACTGCATCATGGATGAAAGACAAATCAAGGTATTTAAGCCCATTTAATTGCCTGCATAAAATTTTATAACATGTCTTAACTGAGTACCCTCAACAAACCAACAAACCAATCAAACAAATCATTAACTAGACATGACATAAACAATTGCTTCACAGCATAAACCAAATGACATGAGGAAAACAAAAGTAAGTCAGAAACTAGGATACAAATCGTGCAACCAATCGATATTTTGGGGTGTTGTACTTGTTCTTGTCCTGATTGATAAGACGGTTTCGGGCCCTATAGTCTGTCTTGCCCTCTACAAGATTTAAACAAGTATTAAAACCTCAATCAAGCAAGTGACAAAATTGCTTAGCACATTTAGGATATATGGATCATTATCGTACCTCGCCTTCTCTTAAACTTAACTTGAAATCTCTTGAAGTAAGCCTTAGACTTTTGAGCTTTAACATAAGCCTGTACCATAAAACTAACCAACTCAGAAAACCCAGGTAGCGTCTATGCTAAACATCTCAAATGCAAACAAGCCTAAAAATTGTCAACTACTCCGCTTCAATGCTTTACATTCAAAAGCATTTTATCAACACCTATTACCATAAAAAATTTTAGCCTTAAATTATATAATATTGATCAGTGGTACGATAGACAATGTTCCCTTCTATAAACACATTTTTCATTTCTACTCCAGAAGCAAAAAGGAAGCAGCAACTAACAACCCAACATTGCCTACATTTATTCAATAAAAAGAACTGAAAACTTTAATTTCTTGCTGATGATTTCGATTCTCATATCAGGTTACTATTTCTTATCAATTCAGCAAAAAAGGTAAATGAATTAAAAAAGAGAGAAAATCCAAATTAAACTTGAAATTAGTTAAACTAAATATAGTCTTCGAGTTTCAGATAAAAAATCAGACACTGCTTAAAATATACCGAAAGATATTATAGCAAACAAAAAAAGGGAAGAGTTCAACTCATTAGATTATTCTTTTCTCGAACAAATCGTAACAATGTAAAAAGATGAATCCAAAGTTTAGTTCTTTCATGTTTTCATAAGTTTTAAGTAATCTAAAACGAAGAACAAAACAGAGATCTGACATTAAGAACTGAAGCTAAACATTATACACAACGAGATTTAGAATCGAAATAAGCGAAGATAAATAATCATACAAATAAGATTAAAATATAAAAAGAATTGAAGAAGGAAAAGCGATTGAGAAGAGAGTGAGCGTTACCATGACTTAGAGCTCAGGGGCTTGCAGCCAAGCTTGGAGGCCGTCTGGAGAAAAAGAGCTATAATACTAAAACCCTAGCGAGTGATTTATAGGAGTAAATCGACGGTCAAGATTGATTTTTATTATATGCCTGGGATTACTTAATGGGTAACAGATTTACCGTCCGCTGTAGGTTATTTTGGTGCACCCCATCTTAATTTTTGACACGTGTAAAATGGTGGTTTACAATTTTTTTATTTCAGAGCAAATATTCTGGGCATTATTAGCATTGTATTTTTATTTTATTTACTAATAAAATGCAACATGTTTAATGCATATTATGAAGAATGTATTACAAATAAAATATTTTTTCCTCAATAGGTAGATGCTTTAATTTTTTATTTAAAAAAAGTTTCAAATTTACTTGGTTTAATCTGAATTTTAAATCTTCCAATTTTAATCATTGAAAGGACATTTTATAAATATTAGAACTTGGCCTCAGCAAGTCCGGTCGACTGTTATTCATAATTTTTTTTAATTTTAATATATAAAAATAATTCACACGTGAAATAGTATAAAAATATTAAATAAAAATAGATTTAACATTTAATTTTTTATTACAATTATACTTTTATTGTTGACTTTTCGTGATATATTGCTAGTGTTATATTTTTTTACTAATTATTTGATTTATTTATTGTATAATCTTTTTAATATTATAAAAAATGCATTGTAATTCAAATCCTGCATATTTTCGAGTTTGATTGCGAAAACATCGTGGATTTAAGAAGCAATTAGTTAAAGCATGTTCTTCAAAATTCCTAAAACTATAGGTCAAGGTCTGCTCATTTTATCAAATTATATTTTAATACTTAGTTTCAAACAACTTACTCATATTTGCTTTTATCGCAGGCAAAGCACCACTTGCAGCCAGGTGCATTTGAGACAGTGGATGACAGCTTAAAGGGAACCTTTGCTAACATACAAGACAAGAATAAAAGAATGTTAAGGATACTTGGGTTAAAGCTAACAAATACAATAGTAAAAGAATGTTTACATTATGTCAGGCTGTTGTTAACTAACCTCTGGGACATTGGAAGAATGTTAAGGACATTGTGGAGTCCTTTTCGTATTAAGCTTTTCTATTATTATACTAAAATTAGGAATTATAATAAACCTGAATTATACTGGTTTGCTTATGCTAGTCATTTTGTTTTGGAGAGAGAGGCTGTGGATGATTAAGTTGTTGTCTAGAACATATGCATATTTTTTACGTTATTGAAAGCTGTTGCGATTGTATCTTTGGGTTGCAGCTCAATTAGCAATACAGGTTGAATTTATGAGAAAAGCTTTCGGATTCGACTTCCATTAAATATACCTTTAAGGAGGGGTGAAAAACCTTAATTGTGATTAAACTTTAAATAGAATTAATCTCAGACCGTTAAAACGGATGAAAATACTTGTAATTTACAAAAAAAAAAAAAAAAACTGTTGCGATTGCCAATGACAGACTAGTGCGGATTGTGGGGGTGACCCTTTGGAATGTCACTCTTGCACCAAGGATAAAAGCCTTTCTGTGGGACATTTGAGGGCAGACGGTGACAACTTGTGATGGAGTAAATTGAACTTCTGCAACATGTTCTCCGTTGACAGCATGATAGTTTAGGATTATGAGATTACCCTTTTTAGCTTTACAGGTTGCAAAAACCAAATATATATGGCTCTTCAATTTTATTAAAAAACACAAGGGTAACCAAAAACAGTAAACATTTATTCATTTTGACAAAAAAATCACTGACTTTTATCTTTCAACTCCGGTTTGGTGGGGATTCTCATCTCGTATCCAAATCGTCAAGAAGCCTATAAGTACATTTAATGGCTATTATTAGTCTCACCTTGTTTAAACTTTGAGAGTACTTGATACATTCAAATCATGTAGAAAAAAAATCAGATGGCACCACCTAACATTTTTCAGATGGCACCACCTAAGCTTCATCAACTAGTCCAAGTATTTGTCTCATCAGTGCTCCGACAGGCCTTTGCTCAATTTAAAGGGAACTGTAGGATGGAAATTCAGGTACCAAACTAGCCGCTTGCATTTTCTCCCCATACATTGTCCCATGCACCACTTGCAACAGCCTTGGGCCCATCAATATAGGTTTGATTCCCACGAGTGTTATGGGGTCCTGGGAGTCCATCAGGTCCCGGATGATTGATCTTTCGGGGTTTTGTTTTGATTCCCAGCAGTCTTAACACAAATCTGGCTAATTCTCCATACAATAATCCTGTGCGATCGAAAACCTGCAAATAATGATGACATGTCTCAACACGTTAAGAATTCCACTCACCAAAAGACATTATTCCTTGATTACACTATTACTTTACGGAAAGAAATGACAATTTAATCTTTCCATATCAAATTTGGACAAAGGGGAAGATAAAAACATAGTAAGCAGCACCTGAAGAAGAGCAGACATAAAAAAGTGGAATGCTTGTGTATTCTGGTCTATCAGAAAAGATACCCGGCCAAAGAAGTTAACAACACCTTGCATCTGGAAGCAACAAAGGAAGCAATTATCACTATGACAAAATGAAAGCAGCTTGAAGTAAGTAAAATTTAGACAATGGGATAGTCATAAAACTGCGTCATGCAACTAGCTCACAAATCTGAAAGGATAAATTGTCATCTTTTTTAGTACAGCACTTCCTTCTTACCCAAATAAGATGTAATCAACTTGCAGTAACCTAGTTCTTATCAAATATCTAAATGGTTTATGAGAAAAAATTTAGGGTTAAATAACAGCTCATCAAGTGTTTCTAACAATCTACTGTTAAAAGAACTCCAAAGCAACCCCCAATAAACTAACCCCAAGCTCCCCCACTCCTCCCCCCCCCCCCCCCCCCCCCCCCACCCCCCCCCCCCAAAAAAAAAAAAAGAAAAAAGAATCCCAACCAAGACCTTCTCCTCCGCATAGCATGTTTAATACTTTCAAAATTAGGCAATAAAATTATGAAATACATGTGTGAAGACCATAATTTGAGCTCAAGAACTAAAACAAAGGACAAAAAGGAAGATTCAAATTTCCTTCTTGTAAACTATAACATTCAGTCAGGACAAAACCTATCTCTAGCACCTGTAAGCTATTAACATTATCTGGTCTTCATAACCACATTCATAGCTAAGGTGGTGGGCTACCATTACAGCTAAGGATTGGACATTTTAAGTAACAGATGAAATTTTTTTTCATGTAATCAGATAAAAGTAATTTGTTTTTAAGATGAGAAAGGAATTACCACGCGAAGGAAGGAAATCCAAAAGCCTGGTGGAGATGGTGGAGCACCATGTGGATTATTTGGATCTTGCTCACCATATGGACCCGTGCCCATCCCATAACCACCCATTGGACCCCCAAAGCCACCAAGACCACTACCATACATTCCACCACCGTACATTCCAGAGTTCCCATAGAGACCACCATAACCTCCTCTATACAGGCTGTTGCCATACAATCCACCACCATATGACCCTAATCCACCATATGATGAACCAATCATTCCCGAACCATACCCTGAGTTGTAGTTTAAACCAGAACCATAGCCTGCATCAAACACCAAACTTAGACAAGCTCCACAATAAGCAACCGTTTGAATGATAATAGATGAATTAAACCTCTACCTCCATAAGTGCTCCCGTAATTCTGTTGCTCCCAAGGCCTGCTAGGTAAAGGCCTATTAACAGCATTTCTATTCACAGCTGTAGTTCTATCAGCAGTGGAAACAATTTCACCCGGTCTTGCTGTTCCGGATGCCTCAACCACATCGCTGGTGCTGCCAGGCGATGGCGGTTTAAAGGGTCCAGAACCAGATGAGTCCCCACCTTGCTCCCATGGTTTACGAGGAGAACCACCTGTAGCTGCAGTTACAGAATATCAATTACAATCAAATTACATAAAAAAAAAAAATCAATTTCAGCAATTCAAAAGTTTTAACACCTAATCCCAGTTAATTATCCTTTAATATTCAATCGTAAACAATCCACAAAAGCCCAAATTTTGGAACGTAAACTTGATGATTCTTAATTTCCTTAATAAAATCACGACCAAGCAGAATCAACTAAACAAAAATTGCACCAAGAATGAAAAACCCCACAATTCTATATCGAATGGCCGGTCAAAACATGATGATAAACCATAACAAATTAATATATTATATGAAAAGGAAAATTAGTCGAAGAAAGAAAAGAAAAAAAGACCTGGTTGCTGGGAATTGGAGTCCATGGCTTCTGGGTTGGATCAATTATTTTGAGGACCGCGTTATTTCAGAGGCTTCGCCTCGGACAAAGAAATGTATAAAGTGAAGACAGAGTCATCAATGTTGACCACTATCGCGTTCGAGTTTTGTTTACTCGTATTTCTTGGGCTTAGGCCACCATCTTTTTTTCCTTCTTTTTAATTATCACGTTTGGCGTTCTAATAATTATTTTAATAGTCAAGGGTATTTTTAAGTTTTTATACTTTATCTTTTTTTCTTTTTTAAATTTATTTATTTTATTTTTTAATAGATTATATATGATATACTGATAGTATATAATTTTTATACACTATTAGGGGTGTTCATTGTTCGGTTTTAACCGAATTAACCGACCGATTGAATTGATTTCGGTTAAATGGTCGGCCACTGAAATAATTTCGGTCGGTTAACGAAAGTGATTTTTTAAAAGTTCGGTTATCGGTTAATTCGGTTCGAAAGACGAAATTAACCGATTAACCAAATAATTAGCCGAAATTATACACCTCCCTAAAATGTTACGTTTCAATCCCTTATACCCTAACAGTTAGATTAACCGAATTGTTATAGTGTTGGACTGTTTTGGCTTGGAAGGAAGAGGGTTTTATACAATTTCGGGTAATCGGTTAATTAACCGAACTTTATTTCAGTTTGGTTAATATGAAATTACATACTTTCGTTCGGTTAACGAAAATGAAAATACAAATTTCGATTAATGTCAAAAATACAAATTTCGGTTCGAAATTAACCGAACCGACCGATTGACCATCCCTATACACTATTAGTTAAGTATAAGATAACACCTCATTAATTTGCAAAGTCTAAAAGTATATAAGCCTTTAAACATAAATTTAAAAATTTTATTAAAATTTATTTTTAAGAACCTGCATATGATGTGTCATTTTACGGTTGATTGATAGTATATAAAAGTTATACACTGTCAGTACATCATATATAAATTTTTTTTTAATTGAGCACTAGCCATTTGCTGGTAATGACCAATAATAATAATAATAATAATAATAATAATAATAATAATAATATGCTAATTAACCAAAAATAATAATAAATTATGCCAATCGTTATAATTTAAATTTTGCAATGGACTACGAAAGCATTTTTTTATTTGATTTTTTTTCTTTTCTGCAAGTTTGAAATTATAAACAAGGTTATAGCAACTTGAATTTGATTTAGATTAGATTGATTTTATTATCTAAAAGTGTGATAGAAAATTTGAGATTTGAAATTTATTGTAAAAAATTGTTTTAGAAATTTTAGTGTTTGATATTTATTATAAAAATTTATTATGATGTTTGTTATTTGTTAAATGTTACAGTGAGTTAATTTTAAAAAAAGTAATAATTAACCAATGAAATGCTGCGTTGTATAATAATAAAAAATGTTTAAATAATCTGTTTTGTAGTTCGAAATACTTTTTTTTGTTATTTTACTTTTATGATTTATACATGATGCATTGACATTATACAATCTTTATATACTATCAAAATACTAAATGTTAACACCTCATTAATAAGTTCTTATAAACAAATTAAAAGAGTTTATATGATACATTACTGTGTATAGTCTTTGTATACTGTCAATGACTAGAAGTCAACACCTCATAAATAACCAAACTAAAAAAATGCCAAATAAATTTTTTTTAATTTACTTATAAAGGCTTATTGATGAAGTATCAACATCAGATGCATTGACAGTATATAGAGACTATATACTATCAGTGTATCATATATAACTTCAATTAAAAAAGTTTATTTTTATTTATTTTTAAGGGATTGACAATTTTTTAGTTTGCTTATTGATGAAGTGTCAACATTTGATGTATTAACAATATATAAAAACTATATATTGTCCGTGTACTATATATAAACTCTTACTTTAATGCCAAAACTAGCTATTTTTTAATCAAGAAAAATTCATATTATTACTTCAAATAATCAGATTACGAGCTAATTTGGATAGAGAGTGAGATTAATTCCTATGCGGCTGATAAAAAGACTATTAAGATTACATGATTTCTAATAAAAAATAAAAAAAAAGGAGAAAATAATAAAATTACCTCCTGCAACTATGTCTGTAGTGCTTGGAAGCCACCGGTGGCTTCCAAACTAAGCCTATGCCAAACATGTTTACTGGAATAGTTTAGAAAGCTACTCACGATTATCAGTATTCAAACTTTACGAAATTGGAAGTGCAAGGAGTTGATATTGATGAGTCAAAACTTACAGAAGATGATGATGGAGACCTATTGACTCAACCATTGCATAAGTGAGTCAGCTTTATACCACTCATTTTTTATTTACTAATATAATATAACAGAAGAAAATAAAAATAATATCTTCCAGATTTGTTTGATAAATTATATTTAAAAACGATATAGTATTTTATTAGTATCTTTTACATGAATAAATGTATGATTTAATATGTTGTCAATAAAATTTTTAAATTTAACAAACAAAATTAAAATAATTATATATATTTTAAATCATGTTAAAAAAATAAATAAAATAAGATACGTACTATTATCTTAATCTTATGAAATTTAAAAACTCCATTAACAATGTATTGAATAATAATTCATAAAGATATAAAGATCAACAATAACAATGACATTTGTAATAACCACCCTTGTTTGCTGAAACCTCCTTTCCTCAACCTCTTAATATAAAATTGTGCCAATATTTGCCATCATTTTCAGGATTAACATTGTTTTTTTTGGGGGGCAAATGATGGCTGTTATTTACTGATTTTTTGTCCGTTAATTTGTAATTATCTAAGAGTGGAGCTATTCGCCTAAAATCGATTGCTTACTCGATGTTTTAAAAGGAATATTGTACAAAAATATTAAGGTTGTAAAATGGGTTTAGTTACAAATATAAGTCCCGCTAAAAAAATAAGCTGAGCCTTGACTTCAATATTCAAAGCCTGAGATCAACCCAATTCAACTTGCATTATATAAGAATTATGTTTTATTTTATATTTATATATTGTCGGATTTGGGTCAAGCTTCTTTGATGGTAGATGAAGATGAACTTGTTTTTTCTTGATTGCTTCAAACCCCTTACTTTTTGAATTCATTGAACTATGATGAAACACGAACAATGCAAAAATGACTTCAAGGCATGTTGCTCATGCCACTTTTCTTAAGCTTATTTTATCCTTACCAATTACAGTATGCCCTAAGATATAATGAAGCCACTATTTGAAATCATATTACACTTATGAAATTAAACACCACTAAACACTATTGACAAGTACAAAAAAATATTGTCTTAGCCATTATTTTATACAGTAAATAATATCTAAAAGACTTATTTCTACTTTGAGAATGAAAGAGAAGAGAGAATGTCTGAACTTCTCCTATAGTTCAAGTGTATCAAGTATGTCTCAAAATGAATATTGACATATCTATTTATAGAGATTCGATCTTCAAGAGTTATGTCCTCACAACCAAATGTTGTGATTTTTCAATTGTGTTGTTCGATCCAACAAACAAGAGGAATGCTAGGGGCAGTAATTTTTACAAACACATTTAAACACTTCTCATTTTATTAGACCACTTCACTTCTTAGTTATACGTGAAGTTGTGTTACTCATGTAAGAAGTTGAAACGCTAACGTATGTGGATACTAAAAAATATTTTTTAAACAACTTGTAATAGTAGGTAATCGATCTTCACGTAAAATTAAGAAATGACGTGCCTCAATAAGATGAAAAGTATTGAAATGTAACTCTAAAAGTGACTGCCACTGGCATTTTCCACAAACATAATTATTTAATATAATTATTACTTTTAGAATCCAATGGTTATATTTTTTAATAATTTACAAATGAAAGAACACATTTTCAAGGAATAAGTAACTCTTTGAAAAAACTATGCATTGAATAATTGTATCTATTCTATTAATTAAACATAATTTTTAATCAATTATTATTTCACTATTTGAAAATTTCCAACGTATATTATGTAATTTATATCATATAACAATAAAAAAATATATAATATTATAGTATAAACAATAGTAATCATGTAAAATTATCCATGTTATAAAAACATATTATTTTTTTAGTTTTTTCAGCTTTTTTTTCTTCTTATTTATTTAATTATTATGTATATTTTTGTATTTTTCTTTTTTAAATTGAGCACCTGCAACTTGCTAGCCATGAGCTAATGATGGTGATGACGATGAAGATGATCTAGTTTTTTTATCGGATTTTGTTTGCTAATCCAAGCCCATCTAATTGGTTAATATTTTTAATAAATTTTAAAATATACTAATTAATATTTTGAATGCAATTAAATTTTTATTAATTAATCAATAATTTAAAAACAATAATGTTAAGATATCTATGAGTGTAGACTATGGCTAATAATAAACAAAGGCAGGGCCATGGGGTGTAGCGGGTGATTCCTTATTATTATTATTATTATTATTATTACTAAAAATCTTGGTAATATAGATTTTTGCTTCATTTTAGATATAGTTTTTGATTTATATAGAATTTACAAAAAAATAAAAAATTCTAGTTGAATTCAAATTTCATTCATTATAACTTTCTATAAAATTAACCTTGACTTGAAAAAATGAAAAAGAAGAAGAAGAAGAATTGTTATGGTTAAGATTAACAAAGAAAAGTGAGGATTTCAAAAAAAAAGTGAAGATGATTTTTTTTAAAGACAATTAAGAGGATGTAAAGAAGACAACACTTACCCCTTCAAAAATAAAAATGGTAAATTGGGATTTGGACCCTTTAATCGCATTTAACCTTATATTTTATCTTTACTATTTATCATAATTTTTTGTTTAAAATTTTATTGGTACAATTTAAAGATGATATTTACAAATTTATATAGGGTAAGATTTAAATTTATTATCATACTTAAATTGATGGGTAAATTTAATGGTCTTTGAATGAATGCAAATATTGCCGACCTTATAATTTGATTTACATATTATTTAAAGTTAATGGTAAACATTTTGTAAGAAATTAAAAAATATATTTGACATAACATTTTAACTTTATGATAAATTTTTAGTCAAATTATAAAGTACAATGGTAAAGATAAAAGATCTTTCAAAAAAATGGTAAAGATAAAAGAAATACTTTATTTTTTTAATAATTTTCGAACCAAAATAAAAAATATAGTGGTTCCATCATTCACAAAAAAAAAATTCTTGATTTCATTTTGGTAACATTTAATCTCGATATTTTAAGGCAATGAAAAGAGAAATTTCAAACTAATAATCGTTTTATCTATTAGTAAGATATTGAAGTTCTAAAAATTCAAAATTTGCCAATTTTAAAAACAAAACAAAAAAAAATCAAAGCTTCAATGATAATCATCTTCTTAAACCAACAATTCTTTTAAAATGAAAAATAGGGTAACTAAAAATAAATAAGAACGAAGAAAAGTTGTTCCGATATAATTTTATTCCATTTAATTGAGACTACATCGGAACATTTTTTTCTCTCTTTATTTTGTGTTTATTATTTCTCCACTTAATAACAGCTAAGATCAACAAGCACAGTGACACTCGTGGTGACCATTGCTAACTTGCTTACAAACACCTCCCTTCTCACAATCTGCGATGCAAAACGTCCAGCATTTGCCATTCTTCTCAGGATCATCGTCTACTCCCGGCCTACATTGCCCAAGGCTGGGATGATTTTTGCAGCATTTTCCTTGACCGACCACTTGCATAACATCTGTAAATTAAAATTCAGCATATAGTATTATTAGTTTACCATCATGTTTCTGAAAAGGAAAAGAAATTCCAATCAAAATATATCTTATATATGCACTCGAAAAAACAGTAAGCTAAAACATTAAAAAAATATGAAAAATTGTTTCGAGAAAAGTGTGACATACCTACGGATAGGATGAGGACAGCGAGGAAGACAAAGCATAAAACTTTAGTTTGAGCCATTTTTTCTCCTACGATACCCGAATTTTACCTCAAGTAAAAGTCATTAGAATGTCCAATTTATAGGGGTTTGATTTGATATGTTTCCTTTTACAAAATATTTTACTATTATTATCCCAATTAATGAGCAAAATTGCATGTATCTCCGTTTTAGGAAGAAGCTAGGAATATTATGCCTTTAATTAGGACAGGTCAAATTTCCATTTAAAATGCATTAGAATATTTAGTTTATTGCTCGGTGATCAGGTGCATATGGAAAGAATCATGTATTTGAATACAAAGGATTTGTATTTCTTTTTCCTAATTTAAATAAAAATCTTACTGTGTATGCATTTGGTCTTTTATGTTAAATTTATTTAATTATGAGTTGATTTATAGGTTATTGTTTATTTAATTTATATTAGAGATTTCTTATATGAATATACTTTGACTAAAAATTATCTATTTTAAGGTCTATCATTTGTAAAATTTTCGTTGAGGGATGCAATAAGAGAATGCTTTATGTTTATACTAGTTTATGACTAGAGGTATTCATAAGCCAAGCTGGGTCTATGCAAGATGTTGCATGTTTTGGCGTAAATCTAGCTTGGCTCGATAGATCAGCCTCATTTTAAGCCCAAATCACTTTTACATATTTGTTATGCATACTTGAGCTCAGCAGCACCCGATTCGACATGTATAATATATATATATATATATATTATAATTATAATTATAATTATATATATTATAAATTTATATACATTATATAATTATAAATATAATAACGGTCATAAAAATATAAAATATATAGAATAATATTTTAATTATATTTTTGGTCTGGTCGGGTCGAGCGGGCTTTAAAGGATAAAGCCTGAGCTTAATCCAATTTTTGAAATTTTTGAAACGGTCTAAAATTTTGCATTTGATAGTTTTACCCAACCCTTCTCTAAAATTGGGCGGGATTTTGGGTTTTACTTTTACTTTTATTTATATATATATATATATATATTTGCTTTTGATGTGTTATGTAAAACTTATGTCACACACATTTAAAATGACTTTACATAGATTTTGAAATATAATGTATACTAGTTTGTGACCAGTGCGATACACAAATTCTTTTACTTAAATGTGTTATTAATATAAATAGTATTTTTCAGTTTTTTATTATAATTATTCAATCTCGCTCTAAATATATTATAATTATTATTTTATTCATTTACTTATCTTATGCCATTTTTTATTATCTACTCTCAATTGCGTTGTTGTTATTTTTATTTATGAACTTTTTATTCTTTAATCCTTTACCTTCATTTCTTTAGTTTTTTTCACTTATTATTATTATTATTTAATTTTTTTAAACTTTATAATTTTCATTTATCCTCTCATCATTTAACTATTCCTTATTTTTATCTATTATAATGAAATTTTCTATTTTTATTTTTAATTTTTATTGTCCTATTTTTTCTAAGATAAACTAAATAATACATAACAATACGAAAGAAAATTAAAATCATAAAGAGATAATAAAACAAAAATAAAAATGTTTTGGAAATACAAATTTTGGGGTCGTTCCTCTAGTATTGGATTGTTATCCAAGCCACACTGTTTGAACTGGGTTATAAAAACTTTCGATTTTTTTTAGTTTTCTAAATAAATTTATGGACTTTTTTTTCCTTTTTGTGTAAGTATAAGTATGCTTATCCATTTTACATTACGAGATTAATCCTATTCAGGTCAAAAGTGGTAAACAATAAAACCCTTGAAACAGTAGAGACTCCAAGACTCAAACCATGTTAAAGTATCTAAGGAAAAAATTCACTACCACTTTTTTTAACCACTTTTTTTTGTTACAAGAGGAATATTAAATAACTGAGAATGAGGTGCTTGGATTCTAACTCAAGACTTACAATATACCATAACTCATTCTTAACCATTAGATAAAGAAGTTGTTGACTTTTTAACCACTTATTGGTAATTTATAAACCTTTGAAAAAGCTCTTTCCACTATAGCTAAAATAAAGCTTGGGTTCCGACCAGGGATGTAAACGGGTCGGGTACCCGCTAGATTTGGGATACCCGAACCCGAACCCGAACCCGATTAACTTTAATAATACCTTAACCAGATTAACTACCCGATTATTTTTATTTATGCTACCCGAACCCTAACCCTATAAAATATAAATACCCGTTTAACTACCCGAACCCGTTTAACTACCCGTTTATTAAGTCAAAGTTTGATTTTTAAATTTAAAATTAAAATTAATTTTAGAATAACTTAATTAAAACATTATATTAATAAATTTAATTTAACTCATAAAAATAAATTAAAGTTAAAAATCATAATTATAATATATAATGATTTAATTAAATTAAATAAAACATTAATAATAAATAATTTATATATAAAAAATATAAGTATTGTATTAATTAATTATTATTTATAATCAGGTTCGGGTAGCGAGTACCCTAAGGTAACTACCCGAACCCTACCCTAACCCGTGACGAGTAGTAATTTCACTACCCGAACCCTACCCGAATCCGATTATACACTACCCTAATCCTACTTAAACGGGTCGGGTAGCACCGGGTATGTGAAATCCCCAATTTCCATGTATTCTTCCATGCATGTAAAGTATTTCAATTAATATGATTAAATAAATATGAAGTTTAATGTATGAATGATGTATGCATGAGGTATAGAGCATGTAAGAAATAAGTAGAATGAGAAGAAATAATGAAGTTGAATGTTAATAAGTCAAATGAAGTGATGTTAATATCAGGAAAATAATTGAAGTAGGAAAGAAAATAAAATCAGGATTTTGATTGGATTTAAGTGGATAAGTCATAGGAGAAAAAGAGGAATTAAATGGTTAAATGGATGAGTCAAAGAGGAAAGAAAGGGCTGAGATGATTGATGAGATAAGCATGCATTAAATGCATCTTGCATGACTCACCATCTTCATCAGCTATCACCAACGCCAGCCTCTTTCCAGCTCTCTCCCTCTCGTTCTCTCCATTTCTCCAAGCTTCCAAGTCTTCTTCCATAGCTACCTTGACAAGCTACCTTATTCTTCCATCGATCTCTTTAGCTAGTTGAACGAAAAACGATCCTTGTAGTTAGACTAAGAGATATCCAAAGTTTGGTGGATTGATTCCAAGTATTGGAAGAGATCTCAAAGTTTGAGATTTTGATCTCTAGCGAAGGTAAGAGAAGAAGATGATTCTTGCAATTTCGTTCATGATATGGAGTTGTATGGAGTTGATATGATAGGTGTATGTTGTTTAATTTAAGGTTTGATTTGGTATGATGATTTCAGATTTGAAGGAGTAAAAGCTAGGGTTACGCGCCAAGTGATTTCGCGTTTCCGAAGGAATTAAGGTAAGAAATTTATGTAACGGACGTAAGGCGGCTATGTCCGCATGTTTTATGATGTTTTTATGTGGTTTGGAGAGAAGCATCAGTTGATTTTGTGCAGAAAAAGTGCATTTTCGGACTTGTTCCCTAGTACCAATTAGGCTAGGGGTAGCCGACTGCCATAAAGGGAAGTCGACTGCCTAGAGACAACCAAAACACTGTTTTTCGAAAATCGATGCAAACCAGTCGACTGCTATGTAAGCCAGTCGACTGCTATTTACCCAGAAGCATTCTGTTTCAAACCAGTCGACTGCTATATGGACCAGTCGACTGCTATTTTTCAAAATGCATTCTGTTTGAAAACCAGTCGACTGCTATATGACCAGTCGACTGTTATTTGCTAAGAAGCATTTTGTTTGAAAACCAGTCGACTGCTATATGGACCAGTCGACTGCCCTTATATGTTTTCAAAGATGAAAATATCGGAATTTTAAATGAAAATAATTTCGATAAATGAAAGTATGAAGCAGCAGCCGATTGCCCTGTGAGGCCAGTCGACTGCCCTGTTTTGAAATGAGATTTTTACACCTATTTTCAGAAAGTATGAAATGTCATGGCAAGAAGCTATATGGCATATGTTTTGAGATTATGCACTTTCATGTTTATAGTAAGGGCTCTGATCAAGTCCTGAAATGATGTAATGTATGTTATGGGCTGAGGAACCATAAGTCAGGCCTCAGTCGCTACAGAAGGACACCTGACTAGTGTTAACTGTAGCCACTCGCAGTTGGCCAATCTGTTTATATTTCATGTTCGGCTAAGGGAGGATTCCTGGCCCTACGGGGTACGCCACATGATGATGATGATGATGATGCAGTGCATAACTCCATAAAAGTGTAAATAGTTTTTTTATGTTATTAAGAACTATATGTATATACGATTTCAAAGAATAAAGAAATCGAAAGTACTTGGTGTACTTGTACAAGAAGTTTTAAAAAGAAGTATATGATTTATGATTTCAAGAAGTATAAGATGTTTTAAAGGAAGTATGTATGTATGTAAATGATATTTGAAAGAAGTACATGAAGTATGTTTTGAAGAAGTATACGAAACATGCTATGTTATAAAAGCATGTAAAGTATGTTTTAAAGATAGAAGATGATGCATGTTTTACATGTATGTGTTAGCTTTAAATTGCCATACATATTTTGAAATGACAAAAACTTAAGTGAGCTTTAATGTTTTAATTCATATTGTAAATTTGCCTTATCACACATGATTTTCTCAATACATTTTAAGTGATCATACCCAAACATTAAGACCATGATTTAATGATACATCCTTATTGGTCTTAATTCTTTATAAATGTTTTGAATATTTTAGAAAATCACTTAATGAATTTTTGGACAATGTTTTTATCAAAGAAAGTCATGAAAAACTCCCACAAAAGTGCCAATATGTTTTGGGTTGAATTAGGATCAAAGACCACATCATTTCTAACCCATAAGTGCAGGAAAAACCCATTCTGGAGGAATGGGATCGATCCCCTAAGGAAAGGGATCGATCCCTTTTTGGCAGTGTGCCCCGGAAGGCCAAAATGAAGCATGGGATCGATCCCCTAAGGAAAGGGATCGATCCCTTTATGTCAGAAAGTCTCCAACGGCTATTTTCTGTGAGATACAACGACTAGTTTCGGTTTTGGCTCCAACCAACGTCCACAAACCATCCAAGGGACTATAAATAGAGGCTTAGAAGCTAAAGGAAGCAAGAGGAACAACCAAGCAACATCTTTCATCATCTTATTCATCTTTCTCAAGCCTCAAACAACAATCAAGAGCTCCAAAGTCTACATCATCTATCATTCTCATATTCCTTGTAGTGCTTAGCACAAATATTGTATAGGCTTCTCATTGAGCTTAATTTCTGTAATCAATTGCCTACCTAGAGGCCTTTTCTTTGATTACATTATTTGTATCCCATCATTCCTTGTAAAAGGGGAGGTTTCTCTTTAGCCTTGAAAAAGAGGGAGGTTACTCTTTAGCCTAAGAAAAAGAGGGAGGTTTCTCTTGAGCCTAGAAAAAGAGAGAGGTTTCTCTTGAGCCTAGAAAAAGAGAGAGGTTTCTCTTGAGCCTAGAAAAAGAGAGAGGTTTCTCTTTAGCCTAGAAAAAGAGGGAGTGTAACAAATTCAAGATAGTGGATTTGGAGAAAATCCTTGGGAGTGTCTCACGGTAGAGGACGTAGGCAAGGTTGCCGAACCTCTATAAATCGCTTGCGTACATTTCTCTTTCCCTACTCTCTTTAATTACTTGCAATTATATTTGTGCTTATTGTATTGAATTTGGATTGCATGATTGAATAGCCTAGAGAACTTAGAAAATATCAATATAGGCTAGAGAATTTAGAGAAACCGAAAAACGAGCTTAAGGGTAGTTAAAAAACCGATTCACCCCCCCTCTCGGTATAGCCTATAAGAGCCA
Organism: Heritiera fomes; assembly: GCA_032173925.1. NCBI lineage: Eukaryota > Viridiplantae > Streptophyta > Magnoliopsida > Malvales > Malvaceae > Heritiera > Heritiera fomes. Next base: position 13,742,209 of record JAPDPM010000011.1, read on the forward strand.
ACAATTGGTATCAGAGCTTGGGCTCGAGATTAATTTAGACTAACCTCTATCGAGCAAAACGATCATAAATGGCTCTAGGTGATGATTTTGAGACTAGCTCACAAACTTTAGAAGAATATTCATTTGATGAGCTTCAAGATGCATTTAATGAGCTAAGTGATGAATATAAATCAATGCATGCAAAATATAACAAAAAGTTAAATAAATTTAGAAAAGAGAATGAAATTTTGATCAATACAAATGTTGAGTTGGAGGAGAAAATAAAAGATCTAGGCTCAAAGAATGATGAACTCACCAAGGTGAAATTAGAGCTAGAAAAGAAATTAGAAGATATTAAAGATAAATTGGCAAATCCTAGCTCTTTGACTATTGAGGATGAAAAGGAAAAACCTAGCTCTAGTGAATGCAATAATCATTCTTATGATGATTTACAAGATGCTTTTGATGAGCTAGCTAGTGAATTTGAATGCATGAATTCAAAATACAAGAAAATGATTACAAAACTAGAAATGGAAAATGATGAGTTATTGAATGCCAAGCTTGATTTTGAAAAGAAATTAGAAGAAGCAAATCTAGAAATTAATGAAGTAAATAAAAAGAACTTAAATTTGCATAATTCATTTTCTAGATTCTACATGGGTCAACAAAAGCTAGATCATATGTTAGAGACCCAAAGAGCTTTCTTTGATAAAGATGGGTTAGGATATAATGAAATACATAAAGAAACTCATCTTAGGAATTTCTTAGTGAGCAAAAATACTATGCATGATCTATCTCTTACATGCTCACTATGCAATAGAATAGGACACTCTTCACAAGCATGCACAAATAGAAAAACCACATTTAGAGGAAGAGTGGTTAGAAAAATGTGGGTGCCTAAGCATGCTGTAAATAATGATGAATTGTGCTTGAAATGGATCCCAAAAGGATCAAAAATTATTTGTACTAACTCTCATGGACCCAAGAAAATTTGGGTACCAAAGCATGCTTGAATTTGTTTGTTGTAGGAATGTTAGAGCATGGAGTTACAAAGAAACAATGGGGTTTGAATGCTCTACACACCTCTATGGAGTTTGCATATGCCAATGAGAAAAAGGAAAAGCTTGAGAATCCATCTTTGACTGATCACAACAATTCTTCAAATGATAGCTCAAGGTGGACTCAACAATTCAAGGCAAAGCATACTCAAGCAAAGGAGTTTTGTAAGCTTAATTCTTTACTCCTTAAAACTTTTATTTGATTATTTGTGCATTGATAATCTTTGTGAGTTGAATGATTGATCAAAAGGAATGAAAAATGATTTTTGAGTAGTTGATGGATAGTTCTTGATGCATTGAATGATTAGATGAAAAGCATGATTTGTGAATTTGAAATGATTATTGAATTTCTGTAGTTTGAGCAAGTTTGATATGTCTAGATAATATATTTAGTTGCTCAAAAGCTGTCAAATATGTCATTTATACAAAATGTCTTGTCATGAGCCTTAATGAAGAATATGTATGTTGGAAATCATGGCATAATGTTCACAAGTATGATGATTTGATGTTATATGTGCTTAAAATCTATGTGAACAAGTTTGTTTTGGCATATTTGTGATTTCTAATGATTTGGTTTGGCCAAAGTATGCATAACTATCAAAATGACCTCCTTTGAGGCCAAAAATACATTTTATTGTGTAAATTCTTCCAAAATTGCAAAATCTTTTGTAAAATGGTTTTTCATTCAGATTTTTCATTCATACAAGTCCAAAATCATGTTTTACAAATGTCTAAACCTTTACTTGGACTTAAATTACTCAAAAATGAAGTTTTGGTACCTCAAAGGTTGGATTTTCTGTCAAAAATCTGCAGATACAGGATGAGGGATCGATCCCTCAACAAGCAGGATCGATCCCCTTGAGCAGAAAACAGAATTGGTGCATTCTGTACTTAAGGGATCGATCCCCCTCCAAAAAGGATCGATCCCCCCAGGCCAAAATGGCTATTCTGCACTTTTTTAACCGAATTTGAGAAGGATTTTTCACTTTCTTGATATCTTCTTTCTTCTCAAGTTAAAATTCATTGTTTTAACTTCTTTTTGATGATCTTTAATGTATGAAAATTCATTTTTCATTGATATCATGCCTCAACTTCATCAATTAATATCATTTCCAACAAATGGTATCACTTTCAACAATCAATATCATTTTTCTTGAACTCACAAGTGCAAAATCAGTTTTCTCATTGAAAATGGTCATGAATTGCATAAATCTTGAAATAATCTTGAAATATACTTTAAATGAATACTTAAACATAATTTTGAGATCTATTTCAATGATTTATGGATATATTTGAGAATTTGATGAACTTGTGCATAATGAGTGTTTTTCATATCTTTTGTTCATCTTAGTCAAGCATGCTTATAGGATTATGTCTCTTGGCTTGACTTATCAATTCCACACTAGGTTTCATGATAATTTTACATCTAGTGGATTGATTTCAAATATAAATTCAACAATTGGTAATGGTCATTGGCCTATAATTTGTGATGGTAAATGGATCCTCAATGTTCAAATGCATGAAACTTTATCATCCTTGTACTTACAGAACTAAGGTCTTAATGACAACACCAACATTCAAAGATAAATGCAAACTTGAACAAATTTAATATCCATGCATTTATTATCTGAATATTTCCTTGCTCATAATTAGTTAAGGACTTGAATTAGAAAATGAGCATAGGATTTGTGTGCTTGAAACCATGGAAGAAAATGTGTTTGCTTGAATTCCTTGATTTTTTGAATCTTCCATATGGTATCAATTTGTGAATATGAATATGGATTAATATTTTATGATAGTGTGCTAATGTTTAATTGATCCATATGCATATTTGATAATGTGTGATTGTGTTCTTGCATATTTAGAATGATTATTTTCTTGACATGAACACACTACATATTGGATTCATGCAAAATGACTAAGTCAATCATTAGTAACAATTGGTATTTAGATTGAAATAACAATTAGTATCATTGGAAACCATATTTTCAATAATTGGTAAGCCAAAACTAAATTACCAATTGGTTTGAGCTTTAAATTGACAATTCTTCTCATGCTCCTTAGATTGAAATAACAAATAGAGAAGAATTCTCTTAGGATATTTTTGTATGAAACTCTTGTGTGCTAGAATTTGAAGTTAATTGCTATATGATTTAATTCTAGACACAATATTTCTTGAGAATGATTTATGAGCACATGCATATGATATGTTATATAATTTTAGCTCATAATCATGATGTATTACCATGCACCTTAGTCGGACCTTAGAGAACAATTGATATACTTAGGTGCTTGCTTAACTTCTTACCAATTGGAACCTTCTTGCAAAATTACTTATCAACAATTGGTATCCAAATTATTTATAAACAATTGGTAGTGGATCATAAGTCATATTCATTGCATGAATATTTCATACTCTTTGAGAATATTGACTTATTTATTTGTGCTATAAGTCCCATGTCCTAACATGTTTCTTGTTGGATGGAGCATTTTTATTTATTCTCACATAGCCATGATTTTAGGGGGAGTATAGTTTTTATTATTTTTCCTTCTTTTTGCTATGACAAAAAGGGGGAGAGATAGAAAAAGGGAGAGATAGAAAAAGGGAGAGATAGATATAGAGAGAGATATTAAGGGGGGAGAAATAGTTTAAAAATTCATTTTCAAAACCCATGCTTATATTAAGGGGGAGCTTTATAAAATCCTGCTTTATTTGAGGGGGAGTATTTTATCAAAGAATTTTCAAAGCAAATTTACATTAAGTTTTGTCATATCAAAAAGGGGGAGATTGTTAGCTTTAAATTGCCATACATATTTTGAAATGACAAAAACTTAAGTGAGCTTTAATGTTTTAATTCATATTGTAAATTTGCCTTATCACACATGATTTTCTCAATACATTTTAAGTGATCATACCCAAACATTAAGACCATGATTTAATGATACATCCTTATTGGTCTTAATTCTTTATAAATGTTTTGAATATTTTAGAAAATCACTTAATGAATTTTTGGACAATGTTTTTATCAAAGAAAGTCATGAAAAACTCCCACAAAAGTGCCAATATGTTTTGGGTTGAATTAGGATCAAAGACCACATCATTTCTAACCCATAAGTGCAGGAAAAACCCATTCTGGAGGAATGGGATCGATCCCCTAAGGAAAGGGATCGATCCCTTTTTGGCAGTGTGCCCCGGAAGGCCAAAATGAAGCATGGGATCGATCCCCTAAGGAAAGGGATCGATCCCTTTATGTCAGAAAGTCTCCAACGGCTATTTTCTGTGAGATACAACGACTAGTTTCGGTTTTGGCTCCAACCAACGTCCACAAACCATCCAAGGGACTATAAATAGAGGCTTAGAAGCTAAAGGAAGCAAGAGGAACAACCAAGCAACATCTTTCATCATCTTATTCATCTTTCTCAAGCCTCAAACAACAATCAAGAGCTCCAAAGTCTACATCATCTATCATTCTCATATTCCTTGTAGTGCTTAGCACAAATATTGTATAGGCTTCTCATTGAGCTTAATTTCTGTAATCAATTGCCTACCTAGAGGCCTTTTCTTTGATTACATTATTTGTATCCCATCATTCCTTGTAAAAGGGGAGGTTTCTCTTTAGCCTTGAAAAAGAGGGAGGTTACTCTTTAGCCTAAGAAAAAGAGGGAGGTTTCTCTTGAGCCTAGAAAAAGAGAGAGGTTTCTCTTGAGCCTAGAAAAAGAGAGAGGTTTCTCTTGAGCCTAGAAAAAGAGAGAGGTTTCTCTTTAGCCTAGAAAAAGAGGGAGTGTAACAAATTCAAGATAGTGGATTTGGAGAAAATCCTTGGGAGTGTCTCAAGGTAGAGGACGTAGGCAAGGTTGCCGAACCTCTATAAATCGCTTGCGTACATTTCTCTTTCCCTACTCTCTTTAATTACTTGCAATTATATTTGTGCTTATTGTATTGAATTTGGATTGCATGATTGAATAGCCTAGAGAACTTAGAAAATATCAATATAGGCTAGAGAATTTAGAGAAACCGAAAAACGAGCTTAAGGGTAGTTAAAAAACCGATTCACCCCCCCTCTCGGTATAGCCTATAAGAGCCAACAGTATGCTATATTTAAAAAGAAGCATACGAAGTATGATTTCCATGTCATTTGAAATAAATATGCATGGTTGTAAATAATGCATGAAAGATGTTTATAATGCATGCTTTATAATGCTTTACATGACATTATAGAGCCAAGTAGGAAAAATGCATATAGAGGCATAGTACGCTCTTTTACATATTTTTCTTACTGAGCGTAAACTCACCCTTTTACGAACATTTTTCATACAGACTATCTGAAGTAATCCCTCGCTCTCGATAGAAGAGCCTACGAGTGGATCTTGAAAGTTTACCTTCGAGAGACGCTTCCCAAGTAGTATAGAAGGTATACTTATGTAATTATGCAAAGTAAATTGTAATTCAGTTATGGTACAGTACAACTAACATTAATGTATATAAGATGTCGGGGATTTAAGTTAAGATGATGTATGAGATCCTGTGAAAACGGATGATACATATATACATGTATCATTAGTCTGTTTTATTGAAATTGAATAAAATTTTATGAGCTATCAGATAATTAGCTTAAGAATAAAGGAAGAATGACACTGGATGAACTAAATCTAAATAAAGAAGGAAAAAGATAAGTGATAAGATGAAGTGACGGGGACGTCACAAGGCACCCGTTTATAGGGTACCCATTGCCATCCCTAGTTCCGACCGGCTGCTGCACCTCAGCTGGGAATAAGTCATCACCATTGTTATCATGATTTACTTTACAATTACCGCTGCACTTACACTATTGAGGGGAGAGAAAAAAACCGATGATTTACATGTAATTACTGTCTAATGATTCATTAGTAATGAAGGTTAATATGCCACTTGTGTGTCATTAAAAAAATTATAATTTGTAACCAAAAAAAATTATAATCTATATAGTATATTGTCAGAGAATTGTGTAATTGGAAATAAATATATTATCTATTAAATATTACCATAATTTCGGAGTTAGTACTGAATTGCAAATTTGTGTGAATGGAAGTAAATATATTTTAAATTAAAATGTATTTCCATTTAATTTGTCAGGTTTTATATTAATAAATTCAATCAATTGTTTAATATTTAATACATGTTATTAATTTGGTAAATGATTAATGCATATTTAACTTTTTTGGTACAATAAATATTTAACTATCTATTTAAGCTTCATTTGGTAGCTATTGTATAACTTACGTGTACAAAATGTAGACTATCTACATAAGATTTCACTTAAAAAATTTTGACATGCAAACATGTTACGTGTAATTACGGTCTAATGGTGGTTAATACACTATGTATATGTCATTAAAATAAATTAAAAACATCATCATCTACATAAGCAAAAATTTATAGGTTTGTATGTATATTGTAATGTAATATATATATGCTATTTTTTTGAAACTGTATATATATATCAGCAGATAGTAGTCTTTGAGCATCAGCAGGTAGCATTCATATCAATACAGTAAGAGCATGAAAAAATGGCGTCTGCATCGCAAAGAGCCTTCTCAGTTATCGTCATCAATATCCCACCAAAGTTTCACTGGAAGTGGCTTTCAAAGATCTTTTCTTGGCACGGTAAGGTCGTCGATGTTTTCATACCTAGGAAAAGATCGTCCAGAGGTAGAAGATTTGGTTTTGTCTGTTTCAGTGATTTTCGAGGCGCATCAAACGCGATTCAAAAACTCAATGGCTCCTGGCTTCTAGATTTCAGGATCGGAGTCTATCATGCAAAATATAAACCTAGGTCCCAGTTTTGGAGGAAAGTCCCCGCAAAGGATGTTAATGCTCAAATTCAACCAAAATCGTCTGAACCAGTTCCAGTTAAAAAATCTTACAAGCAGGCTTTGATGGGTGATTTGGAGAACTTGGGTTGTGACTGCAGATCTAATACTCATTTCCCTACTGGGTCTTCTCATAGTGAAGCAAAGGTTTGTTCAGCTGAATTGGACCCGGAAGTGCTTCATAAACTGGGTAAGTGTCTAGTCAGTATATCTAGATGCTATTATGATGCCCTCACCCTGCAGGAGAACTTCCGTATTGACATTGCCAACGAGAGACCTGCGAGAGATTTACATTGGCGATAGGCGAGAGACACCTCCTATCACCCGGGCGAGAGCTCTCTCTCTCGCGCAGACAGGCCTATTGGCGAGAGACCTCCAGCTGTTAGTTCTGGCGAGAGCCTTCTCTCCTGTTAGCATTGGGCGAGAGCCATCCGTTTTGTTACATTGGGCGAGAGACAGTATTGAGTGAGATGCTAGCTCTCGCGCAGACAGACTTTGGCGACAGACTTGGATGATATATGCGACAGACCCTCGGCGAGAGACCTCCTCCTACTAGCTGAGCGAGATGCTAGCTCTCACGCAAACAGGCTCTGGCGACAGGCGGACGATATATGCGACAGACCTTTGGCGAGAGACCTCTTTTCTGCTAGCATGAGCGATAGCCATCTCCCGCGCAAAATAGACTTTGGCGACAGACTTGGATGATATATGCGACAGACCCTCGGCGAGAGACCTCCTCCTACTAGCTGAGCGAGACGCTAGCTCTCGTGCAAACAGGCTCTGGCGACAGACGGACGATATGTGCGATAGACCTTTGGCGAGAGACCTCTTTTCTACTAGCACGAGCGATAGCCATCTCCCGCGTAAAATAGACTTTGGTGACAGACTTGGATGATATATGCGACAGACCCTCGGCGAGAGACCTCCTCCTGTTTAGCACAGTCGAGAGCTATCTATCGCGCCGGACAGACCCCTGGTGACAAGCCTTGGAAGATATATGCGAGGAGCCTACCGACAAAAGGGTGTCTTCCGCATGAGATATCTTTGGCGAGAAGGTGATTATTATGTCGCACTAAGCCTGTCGCGCGAGGTAGACCTCTTTCTGCAACCACGGGCGAACATGCATGGGCGAGAAGTGTGGATCTCGCGTGCGAAAGGTGTTGGCGAAGAAGCCTCCCGCTCGCTATAGCTCCAGCACGCTACACCTCCTTGGGCGAGAGGGGGTTGCTTTAGCGCCGACATGCTTGGGCGTGAGGTGTCGATCTCGCGTGCGATAGGTGTTGGCGAGGAAGCCTCCCGCCTGCGACAAAGCAGCTTAGTCCAACCACTGGCCTTCTCTTCTCTGACACCATAACCACCCCCATCACCGCATCCTCCAAGCACCACTGCTTATCACCGAAGCTCCCATTCACCATCAACATCTTGCTATCCCGCTTTGGTTCTTCACTAAATCGAGGCCTATCATTGCAAATGTGTTTGCTACCGCCTGCATGAAAAAGAAAGCAAAAATGTGAACAGCAACAAACTCAAAACCACCACTTGTTTGCTGACTTGCATATCCATAGCTCTCAAAAAAATGCATGAAACCCAGCTTAAAGGGGCTGAACGAAGACATAGAGGAGAAGAAAACGCAAGTCCGCTAATATACGACAGGCACCTCCACAACAGAAGGGCTCCTACCACGACAGATCGATCCGCCGTACACTAGGACAATAGGTCAAAGGTAATGATGAGCACATTCGACAAGTAATGTCGTAATAAAGCGATTCGACAGCCATGCAAGTGAGAAAAAGTCACACTGTAAGCATTCTAGACAAGCGAATGGCTCCCGTGAGCCTAGCATCTTGCGCACAAGGCACAAAGCAACGCTTACGAGTGTAGTGTCATGTGGCGAGCACAAGACCACTGGCACTTTTGACGATTGAGTAACATACGGCGATTACATGACCAACGCCACAGCCCAGCCTTCACAGCAAGGCTCAACCGGTAAAGCAAGCACTAAGGCGCGAGAAACAATCTAGATCGGCAAGCAAGGAATAAGCCAGAGGGTCTGGCAGAAGCGTGCACACAACGCTAGATGAGCTCACCCAGGAAAGGGAAGAGCTAGACGAAGAACTAAGAACAAGCGAGCGTAAGTCCAGGAGAGCTCTATTGAGCGATCCCCAACCAAAGACCTCAGGGAACACGCTAGAACTTAAGATGCCCCCTCGTGTTCACCCAGATGTGTAAGAACATAGATGAGCGGCAAAAACCGGGCAGGACACAAAAGGTCAGACGAGCTAGTGGCCACCACGAGAGTACGGTTGTGAATAATGAGTAAGAATACAGCCATCCTAAGACCCAAGCAAGCAAGCCCTTATCAACCGATATAGGAACTCACCTAGGAGAGAAAACTCTATGGGCAAGCCATTTTGGGTAGCCAAAGCGAAAAAGGATTAGGCAACTTTGTACATCATCAAGCACGACGCTCGGGAAAAAGTTCATCTTTGAACAGAAATGACAACGCTGTTTCAAAGAAGAACTTGGGGAGCTATATGGTGTAAAGGTACGCTAACTACTATAAAAATAAAAGGTATTGTGCCGCAAAAAATGGAAAGACAAAAGAAGAGAAAGAAAAAGCTGAGGCGATGACCAGTCACATATTTGGCGGCAGGTAGTGATCTCTAGCGGCAGAATACAAGAAGTGGGCTATGGCCCTGCCTAACGCCCAAAAGTTCCCTGGTGATTGAGTACACGAAATGGGTAGAGCCCAGCCTGTCGCCTGAAAGATCTTTGGCGGCAGAGTACAAGGAATGGGCGACAACCATGTCCTTAATTCAGCGAGCATAGGCACGCACATGACAAATTTTGGCGACAAGTTTCCACGTGGCAGACTCTTTCTGTGAGAGGTGGCTCACGCATGCAAATGCCAAAATGGCGAAAAAGAGGGACCATTATTGAAGATCTCACAAAATGGGTAACCTTATCTTCTTCGTTGTGAAATTGAACTTCAAAGCTAAGAAGAGTGACAGGCCGTGAGTTAGACAAGAGCCCCCGTGCGTGACAAGCCTTTAGCGAGACATGGTCTCCCGCATGCGACAGACCTTGGGTGACAGGGGAGCTCCCACGAGCGACAGGCCTTGGATGAGATATGGGCTCTTGCATGCGATAAGCTCCCTACTTTGATAAAATGACAGCGAAGAAAATTAGGTGAACACAGCACCCATACACAAAATTCCCCCGTTAGCACAATGCAGGCGATGTCTGCGCACGCCCAAGTGCGGGATTTGAGCGGAACAATCTAGAATCCTCTAGACCTAGTCCGACCGAGTGTCCAAAAGCTTCCTTCGACCCAAGAATTGCTCTAGCAATCTAGAAGTGGCTTAAGAGCCACACACTTAGACTATTGATAACCACACATGTGAAAGAGGGCTTATCTATATAAAAAGTGTGTCGGCTTCATGAGTCCTTTAAGCAAGACAAGGATGTGCCGGCTCAAGATGTCGAGATCAAGGATATGTCTCTTTTGTAAGCCCCTATACATAGCATTCTGGAGTATCAATACAAGTGAGTGCTTGGCACAACGGAAATTGCAAACACACTCAAGCAGGGACATAAGGGTGGTAACCAGATCTGAGGTACTCTCAAATGATGTTTTCAATTTTCTTGTCCACTCTAACAATTGTGATTGAATTAGGCAGGTTTCCGAGATAGGCACTAGCCACTGTCGTGAAAGGCAGCAAGCCAGGAAAAGCTTGGTTCAATCGAAAACAACTTGTGGTAAGCTCGTGAAGATAGATTGATGGTACCGAGGCACGACTCGGTGCACAATCCATGGTTGACAGCAAAACATCACAGCACTCGTATCTTACAGATTTTTCAAAGACAAAGACTTGGAATGGTACTGGTGGTAAACATTTGCTATTATTGTTTTAACATTTGCTGCAATTATTCCACTTAATTGAAAATACTACATTATGAAACGAAAGGCCAATTATTTTTATCTGTACTATGATAATCCTCCATGTTTGTTAGACATGTTGTAGGAATAGAAGAAGACACGAGACGGGCACAAATAAGTCCCTAAGCGAAAAATGCGCGAGACGGGCACAAATAAGACCTTAAGCGTGAAGAAGACGCGAGACGGGCACAAATAAGTCCATAAGCGAAAAATGCGCGAGACGGGCACAAATAAGACTTTAAGCGTGAAGAAGACGCGAGACGGGCACAAATAAGTCCCTAAGCGAAAAATGCGCGAGACGGGCACAAATAAGACCTTAAGCGTGAAGAAGACGCGAGACGGGCACAAATAAGTCCCTAAGCGAAAAATGCGCGAGACGGGCACAAATAAGACCTTAAGCGTGAAGAAGACGCGAGACGGGCACAAATAAGTCCCTAAGCGAAAAATGCGCGAGACGGGCACAAATAAGACCTTAAGCGTGAAGAAGACGCGAGAAGGGCACAAATAAGTCCCTAAGCGAAAAATGCGCGAGACGGGCACAAATAAGACCTTAAGCGTGAAGAATATGTGAGACGGGCACAAATAAGTCCCTAAGCAAAAAATATGCGAGACGGGCACAAATAAGACCCTAAGCATGACAAAGACGCTAGAAGGGCAAAATAAGACCCTAAGCATGACGAAGAAGCTAGAAGGGCAAAATAAGACCCCAAACGGGCAAAATAAGACCCTAAGCGAGAAAAAGACGCGAGACGGGCACAAATAAGTCACTAAGCTAAAAATGCGCGAGACGGGCAAAAATAAGACCCTAAGCGAGAAGATATAAGACGAGCAAAACAAAAAGTCCCTAAGCACAAAAGGGTGCGAGACAGGCAAAAATATCTCTAAACGAGGTGCGTTACAATTTTATCGGATGTCCCCGAACGCATTATGTTAGCATCTCGGATATAAACGATATTATATTCTAACAAGTCCTTAAGCGGATAGTATGCAAGACAGGACCAATACTCCAGTAAAAGTTCTTCTTTGGATACAAAAAGTTGCAAAGAAAAACTTGGGGAGCACAAAGTATGCAGGCTGTGAGGTATGGTACGAGGTACGTTACAATTTTATCGGATGTCCCCGAAATTGATTGACAAAGTGTATGCAAACGTTTTATATTGGCATTTCGGATATAAAAGCGATGTTATATCCTCATCAATTCTATAAAGTCCCTAAGCACAAAATGGTGCGAGACGGGCGATGTTATATCCTTATCAATTCTATAGAGTCCCTAAGCACAAAATGGTGCGAGACGGGCGATGTTATATCCTTATCAATTCTATAAAGTCCCTAAGCACAAAATGGTGCGAGACAGGCAAATTCAAAAATCGCTAAGCGAATAGTGTGCGAGATGGGCAAATGAAAAGTCCCTAAGCACAAAAAGGTGCGAGATGGGCAAACCAAAAGCCTGAAGCAAAAAAGTTTGTGATGTAAGTCATGCATGATGTGCTTGAGCTTGAAGCAGTAATTGAGCGACATAAGCCCCATATGTAAAAGAACTTGAAGCAAAAAAGTGCATGAGGAAAGCCGGATTATTACGTGAGACTAATACAAGATAAATGTATAGTTGCTTCGGTAGATGAGTTTAAAAATGGGCTGATCAGTTTGTAAAAGACTAAGCTCTTTCACAAAAAACTGGGGAGCACTCTAGATTAACTTCTGCCTCAAAAGGAGCATCGATACTAATAGGTACCCAAGCATCTACGCCCTGAGGTGCTATAATTATCTAAATCATCTTCGTCCAAGCCTGTGAGAACCCCGACCATCTCGGGTCAACGAAAAGGCTCTTAAGGGCTGGTAAGGTCAGATAGATCTTTATAAATGCCTATTCTCAGAAAATGTTCCAAACCCTCAGCATCAGGATCAAGCTTCAACCAATCCGGAGCATGCCAAGCACAAACCGCATCTGATGAAACTAAAAGGCTTTGGTGGCTCCGTAATCTTGTAATTTCTCCTTATAACTCTTGGTTTCGGTCAGCTAAGACCTTGAATTTGAAAAGAAGGGTGGTATATTCCACTGGAGAAGCATTTAGCTCAGAGAAGAAAAACGTATCCCGGTAGTGTTTTAAAAAGACACTTTGACAAAAAAAAAATGATGACACGAAGTCATTTCTGCTACGAATAATAATGAAGTTCACTAGTTAAGCCCTCAAGTGAAGATGAAAAGATTCTTGGAAGAGGGCAGCAAGAGAATTTGAAAAGCCCATTCTTTATATACTATTTCACAAGGTAAACCTTGTAAAAGAGTGGGGAGCAATTGATGTGGACTAGGTCAATTATTACTGGGCTTTTCTATAAATAAAGTTGAAGACCATTGAGCCAAATGATAATATAAGCCCAAGAGGAACGAGGACTCAAAAGGCACATAAATGATCCACTGAGTTATTATTTAAGCTATGGGGCTTAAAGGTAATTACGTGCGAAATAACTCCTATAAATAGGTCACATGTATCATTCTTAAACCATAATCTCTATTTGCCTACTGAAACCTTGCCAAAACCCTGCCTGACTCAAGCATCGGAGTGCGCGCGCAGGGGCCCCCTGATGGTCTTCTCTCTTGCAGAATTCTTGAAGACAAACTAACGCGAAGATCGAGGATCCGACATCAGCAAATATTTATTGTTGTTTTTGGCAACAACACGAAGCTTCAATGATAATCATCTTCTTAAACCAACAATTCTTTTAAAATGAAAAATAGGGTAACTAAAAATAAATAAGAACGAAGAAAAGTTGTTCCGATATAATTTTATTCCATTTAATTGAGACTACATCGGAACATTTTTTTCTCTCTTTATTTTGTGTTTATTATTTCTCCACTTAATAACAGCTAAGATCAACAAGCACAGTGACACTCGTGGTGACCATTGCTAACTTGCTTACAAACACCTCCCTTCTCACAATCTGCGATGCAAAACGTCCAGCATTTGCCATTCTTCTCAGGATCATCGTCTACTCCCGGCCTACATTGCCCAAGGCTGGGATGATTTTTGCAGCATTTTCCTTGACCGACCACTTGCATAACATCTGTAAATTAAAATTCAGCATATAGTATTATTAGTTTACCATCATGTTTCTGAAAAGGAAAAGAAATTCCAATCAAAATATATCTTATATATGCACTCGAAAAAACAGTAAGCTAAAACATTAAAAAAATATGAAAAATTGTTTCGAGAAAAGTGTGACATACCTACGGATAGGATGAGGACAGCGAGGAAGACAAAGCATAAAACTTTAGTTTGAGCCATTTTTTCTCCTACGATACCCGAATTTTACCTCAAGTAAAAGTCATTAGAATGTCCAATTTATAGGGGTTTGATTTGATATGTTTCCTTTTACAAAATATTTTACTATTATTATCCCAATTAATGAGCAAAATTGCATGTATCTCCGTTTTAGGAAGAAGCTAGGAATATTATGCCTTTAATTAGGACAGGTCAAATTTCCATTTAAAATGCATTAGAATATTTAGTTTATTGCTCGGTGATCAGGTGCATATGGAAAGAATCATGTATTTGAATACAAAGGATTTGTATTTCTTTTTCCTAATTTAAATAAAAATCTTACTGTGTATGCATTTGGTCTTTTATGTTAAATTTATTTAATTATGAGTTGATTTATAGGTTATTGTTTATTTAATTTATATTAGAGATTTCTTATATGAATATACTTTGACTAAAAATTATCTATTTTAAGGTCTATCATTTGTAAAATTTTCGTTGAGGGATGCAATAAGAGAATGCTTTATGTTTATACTAGTTTATGACTAGAGGTATTCATAAGCCAAGCTGGGTCTATGCAAGATGTTGCATGTTTTGGCGTAAATCTAGCTTGGCTCGATAGATCAGCCTCATTTTAAGCCCAAATCACTTTTACATATTTGTTATGCATACTTGAGCTCAGCAGCACCCGATTCGACATGTATAATATATATATATATATATATATATTATAATTATAATTATAATTATATATATTATAAATTTATATACATTATATAATTATAAATATAATAACGGTCATAAAAATATAAAATATATAGAATAATATTTTAATTATATTTTTGGTCTGGTCGGGTCGAGCGGGCTTTAAAGGATAAAGCCTGAGCTTAATCCAATTTTTGAAATTTTTGAAACGGTCTAAAATTTTGCATTTGATAGTTTTACCCAACCCTTCTCTAAAATTGGGCGGGATTTTGGGTTTTACTTTTACTTTTATTTATATATATATATATATATATATTTGCTTTTGATGTGTTATGTAAAACTTATGTCACACACATTTAAAATGACTTTACATAGATTTTGAAATATAATGTATACTAGTTTGTGACCAGTGCGATACACAAATTCTTTTACTTAAATGTGTTATTAATATAAATAGTATTTTTCAGTTTTTTATTATAATTATTCAATCTCGCTCTAAATATATTATAATTATTATTTTATTCATTTACTTATCTTATGCCATTTTTTATTATCTACTCTCAATTGCGTTGTTGTTATTTTTATTTATGAACTTTTTATTCTTTAATCCTTTACCTTCATTTCTTTAGTTTTTTTCACTTATTATTATTATTATTTAATTTTTTTAAACTTTATAATTTTCATTTATCCTCTCATCATTTAACTATTCCTTATTTTTATCTATTATAATGAAATTTTCTATTTTTATTTTTAATTTTTATTGTCCTATTTTTTCTAAGATAAACTAAATAATACATAACAATAAGAAAGAAAATTAAAATCATAAAGAGATAATAAAACAAAAATAAAAATGTTTTGGAAATACAAATTTTGGGGTCGTTCCTCTAGTATTGGATTGTTATCCAAGCCACACTGTTTGAACTGGGTTATAAAAACTTTCGATTTTTTTTAGTTTTCTAAATAAATTTATGGACTTTTTTTTCCTTTTTGTGTAAGTATAAGTATGCTTATCCATTTTACATTACGAGATTAATCCTATTCAGGTCAAAAGTGGTAAACAATAAAACCCTTGAAACAGTAGAGACTCCAAGACTCAAACCATGTTAAAGTATCTAAGGAAAAAATTCACTACCACTTTTTTTAACCACTTTTTTTTGTTACAAGAGGAATATTAAATAACTGAGAATGAGGTGCTTGGATTCTAACTCAAGACTTACAATATACCATAACTCATTCTTAACCATTAGATAAAGAAGTTGTTGACTTTTTAACCACTTATTGGTAATTTATAAACCTTTGAAAAAGCTCTTTCCACTATAGCTAAAATAAAGCTTGGGTTCCGACCAGGGATGTAAACGGGTCGGGTACCCGCTAGATTTGGGATACCCGAACCCGAACCCGAACCCGATTAACTTTAATAATACCCTAACCAGATTAACTACCCGATTATTTTTATTTATGCTACCCGAACCCTAACCCTATAAAATATAAATACCCGTTTAACTACCCGAACCCATTTAATTACCCGTTTATTAAGTCAAAGTTTGATTTTTAAATTTAAAATTAAAATTAATTTTAGAATAACTTAATTAAAACATTATATTAATAAATTTAATTTAACTCATAAAAATAAATTAAAGTTAAAAATCATAATTATAATATATAATGATTTAATTAAATTAAATAAAACATTAATAATAAATAATTTATATATAAAAAATATAAGTATTGTATTAATTAATTATTATTTAATCCTTTACCTTCATTTCTTTAGTTTTTTTCACTTATTATTATTATTATTTAATTTTTTTAAACTTTATAATTTCCATTTATCCTCTCATAATTTAACTATTCCTTATTTTTATCTATTATAATGAAATTTTCTATTTTTATTTTTAATTTTTATTGTCCTATTTTTTCTAAGATAAACTAAATAATACATAACAATAAGAAAGAAAATTAAAATCATAAAGAGAAAATAAAACAAAAACAAAAATGTTTTGGAAATACAAATTTTGGGGTCGTTCCTCTAATATTGGATTGTTAATCCAAGCCACATTGTTTGAACTGGGTTATAAAAACTTCCGATTTTTTTTAGTTTTCTAAATAAATTTATGGACTTTTTTTTCCTTTTTGTGTAAGTATAAGTATGCTTATCCATTTTACATTACGAGATTAATCCTATTCAGATCAAAAGTGGTAAACAGTAAAGCTCTTGAAACAGTAAAGACTTCAAGACTCAAACCATGTTAAAGTATCTAAGGGAAAATTTCACTACCACTTTTTTTAACCATTTTTTTTGTTACAAAAGGAATATAAAATAACTGGAAATGAAGTGCTTAGATTCTAACTCAAGACTTACAATATACCATAACTCATCCTTAACCATTAGACAAAGAAGTTGTTGACTTTTTAACCACTTATTGGTAATTTATAAACCTTTGAAAAAGCTCTTTACACTATAGCTAAAATAAAGCTTGGGTTCCGACCGGCTGCTGCGCCTCAGCTGGGAATAAGTCATAACCATTGTTATCATGATTTACTTAACAATTACCGCTGCACTAACACTATTGAGGGGAGAGAAAAAAACCGATGATTTACATGTAATTACTGTCTAATGATTCATTAGTAATGGAGGTTAATATGCCACTTGTGTGTCATTAAAAAATTTATAATTTGTAACCAAAAAAAAATTATAATCTATATAGTATATTGTCAGAGAATTGTGTAATTGGAAATAAATATATTATCTATTAAATATTACCATAATTTCGGAATTAGTATTGAATTGCAAATTTGTGTGAATGGAAGTAAATATATTTTAAATTAAAATGTATTTCCATTTAATTAGTCAGGTTTTATATTAATAAATTCAATCAATTGTTTAATATTTAATACATGTTATTAATTTGGTAAATGATTAATGCATATTTAACTTTTTTGGTACAATAAATATTTAACTATCTATTTAAGCTTAATTTGGTAGCTATTGTATAACTTACGTGTACAAAATGTAGACTATCTACATAAGATTTCACTTAAAAAATTTTGACATACAAACATGTTACGTGTAATTACAGTCTAATGGTGGTTAATACACTATGTATATGTCATTAAAATAAATTAAAAACATCATCATCTACATAAGCAAAAACTTATAGGTTTGTATGTATATTGTAATGTAATATATATATATATATATGATATTTTTTTGAAACTGTATATATATATCAGCAGATAGTAGTCTTTGAGCATCAGCAGGTAGCATTCATATCAATACAGAAAGAGTATGAAAAAATGGCGTCTGCATCGCAAAGAGCCTTCTCAGTTTTCGTCATCAATATCCCACCAAAGGTTCACTGGAAGTGGCTTTCAAAGATCTTTTCTTGGCACGGTAAGGTCGTCGATGTTTTCATACCTAGGAAAAGATCGTCGTCGATGTTTTCATACCTAGGAAAAGATCGTCCAGAGGTAGAAGATTCGGTTTTGTCCGTTTCAGTGATTTCCGAGGCGCATCAAACGCGATTCAAAGACTCAATGGCTCCTGGCTTCTAGATTTCAAGATCAGAGTCTATCATGCTAATAGAACTACAGAAGCACTTCATCAGCTAACTCAACCAGCTTATCACTTCAAGCCTCATAAGCTTAGTAGCTAAGCTATCACAGCTCAGCTCAATCTTCATCGAGATAGTTCAAGTTGGAGTTAGTTAACTTAAACAATAGTAAAGTTAGTTAGTTAGTTATTAGCTTTTAGTTAGTTAGTTATTAGCTTTACAGTTAGACAGTTTTATTCTTTCTGATTTTTGCTCCTGTATAAAAACATTTCGATTGTATTCTTCAAATCAATCAATGAGAATTCATCAAAGAATTCAACATAGTATCAGAGCTTGAATTTCTTTGATCGTTTCTTCTTTCTTTCTCGAGATCAATCAGTGTTTCTTTCTCAAGAACACTATTCTGTTTTGGCCATGGCGACAACAACTACATCAACCAAGATTGATGAGTCTTCTCCATTCTTTCTTCATCCTAATGAAAGTCCATCGTTGATTCTTGTTTCTTCAATTTTAACTGGACCAAATTATCATTCTTGGAGCTGAGCTATTAGGATGGCTCTCCTCTCCAAGAACAAAATCAAGTTTGTTGATGGATCAATACTTGTTCCTTCAAAGACAGATCCCATCTTCCCAGTCTGGGAAAGGTGCAATACCATGGTTTTATCCTGGATATTGCATTCTATATCATCTTCAATAAGGCAGAGCATAATCTGGATTGACAATGCTGTGGACGTTTGGAGAGATTTGAGAGAAAGATTCTCTCAAGGAGATCATTTTAGAGTAGCAGAACTTCAAGAAGAGATTTTTGGTCTTCAGCAGAATTCATTGACTGTAACAGAATATTTCACAAGACTGAAGGTCCTCTGGGATGAAATCATGAATCTGAGATCCATTCCCAGATGTTCTTGTGATCCATCTTGTAAGTGTGGAGCTCTGGAAGCTGCTAGACGATTTCAAGAAAACGATTATGTAATCAAGTTTTTAAGGGGACAAAATGAAAATTTCTCTACAGTCAGATCACAAGTGATGTTAATGGATCCACTGCCAACCATTAACAAGGTTTTTGCTCTGGTGGCTCAACAAGAAAGACAACTCCATATGGTATCTGCTAGCTCTCCCAAGATTGAATTTAATGCCCTTGTAGGCAAACCTACAAACAACTCTGTTGGGAATTTTGTTTCAAGAAAGCCTAATATCAATGGAAGAAAGGTTATTTGCACTCATTGTGGTTACAGTGGTCATTCTATTGACAAGTGCTATAGGAAACATGGATTCCCACCAGGTTACAAACCAAGATCCAGAACTAGTACAGTGAATGAAGTTGATTCTGTCAGTTGCATTGAAGATAACAGCAATCAACAAGAACTTAAGAAGAGGGATGGTGAATATGAGATTTTTCCGGCAACTTTCACAAAAGATCAATATAAAAGGTTGCTTAATCTGCTTCAATCCTCAGATATTGCTAATACTTCAACTTCTCATGTTAATGCAGTACTTGAGTCAAAGCACCACTCCTTCAATCCAAACAGGTACGATTGCTTCTTGTACCATTAGCCATTCATCTTTTTCATCTAAATACCTTTTTGATACTGGAGCTACAGATCACATCATTTGCAATCTAAAATACTTTGATTCATATAAACCTATTTCCAATTCATTTGTGAAGTTGCCAAATGGTCAACTTGTTTCTGTTACTCATGTTGGTCTAGTAAAATTGTCTACTAACTTCATCCTTTATAATGCTTTGTATGTTCCAAGTTTTTCGTTCAATCTTATCTCAGTAAGCAAATTAACAAAATCCCTCAATTGTTGCCTCATTTTTCAATCTCATCTCTGTATTGTACAGGATATAAAAACTTGGACGATGATTGGATTAGCTAAGGAAGTCCAAGGACTTTACCAACTTCAGCATGTTACTTCATCTGAACAATCTCATTCTAGCTTAGTTGCTACTTCACAATCTGTTTCTAAAGGCCACTTGTCAGAGGCGGATGGTAAGCCTCTCTTGGGGGGGCCAAGACTTCTGAAAAAAAAAATATGTATAATATAATTGTAAATTAATAAATATATTATTTATAATAAATAGTTTTGGCCCCTCCAAACAATTGAATATTTTTTTATACAAGGTTTGTATGCCATTTTATCTTTTTATATATTTGTAAGTATATGCTGGATACTATTTAAATTATTTTTATTTAATAAAAAATTGGAATAATTAAATTTTTGTTTTTTTATAGCATAATATTATATTCACTTGTCTTGATTACCTATGAAGAATTATTCTTTAAAAAATCTGACAATTTTTTTCAATACCAAAATTAGATTGGAATCACTTTGTAAAATGTAAGAAAAACATATTCAATTTTATTATTTTAAAGCTATATTATATATTTTTTGTTTGATATAATTTAGTTTATTTATATATATTTAATTTTAAATTTTCAAAGGAAATGATCAAGAAAGTTTACCCATGTATAATTCAATTATTCCATAGTTCATATTCAATTTTTGAAAATTTAAAAAAAATCGTTCACAATTTTAGATGAAATTATAATCTATTAGTTGTATTTTGTTTCATTATACTTTTGTTTATAAATTTATAAGATTTATAATTTTACAAACTTGTTATTTTTTATAATTAGTATACATAACTCAAGTGAAATTGATGTAATTCAAAACTTTACTTGGGTTTTGAAGTGTAACTGAGTGGAGATGATTTAGTATCAAACTTAAG
Organism: Heritiera fomes; assembly: GCA_032173925.1. Taxonomy (NCBI): domain Eukaryota; kingdom Viridiplantae; phylum Streptophyta; class Magnoliopsida; order Malvales; family Malvaceae; genus Heritiera; species Heritiera fomes. Next base: position 13,763,286 of record JAPDPM010000011.1, read on the forward strand.
CTAGGTTTGACTCGAAAATTTAAGGGTTTTTTAAGCTCAAGTTCGGCTTGACAAAATACTTGTGACGCTCAAGCTCAAACTGAACTTGATAGGCTCACTTTGTTAATTTTTAATTATATATAATAAGAGTAAAATAATAAATTAATAATAAAATATTAAATATATATTAAAAAAAGTTCGATTAGACTTATGAGTCGTTCGATTCGAGTATTAAAATACTTGAATTTAACTCAACTAGTTTCTCGAGCAACTCAATCTTAAGTTTAGCTCAAAATAAATGAGTCAAATTCGAGTAATTATCAAGTCAAGTCACTCATGTCAAACTTAAATAGCTCACAAATAGCTTGACTGATTTATACTTAGCTCCCTCAAATTCAACTGTCAAGATCCGCCACTGCCACTTGTGGCATTATCGTTTAGGACATGTGTCTTTTAATAGGATGAAACTGTTGCAACATATAGATCCTTCAATTACCTTAGAAAACATATCACCTTGTGACATTTGCCATTATGCAAAGCAAAAGAGAGCTTCATTTCCATTAAGCAGTTCTGTTTCTGATGCAATTTTTTATCTAATTCATGTTGATATCTGGGGACCGTATCATATTACATCTTTGTATGGTCACTCATATTTTCTGACAGTAGTTGATGATTACAGCAGGCATACATGGATTTATCTAATGAAATCCAAATCACAAGCAAGAGCATTATTACAAAATTTTTGTTTTTACACTGAAACACAATATAGAACATCAATTAAAATAGTAAGATCTGACAATGGTCAGGAGTTTAATATGCCGTCCTTTTACTCTTCAAAAGGTATATTGCACCACACATCATGTGTACAAACACCACAACAAAATGGTATAGTGGAAAGGAAACATCAACATATATTAAATGTGGCTAGATCATTGAGAATACAAGCAAATCTACCAGAAAAATTTTGGGCAGACTGTGTCAATCATTCAATTCATCTTATAAATAGAGTACCCTTTCCAATTTTAAACAACAAGACACCATTTGAATTACTTCATAACAAACTACCCACATTTTCACATTTAAAAGTCTTTGGATGCCTCTGTTATGCATCAACTCTGGCACAACATAGATCAAAATTTGCTCCTCGAGCAGCAAAGTGTATCTTCATAGGTTTTTCTTTAGGTACAAAAGGATATAAATTGTTCCACTTAGATACTCATGAGATTTTTCTTTCTTGAGATGTTGTTTTTTATGAAAACACCTTCCCATTTTCTTCTGTCATGAACAATTTTGATCAGCCATCTGTCCAAAATGATACTGATATTATTTCTCTTCCAACCTTTGGTCAACAATCATACTTAGATCTTATTTCTTCTCCTGCTTCAGAAACACAGAACTTCATCTCTGAATCTTCACATACAATGGATACTTCCATAGAACCTCAATCTCAAAGTTCAAGTGAAATAACTACTGATGTTAGAAAGTCATCTAGGACTAGACATGCACCTGCATATTTGCAGGATTACCATTGCAGCTTAGCTAATTCAATTCATCAACAGTCTTCATATCCTATACAATCTGATTCCAAAGCTCCAGGTATTCCTCACCCTCATTCCCTGCATTCTGTTCTTGATTACAGCAAGCTTTCTTCTGCACACAAAGCTTTTTCAATTCAAATAAGTACTATGTCAGAACCACACACTTACACTCAAGCTGTTAAGCATGAATGTTGGAGGAAAGCAATGTCAGATGAACTAGAAGCATTGAGAGCAAATCATACCTAGGAAATCACAGATTTACCACCTTCTAAGCAAGCAGTAGGGTGTAAATGGGTGTACAAGATCAAATATAGAGCTGATGGCCAAATTGAAAGATTTAAAGCCAGGTTGGTGGCAAAGGGGTACACACAGCAAGCTGGCATTAACTATTTGGAGACTTTTTCTCCTGTAGCAAAAATGAGTACCATCAGGACATTATTGGCAGTAGCAGCAGCTAAAAACTGGCACTTGCATCAGTTAGACATTAACAATGCCTTCCTTCATGGGGACCTTAATGAGGAAGTGTTCATGGAACTCCCACCTAGATTGCCTAACACCAAACCTGGACAAGTCTGTAAGTTGAAGAAATCTCTCTATGGTCTCAAACAAGCTAGTAGACAATGGTACTCCAAGCTTACACATGCTCTGCTTTAGAAAGGATTCAAGCAAACCTCTTCTGATCACTCTTTGTTTATTCAACACTCTAGTTCATCTTTTCTCATCCTCTTGGTGTATGTAGATGATGTAATTTTAGCAAGCAACAGTGAAGATCTTATTGCAGATATGAAGAAATATCTTGATTCTACTTTTAAGATAAAGGACTTGGGTATTCTCAAATACTTCCTTGGACTTGAAGTTGCAAGATCCTCCAAAGGAATAAATTTGTGTCAGAGGAAGTATGCACTTGAACTTCTTCAGGATACTGGTTTCCTTGGATGCAAACCAGTCACTAGTCCTCTTACTTGCTCTCCAAAATTATCCAAGGATACTGGTACTTTGTTACAAGATCCCACTATTTATAGAAGGTTAGTTGGGCGTCTACTTTACTTAACTACAACAAGGCCAGACCTAGCGTTTGTTGTTCAGCATCTCTCAATTTGTGGATAAACCCACTGATACACATATGGCTGCAGCACATAGGATACTTCGATACATAAAGAGTAATCCTGGACAAGGTCTTTTTTTTCCTGCTTCTACTTCTATACAATTTAAAGGCTTTAGTGATTCAGATTGGGCCTCCTGTCCAGACACAAGAAGGTCAATCACTGGATATTGTGTGTTTCTTGGTGACTCACTAATCTCATGGAAATCTAAAAAGCAGCAAACAGTCTCTCGATCCTCCTCTGAGGCAGAGTATAGGGCCATGGCATCCTTAACTTGTGAATTACAGTGGCTGCTCTATCTCTTATCAGACTTACAAGTTCCTCATCCTCAACCAGCCCTGATGTTTTGTGACAACAAGTCTGCCATAGCTATAGCTGAAAACCCTGTCTTTCATGAAAGGACTAAACATATTGAAATAGATTGCCATATTGTACGTCAACAACTGCAAGCTAGAGTCCTAAGGTTGCTACATGTTCCTTCTTCACTTCAACTAGCAGATGTCTTCACAAAGCCCCATGCTTCCACTACTCTTCATGCTTTCTTACAAAAGTTAGGCATTCGCAACCTATATACTTCAGCTTGAGGGAACTACAGAAGCACTTCATCAGCTAACTCAACCAGCTTATCACTTCAAGCCTCATAAGCTTAGTAGCTAAGCTATCACAGCTCAGCTCAATCTCCATCGAGATAGTTCAAGTTGGAGTTAGTTGACTTAAACAATAGTAAAGTTAGTTAGTTAGTTATTAGCTTTATAGTTAGACAGTTTTATTCTTTCTGATTTTTGCTCCTGTATAAAAACATTCCGATTGTATTCTTCAAATCAATCAATGAGAATTCATCAAAGAATTCAACACATGCAAAGTATAAACCTAGGTCCCAGTTTTGAAGGAAAGTCCCCGCAAAGGATGTTAATGCTCAAATTCAACCGAAATCGTCTGAACCAGTTCCAGTTAAAAAATCTTACAAGCAGGCTTTGATGGGTGATTTGGAGAACTTGGGTTGTGACTGCAGATCTAATACTCATTTCCCTACTGGGTCTTCTCATAGTGAAGCAAAGGTTTGTTCAACTGAATTGGACCCGGAAGTGCTTCATAAACTGTGTAAGTGTCTAGTCGGTATATCTAGATGCTATTATGATGCCCTCACCCTGCAGGAGAACTTCCGCATCTAAGGAGTTTTTGACATTCATGTTAAAAAAATTTCTGGCAGACAGTTTCTCATTTTGTTCGACGAAGAAGAAACCATGATTGTTATGAAGGAAAGTGGCTGGTCGTGGCTTAGAGAGTGGTTTATTGATATTCAAATTTGGTCAGATTCCTTTGAGTTTAAGCACAGACTAGTTTGGCTCTTCTGTTATGGTGTACCATTACATGCATGGTGTTACAACACCTTTCTAAATATTGCTAATATTTGGGGTGATCTCATCTCTATGGACGGCTCCACCCTTAAATTCAACGATTTCAGTCGAGGTGTGATGCTTATCACTACAAATCAAATTGAAAAAATTGATGAGATTATCTCCCTCCAATGTGGAGAAAAAATCTTTCAAGTTCGTGTTACTGAGGAGGGTTCTCCAGTTCTTCATTTCCATGATGGAGGTTTCAAACTATCTCCTACAAATGGGGCGGGTTCATCTGACAGTCAATCTAGTTCATGCAATTCTCAGCCAATGGATGTTCATCATTCTTGGGAATATGTAAGGTCCCCTGTTGTCTGCAGTAAGGATCCCAGGAGTCTCTCAAATGAACGTCTGATGGAAGCTGAACCTGACCGTTGTATAGAAAATGACAGAAGCCAGATGGATTTTGGGGATCTCGATGTGAATGCTAACTCCCCTCTTTCTTTAGCAGACATTCCCACTAATGGCCTTAAAGACAATTTGAACTCTGCCTCTGAAGGTGATTCTGACATGGTTCCTAGTCCCATGAATGCAGTTATTGAAGAAACTACTCAGGAGAATAGTACAAGAAATAATGACCAGCCGACTAATGTCCCTGTGTCCGATGAAGAGCTATTCTCGGTAAAAGTCATTGATGATGTGGAAAATGTTCCCTCTTACCGGCTTAAGCCTTTAGCCACCAACTCCATCGGCTCAGTAGTGCGACATAAAATCAAAGCAAAAAATGTAAAACTCCTTGAAGACTTGAGGACGATCTTCTCAATAAGATTTATAGAAAAAAGCAAAGAAGAGGAAGAAGATCGAAGAATGCCCAGTCGAAAAAAGGTACCCTTACTTCTAATTCCATTGCCAATGATTCCCTATCAGACAACGATATTATCAATCGGTGTAACATTATTCTAAAGGAGGCCAAGGAAATGTGGGAAATTGGGAAATCTATCGGCTTCAAAGCAAACGGCAATGAAGAGGACGTGATAGAAAAAATTATGTCACTTAATAATTGAAGTCGGAGCTTGCCTTGTTATTGAGACGATTGGATCCTATTGTTTTAATCGGGTGGATACTGTTGCGAGGAGGAGCATGCGGACAAATTAAAATGAAGATTCTTTGCTGAAACTGTAAGGGTACTGGTAATCTTGTCACAAGAAGATTACTGAGAAACCTCATCATAGTTAATCGAGTTGAAATGTTGTTACCGTAAGAAACAGAAGTTGAAAATTTATCGATCTCGGATGTGAGAAGCCACTGGGGAAATGATAAGTTCGATTGGAAATATGAAGCTTCTGTCAACCTTTCAATGATAAAAAGGTTCGTTCGACGCGGAGTGGTGTGTAGCTGGTGATTTCAACTGTATCATATCTGAATCTGAAAGAAAGGGCTAGTCGTACTCTGGTTCTGGCATCTTGGAATTTAACGATTTCATAAATTCTAGTCAGTTTATTGACCTGCCTCTCAGTGGAAAGAGCTTCACTTGGTTTGGGCTTGGGAATAAAAGAAGTAGATTGGACTGTTTGCTTTTAGCCTCTGGTTGGCTTTCTTCCTTCACTTGCCCAAGCCTTCTGTTCTGGGATGAGGGCATGAGGCCAACTGGGACACGAAGCCTATTAAAGTTCTTAATTGCTGGTTCTCAGACAAAAATTCTCTTCAGAAATGAATTCGGAGATGTTGACGAGAAGATTAGTATTTTGGATGAAAAACTTGATTCTCTTGACAGTATTAGTCGCAAAAGCTTGGTGGTAATCGATCATGTTGATTTTCTTTGCGGATCATGCGTCAGTTTTATTTCAGTTTGCTTTTGTTTCTGTTGCTCTAGTTCCTCTTTGTCTTCTGGGGTCTGTTCTCCTTTTTCAGTTTAGATTTGCACCCTTTATTATTGGGTGCGTCAACTGTTCTGTACTCTGTTTCTATCAAATTAATAAATCCTCGCTTAGCAAAAAAAAAAAAGATATGATGCGTAAATAATTGTGACTATATACTTAGATACAGTATACAGTTTTTTTTTTTGAACAAGATATAGTATACAGTTAGATAACTGCATAAATAGAAATAAATTTATTCACCATTAATGTGACTATAATTTTGGGGTTAATATTGAATTGCAAATCTGTGTAAAAGAAATGAATATATATTCTCTATTTAATTTTAAAAAAATTTTATTTCTATTTAATCAGTCAAATTTATAATAATAAATTCAATCAACTGTTTAAATTAAATACATGTTTTTAAAAAACTTCATTTAAAACAATGTCGCGTTTGCACAATTAAATACCATATTAGCGAAAGTCAATGTCATATTATCATTTTTAATAAAAAATATTACCGATAGTATTGATTGAACTAATTTTTTTCTGTCACAATACTGAACTTGATTTTTACGAATCTTATCAAAAAGATTAAATTTCAAATATCGTGGTAGTGCAATGAATAATTGTACAATTTGACCTATTAAAATTACGAGTTTGTATATGATGCACTGACAATGTATAGTTTTTATACACTGTTAATGCACCAAAGGTTGACATCTCATCAATAAGCCCTTATGGGCAAATTAAAAAAATTTATTTATATTTGCATATAAGGGCCTATTGATGAGGTGTCAACTTCTGGTGCATTGACAGTGTATAGAAACTATACACTGTCAGTGCATTATATATAAATCCTTAAAATTACTCTCTAAATTTTCCAACACCTTTTGTGGATTATTTTAGAAAACTCATTTCATCTAGAAGTTTTAAGATTTCCAACGTCAATTAGATCTCCATTTACTTTAAAAATACTACTAAAATTATATAATAAAATTATACAAAAGTTGTATCTAATCTTTTACATTTTTGCAAATCTGACATTCGAGATGGCTTTCCAAACTTACTCTATTTTTGTAAACAACATCCCACCTAATATCCATGGGAGATGGCTTAAACAGATCTTCCAACACCATGGAAGTGTAACAGAGGCTTTTATTCCACAAAAGAAAAGCAGATCAAGAAAGAGATATGGTTTCGTAAGATTTTCAACTTGGAATGAAGCTAACAATGCAGTAGAGAGGCTAAACGGTGCTTAGCTCCTAGATCATCAGCTAGATGTAAACTTTGCTAGATTCAATGAAAACACAATGTACTGGAGACGGGTTGTCCCTTCATCAAATGATTTTTCGCAGAGGCAAAGTGACGATCGATACCCTTCAGGTGAAACGAATTTCAAAAGGAATGCTACAAATGACCTCAAGAAGGTCACCCAAACAAAAACCGGTGGTGACCAAACCGTTTCAGATGGTGAACAGGATGTGATAGAGATTGCTATTCAAGATCTGAAATAGCTCGAAGCTTCGGTTGTGGCATCAGTTCGTTCCCCCCTTGCCATTCAGGCACTTCAGCAACATATGCACACGGAAGAGTATCCACCTCATTCAATAACTCCAATGGGTGGCAGCTGGTTCTTGATCAACTTTGAAAGAAAAGAAACGATGCTGAACTTGCTAGCGGACGAAAAATCGTGGATTGAAGAATGGTTCTTTTGGTTAAAGCCATGGAATAAAGATCTTATTAGCGAGGAGAGGCTTTCATGGATCAGAATTAACGGAATGCCTTTGCATGCATCGAACGAAGATACATTCAAGCAAATCAGCAACCACGTAGGTAAGTTCATACTTGCCGATGAGTACTCTGTTAAAAAGCAGTGTCTAGATTTTGCTAGAATCCTGGTAGTTTTAAACAAAAAATCACCAGTTAAGAATTCAATGAAATTCAGGGTAAATGATGTCAATTTTTGCATAAATTTAGAGGTAGAAAATCACCATGAAATCAGATTGAACCAGATTCCAAGCACTGTTCAAGGAAGAAACTCAAATCTTCCCGCCTCAACAAACATTTCAAATCCGGTGGTGATCACTGTTCAAGCAAATGATTCTGATCTGAAGAAAAATCAAATCTTGCAGCAGGAAAATGATCATGAAACGCCATTGGAAAGTGGTGAAGCTGCTTCTTCCGAGAAGAGATGTCAGCAAGTGTACGATCAAATGGTGACCGCTTTGAACAGAGACAAAATATATGGAGGGAATTTTGAACGGAAGTACGTTGATGACATATTGAGGGCTGAGATAACAATGTTCGATGCAAAAGAGTTGGCTTCCTCACAGAATGATCAAAACCCGATGGCAGGTCTAGTCTTAGCCTCAGAATCAGACACACCAAGTGAAGGAAACAGGGCACTATGTTTGGTTCAATTTGACAAAACAATCACTGCCCCAAACGAAGATCAATTGTCCCAAGAACCTGAAGACACCCAGGAAGAAGCCATTCAAACCTCAGCAGTGAAAGCCAAAAAGGGTAAAAGGTTCACCTCTGTTTCAGCTTTACAATCGATGGAAGACAAACCAGGTAAGAAAACTGCAATCTCAGTTAAAAAAAAAGGGTCCAAATAGTAGGAAAAAGACAAGTTTCTCAAGGAAAAAGGAAAACAATATGTTAGACTGTTACTCAGACTCGTCGAGCTATTTTGAAGAAGAGATAACGGATGATGATATTCGAAACAGGAACAGGATGCTGAGAAGAGAAGCTCAAGCCACTCTGGATGTGGCTAAACTGTTGGGCCTTTCAGCGACAGCTGATGAAGAAGACATTATAAGGACGCTAATTGAAGCAGAAATAGAAGACATGGCAAGAAATATTTTTCGAGAACAGTAAATGAATAATGGGATAGACTTTTGGTTTTCAGAGTGACGTTTCTGGTCGATGATTTAATATGCTATGAATTGAATTTTGGTTCTATGGTTCTTTCTCGTTGCTCTTATAATCTAGTTGAAGTGCTGTGTCTGCATAGCTACAAGGTTTATGTTTAATCTCTCTGTTTTGCGAAGGGTTGCGTTTTGTTTTCTTCTATGCAGGTGGCAGAAATCAAGCGAAATGTTGTTATGGTTTTGTTATTTAAAGTCAATGTTGGTCCTCAGATGTTGTTACTTCAGTATGCTGTTGTGGTTTCTCAGAAGCTGACATTTCCAGGGATCTTTATAATTCTGGTGCATACTCGACTAATTTCAAGAATCTAACAGAATTGGGTTTGAGTATTTTGAGAGAGTTTCCAGGCAACTAAATGATTTGGTCTTTGATCTGTCATGCTATGCAAAGTGTAAGGTAAAGTCTTCGTAATTGTTTGAATGGATCGGAAGTTAGTTGTGTAGTTGATATACTGCGATTTTAGTGGTTGGAGATTGTCTAGCTTTTGGCTCTGCAAATTTCTGTTTTATTTAAATGCTCCAGAGGATCACATGTTAAAGGATATTTGGGGGTGGGCTAAGGTATTATGTAGTTAACTAGCAGTGGTGGGCCAACGATTTTTTGGAAGATGCAGAAAATTGTCATAGGAACTAAAGTATAGGAAAACGACATATGAAAGGAAGGTAAAAAATGGGAAAGTGATGAAAAATGGAAAAGAAAGCAAACGACAAACAGGTTCTTTACCAATTTCTAGCATGGTTATTCATCGTGTGGAGGTCAGTTCAATGTTTTTTATACTTATTTACTTTTACAACCTCATTTTGATGTAAACACAGTCCACTCCTCTGTTTCATTTCCGCTATCCTCAGTTGCTGATATGTTTCATGTTTGTAATCATTATTGTGATGGCTGATGATTGATGATGGTTGATGGCTGATGATGGTTAGTAATGGTTGATGATGGTCCGACCAATTTCAGTTTCAGGGGTGCTTTGATTTCCAAGCAAAGAACAATCTGATTAGTATATTAGGTGCCTACTAGATGTTCGTAGAAAAGCCACTTAAGAATTTGTATTTTGCCTCTTTGCTTTAGGTTTGCCATTTACCTTCAGGTTGTAAGAAGTAAATTTCCTGTGTAAGTGTGTATTCCAATATGGACTTTGTTGACAGTCCATATTTCAATATAAATAAATAACTTTTACTTTTCAAAAAAAAATCTTTTACATTTTTTACATAGAACACCTTTATTTTATTAGTTTTATTTAAGTACAATGCATCAAACATCATCAGAAACCATCATCGGAGAGCACTGCATGTCTCTCTTGTTATTGCAATATTTTACACACAGTTTTTTTAGTTTTTGCCAAACATATAATATTTATAAGGATAATTATTACATACACTGACAGTGGAGTTTTTTTATTCCACAAGCAACGTTAAGATCGTGACACATGTCCTATTTTATTTATTTTAATATTTTTATAGAACACATGTCATGATCTTAACGTTGCTTGTAGAGTAAAAAAATTTCACTGTCAGTATATGTAATAATTATCCCACTTATAATATCCCTCGGAGATGGGAACCATAGGAAAGCACAAGATAGCCGAAAATCAAGGTTCGTGTTTAGATGGGTATTGGATCAACGAACAATGCACGGACGTCATCCTTCACGTATTCAGGATCTGTGTATCCATCTCCATGCTTGTAAAACAAATATGTTACTCGAGCAAAGTTTAAAATTCCCATGAGGATATCTCTTGGGACTGCAGTTGGCCTCATGCATTCTTCATTCATATCCTTCCATGCACCCTCAAGCATTTTCTCAAAGTCTTCAAGTGCAGCCTCCTCTGAGAGGTTGTGTTGCGTCATGTAGCATTCAACACTCGAAGGGATATGCTCTCTCAATTGCTCAAACTTGGATTCCAATGAGAGATATGCGCAAATTATTGATTAGAATAATTAATAACTCAATTTTTCTTTATTGAGATCTAAGTTACCATACCTTATGTGACACCATGTCATCCATGAGACGACCTAAAACATTTAGTGACTTCATAATTCTAGGATCTTTTTGCAGCCATTCAAATGCCTCCAGGCTTGCAATCTCCCCCATTGCCATGAAAAATAATGTTGTTACTGGATCGTAAGTGGTTGTCTTCGTTGCAACGCTCATATACTCCTCGAATGTTGGTACATAACCATCATGGTACCATTTCACCTCAGCTTGATAGTTATTCAATAATTCAATGAGCTATATAAATTATACCGTCAATTAGAATGAGAGAAAACACGTTAAAATGCAAGAAGCATAAGGGCAAAGTGAGCTTGCTAATGAATCTTACAGCATCTTTTGCATAAGGGACACCATAGGAGCTTCCTTCGTTTCTGGCCTTCTCATCAATTTCTTCAAAAAGGTCGAGCACAGCCTTGCAAATAACTTTGTTGTAGCCATGCAACTCATCAAGAGCACCAATCTCCCATCTGAAAATCAAATGTATGCATGTATGATTGTTGGTGAATAAGAATTAACCCTAGTCCTTGGAAAAAACTAAGCACTGCTTGGTAAGAATATTCAGAAAGATCTGATCACCTCTTTATTGCATTTATAAGACATTGATTTTCTTGGGGTGTCCCATACGCATCAACTGTGTCGTCTAGAATTGACAAAAGCAGCATCAGCTTGGTATTAATTACCCGCCAATGTGTATAGCAAGGCTCAAAATACAGTGAATTTATCCAAGTGTAGATCTCCACATATCTTTCCCTCGCATAGAAGAGTTCGGATGAAAAGTTATAGTCCTTCCAAAACCTGCAATGTAAAGTCATCAGAAAGTCCATCCAGGAGGTTTTGCTATGAATAAATCCTTTCTTTTGTACCTTGCGACATGGCTTATCTCTTGTTGGTGAATTAGCTGCACTTGATTAAAATCTAATTTTGCAAACATGAGTAAGGTTTCATTTCTGGACTCCTCCTCCTCATAGAAAGAGATATAGTTCCTTGTCGCTAGTCTTGGAGGGCATTTGTTTAATGGCTGATCAAGGGCATGTGTTATTTGCTTCTGAAGATGAGGGCTTGACTTCGTTGCCAAAGACTTCAAGTTGGACTTGGTGAATGCAAGAGCTTCCTCTAATAAGCTCTCTCCATGAACTCTTAGATTAGCAGCTTCATACAAGCTTAGCATTCCCCTAACATCTTCAGTTACAGTTTCCTTCCATTTACCATCATCGCCCTTGAACTTATCAAACACACCTGATTCACAAGTCATTACCCCTTTAAACTAGTATAGCTAAGATAAAATCTTGAACTATGTATTAATATATTCAAAATAGGGAACACCTTAACTGATGTGAATATCTCACTCTACTTAGAAGTATAAAGAACAAAAAATAGGTCACTACCTCCAAATGAAATAAAAAAAAAAGGCAAATAAGAGGATTGGTTTTGCTGGCGAAAGAATGTTACATCTTTCAAATAATTAACAAAATAATATTAAATAGTGTAATATTATAAATGAGTTATTTGTTATGGAGAAGAAACGACGGTAGAAAAGAATACTAGAGCATATCCTGAAATATTAAGTGCAATGGCGGGTGGTGATAAAAGGTGGAGAACAAAGTGGAACAAGATGAAAGAAGAAAATTAGCTATGTTATTGCATGTGGACTTGAATATATGACATGGGCCATATCATTTTTTATTGTAAGCTCCTTACGAACCATCCAAATTTAGCTACTAAATAAGCCAAAAAATCACTATGCTAGGCTACTTTACTGTGATTAAACAATGCATTATATCATTGTTGACACTTTATTTTGTTTGGGTTTGAGGTGTTTTTTTAAGAATTTTGTGAAGGAATTGTTTTAGAAAGAGGTCGTTTTGTGAAGGAATTTTTTTAAGAAGAAGATGTTTTGCGAAAAAATTATTCAAATTAGTTTTAAGCTCGTGCGATGCACAGAAATACATTGCATAATGAATTTATTGATCATCATCATCATCATCATCAGATCCTTTATCCCAAGTAATATATATTTTTTCAAATTTTATAATATAAATTATTATGTTTATTAAAAAGATAACATTTGTTTATTATATGTTTTTATTTATAATTTGTATATGACAATATAGTAATATAAAAAAAATTATATATTGAATATAATTATTTAAATTTTGTAAAAATTAAATCAAACTTATATTGTAATTTATTGAATGAAAATTGTATATAAATAAAAATAAAAATAAATTATTGTCCACATTTTTACAATTTAAATTAATTTTAAAATAATTAAATACAATTTTTAAGATAATACATGTTTCAAATTAATAGATAATCCACATGGATTTTTTTACCAAAAAATTTATTGAACAAATAAATAAATGATTGAATAAATAAATCTGAAAAAGGAATAAAATGAAAATTGTAAAAAGACATTGATGTTTAATTCAATACTAAAAAATATGTATTAAATTCCCCATTTTAATTTTTTGATAAAAGATTTAAAACTTTAAGGTAGTTCCAATCAAATTATATATATTTTTTAATTTAAAAATAACATAATAAGTGATAACAGAAAATTCAAATTCTGAGATAAATTTTATTTGATTTAAATGAAGTTAGTATATTAAAATATATATTTTTAAATTTCATATATTTTTAAATTAATTAATTAATTTTTTTAAGAAGAAGATGAGTAAAGAAATTGATAAATAATATGGAATTTTCTTTCATTTTAGTACATATAAATATAGATGTTTATCTTTTAAAAATTGAAATAGATAATTGATTTGAAAAATAATTTATTTTGTAATTTTAATGTTTATAGATTCCTATCTTTTAGAAAATTGAATAAAATTATTATTTTTATTTTAAGATATTACACGTGTCAAATTTTTGAAATATCCACATAAAATGTTTTTATTTTGAGTAAACTATTTTGGCTTTTACACACACACACACACATATATATAGAGGAGGGATCTAGTTACACATGTGTAAAACAAATTTAGTTTTACAAATTTTCATATCTTTTTATATGATTTATAATTTTTTAATTCGGCCATTGAATTTTATGTTCTATTCACATAGATCATGCATGCCAAATTTCAAATTAATCGAATACGTCTGACTATTTATTTCGTAAAATAAAATTTCAACCGTCGATATATATTGAAAAAAAATACTATTCTTGATTAAAATGATAGAAATAGCAGATTGATTCAAAATTTTTCATACATAATAAATATGAGTAGGTTGTTAAATCCAACGGTTGGTTTGCAAAAATATTAATCCTATATGAAAATATAAAATTGTGTAAAACAAATTTATTTTACACATGTATAAGTGGATCCCTACTCATATATATATATATATATATATATATATATATATTGCTGGGTTTGGACCCTCTGTTAACAGGGATTCGTCGTTTGTAATATTTTGTTCTTTATTAATGAAATCTTGACATTGGCTAAGCAAAAAAAAAAAGTTTGTGAAATAATTTTTTGATTTGAGAAAATATTAGTTCAGAAAATATTTTTTGTTTTTATTTAATGAAACAAAAATTATTTTCTAAATATGTAAAATAGGGAAATATGTTCAGATTTCATTATTTTTTAAGAATCATTTCCTTTTACATCAAACACTAACCGCTTTGAAATGGGTGGTGAGTGCATTCAGCATAGAGGTGGCAAAAGTTGATCCGATCCGAAAAATCCATCCAATTCACCTGAATCCAAACCCGACCGATCTGATTTGATTAAAAAAGTCAACAACCCAAATCCAACCCGATCCGAATCCGAATTGATCCGAAACCAAATTTATCCGAATTTACATTGATCCAAACCTGACCGGATCCAAACCCGAATTAATCCGAAACCAAATTTATCCGAATTTACATTGATCCAAACCCGACCGGATCCGAACCCGAATTGATCCGAACCCAAATTGACCCGAATTCAAATTGATCCGAATCCAAATTTACCTAAACCTAGAAAGATTCAAACTTAAATTTAATATTATCAATAAATATTTAAATGTTAAAATTAATTATCAAAGTATTTAATATAGTAAAAAATATAATTTTTTTCAATAATATGAGTGTTATGTTTTTTTTAATCTAGTTAAATTTAAATATTCACTTTTATATTGCATTCATTTGAACCTAATGTATAATTATTTAATGACTAATCTATAATAGAGTACAAAAGCTATATCATCTACACTTAATGTTTCCAATTATTTTATAAAAACTCAAAATAAATTAAAGAGATATATAATACTGTTTTATGATATTTAGTAGGAATTATTAAATCACTTTGATTTATAAAATTATTAATTATTATAGATAATAAAAATAAAAAGAAAAAATGTAATTAATTTATGAATATTGGTAAATATATTATAAAGAAAACTATCATACAGATTATTAAATCTTTTGATTATTTCAATCCCAATTGTACTATAAGTCATGTAAGAAGAAAATTTTATTTTCATGAGTTTTGTAATTCTTTGAAATATGATTTCAGTTGATTTTTATACCAGATAAATCACATTAAGATGACCAAGGCTTAACCCAATAAATATGTCCAATCGACTCGAATCCAAATCTGACTAACCCGAATTGAAAAAAAAGTCAACGACCCAAACCCGATATAATTCGAACCCGAATTAATCCGAACCCAAATTGATCCGAAATTAAATTGATCCAAACCCGACCTTATCCGAACCCGAAATGATCCAAACCCGAAATAGACTGATTTTTCCTTGACCCAAACCCGACCTTATCCGAACCCGAAATGATCCGATTTTTTCTTAACCCGAAATGATTCGATCCAAAATGACCCAATCCAAACCCGATACGACCCATCCATTTGCCACCTCTAATTCAGCATCACCCATTTCAAAATTTCCAACTAAGTTACAAGAAGGATTTGAGTGGAAAGAGACAAAATTAATTATAAATAATTCAAGATGCCAAGCATATGTAAAAACAAAAACTAATATGAAAAAAGCTTTTATGGAAATAATTAATATTAATGGCTCCCAATTATATATATATATAATATATATAATTAAATAATGCATGGCATCCAAAAGTCTTTAAATGACCCTATGGACTAGTAAAACAAAAACAAAAAATTATGGCACCTCGAGTTTTCGTAATTGAAAACGTATTTTTTTTGTTTCTATATTTGATCCATTTTTATTTTTATTTTTTTTACAAATTTGTTTTCATTTTCAATCATCAAACTTGTTTATACTCTTATTTTTTAGTTTATAAAAAAATAAAACAAAAAAAAAGCTTCTGTTTTTCTGAAACCAAATACCCAAAATCAAGTATCTACGTCCTAATAAATAAATAAAAACTCATATTATTAATATTTTATCATTAGAATCAACCTCCTTGCCACAGGACATTTTCAAACCGTGCAGGCGGAATACTCGAAAGACAATGGAAGTAGAATTTAAGTCAAACTCATTTCCCAGACTAAGATTTTGATGCGAATAAAAAATCCTTTCCAACTGCTTTTCAATGTCTGTTTGGAAGTGGTATGAGACACCCAGGCGAAACAGTGAATCTATGAATATAAGATTCTGAATTGGATCAGATGTGGAAGCCATCAGCATCTCCTTCACATTCTGTTTCACTGCCTCTATTTCTTTCGTTAATACCTGCGTCGCCTTAAATATTAATAAAAAATAAAAATCTACCATTATTAGTGATAAATAAAATAAAATAAAAATACCGAGTCACTTGAGGAAATGGGAGGGAATTGATCTCTCCATATATTTTCTGAGAATTTTGCCATTGGACGGAATTCGTTGCACTCTCCTTCGCGAGCCATTTTCAGGATATTGAAAAAGAAATACTACTCTTAATTTCTTAGTCTTAATTTGCATTCCAACCCTAGGGCCAGGCCATATTTATAGAGACTTGACAACCTATTTACTATTTATTATTTACAATGATTCTTTTCCAATTATTTTATATGGACTCTTTTTTTTTACTGTAGGAAAAAAGAACATGTCTTCACTCTTTCCGCCTACCATTTTATTAGTCATTCTCTATGTCTCAGGGAAAAGTCTAATCAATGATGAATGACAGATCTGTAATAAAATCATATAGTAAAACAATTTTAGTAAATAATTGAATATTTCTTTTCAACAATAATATTTAGTGCAATGTTAGTAAACACAGTACGATAAACAGTTAAGTAAACAATATGAAACATTTGGATAAAGTAGACAATTTAGTACCAGCAAGCAATTCAGTAAAACAGTATAATAAAAAGTAACAGTATAACGGAGACCAAGCAACACCTAATGAATATCATGCTATAATAAGATCCCGAAAAGGGAATAACAGTAAACATGTGAGACATATGGTCATAGTTTATAAGGTCCACAGTGTACACTTGCTAGGTGCCACTAGTGGAGGTTGAAGACTTGGCGGGTCTATCAGCACAATAACAGTACAATGACACGTGAGTATGATACAGGGCCTAACAGTCTCAAAACAGTAGATATACAGTAGAAACAACATTTATGAAATCAATTTCCCTATGAATATCTTCAATTAGTCCATAAATAAATATATTGAAAATATATTTAGTTTATGAATAAAAATTCATAAAATATTCATGTTTCAATATTATTCTCTAAAAATGTTTTATTGATCTGTAGAACAATAACAAACATACGTCGATACCTTCACGTAAATTAAAATTCATTAACATAAATATTTAAATATTATTTTTCGGTAAATAATAAAATAACACAATTTAAATAAATTACATGGAAATCACTTGAAAATCTATTTAATTCTATCATTTGAAAATATTAGAATCTATTTCTTAGAATTTTCTATAAATTTCAGCAAAATAACGGCTATTTCTAATTTAATCTTCCTGCACAAAAAATACAGTTTAATAACCAGCCAATATCCACAAATTTCAGCAATTCCAATGCAATTAATTTCCAAATCACTTCATAAAATTTATTTGAGGTAAATCATGCATTCACAACATCCATACGGCTCATACACTCATCCCTTACCTGTCTTATTTAATCGACGCAACCGATAGCACCACTCAATAATTACAACTCCCAGGCTACAAATCATTACACCAATATTATTAATTCACCTCACTTTAATTTATAAGCTATTTTTCTTCACTAAATGCAGCCACATTGTTCATAGAAAATATTAAACCAGTATAAATTCTACCGGTGCTAAAACACAACTTCACCGATTTAAGTTTGATTTTAATTTCGATTGCATTGGTGGACTCTTCATAATTTCTACATTCACATGGCATCCTAAACTTATCAAATTGGGCAGCAAAACCCTTCCCCCTTGCCATGGCCGAATATACGTGGTAGCACACTTAATGGATTTTCAACATTTTAGGCTTAATTTCATGCTTATTCATGCTCACCCATCATTTTGGCACCATTTACATGCATGAATGTGAAATCTCCAATTTCCTGTAATTTCCTCATGTTTGTTAAGTATTCCAGCTGAAAGGAATTAAATAATATGAGAATTATGAAGTATGAATGATGTATGGAACATGGAAGGAATAACGAAAATTATAGTCTAATGGTCAAGAAATTAATTTTGATATTGTAAGAATAATTGAAGTATGAGAAAAGATTTAATGTCAGATTTTTATAGTAATTGCAATAACATGTGGATGATGAATGGAAGAAAGAAGGGTCAAATAATTATGGTCAAAAAGGGTCAATGGCTGATTTGTGAAAGAGATTAGCATGCATTAAATGAAAAGTGGCTTAGTCATCTTCTTCTCCCTCCAACAAAGTCGGCAGCCACATGCAGCTCTTCCTCTCGTTTCCTCCAAAATTCCTCTTAAGTTTTCCATTTTAATTTCCATGACAAACTCCTATGTTCACTCACCAAATCAATAAACTTTAGTAACGAAAATCGATCCTTGTCACTAGCTTGAGCTATATCTGAAATTTGGTGGATTGAATCCAAGTATTTAAAGAGATCTAAATTACTGTCAAATTTGGTTATTAACAAAGGTAAGGATAGAAGTTGATTCTTTCAATTCCACCCTTGATTTGGAGTTATGTGATGTCGGTATAACATGTGTATGGTGGTTTCTTAAAGGTTGGAATTTTTATGAATTATGCAGCTTTGAAGAAGTGAAAGGAAAGGTGTTGAAGTTCAGCCAGGTTGTGGATTATTGGCTATTGAGGTAAGGAATTTATGTAACGGATGTAGGGTGGCTATGTTCGCATGTTTTTAAATGTTTTGGGACGAAGTACAAGCTGGTTTAAGTGCAGAAAATGTTAATTTTTGGGTTTTACTCCTAGTTACCAAAATGCTAGAAGCAGCCGACTGCCTAAAGACAACCAAAGCATAGATTTTTCGAAAACCGATGCAAACCAGTTGACTACTATATAAGACAGTCGACTGCTATTTTTCAGAAAGCATTCTATTTCAAACCAATCGACTGCTATACAGACCAGTCGACTGCTATTTACTTGAAAAGCATTCTTTTTGAGAAACCAGCCGACTACTATATGACTAGTCTACTGCTCTGTTTCAGAAGCATTCTGTTTCAAAACCAGTCGACTGCCTCATATGTTTTCAGAATTTTGAAATATCAAAATTTTTAAAAGAAAATAATTTTGATAAAGCAAGACATGTAATAGCAGTCGACTGCCCTATGTGACCAGTCGACTGCTCCCTTTGAAAAAGAGGTTTTAAAGCTATATAACAAATGTTTTGAGACTATGAAGTACTTGATGATTATGCACTTATGTATATGTACTTGACTGAGGAACCCTAGTCCAGTCTTCGGTGCCACAGATGTCACCTGACTAGTGTTCATCATGGCCTATCGACATTTGGCCAAATTGTCTCTATTATATGATTGGCTAAGGGAGGATTCCTTCCCCCTACAGGGGTACGCCACCTGTTTATTCAGTGCATAATTCCGTTAAAATGCAAATAGTCTCCCTGCTATTTGAAAGTATATGAAGTATGTAAATTACTTGATTTTACTTGATTTCAAAGGAATAAAGAAATCAAAAGTATTTACAATTTCTTGATTTTACTTGTATATGACAATTGAAAAAAGTATATGAAGTATGCCTGCATATGCTATTTGAAAGAAGTATACGATATATGCTTTATAATGATTTTTCATGACATTATAGAGCCAAGCAGGAAAAACTGCATATAGAGGCATAGTACGATCTTTTGCTTATTTTTCTTACTAAACGTAAACTCACTCCTTTATAACTATTTTTCATACAGATTACTTGAAGTGATTTCCGCTCCAAATAGAGGAGCTTGCTTTTAAGGTATCATAGAGTACCTTCGAGATACGCTTCCCGATAATTATTGAAGGTATACTTAAGTGACATGTAATTTAACTATTGTACAATACACTGCTACAGTAATGTTTATAAGATGTTTTTGGGATTTAGGTTATGTAAGATGTGTAAGATCCTATGGTTTGAAATGATATTTATATATCATTATCATGCTTTATTAGAAGTTAAAATCTTTATAACGACTATTAAATATCAAGCTTAAGAAGAAGAAGAATGAATGATATTGACGGACGAGTTTAATCAAGTTATATGAAAAAGGAAAAAGTTATAGGTGAATGTGTAGTGACTGGGATGTCACAATGAAACTACATGAAAGCATGAAGGTTCAGCAATGGCCAAAAACCCTAGGGGAGGAATTGGTGAGATTCAATCAAAACCAAGGCCAAGGCTTAATTCCTGCTTAGGAAGCTTAGATTAATCATTTTCTAACATTAGAATTCAAAGGAACCAAATGTATTGAAGAAGCTTACCTTGGCTGAATTCTTTGTGCTTCATTTTCTCTTGATTTTGTCACTTTTACAAGGAGCTATAGGTATGGATTTGTAGAGCTTGAAGAGAAGAACAAGTTTGTAGAAGAATTTTTGGTGAAATAAGGTGGTTTTGATAGAGTTTGGTAAACTTTTCTTTCTTTTCTCTTATTTTTGGCTATCGTTGGCATGAGAGAGAGGTTGAAGATGAGTAAATAGTGGCTGGCTGAAATTGGGAGAAAAATTTAAAAGTTTCTACATTGGGGCAAAATGACCAAAATGACCTTAGTTATGAAATTTTAGGACAAATTTGCCCTTAAGCTTTCGTAATTTTTCTAACTATGCAATTAAACTCCAAAATTCATATTTCATCAGTAAATATTATTATTAAACATATTTTAATGAATAAAGGTGGTTTGGTTCGGGTTTGACCTACCGTAAAGGTAAAATTACGAAAATACCCCTATCAGGTAAATCGCATAAATTTCTAACTTAGCCACCATTTTGATCTATCTATTGACATAACCTAGAACTTATTTTCATGTAGATTATCATTCTTTAATCACTTGGTCAATAGTCAATTTAGTTTGGCCACAATTTACAAAAATGCCACTGGCTATGTCCTTAATTGTCATTTTCTAAATTGTTGCACACTTCTCAAAAATGATCTAAATAAAGGATTTTAAGTTCTGAATTCTTACCATTGGCTTATTGGACTCCCCAAATAATATCTATTCAATCTCACGTCCATCTGGGCACTGTAGAGCCTGTGAGAGCCACCTGACTGTATTAGGTCATACTTGCGAAATACACAGAAAATGAATAGTGGTGAGTATCCCTACGTCTACAATAGTACCAGAATACATGACTCTCACATTTTAAGAGCAAATGACAACTATAATTAAATTTCATAGATAAAGTAATAGATTAAAAGTTTTTTTGAAAGAAGTTTTACAATAGAAGTCGTATAAAAGCAATGGCTATGCCAAATTAACACGAAAAACCAAAAAAGTGGAGTCATCCGATATTGTAATATCAAGTGCATGAATGCCAAGAAATATCACTTCCTTTGATTGGAAAGACTTTTCTTAGTTTGTTGCTAGTCAAGACATATCAATGTGAAATATCACTTCCATTGACATAGGGCTAGTTTGGATGAGCGGTGCGATTGGTTTCGGTGAGATTGAAAAAAAGGAAATGACCACTGTGAGTATAAGTTTTATAATAAAATATTTAAAAGGGTGGGTAAAAAAATAATTTTACATGATTTTTTTGTCTTTTGCAAATTTTTTTTTGTCTTTTCTGTTTCTACGGCACTGGAGTCACCATACCTCCAAACGGAATCTTGAAAGACTTTCCTTATAGCCAAAATTAACAAGAAGAACCAAAAAAGTGGAGTCATCTGATATTGTAATATCAAGTGCATGAATGCCAAGAAATATCACTTCCTTTGATTGGAAAGACTTTTCTTAGTTTGTTGCTAGTCAAGACATATCAATGTGAAATATCACTTCCATTGACATAGGGCTAGTTTGGATGAGCGGTGCGATTGGTTTCGGTGAGATTGAAAAAAAGGAAATGACCACCGTGAGTATAAGTTTTATAATAAAATATTTAAAAGGGTGGGTAAAAAAATAATTTTACATGATTTTTTTGTCTTTTGCAAATTTTTTTTTGTCTTTTCTGTTTCTACCGCACTGGAGTCACCATACCTCCAAACGGAATCTTGAAAGACTTTCCTTATAGCCAAAATTAACAAGAAGAACCAAAAAAGTGGAGTCATCCAATATTGTAATATCAAGTGCATGAATGCCAAGAAATATCACTTCCTTTGATTGGAAAAGACTTTTCTTAGTCTGTTGCTAGTCAAGACATATCAATGTGAAATATCACTTCCTTTGATTGGAAAAGACTTTTCTTAGTCTGTTGCTAGTCAAGACATATCAATGTGAAATATCACTTCCATTGACTTAAAAGACTTTTCCTTAATTTGTTGGAACTTAATATTTTAATAATAAAATATATCACTTAATGTTGAATTTATATATATAATTAAAAGTAAGTTGCTGTTACTTTAAAGAATTTATTGTTTCAGTTTTACTATTAATATATTAATGTTGAAAGCTGGTCAGTTTATACTTTTGAATGTTTGTAACGTTATAATAATGTTGCATCAAATTGTTAGCCGTTTAACATTTACATTAAAGTTGGCTGTTTATGCTTTAACATTTTACCATTAAAAATAGAATTAATACAAAACGGAAAAGCAAAGCATTGGCCGGTTACCATTGACATTTTCTTATTAAATTCATTAGTGTAAGTTACGAAATGTTAAGACTATAAATAGGAGTTCTAATCCTCAAATGATACACCAACTCACAAGTCATCTTGCTTACAAATTCTTTACTCCACACAAACTATCAAAATCTTGGGCAGAGAAAGGTGTTCTATTTTTTGAGCTTTTTGACTCTACAGTTAGTGCAGAATTGTAGAGCGTACAACGAAGAATCAGTTGGGCTGTTGTATCCTGGAAGCGACACGCTTTGAGTTTCTGCTGCACCGGCCAATATAAACCGTAGAGGCGTGAATCATCTTAAAGAGAGCGAGATATCCGTGCCTCAGTCCAACTCTTCGTATCATCAGTAATATAAATTTATTTTCGTATTTCTTATATCATTTTTATTACTAACAATCTCTGTTGTTTTAGCTTATATTTCCTACATAATTTGTTTCTTAATTTCCATCGACTTAAAAGACTTTCCTTAATTTGTTTCTTCCATTGATTTATAAGACTTTCCTTAACTTCCGTTGTTTCTTACTTCTGAGTTGAAATGATACTTTGAGTGGCCTAAGGTGGAGTGCTCAAATTCTTATCGACCTAGTAAAAAACTATAGTACCATTTTTGTCTTAAAAACTCTAGCCGTAAAACAGAGGAATCAAGAGTCAAGCGTGAGATCTTACTCTGAAATATCATGTTGTATAAAATCTCGAGGAACTGATGGGGAAAAGACAATTATATGACTTTAAAACCCTTTTAAAAAACACCAAAAATCATGTGCTGAGATTGTCTTCCTATTGGAGTATTATCTTTGTCTTGGATGGGTTGGATCAAGTGATTCATGCAAAAATCCAAAAGATAAATACTGTTTCTAGGTGGGAAATAGGTTGGTGGTGGCCTACTTATTTGACGTAGTTTGCTAACGTCATTTTCTCATTAAAATTGGCATCCCATGTTTTTTTCATTGTATTTCTGTAATAATTCCGCTAACATAATTTTTTTTTCATTAAAAATAACTTGACTGAAAAGAAAAATTAATTGTTTGTTTTTTTCTTGATTGGAAAGAAGGATTTTCTAGTTATGTGATTTTTTTCTTGATATGAAAAAATATCGGAGCGTAAGCCTCCACCAACATATTTCTCACACGCTTGAAGAAGAAGAATTCTTTGATAAATACTTTTTTTGGGCGTATGAGAAATAAGTTGGTGGCGGCCTATGCCCCGATATTTTTTTCATATCAAGAAAAAAAAATAATTACGTAACTAGAAAATTCTTCCTTCCAATCAAGAAAAAAAGACGGCCTATGCCCCGATATTTTTTTCATATCAAGAAAAAAAAATAATTACGTAACTAGAAAATTCTTCCTTCCAATCAAGAAAAAAAGACAATTCTTCTTTCTAATCAAGCTAATTTGAATGAAAAAATTATGTTTCACAAATTGTTATAGAAATATAATGAAAAGAACATTGGATGCCATTCTTTGTGAAAAAATGACATTAACAATTAAGTAATTTTTTCATATATAAGAAAAATAATCTTCATAATTTGATCCATGATTTTTTGGGTTAATCATTTATCTTAAAACGGCTTTGGTTTATAGGTGAGTACTATTATAAAAAAGTTCATAAACTACGCTTACATAAAAAAAAATTGTTAATGAAATTAAACATAGTCTAATATCTTTAACAATGGTTTTTAAAATTATAAAAGTTTTCAAATTTTAAATATCATAGAAATGTAGCTGTAAAATGATTCTATGACTACAATATTATAAAAACATAGTTACTGTACATTTTTCTTAAAGGCTCTAACTACGTTATAATAAAAGCGTAGTCTGATATACTAAATGACAACATTTTACTTACAATTGCTTAAACACAAAAATATAATTTTGACAAATTGTATCTTTCAATATTAAAGAGTGTTTATATTTAAAAATCATAGTCTAATTTTTTAAAAAAATACACAAAAGACTACAGTTAAAATTAAATCGTAGTATAAAAGTATATAAATGACCATTCACATGAAGTTATGGTAGAGAAAGACTACAATTATATTTGTAATTATAGTTAATATTATTAATTATACAAATACAGTTTATTTTAAAAACTTTATTAATTATAGAATATGAAAAGACTTGTTTTTCCTATTAAAAGTCGTGGTATTATTTGTAAACAAACTACAATTTTTATTGGAAATGTAGTTGTTTATTTTTTATGTTTCGTCTTTCGATTATGGTTTTTATTTGAAACATAGTATTTTGTGTTTAATATTTCATCTTCAAGATTCACATTCTAAATTCTCTCTCTCAGTGTCCTTAAATTTCAAAGAACATCCATTATTATTACTCTTGCTTATCACTTTCTCTTTGCCTTTAAATTTCAAAGAGACATCCATCACTCATACTTTACACTCTTTCTCTTTGTCTTTGCCTTTTTTGAAATCCTTTCCATCTTTTGAAAAGATGCGTCCATGCTTCAGCCAAAAAAAGAGCTTATGAAAGTCCATTTATTACACTCGAAGCACTAAGTGCTTGATTTGACGAACAACTCATTCGTCGATTTAAAAGGGATGAAGCTGTGATAAAAGAAAGGATTGATAGGGCAATGGTGAATGTGGAATGGTTAGAAGAATTTCCAAAAACACAAGTAGTTAATCTTCCTTTTGTTGGGTCTGATCATGCTCTTGATTTAGTTGATTCTAATTTTGAAGAAAGAGAGTCTCCTAAGCAGTTTAAATTTGAGATCTACTGGATGGAAAATGAAGAGTGTGAAATGGTTGTTAGGGAGGGATGGAACACAGATATAAGAGGCTCTAGGGGATATAAGTTGATGTGCAAATTGAAAAAGTGTAGGAGATTGCTGGTGGACTGGAGTAAGAAAGTCTTTCCGAATAAGAGATTAATAGGTTAACAAGAGAATTGAGTGAGGCATGGAGAAATGAGGAGATGTATTGGTTTCAGAGATCTAGAATTAAATGGTTAAATCATGGTGATAAAAACACAACTTTTTTCCATCATAGTACTATAAACAGGAGGAGATTTAATTAAATAATAAGGATTAAAGGAGAGAATGAAGAATGGATTGAACAAGAGGATGAAATTCAAGAAATTTTCTGCTCATTTTACAAAGAATTGTTTAGTTCAAGCTATAATGGCTCATGGGATGACATCTTAGAAGCAGTACCTGTTATGGTAACTCGAGAAATAAATGAGGAGTTAGTAAAAGAGGTTTTGGTGGAGGAAATAAAAAGAGCAGTTTTTGAGATGGGAGGGATGAAGGCCCCAGGGCCTGATGGATATTGTGGTGCTTTCTATCAAAGATATTGGAGTATAGTTGGAGAAGGTGTTATTGAAGTAGTAAAAGGGTTCTTTGAGTCAGGAAGAATGTTAAGGGAATTAAACAATACCAATATTGTTTTAATTCCTAAAGTTAAGAAACCTGAAGAAGTCTCTCAGTACAAACCTATAAGTTGCTGTAACTTCTCCTAAAAAATCATTTCTAAGGTGATGACCAATCGTTTGAAACCATTCATGGAGAGATTTATAATATAAAACCAAAGTGCATTTGTGGGTGGTAGACAAATTCAAGACAACATTCTTGTAGCAAATGAGGTGTTTCATTATTTGAGGACTAGCAGGACAGGGAAGAGGTTTGAGATGGCTATCAAGCTTGATTTAAATAAAGCTTATGATAGAGTTGAATGGGGATTCCTTGATACTGTATTGGGGAAGATGGGATTTGATTTTAGATGGATTGGATGGATAATGGAGTGTATTTCTTCTGTTTCCTACAATATATTTGTCAATGGTAAGAGATCTAACACTTTTCTTCCTACTAGAGGTCTTAGGCAAAGGGATCCTCTATCTCCTTACCTCTTTCTTTTTGTTGTTGATGTCTTCTCTAGATTGATAATTAAAGCTGTTCAGTCTAATAGGTTGTCTGGAATCAAAGTAGGTAGATATAGTCCTGCTATTTCTCTTCTTTTGTTTGCAGATGATTCACTTTTTATTCTTACCAGCTAATGAAGCATGTTGTCAAAATATTAAAAGGCTACTACAGAGATTTTGTCTTGGTTCAGGACAGAAGGTGAATTTGCAGAAATCAAGTATTATTTTTGGGGCTAATGTACCTACAGAGATTAGAGATAGAATGGTGAGTTTGTTGCAGATCAATGAAGTGGTTAATATTGGCTCTTATCTTGGCATACCATCTTTTTGGGGAAAGACTAAAATGGTAGCAATGGGATACATCAGAGATAGAGTTCTGAAAAAGTTGCAGAGTTGGAAGAGATTAGTACTTTCCCATAGAGGTCGTGAAGTGTTAATTAAAGCTGTAGCTAATGCAATTCCCACTTATACCATGCAATGCTTTAAAGTACGAAAAAAGATTTGTGATGAGATAAACTCGGTCGTGGCCAGATTTTGGCGGGGACAGAAAGAAGATGAAAGAAAGATACATTGGGCTAATTGGCTAACTCTTACTAAGCCCAAGGAGAAAGGAGGTATGGGATTTAAGGATATGCATACATTTAACCTTGCACTTCTGGCGAAGCAAAGCTGGAGGATGGTTTGTTATCCTGAAGCATTGTGGGTGAAGATATTAAAAGGCAGATACTATCCAAATGATTCAGTTTGGAATGCTAAAAAAGGGGCGAGAGCTTCTTGGGCTTGGTCAAGTATCATTGAAGGAAAGGACTTTCTTAAAGCCAATATTTGCTGGCAAGTGATGAATGGGGAGGATATAAACATGTGGGATGATGTTTGGTTAAATAAAGCAAGGCTTCTGGCTGTGGGAGATTTGGGGAGTAATTGTCCAAAGAAGGTAGCAGAGATTATAGACAAAGAAAGAGAAATGTGGCGAATTGATGCTATCAGGAATGTCATATCAGACAGACAAGCAAATGAAATTATGGAGACCCTATTCTGCCTAAATGGGCAAAGAGACAAAGTTGTATGGATACACTCAAATGATGGGAAATATAATGTTAGGAATGGTTATGCAGTTCTAAATGAAAAGAGAATAGCTTTTGAGAAAAAGAAGGCTTCAATATCCCATGTCGTAGAGGATTTAGTTTGGAAGTGGATATGGAAACTTCCTGCTACTACTAAAATTAAATGTTTTTTATGGAGATCTTGTACTAATAGCATAGCCACGAACTGGAACCTGTGGAAGAGAAAGATGAAGGAATGTCCTAGGTGTCCAATATGCCAAGAAGAAGATGAGACTATAGAGCATGCTTTGCTGATGTGTCATTGGACTAGAACTATCTGGTTTGGAATGGATATAGGGTATAAAATGGATAGAAGTAAGATATCTACGATGGATAGGTGGATACTGGAGGTAGCAAAAGCTGAGTGTAAGAATAATGATGACAGATTGAGATTCAATTGCAAAATTGCTATGATTTGCTGGGGGATATGGAAGAGTAGGTGTGCTTAGGTTTTTAAACAGGAGAAAATAAGCCTAGAGGAGTGTATAAAAAATATTAGCAAAGCGGTAGTAGAATATGAACCATATATTCAAAAGTCCAAAAAAATCAGTAAAGACAGCTAAGCACAAGAATGCAACTTGGGAAAGGTCGGTTAAAGGATGGCTTAAGATTAATTGTGATGGTTATTTTGCAAATAAGGATGAAGCAGGGATAAGAGTGGTGGCAAAGGACTTTCAAGGTAATCTAGTTGATGGAATAGCTAAAAAAGTAAGGGCGAATGTTCCAATTGAAGTTGAAGCTAAAGCTGTCAAGGAAGGCATTATGCTGGCTATATCAAAGAAGTTCAACAAAATTGTGATAGAAACTGATTCTGAGATTGTTAGTAGAGAAGTTAATAATTTGGTACTGCATTCTGATTGGAGAATTTATCCAATCATAAGAGACATTCAAAGGCGGTAGGAATTGTTTGAAGATTTTCAATGCAGATGGGTTAATAGGGAAGCTAATTTGGCAGCAGATTGGGTTGCTAAACAAGCAAAAAAGGAGATGTGTCCTGAGAATTGGATTAATTTTCCCCCATCTTCTCTTGTTCACATTCGTCAATTGGAGCACTATATCTTGATTCTTCAGTAGTTACATATGATCATAAATTCTACAATAAAGTCATAAATTTTGACCTTACTATAAAGTTAACGAAAAAAATATATGATTAAGCGTAAATTTAAAATTATTACGCGTAAAATATGTTAGAAGTATAGTAAATACTTGATAATTAACTTAAAGTTAACGTAAACATTACATGACTAAGCATAAATATAAAGTTATTAGGTGTAAAATATGTTTGAAGTATGTAAATATATGATAATTAATATAAACATATATTATAGCAAAATTATCATGTGTTTAAATCCATTGACACTAATTTTTAATTAATTATTATATTTTTATGATATTTCTAACATATTTTATACCTAATGACTTTAAATATACGTTTAAAAATATATTTTTTATGTTAACCTTACAGTAAGGTCAAAATTTGTAACCTTACTATAAAAATTTTCGATTTTTCAAGAGCCTATATTTCGTAGTGAAACATGGTCCCATCTTTTGGAAAGGATTTCAAAAATATCAGAGATAGCATACACGCAAATTTACAAAAATAGCATCTGCATTTAGGCAAGGCTGCTGCAATATCATTTGTTTTCCAATCAAGTTAATTTAAATGAAAAAGAATTATGTTTTACGAATTCTTATAGAAATATAATGAAAAAAATTGGATGCCATTTTTCGTGAAAGAATGACATTAACAAATTAAGTAATTTTTTTCATAAATAAGAAAAATAATCTTCATAATTTGATCCATGATTTTTTCCGTTGATCATTTATCTGAAAACTTCTCAGTTGCTTTATAGGTGAGCATCACTAGAAAAAGGTCACAGACTACAGTTGTTAATGAAATCAAGCTTATTATAATATCTGTAACCATGATTTTAAAATTGTAAAAGATTTAAGATTTTCGATATCATAGAAATGTATTTCTAAAATGGTTTTATGATCATGATATTATAAAAAAAACGTAGTTACTATACATTTTTCTTCAAGACTCTAACTACGGCTATGGTGCAATCTAATATACTAAAAGACCAAATTTTACTTTCAATTGCTTAAACACAAACCTATAGTTTTGAACAAACTATCATCACCATCATCATCATCATCATCATCATCAGAGTTTTTATCCCAATAGATTATGGTAGGTTATATAAACCAACATATGAACTCACATTAATTTGCCAACATGAATTCTCTTCCTCTACTCATTCCTATCCAAGGTAATGTGTTATTCCAACTCCAGTGCTACCATATCTTTCCAAATGACTTCTTTCAAAGTCTTTTTCAATCTTCCTCTAGCCTTGATCTTTTTTCATCATTCATATCATCCACTCTCTTAATTGGAATATACATAACACAAGCTATTTCGTATACATCCAAACCAACATAAACGACTTTCATTCATCTTGTCTTTGATATGTATTATTTCAACCTTCTTATAGATATCTTTATTTCTCATTCTATCTTTTTTCGTATATCCGCACATTTATCATAGCATTCTCATTTTTTCTACACTCATCTTTTATGTATGCAGTGTCACGCCCTGAAAGACGTGACAAATCGATTACTTACGTAGAATTCAAAAATTCAAGGCTAACTTTTTCCTTTTTGTTACACTGGTTTATCATGTGAGCAATGTCATCTTATAATATCAGGTAGCTAACTACCTAATACTATTTAAGACAATATACCTAAGGTCTTAGTTCAATATTAATCGATTTAACATCCACAAATATCACAAAACATTTCCTATGTCGAAGTGGTAATTTCCCTATTATTACACATCTCAGACACTAGCTCAGTTTAACAGTCAAATGCAGTCAATTTCATATCTCGATCATTTATTGTACTCATAAATCCTTTAATCTATAACATATCCAAATTTCATCGAAAAATACGATCATTTGACCCTTCAAAAAAATTCCTTACAAAATATTCTATTATTTTTACGATTTTGGCACATTTAGAAATAAAAATTCATTTACATCACGATATCAATAATTTTTGCGACGTAAGCATAATTTTAGTTATTACACATCTCAAACTATAGTACTGTAGAAAACAGTCCCAAAATAAAATCATTTAATCACTTAAATCATATACCAAATATGTACTGCGAGAGCTTTGAAGCTTAAAAACTAGTAGAGTCGGATACTATGATTGATAACCGGCACTATCCCGGCTTAGTCTATGACAAAAACAATGGGAGAGTGAGTTAGAAGCCCAATAAGTCAACCACACAAGTACAGATGATAGTAACATACTATATATTGTTCCATAATGCATACAAGCAACAATATAATTTCATTTACATATCAATATCAATATACTATTTCCTATACGATCTCATTTTTAGATATTCATTCACTTCTTTTATTCTGACACTAGACTCAGTGATGCTATCAAGGTCTTTCAGGATACTATTCCATGAAAGGATACTTTGAAGTACCTCCTTATCTCCTTGAACCTAACATCACCGCTAAACAGTCCATCTATATTGTGTCACAATGATTCGATGCTATAAAACAACGTATTGTTCGATAAATCGATGCGATATAGTTTTCGATAAAGCAATACGTTTTTCAATAAACACTTTGCTTTTACAATATGCGATGAATTTTTTGATAAGACGATATTTGATGCAATAAACAATATTCGATAAATCGATTACATGAACGATAAACAATATTTGGTAAATCGATAAAATTTACGGTAAACAATATACAGTAAGTCGATAATAGTCACAATAACATTATTCAGTAAAATGGTAACACATGCAAATAAACATAGGCATAACTCCCCGTATACCAATAAAGACTATCCTACTATAGCGATAAATGAGTCGTATAATACCCTAGAAACTAGGGTGTTACCTATTGCCATAGATCCAAATGTCTCTGATCTTAGTGATCAAGTAAGACCAAAACTTGTCAACGACGATTGTCAGACAAGTCGTATATGCTATATAAGAGTAATGAAACTCAAGCATGTTTCCATAATGCTTTATCAGTGTAAATAACAATAAGGAGTGCTTATAGGTTGTAAAAGCAGTTTCAATATATGTTTTGAAATCGAATAACACTGTAGATATTTAAAGGAAGTGTATGCTTTATCTGAAAACAATTACGTATACAATGTAGTTATATGTTCGGTTATATTTCAAAACACGTCATAAACAAGATTTCAAAACTTTTATACAAATAAGTATATATTGATGCAAGCCTCAAAATCGTATCACTGTCATGCTATGCTTGATAATGCAATATGCAATAATGGCGTAGTTCACTATATCACTACATCTTAGTCACTATTTGATTTTCATAAAATCACTGCAAAAGGACAGATTTACTAAGTCTCATTAATTACCCAGCCCTACAACATAGTTCATATACAGCGTCAATTCATAATCTATATCACAATTCAGTCACTTATCATTTATCATGTATATCACAATCACAAGTCAGTCAAACTCTTACAATTCATACTTACACTGTATGATGCTATCATGCATCTCATATAGTTAACCTACCCAAAGCTCGATAAGTTGGGCACTTGTTCAAGCTTAGCTCAAGTAGTCACCACATCACCAAATAGGTTCCAATCACTACAACCATATACCATTAACATGGTTACACATCACGAGCTTATTAAACATCATTATACACTTCATTACACATAGCTTTCATATCAAGTTCCATTAGGGTTTTCATGAAATTAGTTGACGGAGTGTCACATTTTCATGGTTTCACTTCAAACCAATTGCACCTATCAACTACATATCATGTATACACTAACATATCACCATTTCAAAGTAAAATCACATCATTTACACAATGCCCTTCACCTTGGCCAAATACACCAATGCACATTTCACTTGATTTCAATCCAAATTAATACCATATTCATGCTTAGCAATGTGAATTACACCTCATGTATCATTTTCACCTTAAACTAAGCATGTTCACCCTTAAAACCCTAGGAGGCCAACAAGTACATGCATGATTCATGCATTTTCACTCCATTCTAACACCAAATAACATCTCTATATCACTTAACAATCAATATGTATTGAAATCAAGCCTTGAACAAAACTTACCCCTAAGAACCCTTACTTGGCTAAAACTTGCTTACTATCAAGGATGACTTTTTGTTTTAAATTAAAACCATAAAACCACTTAGAATCACTCACTAAACAACATATATTAAACTTGAGTCATGAAACACAGCCTAGCTAGTAGATCTATACCTTGGCCAAATAGGACTTTCCTTGATTTTCCTTATGTTTTCTTGATACAACTTGAAGAACCAAGGCTAGAAATGAAGTTAGGAGATGAAGGTAAGTTAGAAAATCACAAGAGAATAAGAAATAAGCTTGCATGTGAGTAAAAATCAATTCAAATCAATTTAACCAAATAAAATTCAGTTAATTTGGTTCAATCAAATCAATTTCGAGTTTAAGTCATTTTTTTGGTTGTTTATTCTATTAAATCTGTGTATAAAATTACGAATAAAATAAATGAATTAATCAATATTTTTAAATATATTATATAGTACAAATAATTAAATATTATATTATATAATATATTATATATAACCAATTTTTTATGCAAGAAGTTAGGTTATAAAACCCATTCAAAAAATCAATTGATTCCTCACCTCTATAAAAAATTAATTTATGTTAAAGGTTCGTTTAGGTACAAAATAAAAGTTAAGGGTTTATTTGAATACTCAAATTAAAGTTTAAAGGCTTACTTGAATACAAATTAAAATTTAGGGGTTTATCTAAATGTAATAAAAGTATAATAGCTTATTTAAATAAAGTGATAAAGTTCAAGAGCTTTTTTAATGTTTTAGCCTTAAATAATTAATATTTGATTAGGGATAATTATGTATTTTTACTTTTTTACTCACCCAATCAACATTTTCTTTCCTCTTATATGTCCAATTTGAACAGATTGTCATTTGTGAAGAGGGAAAGAACATGTTCATCCTTTCAATTTTCTCTTATACCAAGCAACTTAAAATTTGTTTCCCTTTCACTTTTCTCTCCATCAGTTTCCATCATTTCAATTTTCCCTTATACCAAGCATAGCCTAAGAGTGTGCTTGGTACAGTGAAAAAGTGGAAGGATAGAAAAGAGTGTGTGGAAAAGTGGAAAGAAAAATATTTCTATTAGTGTTTGGTAGGAAAAAAAAGTGTGGGGAAAGAAAATAGGAAAACTTGGTATTTTCTTTACTTTTAACAAAACTAAATCATTGCAAATCGAAAAGATTAGTAGAGAGAATAAGAGAGATGTGAGTCAAGTATGTATATTTACAAAACTATCCTTTATTTTTTTTATTTTATTTTATTATCTTAACTATTAATGGTATAATGGTAAATTAATGTAATCTCATTTTATTTCTTTCCATTTTTCAACTCTACCAAGCAATGGAAGAAAAGAAAAATATATTTTCCTTGTAATTTTTCATCTTTCCTACCAAACGCATAAATCGAAAGGAAAAAAAAAAGTATTTTCTATGTTTTCATTTTTTCTTTTTTCAATTTCTATCTTTCCATTTTTCTTTCCACTCTACCAAGCAAAGCCTCACATCTTATAAAATTTTCTAATTTTCTTTATTTCTATCTATCTAAATTTATTCTTTATTTTTTATTTTTTATTTTTTATTTCAATTTTATTTTTATTTTATTTTATTGTATTTTGACATGAAAATGGATATCAATTACTTTTATTGAAATTATCCTAGAGTCTTTCCCTTATTCTGGTAAAGTCTAAAGGAATTTCTTACCTAAATAATTCTTAGATGTTACTTATTTGTGATTGCCCCAAGACTTCATTGAAATAATCTTATTCAATCTTCATCAATTTATCATAATTATTTATTTTATTATTTTTAAATTATGTTTTTATTTATTATTTTTATATAAAATAAATATTGGTTATTTTTAGAAATTTCTCTTTAAATCTTCTATTATGCTGATAAAATTTAAAGAAAAATTCTTATCTAGAAAATTTTAAAGTACTGCATATTTACAATCACCCTAAGAATTTCATTATTAAATAACCTTCACTTATTTTGTTCATTTTCATTTAATTGTCCTTCTCCTAAGATCTAAACTCCCTATATAATAAATAATTTAGCATCTGCGACAAATTATCAATTCATGAGCAAATACAATACACAAATAAAATGCATATAAAATATTCTTACGATAAATAATAATTAGAACATCAAGAATCTCAACACAGGATATTTTGTTATGGATCGTTCTTACTTATAAACTCAGCAGGGCCTTGTACCACTAAGCCAATCCTTTGGGTTAACAAAAATTACTAAATTATTTTAACAATCAATAATTTTAAATTAATTATCATTCAAATTAATTACTCACCCAATTAGATGAATTGTCATATACAATCAATTAAATAAATTATCTTATGCCATTGTATTAAATCATCAATCAAAATTTTCAAATAGAATATAAAAACATCAATATAATAAATAGGGCAATTATCCTATCCACAAGCGAGGTTAAGATGATGACATGTCTCTCATTGTATTTATTTTTTATTTTTTTAATTTTTTAAAAGACACATGTTATTATTTTAACCCCGCTTGTGGAATTAAAAAACTTCACTAGCGACGGATAGGATAATAATCCTAATAAGTAAAGGATAATTATTATATATACTACCGATGAAATTTTTTTTATTCCACAAGCAGTGTTAAGATTGTGACATATATCTTATAAAAATATTAAAAAATAAATAATAAATAAAATAGGATATATGTCATGATCCTAATCTTATTTGTGCGTAAAAAATTCTACCGATGATATATGAAATAATTATCCATAAATAATAAATGAATAAATGACAAAACAAAACGAAAAAGAATTTTAAAAAATTAGATTAAATAGAAAAGAAATTTACTGCTACTGGGTCGGGTTGCCACCGGGTGCCCGCGCAGGTCAGGAGCTCGACCTGGTCCGAATGGCTGAAACTCTGCCGTTTTGTTCAATCCCTTAGTCTTCAAAACTACACCGTTTAAGAATTAGTATTTAATGCCAAAACCTCAGCTATTGGTTTATTTTGCACCTACCCGTTCTCTATACACTGGCATGCCCTGTCTCCTCTCTACAGGACCCAAAAAACCGTCGGATTCTACTGCTGCCGCCACCAAGCTCCGCCGTATCGGTCACCGAACGATTGCCGAAATATGCAGAAATTTAATACACAAACCCCTAAATCCGAATTTCCACCTAGAAACACCAAATACCTAGCCCATATTAGTAGATGTAGGATCTAAAATTCGGCCTTCTATCCCAAAAATAAAACCGGAAAACCGAAAGCTCTTAAAGAAGCTTTCCT
This sequence comes from Heritiera fomes, assembly GCA_032173925.1. NCBI lineage: Eukaryota > Viridiplantae > Streptophyta > Magnoliopsida > Malvales > Malvaceae > Heritiera > Heritiera fomes. Next base: position 13,799,548 of record JAPDPM010000011.1, read on the forward strand.
CTTTCTCTCTTTTGTGTTTGGCTTCTGTAATTGGGATATGTTGGTTGCTATATTTTGTATTGTATATTCTTTGAATTTCTGTGTATATTTCTTTGTTGAGGATCTCGGCTGTGTATCACTTTGTATTTCTTTGCTATTGACTGTCCGCCCCTGATTTCTGGTTCAACCTCCTCTGACCGAGCCTTAATTCTCCCTCTCTTGGATTCTGTCTTCTTTTCTTTTATCACCGGTCAGATCTTCACTTTCACGTCACAGCCGCTTTTTCCAAGCCGCTGTTAACTTCGCCTTTTCCGAACCCTGAATCTTTCGAGTCATTTAACATTAAAACCCTATTGTCTCTCTGATTTTATTTGTATATATCTTATTGATTTTCTGAAATTCTTGCCGATGATTTCTGATTTTTGTTTCTAAATTGTCTCTTTGATATGGGTTGTAATGGGTCTCGGGTTTCTGAAATTCATCTCTCTCACTCGCCCTCTCTCTCGGCTTTCTTCAACGAGCCCTGAATGCCCGCAAGCAGATAAAACAGCAAAAAATGTTACTGAATTGGGCATGACTCCGTTTCCTTTCACCATCAGCTTTAACGGCTCAAGAGCTTCAAACCCATATCAGTGGCACCCATATGCATCTGTTATGCTCGTCCATGAATCCACGCATTTGTGTGAAATCCCATCAAACAATGATCTTGCATCGGAAATCTTCCTTTACTTTCCATACATATCCAAGATAACATTATATAATTGAGTATCATCAGTGAACCCAAAACGTAATGCCACACAGTGAATTTGCTTTCCAATCCACAAATCCGAGTTTTCAGTGCAAACTCCATGAGCACTAGTAAGTAAGTGCAACTACTTTGGGTTTCATTTTATTCAATTGAAAATGCCTCTTTGTACTTTCAATTTTTTATGCAGCCTTTGATCAAAGAATTGCCCATTACATTGTCCATCACATTGTTTAAATTAGAGAAAACTTTCAGGGCTTCACCAATACACTCCATCTCTAAGCCTATGTTTGGATTGAGGGTGGGGAAGGGAAAGGAAAGGAAAGGAAAGCAAAGTAAAACAAAGGAAGGTTGTAAACCTTTCCTTTGTTTGGGAAGATTTTTTAGCTAGGGAAAGGAAAGAGAGGGGGAGTGAGCACCCCTTGCTTTCCCTTGAGTTATCCTGTTTTTTTAAAACCCCAATTTGGGGTAAAGGGGAAGGAAAGGAAACTTGAAAAAAATTTTAACATATAGAATGTCAAATTTAACCTTATTATCTTATAAAATTTAAAACAAAAAGGGTTATAATTGGAAAAAAAGCATTACAATAAATCATTTCCTTTCCTTTCCATTGTTTAACCAAACAAGGATTGTTAGGATTACTTTCCTTTCCTTTCCTTTATTAATTTTAGCAATCCAAACAAGGGGTACATGTACCCTTTCCTTTCCTCTCCTTTCCTCTAGTTTACATTCCTTTCCTTTCCATTCCTTTCCTTTACTAATGTTTATCCAAACATAGTGTAAGTAAAAGACTAATGAGAGCAGTACTCAAAACCACTAAACAACGACCAACTACAACCACCAAACCATGAATCTGCTTTCCTTGTCCAAAAGCTTTCAAAGAAGAACAAGCTTTCAAATTTTTTTTATGAGTAAGGGTAAATTTATATTTTTAACTAAGGGTATTTTTGTGATAAAAAAATTCATTAATTTAGGGTGTGTTATTAGATTGTGAATAGAAGAAGTACTGGGACGGAACTTAATTACTTTTCAGAATATTCGAATCTAATTAATTATTTTATTATTTTGATTTGTATAATTTGAATCTTACTTTTATAATATAGAAAATACTAATTAACTATTCGAATATACTAAATATTTGTTTATTAAGTCAAAGTTTAACTTTTAAATTTAAATTTAAAATCCATTTTGAAACAAATTATTAAAAAATTATATTAATAAATGTAATTTAACTCATAAAAATAAATTGAAGTTAAAAATTATAATTATAATATTAATAAATTAATTTACTTAAATATTACATTAATAATAAATAATTTATAAATAAAAATAAAATAATTTTATTAAAAAATTATTGTTTATAATCAGATTCGGATAGCGAATACTCTAAGATAACTATTTGAATCTTACTTGGACTCATAATGGGTAATAATTTTACTATATGAACTTTACTTAAATTTGAACACGTAATGCTCTAATCCTACTTAATCAAATTGATTAATGCTGGGTGTCGATTTATAGGACACCTATTATCATCTTTACTCCGATAGGAGTACCTATGCGTTTGCTAAGGCCTAAGAATGAATGAAGAATGTATGAATTTGCTTCTGGATTCCTTAGCTTGTTCCTCAAAACTAGATTTTGGTTCATTTTTTATGATTGTTTTTCCTTTTTATAAACTATGAAGTTATTTAATTAGGTTTCTTCACTTAAGATTTTATCTATATCCTTAACATTTATCAGTCCACACAATTTTAATTTTAATTTTACATGATCTTTGAAGAAATTAAATGAACTCTAAACTCTATTTTTTTATTTTTTTATTCTATTTTTTACTTTTTAAAACAAATAACTAAGGAAATGAGTTAATTAAAAGAAGTGGGTTATACAACATTCAACATGTCCAAGCCCAAAACGATACTCAAGGACTAAACATATATAATTAATTCTAAGCCCAATTATCATTTTAAAAGTTCAAATATTTTTGAAACAATTCTCATATTTAAGTCTCAAAATTTCGAATGCTTACATGAGAATTGATCTCATTTTAGACTTAAATTAATATAAACACAATAGGCCCAAATTCTTGGATCCTGGATAAAATCGAATGTCTACACCATATAGCAACGTTGATCTAATAACTATCATGTAAACTTTGCATTTTAGCTATATAGGAATTTTGTTATCGCACAACGCACCTGTAACGTTTTTCCACTTGCTTTAGCTAGTCTGGATCGTACAAGGCACGTCGTCATCAATCTTTTCATCCATATGTATGATTGATCTCGGATATAAAAAATAATCTCACTTAGGTATCGCCATCCCATCTAATGTCGCTATGTTTTCATCTCTCCCTTTGTTTGAACTGACTTTACATTTGATATATGCAGTCTTCACTCTGCTTAGTCTGGGCCATCTTTTTTGTAGCATCTGTCTTCACAGTTCTAACTTTGCTTTGACTTTTGCTCTAGTCTCAGCATACAGGATAATATCATTTGCAAACATCATAAACCAATGCACCTTATTCTAGATGAATTTTGTTAGTTCGTCCATTATTACAGCGAATAAGAATGAACTTAGCATCAACCTTAATGTAGTGCCATTGTTATACGAAATTTGCTTGTTGGCCCTCCACATGTCCTCATATATGTCATTGCATCTCCATACATGTCCTTAATTAGTTTAATATATTTCATAGAACTATTTTCTTCATTAAGTACCATCATAACACCTCCTTAAGTACTGTATCATATGTTTTTTTCAAGTCTATGAAGATCATATTAAGATCTTTATCTAATGCTCAAGAACACTCCATAAGTTGTCTAAGTAAGTGTATTGCCTCTTAGTTGATTGGCCAGACATAAAACCAAACTGATTCTCTAATCTCTATAGTCTTCCTTAATCTTTATTCTATCACTCTCTCCCATAATTTCATCATGTGATTCATCGATTTTATTCTTAAGTAGTTGGAGCAATGTTGAATATCTCCCTTGTTATTATAGAGATATCAAGATACTTTTCTTCCATTTCTCAGGCATTTAGTTAGTATGCCAAATCTTGTCAAAAAGCTCTGTTAACCACCTAACTCCTACCTCTCTAAGGCATTTCTAAACTTCAATTGGAATGTCGTCAAACCTAACAACTTTTATAGTCTTTATCCTCTTTAGTGCTTCTTTTACCTTTATATCTTTGATTTCACATATAAAGCACTGATTTAGATCTTTGAGAGGTATCGAGATATTGTTCAAATTTTGGCTTTGTCTGTCATTGAATAATTTGTCGAAATAATCATGCCATCTTTCTTTAATGACATAGTCTTGTCACAACGCATTAAGTTTTGGAAACCTAATAGCTAGACACAAAATCTACAAAGTCACAACCAACATTCAAATTAAGGTGTGATGGTTCAAATGCTAGAGTTGTCATTGTTATAAGGGCTTTATCGTTTACCACTATCGACCAAAACATGATTAATCTCAAACTGATGAGGATACCTGTAGTTATACAAAAAAATTAAGATGTGATTGGTCACTTATTCAACGATCTAAGTCTTAAATTTAGGATTTGAGGGTATGGTTACATGTGAGGAAAGTGTTAACACCCTTACAACACCCATCCTGAATGATTCCTAATCAATCTTGTGTTATCTTTGAAATGGTTTTATTTAAATGGTTTTTAACTAAATGTCTTTTATTTTATCCAAGTATTTAAATATTAAAAAATTTTCTAAGAAACTCTCAATCATTCTAGTGAAATTTCTTAAAAATTTGACTTCACCTCAAGAGTATCCAAGTAATACAATTTGACTTTCTTGAAGAAGCTTATCGTCGGATTCATTAAATTTCTTATGAAAATTCCTAATTTATTTTCTAATTTTAATTTCTAATTCTTATTTTACCTTATTTCTTTTTATTTTGTTTATCTTTTATTTTTATTAACTTTGAATTTTATTTATTTTAATTTATTGAGAACAAATTTTGATTATTTATATTGAAAATTTTTCTTTAGTCTTCCATCATTTTTCACCTTATTGTACACAACTTAACCGGTTGGGCTGTCTGTGATACTTCACTTATACTGACTGTTAAACAATTTTACAGAACATTGTTTATATTATACACATCCCCTATCGAATTTGAATCAGATAAGTAGTACTGTTGACATGTCTAAATACAGAAAATAAATGATCGTACCTCAATTAAATCAGTCGGCCTGTCACATTGTCCTTTGTGTACAGCCGTGATCCACAATCAACTGATCTCGCAATCATCAAAACCTGAAATGTTAAAATTAAAGGGTGAGCAAAACCACGGCTCAGTAAGAGAATTATATGCCTCACTTGATACTCAGCTTCCTATATGCTGAAAATCTTTTTCATTTTTCCTATGGGCTCTAAGCTCGCATGTAGGAAGGATACTACAGTCGTCTAGGGATCCGAATGGAGTAAGGTAGGTATTTTAGAATACCATACTTGTTACGGAACCTAGAAGCAACTGTAGAGAGAAATTTTCATTTCTTTTTGAATTAATAAATCTTTTTTCCTTTTTAAACTTTCATAACCTTTTTCATATTCTTTTCAAAATAATGCTTCTACGAAATAAAGCATTTAAAGAAAATAATTAATATTCGTATATTCCTTGAAAAGAATATTAGTTAAATCATCATCTTATTTCTTTAAAACTCATTTCATGTTTTAATGTACTCTCTTAATTAGTACCGTACTTTAAAGAGCAAAATAAGCTATTAAAATCTATTCCCAATATAACCGATTACTTAATCACTTTAGGCCTAAGCCCCAATTCACTGATTCAGTTATGACATCCATTCTAACTAACAATGGAGTTAAGTGTCATATCGAGGAACTCGTGTAGCACTTAGTTCCCGAAGGACTCTAGAGGTGGCTCACACAGTACAGAAATTTCTTACTAACACATCGAAACTCGTGCAGCACTTAGTTCTCGAAGGACTCTAGAGGTGGCTCTCACGGTACAGAAATTTCTTACTAACACATCGAAACTTGTGTAGCACTTAGTTCCCAAAGGACTCTAGAGGTGGCTCCCACGGTACAGAAATTTCTTACTAACACATCGAAACTCGTGTAGCACTTAGTTCTCGAAGGACTTTAGAGGTGGCTCCCACGGTACAGAAATTTCTTACTAATACATCGAAACTCGTGTAGCACTTAGTTCTCGAATGACTCTAGAGGTGGCTCCCACGGTTCGAAACTCGAGTCTTTGCTCGGTTTGGCCTTTAGTACTTAGATTGACTACATAACATGCAAGTCATAAGCAAGATTTCCTTTCTAACAACTACTATTCAAAATGCAAGCACCAAAAAGTATACAATTTACACATTCAATAACCACAACCAAACTATAACACATAACATGCAAGTCATAAACAAGATTTCCTTTCTAACAACTATTATTCAAAATGCAAGCACCAAAAAGTATACAATTTATACATTCAATAACCACAACCAAAGTATAACACATAACATGCAAGTCAAAAGCAAGATTTCCTTTCTAACAACTACTATTCAAAATGCAAGCACCAAAAAGTATACAATTTACACATTCAATAACCACAACCAAACTATAACACATAACATGCAAGTCATAAGCAAGATTCCATATCATGTGAAACACTTTCCTTTTTAACATATCACCTATCATTTATGGAGTCTAAGATAGACATCAATCTTATCATACTATAAACCTCGAAGGGTACAGAAATAAACCAGTCAAATCTATGACCATAATCTATATTGTCCTCTGTGGGTCGCGGATCAGGTGTCGACCGGGACTAAACATATCACATATCATGCATCAGCATGATAGGAATGCCAACCAATCTCAAAATCGTAGTTTTCATAATAAAATAAACTTTTATGGAATTTATATAAATATAAAATTCCATAATTTAAAACAATAAGGATTAAAATCCTTTAGTGAATATTCATAAAAATATTCACTATATTTCACTTCATCTTTCACCTCGTATTACGTGTAATTTATCTATTCCGAGAATTTTCGGTGATTTCATTATCACCATTCTTGAATACATGAATATTTTAAAATTCCATCTCATTATATTCATGTTTTATGAAATTTAGTAATTTCCTCATTCTTCGTGATTTAATATCGATTTTTGAAAATAAAATCATTTAATATGATTTTATGAGATTTTTCTAAAATTTTCGGCAGCATAACGGCTACCGATTTACTAACCTCCTGCACGAAAAATACAGTTATAAATTTGCAGCAAGTACTTCATCTCAAAATTTTCAGCAAATCATGCATCATAATAATTTTCATAAAATATTTTCATAAAATATTTCAAATTAAAATATGCAGACTGAATATCACTACAGTGCTGCACATGCATCCCTTACCTTTTCCGGGTCGGCGACTTCCTCTTATCGATCGCACCCGCTCTCCATTTCTCCCGATTCCTCATCTCGGTCGCTGAAAATAATTTCTGGAAATAAAAATTCTAATTTTTAGAATTTTTTTTCATAATTTATTTAATTTTTCCTAAATTAAATTTCCGGGAAATTTCTTACCGAATTTTCGTAAATTTCTGGGTTGTCGAATTTTCGGGAATTTTTCGAATTCCTGAAATTCTCCTTTTTCCTCTTTTTCTTTCTTTTTTTCTTTCTTTTTCTTTTTCTTTTTCCTTTTCTCTTTTCTTTTTCTTTTCTTTTTTTTTTCCTTCCTTTCCCGGTCAAACCGGTTCAGACTGGTCCAGTGCCTTTCCTCGCCGGTTCCTCGCCGGCGGCCGGTTCTCCGACGGTTCGGCGTCCCTCAGCTGGCCGATGGCACGGCGAAGCTACCGGTGCCCTTCGTTTGTCCTGGATTGGCGGCCAGCGGCGGATCGAGTCGATTTTCCTTCGGTTTCTTCCGCCTCTTCGCCGGCCTTCCTCCGCCGTTCACCGCGCCTCGGGTGGCCTCCATCGTCTTCCTCTCCCTCCGGCGGTGCTTCGGTGGCAGTGGCAGTGCCTGGATCGGCCGGCACCACCAGATCTGGTTTTTTTCTTTCCTCGGCTTCCGTCACATTTTCTGCCTCCGTTTCTTTCTTTCTTCCGCCGCCGGTGGTTTCCTTGACTTCCTCTTGGCCGGCGACGACATCCCCTCCATTTTCCCTCACCGACGGTGGCATCTCCGCCACCGGCGGTCTGCCTGGGAGGGTCGGGATTTCTCCCCGATTTCCTCCTTTCCTTTTCTGTTTTTGTTTCCTTTTTTTTATTTTCCTTTCCCTATTTAGTATATAGTATACTATACATTATACACTATATATTATATTTTATACATCTAATATATATTATATATCATTTCATATATAATATAATTCAATATATATTGTATATAAATTATATATATTGTATATTACAAAACATATATATATAGTATATATATATATGTATATTTATATACTTTAAAATAAATAACATTTATATATAGAATCATATAAATGTTATAATACAACATATATATACTTATAACTTTAATATAAAATAACATTTACATTTTCTATATATGTATATATGTATATATATATATATATATATATATATATTTATATATACATAAATTATTATGTTTATATACATATGTATTATTTAAATTCATAAAATAGTATATATTTCCATTTATAGACCAACGTATGTTAAAATATACTATATAATATTTTAATACATACGTATTTGTATAAAATACATTTATAAAATTTGTAATTATATAACATACTTTATTTTTATTTCTCATTTTTCTTATTTAATTTGGATTTTAATTTATCCAAATTCATTTTTTCCTTTCTTCATTATTTTTATTTTCACTTCCAATTTAATTTCCTTTACACCAATTTCCCGATTTCTTTCACTTTCTTACTTTTCGGGATTTTCACCCATATCCCGTTCTCGCAAAATTTTATTTATTTCCTCTGATTTATTTTCTCCAATATTTATTTTCAATATTTCTAATTTTCAATAAATGAAAAATTTACGGTTATCACATCATTTTGGCGAGACTTAGAAAAAAAATTCTCATCTAGAGAAGCACTCATGACTCTTTAGAATCTCATCATCGAAATAATTTACCTTCATTCTCAATTTATTATTATTTTTTTATTTTTGAAAATAACTATCGATTATTGATATTGAAAGTTTTTCTTAAATCTTTCGACATACCAGTGAAATTTAAGAAGAAGTATTCTCCCCTAAAAATTTTCAAATACCAACTATTTGTGACTCTTTAAAAATTTCATAATCAAAATAATTTCAATTTACTTTTATACTATTAAATAATTATGTTTTATTTAAAAGAATCATTACCTAATTTACTTTCTTAAAAATATTTTGCATACACTTACTCATAAATCTGTAAGTATAGAATTTTAATATTACTTGTCTTTAAATAATTTAACGGTATAAGATAAACGAATTATTAACCAAATATTCAATTTAATAATCACAGTAATTAACCTAGGTAATTCAATGCATGAATTAACTATATTTACAAGCTAATCAAACCAATTAATTTCAATTTAACTTAGCATGCCAAATAGGTAGTTAATTTAATTTTAAAATAGCCTAACAAAAATTAAAAAAAAAACAAACCGTTACCTTTCTTTTCTCACTTTCTTTCTTTATCTTTCCTTTCCAAACCAAGCCTCGTAGGGAATGATGGCAGCAGTGGAGTAGCGCAGAGGTTGATGGCAATGGCGGAGCAGGGCAACTAATGAAGCAAAAACAGGAAAAGGTGATGCAAGGAGCAGGAATGAAGCAGGGCAGTGGGCAGTTCAGGAAAGCAACAGGAAATGAGGTGCTAGGGACGCAGGCAGTGCAAGAACTAGTGTAGGACAGCAGTGAGCGATGCAAAAACGGTATAAGCAGTAGGAAGGGTGAAAAGCAAGCTCGGGTGCAGGTCGTAAGGAAGCGAGAGGGTGATAAAGGTTGCGGCAGTGAGAATGGAGGAGGAGGATTTTTACTTGTCAGTTTCTTTTACTCCTCGTGTGTGGTCCCTTTGTGTGCTGCTGTCCTCTTTATAAGGTTTTTTGGGTTTTTAATTTTGAAAAATCTTTTTTTTTGGTGTAAATCACATATTTTCTCATTCGTTTTAACGGTCTGAGATTAATTTTGTTCGGGTTTTAGTCACAGTTACAGCTCTTCACCCCTCCTCAAAGATGTGTTTAGTGGGAGTCGAACCCAAAAATTTTTCCCACCAACTCAACCTGCATTGCCAACTGAACCATAACCCTTAGTTTAATTTTGAAAAATCTTGTACAGTAAGAAGATTTGATTTGATAGATCCCAAAATTTTCTTAAACAACAAGATTTTTCTTTCTTCAATTTGATCCAAATCTCATTTTTTTTATTTTAATTTCATTTATTATTATTATTATTATTATTATTATTATTATTATCTATTTAATAACTAAAACTTTAAATTTAAATATATCTTACATGTCATCAACTTTCCTTCTTTCTACTTGACTTGAGCCTGCCTTAAAGCCTTGTCCATCTCTGTTTTTCATATTGTGTCTTGGGGCATTTCGTGACCCCTTTCTGGTGATCAAAAGAGAAGAGAATAGTCTTGATGCCATATCAAGAGAGGATTTTAAGTATCGAACGAAATTTACTTCCACAAGCTTTAAGTAAATCTGGAAGTAAATTCTAAGAGTGCTAAGTATCCACGAAAGTAAACTTTTGTAGTTATTAAGTACCTGTGAAAGTAAATTTCAATAAAAAAAATATCATTTCATAAAATTCAAAAATCAAAGAATGGTTCAGAGTAAAAATTAGAGAAATTCTATAAAGAGTGTGAAAACTGCTGTTTATACCCACTTTCAAAAAGAATATTTCGATATCTGATGAAGATATGTGATATAAAGAGTAGATTTTAGGCTCCACATTGAATTTATTTAAGAGTATGTTTGAATGAGGGATTACAAAAAAAAATTCATTTCAATTAGAATTATATAAAAAACTAAAATCAAATTTCTTTGTTTGGCAAAAACTTTCGAAGAATTTCAACATTTAGGAGAGATTTCAAAAAAAAATTTGAGATGTCTGTAAGATTAAATTTTTTTATTTTATTTAATATAATATATAATTTTACTTTTTTATATTATCAATAATATTTACGCATTTTTACAAATCTAATATACCCATATTGCATTTTTTTATTTTTTATATATAATATCATTATTTTTCTTCTATAATTAATTTGTTATTTTATCAAATTCTAATTTTGAAAAATTCCTTAAAAAAATTATCGTAATAAGATAATTATAGATATTAATATTTTAAAGTGATACATTTTAAAATATTTTCATTTCAAAATGTTTTAAAATTTCAAAATTTACCAGCTAAAAATAGAGCTGTCAAAATGGGCTGACTCGATCCGGCTCGGGCAAGCCATAACAGGCCAGGCCATAAATGGGCTGGGCCAAAAAGTCCTTTTTGTTAAATGAGCTTGAAAATGCAAGTCCATATCTTGCCCTAAAGACTAACGGGCTTAAATGGGCTGGCCCGTATAAGAATTAAAAAAATTAAAATTTATATTAAAATCCAATTTTTTAGTAAATAAACAAAATAAAATCTGAAATAAATATTAAACAAACATCAAATAAATCCATATCAATCCATCAAGTCTTTAAAATCATTTGAACATTACATATTAATAGTCTAACAAGTATAATATAAATTGTTTTAACAAACCTAGATACTGAAAAATATGTCTCAACAATATTAAAAATAAAAAACATGATAAATTGATCTGTGTCTATCCAACTCTTCTATAGTGTCAATCACATTCAATCATTTCTTTTTTAACTTCGTCATCTACAAACATAAATAAAGAACAATATCAGAACTCACAAGAATTAAACTTATAAATTGATTAAAAATTGTGAAATAATTAATAACATACCTTCAAAACCAAGAATCCAATTTCGAGTGCAAATGAAAATTTTCAAGTTCTCATGATTTAGAAAATTTCGATACTTATTTAAAACACAAGAATCAATACTAAAAGAACTCTTTGACGCCACCGTTGTTATTGGAATGCTCAAGATATCACAAGCTATACTTGCAAGCTTTGGAAATCTTGGCTTATGATCTTTCTACCATTGCAGCACATTTAAATCTGCAACCATACTACTCATAATCTTTAGCTCTTCCAAATAAAGATCTAATTAAGATTTTGGTTCTTTCACTTGAATAGTTTCAAATCTTTTGAAAGCCTATATCATTGAACATTTCAAAATAAATTAATTGTCATTACAAAAGAAAATTTAAAATAAAGTATATACTTAGAAAACAAAAATGAACTTACATCACTCAAAGCAAATATATTTTTCCCCTTCCAACTAGCATATGTAAGAAGTTGTGAGTCATTAGATTGGTTTGAAGTAATTTAATAATACTAAATAGAATTAATTTTATATATTTTACTTTGATTAAAATGTTAAACATATAAATAATTAAAATAAAAATAAAATTTTAATAGAATTAAAAATATTAAAAAAAATAAACAGACCAGCCAAAAAAGCCCTTTTTCTTAATATAGACTATAAAAATGAGATTCAAACTCTAAATAAATAGGTCAAAAACAGTTGATCCAACGAGCTTTGGCTCATTTTGATAATGCTAACTAAATACACAAAAAAAGGGTTAGAAAAAGCATCTCAAAAAGGTTTTAAAAAACAAAAAAATTTTCTGTCACTCTTCGGGAAAAAGGTTAAAATGGCGCAAATTAATTAAAACGATTCGCTTTCTTAAGCTGACAATCCGAAAACGGCTCTCATTTGTTTCTATCCCTCTGCAGGAATCAATCCCCCTCTCTTTTTTTTCCTGATTAATTAAATTTGTCCTCTACATTTAATCTTGTAATTACTCCAGATAATAGACAGAAAAGTTTTTAGTTTTTCAATTTTTTTAAAAAAATTTATTAATGGCTGCGAGTGCGAATCCAACGGGGAATAATCAGGAAAGTTCGTCGAACCAGAAGGTAACGGCTCCTCCTCCACCAGCCAATGGCGTTTCCGTCGATTCGAACAACAGCGGGGACAATACCCCCGGCGCCGCGGTCTCGGCTGATACGCAGTCCGCTTTGAGGCACAACCCTGGCATCTCTGTTGACTGGACTCCCGATGAACAATCGATTCTTGAAGATTTGCTCGCCAAGTAACTCCTCCTTTTTCTCAATTTAATTTTTTAACTTCTTTTATCTTTTGTTTTTTTTTATTCTGTTACTTTTCTGTAACTTGTACTCACAACTTTTTTCCATTCGTCTTAATTTAATTATTTTTTTTAATTCAGTGGGAATATTATTTGTCTTATCGTCAGTTTTTAAGGAAAGTAAACGTTAGTTGAGGTTGGTAAAAATCAAGAGCACATTCTTGATATAAATTTTCAACCCTTATGCTTCGTGCTAAAATAAAAAGTAAATTAATGTCGTTGTTGGTGTAAGTACTGTGTAGTTCTACCGACTACGTGTGTTGCCGGCTTCTTGTTTGTGAATGTTTTGAGGAAAGTGAAGAGAATTTTATTTAGTTGTATCTAACCATGTGTTAGTTGCATTTTATGAACAAGTATTATTACATACTTTAAAAATGAGGAGTTCTTTGTACAAAGAAAAAATGGCAAACTATGATCGGACATTTCTTTCGTTTTGGTGAAACATGCTTCTTGAGTCCTGACTACCTTATTTGTCTTCCTTGTGCCTAACATTGTGCTATAAAGTATCATGGATCCTCCGCTTAAGTGAATCATGCAAGCTTACTACGGTTAGTTATGAGGTTCGGTCATGGATCAATAAATTGTCATTCCAGGAAATTTTGCTGGGTTGGGATGAAAACATTGATGGTGAGGACAATAGGGTTGCATGAGTTGTTATGAATTATATTTCCGATTTTCTGCACCTTAACCAGTCAAAGCTTTCCATTCATCAAGGGAGCTTTTTGTCTAACACAATGCATTAATTTCTGGCATTTTGTGACAATAAATGCATGGACAGATTTCATTTTTACCATGTTGCATTTTAGTTTAAAGAAATTTCTTTCTTATCATATGCATTTATTCTGTTGTGATCTTTAGAACGAGTAATATTTCCTTAATGTAATTATTAGTGTGCTGGTTCTAGTTAAATAAGCCTAATTGTTATCTGATATATAGTTGATATATGAGTTTAAGCAATGGATCAAGTAGTTGTCTATTTAAACCCCTCATATGAACATCCTATCAGAAATCTAAAGTAGATGCTGATTTGATTGCTGGAGAACATAATAGTTTTTGTTTCCATACTTGTTTCTTCATCTTCATTATCATCAGAGCCTTTATCCCAAACATTGGGGGTAGGTTATATGAACCAATATATGAACTCACGCTAAGTCGTCAATATAAATTTTCCTTCTCCACTCATTCCTATATAAGGCAATTTATTTTTCTAACTTTTCTTCCACCATATCTTTCCAAATAACCTGCTTTCAAGTCTTTTTTGGTCTTTTCCTAACCTTGACACTTTTTTCATCATTTATAGCCTCCACTCTTATAGCTGGAGCGTTCACAGGTCTACATCGTATGTATCCAAACCAACATAAATGACTTTCACTTATTTTGTCTTCAATAGGTTTCATTCTACCCTTATTGCAAATGTTCTCATTTCTCATTCTATCATTTCTCAAATATTTGCACATCTATCGCAACATTTACATTTTTGCTACACTCGTCTTTTGTTTATGCAGTCTTTTAGTTGCCCAACATTCTCTACCATAGAACAATGTTAGTCTAACAATTCTCTTGTAAAACTTGCTTTTCAACCATATATGAATTCTTTCATCACATTGCACAATTGTAGTGCTTATCCACTTGCTCCAGCCAATCTCGATACTATGGGTTACCTAGCCATCAATCTCACCATCAATCTCTTCCTCTATTTGTAAGACTGGCCCCAAATATTTGAAATGATCTCACTTAGGGATCCTCATCCCATCTAGCATCACTGTGCTTAGATCTTCCTCTTTGTTTGAATTGAATTTACATTCTATGTATTCAGTCTTCACTCTACTTAGTTTGAACCCTCTTGATTCTAACGTCTGTTCCACAGTTCTAACTTCTCACAAACCTTTGCTCTAGCTTTAGCACACAAGAAAATATCATCTGCAAACATCATACACCAAGATGCATTATCCTGGATGGATTTTGTTAGTTTGTCCATTACTTTAACAAATAGGAATAGGATTAATGCCTATCCTTGATGTAGTCCTACTGTGATAGGAAATTTGCTTGTTAGCCCTCCAGATGTTCTCACATCTGTCCTTGCTTCTTCATGCATTTTTTTAATTATTTCAATATATTTGACATGGATTATTTTCTTCATTAAGGACCACCATCATATCTCTCTAAACACTTTATTATATGCTTTCTCAAAGTCTGTAAGGACCACATGAAGATCTTTACCTTATACTCGAGAACGTTCCACAAGTTATCCAAGCTAGTGTATTGCCTCTATTGTTGATCGGCCAAGCATAAAACTAAAGTGATTCTTCGATAACATCTGTATTCTTCCTTAATTTCTGTTCTATCACTCTTTCCCATAATTTCATCATATGATTTGTTAGTTTTATGCTTCGATTATTAGAGCAACTCTGAATATCTCCCTTATTTTTGCATAGAGGTATCAAAACACTCTTTCTCCATTCCTTAGGCATCTTGTTAGTGCGTCAAATTTTATTAAAAATATTTGTCAACCACCTAATTCCTACTTTTTCAAGGCATTTTCAAACTTCAATAAGAATGTCATCATGCCCAACAACTTTCTTTCTCTTTATCCTCTTTAGTACCATCTTTACCTCTATCTTTTCTCTTTGTGGTTAAAGCATCGATTTAGATTCTCAAGAGACACCAAGATCATCATCATCATCATCATCATCATCATCATCACCAAGATATTGTCCAAATTTTGATTTTTTCCGATGTCAAATGGTTTATTGAATTAATCACGCTACTTTTCTATTGTCCTTAATTAGAGTTCTTTGATACTTATCCTTAATATATTTCACGAATCCTAAATCACGACTCATCTTTATTGCTAACGCCAATCTATATATCTCTTTTTCTTCATCATTTGTGTCCAACTTGTTATAAATTTATTTCACAACCTTTGCTTTAGCTTTTGCTGCCTCCCTCTTTGCCTCCTCCCTTGGTAACTTGTATTTTTGGCTAGCTTTCTTTGTTGTTCTTCTTCTTCAAAGTCTTGTAACAATCTTGCTTAGTCTTTATAGTTTTCTTAACTGATTTATTCCACCATGTTGCATCCTTTTCAGTCAGTTCTCTTTCATTTGATACTCTTAGTATCTCATTACCCACCTCCTGAATGCATTTTGCCATTTTGTTACATGGTATATATGGGTTATCTTTTGTTGTCTAGTTTTCATTTTGGATCCAACTATTTTTACATATTGCATGACAATCTTTTTTTAGCTTCCGCCATCGAATCCTTGTAGCTCATTTATGTTGGTTCTTTTGATACCATTTATGAATTCTCATATCTAGGACTAGCAATTTTTGTTGCATGGTAACACTCCCACTTGGGATAACATTGCGGTCCAGACATCTCCATGCATGTTTCTTGTTTTGACTAAATTACTGTTCCAAAAATTAATAATGTATTTTCTCCTTGTTGATATTTGGGCATATTTGATTTTCTATACCATCATTTTGTGCCCCATATTGTTTTCCTTGCTTTTTTCTTCACTTGCCTTTGATAAATGAATGTTGCGCAATATATGTATGTATGTATGGTGATATCGCTATTTGTAGGTATGCCTCTGATTCAACCATAGTTCGCTATGCTAAGATTGCAATGCAGTTGAAGGACAAAACAGTTCGGGATGTGGCACTGCGTTGTAGATGGATGACTGTAAGTTGGTCACTTGAAATTGTATGTTTGTTGAAGCATTGGGACCAATGAGGTTTTTTGGGTGAAAGTTGCTTGAAAGATTTCATGATAATTATATCTCTATACATTGTCCTCCTTCAAAGCAGTTTATCTAGTTATAACTTTAATAATTTGATAATTGGGATCAGATGTTTCTTTTACTTAAACTTTAAGAGGTGTCATTTAAAAACTCTCAGATAAAGAGTTGTATTTGTCGAGTTCACTAAAAAATTTCCCGCTTTGTTTATTCATATATCTAAATCTTGTGACTTGTGTGGGCACGAGCCTAGTAGGCTGCATCCAACTTAGGATTTAAGAAAAGTCAAGCTTAAATGTCAAGAAAATCAAGAATTATAATATTTGATGCTTAAGGCCTCATAGGCCAAAGTAGTTGTAGGTTTCGATTTTATTTTATTATTGTTAGGAAGTAGCAGGCTTTATTTTAAATGAATTTTGGTACTTTGGTACTTTTGCAATTTTTGAAATTTGCAGTGGCTGTAGTCTAGGAATATCATTTTGTTTCTCTTAATCTTGTTAGGTCTTTGAGTTATGGTTTCTCGTTTAAATCTAAATATTGTAGTTTTCTGTTTTTTGTATTGATCAAGGTTTCCTAGAATTCTATACACACGCAGATGTAGACTTCCTAATTGATGGTAAACATGTATTTCAAATTCTGATTAACTTAGATCCTTTTCCTTTGGATTTTGTGCAGCAATTCTAAGCAAAGGTCTGTACCTTTGGGATGAAGCTTACAATCATTAGCACTTAAATAAACCTGTTTTCAACCCAAAATATCCCTTAAATTTGGGAGCAGTTTTAGCATTACCGTTCTTGTTAGAATTCATTAATTTGATAATGACTTTAGAAATTGTTAGGAACATGGAAATAATTATAAAAATACATGGAATCTTTATTTGCTTACAGAAAACCTAATTGCATACCCTTGTTATATCATTTTTCTGTACCTTGTTTTCCTTACTAACCTTAAAAGCTTGGTACCATCATCATTCTTTCCTAAGGATTCAACTTAAGTATTGTGCTTGAAGTATTAGACTAATTTCTCAACTTAAATGCTAAAAGTTATCAATATGTCCTATAATTAGAATTTCAAACCCCGAACCCTTGTTATGAATGGACTTGGATGTAATGACATCAACATAATTATCGATTTGGTTTTGAAAGGTTTAATTCATCTAATCTCATAAATGCACAAATGATCAATTATTCTTATTGAATTCCATTTAAATGGCAACTCAACCAAGTAAAAGCCTGGATAGCTATAATAAACTTTCTATGAGTTGATTAATATGAAAAATTTAGATCTACTAATGGATACATCAACGTTTGGATGTGGTGTCAAATAGGCAAATGCTCTCACACCACAATGAACGGAGGTGAGTAAAGAATGTCCATAACCATAAGCTTAGGTTAGGATCTTGGAATATAGGTGCGCTTAATGGTAAGTTAGTTGGGATTTGTGAGGTTATGAGTGGGAGGAGAGTTAAAATCTTGTGTCTCCAGGAGACCAAATGAGTTTGGAAGAAGGCTAGGGAGACAAAACCTTGGCAGTATAAGCTTTGGTACCCAAGGAAAGAGATCGAAATGGTGTAGGTATCATCATAGATAAGAAGTATCATAGGAATGTTGTACAGGTTAAGGGACAAGGGGATAGGATTATTTTGATTAAGTTAGTTCCCGGAGTGGAGGTTTTAAATGTTATTAATGTGTATACACCATAGATATAACTTGACGAGGCCGGTGAACCACAAAATTTTGGGAGGATTTAGATAAGTAGTACAAGTGCTTGTAGGAGGAAGTTTTTTTATTGGTGGTGACCCTAATGGCCATGTAGATGCTAGTAGTGAGGGTTTCGAGAGCGTACATAGGCATTTTTGCTATGGTGTAAGAAACGCGGTTGGATATGCTATTCTAGATTTTGCTTTATCCTACAACCTAACCTAGTGAATACGTTGTTTAGGAAGAGAGAATCTCATCTTATAACTTTTAGAAGTGGACTAGAGCAAGTCAGATTTCTTTTTGACTAGGAGAGATAGATGTACATGTTTGGACTGCTTGGTTATCTTAGGTGAGAGTGTTACTACACAACATAGATTTCTATCAGACATGAGGGTTTAGATGTTTGAACTGCAAGATTACCTTAGTTGAGAGTATTACCACACAATATAGACCTCTAGTCCTAGATTTGAGGATTCATAGACGGCATCGAAGAAACCAACAAAAAAGAATTGCAAAGATTCGATGGTGGAAGCTATAAAAAAATTGTCATGTAATACGTAGAGATAGTTGGATGTAGAAAGAGGGCTAGACAACAAAGGAGAACCCAAATGTATTCTGCCATGCATTCAAGAGGTGGTTAAGGAGATACTGGGAGTATCATACGTAAGTGCACCGATTAGAAAGGATGCAACATGGACTACATCAGTTAAAGAAGCTATAAAGACCAAGCAAAAGTGTTAACAAGACTTTGAAGAAAAATAACACAGAAGAGAGTTTTACAATTATAAGTTAGCTAGAAAGGAGGCAAAGAAGGCAGTGGCAAAAGCTAAAGCGAAGGTTGTAAAAGAGATTTACGACATGTTGGATACAAAGGATGGAGAGAAAAGGATATATATAGATTGGCACGAGTAAGAGAAAGGAGAAGTTGCGACCTTAAAGGAGTGAAATGTATCAAGGATGAGTACCAAAGAACTTTCGTTAAGGACAATGACATTAAAGATGTGATTATTTTGATAAATTATTCAATAACAAAGTCAAAAATTTGGATAATATTTCAATGCCTCTCGAGGATTTGCAAAAGTGTTTTTATGCGCAAAATTAGAGAGAGAGAGGTAAATGAGGCACTAAAAAGGATGAAGATCAGGAAAGTTGTTGAGTCTGATGACATTCTAATTGAAGTTTTGAAATGTCCTAGAGAGGTAGGGGTTAGTTGTTTAACAGATCTTTTAACAAGATTTGATGCACTAACAAAATACTTGAGGAATGGAGGAAGAGTGTTTTGATACCTCTCTAAATGAACAAGCAAGATATTCAAAGTTTCTCTAACTATCGAAGCATAAAATTGATGAGTCACACGATTAAACTATGGGAGAGAGTGATAGAACAAAGATTAAGTAAGAATATAAAAATATCGGAGAATCAATTTGGTTTTATGCTTGGTCCATCAACTGTGAAGGCAATACACTTGCTTAGACAACATGGTTCTCGAGTATTAGGTGAAGATCTTCATATTGCCTTTGTAGACATGGAAAAAACATATGATAAAGTGCATAGGGAGGTGCTATGGTGGTTCTTAATGGAGAAAAGAGTTCCTGTAGAATATATTGTACCAATTATGGACGGGTATGGAGATGCAAGGATGCATGTGAGGACATGTGGAGGCAAACAAGTGAATTTTCTATTGCAGTGGGATTACATCGAGAGTCGGCTCTAAGTCCATTCGTGTTCATTGTAGTAATGGACGAACTGGTAAAATCCATCTAGGATAAGGTGTCTTGGTGTATGATATTTGTAGATGATATTGTCTTGCATACTGAGACTAGAGCGGAGATCAATAAAAAGTGGGAATTGTAGAGACAAATGTTAAAATCAAAAGGGTTCAGACTAATCAAAGTAAAGACTAAATGCATGAAATTAAATTTAGTTCCAACAAAGAGGAAGATCAAAACATAGTGATGTTAGATGGGGTGGCGATACCTAAGAGGAATCATTTTTAATATCTGGGGTCGATTATACAAATGAATGGTGATGTGACTCATAGGATCTAAGTTGGCTGGAGCAAATGGAGAAGCACTATAGGTTTGTTGTGTGATAAAGAAATTCCAGTATGGTTGAAAGACAAGTTGTACAAGATAGTTGTTAGACCAATAGTGCTATATGGTTGTGACTGTTAGGCAACTAAGAGATTGTATATAGAAAAGATAATTATAATGGAAATGTGAATATTGTGGTGGATGTGTGGATATACAAGAAAGGATAGAATGAGAAATGAAGACATCCGTAAGAAGGTTGGAGTGGTACCTATCAAAGATAAGATGAGTGAGAGTTGTTTACGTTGGTTTAGACACATACGTAGACCTTTAGATGTTGCAGTTTGGGAGAATAGAGGCTATGAATGATGCAAAAAAGGTCAAAGCTAGAGGAAAACTGAAAAAGACTTTGAAGGAAATTATTTGGAAAGATATGGCGGCACTAGAGTTTGAAGAACACATTGTCTTGGATAGGAATGAGTGGAGGAGGAGAATTCATGTTGACGACTTAACGTTAGTTAGTTCATATAGTGGTTCACATAGCCTATCCCAATCTATTGGGATAAAGGCTCTGATGATGATAATGGTGGTGGTGGTGGTGGTGGTGGTAATGCACTAATGGATACATGCATGCATGTTATGCATGTGCACGTGTATATAAGCTAAGCTTACTCTTTAGATGACATTTAAATGGTTCAAATTAGATCCTTAAAATGGTATACACAAATATATATGGAGAGAGAATTTTGACATTTTCTGGTCTTAGTAAATAAGTTTAAGGAATTTTGAGGATGTATAAAATGGTGTTTGTAAATATGTCACGGTAAAAGATGACTCCTTTGACTTTGTTTAGTAGGAAGGAAAAAATACGAAGGTCAAAAAAGTGACGAAAGAAAAAGTAAAAAAGAAGGAAGGGTTGTTTTAATTCCTTTTGTTTGGTATTAAAGATGGAAGACAAAGGGATTTGGTGGCTTATGAAATGTTTAACTTAAGTAGAAAGAGTTTTTTCCTCTCAAGTTGGAAGGATTAGAATTTGAAGGGAAGGGAAAGGTGCAAATCCATCCATTTCCTTCCTATTATTTCCCCCCTACCAAATGAAGGAAACTCTATCCTTTTTCCCCTCCTTTCCTTTCTACTAAACATAGTTCAGAGGTGAACTTGAGATCCAAATATCATCTCTAATGGACTGTCTATATTTGCCTATATGTTCGTTCAAGATTTTATTGTGGAAAGGTAAATATACTCGGGCTTTGGCTTCTTGGAGTTGTCACTTTGGTTAAAGCTTACCAATTAAGAAAATAAATGGCATGAGTTTTATGCAACATGGAGAAAGACTAAGTTTTTGGCTGATGGAAGAGCAAGCTTAAAAAGCCTCTTAAGTGCTTTCTTTGCCTTTCGCAGAATTATATCTCTACACATTTTTTCTTCCAAGATCCATATTGAGAGGATTGTTAATTAAACTGGCCAAAAAAATAAATCATTTGTGAGTTTTGGTGGTTGCAGTTAGTTGGAGCATGCCTACATGTCTTGGGTTTAGTTTTTTCTCATTTGATGGCGAATTGGGGTGAATAAATGGATATGTGATATGTTTGTAGCAGTGTGGTGTTCTTTAGAAATAAGGTCTAAATGTGATTGGGTATTTTAGAGAGATTAACTCCATTTCGAAATTTGTGAAACTATCTTCTTTTGGGTTTCACTTTTTGAAATTATGAAATTACAAAGGTTTCCTATTTTCTCTTGTTGTCACGGATATGGTGGCTTATGATCCTATTGTCATTGCAATGAATCTTATGTGCCAGAAACATCCAGATAGTAATCATTAAATTGATATTGATATGTTTGACATTAATCTTTACCATGGGGTAGAGAAGGGCTTTTAATAATGAGCTGGAGACAACCTATAAGCTTATTGCTGTCTAATTGTTATTTCTAAATGCAGTAAATTGCATTGACATTAACCTAAATACCGCCTTTAATATTTGTACAAATTTTTTTTTGTAAGAAATGAATTTTAGACTATCATGTATTATTAAAAATTTTAATTATAGAGTTGTAAGATTCTACTGAAAGTTCAGTGTATTATAGCAGACAACGTTAAGACGCCCAACGTTCTTTCAATGCCAATTGCCAGGAGACAAGTCGTGGATCATTAGTCATGGATGAACAACTTAACTAATAATTCGGTTCATGACTGACTTTGCTGGATTCCTTGTTTAGCTGATTGGAAGGTTGACGCCTTCATAAAACTAGGCTATGAGATAGGTTTTCAACAAGTTCTTTTCCCCTGCTTTTTCTCGATGGATGCCTTTCATTTCTACATTCTTTTCTAAGTCCTTTCTCATCTGGCAGAAGTTCTATAGCTCATTGGATGAAAGGTTTATAGTGAGTTTGTCCTTTAGCATCTCTCTCTTTAAAAGGAGAACTAATACTTTGTAGTTTTGTGGTGAAATTTTGTATGGCATTTTGTGTGCACAATATGTCATAATCAGTTTGCTTGTATTTATGTAGCAAATATGCACATAATTTTGCATTGTATTTGTATGCAAAATAATGACCTGGTTGATTCTGTTTGCAGAAAAAGGAAAATGGCAAACGGAGGAAAGAGGATCATAATTCTGTAAGGAAAAATAAAGACAGAAGGGTATGTTTGTCTATATTTTTATGCTAATACAATTGATCTGTACAATGTACTTCTACACTGCTTTACGTTTTATAATTGGTTCTTTGAAGTCTGTCTTCAAAATAAAGTTTATTCCCTATGATTGTTTCTCAAATGAAATTGCCTAGCCTGTATGGTAACTTTACTAGTTTCTTATTCTCTATATGAACTGTGAATCTGTTTTTTGTGGTCACAGAGCTTTTAGTTACCTTTTTAGCATTCTTGACTTGACAATTTCTTTAAATGTGTATACTATGTTAGTCAGACTCGAGGGTGAGTGTCAGATTCCAGTATGTGTGACATGGGTACATGTCATTTTTTCTAAGTTTTTCCATATATTTGGAGGCTTGGACCTCCATACCCATGTCCATTGGACAATGCATCAGACGTGTACTTGAAGGAAAAATGGTTGGAGCAGCATGGTGTGTGTGTGTATCTATCTCACACATCCACTTCTATTGTTGTTATACTCCGATCATCTTCTATTACTTCTGCATATTGAAATTCTTGAAATAAGGTGTGCAAGAAAAGATTCAAGAAGCATATCACGCAATTATGGTATTGTCCACTGCATCCCAGGTGCATGTTCAAGTGAATGTCAGATAAATTAAGCATAAAATCCAAGGCACAACTAGATGTGGTTGAAAGTTGAAGCATGCCCTATCACAGAGAAGGGCTGCTTCCTACTTCCTAGCATGTTTGACCCAGACAGATCTTTTGCACAAGCTTCCACACTACTTCTCTAGGTTTTTTGGGAAACTTTTGGACAGTATTAGTAATTTTTCTCTAGGTTCTACCCTGATGTTTTTTAAGGTCAGGTGGGTGATGGGACTACTTCAGCTTCCCATCTTCTTCAGCCATCTTATTTACACTGTTCATCTGTTTCCATCTTAGTTCTTTTTTAGGTCGGTTGCTTCAGTTCTTGAAAGCTCAAATTGATAGGGACATTGTTTTGCAGGAAAAGGGTACAGACTCTGCAGCAAAGTCTTCATCTCATTTAACAACTAGGCCAAATGGTCCTTCATATGCACCACCAATGATCCCTATGGACAATGATGATGGCATCTCATACGAAGGTTTGGTTAAGATATATATATATATTAGAGAGGACTCTACATTTTTATCAATATAAAAATTATTGCTGGATAGATACTTTGAGCTGAATTTCTACATTTTTATGCTCAATCAATGTAAAGATATAGCTTATGTTTCTCTTCTAAAATTTTATTAATCTTGATCAATCTTAGAACTTGAAGCAGTATACTCAGGGTGATTTTCTGGAGCTGTCCACCTTAGGTTGGCTTTAAGATTTATCAACAGAAAAATAAAAAAAAAAGGATAGAGAGATTATAGTGAACTGTATTTAAGATGTCAATGTGCTTATCTTGCTTTTTATACACTTCTAATTTATGTTGTTTCAGCCATCGGTGGTATGACGGGGGAGCTGCTTGAACAAAATGCTCAAATGTTTAATCAAATTTCTGCAAATTTTTCAGCTTTCCAGGTGAAATATCCACTTATGTCTTGTCGAATAAGTCCTTTGTCTTTCAAAGGAGTTGAAATCTTTCTATTATGTTTCTTTAAAACTTACTCTAAATATATTTTTTTCCATGCACTTGTTTATATCAAGTCATTGTTAGCTTTGAGTGAAGTGCCAACATGGTAAAATAATGGCATGAAAAAAAATCAACTTAATGAAATGAACTAATTCAATTTTATGAGTAGGCTCTATTGTTCTTTATACATGGACCCAATACTTCGTTGGTATGCAATTCTCATGCAGAGGACTGGCAGGTGTCCCATTATAAGACTCTACTTTTTCATTTATTACTCAGAATCTTCAATGGTTAATGTGTTTATCTCTTATTTGGCCCTGGTATGATGCCAACTTACTGTCTAAATGCACTGTATGAAAATGGATGTTATTTGATGATTACAACCATCTGATTGGCTGTACTTGTTATCAGAACATTGACAGTTGCTGTCTCCCTATTAGCTGACATATGCCGCTTTTATTGATTGTTATTATTGTTTTTCTTAATGCAGATACATGATAACATAAATCTTTTATGCAAATCCTGGGACAATATCCTCAGAATCTTGAATGAGTATGTTATTGCCTCTATGCTTTCTCTGTTATATCTAAATGACAGTTTTTTTTAAATTAATGTTAATTGGAGGACATCATAAGGCATAGTTGCATTTTTATTGCACCGCCAGCTTATGAATGTTCATTGTCATGTGATGTATCACGATATATTTATGGCAATCATGGAATCCTTTACTTGTCAGCAATACCATTAATTTTATTATTGTTGTCATCATCATTTTGGTTTCAGGTCTGTTAACTTAATCAGTGTACTTAATATGAAATTGTGAACTAGAAAAAGCAGCTTAGGTTGGCAAGACTTTTTTTTTTCTTTGCATATTATGGGGAGGGCACTTAAAAATCATGTTAAAGTTGGGGTAGTGAAAATAATGAAGAGAAAAGATACTAGAACTAGTCAAGGTGACGTAAATGATGTGGAAAAGTTATCAGTTGAGGGTATGGTTGGTAGTTTGGGCTCCTGAGCATCTTTCTGGTGGCCACTTGGTTTATAATGGTGAATGATGCTTCCTTATTATGCACATCGTGAAATTTACCCATCATAAAGGAGTTTTTTTTTTCACTATGTCATTATCATCATCATCATCAGAGCTTTTGTCTTAATACTGGAATAGGTTTCATGAACCAATATATGAACTCACGCTAAGTCGTCAATATGAATTCTCTCCTTCCACTCATTCCTATCTAAAGCAATTTGTTCTTTCATCTTTGGTTTCGCCATATCTTTTCGGATAACTCCTTTCAAGTCTTTTTTTAGTCTTGTCCTAGCTTTGATCTGTTTTTCATCACTCATAGCCTCCACTTTCCTAACTAGAGCATCCATTGATCTACTTTGTATGTGTCCAAACAACCATAAATGACTTTCATATATGTTATCTCTAATACGTGTCACTTCAAACTTCTAGTGAATATCTTCATTTCTCATTCTATCTTTCCTTTTATATCAACACATCCATCGTAGCATTCACATTTTTGCTACACATCTTTTTTATATGCAATCTTTTAGTTGCCCAACATTTACTATCATAAAGCAATGTTGATTTAACAGTTGTTTTGTATAACTTGCCTTTTAATCATAAAGGAATTCCTTTATCATACAACAAATCTATAGCACTTCTCCACTTGCTCCAACCAACTTGGATCTTATGGGTCACATCACAATCAATCTCTTCACCCATCTGTACAATTGACCCCAAATATCTAAAATAATCTCGCTTAGGTATTGCCGCACCATCTAGTATCATTATATTTTGATCTTCTTCTTTGTTTGAACTGAATATACATTCTATGCATTCATTCTTCACTTTGATTACTCTAAATGATCTTGATTCTAGCATCTGTCTCTACAGCTATAACTTCGTGTTAACATCCACTCTAGTCTTAAGACACAAGACAATATCATCTGCAAATATTATACACCATGGATATTATCTTGGATTGATTTTATCAACTCATCCATTACTATAATGAATAAGAATGGGTTTAATGCCAACCTTGATGTGTTCTACTGTGATAGGAAATTCACTTGTTTGCCCTCTATAGTCCTCATGTGTCCTTGCATCTCCATACGTGTCTTTAATTATTTCAATATATTTCACGGAAACTTTTTTCTTCATTAAGGATTACTATAACTCCTCTCTAGGCACTTTATCATATGCTTTTTCCAATTATATAAAGACCATATGAAGATTTTTACCATGAACACAAGAACGCTCCACAAGTTGTCTAAGCAAGTGTATTGCTTCCATAATTGATTGGTCAAGCATAAAATCAAACTGATTCTCCGATATCTCTACATTCTTTTTTAATCTCCGTTCTATCACTCTTTTTTTCCGTAATTTTATTGTATGACTTGTTAATTTTATGTCTTGGTAGTCGTAGCAACTTTGAATGTCTCTTGTTCTTACAGAGAGATGCCAAAGTACTCTTCTTCTATTCTTTAGGGATTTTGTTAGTGCGTCAAATTTTATTAAAAAGGTTGTCAACCACCTAACTTTTATCTCTCTAACGTATTTCCAAACTTTAATAGGAATGTTATCAGGTTCCACAGCTCTCCCTGTATTCATTCCTTTTTAATGCCTCTTTTACCCTTATTTCTTTGATTCTTCGCACTAAGCATCGATTCAGATCCTCAGAAGGTATTGAGATACTATCTAAAATTTGGATTTGCCCGTCATTAAATAGTTTGTTGAAAAAATAACGCCACCTTTCTTTAATGTCTTTGTCCTTAATTAGAGTTCTTTGGTACTCATCCTTGATACAATTAACGACTCCTAAGTGGCGTTACTTCTCTCTCTTGCTCGTGCCATCCTTTGTATCTAACTTGTTATAAATCTATTTCACAACTTTCGCTTTAGCTTCTACCACTGTCCTTTTTGCCTCCTTCATAGCTAACTTGTATTTTGTGAAGCTCTCTTCAATGTTGTTCTTCAAATCTTATAACAATCTTGCTTAGTTTTTTATAGCTTCTTTAACTGATTCATTCCACCATGCTGCATTCTTTCCAATCCGTGCTCTTTCTTTTGATATTCTTAGTATATTCTTGCTCACCTCGCAAATACATCTTGTCAGCTTGTTCCATAGTATATTCGGATTCTGTTTTGTTGTCTGGTCTTCTTTTTGGATCCAAGTACTTACACATATTGTATTACAATCTTCTTTTAGCGTTCACCATTGAATTCTTGTTTTTCTTTTAGCTTTCACCATTGAATTCTTGTAGCTCCTTTTTGTTGGTTCTTTCGATGCCATTTGTGAATTTTCATGTTTAGAGGAGTCTATGTTTCGTGGTAACACTCTTAGCTAGGATAACCTTGCAGTTTAAACATCTGCATCTATCCCTCTTAGCCCAAGAGAAATCTGACTTGAGCTCGGTCCACTCTTAAGTGTTATAAGGTGAGATTCTCTCGTCGTAAACAATGTGTTTACCAGGGTTAGGTTGTAGGATAAAACAAAATCTAGGATAACATCGCCACCCTGGTTGCTTAAACCGTAGCTAAAACCCCTATGTATGCTTTCAAAACTCTCTTTACTAGTACCTATATGGCCATTAAGGTCATCACCAATAAAAAGGTTTTCTTTTGTAGGCACTTCTTGTATTACCTTACCTAAATCTTCTCAAAACTGACTTTTGCTAGCCTTATCAAGTATTATCATTGTCCATTTGCACTAATAACATTCAAAACCTTCCCTCCTAGAACTAAGTTAAACAAAATAATCCTATCCCCTTATCGCCTAACCTTTACAACATTATCTTGATATTATTTGTCTATGATGATACCTACATCATTTTATAGGTTACATGAATTGGTTCCAGACGACTACCTAGCAACTTTTGCATACTTTTCACCATGTAAGCTGTTAAATTTTTATCACCAGATTCATGTGCACGATAGATTTGACATGTCTAATTATGAGACATGATGATCACCCTCTACATAGTTATGTTTTTGCTGAACAAATTTGACAGCCACTGATGTATGAAGATATTCAGATTTATGCAGAGATTCTGAAAGTAAAATTTATTAGTGAGTCAAATACTTAGCCTTCCCTCGGTCTTGATGGAGGCATGTGTCATTGTCATTAGGATCCTAGGCTCAAGGGCTATCTGAAGTGAAATACTTGAAAGGACTTCCTGTATGTAAAATTATATTGCATAAGCAATATCCATTGCAGTACCATTGTTTCGAATGGCTGATTTTGGGGAAATAAGACATAATTGAAATTCCCTGCCACATATACATTTGTTTTGGTCTGTTGTGTGCAAGAGGGTTTTTTTTTTCTCAATGTGGATGAGTATGGAGTACGTACCTTGGCATAAAGAAACAATCTGCTTTATTTATGGAGGTATTCATTATGAGAGCTATTAAGTACAACCTATCCATTGCTTCATACAACTTATTTTAATGTTATTTTTTTAATACAAAAATACCCTCAGAATAAAATTATCATTTTACCCCTCTTCCAAACACCCAAATCAGCATATCTTCTTCATCTTCTCACTTTAAACATCCAACCTTAACAACTTTAACAATTCTTCTTCCAAACCTGATAAAATTGTGATAAATTGAAGAACAATGGAATAATTTTCTGATGATTCGATGAAAAATCATTTCATGGATGAAGTTGAATACAATGAAAATGGCATAAAGGAGGTTTCTGCAGATGTTAGTAGTTTTTTTGAGTTTGTAACAAATTTTCAGAACCTTAAAACTCAGGAAATCCCTGGATTTGAAACTCCTGGAAGTGAATTTTCAGGAGTTTCGTGGTGTTCCCAGAAATAAATTTCTGGGAGCATATTGTTGCTCTAAGAAGTTCACTTCTAGGAGAAACTGAGTTCTCCTGGAAGTGAACTTTTGAGAGAAACTTAGTGAGTGAACTTTCGTGAGAAACCATGGACTTTCGGGAGCAACCATATGCTCCTCCAAACCTAGCCTCCATGAGCCAAGAAATTTCCGTGAGCTAAAGCAGGCTCACGGAAGTTCCCTTTCGTGACCATTGGTCAAAACCCTTTTTTATTTTTGTTTTAGGAGGGGGGGGGGGGGGGGGGGGGGGTTGGGGAAGGTGGAGTTCGATGCAATTTTCATGAATAAAACCCTAAACTAAACAAATTGATGCAATTCATCATCATCATCATCATCATCATCAGAGCCTTTATCCCAATAGATTGGGGTAGGCTATATGAACCAATATCTAAAATCATGTTAGATCGTCCATATGTATTCTCTGCCTCCATAGATTCCTATTCAAGGCCATTTGCTCATCTGATTCTAAAACCTCCATGTCTTTCCAAACTACTTCCTTCCAAGTCTTTTTCGGTCTTCCTCTAGTCTTAATCCTTCTCTCAACATCCATAGCCTCTATTCTCCCAACTGGAGCATCTACAGGTCTACGTCTTACATGTCCAAACCAATGTAAACGATTTTCACACATTTTGTCTTCGATAGGTACCACTCCAATCATCTTACGAATATGATCATTTCTCATTCTATCCTTTCTTGTATATCCACATATCTATAGTAACATTCTCATTTCTGTTACACTTATCTTTTGTGTATGTAGCCTCTTAGTCGCCCAACATTCACTACCATATAACAATGTTGGTCTAACAACTGTCCTATAAAACTTGCCTTTCAACCATGTAGGAATTCCTTTATCGCACAACACACCTATAGCACTTCTCCACTTACTCCATCCAGCTTGGATCCTATAGGTCACATCACCATCAATCTCTCCATCCATCTGTATTATTGATCCCAAGTATCGAAAATGATCCCGCTTAGGTATCGCCACCCCATCTAACTTCACTACATCATGCTCTTCCAGTCAGTTAGAACTGAATTTACACTCCATGTATTCAGTCTTCACTCTGCTTAGTTTAAATCCTTTTGATTCCAACGTTTGTCTCCATAATTCCAACTTTGTATTGATCTCCGCTCTAGTTTCCGCACATAGGACAATATCATCTGCAAACATCATACACCAAGGCACCTTATCTTGGATGGATTTTGTCAGTTCGTCCATAACTAGCGCAAACAAGAATGAACTCAACGTTGACCCTTGGTGTAATTCCACCGTGATAGGAAACTCACTTGTTTGCCCCCACCTGTCCTCACATGTGTCCTTGCACCTCTATACATGTCCTTAATTAGTTTAATATATTTCAAAGGAACTCTTTTCTTCATTAAGGACCACCAGAGTACCTCCCTAGGCACTTTATTATATGCTTTCTCCAAATCTATAAAGACCATATGAAGATCTTTACCCATTACTCGAAAGCGCTCCATAAGTTGTCTAAGCAAATATATTGCCTCCATAGTTGATCGACCTGGCATAAAACCAAATTGATTCTCCGATATCTCTACGTTCTTTCTTAATCTCCGTTCTATCATTCTCTCCCATAGTTTCATCGTGTGACTCATCAATTTTATGCCTCGGTAGTTGGCGCAACTTTGAATATCTCCCTTGTTCTTATATAAAGGTACTAAGATACTCTTCCTCCATTCCTCTGGCATTTTGTTAGTGTGCCAAATCTTATTAAATAGATTTGTTAACCACCTAACTCCTACATCTCCAAGGCATTTCCAAACTTCAATTAGGATGTCATCAGGTCCAACAGCTTTTCCATTCTTCATCATCTTTAGTGCCTCTTTTACCTTTGTCTCTTGGATTCTACGCATAAAAAACCGATTTAAATCCTTAAGAGGCACTGAAATATTATCCAAAACTTTATTTTGTCCGTCATTAAATAATTTGTTAAAATAATCTCGCCACCTGTCCTTAATGTCATTATCTTTAACAAGAGTTCTTTGATGCTCATCCTTAATACATTTCACGACTCCTCCTTTCTCTTGCTCGCGCCAATCTGTATATCCTTTTCTCTTCCTCCTTTGTGTTCAATTTGTCGTAAATCTCTTTCGCAACCTTCCTCTTAGCTTCTGCCACAGTCTTCTTTGCCTCCTTTCTTGCTACCTTATATTCCGAAAAACTTTCTTCTGTATTGTTCTTCTTTAAAGCCTTGTAACGCTCTCGCTTAGTCTTTATAGCATCTTTTACTACTGCAGTCCACCATGTTGCGTCCTTTCCAGTCGGCACTCTTCCGTTTGATACTCCTAATGTCTCTTTGCCTACCTCCCGAATGCATTTTGCCATCTTATTCCACATTACATTTGGGTTCTCTTCTGTTGTCCAAGCCTCTTTTTGAATCCAACTATCTCTACATATTGTATGACAATCTTCTTTTAGCTTCCACCATCGAATCCGTTCAATTCCTTTTTGTTGGTTCTTTTGATGTCGTCTATCTATCTTCATATCTAGAACTAAGAGTCTATGTTGCGCGGTAACACTCTCACCTGGTATAACCTTACAATCCAAACATCTATGTCTATCCCTACTCCTAGTTAAAAAGAAATCTATCTGACTTGCTCTTGGTCCACTTCTAAAGGTTATAAGATGAGAATCTCTCTTCTTAAACAATGTATTTGCTAGGATTAGGTCATAAGATAAAGCAAAATTTAAGATAGCATCTCCTCCCTCGTTTCTTACACCATAACTAAAACCCCCATGTACTCTCTCAAAACCCTCTCTACGTGTACCAACATGTCCATTAAGATCACCGCCAATAAAAAGGTTTTCTCCTATGGGTACTTCTTGTACTACCTTATCTAAATCCTCCCAAAACTGTCGTTTACTAACCTCATCAAGTCCTATCTGGGGTGCATACACGCTAATGACATTCAACACCTCTTCTCCTAAAACTAGTTTAACCAAAATAATCCTATCCCCTTGTCTCTTGATCTGTACAACATCCTTATGGTACTTTTTATCTATAATGATACCTACTCCATTTCGGTCTCTATCTTTCCCTGTGTACCAAAGCTTATATTGCCAAGGTGCTATCTCTCTAGCCTTTTCCCCAACCCATTTGGTCTCTTGGAGACACAAAATGTTAACCCTCCTCCGACTCATAACCTCTCAAATCTCACCTAACTTACCTCTAAGCGTACCTATATTCCAAGATCTTAACCTAAGCTTATGGTTATGGACTAACTTCTTTACCCACCACGTTCATTGTGGTGTGGGAACCTTTGCCTATTTAACACCACATCCAGGCGTCGATGTGCCGCGTCACTTCCGGGCGACGACCTAGCAACCCTTGCCCACTTTTCACTACACCCGGGCTCCGATGCAGCGCGTCGCTGTGTAGGGGACGCCCCAACGATGTTTTGATATTGGTTCATTTCATGAGATTGGACTAGTTTTTAAGGCTGGTTGTCCAAACCTACCGCCACCCTCCTCCTTTACCCGGGCTTGGGACCGGCTGCGTTAACTCACACAGGCGGAGTTAAACAAATTGATGCAATTAATGAAAGAATAAATAATTTAAATGAATATATTGGAAGATTTACCTTAGATTGTTGCAGATTGAGGAGAGAGTGAAGGGAGATTGAAGAGAGAACCAATGGAGTGAGAAGTTGAGAGAGGTTGTGTTGTTAGGGTGTGGGAATGGTATTTTGGGTAGAACAATATAAAATTTAGGTTGTGAGGAGTAAAAATTAAAAGAATGATTTAGGGTTTAGGTTTTTTAAGTAAATATGTTATGTGGAGCAATGGATGGGTTGCAAATAGAAATTCTCATTCATTATTGTTGCCTACAATTGTGGATAAAGATATTTGAAATGGTTTCATTTGCTAAGGTCTTAAGGATTGAGGAAGTGAAAAGGTTTAATACACTTCCTATTGCATATGTATGTACATCGGTTGTCTGCAGCCTGTCTGTCTTGCCTGTGAGAACTTGTTCTTCAAATCTGGGAATAATATAGCACATTATAATTGGACATAAGAGCAATTTATATTAGATATCTGCTGTAAATTCTCTAATGTTAAAAGAGTTTTATGCAGCTTGAATGACATGCCAGATGTAATGAAACAAATGCCTCCACTCCCGGCCGAGTTAAATGAAGAACTGGCCAACTCCATCCTTCCTCGGCCATCCCATCAGATGAAATCATGATTCTGGTTACTGATGACACTTCTGACCATTTGTCTCGAGCTAGGAATTCTCAATTCAAATCTGAAAAGAAGGAAAAAAAAGGAATAAATTGGTCACTTGATTAAGTTGTTCTGTCAATTTAAAAATGATTTCTAAGTGTGCTATTTGTGATAAATTAGAATGCAACAAGTTTCATTTCTTGCTATTTCTGATAAATTAGAATGCAGCAAGTTTCATTTCTTGATGTTTTATATGTGTCTTCTTTTCAGTTGATTGATTTTAGGAACTATTATTCTGTGTAGCTTGTGAATACTTAGCAATGTATAATGAATTTCTGTCTGTATAACTAATGAAAGTCAATTCTATTCACGATTCAATGGAAAGATATAAACATTTTAATTGGCTATGTATCTGTCACCATAGTTACTAAAATATTTTGCGTTACATTGTTCAGATATGCAGGAGGGACATCCACCCCCAAAATGTGCTTGCATCAGCTTGCTAACCTTGTGTACTGGTAAACTTTGCTACTGATATAGTAAGAAATGTATAAAACTCTGTTATCAATCAGCATATTTTCTAGGATTGCATGCTTGGCATGGCTCAAATGATAGAGCTGGAAATGGGATCAAATCACCTACAATTGACCAATCACAAATCAGAATTATGCAGGAGTCAGTATGAAATTCACAGACTTCCTACACGGTATGAAATTCACACTTATTAGTGAGATTTTTACATAATATTTTGTTGTATTTGAACCATTATAGAATTATAGGTAAAAGTACTCCTGATAGAAATAGGCTCTAAAACTCAAAATGTTTCTTATCCCCCTTTTTGGACTTCACTCCGTTTATCGAACTCCCCTAAAATTGACGGCTGTTGCTTCTAGAAATGATACCACAGATGATTAACCTATACTATGATAATTAATAAAAAGAAATTGTATTTGAAACACTGACAATGTATATGAGTTATACATTGTCATTGTCAATCAACTAAATATCACTTCGTTGATATTTATTTTTAAAAAACTGTATATATTTTAAATTTATTCATTAACAAGATAACACTCTCAGTGAATGTATCAAATATAATATAAAGCCATTGATAAACGCAAGATTGTTCAGAAAAATGGATGGTTTGAAGGTACTATACCATATATGTGCAAATAGTAATTAATAGTATGCAACACTCCTTAAAATATCATAAAAAATGTAGTTAAATCTCTTCTCTTTCTCCACTCACTGTTTTTTTCTTCTCTTTTTTTTATAATTGGGTGTTGGGATGAAATTGTTTGGGTTCAAACCTAAACCTTACAACATATTATAACTCTTTCTTAACCGCTTGATCAAATATATTGTTGGCTTCTCCACTTATTTTTTTTAAATCAAATATATTGTGCACCACACCCCCCCCCCCCCCCCCCACCCCACCAAAAAAAAAAATCAAATACATTTGAACCCTAAAGCATTGTTAGCTAAATAGCAAGAGAATAGTACAGGAGCTTGATGCATTGTGGGTGCAGGTTCTAAAAGGCATTTATTTTCCTCATGGTTCTGTTATGGCTGCTAAGAAAAGTGCTAGAGCTTCTTGGGCATGGATTAGTCTGTGGAGTGCAAAAATTTTATAAGGATGAGTTATTTTGGTAGATTAGGAATGTTCCAAGTGTAGACATTTAGAAACCTAAATGGGTGCCAGGACAACAGCGGAAGAGAATTGCTAATCTTGGTTTGGTGGGAGAGGAGTTACCTCAAAAAGTGGCAGATATAGCTAACAAGAGGTGAATGAATGGTGGGTGTCATTGAGCATTGGATATCAAGTGTAGGAAAAGAATCTATTTTGAAGATACCTTTGAGCTGTAAAAGGGAGCCAGCTAGGCTGGTGTGACCTCATGGTGAAATGGTTTATATTCTTTAAAAATCGGGTTATAGGGAAAGAAAGAGGCAGGTTGTGAGCTCTGACTTTACATTATCCATTCTATTCATACGCAGTTGATAGTGGGGATTGGAAACTGGAAAGAAGTTAGGAGGCTGATGGTGCCCATCAAGATAAAAGTTTTAATGCCGTATGTATAAAAGCAAGTTATTTTTATTGTAGATAAAAATATAATATATCTTCTAAAAAGGTAGAAAAAGGAAAAGAAATTTCATAATTGTTAAAAATTTTATTTATTATGCAAAATAGTATATTTTAAGCAATAATTGTAATGATGCATTTCTTTTCTTTTCTTTTTTTACTTTTCTGTAGCTAGTAAAGAAAGCAAATAAATTTTTTTATAATATTTTTTAAAAAAAATCTTGATTTCTACTCGAAATGATTTTTAAAAAAGATCATATTTTGACCACTAATTTATTTTAATATAGTTCATATTTTTGAAAATTTAGAAAAAGAGATGGAAAAAAAAATATAAGGAGATAATTATTGCATGGCTAGCTCTGTGTTTGAACATGGCAGTGGACCACAAGTACATTCCAATAAGAGATGGCCAAAGGTTTTATTTTGATGTTTCTCTTTCGAAAGGGAAGAGTTTAACAACTTTTTAATGAACAATTCATAAAGTGCTTATAAACGTATTTGGAAATCATTGGTTAAAATATTTAAAAAGTTTTTGGACTATTTCATTTTTTAAAATATGCTCTTATATTTTTATTGTATTCAAATAAGTTATTATTTTTTAATTTGCAATTAAATAAGTTTTTATTTCAAATAAAAAATTACAAATGAATAAAAGTAAATTCAGATTGATCTAACTATTAAAATTCAGTTAATTCGGCTTGGTTAAGTCGGTGTCTAAAATTATAAATCCAATTGATTAAATTAACCAATTTTTTAAAATATAATTATATAAAATAAATAGTTAAATGTTATATAATATATTTTATATAATTTACTCTTTTTTTACGTAAGAATTTATGTTTTAAACCCAATAAAAAATAATTTACCCATTCTTGTAAAAAATTAATTTATGTCAAGAGTTTATTTAGATACAAAGTAAAAGTTATGTTCTTGAGTGTAGTGTTTTACTTTTGATCCATATAGATAAAATATTTTATCCGAATCGATTCATATGAATTCAGTTCGGATCAATTATTCATTTTTTTAGATTAAACAGTTTTTTTTTTTTTTTAATTTTAACTTGAGCTTTTAATTTAAATATGATATTTAGGCTTTTGATACAAATAGTGCAAATTATAAAATATTAAACAACAAAATATCCGATTATAATTTGTGTTTGAACTATTCTAAAACATGCGATTTGATGATATTATTTATTTGAATTAGTATCCGTTTTTTATAATCCAAATCGGACAGACTCACCATAGAGTGGTAATCAATTTTTCGTTTTTCTTTTTTTTTTTTTCCAGCCTTAGCCTGCACACACGGTAAGATTCACTAGAGGGTGAATTGACATGTCAAACATGTAGAAAGTATAACTTAGGCAAACACATTGCGTGTTTCACATGTTTGTTAATAAAGTGCCGCACCCTTGACTTTAGTGATTATAATTCAATTTCTAATAACATCAAATGCCAAAAAATATAAAAATGAAAAAGTTGTACCAAAAAAAAAAAGGAAAGAAAAGGTTATACAAAATATATATGCGCACATAAATTAAGTTGATAATTTAAGGATCACATTATCTCTTCTGTATTTTTCTTTCACAACCATTGCAAATTTGCAATATCCATGAATTAATCATTCATATCGCTAGATTGAATTTGGCTCAAAATCATAAGATCCAGTATTTCAGTAATAAATAATGATCAGTTATAAGCTTAGGAAAAAAAAACTTTTTAGTCAATGATGAATAACTGGAGATAGTTTCAGAGTGCGGACTCAAATGAAATCAAAATGAAAACCATAACAAAGATGTAAATGTAGGAGATGGATAACAGTTGAGAAACGTTTACATGCAGTAAATCATTATTTTCTTTCTAGCAAATTTTTGGGCTAAAGCAGAGTCGAGAATTAATGTCAACACTTGGACTGACACTGGTGGCTGCGGCCGAATTCACAGTTGCAGGAGAAGCACAACCCAAAAGATTTGCCTTTCTTTGCCATAAAATAAGCCACTGCCAGCACTAGAATAGCTATTAATATCCCCGCCATGATCCAAATAATGGTTGTGGAAGAGATGCCGTTGTTGCCACCTCCGTTATCATTGAACCACCCATTTGGATCACCACCACCGCAGGGACATCCACTGCAGGGACATTGGCTTGACATAACTAATCTTCAGGGAGAAAAGTGATAGAAAGAAGAAGCTGGGTATATTTCGTTTAATGTAGTTAGCTGCAGATTAGATCAGTCAATGGTTTCGTTTTATAAGGGATTCCTCAGCCAGCAATGAACGTGTTAATTGGATTGTAGCAGCTGTAATGTTAAAATGCAGTAACTAGTGTTTACCAAACACTGTAAACACATTGCAGCTCATTAAATTGCACTGCAAATTGCTTTAAATCCCTTATACCAAACGGCTTCATACTATTTCTTAGTGCTGTTTTTATTATGAGACATTAGTTGAGATGTCTTATCAAAGTGTTTTTATTACATTGTTCAGATATGCAGGAGGGACTTCCACCCCCAAAATGTGCTTGCATCTGCTTGCTAACCTTGTGTACTGGTAAACTTTGCTACTGATATAGTAAGAAATGTATAAAACTCTGTTATCAATCAGCATATTTTCTAGGATTGCATGCTTGGCATGGCTCAAATGATAGAGCTGGAAATGGGATCAAATCACCTTCAATTGACCAATCACAGGTCAGAATTATGCAGGAGTCAGTATGAAATTCAGACTTCCTACACGGTATGAAATTCACACTTACTAGTGAGATTTTTACATAATATTTTGTTGTATTTGAACCATTATAGAATTATAGGTAAAAGTACTCCTGATAGAAATAGGCTCTAAAACTCAAAATGTTTCCTATCCCCTTTTTTGGACTTCACTCTGTTTACCGAACTCCCCTAAAATTGACAGCTGTTGCTTCTAGAAATGATACCACAGATGATTAACCTATACTATGATAATTAATAAAAAGAAATTGTATTTGAAACACTGACAATGTATTGTCATTGTCAATCAACTAAATATCACTTCGTTGATATTTATTTTTAAAAAACTGTATATATTTTAAATTTATTCATTAACAAGATAACACTCTCAGTGAATGTATCAAATATAATATAAAGCCATTGATAAAACGCAAGATTGTTCAGAAAAATGGATGGTTTGAAGGTACTATACCATATATGAGCAAATAGTAATTAATAGTATGCAACACTCCTTAAAATATCATAACAAACGTAGTTAAATCTCTTCTCTTTCTCCACTCACTGTTTTTTTCTTCTTCTTATTTTTTATAATTGGGTGTTGGGATGAAATTGTTTGGGTTCAAACCTAAATCTTACAACATATTATAACTTTTTCTTAACCGCTTGATCAAATATATTGTTGGCTTCTCCACTCATTGTTTTTAAATCAAATATATTGTGCACCACACACCACCACCAACACCACCACCACCCCCCCCCCCCCCCCCCCCCAAAAAAAAAAATCAAATACATTTGAACCCTACAGGATTTTTAGCTAAATAGCAAGAGAATAGTACAGGAGCTTGACGCATTGTGGGTGCAGGTTCTAAAAGGCATTTATTTTCCTCATGGTTCTGTTATGGCTGCTAAGAAAAGTGCTAGAGCTTCTTGGGCATGGATTAGTCTGTCGAGTGCAAAGATTTTTTAAAGGATGAGTTATTTTGGTAGATTAGGAATGTTCCAAGTGTAGACATTTAGAAACCTAAATGGGTGCCAGGACAACAGTGGAAGAGGATTGCTAATCTTGGTTTGGTGGGAGAGGAGTTACCTCAAAAAGTGGCAGATATAACTAACAAGGATAGAGG
This sequence comes from Heritiera fomes, assembly GCA_032173925.1. Lineage (NCBI taxonomy): Eukaryota > Viridiplantae > Streptophyta > Magnoliopsida > Malvales > Malvaceae > Heritiera > Heritiera fomes. The sequence goes on from JAPDPM010000011.1 coordinate 13,839,139, forward strand.
TGAATGAATGGTGGGTGTCATTGAGCGTTGGATATCAAGTGTAGGAAAAGAATCTATTTTGAAGATACCTTTGAGCTGTAAAGGGAAGCCAGCTAGGCTGGTGTGACCTCATGGTGAAATGGTTTATATTCTGTAAAAATCGGGTTATAGGGAAAGAACGAGGCAGGTTGTAATCTCTGGCTTTACGACGTATCCATCCTATTCATACACAGTTGATAGCGGGGTTTGGAGACTGGAAAGAAGTTAGGAGGCTGATGGTGCCCATCAAGATAAAAGTTTTAATGCTGTATGTAAAAAAACAAGTTATTTTTATTGTAGATAAAAATATAATATATCTTCTAAAAAGGTAGAAAAAGGAAATGAAATTTCGTAATTATTAAAAATTTATTTATTATGCAAAATAGTATATTTTAGGAAATAATTGTAATGATGCGTTTCTTCTTTACTTTTCTGTAGCTAGTAAAGAAAGCAAATAAAATTTTTTATAATATTTTTTTAAAAAAATCTTGATTTCTACTCGAAATGATTAAAAAAATCATATTTTGACCACTAATTTATTTTAATGTAGTTCATATTTTTGAAAATTTAGAAAAAGATATGGAAAAAAAAACTAAATCTATGGAGATAATTATTGCATGGCTAGCTCTGTGTTTGAACATGGCAGTGGACCACAAGTACATTCCAATAAGGGATGGCCCAAGGTTTTATTTTGATGTTTCTCTTTCGAAAGGGAAGAGTTTAACAACTTTTTAATGAACAATTCATAAAGCGCTTATAAACGTATTTGGAAATCATTGGTTAAAATATTTAAAAAGTTTTTGGACTATTTCATATTTTAAAATATGCTCTTATATTTTTATTGTATTCAAATAAGTTATCATTTTTTAATTTGCAATTAAATAAGTTTTTATTTCAAATAAAAGATTACAAATGAATAAAAGTAAATTCAAATTGATCTAACTATTGAAATTCAGTTAATTCGGCTTGGTTAAGTCGATGTCTAAAATTATAAATTAAATTAATTAAATTAACCAATTTTTTAAAATATAATTATATAAAATAAATAGTTAAATGTTATATAATATATTTTATATAATTTACTCTTTTTTTATGCAAGAAGTTATGTTTTAAACCCAATAAAAAATAATTTACCCATTCTTATAAAAAATTAATTTATGTTAAGAGTTTATTTAGATACAAAGTAAAAATTATGTGCTTGAGTGTAGTTTTTTATTTTTGATCCATATAGATAAAATATTTGATCCGAATCAATCCATATGAATTCAATTCGGATCAATTATTCATATTTTTAGATTTAAACAGTTTTTTAGTTTTTTTTTTTAATTTTAACTTGAGCTTTTAATTTAAATATGATATTTGGGCTTTTGATACAAATAGTGCAAATTATAAAATATTAAACAACAAAATATCCGATTATAATTTGTATTTGAACTATTCTAAAACATGCGATTTGATATGATTATTTATCTGAATTAGTATCCGTTTTTTATAATCCAAATCGGACAGACTCACCATAGAGTAACATTCACCAGAGAGTGAATTGAAATGTCAAACATGTAGAAAGTATAAACCAGCCAAACACATTGCATGTTTCACATGTTTGTTAATAAAGTACCACACCCTTGACTTTAGTGATTATAATTCAATTTCTAATAACATCAAATACCAAAAAATATAAAAATGAAAAAAGTTGTACAAAAAAAGAAAAGAAAAGGTTATACAAAATATATATGCGCACATAAATTAAGTTGATAATTTAAGGATCACGTTAGCTCTCTTTTATTTTTCTTTCACAACCATTGCAAATTTGCAGTATCCGTGAATTAATCAATCATATCGCTAGATTGAATTTGGCTCAAAATCATAAGATCCAGTATTTCAGTAATAAATAATGATCAGTTATAAGCTTAGGAAAAAAATTTTAGTCAATGATGAAGAGGTTGTTAAAATAATTGGAGATAGTTTCAGAGTACAGACTCAAATGAAATCAAAATGAAAACCATAACAAAGATGTAAATGTAGGAGATGGATAACAGTTGAGAAACGTTTACATGCAGTAAATCATTATTTTCTTTCTAGCAAATTTTTGGGCTAAAGCAGAGTCGAGATTTAATATCAACACTTGGACTGACACTGGTGGCCGCGGCCGAATTCACAGTTGCAGGAGAAGCACAACCCAAAAGATTTGCCTTTCTTTGCCATAAAATAAGCCACTGCCAGCACTAGAATAGCTATTAATATCCCCGCCACGATCCAAATAATGGTTGTCGAAGAGACGCCGTCGTCACCACCTCTGTTATCATCGAACCACCCATTTGGATCACCACCACCGTAGGGATATTGGCTTGACATAACTAATCTTCAGGGAGAAAACTGATAGAAAGAAGAAGCTGGGTATATTTCCCTTAATGTAGTTAGCTGCAGATTAGGTCAGTCAATGGTTTTGTTTTATAAGGGATTCCTCGGCCAGCAATGAACGTGTTAATTGATTGTTGGAGCAAGAGACAAAACTGCAAAGTAAAAAGTATTTCTAAGTGGTGTTTGTATTATGAGACATTAGTTGAGATGTCTTATCAAAGTTTGGTCATGACATCGGTGGTTGAGAGACTGCTAACATTGTTCTGAATAAGACGACTATGATATTTGTCGTAACGGCTTCGCGCTCGACGATTTTGAAAAAAAAGAACGTTTAAAAACAAAAATGGGAGTCGCCACCAATCTTTTTTGACTAGGTGTGATTGGTCACCTAAAAATATTTATCTTTTTAACAAAATCTCAAAATTTATTAAGTTTTATCAAAAAGACAAATTTCTTGTCTGCGAAAACAAAATTTGGGTTCGGGGGTACGGTTACGTGTGGGGAAGGATTAGCACCCCCACGACGCCCGTTAAAAAACGGTACCATAATAATCATGTGTTATCCTTGGATTTTAAGAAGATAGTCTTGGCTTTTGATTATATGAAAAATTAGCGTATTTGCTTGAAAAATTGTTGTTATAATGGGATCCATTATGAAAATCAACATGAACACCGTTTATTGAAAAATTAGATCAAATATCCCAATCCTCTGGTAACATTTGAAATAATCCCTCTCACCTAGGGATCAGTCAAGAAATCACTACTTGTGAGTCTCATGACATCCCATCCTCGGTGGTGCTCACGCTATTTTATAATTAATCGTATACATGTAGTATGGATAAAGATGCGTGATGCATATGATACTTAAAGGAAATTTTATTTATTTTGATTTCGTTGATGAAACTCTTGATATTAAGAAATTTGGCTAAATATCCCAATCCTCTGGTAACATTTAGCTAATCCCTCTCACCTAGGGATCAATCAAGAAATCACTACTTGTGAGTCTCATGACATCCCATCCTCGGAAGAATTCCATTCATTATTTTTTTTTATTTATGCACATGATGCTGACATATGTTTTATGGTGCATATGGAATTATGAAAAGAATTTTTTATTTTGATTTTTATTAATGAAATTCTTAATATTGAGAAATTTAACTAAATATCCCAATCCTCTGGTAACATTTAGCTAATTCCTCTCACCTAGAGATCAATCAAGAAATCACTACTTGTGAGTCTCATGACATCCCATCTTCGGAAGAATTTCATTTAAATTTAAATTTAAATTTTATTATTGAATTCTTTTTTTATTTTCCTTTAAAACTTATCTATTTTTATTTTTAATAAAACAAATTAAATTATTGAAAAATCATACTAAATATCCCAATACTCTGGTAACATTTAGTAGGACTCTTCTCACCTAGGGATCAGTCAAGAAATCACTACTTTTGAGTCTCATGACATCCCATCATCGGACTTTATTATTAATTTCCCTTTTTTGTTTAAAAAACATTTACATTTACATTTATTTTTATTTTTATTATTATTTTATTTTTATTATATTGTTTTTTTTTGTGAAAATATATTAAGAATATCTAAAATAAACTATAAAGCAAACAAATACGTAAATAAATAAAGAGTAAATAATAAATAGAAATTTTTTTTACCCAAACACAACTGGGCTTGAAACCCAAAGAAGCCTTCAAGAAGTCCGAAAATCCAGCCCAACTGCAAGGGTCCAAAATAAGCTGAAGTGGGCCGAACCCGCTGGGCCCAAAAACGAAATGGGCTGGCACAGAAGCAGGCGGCGGACCGGGTCGGGCGCGCGGATCGTCAAGCGGGTTGGGCGCACACGCGGGTCGTGGGAAGAAGGCTGGAGTCGGGTCTGGGGCGCGGATCCCCGGGTCGGGTCGGTTCAACTCGCGGGTCGCGAGCGGGTGGCACGCAGGTCGGGCGCGCGGACCCCGGGTCGGATCCCGGGTCCACGCGCGGGTCACCTCTCTTCTATAAAAACCTCCCCCCTTTTTTTTTTTCACTTTTTCCTTCTCTTTTCTCAAAAAAAACCAGAGCCTTTGAAGCTCTCTGCCGGCCAGGCGATTTCCGGCGCTGCCGGACCGCCGTCTGCCGTCGTCGGCCGTCGCTCACTGACGGCTAATCCCAAAAAGTTTCCCACTTTCCGATGCTCCTCAACCTCCTTTTTCCGTTTCCAGCCCTCTTTTCCTTCGAAAACGCCTCTAACCCCACGGATCTGAGGTCGAAACCTTCGACCTCTGTTGTTTTTTTTTATTTTTTTCTTTTCAGATCTGGTTTTGGATGCGTTTGGGTTTGTGTTTTTGTTGTTGTTGATTTTTTGGTTGCTGGTACGGTGAGTGATGGGCTCGGTTTGGGATAGGTTTTAGGCTTGGGTTTGTTTTGCAGGTTTGGGGCTTCGGTTTTGGGACGGTGGAGTTGGGGTTTTTCGGTGGTGGTTATGTGTGTATGGCGTCGTGGTGATTTGGTGTTTTCGAAAGAGGCCCTGTGTGAGTTTGGCTTGTGGGTGTTTCGGTGATGGTGGATTGGGAATGGGTTTCAGGTTTCGGTTGTGGATGATGTTGTTGGGTAGCTGTGTGAGTGGCTTCGGTGGTTATGGGTAGTGGCTGTGGCGGTGAGTGCTTAGGGGTTTTTTTTTCTCTCCTCCCTCCGTCCGAAGAAGTCCCCAAAAGTCTCTGCTTGGGGTCTTAAACCGATTTTGAAACCCCCTCTAGCCTTTCAAAATCACAGAATCGATAGGCTCCTGTTGAAGCGGGATTCACGGCATGGGGAATATGATTTTGCCGGGGGTTGCGGCGCCGGCGGCTGGGCAGGGAACCGGCAGATCTGGCCGGTAGATCCGAAGCATTTAATGCTTCACTGTGACAGGACTGATAATAATAACAATAATAATAATAATAATAATAATAATAATAATAATAATAATAATATGAAATATATAATAATAATAAAATTAATAATAATAGGGATATGAATAATAACAAAACAAATAAGAAAAATGAAAATAATAAAGAAAAATAAAATAATAGAATTTGTCAAAATAATTTGTAAAACTTGGACAAAATTAGGTGTCTACAACTGCCCCTCTTTGCTTATTGCTGAGAATCAGGAATAAAGCAAAGACAATAGACAATAATTTTGTCCAACTCAAGACCCAATCCCCCTTTTTTTTTTAAACTTTAAATTCTTTTTCTGAAAATGGGTTCCTCTTGCAGCAGAGGCGATGAAACTTTAAAATTTTTTTTTCTGAAAATGTGCTCCTCTTGCAGCAGAGGCGATGAAACTTTAAAATTTTTGCCCGGAGGACTTATGATTTGTGCCCGGAGGACTTAAATTCCTTTTCTGAAAAGTGCTCCTCTTGCAGCAGAGGCATTGACACTTTCAAATTTTGCCCGGAGGACTTAGAATTGGTGCCCGGAGGACTTATGATTTGTGCCCGGAGGACTTAGATTCCTTTTCTGAAAAGTGCTCCTCTTGCAGCAGAGGCATTGACACTTTAAAATTTTTGCCCGGAGGACTTAGAATTGGTGCCCGGAGGACTTATGATTTGTGCTCGGAGGACTTATGATTTGTGCCCGGAGGACTTAGATTCCTTTTCTGAAAAGTGCTCCTCTTGCAGCAGAGGCATTGACACTTTAAAATTTTTTTTTGGTGGACTTAGAATTGGTGCCCGGAGGACTTATGATTTGTGCCCGGAGGACTTAGATTTGTGCCCGGAGGACTTAGATTCCTTTTCTGAAAAGTGCTCCTCTTGCAGCAGAGGCATTGACACTTTCAAATTTTGCCCGGAGGACTTAGAATTGGTGCCCGGAGGACTTATGATTTGTGCCCGGAGGACTTAAATTCCTTTTCTGAAAAGTGCTCCTCTTGCAGCAGAGGCATTGACATTTTAAAATTTTTGCCCGGAGGACTTATGATTTCTGCCCGGAGGACTTAAATTCCTTTTCTGAATAGTGCTCCTCTTGCAGCAGAGGCATTGACACTTTCAAATTTTGCCCGGAGGACTTAGAATTGGTGCCCGGAGGACTTATGATTTGTGCCCGGAGGACTTAGATTCCTTTTCTGAAAAGTGCTCCTCTTGCAGCAGAGGCATTGACACTTTAAAATTTTTGCCCGGAGGACTTATGATTTGTGCCCGGAGGACTTAGATTCCTTTTCTGAAAAGTGCTCCTCTTGCAGCAGAGGCATTGGCACTTTCAAATTTTGCCCGGAGGACTTAAATTCCTTTTCTGAAAAGTGCTCCTCTTGCAGCAGAGGCATTGACACTTTCAAATTTTGCCCGGAGGACTTAGAATTGGTGCCCGGAGGACTTATGATTTGTGCCCGGAGGACTTAAATTCCTTTTCTGAAAAGTGCTCCTCTTGCAGCAGAGGCGATGAAACTTTAAAATTTTGCCCGGAGGACTTGAGATTTTGCTTGAGATTTGTGGCCGGAGGACTTGAGATTTGTGCCCGGAGGACTTGAGGTTTGTGCCCGGAGGACTTAAATTCCTTTTCTGAAAAGTGCTCCTCTAGCAGCAGAGGCAATGAAACTTTAAAATTTTTGCCCGGAGGACTTATGATTCATGCCCGGAGGACTTATGATTTGTGCCCGGAGGCCTTAAATTCATTTTCTGAAAAGTGCTCCTCTTGCAGCAGAGGCGATGAAACTTTAAAATTTTGCCCGGAGGACTTGAGATTTTGCTTGAGATTTTGCCCGGAGGACTTGAGATTTGTGCCCGGAGGACTTATGATTTGTGCCCGGAGGACTTGAAATTTGCTTATCTTCTGAAAATAAATCTTCAATCTTGATTGAACATGGCACTGGTCAAACTGGGTTTGAAATTTTCTTTATCATGAGCAAACTTACCCCTCTCTTTTTTTCTCTCTATCTTCTCTTCTCTCTTTTTCGTTCTTTCTCTCTTTTTTTTTCTTTTCTTTCTCTCTTTGTTTTTCTCTTCTCTTTTCTTTCTCTTTTTTTTTTCTCTTTTCTTTTCTTTCTCTTTTTCTTCTTTCTTCTTTCTTTCTTTTCTCTTTTTTCTTCTTTTCTCTCTTCTTTCTTTCTCTCTCTTTTTTTCTCTTTTTTTTCTTGGAAAAGGTTGCATAACCTTTGAAATCTTGATTGAATGGTGTTGGGTTTTCATCTTGAGAAACATGTTTTAATCTTAAAATTTTTACACAAAAACTTTCAATGTTGATGCTGTATGATATTGTGTATGTATGCATGTATGCATGACACTCAATCCTGTACATTCTCTAACTTTGAAACTCTATCTTGTCTTGCCAAAAGAGGCACATTATTTGTCTTTTTATTTTCTTTGCCCCCAACATGATCATGAAAGCTCCTTTCTGTTTTAATCTTATTTCTGCAAGGTTTTGGTGCTCATCATAGCCTTTTGACGAAAAGCGTTGAAAATTTTCTCATAACTATTTTCCAGGAGGGAATTGAATCTAAATTTCACAAGTGATATTTGATTCTTTCAAAATATTAGTGATTACTTTTCAAGATGAGTGACATAAATCCTACTCGGATCTCTTCAACTGGACAATTGAAAGTTTGATGTGCCAGGTGTTTTGTTTGGGGGATACTTTACCACTTATCTAAAAACAATGGTTCCTTTCTTGGCTCAAAATGGTTTTTTTTTTTTTAAATACCATCGTTTTTCTTCCCTTCTTTTTTTTGAACAAAATTTTGAATGAGAAAAGAAACAAAATATTTTCAATTTGGTTTGACAATCTCTCAAATTCTCAAATAATGACGTTCTACAAATGCCAAGATCGGGCATGAACGACTGACGTCTTTCCTACTTAGGAAGAGTATTTACAAGAAGGAAGGTTCAAACTTTTTCAAAAAATGTCGGGCAATCAAATGACATCAAAATCTTTGGATATCTCGAGGATTTCTCAAGGCTTGTTAATTCTTTTTCCACATTTTCAATTCATGTCACTGCTTGACTTAGTTGCATGAAAAGTTCATTGTTCGCTCTAGATTGCCCTTTTTGGGTTTTCACCCTAGAGCCTCATTCTTTCTTTTGTTTTCTTTTCTTTTTTCTTCTTTTTTTTTTTGAAATGATTGATTGTTCTACCATGCGTTCAAGAATTCAAATTTCATTCAAGCCAAAAAATTGGGAGAATCTTCCAAAGAAGAGCTCTTCGATACAAACATCCCTACTTGATCAAAACGGACTTTTAAGTACGTAATGTAGGCCATGGTTCAGGGTTCTGAAAGAATAGATAAACAGGCCCAAAATGTGTTTGAAGGTGATCAATCCAAGGATCATTTCTTCTGATATGGATGTCTATCAATTTCCTTCTTCGAAGCATCTTTCTCTTTATACTTTTCCATGTATCTCTTCCTCTTTCTTTTTTTTTTCTTGTTTTGTTTTTTTTTCTCTTTCTTTTTTCATGATTTTTTCATTTTTCTTTTTTCATTGATTCATGTCCAAATTTTCAAATCTAATTTGCCCCCAAATTATCCCACATAGTAAATCTTATTTGATCAAAAACAAAAGCTTAATCATTTATTTTCTTCGAAAAGATACTTTCTGCACATGCCCCCCAGTGTGGAGGGTGATCCTTGGAGGAGGTTTATTATGAAAGAAATTATAAGGCTCAAAAGGGGCAGCAACAGGATAATGTTTATATTTGTGAATGGGATGTGAAAGACGGCCATTCATCATCTCAAATTAAGATGCTTCCATTGAAAAGCAATTCTTAGGACAAGTTTTTCTTTTGGCATTTGAAATCCTCTGAATATCATGTTTGCATGATGTCACAATCAATTTCATTTTTTTCTTCTTTTTTTTTTCAATTTTTTTCCTTTGTTTTTTTGTTTTTTTTTATTTTGTAATGCAACACTTTAATATGACAGAGCTTGACCTCACACCAAAAATTCATTTAAGGAAAGAGCGACTCAAGGTATTATACAAATGGACAACAGTGAAAAATCCTCAACTTTGGCTCTCTCTCTTTTTTCTTGCTTTCTTTTTTGCCCCAAAACATGGGCAAAAAGGCATTTTGGGAATACAGGATTAAAGAATTTGGGATTTGTACAAGAATCTAGGTGGAAAGGTGTTTCAAAATGATCTTGCCACATATTTGACTGCCATTATCCAGAATCTTTGAGACTGTCATTGATTTCCAAAAAAATTCTCAAAACGTTTTGCAAATCGGTTATTTCTTGAAAATCATTAACAATAAAGCCCTATCATGGTCAAAGTGAAAACAAAGTCGAACTTTCAAAAATTTATGCCCCAATTTAGCTTTTTGGCTCTCGACTGACTTAGATTTTATTGAGATGTGATCCAAGAATGATTCAATACATTCATCTTTGACAGTAATCACCAATTTTCTTGGAACCATATATCATTATTGTGAAGAAAAGAAACATTCTTGTCATATGCCACTGGAAAAATAATTCATGCAAAAAGTTGTGCTCATACAATTGTCACCTAGGCCAATAGAAATGACAAGCATTTTCCAACAACGTACAGTCTTCAAAATCTCTCAATCTCTTTTTCTTTCCCTCCAGATTGGTCTGCCCAAAATGCCATAACTCTACACCAAAGTGGACTTCCACTGTTCCATGAGTTCTTGAGTCAAGATTTCACCATTGATGAGCTCTTCAATCCTTTCCTTCAACTGTCTGCATTTTTCTGTTGCATGCCCAATTGCCCCCATGTGATAGTCACATTTGCTGTTCGGGTCATAGCTCTTGGCCAATGGGTTCGGTGCTGTTCTCAAAGGTATAGGGGCCAAGTATTGGTTTTTTATCAAAAAGGGCAAAAGATCGGAGATTGGAATCGAAATTTTTCCTTGGTTGCTTCTCGATCTTTTTCTGTTGTTTATTGATGGTTGGGGAGGTTGAGCTACTGGCTTAGGCATGAAGATAGGCGCACGAGCAACCGTTGAAAGGTAAGGGTTTGCTTGGAATTCTGGTTGCGGGATTGGTGAATAAAGATAAGGAACATAGGGGACACTGCTCAAAGTTGGACGGTATGATGGGTGAGACAAATAGGGATTATATGGAATGGAATTTATGGGAATTTGTCCCTCAAATGTCGCAGCTTGCACTTCTTCTTCCATTCTTTCAAGTCTATTATCAGCCATGTCGTCTATCTTGATCTTGCCCCTCTTAATTGCATTCTCGATCATCTCTCCAAAGGCTACCATGTCGGCAAAATTCTTAGTAACATTCCCAATCATCCTATCATAATACAGTGCATGAAGGGTACTAAGAAACAGAGTTGCAATCTCTTTTTCTGTGAGGGGAGGCTGGACCTGAGTGGCAACATTCTTCCATCTCTGGGCATATTCTCTAAAGCCTTCAGTAGCTTTCTTCTCCATGGTTTGTAAAAATAAACGATCTGGGGCCGAATCCACAATATGCTTATATTGGGCAACAAATGCCCTTGCCAAATCTTCCCATGAATGAATATCGCCCCTGCCCAGTTGTGTATACCACCTAGCAGCAGATCCTTTAAGGCTGTCTTGGAAAACATGGATCAACAGCTTGTCATCATGCACATGTGCTGCCATCTTTCTACAGTACATAGTGATATGGGCCTTTGGACAAGTGGTCCCATCATATTTCTCGAATTCTGGAGGTTTAAACTTTAAAGGAATGACCACACCAGGTACTAAGCATAATCCGGCAGCATCTAAAGATCCATGGAAATCCATTCCTTCAACAATTCGAAGTCTTTCTTCTATAAGCTCTATCTTTTGTCGGGAACTTGAGCCTCCTTCCATATGTGGCATCCCTTGCTCATTGCGACTATCGAAATTGGCAACCTGAATTGGTTCGAGGGGGTTCATTGTGGGAATTGCATGCCCTTGAAACTGACTAGGGTCGACTGCGGACGGCATATTAGGGCACACATAATCCTCGGTGGGCATTGCTTGTGGCTCTTGAGATGATTGGGTTTCTCGTGAGCCAATGTTAATTGGACAAAAAGAATCCTCAGTATTTCAGAACCGATGCCCATCTTGGGTAGCTAGTTCTCCCATTTTTCCATTGTTCAGCTTCTCCCACAAACCTGCCATCTGTGACAATTGCTCTCTCATCTCTTGTTGAGCTTTTTCCATCCTTTCCATTCGACTAATTTCTGTCTCTTCCATGTCCCAAAACTGTCTCTGGAGCTTTTCAATGATCAAGCTACTTGACACCTAACCTAACCCAACATAACCCTGAATTAAATGTCATGCTTGCCATGCATATATGAAGCTTTTACTGTATTAAATTGTGAATCTGAAAAATTTCAACCTTCTTATTATTTCATAGTGTCACAAATTGTACACCAACTGAAAATTATTGTTTGACCATTTATTTGGTTTGATCAAAATCATATTATGCACATATGAATGAAGTGGATGCAAACTTAAATAAAACCTTGTAACATTCATATTCATAAAGGAATTGTGTTCATAAAGGAATTGTTACAAGATTCAAAAAGTTCCTTACTAGACTCTCTACTATTATAATGCCCCTTACATTCAAAGTCTTTCAAAAAGAAATTTCACAACAACAGCTGCTTTTTCATCCTCTAAACTCTAATCAAGCATTGCAAATTCCTGGCTGACCACTTCCCCTATATCGAGCACTTTTGTGTCAATCAATCCCTTCACCTTATACTTGAAAGCCTTACAATCTTCGATGGAATGCCCAATATTTCCAGCGTGATACTCACATTTTGCATTCGCGTTGTACCATATTGGGTACGGAGGCTCCAAGGGTTTTAAGAATACAGGGGCAATAAGGTGCCTTTCAAGTAGATAGGAAAAAAGTTTGCCATATGTTATGAGTAAAGGGTCAAGCTGCGTGCGCTTCATTTTCTTGGATTGTTTTTGGCCAATAGCTTGAGTTTTAACTTGAGCAGCTGGTGGCGCAAAAGCTAGGGTGTTAGGGATTTGCTGAAAAGGCGGTCGAATAGAATTGGCATGAGCTTATGGGTTCACAGACGAACAGGTATGTAGAGGTTGGGCGAGACTAGGAGATCCTGTTCCAAAAGCTTGAACATGTGGTTAAAAAGTAGGTCGAGGATAAAAGTTTGGCCGTGGACCAACTCGTGGAGGTCGAACAAAAGTAAGAGGTCCTGTTTGGAGTGCTTGGATAGGTGGTTGAAAAGAATTAGGATGAAGGTTAGGGTTTTGTAATGGCTTACTTGGTATGGATTGTTTGAGGCCATAAGGTTCTGCTTTAGTTGTAAGGCCCTTAAGTTCATCCATTACTTTTTCTACCCTTTTCATAGCCTTTTCTACCACGGGATCATCGTCTGGACAGTTGAGAGCATCGGAGTGTCCCTGGCAAGCCATTTCATGCAAAGTCGATTGGTCTCCACTTGCTGATGATTCAACATGTAGTTGTCTTGGAAGTGACGATGACCCTTGAGGATGGACCACTTTATTCTTTCCAAAGCTTTCAAGCATCTTCATTATCTTAGCTAGCTTTCCTTTTATCTCTCGTATATCATGTCCAAACTCCTCTTGATTATTCTCCAAAGCAGTAAGTCTAGCTTCTAATTAATCTCCCATGTTTTTTTGGCCTCCTTTAACTTACAAGACAAATGCCCTCCTTATTATATGATGTGAATGCATTAATGTAATGAGGTATGCTATGCTAAAATTTAAGAAAAAAAGAATCAAAATTTTCTCTTACTTAAGTTCAATGAATGAATTCTTTTCATGTTTTTTTTTTAGACAAAGAAGAAAAATCGAATAAATCTTTGTTTCATTCTTCAAAATTGTAAAATTGTGAAATTTTATTTGAAGACAAATATCTTTTGATTTTATGAGAGCATGAATTTGAAAAATCAATAGAGTTATGATATGAAAAAAGGTAGTAAAACTTCCCTCGTGTCCTAATTTCGGGATAATCTCTACAAAAATCAGACATGTCTCTTAGCTAGGATCGGCTTCTTAGGGCCTTTTACATGCTGGTTTAGGTCTCTAAAAGGTCAAAAGGTTCCCAAATTATACCTTACTGTCATCCAACTGGACTAGTAAGATTTAATTTGAGTGGGAGTATTTCGATTGCCATTGCGGAGGTGATTACCTCACGAGAGCAAAGGTACTCTACTCTTTCCTAAGAAGGACTGAACCCGGGTATAGAGCTCATGTTATGCAAATTCAAGTGCAAGTGTGTGTATGAGGGAACACGTCAGACTCAAATTAAATTATTTTCTCTATCCTAAATGCCTCAACAATTTATTAACAAGAAGTATGTACAAGTATAAAACATAAAATAAATAACATAAGAAAGCAAAATGCAAACAACATTATTTTCAAAATCCAAGTGAATTAAGTTTAAATATCAATCAAGACTATTAAATTAAAACTTTGGATAACACATGATTAATGAATGGCTTGACCCTCAAAAAGCGTCCCCAGTGGAGTCGCCAAGCTGTCGTAACGGCTTCGCGCTCGACGATTTTGAAAAAAAAGAACGTTTAAAAACAAAAATGGGAGTCGCCACCAATCTTTTTTGACTAGGTGTGATTGGCCACCTAAAAATATTTATCTTTTTAACAAAATCTCAAAATTTATTAAGTTTTATCAAAAAGACAAATTTCTGGTCTGCGAAAACAAAATTTAGGTTCGGGGGTACGGTTACGTGTGGGGAAGGATTAGCACCCCCACGACGCCCGTTAAAAAACGGTACCATAATAATCATGTGTTATCCTTGGATTTTAAGAAGATAGTCTTGGCTTTTGATTATATGAAAAATTAGTGTATTTGCTTGAAAAATTGTTGTTATAATGGGATCCATTATGAAAATCAACATGAACACCGTTTATTGAAAAATTAGATCAAATATCCCAATCCTCTGGTAACATTTGAAATAATCCCTCTCACCTAGGGATCAGTCAAGAAATCACTACTTGTGAGTCTCATGACATCCCATCCTCGGTGGTGCTCACGCTATTTTATAATTAATCGTATACATGTAGTATGGATAAAGATGCGTGATGCATATGATACTTAAAGGAAATTTTATTTATTTTGATTTCGTTGATGAAACTCTTGATATTAAGAAATTTGGCTAAATATCCCAATCCTCTGGTAACATTTAGCTAATCCCTCTCACCTAGGGATCAATCAAGAAATCACTACTTGTGAGTCTCATGACATCCCATCCTCGGAAGAATTCCATTCATTATTTTTTTTTATTTATGCACATGATGCTAACATATGTTTTATGGTGCATATGGAATTATGAAAAGAATTTTTTATTTTGATTTTTATTAATGAAATTCTTAATATTGAGAAATTTAACTAAATATCCCAATCCTCTGGTAACATTTAGCTAATTCCTCTCACTTAGAGATCAATCAAGAAATCATTACTTGTGAGTCTCATGACATCCCATCTTCGGAAGAATTTCATTTAAATTTAAATTTTATTATTGAATTCTTTTTTTATTTTCCTTTAAAACTTATCTATTTTTATTTTTAATAAAACAAATTAAATTATTGAAAAATCATACTAAATATCCCAATACTCTGGTAACATTTAGTAGGACTCTTCTCACCTAGGGATCAGTCAAGAAATCACTACTTGTGAGTCTCATGACATCCCATCATCGGACTTTATTATTAATTTCCCTTTTTTGTTTAAAAAACATTTACATTTACATTTATTTTTATTTTTATTATTATTTTATTTTTATTATATTGTCTTTTTTTTGTGAAAATATATTAAGAATATCTAAAATAAACTATAAAGCAAACAAATACGTAAATAAATAAAGAGTAAATAATAAATAGAAATTTTTTTTACCCAAACACAACTGGGCTTGAAACCCAAAGAAGCCTTCAAGAAGTCCGAAAATCCAGCCCAACTGCAAGGGTCCAAAATAAGCTGAAGTGGGCCGAACCCGCTGGGCCCAAAAACGAAATGGGCTGGCACAGAAGCAGGCGGCGGATCGGGTCGGGTGCGCGGATCGTCAAGCGGGTCGGGCGCACACGCGGGTCGCGGGAAGAAGGCTGGAGTCGGGTCTGGGGCGCGGATCCCCGGGTCGGGTCGGTTCAACGCGCAGGTCGCAAGCGGGTGGCACGCAGGTCGGGCGCGCGGACCCCGGGTCGGATCCCGGGTCCACGCGCGGGTCACCTCTCTTCTATAAAAACCTCCCCCCTTTTTCTTTTTCACTTTTTCCTTCTCTTTTCTCAAAAAAAACCAGAGCCTTTGAAGCTCTCTGCCGGCCAGGCGATTTCCGGCGCTGCCGGACCGCCGTCTGCCGTCGTCGGCCGCCGCTCACTGACGGCTAATCCCAAAAAGTTTCCCACTTTCCGATGCTCCTCAACCTCCTCTTTCCGTTTCCAGCCCTCTTTTCCTTCGAAAACGCCTCTAACCCCAAGGATCTGAGGTCGAAACCTTCGACCTCTGTTATTTTTTTTTTTATTTTTTTCTTTTCAGATCTGGTTTTGGATGCGTTTGGGTTTGTGTTTTTGTTGTTGTTGATTTTTTGGTTGCTGGTACGGTGAGTGATGGGCTCGGTTTGGGATAGGTTTTAGGCTTGGGTTTGTTTTGCAGGTTTGGGGCTTCGGTTTTGGGACGGTGGAGTTGGGGTTTTTCGGTGGTGGTTATGTGTGTATGGCGTCGTGGTGATTTGGTGTTTTCGAAAGAGGCCCTGTGTGAGTTTGGCTTGTGGGTGTTTCGGTGATGGTGGATTGGGAATGGGTTTCAGGTTTCGGTTGTGGATGATGTTGTTGGGTAGCTGTGTGAGTGGCTTCGGTGGTTATGGGTAGTGGCTGTGGCGGTGAGTGCTTAGGGGTTTTTTTTTCTCTCCTCCCTCCGTCCGAAGAAGTCCCCAAAAGTCTCTGCTTGGGGTCTTAAACCGATTTTGAAACCCCCTCTAGCCTTTCAAAATCACAGAATCGATAGGCTCCTGTTGAAGCGGGATTCACGGCATGGGGAATATGATTTTGCCGGGGGTTGCGGCGCCGGCGGCTGGGCAGGGAACCGGCAGATCTGGCCGGTAGATCCGAAGCATTTAATGCTTCATTGTGACAGGACTGATAATAATAATAATAATAATAATAATAATAGGGATATGAATAATAACAAAACAAATAAGAAAAATGAAAATAAAGAAAATAATAAAGAAAAATAAAATAATAGAATTTGTCAAAATAATTTGTAAAACTTGGACAAAATTAGGTGTCTACAATATTGGTCGGTAAAATAATTATCCATATTTCTTTGGCGTAAGAAAGAATCTTGTTTTAGTTTAAGGAAGGTGCTGGTTGTTACGTCCTAGCCAAAACGACATGACAATATGGACGACTAATTATGAACCTTTTCCTCCATAAAGTAAGTTATTTGATAGCTGACTAAATATTGTATTAAAAATTAACTTGAGAAGCATATATCAATATCACTGCCGATGAGAACATTGAAAGAAGTATAAATTTAAATTAATTGATTCATATAGTAATATATGAATTCTCTTTTCTTATTCTAAATTGCGACTTTTTTTATATGATATATATACTACTTTTAGCTAATATTTTTAGGAGTAAAATAGATGGTTATTCAAGTTGTATTCTCCAATTTGAACGTCGAAGAATACTAGAAGATCAATTCTACTTTCTACTTTTCTTAAAGCGATTCCTTTTAAGACTTTTCTGCTGATTGGTGGCCGTAAAATTTTGAAGTTGCAGTAGCACACCGACAGAAGGAGACAAGTGTAGAGGACTCGTTTGGTCTTTGCACGAAGTCAACTATGAACGATAATTGCCAATTGGTGATTAAAAAAAGGTACAAAGACCAAAGGTCACAATTTAATTTTTCTTAAATGCATTATACTATTTTTTTCATGAAATAACCTCAAAAGTGGAAATAATTATTCTCAAAGAGAATAGTGCCCAAACCATTGTAGACTTGACCAAATCCTAAGTACTCTGCTCTTTCTTGGCTATTTCTTCCCTCTTTCCATTATTCCATTTCCTTTCCCTTTCCCAAGCATCAACAGATGAGTTATGTCATTTACATTAAAAAATTCCCTTCTTCCCTCCATTTTATTCCTTGGAAATCCAGTAAAAACAATCAGGAATGACTGTTCGAATCTTGATAATTATATGAGATATTTTAAGCTTTAAAAGGAGATTGTCATTAGCTTTTCCTTATTTCCTAGTTCAATGGCTATAATAATAAAGCAGAGCTGAGCTTCCAAGGAAAATGAAGGCAGTTTAATCCATCATCACATTCCTTCCTCTCTTAACACCAAAAATGCAGTCCAAACATATATGTTGTGTAGGTTTATTTTTAAACAAGTCAAGTTGTTCATTCGAATTTGTGATTATTTGAATTTGATTCATTTTTTTCGAGTCAAACTTGAGCTCAAACCACTCCAAAAACAAATTGATCTAAAATTCAAGTATTTTAACACTCGATTCAAAAGATTCGTGAACCTAATTAAATTTTTTTAATATTTGATTATTAATTTATCATTTTACTTCATAATATTTGGTTAAAAATAATAAATCAAACTTAGAGAAAGTGAGCTCAAACCTATTAAATCTAGTTTGAGTTGCTCAAGTATTCAAGTTGAATTGAGCTTAACAAATTAAACTCAATCAAGATTAAATCGAGTTTTAAGTTTAAAATTTTCAAATTGAATCAATCTCGAACTCGATACTAAATCGTTTCGACTCAACTCGATTATACCTTTAAATTGTCCAAAAAATTGAACCTTATCTGTAATGTCCAAGATATGGAACCGTGTAAGGAGTTGTCTACCCAGCCTCAATTCTTCTTTATAGCGAGAAACATAAGCTTTGATGACTCTGTTCATTCTTTCTTATTGGCTGATCATGTGATTAGAAACTAAGGAAATCGGTTTGATCTCTTGAGTTTGTCAGCAATATTAGAAGTCTTTTCCCCTTTGAATAGAGGTTAGAAATTAATTCATAATCTTACTCATAATTCGAAAGAGAGAGTAAACACAGGGTAGAGAAATTCAAATGGCCTATTCATCAATGAAAATTTGTACATCCTCCGCATGCTTCCCCGCCATTTCTGCCCTCTTCTTTGGTATAGTTTTACGAGCATCCTTTAAGGCATTTTCCTCTTTCCCAAGCAAATCAGTCCATTGCATTCCATCACTTTTTCAGGAAGATCTACAGCCCACTTAACTAATGTACATCCAAACGTTAATCGTTTATTCCTCTATTTCGTAAGCTGTGATTAACTAATTACAGTATTGTAGGTGAAATTATGCTTTTCTATTTTATTCATTGGAAATTAAGGAATATATCACTACAACAAAATGTACTTTTAGCGGCGTTTCTTTTTTTTGTTATTTAGCGACATTTTTAAACGCCGTTAAATACTTGCGACATTAGACACAAACGTCGTAAAAAACGCCGACTTTTCCGGCGTCGGGAAAAATAACAGCGTTTTTTTGCGTAAAATGCCGCTATTTTTCGTTGCGTTTTTACACAATTTTACGGCAGTTAGAAACGCCACTAATTACTCCGTTTAGCGGCATTTTTGCTACAAACGCCACTAATTTTGCGACATTTATAGAAAAAACGCCGCTATGTGGGCTATTCTTTTTGAACATTTCGTTTTCTTTATATTTTATTTATATAATTCGATTTTTTTAATTATACAATTTCATTTATTTTTTATTTGATTATATATTTTTATGTACTACATAATACAAGCAAATTTTATAATCGAATTGATGTGAACGCTTGCATGCATACTTTATTTCAAGGATACGTAAGCCATATGGTATTGACATGGATTAATCTCTTTTTAGTTGAAGAAGATTTGCAATAAGTGGATGGAAGATTTTGTGAAAAACATGTTAATGCCAACTAAATTTTCAAAAACAGTATTACAAATTTTATCTTCTTGTACTATTTTTATCCTTTTCTGGAATACACTAATACTACATATAATGTGATAGTTTGAACAAGATTCACGAATCACATAATCTACTTAAAATATTTAATATGTACTATGTAATATCTAATACCTTTTAAAAAAATTATTTAGAATTTAATTCATTTTAAAATTTTAATATATTTATCTAAATTTGAATCCATTATTAAATGAATATATGTATTAAATTTAACATATCACGGGGTAGCAAACCAGTTAAGATTTTATTTCAAAAGAAATTTAATATTTAGTGTACTGTTTTCACAGAATTCAAAAACAGAAAATATATTAATAAAAATCTTCATTTCCTTGAATATATCAATTTAACTCTTCGAATCTCAAGCATCATACGCGATATCTAAGCCTATATTTGGATTGAGGGTGGGAAAGGGAAAGGAAAGTAAAACAAAGGAAGGTTGTAAACCTTTCCTTTGTTTAGGAAGATTTTTTAGCTAGGGAAAGGAAAGAGAGGGGGAGTGAGCACCCCTTGCTTTCCCTTGAGTTACTCAATTTTTTAAAACCTCAATTTGGGGTAAAGGGGAAGAAAAGGAAACTTAAAAAAAGTTTTAACATGTAAAATATTAAATTTAACCTTATTATCTTATAAAATTTAAAACAAAAAAGGTTATAATCGGAAAAAAAACATTACAATAAATCATTTCCTTTCCTTTCCATTGTTTAACCAAACAAAGATTATTAGGATTACTTTCCTTTCCTTTCTTTTATTAATTTTAGCTATCCAAACAAGGGTACATGTATCCTTTCCTTTCCTTTCCTTTCCTCTAGTTTACATTCCTTTCCTTTCCATTCCTTTCCTTTACTAATATTTATCCAAACATAGTGTAAAGCTTTAAAAGGAGATCATCAGTCGCTTTTCTTCCCTACTTCAATGGGGAGAACGAAGAAAGGCAAAGATTCCAAGGAAAATGAAACGGACCAGCTCAGCGACCTGCCAGATAGTTTGATCCATCACATTCTTTCGTTTGTGGACACCAAAAATGTGGTCCAAACATGCGTGTTGTCCTATAGATGGGAACATCTCTGGACTTGTCTACCCACCCTTGATTTTGACTGCCACTTGACTGCCACTCGTTCCGGTCTCTTACTTCCTTCAAGATTTGTGCTTCGCGTCCTCTCTCGACGTGAACCCTCAGATCTCCCCATAACCCGAAAACAGAAATTCTCAAAATAATCCAACTTTCTCTTGAGCTTTGCTCTTTCTCGGCTTGATGCTTGGCCACACGCATAATGCTGCATCCATGCTCCTTTGTAGATGTACAAGAGGCGGTGCAATAATTAGTAGCCGCATCGCTTAGAGTCACTAACGGCTTGCCATTGGTTGAAAGAACGGCAGCCGAAATTCTAAACTACTAAAGAAGCTTGCAATTGGATCAATACGAGAGCTGCCAATTTATGCATTTAATGCTCTTCAAACCGCTTCATTTTATTGGTTGACAATAGGGGCACCGACTTGGCAAGTCACACTCAACATAAAGCTTTAAAAGGAGATTATCAGTGGCTTTTCCTTATATCCTAGTTCAAAATAAATAAATTTATCATTTTACTTCATAATATTTGGTTAAAAATAATAAATCAAATTTAACGAATTGAACTCAAACATATTAAATCTAGTTTGAGTGGCTCAATTATTCAAGTCGAATTGAGCATAAAAAATTAAACTTAATCGAAATCACATCAAGTTTTGAATTTCGAAATTTCAAATTGAATTAATTTCGAATTTGATATTAAATCGTCTTGACTCAATTTGATTATACTCTTAAATTATCCTAAAAATTGAACCTTATCTGTATTGTCCAAGATATGGAACCGTGAATGGAGTTGTCTACCCATGCTCAGTTCTTTTTTATAGCGAGAAACATAAGCTTTGATGATTCTGTTCATTCTTTCATACTGGTTGGTCATGTAATTAGAAACTAAAGAAATCGGTTTAATCTTTTGAGTTTGTCAGCAATATTAGAAGAGAGGTTAGAAATTAATTCATAATTCGAAAAGAGAGTAAACACAGGGTAGAGAAATTCAAAAGGCTTATTCATCAACGAAAATTTGTGTATCCTCTGCATGCTTCCCCGCGATTTCTGTCCTCTTCTTTGGTATAGTTTTACGAGCCGCCTTTAAGGTATTTTCCTTTTTCCCAAGCAAATCAATCCATTGCATTCCATCACTTTTTCAGGAAGATCAACAGCCCACTTAACTAACGTACATCCAAACATTAATCCTTTATTCTTCTATTTCGTAAGCTGTGATTCACTAATTACAGTATTGTAGGTGAAATTATGCTTTTCTATTTTATTCATTGGAAATTAAGGAATATATATTATATATTACATAATATAAGCAAATTTAATAAACGTACTAATGCCAATGCTTACATGTATACTCTATTTCAAAGATACGTAAGCCATATAATACTGACATGGATTCATCTCTTTTTAATTGAAGAAAATTTGCAATAAGTGGGTCGAAGATTTTGTGAAAAACATGGTAATGCCAACTCAGTTTTCAAAAACAATATTACAAGTTTTATCTTCTTATACTATTTTTATCCTTTTCTAGAATACACTAATCATATCTATAATGTGATAGTTTGAACAAGATTCATGAATCACATAATCTACTTATAAAAATTAGGCTTAATAACCAAATAAGCCCTCAACTTTTAGCCCAAAATGGAATTCAGCCCTCAACGTTTTATCGCATGAAATTCAGTCCATAAACTTTTATTTCAATGGAAACAAACCCTCAATCTTTTACAATTATGCAATTAAGTCAAAATCTGTTAAATGATACTAACTACCGTTAGTTTTGCATACGTTGCAGCTGACGTGGATAGCTTAGTTAGCTGCCATGTGGCATGCCACGTATGCAAAACTAACGGCAATTAGTTTATTTAACAGATTTGGTCTATTTCCATTAAAATAAAAGTTTATGGATTAAATTTCATGCGATAAAACGTTGAAGGCTGAATTCCATTTTGGGCTAAAGGTTGAGGGTTTATTTGGCTATTAAGCCTAAAAATTAATATGTAATATCTAATACTCCTTAAAATATTTTTCTAAATTTTAATCCATTTTAAATTTAAATTATCTACATTGTTAAATGAATGTGTATTAAATTTAATACATCACGGCGTTGCAAACCAGTTAAGATATTAAGTTAAAAGAAATTTAATATTTAGCGTGCTGTTTTCACAAAATTCAAAAACAGAAAACATATTAATAAAAATCTTCATTTCCTTGAATATATCAATTTAGGCAATGCCTATAACTCAAGCATCATGCGCGATATCTAAAGCTTTAAAAGGAGGTCATCAGTAGCTTTTCTTCCCTACTTCAATGGCGAGAATGAAGAAGAGCAAATTTTCCAAGGAAAATGAAACGGACCGGCTCAGCGATCTGCCAGATGGTTTGATCCATCACATTCTTTCGTTCATGGACACCAAAAATGCGGTCCAAACATGCGTGTTGTCTAAGAGATGGGTACATCTCTGGATTTGTCTACCCACCCTCGATTTTGACTGCCACTCGTTCCTGTCTCTTACTTCATTCAAAAGATTTGTGCTTCGCGTCCTTTCTCGACGTGAACCCTCAGATCTCCATACCCTGAAATTCCGTAGCGTATCATCGGATAAATCTTTTACAGCCAGAGTCTTCCGCTACGCTGCGTGGTATTTTGTCCAAGAAGTTCATATGGATTGTGCAAAGAATCCAGCATACGGGTTATTCTCTATCACAACGCTGAGAACTCTCCACCTTGACTACTGTTCATTATCTGGTGATCACTTTGCGAGTTGTGTGAATTTAGGAAATCTGATCACGAACAGATGCTTTATATCTGGAAAGGTTATTAAAGTCTCTGCTCCACGGTTGGTAACGCTAAAAATGAGTTGTGTAACTAGGAATAATGGTGTTCATGAGTCTGAGTCGGAGTCTGAGATTTACGCCTACGCACTGGAGGTTTCTTCTCCGAGATTGTCCTCCTTTTGCTACCAAGGCATCTGTCCTTCAATGTTCTCTATGGATGGATGTCCGCTTCTCGACACTGTGGACTTTCGCGTACATTTGGAAAAGCAAGCGGTGCTTCCATTTCTGATTTTGCAAGAGCTGACCATACATGCTAAATTACTAACTATGGAATTGAAGCAAGGATTTACGGTACGCATGCAATCAAATAACCCAAATTTTAACAATAAATTAATAACCATATTAATGAATGATGATGGAATACCTTTATTTAAAACAGATGTTTTTTTTTTTACCTGAAAATGCATCGAAGTTCTTTATTTAAAATAGAGTAGAAACTTCTAATTCATGGTTACATGATTGATTACAGGTGAAAACCCTATCAAGGAATGGTGATGGAATGCATGCCGTGATCTATAATGAGGCTACTAAGAAAAGAAGGAAACTGTTTTGGCGGGAAACTGATGAAAACTCTGAACAGTTTTTGTTATGGATGCTCTAAAGGTATTTAATTTACCAATCTATATTGGCAATTAATTTGATTTTCTTTTTTTTTCTTTTTTTCAGTGTTCTTTGTTTAATATACCAATACTGGTAGTATAAATCAATTTAATATACTTTTAAAAGCATATTAAAGTGAATTTTCAGAGTTGCATAAATATTGATTTCATGTCCTTAAGGGAAAGTGCTTTTGTTCTTTGATGCAAAAGCTTTTGTACCATAGGATTTTTTGTGTGTGTGATTAACAATGCATTCTACATGGAAATAAATGATGCAGGTTTGAGGATTAAAGGCTGATTGCGGGACGGATGAGGATCTTTTAATTCACCTTGGCACTCTCAAAATCTTTCAGTATTTCAGTAATGATATTTTATTTGTATGCATGTATTTAGCCTATGAACCTGCCAGAGTAGCTTTCTTTTATTAAAATTTTTCTGTTTCTCTGCATGCATTTTTATCAGTATTCCTTAAGCAAACCAAGCCAGTGCACTTCTAATCAATGGCTAATTGTTCATGGGGAATTATACTTTGTCCTAAATGTTTACGTGTTTTTAAATTTTAATCATAAACGTTTGAAAATTACTTTTTTCAGTCTAAACGTTTTCAGATGATCATAGCGTCAGTTTTAACGTTGCTTACTAAACAACTTTGCTAACAGGATGCACACTCTTGGTTTGATGCTGAAATCAATCTTGAAATCTTTGCAAATAATTCCATGCCATTTAAATAAATAAATCAGTTCACGTTATCAAATCAAATTACTTATTTAAAGTGGATTAGTAAATAATTAAATAAATTTTAAAAAAATCTTTTTGTGAAATAGATATGTAAATGTATGTAACACTAAGTTACATTGATTTTCTCACAAAATAAATATAACACGAAGTAAACAGCAGTTCGTCTATCATTTATATCTTTTGCTACATCAAGGTCGAAAGTTAAATGCAGTTGTTTTGTTCTGTTACGTGCATTTAACAGATTTACAATTGGACAAATTTATAAAGTTTGAAAAAAATAAGTAAAGAATAAATGAATAAATTAAAAAAATAAAAAAAACAGCTTAAAGCTTCAAATCATATCAATCAAATCAAATAAAAGTGGTTTTGCAAGTTTTGGATTTCAGTTCGTGATAATTATAACTTAAATGAATATTTTTTGCACAATTGTTATTTGATTTGATTTGACTGATTTGAATTTAAGCTTAAAGGTTTTTTTTTTCAATTTTTTAATTCTATCTTTTTTTTAAAATTTCGTAAATGTACTTAATTGTACATATGTCAAAGGCCACGTAACAAATAAACCCGCTCAAAAGCCTCGCTATCTGCCTAAATTAGGAGACTCATCGATATTTAGTCGGATTTGAATAAAAATATAAAATGTATTTAATAAATTTTAGTAAAATTTTTAAATCCAATCAAAAGACTCGAATTTTTGAATCAAACCGGGTTTAGAGTTGCATATAAACCGTTATTATGTATCTTGGGCTTGATCCAAACCTGGCCCCAAACCTTCTCATGATCAAGTCTAGTAATGTTTTTATTCTTTTGCGCTCGTTCAATAAGTTTAGTATTATTACTTATAATTAAGTTTAATTTGATATATTAACTATTATTTGTTCATGTGTGCATGCAAAAGAGCTGCAACGACCCGTTTCATAACTGGAGATGTTCAATTGCACCCCCAAACACTTCAAAGGAGAAGGTGAATTTTGTGGACAATAAGTCTAAGGCTGTTGGCGCAAGCATTTTATTAAAACCATAATCAAGTTAAATATAAATTTTTATTATAATATATTGTCTACATATACCATTATTGTTTTTAACTTTCTTATAGAAGGCATATACTTCTGTAGTATCGTAGAAGCATGGTGAAAACTTTTCTACTCATGTCGAGTTCGATCCTCAGGCATGGGCCGAAGCAGTCGGAGGGCTTGTAGCTACACACACTCAAATTTATGGGTTTGGGTCTAGGTAGCCTCCTAGAGATATATTAGGCTCTGCTCAATCTTAGTATTGCAGTAAGAGGTCCTTTCTAGTCATAGTCTGTCTGCAGCTCTTCACCTTCAGCTCGAGCAATTTAAGGATCAAATTGTAACTGAGTTGAGAATTGAGTCAAGGAATGATATTGGATCATTGATCGAGGGGATGTTTTGGAAGATAGGTTAGGGTTTGACTTTACAAGCTCCTCCAACATCTCCATCGTCTACCGATGTTGCGGATGACAAGTCTTCACCATGAGATCATGACCTCCAACTATGATGCTGTAGTTTTTTTTTTTACAATTTGTATATATTTTATTTTAATTTTTTATTGTATAAATTTATATTGTTATTTAATTTTTTAATAATTTGGTATTATTAATTTATTTTTTCATTATTTGTTTAGTAATAAAATTAATTATATAAATTAAGAAATAAAATTAATAAAATTAACAATAAATAATTAAAACAAAATAAATAATATAAGATTAGAAATTAAATATTTTTAATAAAATTAATAACAAATAAAATAAAATAAAATAAAATAAAATTAATTATATAAATTTTATTATTTAATATTATTAATAACATAAAAATAAATATACCAAAAGAATACCAACTAAATAACAACATATTTATCTATGGAAATAAAATCATTGATAATTACCAACAAAATATTTTTTATTTTTTTGAAAAACTACTAAAAAAGGTTTTGGTTTACTAAAGAATATTAGTTATCAACAATGCAAATTCCAACAACATTTTTGACAAAAAAAAATCAGTATTCCTATCGATAATACATTTACCAACAGAATTACGTCTATAACGGACAAAATTATCCATTGGTGGAGACCTATATTATGGTTGTGGTTAAAGAAAATTAGTTGGCTATGAGTGGTTAGTAGTTGAAGTTATGGTCCTTTGCACTATAGATAAATTTGTGGAAGTGGACAGTTAGTTGAAGAATTTGTGCAAAACATGCATTTTGAAAATTAAATGAAAAAAAATAACCATAATTTTTTTTGATGGGATAAGTGATCTAAATCATCGTAGGCCAGTTCAACTTTCAAAAATAATATTGCAAATTTTATCTTCTATAGCATTTTTATCTTTTTTTTTTTGGAATTTACTCATAACGTGTGTGTGTGTATATATATATATATATATATATATATATATATATATATATATATATATATATATATATATATATATATATATAATGTGATGAGTTGAGCAAGATTCATGAATCAAATAATCTATCTAAAAAAATATTAAGTAATATCTAAAACATTTTAAAAAATTATCTAAAATTTAATCTATGTTAAAATATTTATCTAAATTTTAATTCATTTTAAAGTTTAAATAATCTTAATTATTAAATGAATATGTATGAAATGAATACTATGTAAGATATTATTTTTAAAAATTTTAATATTTAATATACTGTTTTCACAAAATTCAAAATCATATAAATATTAATAAAAATTCTTTATTTCCTTCAACAGTTGAACATATCATTTTAGGCAGTGCCAGTAACGACTCCTGGAATCTCGAGCATTATATGCGATATTTGAAGCTTTAAAAGGAGATTCACAGCAGCTTTTCTTTCCTAGTTCAATGGCTACAATGAAGAAGAGCAAAGTTTCCATGGAAAATGAAATGGACCGGCTCAGCGATCTGCCAGATAGTTTGATCCATCACATTCTTTCGTCTCTGAACACCAAAGATGCAGTCCAAACATGTGTGTTGTCCAAGAGATGGAAACATCTCTGGACTTGTCTATCCACCCTCAGTTTTGACTGCCATTCTTTCAGATTGCTTACTTCCTTCAAAAAATTTGTTCTTCACGTCCTCTCTCGACGCGAACCCTCTAATCTCCATAGCCTGAAATTCCATACCTTATCATCCGATAAAGCTTTCATAGGCAGAGTCATCCGCTATGCTGCGTCGCATCTTGTCCAAGAAATTCATATGGATCACACAATTAATCGAGCACCTGGGGTTCTCTCTCTTATATCGCTGAGAACTCTCCGCCTCGAAAACTGTTCTTTGTTTGGCGATCGCTTTGCGAGTTGTGTGCATTTAGAAAATCTGATCATAAACGGATGTTTTATATCTGGGACCGGAAAGGTTATCGCTATTAGAATCTCCGCTCCACGATTGGTAACGGTAAACATGAGTGGAGTAATTTATTATGATCGGTCTGAGATTTATACACTGGTGGTTTCTTCTCCTAGATTGTCCCGCTTTTCCTATCAAGGCATCTGTCCTTCAGTGTTCTCTATGGATGGATGTCCGCTTCTCGACAGTGTCGACTTCCGAGCAGATTTCTCAGTACATTTGGAAAAGCAATTGGTGCTTCCATTTCTGATTTTGCAAGAGCTGATCTTACATGCTAAATCACTAACTATGGAACTGAAGCAAGGATTTAAGGTACGCATGCAATCAAATAAACCAAATTTTAACAATACTTAAAACAAATTTTTTTCCTTCAAAGTTCTTCATTTAAAACAGAACAGAAAACCCTAATTTATGGTAACATGGTTGATTACAGGTGAAAACCATATCCAGGAATGATGATGGAATGCATGCCGTAACCTATAATGAGGCCACTAAGAAAAGAAGTAAACTGAGTTGGCGGTTAACTGATGAAAAATTTAAACTGTTTTATTTGTTATGGATACTGGAAAGGTATTTAATTTACAAATCTTTATTGACAAATAATTTTCTTTTCTTTTCTTTTCTCATTGTTGGCTGTTGCTTGTTTAATTTACCAATATTGGTGCTATAAATTAATTTAATTTGAAAAGCATGACTCATGAGATGTGCATCCATGTCTACATTAAGCTGGATTTCCAAAGCTGCATAAATTTTGATTTCACATTCTAAAGGGATTGTGTTTTAGCCCTTTTTCTTTTGTTCACTGAATTCGAATCAGGGTAACAACTGTTAGGTCAAGCCAAGATCTTAGTGTTATTGCTCTTTTATAAAACAGTTTTTGCACTAAATTTTTTATTGTGTGTGCGTGGAGTTGCTGAATTCTTTTAATTCAGGTTATAAGATTAACAGTGCATTCTACTTACTGATGCAGGTGTGAGGATTAAAGGCTGATTGCAGGGAGGAATCAGGATAGTTTCTTGGGGTAGTAAATTTTATACGCTTTGTTGGGTATAAAGGAAAAAAATGGATGAGAATGGAAACTTTGTTAATCATTAGATTTAGAAATTTTTCATCTTCATTTTTTGCTTTTCTTCCTACCAAGCAAAGCCTTAAAAGGAAAATACTGAACTAAGTTTTTGGCACAGACATATGGTATATCCTCCTTCACAGTGTGTTTCGGATGCTTGGCATTGTAATTGAAGACTTGAACAAGAGCTGGTTTTAAGATGATTGCTGAAAACGTTTTGGCACCCTCAAAATCTTTCAGTATTTTTTTTGATCGAAACTCTCCGGTTTCCACTTTCGGTGACTATTCCGGAATCGGAAGAAACAGAGCGTGGTTAGGCTTGTCCCCCTCCCAACACTGGCACTCCATACACAAGTCAGGATTCGAACCCTGGCCTTAGTATTGGATTCTTTATATTTGTTTGTGTAAATTTAGCCTATGAACTTGCCACAATAGCTTTCTTTGGTTAGAAAATTTCCGTTTTTCTGCGTGCATTTTTATCAGTATTCCTTATGCCAACCCAGCTTATGTCTTTCTACTTAATGGCTAATTGGGCATAGCATCAGTTTTGACGTTGATTACTAAACAACTTTGCTAAAAAGATGCACATTCTTGGTTTGATGCTGAAATCACTCTTCCAATCTTTGAACATAATTCATTCCATTTAAATGAAAGAGGTATTAGCCAATTCATCATTGTAATTTGAATATAATTCTCATATGTTTATTATACTTTTAATATATTTTATGTTTAATCATATATGTTTAGGTTGAGGAATTTCTCATATGATATTGGATTCAATTTTTTTTCCAAACAAAAAGTGTATAAAAATTTTGGCGAGATTATCTACTAGAGTTCACTTTAAATTGTGGAAGCACAAAATCTAGGGATATATTCCCTGAATATTAGAATAAGTGTATGTTTGGCCTAACTTATAAAAAATAATTATCAACTCTAAAAGCATAAGTCGGGTGTTTGACTTTCAAAATTTTAAAAATTTTAATTTATGCTAGAAGCAAATTTGAATTTTTTGATGAAGTAAATTGAAATTTTTCCAATAAGTGCTAATTTTAATAACAAGTATTTAGTGATTTTTTTTATATTTTCACTTTGTTTTTCAATAATTTACAAAATTATAAAAGAGGATTCATATTATTTCACAATTGTTTATTTATTTTGTGCCCTTTTTATTTTTATTTAATTTTTTATTTTAATTAGCAAAATTTTTATTTTGTTTTATTTATTTGACTTGTAATTTAATTTAATAAAGTTTTTTGTTTTATTTTTTCATTTTTTAAAAATATACAAAAATTCTATAAAATAGTTTTCAACATTCTACTATACTTTCGTATTAGGTTTGCCAACACTAATTTAACTTCTCTTAACAGTACTTTTAGAATTCATTTTAATGAAAAATTTTAAAAATTTGAGGCATTTTAAAATGAAGTATTTCAAAATTCAACATTTTAAAATGCTAGCATTTATAATTGACTTGTTTGGGTAAATAATTTTTTAAAAAAAATTTAAATACTAGAATTTGATTAAATAAAAAATAATTATAAAAGAAAAATGATAATATTACATATTAGAAAAAGAAAAATATTAAATAAAATATACAATATGGTTATCATTAGATTTGCAAAAATGTGTATATTATTATTATTATTATTATTATTATTATTATTATTATTATTATTATTATTATTAGAGTAGGGATCTACTTACGCATGTGTAAAACAAATTTATTTTATAAAGTTCATATCTTCATATAGGATTAATATTTTTGCAAACCAACCGTTGGATTTAACAACATATTCATATTTATTATGCATGTAAAATTTTGAATCAATCTGACATTCCTATCATTTTAATCGAGAAAAGTATTTTTTTTAAATATATATCAACAGTTGAAATTTTATTTTATGAAATAAATAGTTAGACGTATTCAATTAACTTGAAATTTGGCATGCATGATCTATGTGAATAGAACATAAAATTCAATGGTCGGATTAAAAAATTATAAATCATATAAAAAGATATGAAAGTATGTAAAACTAAATTAAAAATATATATTAAAAAATACTATCTTTTTGTTTTTAACTTTATATTTAATAGTGGATCATGTCTAATAAAGTAGGGAAGAGTGGAAGGAATTTTGAAAAATCACCACTTTAGGTGGATTTTCTAGAGGGAATTTGAGCATCTCAATTTTCCTTTTGAAGAATATTTGAGCATCTCAATTTTCCTTTTGAAATTCTTCAAAATTTTTTGCCAAACAAGAAATTTACATTTTGTACTTTTAAATATCCTGATTGAAATGAATTCCTTCCTTGAAATCCCTCATCCAAACACATCTTCATAAAAGATTTACTCAAACAACACTTTTTATAATAGCTCCAGCTAGGCCAAACAGACCTTAACCATAAAAAAAGGAAAGTGCTTTGATTTAGTATTCTTCTTTGAGAGGGCATCCGGTGATATTGGTATATATTACTTTACAAAAAAAAAAACCCTCATTTGGTATATTACATCTTTAAAGTATCATACCAAACTCTCTTAGAATCTAAAAAAACCAAAATCACTTCACACGACAAAATATTTATTTATTTAATGTCAAGATTACTTTTTAAGTTACTAGTAAGATAAATTTCAAAAAAGTCAAACTTGTAGCCAAAGTGTACAATTACAATCAAGTTGACAAACTAATAGTTTATAATTTCACGAGTTTTGCATGTAAGTAATATTGAACAATAAAATATAATTGTTATTAAGATCTAAATAATTTGTCATAAGAATATTTTTAAAAATGATCCCAAGTTTTAAAAATTACAACAATCAATGCATAACTGGAACAAAATAATATGTTTGGTTGAATAATATCAAAAGTTCATACTAAGTTGTTTATTTTTGCAATGGGAGAAAGTTCTTTGGTTCCAGAAATCACGATCGAATTGGGTTCAATTTGGTGATAGAAATGCCAAATTTTTTCATACCACCACATTATTACACAGAAATAGAAATAGAATTTTAGCTTTGAAAAATGTTGATGGAGAGTGGTGTTCTGATTCCTTAGAGTTAAAAGGTTTGGTACTTACTTTTTCCAAAACCTCTAATCTGCTAATTTAATATCTACTGATTTTGATATTTGTCCAAGCTCCTTATGTCCTTTGGTTCCTTCACAAGTTGAGGAAGTTGGGGCCCTACCCAGAGATGATGAAATTTATAGAGCCTTATTCTCAATTGCACTGTTTAAGCTCCAGATCCTAATGGTTTTCAAGCAGGTTTCTACAAAGCTAATTGGCCAGTGGTAAAGGATTCATTGTGCAACACCATTAAGGATGCTTTTGCGAGGGGTAGTGTTAGTAGTTTTGATTCCAAAGGTAGACCACGCTGAACACATCACTCAATTTTGACCAATTAGTCTTTGTAATGTTTCTGTGAAAATGATCTCTAAAATTATTATTGGAAGACTTCAACCCTATTTACGAGATCTTATTGCACCTACACAATGTAGCTTCATCCCAAAACAAAGCAATTATGATAATATTATGCTTGTTCAAGAAGCGGTTCATTCTATGTCTCGGTGGAGGGGAAGAAGAGAGGAAATGATACTGAAAATCAATTTAGAAAAAGCTTATGACCGGATTAATTGGGACTTCCTGCAATGGGTTCTTGCAGATTTTGCCTTACCTCAGTCGCTTATTTCTCTTATTATGTTCTGTGTCACTTCTACAGAAATGAATATTCTATGGAATGGTGAGTTGCCAGACAGTTTCAAACTCAGGAGAGGGCTTCGACAAGGGGATCCACTTTTAACTTATCTATTTGTATTCTATCTCCAGAAATTTACTTATATTATTGAACAGAGTGTTACTTGTGGTGCATGGAAACCGATTCATCTAACTTGTGGAGGTCCGGCCCTTTCTCATATTTTCTTTGCAAATGATTTGATTTTATTTGGGGAAGCTTCAGTGAAACAGAGTTAGGTGATGATGAGTTGCTTGAATCATTTTTGTGACATTTCTGGACAAAAAGTAAATTTTAGTGAGTCTAAAATGTTTCTCTGAACCTAGATTGCAATGTACTAGCTAGTATCCAAATGGTGATTGATATTGTTCATTGTACAGATTTTGGTGACTATTTAAGAGTTCCAATTATTACCAAAAGGGTAAGAAAGTCGACTTACTAGAGTCTATTGGATAAAGTTAAAAATTGATTGGCCTCCTGGAAAGCCCAGCAGCTCTCCTTAGAAAGTAAAGCTATGTTGATTCAATCAGTTTCGAGCACCATTGCTTCTTACACAATGTAGACAGCCAAGCTACTTGTTGCAGTTATAAAGGAAATAGATAGATTAAATCAAAATTTTCTCTGGAGGTTGACAGAGTCGAAAAGGAAAATTCCTTTAGTCAAATGGGATACTGTATGTAAGCCAAAAACTCATGGTGGATTGGGTTTTCATAAGACGAGAGATATGAACTTAGCATTATTAGCTAAATTGGGATGGAAATTAGAATCAAGTGAAACTGGTATATGGGCATGAATTCTTAAAGCCAAATATATAGGTGAGGGATCTTTTTTGCAATCTCGAGTTCGTTCTACTGCATCTTTCACCTAGAGAAGCATTATGTCGTGCAAGAAAATTGTTTCCAGTGGTTGTGCTAAGATAGTTGGAAATGGAAGGACTACTTCCTTTTGGTTTGTCGATGGTTAGGAGACAAGCCGTTAGCAGAAACTCGTACTAATTTAGCTTTGATAGATAACTCTAATGGGAAGGTTAGTGATTTTGTTCTCAGAGATGGTAGGTGGGATTGGTCACGGTTGTCATTTCTACTCATGGAAGTCATCCAATTGCTTGAAATATTACCTCCTTTAACGACTAGAGATGACAACGTGTACTGGGAAGCCTCTTCTTTTTGAGAATTCTCGATCAGTTCGGCTTACTCTTTGATCTTAGGTCCTCTGAACTCTATTATTCCATGGAAACAATTGTGGAGTTTAGAGGTTCCTCCACACATTTAGTTCTTTCTCTGGCTTGTGCTACATGATAGGCTTCTGACTAAAGAAGCATGTTTTAAAAGGGGGTTGACAGCTGATACTAAATGTTCTCGATGTGGGGTTAACTTAGAAAATACTTTACATGTTCTGCGTGATTGTTCAATGGCCCAACAGGTTTGGTCTTAATGGCTTCCTAATTCTAAACTTGTTAATTTTAATAACTTGCAATTAGTGCCATGGATTTTGTAGAATTTTCAGAAACAGGTGTCTGTTGTGAATTGCAATGCTCGCTGGCCTTCCATTTTTGCTACTACATGTTGGCATTTATGGAAGTGGAGGAATCAATTCATCTTTAAGGAAGGCTTCACTTGGCCCCGAGATGGTAACAATTTGATTAACAATTACGTGACAGGTGTTCAAGAGACAACACCTAATCACATGTGGCTCTAGCAAGACGGAAGTAAAGATTGCCTGGGAACATCCACCTAAGGAGTGTGTCAAAATCAATGTGGACGCTGTTGAGAATATGAATCAAGATCGATAAAACTTCATTCAAGAAGATGAAGAATGTATATTTCTATAATCAGAAAGGTTACATTGGTTTTATATGGAGTTGTAAACTTAACTGACTAACTGTATACTAGTTAACAAACTTAACCAATCTTGCCGCTAAGCTAAACTAACTCAAACTAACTTGGACTAAGCTAGATGTACACTCTGTTACAGCCTCCCTCAAGCTGGAGTGTAGAGACTATGTGTGCCAAGTTTAGTTAAGTAAGATGCAATGGAGGTAGGTGAGTGTGGCTTGGTGAAGACATCAACTAGCTGGGAAGCAGAAAGAACATGCAAGAGTCGAATCACTCCAGCTTGAAGCTATTCTCGGATCAAGTGACAGTCTATTTCAATATGTTTAGTCCTTTCAGGATGAACTGGATTTTTAGCAATGGCAATTGCATATTTGTAGTCACAAAAAAGGAGAGCTGGATCATCATAGGGTACGTGAAGATCTTGAAGCAAGTAGAGGAGCCATTGAAGTTCACAGGTTAGGGAAGCTATGGCTCGATATTCAGCTTCTGAGGATGAAGGAGAGACAATTTGCTGCTTCTTGGACTTCCAGGATATAAGTGCATCACCAAGGAAGACACAAAAACCTGTAATAGATCTCCTAGTGTCTGATCATAAGGCCCAACCAGAGTCACTGAAGGCCTTTAGTTTGAGGTCAGAATTGGCTGGAAAGAAGAGCCCTTGGCCAAGATTCTTCCTGATGTATCGAAGAACTCTTGAGGCAGCAGTCATGTGGACATCAGTGGGTTTGTTAAGGAACGGAGAAAGTTGTTGTGTAGCAAAGGATAGGTCTGGTCTAGTTGTAGTTAGATACAACAATCTGCCAACAAGTCTTCTATAAGAGGGGGAATCAGTAAGTGGAATACCAACATCCTTAGATAATTTTAAGGAAGGAATCATTGGTGTAGTAGTAGGTTTGCAACCTAAGAAACCATCATCTTGAACTATCTCCAATGCATATTTCCTTTGGCAAAGATTTATGCTTTGCTTAGATCTAGCAATCTCAAGACTAAGGAAATATTTCAAAGCACCCAGATCTTTAATTTTGAACTTTGTATCAAGGTACTGCTTCATATTCTTTATCAACAAGTCATTGTTACTGGCCAAATGACATCATCAACATATATGAGAAGTGCAATGAAGGAAGATCCAGTGGTTTTGATGAAGAGACAGTGGTCTGAAGGTGCTTGCTTGAAACCGTGAGTAAGAAGAGTTGTACTTAGCTTGGCGGCCTGCTTGTTTCAAACCATAAAGTGACTTTAGGAGCTTGCATACCTGACCAAGCTTTGCATTGGGATAACCGGGAGGAAGTTTCATAAAGACCTCTTCATGGAGATCACCATGGATAAGGCGTTGTTGATGTCAAGCTGCTCCAAATACCAATTCTTGGCTGCTGAAACTGCTAAAAGGGTGCGAATTGTGCTCATCTTTGCTACAGGTGAGAAGGTATCTGTGTAGTCCACCCCATGTTATTGTGTATACCCTTTGGCCACTAGCCTAGCCTTGAACCTCTCAATCTGGCCATTGGCTTTGTATTTCACCTTTTATACCCACTTACAACCAATGGCTTTCTTGGATGGTGAAAGATCAGTAACCTCCCATGTTTTGTTTGCTTGCAATGCTTGAATTTCAGTTTCCATGGCACTTTTCCAGTAGTCATGTTGGATTGCCTCTTCATAGGATTGTGGTTCAGAGATAGATGTAATAGCTATAGAGAATGCTTTGTGTGGTTGTGAGCAATTGTCATAAGAAAGAACAGAACAAAGACTATGAGGTGTACCTGATTTCTTGGTTGTTGAGACCCAATTGTGGGAATGATCAAAGATAGCTAAGCTGCAGTGGTAGTCCTTTAAGTAGGTAGGGGTGGCTTTGATTCTAGTAGACTGTCTAGTAGAAAGGGTGTAAGATAGTTGTCGAGGATTAGAAGCTTGTTTTGACTGGGAAGTTGTATTTTGATTATTGGACACATTAGGAGGTGTAGACATTGAGTTTGAATCAGAAAGAGTACAATCAAAGTAAACAGTGAATGTTCATGTAAAAGTTGAGGGTTGGAGCTTGTGTAGAAGGATTAGAGAATGGAAAAGTGGTTTCATAGAAGATGACATCTCTAAATATGATAATATGGTTGGTTTGTAAGGAATACAACTTGTAACCCTTTATTCTAGTAGGAAAACCCAAAAAAATGCATTTTGAAGCTCGAGAATCAAATTCTGATCTCAAGTGTGCTAAAGTTGATGCATAACACAAGCATCCAAAAACTCTTAGGTTTGAAAAATTATGAGGTTTGTTGTATAATAGCTCAAATGGTGTTTTGTTGTTAATCACTGGTGATAGTAGCTTGTTGATTAAGTAAGTTGCATGGTTAAAACAATCAGTCCAGAAAAATTCAAGTAAGTAAGCTTTAAATCTTAGAGCCCTTGCTACATTTAGAATATTTTGATGCTTCCTCTCAACTATGCTATTTTGTTGAGGGGTTTGAATACAAGAAGTTTGATGAGGAATTCCTTTTGAATTATAAAAAGAATCTATGTTAAATTCTTGTCCATTATCAGTTCTTATGGATTTGATTTTAGTCTGAAATTGTGTTTCAATGAATATGCAGAAATCATTAGCAAGGTTCTGACTTCATATTTCAATTTCATAAAAAATGTCCAAGTATGCCTTGTGTAATCATCAACTATAGTTAAAAAATATCTATGTCCATATATGGAATTAACATGATAAGGCCCCCATATATCAACATGGATGAGATCAAAAGGAGAACTGGAACTAGAATTACTGATTGAAAAAGAATTCCTTTTATGTTTAGCAAAATGACAAGTATCACATGGAAATTTATTTGGTACAGAAATTGAAGGATCTGATTCATGAAGTATTTGTATTCTGGGAATAGAGGCATGTCCTAAACGATTGTGCCATAGGTTTTTTGAATTATCAGAAGTGAATTGATTTTGAAGAACTAACTGAGAATGTGAAGAGAACTTGGACTGAATTTGATCAGGATGAGCAAGTGTTAGGAGTTGGTAGAGTCCCTACCTTTGCTTAGCTAAACCAATCATCCTCCACGTTTGAATGTCCTGAACAACAGAGAATTCAGATTGAAACACCACAAAGTAATTGAGTGTTCTTGTTAGTCTACTAACTAATATGAGATTAAAAGAAAAACTTGGGACAAAAAGAGCATTCTCTAATATGAGATAAAAAGATAAGTTTACTTGTCCAACATGAATTACTGGTGCATACTGACCTGTAGGTAACTTTACAAAGGAGTTTTCAACAGACTTATATGAATTGAAAAAAATTTAAGGAACAAACTGTATGGTCAGTTGCACCTGTATCAAAGAGAAAAATCGAAGGAGAAGAAGAGTGTTGTATGGTACAGGTTGCAACAAAAATATCGGTGTTTTGGGAGGTTTCAATTGTTGGATGTGAAGGAACCACAACCTTACTGGTAGCATTAACATGAGCTACTAGAGAAGAGGTCATATCAACCGATTGAAGCAAACCAAGCAACTTAGCATATTGATCTTTGGTGAAGGGAATAGAAACAAAGTCAAGGTCTGAACTAGGCTTGTTGCATTCCTTTGTGGAGGGGAGCATTTCAACTTGATTAGCAACAGGCATTCTGTTTCTTGGCTTGAAACCTGGAGGGCATCCATGTTTCTTGTAACATTTCTCAACGATGTGCCCTATATAACCACAATGGGTGCACATGGGCCTTTTTGTATTCAAATGCCTTCTGCCCATGGGGTTTCCATTTGCTGGATTGGAAACAACTTTGTTTGCAAAGGCTGTTGATCTAGATGATTGCTGCAAAGGGTTTGGCAAAGCAGAATGAATTTGTCTTTCTTGTTAGATGATCATGGCAAAGACTTTGTTGATTGGGGGTAGAGGTTCAATGATCTTAACTTGTGATCTAGCAGCTGCAAATTCCTCATTCAACCCTTTGAGAAATCTGATCACATGATCTTGTTCTTGATACATTCTTGCCTTCTCCAAAGCACCACAAGAACACCTTGGATTGCAAGAGCAGGAAAGAATTGGTCTAAGGTTGGTGATTTCATCCCATAGTATCTTGATTTTGGTGAAGTAATCCGTTACAGATAAGTTTCCTTAATGGAAAGAATGAATTTCCTCCTGTATCTCAGCAATTCTAAATGCATCGCCTTGTGAGAATCTATCCTTAAGATCAACCCACACATCAAGGGCATTATCAAACCAAATGATGCTCTTGGCAATTAAGGTTGAGACTAAATGTAAAATCTAGGAGAGGACCATTGTGTTGCATCTCTCCCAGGCTTGGTAAGTTGAATCATTCTTAGATGGTACTTTAATGGTTCTATCAACAAACTGATACTTGTTTTTAGACAATAGTGCCATCTTCTTTGCACGACTCCAAGAGTGGTAATTCACTCCTGTGAGGATGGGAGAGACAAGAACCAATGAAGGGTTTTCATTCGAGTGAAGAAAGAATGGACTTGAAGGTGAGTCTTCAGGTCTGGTGGTTGCAACAGATGAAGCATTGGTGGCCATGGCAGATGAACAGATGAATGAAAAGTTTCGAGAAAAAAAATTACAGCTCTGATACCATGTTGAGAATATGAATCAAGATTGATAAAATTTCATTCAAGAAGATGAAGAATGTATATTTCTATAATCAAAAAGGTTACATTGGTTTTATATGGAGTTGTAAACTTAACTGACTAACTGTATACCAGTTAACAAACTTAACCAATCTTGCCAGCTAAGCTAAACTAACTTAAACTAACTTGGACTAAGCTAGATATACACTCTGTTACAGACTCCTTTGTCAAAAGCAATCCTGGATGGAGCACACTAGGTGGCATTGCGCAAGATTCCCTTGGGCGATGGCCCTGTGGGTTTGGACGACACCCCTGGTGGGGCTCTATTACACATGTCGAGCTTTATGCTATCTACTATGGTTTAATTATGGCTTGAGAATGAGACTACGGAAGAGTGATCCTTGAATCCGATTCACTTTTTGCAGTGTCCAAAGTATCTCAACCTCTTAGAGATCATGATCCCTTCACCCAGATAATTCAAGCATGTAAACTGATACTTGGTAGAGATTGGAGCTGTATGGTTAGACATATTTATAGGGAAGCAAATATGTGTGCTGATCACTTAGCGAATGTTGTGTATGGCTGTTCGAATGACCTTGCTTCTTTCTCGAAGCCACCACAGAGTCCAGATATCTTGCTAAGTAATGGTTCTTTAAGGGGTTAGTTTTCCTAGATTATGTTTTCTTTAAGCAGTTTACTGCTTCCTTTGTACCAAAAAAAAAGTTTAAGTTGTTTAATTCTTATTGTGAATTTATTAGTGACATTTTTTTTGTGCAATGTAAGTGGCATAAGGACATAGTAAATTGACCGACAGAAAATGGTTAAAATTTGAATATTTTGAGTTTATAAAAAACAATTATTTATTATTATATAATTCAAAATCATGTATATCAAAAAAAATTGAAAATAACACATTATGGAGGCGTAAAAAGGGGCCCAACTAACTTAGTATTGATTTAATTATCTCCACCTTATCTCAAATGAACATTAAATAAATTCTTTTAAATTATAATCAACCTCCAAGCTGGAGAGACAGGCAGAAACTAATAAACAGAGAGAATTAATGTCTTAATATATAATATGAAATGGTTTTATGATATAAAAATAAATAAATACAAAGAGTACACCTCGAGCCAAAGATTTAAAATGTTAATTTTTCTTCCACATTCTCAACTCTAAAATAAAGGAAAGTAAAAGCAAGAGAGCAATAACAACGCCGTACCCAGCATTCCATCCTTTTCCCTTTTCTCCCAAGTGGATTCCGTAGAAGACATTTGCTATTGCAAATGCAATCAAAATTCTCCCTGCAAAGTGATGGTACCAATTCCAGTATTTACGCACCTTGGATTCCTTGTCTGGCCTTACAAAAAGTGCCGTTACCTGCAAAAACAAAATCAATAAAACGACTTCAATTGTTACATATAAATCCCCTAATATGGTCTTCAAACTTCAATTATACTAGTTCAATCTTTGCTTCATCTTCGGGTTCTTATGACATATCCTGTTCGGACTGTTATGTTGCTTAAAAGTGGGGTATAAATAAGTTAAATTATTCGTGAATGATTCGAATTCGATTATATAATTATTTAAATTTGATTCATTTATTTTTGAACTAAACTTGAGCTTAACTTACTTAAGTAATGAATTGATTAAAATTTGAGTATATTAATACTCAAACTTGAACAACTTATGAATTTAGTAGAACTTTTTAATATATTTTTTAGATTTTATTACTAATTTATTATTTTACTCTTATAATATATAATTAAAAAATATAAATCAAATATATTGAATCGAGTTCGAAATTATCAAGTTGAAGTTAAATCGTTCGAGTATTTTTATCAAATCGACCTGCACTCGAACTTAGAACTAGACCATTTGGACTCGACTCGACTCGACTCAACTCAATTTTACACCAACGGATATGTGAATATATATATATATATATATATGTATATATAGAGTTTTAATGTCCTCTGATCATTGTAAATGAATTTTTCGATGAAAAGACAAAAAAAAGTTGCAAATAAAAAAACAGAATATGTCGAGAAATGACAGAGAGTAAACTTTGAATTCAAAGATATTTCTATGATCTAAATGGTCAAAACCTTGCTTTTCTATCCCTTTAATAGAGGATTCTCTATGTTTATGTTACATTAAGTTTAAACTAACACAAATGACCGTGCTTAGAATTATTTTTTTTTATTGTGTGCCACGATATTCCATGTACGAAACAAAAGAAACGACAAATAGAGACAAACCTGGAGGCATCCCAGCACAAGCATGAAGATGCCAAGACCTTTGTGGGTGGAGACATCAGCATCGAGACGATCTTCCAAAACAAATCCACATATTATACCCGACAGCCCGAGTGCAAAGGCGCACGCCTGAATCACAGCGTGGGAATAAAACCAGATCGGATCCCATTGCTTGAAGTAACGAGCAATCATTGCTCCAATTATCATCAATATTCCCCAACTCAGCATATTTAGTATTCCATGGCTCTTCCTTAATCTCGAATGCGGGGTGCTTGATGTACTTGTTCCTGTTGCATTATATAAACCCAAATAATGAAAATTTGGGATTTCAGTAATTTATTGACCTTTAAATTGTAATTGAATGCTAGTAAATTCTTTATGTTGGTAGTATAATAATGAGCTTCATTTGAGAGAAAATGAATCAATTTCTTCAAGAACTAAAGTCAAACTCAGAACAATGGAGATTTCTAAGCATTTTTTTTTTCATTCACAAAATTCAAACTCGAGACTTTATTTAAAGAATACCAAGCTCTTTCAATTAGGCTTGATCACTTGAACAATATAAAACATAAATATAATTGTCCCTGATTAATAAACTGTTAAACTAGGACTAAGTCCAGACTCCATAGGTTATGCTTTCATCATGGCCGGCAGAGCACTATAAATTCTCATGTCATCACATGGACTAAGCTGGCTTTTAATATAAATTATCTAAAATAGAAAGTTGGTTTTGAGTATTTTATTGTTTAATTACCCGTAACATAATTCAAGAGCGTGGAGACTTCGTCGCGGTGCTCAGCCAATGCATAGCCTGGAGAAGATGGAATCACCCGAATCTGTCCGACCGAATATAGCACCCGTGACAGAGGTTGACTGGAATTCAACTGAAACGCCATGTACACACGCGAAGATTGTGAAGTTATGGTGGGAGAATTGTTGAAAATCGACAGGCTCCCTTGGTCAGGCAACACTTGACTCGGTGTTTGGCCTCCGAGAAAATATTGTTTTACTGTTCCTGTGCCGTTAGCGGAGATCCACCCAACCATAGCGCTCGATCCCACCATCAATCCATTGCTCGAAAACCCCATTCCGACAAAGGAATTTGTGTCCGGCGCCGAGAGAACAAAGCTCCAAACATTCGATGATGTCTGAGCATACTGCAGAACGTTTTCAACAGATAGAAAGAATTGCAAAGATTAATACACTAATTCTCCCAAATTATAAACGATAACAGTAACAACAAAAATTCAGGAAGACTTACCCTGAGGATGAAATCATGGCTGCTCCAGACAGAAAGGCATTGGAGAGAAGTTGTATCGAAGGGCACAGCAAGGTTTAGGCTGGAGCCACAGGAATCTGTCTGCTGTGAATTCACCAGCAGGGGTGACAACGCCTGCAGGGCAAAGACGAAGGTTATTGAAATGGAAGATAACTTCATTCTCTCTTTCTTTCTTTCTTTCTTTCTTCTTTTGTTTTTCTGGTTTATGAAATGAATTTGGAATACATATATATTTTTTGATCTGAATTTTGGAATACATATTGCGTTACAAGTTGGAGCAGTTGGTGATGATTAATTCTTTTAAATAAAATATGGTTTTGGACAACGTGGTAGCTTAAGGCATTATTTGACTATAAATTTGTGAGAATGGGAATTGATTAGGTAAGATACAGCTAGCAGCCTTTTTTTTTTTTGGACCAAAATATAAAAGCCTATTTTTATTTTTAAATTAACTGGGAGCTGCCCTCACCCCAAGCCGTAGTGGGTTTCAATTTCAAATTATGCGACTTGCGAAAATTTTTTAATATTTATTTTTATTTTAATATTGGCCCAAAAACTTCTTATGTTAAAATATATGTGTTGGATTATCAAAAATATTTTATGAATAAATATATATTTAGAATAAACGATTGAATACTAATTCAATTTTAATTTTTTATTAATTATTTTTTATTCATTTAATAATTATAACTAAATATTTCACGACCACAACTTTAATATATTGTTTTAAAATTTTGAAATGTTTCTACGCATTAATATTTACCAGATTGTATGGACTAATTAACTCATGATAAAAATTATAAAAATTCATAAGATGAAATTTTGAAGTGAAAAAAATTTTCTAATTTTTCTAAATATAAGTTTAAAGCTTGTTTTTAGGTCAATCCCTTTTATCCCATGCTTTGGTATAATTTCATGTTTTCTTATTAATTTGTTATTTCTTCTTCATTCTTTCTTTGTGTCTATTTTTTTTTTTACCAAAGATCAAAAAAATAATTCAAGTGTAAATTAAAAATCAAAAATTAAAAAATGAAAATAACACATAAAAAGTTGCAATTTTTTTAAAAAAATAAATCAATGAGAAGTTCAACTATATGTCTTTTTTTAATTTTTTAAAATATTCATATTCTTAAAAATTGACTATAAGATATTTTTATAGTGTTTTTAAATTAT
Source organism: Heritiera fomes (assembly GCA_032173925.1). Classification (NCBI taxonomy): domain Eukaryota; kingdom Viridiplantae; phylum Streptophyta; class Magnoliopsida; order Malvales; family Malvaceae; genus Heritiera; species Heritiera fomes. Next base: position 13,882,895 of record JAPDPM010000011.1, read on the forward strand.
AGTTTGTTGATTAAATTAAATATATAAAAGGAGGGAAACATATAGAAACAAAAATAAAACATGAGAAACAAATAGGAATAATATAATAATTTCATACTTTCATTTACTTATTTTTTTTAAATAATAAATGTAATATTCTTCTTTATTCTTTTTTTCTCAAAATATTTTTCTTAAATTTATAAAAATAACATTCATCCACTAAAAGTACATATCTACTATACATTTTTTAAAATGATTCTAATTATATTATTTTTAATTCAAAATATCTGAAAAGAAAAAATAATGAATAAAATAAAAATAAAAAAATAATATCAAATGACAAAAACACCCTCAAAAATCTTCGAATCCTTGAAGGATAGCTTGGCAATTTAAAAATATTAAAGGAAAAAAATAATCAAACCTCCAAGTGTCATGCCTTAAAAGCCCTTCAGTATCCTGCAAAATTTCTTCCATGTCCTTTTGCGCAGCTGTCAATTTTTTGGGATTTCTTTTACACAAGGTTATAGTTATAGTTATAGTTATAGATATATCCCATCTAATATATGACTAAGATGTTTTAACTTTACAGGTCGCCCAGAAGTTAAATATTTGTCAAAATATCCAAAACTTAATAAAAATAATCATTTAACATAAAGCCAAATTCGTTATAATTGCAAAAAATATGTATAAGTGAATGTCTTGTGAATTTTTATGCTTTTTTTAATCAAATTTAAGAAATTAAATTGTTTTATACAATCTATTTTAAAAAATGACATTTAATAAATTTAGATTAAATTTTTAGCACTCACAATCCCATCTCTAATCCAATCGTATTTTTTTGTTAAAAAAAATCCTCAATTCACAAATCACCCTAGAGGTCTGCACTCATCATCACTCCAACTACATGTAAGTAATGTCCAAAATCTATCAGCCTCCTCTAACCAAACGCTGGAGTAATGTCAAATAACTTCAAAGGTTAAGCTCAGCTATTTTCAGTTTAGAAGTTTAGTGTTCTCCACATATAAACAAAAGGTGGAAATAAAATAGTATCCAAAATGGTCCAAACCCACCAAGCACATGTTGACCATTATTAAATATATGCAAACTGTCTATGGGAAGCAAAAGAAGACAACCATTAATTCAAAACTTCATGTTAATCAAATACAACACAAAAAGCCAATCCCATAAACTATTAGCAAATTTCAAAAGAATACTCAACATGCATGTATAGGTTCAAATTCATAAAGTTATTATGTAGTTAATGTTATAATCTGAGTTTTGATAAGTATATAGTCATAGGCAATTCCATGGCAAGATGACTTTATTACATTCTAAAGAGAAATAATAACTCAGATGAAAACATCAATTATAGAAAATAATTGTAATCTTCAACTTTACTTATTTTTTGAAATGACCTAACAAACCCTAAAAAATTAAAACAATTGTCCCAAAACATAGAAGAGCTAAAAATTAGTTGTCCTATAATGTATTACTTACCTCGTAATTCAGTGTTGGATCTTTTAAATGAAACAAAATCATCAGTCACATGTCGTCCCTTGATTAACTTTCATTTGAATCAGGTTAATTTGATCAAAACTAAGGCTTTGTTTGCTAGGGTGGAAAGAAAAATAAAAAGATGAAAAATTAGAGAAGGAAAAAATAAAAAGATGAAAAACATTAATTTTTTTTAAGTGTGCTTGGTAAGAAAGATTATAAAATGTGAAAGAAAATATAATTTTCTTTGCTTTCCTTGCTTGGTAAAGTTGAAAAATAAAAGAAAAAAAATGAAATCATATTAATTTACCATTATACTATTAATAAATTATGATAACAAAATCAAATGAGAAGAATAAATGATAATTTTGTAATTATACACATTTGACTCACACTTCTTTTATTTTCTCTCCACTAATCTTTCGAATTAAGAATGATTTAGTTTTGTTAATAAGGAAAAAAATTATAATCTTTTTTATTTTCTTTCCTCACACTTTTTTTTTTACCAAGCACAAACAAAAATCATTTTTTTTTACTTTTTCACATACCTCTTTTCATCCTTCCACTTTTCCACCTTGCCAAGCACATCCTAAAAGAAAAAGAATTAAATTTATTCCAATAAAAGATGAAGGAGATATGAAAATAAATTTTTTATAATTCAAGAGCCAAAAATTCATTTTACTTATAATGATTTAATAAATTCAATGAATAATTTCGTCTCATCTCATAAATATTTTTATTTTGGAGATTCAAACCTGAGATCCTTTTTAAATTTAATAAACTGTAAACCATAGTAATTAGTATACAAATGCGCGTTGTTATAGGTAAGCGAAAGAGAAAGGTGAGAGAAGTTCATGACAGGGCGGCGTCAGGAAATGGTCCAAAATGTGCTCACAAAGAGTTGGTGGCACTCGAGATAGAAAGGACAGATCGGACTGAGGCACAGGAATTTTGCTATCAATGGAGGCTTTCCAAGAAATTTCTAAACCATAGCAAAAGGACCTAACATTTGGGATTTGGAACACTTTCATTGTTTTGAAAAGCCAATTCGTCTTGGATAATTGTAGATTTTAGTATTCTTACTGTGACTTAGCTAGATCAATTTTTTATATTAAGTCTTGTAAATGTTTTTAATGATTTTTTTTTCTTAACTTGTTATAACTAATAAACCTAATCATAAGTAGTTTCGGGTCAGATTTGCATTATATAATATTAATTTATGTAAAAGCTCAAGCTCGGCTCAATCCACAAATTTGGACCTAACTTTTTATCTAGGCCCTTTTTATTTTATAATACAAAGTTCGGGTTCGGCCTGTCAAAATATTGTTTATTTATTTATTATTTATTATTATTCTTTTAGTTAATTTTAAGTAGATTTGTCAAAATTTGCATATTAATTTCATATTAAATAAATAATTATATTTATCAATCAATAAATATTTTATATACATATAATTATATTATACTTAGTAAATAAATTTTAAAAATTGTATATTTAATTATATTCGGGCTTAGTCAAGCTGGGCTCAGACTTCAAAGGGTCAAGCCCAGATCCAGTCCAATTTTTTATCAAGCTTAAAAATTTTATCAAAGCCCGTTAATGTCATCCGATATTTTTTTCAAGTCTGACTAAATATTGGACAAATCTTTGAGTTTGGGCAGATAGCTCGAACCTTCGAGCTTGGGTGAGGAGCCCAAACCTTAAGCAAGTGAGTCTAATAAATAGTATCTTATATAGGTACTATTATACTTAAAATTATCTCGAATTTGATCGTTGAGTCAAAAAATTCAATATTCTACCTGGAGATCACATTGTTATTACAAAATATTGTTTTTAGGTCTAATTTCATTCTTCCTTTGCTTTTGTCGATTGAGTTGATTATCTGAAAGAATTCATTATGTAGACAACGGATAGGAATTAGAAAGTGATCAGTGTTTCTTACTAGAGGTGGCAAAAGCTTGCCCGAGCCCAAAAACCCGCCCGAACTCACCCGAGACAGAACCCGGACCAACCCGAATCGACCAAAAAAGTCAAAGGCCCAAAACTGAAAAAATTCGAAACCGAAAAAATTCGAACCCAAAAAAGCCCTAACCCGACACAACCCGAACTAGACAAAACCTGAACCCGATACGATCCGAAACCAATATCGATCCAATCCGAAACCCTTAAAAACCCAAATTTATAACCCAAAAAAACTCAAATTATAATTATATGATTATTATTTTTAAAATAAATAAATAAATATTTGATACACTTTTTAAATTATAAAATTAAATTTTGGATAAAAATAATTATTTCTAATAGTAAAGTGTAATTTAAAAAATACTATAGTAGTATTATTGTGTAAGCGGTAATTTTAATAAAATACATGAATAAATCAACTTATTAGTAATTAATTATTTGTTATATTAACAACATTCTAATTTGGTAACTTATAACAATGATTTATATATTATATTTTATTATAACAATATTTTAAGAACAAATTATGTAATCTCTTAATGCGTAAGTATTATTATGATAGAATTAATTATTTATTATCTATTAAATATAAAATTAAAGTGTAAATAAAAATAATATTTCTAATAGTAAAGTAAAGTGTAATTTAATAATATACTATAATAGTATTATTGTGTAAACAGTAATTTTAATAAAATTTGTTTTTATACTTTATTAATATTATGATTAATTAAATTTAAATAATTAGTATTATATTAATTAATTCACTACAACAAATGTGGCTGGGTTTGCTATGTGATAAGGAAAGGAAATGGCTTCTTAGATGGGGAACAAAAACTAGAAAATTGAATTAAAGCAGGGGAATTGGAACAGTGGAAAAGGAGAAAAAATGGAGGAGAATGAAGAAAGGGAAAATTGGGTCTTTAACATTAGTAGCATTTGCGCCTTTAAATTAACTAAAATGTTTTTTTTTAAATGAAAATTTGAGATAGAAATCAATTAAATAGAGAGAAATGAAAATATAAAAATTTGAGAGAGAAATCAATTAAGTTAACTAAAATGGTTTTCTTTTTAAATGAAAATTTGAAAGAGAAATCAATTATATAAAGCACAATGAAAATATGAAAATTTGAGAAGGGAATCAATTAAGTTAACTTAAATGGTTTTCTTTTTAAATAAAAATTTGAGAGAGAAATGAAAATATGAAAATTTGAGAGAGAAATCAATTAAATAGAGGGAAATCAATTAAATTAACTAAAATAGTTTTTTTTAAATGAAAATTTGAGAGGGAAATCAATTAAATAAAGGGAAATAAAAATATGAAAATTTGAAAGGGAAATCAATTAAGTTAACTAAAATGGTTTTCTTTTTAAATAAAAATTTGAGAGGGAAATCAATTAAATAAAAGGAAATGAAAATATGAAAATTTGAGAGATAAATCAATTAAATAGAAGGAAATCAATTAAATTAACTAAAATGTTTTTTTAATGAAAATTTGGATAAATTTTCATATGCAATTAATTTATGAATAATTTTGTTAAAAAAGTAATTTATAAATAATTTAATTTGTAAGAAAATTTAATATCTATCAAATAATAACTAACCAATTGAATATATAAACAACTAGTATTTTAAAAGATAAAAAATAGATTTGCAGTGTTAAACTTTTGAAATACAAATAGATAGCTAGTAATAAGTATAAAAAAGGTTAAAACAATTCAATTATTATAACATTTAAATGTTCTTTCCTTCATTTTTAATAACGTTAACATGTTATAATTTTTATTATTAAAACGTTTCAACATTCTTAATTTTTTTACTCTAGATTTCTATTTCTCTAATTATATTCCTATATATAATTGATCATAGGCTTATTTTTATAGGGATTAGTTAATCCTAGAATCAATATGAGTTTTAATTGAATAATAACTAGGAATTTTAATTCAAGCAAACTATAACTTTGTGTTTTTTTATTTTTTAAACTTGAAATAATTATATAAAACAAAAATGAACAAGCCCAGATAATATAATGTGTCTATACGTTAAACATAGCAATATGTAAGTAATAAATATATAAAGAAAAAAGTATAATAAATTTCAAACAATGAGATTTTGAAAATAATGAAAATAATAAGTTTTCAAATAATATAGATAAAAAAATCGATTTTATAAGATATAACATTGATAAAAATTAAATTTTCACCTAAATATAATATAGTTTAAGAGAAAATTGCATTTATGATTATTTTTATTTTATATTCTCAAATTTTATTTTTTAATTTATATTTTATTATAATGAATATTGTCAATGATATTTCATAACAATTATTTTGATCGTTTTATATACACAATATTAAGAAATTTTAATTTGACAATGACTATGAAAATTTGTTGTAAATCTAATATGAATATGATATTGATATCATAACAATTTTTTTTGTTGTATAAAATATTTAAAAAGTTAATTAAGCAACAACAATAAAAAGTTATTGCAGACACAATAAGATAACGCCCTTTTATTTTATTTTATTTTTTTCAATTTGATAGGATTTTGCAACAATAAAAAGTATCATTGTATATAATATTTAAAATTTTAATTAGACAACGGCAATAGAAAGTCGTTGCAAAAATAATAAAATATTGTAACTCTTTTTTTTTCTTGTTGCTAAATTGGCAGGAATTCACAACAACAAAGAATATAATTGCATAAAATTAAAAAAAAATCCAATAAGTAACTATGAAAAATAGTTGAACATGTAATGAGAATTTGCAACAATATCATAAGCTTTTGCGATTTATGATTGCTAAAAGTCTACTTTTAGTAGTGTAAATAGTAAAAGACAAGTATACAAAATTATAATCAAGCAACTGATATTATTGTTTTTCTTATCTATCTTTCATCATTGAAAAAGTAAAATAAATTGTTTTACATATTACAATAATAGTATTATAAACAAAAATTATATATTAAATGTATTAAATATACATAATTAATATTTTGTGATATGATAATTTTTGTGACACATCAAATGTGTCACCAATAATTTTCTCTTTAAATTATTATATTTTATTTTATTAATTTTTATTTAATTAAAAATAAATTTCTATTCTAACAAATTTAAATGTTTTTATATCGTCACTTATTAATTACACACTGATTTGATTTTAAGAGTGACCGATAAATGTGAATATCGTAGGAAATAAAAAAAACTAAATAATCATTATCAAGTAATAAAAACATTAAAATGTAAACATTTATATTTATATGAATATTTATTAAATTTTAACTTTACTTTAGCAATTCTATTATAGTTTTATTTAACTATATAAAAAATTAAATTAATTATTATATTCAAAATTATAAAATATTTATAACTTATAAAATTTCATAAATAATTTGACTAAGTCCACTAAATCCGTCCGATTAGAATTGGACCAAATCCGAAAATAATCAAACTTGAAAATGCTCAAAATCAAAAAAACTCGAAATCTAAAAAATAAAATTCAAAAAACTTCAATCCAAAATGATCCGAACCCGAAGATAATCTAATCCAAATCCGTCCGAATCGGTCCGATTGTCCCCTCTATTTCTTACTTGACGCTAAGATATCTTTAGTCAACATCAAAAGCTTTGGTCAAACCTATATGTACGAGAGTATGAGACAGCGCCTTTAGCTGTTAAGGTTGACGTAGTCCGAAATGCAGTAGAATGTTTCAATTTCGAAGCTAGTCCCTTTTACTTTTTCCTTGCTTAGAAGTCTTCCATATTAACAGAATTGAGAATCCCTCTCCTTAATCTTGAACCAGTTTACTTTGCGGCTCCAACTAAATTAATTGCCATACTACGAAGAAATAAGAACAGAGCTGGCAATCCTTGTCTTTTTGTCACGACAGGTGATGGTACGTGTAAAGAGAATACGGATCATTGAAATTTGAGCATGACATGAATTATAAAATATGTTTAAATCGCAAACATAAATTGGTACATATTTTATACAAATTACACGTGACACAATACTATTAACATGTTATAATTATTCATGTCACATAATACGAAATGACACAATTAACACGATATAACAGGTTAAACATGACACACACAATTAAACACAACACAAATGACACGAAAAAAAAAAATCAAAAATGAAAAAAAAACCATCGTATTTAGATCAATAATTTAATATACATTTATTCACATCCATATTAATTAACATTCAAATATTAATAACAAATATAACAAAAAATAATATCTTCAATCTATGCAATCTATTATAATATTTATTAAAACATTAGTTTATTTTAAAATATAAATTAATTTTCTTAACATATTACGTGATACAATATCAATGATATAAATAATTAATTATACAATTTCATATTAGTGCAATGGAAGATTTATATATTATACATTATAATAAAATATCATATATATTTATACATTATAGTATCATATATATATATATATCAAGAATTGTTAATTGTATCTTAATTTACAATAATTTTTTCTTAATTTCAATACTTTATTTTCATAATTTTAAAATCTTATTATCATAACCACAATTAACTAATTTAATTTCATAATTAATTTTATTAATTTATTTTCTTACAATATTTATTAAAGTATTAGTTTATTTTAATGTATAAATTAATTTTATAACATATTATATCAACATAATATAGTTGTTCACTTAAAAAAAACATTTAGTAATAAGTGTTTTTGGTCAAGATTCAATTCCTACTAATAGCATATATGATTATTATGTCTTGCACGTATATTTGCGTAACACGAAGCTTTAAACGTGTTTCTCGTGTCGACACAACTAAACATGAAATGCATAGTTTCCAAATTCATATATAATTTTTTTGTGTCATGTTCGTATTTAAATTTATGAGATTTAAATAAGAATAGTCTCGTTGTGAAAATGTTTTTTGGGCGAAAAGAGGATTATTTATTCATTAAAAGTATAAGCACATAGAGTATCTGTTTTAACAAGTGTGAGTGTTTGACTGTTATATTGATAAAAATAATCCCAGATTAATAAAGCTCATTCTTTAAGCACCAAAAAAAAAATAAAAAATAATAAATGCGAGAGAGAGGAGGAGCTTAATATAGAGCTTTGATTGTCTTGTTGATGCAGCTCTCGCTTCTGATTTTCATTTAGAGCGTTTACCATCTCCATCCGTTGTCGCCATAACCATTGTGGTTGTGATTTTTTGTACCTAAGAAATAAGAAAGGCTCCTGCGAGGCTCATCATCTCATGCTTGCATCCATTACATGCCACACATGATCTGTCTCCTCGGAGAACACTTTGATTTTTTTTTATTCTCTTACTTTCTTCTATTTCAGATCTCCAACTGAGTTTTGGGATTATTGAATGAAAACGTATAAGAAAAGAGAGTGCAAGTTAGCTGTTAAAATGAAAGAGAGTGTTAGGATTCTTCCTCTTTCTCTTGGAACTTGGGGTTGAGTGAAAAATTACTTACATTATCATTCATCAAGAAATAAAAAAGAAAAAAATAAATGTAAGAAAAATTGAAACACCTGAGGAAAATACTAATTAGCGACAAAACTAGGGAACTTTTTTGCCCGGCAGGAAAAGGTTGATGTTTGTCCAGTTGCCATCATACCAATCAAAATTAGGATAATCTGAGCTGTCTATAGGTAGAATAGTGAATTTTTTGAATTTGATCTTTTTTTTTGAGTGGTACAACATATGACTAATTGCAATGATTATTAAGTATTATTTTTGTAGAAATCATATATATATATATATATATATTATAAAACAGAAAACAAAAGTAACACGTGTCACAATATCATTAATTCATTTTTTATTTTATTTAATCTCAATTTTTTATTTCCTTTTAAATAATCTTTTTACAACTCATCATTATCAAGGTAATACTAATATAAGTTCACAACTCCTTTTCTTTCAGTTAAAAAATAGACAAGTAATGAACATCAGTTTATTGTAAAAGTCAAAATTTGAGGCGTTGATGGCAAAAATAGTGGAGGAAAAGGAGGAAACAATCTTAACTTCCATTTTTTTATTTTCTTTTAAACTTTTTTTTAAAACTAATTAATATTTTTGGAATTATCTATTTATCCCTTTTAAATATTTATTATTCAAAATTTAAACATTATTTAGTTATGCTATCAAATTATCTACTAATATCTATTTTAAAAAATAAATTAATTAAATAATTTAAAAATATATTTAATTTTCACATCTTTATCAAAATTTTCATGATATTATCAATATTAAACCTGTATTAATTTTTAAAATTAATATCTAATTAAATCTTTTATATATCTAATCAAATCTTTTAAAATTATTATCAAATCTATTTTAAATTATTTATTATCTAATTAATAAATAAAAACCAACTTCTAATAACTGTTCTATTTACTATAAAACTGCTCATTCCAGGTTTTAATATCCCTCTACCATCCTCATTCTGAATCACGTTCTAACAACCCTCTATACTCCTCACTCTAAATCCACATTCTAATAACTCTTTTCAATCTTTACTACAAAACAATTCAACCATCTCCTCTGGTTTCCTTGCTCTAGTTACAAGTTTGCACATTGTCATATTAGAAACATGAAAAAGGTAAATTTGCCTTTTATCTTATAGAGTTCGTCCCTTTTAAGGTGACATTTTGGATTTTTCGTTTAAGAAATATTTTTTCTGGTGGTTTTAATAATTAAAACACATGAGTTGGATAATGAGTTGATTATTTTATTCTATGGTTTTTTTTATAGATGAAATTTTGGATTTGTAATTTTTTTTGTGTGTTACATTTTTTAAGTTTAATACTATTGCTTACAAATTTTGTGATCTTTCATGTTTTATGGAGTTTTAATGGTTGCTGTAGCTGTTTGCCTAAAAAAAGAAGAAGTTAGCAGAAGATGATAATTTCATATTTTCATATATTGAAGTAATAACCAGAAGATGATAATTTCCGTCAAACACCTGCAAAAAAAATATGTAAACGCGAGTAAGGTTTTACGTTTATTCATTAATTAGTTGAATTCTTTCTGTTCTATAAATAGATAACAATTATGTATGATGTAAACATAATTGCAAGAGTATAAATCCAGCAGCATCATTTGAAGATTCTCAGAACTGAAGACCTTTTTTTTCGATGATCGAACTTTTAGTTTTTAATTTAAGTATTGGACGCATTTTTTTTGGAAGTTAGTGTTTCTTATATTCGAATGCAACATTTATATATTTCATTCATCATCATTTCTTATTTATTTTTTCTTATAGGATTTACTTACTTCGATTAAATTACGTTAATTAATTATATATTTAATTTTATCATCTAAATAACTAAATTGTAAATAAAATTTATTTTTTATTAACGAACACTTTTAAGAATACAAAATTTTCGTGCATCGCACGAGTCATAAACTAGTTGTAATTATATGAAAATCATTTAACTCAATTAATTAAATTAATAAATAATTAGACTCAAAAACTATACTCAAACTCACATTACCACTAAACTAAAGCTTCAATATGATTTAAATATTAACATTGGCAACTCCTATTTTTATAGATAGAATAGTGGACTTTTTAACTTAAAAATTAATTCAGATGATTCATACAATTTTTTTAAAGGGAGACATTTAATTAGTTTGAAGATCAAATATTAACATTGCAACTCTTACTTTTATTTTCAAGTTTGAACCCTTTGTAAAACAAGAAAAATGGACTTTCAGATTTAATCTTTAACGAATTTAAATATTTAATGTTAGTTTGGGTGGATGGTGAGATTAATTTTCAGTGAGATTGAAAGTAGCCGTGGATGTGAGATTAGTATTTAGTTACTGTAACGATAAACAGAACAATTATATATGTTTGGATACAATCATAACGGTGTCAGTGAAGTGAGTATAGTGCAGAGAAAAAAAGATTATTAAGAACAATATATTAAAATTTATATATAATAAAATTTATAATATATTTTATATTTATAAAGTTAATAAAACAAATAAAATAATTTTAAATTAAAATCTTTTTATAATAAATTAAAAATTATTTTATATCAATTGATAATAATATTATTAAATATTTAGAATTTATTTTAAAAATATTTCACTATTTCAAAAAATAAAATATTTTTAAAAGTTATTATATATAAATAAATAAAATTTAATAAAATAATAAAAAAATCTATTTGAAAAAAAAATTGAAAGGGTGGTTACCCTTTTAATCAGCAGTTTTTTCCGGCAAACTTGTACTTTAAAATCTTTATTCTATGATGAGGGTAGTTTGAAACTTATTTACAAAAATAGGGCAACTTAAGCCACGCCATTTCCATAACATTTTTTTTATTTTTTTAAATTTTCTACCTACAAATATAATAAATTCAGGCAAATTTATTAGTCTTTATTCGAAAAGCAATAGAGTTTTCTTTACTGTAGTAGTCTTTTGAAGAAATTTCTTTTTGATTGTATCATTTGTAAGAAAATTTCTTACTAAAGCCTCTCAACAACCCAATCTCATTAGAAACTCTACCTGTGCTTTTTTGACATTATTACGTAGCCTTCATTAAGAAATGTTCTTAAGTTTCTCTAAGGAGACAACTCAAAATCAACCTTTTGTTGTGCAGAGATATATATCAAAGCTCAAATGTGGGAACTTCAGCTTTGAAGCAGTGCGTCACCTGGTATAACAACAAAAGTAATAAATTTTATAGGAATTTTAGATTAACGTGTAGCGTTGAACTGGGATTTGTGTGCTATCTACTCCTTTTATTTGTATGTACTTACCAAGTGTTTGTAGTTATTCCTCAAAGAATATGTGTATTTGTTTTTCTTTTCCATATCCTTATTAGGTAGAGTTGATTTGCTGGACATTTCTTGTTAGAGCCAATTTATCAAATTTCTCTTCTTGACAACGAGATTATAAAGGCCTTAGTAAAGAAGGGATATGAGGTGATGACTTTTGATGATGCATGACAGTTTGTCTGCAATTATGTTTAATCACTTCCTTTGCTTTGCAGGGCAGAATGGGTCCAAATCAATCGTTCTTCATGCCCTTCTCTTCTTGAGCACAGATGAGGAGACCCAAATGAAATTTGCTACTTCCTTGTTAGAGGTACTTGCTTCTTTATGTTAGTAACATATTGTATCCGCTCATTCTAGGAATTAACATTGTTTTTTAAAAATTTTTGAGAACCTTAATGTTAATATGTGAATAAATTCTAGCTTGCTTATAATACTAGAATGCAGAATATCTGCATGTACTTCACTTCTAGTTACTTGGGTAGTCATTACACTCTTTACTATGATCCTTGTTCTATTTATAAATGAAATGCCATTTTTTGTTTTACAGGGGATTGAAGAGTTAAGATACTCCTAAGTCCAACAGATAGTGCTTCTCAACAAACACCATTTGGCTTGGGATATAATCTCAGCAACAACATCCAGCTCACAGTCTTCCTTCTGGTCCCCTCAAAGGAGTCAAATGCGACTTCAAAGAGGCTGGTCTGGATTATAGTATTGCAACTTTTGTGGTCATATTTTTGATTACTGCCTATATCCACTCTCCAACAAGTTTGGCAGCTTGTTATATCTTTTCTACATGATCTGCTTGAGTTCATCTACATGATATGGATTGAAAGGAATGGGAGAACGTAAATGAAGAAACAAAGAGCAGTGAATGAGATTGTCATTTGCATTGAAGGGACTATCATGTTGAGACTTGCAAATTTCCTTAGGATTTCTTGTAACTCAATAAATAGTTTTCGCTGCTATAAACTGGGACTTAGTGAAAGCGTATTCAAAATGTAAATTTTTCCTTTCAAGTTTCTTTGTTTGCTGCTATTGCAGCCTTTGTATTTGTAACATGGCTTCCCTGTGCTTTGTTGATTTTAATATTATATTTTCTTTGAAATAAACACGTTTGCAGTTGAATCGTGGAAAGTTGAGAATTATGTATTTACTTCACTCTATGCAATTATGTCGAAACTAATGAAATAACAAATGGACCAAAGTTTTCGTAATATAATTAAAACATAAAACCAATAAATTAAAAACAAAATCATAAAACCTTTAATAAACTATGATGAACAAATTGTCATAAAAGAGAAAACAATATATTGACTCAACAAAATTACCTATGTATGCCATCAATAGTCACTGTTTTCACTAGTTTTGGACAAAAATCTTCTTGAAATTCTAAGTAATCCTGCATAAATTAAAAAAAAAGTGGATTAAATAATCTTTTTCTTTCACCAGAATCACCACTTCATACTTGTAAATATATGTGCTTATACATATACAACTTTAGATTGGAGCTTGAAAGTATTACAACTAAGGTGGAACGAGTATAGCAAATTAAATGTAGTTGACAGTAACCGAGCAACTAAATAAAGAATGCCAAAAACAAAAAAAAAGGCTATAAACTATTTACATTCTTTGTTAAACAATGCAACCAAAATCTAGTATAGCAGATTAAATTGCATTTTTACTTCAATAAACTAAAATGAAAAGGAAAAAAGAAATACCTTATAACAAGATTAAATTGCAGCTGCATTTGAAGCTTTATGCCTATTCATTCGACATGTCCTACGATCATGCCCTGGTTGTTTACAAAGTCCACAACGAGTTTTTGTTCGACCTTCATTGATATCCATCTCAGTTCTAATTCGTGTAGACCGAGGTCGACCTTTTTTAGAGCGTCTACGATTAGGAGCTGGTAATAATGGAGGGATATTAGGCTCCGGCCAATAAGCTTCATGAGGAATTGGATTAAATTGAGGTGCCCAAGTTTGAGAATATTTTTCAATGGAATAATACTTTTCTATATATTGCCAACTGTCAAGGGCTAACCTTCCACATACAGCCATCACATGTGAACAAGGAAACTTATATATTTGCCATTTTCCACAAGTACATGTTCCTTTCTCAGGTTGAACAACTTGTTTATTATGACCTCGTTGCATTCTATCACCATAGGATGCAGTTATTACTTCAAACACTCCTCTTTGTCTATCAAATGGGACAAGATCATGTGTGTTGGCTTTTGCCAAATAACTATGAAGTTTAGCTGTAACATGAGGAGTGTACAAGTCTCCTTTTACCGATGCCTCTAACGCAAAGCCTCGCCTGGTGCTAAAAAAGTTAACCAATCGATAAAAGGTTAATTGTACACATGCAGTGATAGGTAAATTTCGAGCTCCTTTTAGCACACTATTGAACACCTCAGATAAATTAGTTGTCATTATTCCATAGCGTCGACCACCATCATGTGCCAATGCCCATTGTTGCACTGGTATCTCATCTAACCATTTTCGAGCTTTAGGACTAATCTTTTCTGTGTCTTTCATTATGGAATCAAACTTTTGTAACTGGTGTGCATTTCCAGCTTTATAGACAAGCATTTTCAAGTTTTTATTATGAAACTTATCATTGAAATTGCTGCATATATGTCGCAAGCAAAATCGATGATAAGCCCATGGTTCTTTCCATCTAGAGTCAGGCTCATTCACTGCTGAAAGAATACCACAATGACGATCAGATATCAAACAAATCCCTTTTCGTTGAGTGACTTTTTCTCTAATGCAAGTAAGAAACCATCTCCAACTATCAAAAGATTCTTCTTCAACAATAGCAAATGCAAGTGGGAAAAGCTGGTTGTTGGCATCAACTCCCATTGCAATAAGCATTTTACCTTTATATCTTCCATACAAATGAGTACCATCTATACTTATAATTGGCCTACAATACTTAAACCCTTCAATGGAAGGTGGAAAGGCCCAAAAAACACGATGGAATACTCCGATAGTAGAATTTTGCAACTGCTCTGAAGGAAACCGAAACAACACGCAGCGGAATTTAAATCATTCGGCCTCCACCAAGATCGATTCGGAGAGTTGCCTGATTAGGGTTTCGAGATTTTACCTAACGTTTTCTCTGAATTTTCTGTCGTTGGTCGAGTCACAAGCAGCAACTTTTCGTTCCTGCCTCTATGGTATCCACACGAACGGATCTCACGACTCTTGAATGTCTCACGATCAGAAGCCTTGAAGAGCGTTTTGATTCCTTATAACCGAACTGCTAGCTTCGATTAAAAGGAGTGTTTTTTTTTTGTTTTCTGTTTTAAAAGGTGCGACTCTGTTTTAGAAAAACTTCCTTTTTATAGGCAGTAAATTTTACCCTAAAATTTACTGCCAAACAGAACTCTAATCCTACTTAGAATAGGATTAGATATATCCTTAATCCAATTCAGAATAGGATTAGATATATCCTTAATCCAATTCAGAATAGGATTAATTAAGCTCCTCATTGATCCGTTCTATGTGTGCGACCCAATAGGTTCTCAAAACAATGGCAATGACAAAATTGTCACAGGCAATGAGCGGTATCTAGCAACACATCATTGCTACCCATGTAACGAGAATGTCAATGACTCGACATAACCTTACTCGTGATAGATGTTACCGTGTAGTCTAATCCCTTTATCCTTTGATGTCTCGATTAGACACAAGTCATGGAATGTGTCACACTTGTATAGTCTAATCAGCGTTTCTTGATTCCTGAGTAGACTAATTAAACAAATAAAATCAATATCTCATATTGACTTATTCGAGCACGGCCATGCATTTCTTAGTCTCACTCTATCAAAGGGCCCAAGACATCACTCTTGTTATATAAGAGGGATAAATCCTATCTTGATCACTCAACATCCCTCTACATAGATCAAGGCATACCCAATTACTACCTTTATAGTCCATCCTGTTACGAATGACATCTAGCAGCATTAAAATATGCAATTCTCTATGTTGGGATCTCTGATGATCTCAAGTCAAAGGATCACATACACCATCATCACTATGAGAATCGCTTATGACACTCATATAACAATCCATGTAGCGTTCTCATGGAGGGTCGATCCAGTACATAGTTCTCTAACATGTACCTATGTGATGACTTGATATCTTATATCCATGACAATGGTCATCAGTCAACCACATACTAGTCTTATCGTATCATTGTTATCCTTATTCACAATAATACTTGACTAGGGATATTTTAAGAATAGCGTGTTATTACTATTCTAAGGACATTATCATATAAGATTATATTACGCAGTTATAAGACAAATATAATAATGAACTATGATAAATAAAAATGTCATGATACATAAAAAAATGCCAAAGTCAATCATCTAATGAATGGTTCTAAGGGCATAATCCAACATGCTCAAATTGCCACATAACAATTGTCCCATTATACTTTTCAAGTGCAGCAAAAAATCTAGGTAATACTCTATAAGATGTATCCCAATCACCAAAAACATTTGTGATCGCCTTTTGTTTTGCATGCCACATCTTCTTGTATGAAACATCATAAGAAAATTTGTCTCTTACCTTGGCATTTAAAGCTGCAATTGTAATCGAAGGTTCAGCTTTCACTTGGCTTTCAATCTCATGTGCTAATAAATCTGAGTCTAGCTGTGGGTGATCACGACTCAACCTTGGGTAGACACATGTATGAGGACCATCATATTTAGTAATCTCAAAAAGTTCATGACTTTTACGTTGATATGCACGAAGCCTCCATTTGCATCCACTTTCTCGATGTCTTTTACACCTCAATGACCATATCTTCTTTTTTGTTTCGACCACTTCATACTTTTGGTGTCTCTTAATGGAGTATAACTGCACGGCTCTTTTCAATTCAGCCTTATCTTGGAAAACTAAGCCTTTCCTCAACTCAAGCTCAGGATTCCAAGCAATACTTTGAGTTTGTGGTGTCCAATTACTATTAATAGCATCATTAACTTGATCAATATTGGTGAAGAATGGCATATTCGGCTCATGGCGTGGCACCTCCAAAGTACTATCTGCTTCTAAGTTAACCTCTTCAAAATCCTCTTGCTCTTCATGTTCATCATTTTCTTCTTCAAATACTTCATTATTCACATTCACATCCCTGAATATATCATTAGGTTCAAAAGAAACTAATTGTTCTACTGTAATTATATTTACACTTGGATCTTTGTCATATTGGCTAATAGTTTCATAGTTTGGGAATCCAAAAATATTACCAATGATCGAATCTTGCCTTTCCATGGTAGGTTCACTGCTACTTGGCAGAAATGGATGATTAGCATGGTTAAAATTAGCATGATCCAACAATGTGTCATTGTCTTGTGTTGGCAATTGAGCAAGTGGAACAGAACTGGTGGATTGACTCTCATGTTCGACAGGTTCAATGAAGATCGATTCCACTTCTAAATACAACTCAACATTACTGATAGAGGGATGAATAGATGGAATTTCCAGCATGATATCTACACTGTTGTTATCCACAATAGGCAAGTGAATATACTTAATCATTGATGATTGCACTATTGTTGGGTACCGACAAACCAAATTTAGTCGTGTTCGCTCTCTATCAAATCCCGTAACACGAAACATCTCATCTAACAACTTATTGAATTTCATTTTACGCTTTACTTTAATTGCTCTTAAAGGAGGGCCATTATAGCACAAGCCATTTGATCCTTCTGTAATGCTACCATTCCAATAACAAAAAATTGGAATTTCTCTTCCAGACATAACCAACTTACCTTGAAACATTAAAAAATATTTATTAGTTCAATGCCATCAACAACATAAATGAATGTATAATTATAAATGAATAAGAATATAAAAATGTGACAATCATATTTAAAAAAAAAAGAAATCACGTATATATGTATGAAAAATAGCAAACAAAAAAATTCTGAAATTTGATGATCAAAATTATACATTATCCATAAACTTAGGGCTGTTTTAAATAGAACTTTTATAGAACTCTTACTAAACACGTTACATTTAACTCAAATGAGATATATTCACGGGGATATATCACACAATTTTCATTATAGTAATCTAGAGATTGGTTTTGCTTAAGTCGGAAACCACAAACCCAAATTATTTCCTGTTGCAATAATGATCATTCAAACAAATGTTATGCAAAAGCAAAATCCCCTTTTGTGTCACATACAGCAGGCTTTCCCTTAATAAAAGGCCTTAAATTTTCTAAGTTTTCCCCTGTTGCTAATCATCAATTGTACTTAAATCTAGCAAATAAGGCTTCCCCAACATTTTTCTCATGCGTGTAATTGTAACAGCCTTTTTGGCTACCTACTACTAGCACACATTACATATTCATTCAACTAAACAATGTTTCAAAAATCTTGTTAAAGCATGCATGTTGACATATATTGAGTGTATCCATTGACCGATTTCTTATTTTAATTTGTAGGTGCAACAATGTGGATTGATAAAAAAAATTAAGAAAGAACTCCATTAGCTTTCCTATAAAAAAAAATATATCTATGAAAAGCAAAATCTTAGAATCTATCATCAAAAAATCACTGCTATTTATGTCATAATTCAACATTATAACTATAAAATTAAAGATGCTTACCGTGAGAATTTCTTGATGAAGGAAAGAAGAGATGTATTGATTACAGTCTTTTTAAGATTGAAGAAGACAATAGTGTTTAGGGTTTATAACTGATTATAAGTTTGTAAAAACATCTTTTAAACGTATAGTGTTTTAAGTTCTCAAATTTTTATTTTTTTTTAAATTTAAAAAATCTGACATGGCATTAACATGACATTAAATACCCCTTTTAAAGAAATAAGTTTAAAAATACCCTCATTAGGGAATTAAAATTTTAAACTACCCTCCTATAGGAAAAAACTCTTTTAATCAGGAGGTCTAATCATTGACTTGATTCTTCCGTTTCCATCTTTCACCGGAGAGGGATGCCAACTGATCGCGCTATGAGGTGCATGCCAAATGCGTTTCACGGTGCGCTTACCTTTTGAATGGACCTAAAGCTTTTTTTAGGTTCCAAAACTATACTTGTAAGTTTAGACACGACATAATAATATAACATAAATAATAGACACAAGCTAAAAGCTTAAAAGTTGGTAAAAATTACAAAATGAATATGCCGAAAACTAAAAAATAAAATTTATGTTTAATGTATGAATATAAAATTTTATATTTTACATAATACGAATACAATTTTTTATAATACAAACATAAATTTTATACACGAATTGCGATGTATAGCTCTCACGCATGGGATATGTGGTGAAACCATAAAATCCAAATAAATCTTAAAAAAAAAAAAACCAAAGTTTGAGCATTTGTGGGGCTGTTGCCTGTGCCATGCTGGTAATTACTCAATAAAATTGATTTTGTTAAGAAAAATCATAAGAAAATAGGAAAAGAAATATAAATTATTCATTTTCTTTTAAAAAAATCTAGTTTTGTGCCAATTTTACACTTAAAAAAGATTTTTTTGAATAGTATATTTTAATTCAAAATTACAATTACATTGAACATATTACATTTTATAAATTGATAATTCGATAAATTGATAAAAACAAAAAATACGAATGTAATTAAATTGTGGACACCTTCCTTAATCCACCAAGCCCAATAGCAAAAATACATGCATAAAATTTATGCTTCAAACTTATTAATAATCAATAAATACTTAAAACTTGTAAAAAAAATCATATTTGAAAATTTAGAATTGTGATTGATTGTTCTTTTATCAAGATTAAGCAATGCTGGAAATTCGTGGAGTTTTTATGTCCATACCTCGTGGAATCATGGGTAAAATCACCAACATTGAAAACTTCTGTGGGTTCGTGGAGAAATATCAACATTTTTAAGATTTATACGGCTAAAAATAAAAGAAGCACGAAAATGAAAATTTAAGACCAAAGCAACCATTAGATTTTCGATTTTTTTAACGAAAAGCCTTTCAAAAAACAAAAAATTGCAAAATCACAAAAACAAAAACCGGCCTGGAAATCGGGCAGAGAAACACAGGGAGAGTGGGAAGACGAAGGAAGCAGAAAGCAGAAGGAAGAAAGTAAAAAAAGTAGCTAAAACGCAATTTCTTGTCTCCCTCCTTTTCGTTTTTTAAATCCAAAATAATAATAGAAGTACTATTATTCTCCTTTTTTTTTTTTGCCCAAAATTGTTTGACAATTGACTCCTCAACCTCCATTTTTTGTTCTTGTTACTTTGCCTTTATGTCTCCTCAGATCTAAACTTTCTCAGAAATTTTGGGGCGAAATCTATTCTGCTAATCCGCGACGAAATTAGAAATAAAAACCGCCGGTCCGATCCAAGATTTCGGATTGAAATGGATGATTTTCCAGGTTTATTAGCCAAAGATTTTGGGATCAAACCCCAAGGCAAGTCGGCCCCAATGGCACCTCCTAGAAACCCTTCTTCGGCTACCAATTTCTCTTCGGGTTCGAGTTACGGGTTCGGATCCGATTTTCCGCGATCCTCATCCGGCAACGCCAAATCGTCATCTACTTCCACTTTCGATGATCAAGATCGCGACGGGGTCATCTTCAACGACCTCTACGGTGGACCCCCCAAATACTCCTCCGAGTCTCGAGCCACAGGCGCGCCAACGTCGTCGTTCGATTACGACTCCTTTTTCAAGGACCCGAAGCCGCCGGTTTTTGACAAGCCTGTTTACGACGACGATCTTTTCGATGGATTGCCTGGGATCAAGAGCTCTTCCGCAGCCGCTAAGTACGACGACGTTTTTACGCTCTCGGGGTCTCCGCCTCCTCCTAAGCATAAGTCGACGAACAGCTCGCCTTTTGATGATCTGCTTGGGAATCTAGGGAGGAAGGAGACTGAGACGAAGGCTACGAGCGATAAAGTGGAAGTGGAGAAAGTTGCAGCTCTTTTTGATGATTTGCTTCCTGGTTTCGGTCGGAGTAGCTCTCCTGCACCTTCAAAGTATTTTCTGGTTTATAAGGCGTTGATTTTGAAATAAATGAATATTATACTATGTTTTTCTATTATGTGTTATTGAACTTGCATTGTTTTGCCGACGCTTCAGTTTAGGTTTCGTGCTGGCTTTCATGTTAAATAGTATTGGTGATTTATGATATTTTGCCTAAGTGCTTAAATGTGCAATCTAGTCTGTGGTTTCAGCATTTAGCACACAAATGGGGCAATGTATTCAATGAATACAGGGTTTTGTAGGTGTATGTGGTTAAGATTAGTGCTTGTTTTCTATAAGACTTTAATCAAGGTTATTTTTTTACTGGTTTTCCGTGTTCTAAATGTTGACAAGTTAATGTTTGTTCAAAAAAGGTTCTATGCTAGGTAGTTTTGAGTGATATGGTTGTGGTATTCTTGGGTAAATGACTAAAGAAGGCAATTTACTTCCTAATTTTTTTTAGATGGCTTCGAAATTCTAGACCTATTTATCATTTAATGGCTCTTTATTGTCTGTTTTCTCAACTCGTTAACCATAGTCTTTTCCTGATATATTTAGTTCAAGTGAAGCAACACTTTGCTGGAGTTTATCAACACTGTGAATGATCAGATTTGCATGTTGATCTCATAGAGTTTGCTCTGCTATTAAATGTTGATATACTTCAATGGACTTGATACTAATGATAAGTGGTTTTTCTATTTTTTCCCACCAGGGAGCATATTCATGTCTGTTATGTGTTGAGGGAGCTTCTCACTTGGAATGTCAACCACCATAGAAACCTGCATTTAGGATCAGGAGAACTAGCCTAAGACCTGTGTTTTTGGATTTTTAATTACAATGCACTTCCCATGCATATGTAATTGGAATGTTGGATGCATTGAACTCATTTCTCCTGGACACCCTTACTCCACAAAATAAAAGAAAAAGGAAATAAGTTCTTAAGTTGTTCTGTCATGGAATACTAGTTTACTGACTGGTTAAAGATGTACTTTTGTAGCTGGGTATTTAGTTGCCAATTGAGAAGTATTTTCTACCTAGACATAGTCTCAAAGTTAGTAACTAACATATAAAAGTCGTTAAGCCTTATCTTCTCCAGATGACTCAATCTTGATGTTTATAATTCCATATAAGTTGTATTTTATAATGTATGGTAACTAATCTGATTTAAAGAGTTTTGAAATAACTTGAGTTGATACCTAATGTGTGTGTCAAATTAGTCTACACATGCATCAATTTGATGTCTTAGGAGAGATATCACATGAATACAGATGTAGCTGTATTAATCTCTTTTGGACATCTACTGCCTCTGGGATCTCTTCTGTTGGTCGAGGAATGCTTGTCATCCTCTTTTTGTTTCTAGTTTTTCATTTAAGGTGGCAAAATTCCTAGATTAAATTCAATGGTTAGGTTGGATGGGTACATATCAGTGTGTTGTTGGAATTAAATTAGGACAATAGGATGATAGGTTCTGCCAGAAACTTTGAGATTTTCTTTGAGATAAGATAAACTTTTTTGAGTTTTGAAATCTTTTGATAGTTAGAAATATGGACGTGGCTTTTACTTTAGCTTTCGTGAATGTCAATGTTATTGTACACAAGGTTTTTACTTGCAAATAATTTACCCGGCCATGGCAGAGGGAAATAGATCGAAGATATTTAAACTTATTGTTCTTACAATTGTGATTATAATTCATTGGAAACTCTTATTGCACATTACTGCTTGCCTAAGCACGAAGAAAGGGTCATAAAAACACTCTAAACCGTTTGTTCAAAGCTTGAGATCATGCACCATTCTTTTCAGTACCATATTTTTACTGCACAGCTTATTTGCCTCTTGTTCTTATGATACTTAGCTATGCCATGTAAATATTTGCTGATATCTTGCTCCATTCTTTGGACAGGTCAAATTCAGAGGCTGGTCAGTCCCGGAAACCAGCCTCAAATTCAAGCAAGGCTGGCTCCAATTTGATGGAGAACCCTTTTGTTGTCTTAGAATCAACATCAGACTCTGCAGATTCTTCCTCAGGGTTGTTTACAAACCCTTTGGAAGAATCAAGTAAACTTAATGGATCTGGGAAGTCTAGAGTGGAGAGTTCATCTGGAAGTGGGGGAGTATTTGCTGATATAGATCCTTTTGATGGTCTTGGGAAATCTGTACCTCCTGTGTCATCTGAGATCCATAAGAGAGGGAAGGATAGGAGCCCTTCAAGAACAGGAAGTGGACCACAATCTCCTGCTACTAAAGAGCCAAGTGATGAAGATTATGAGCACTATACAAAGAAGAGGATGCCTTCTATGGACAATTTTCCGGAATCTCATCAAACTGTGTTTGACATACCCAGTATGTCAACTGATTTTCATAGCTCTGTTGGTCGAACTACCAGTCCTCCTCCTTACTCAAATATAAGTTCTAATGAGACTAGTTCTCAGGTAAATACAACACCAATATCTGAGGAGCACTCTGACACATCTGAAGATGTATGGCTCACTGTATCAGAGATTCCTCTCTTTACCCAACCAACTAGTGCTCCGCCCCCTTCAAGACCCCCGCCCCCAAGACCGCCACGAGTTTCAAAGTCAGATACAAGTTCCTTTTCTTCCACTAATGCAAAGAAGAAGGTTAATAAATTTTCTTCTTTCCCAAATTCAACTCAGCCCTCACACAGCCCTCAGTCAGCTCATGCTGCTATAAGAAGCTCCTTTACATCTCAAATTGATGAACTTGAAGATTTTGCTATGGGTAGGGCTGGGAATAATGTTGATCAGGCTGAAGTTTTTCCTGGTGATGATTTTGAGACAAGCTCTGTTGCTGCTGCTTCTGCTGCTGCCATGAAAGAGGCAATGGATAGAGCAGAGGCTAAATTTAGACATGCTAAGGAAATGAGGGAGAGAGAGAATTTGAAGGCTGCTAGAAATAAAGAATCTAGTCAAATGGATGAGGATGAGAGAGCTATGCAAGATGCTTTGGACAGAGAAGTTAGAGAAAAGCAAGAGAGACTGGAGCGTGAGAGGCAACAAAGGGAAAGGGAGGAGGAAGAGAGAGAGCAAAGGAGACGTGAATTGGAGAGGGAAAGGGAGGAGAAGGAGAGAGAACAAAGAAGGATTGAGAAAGAGAGAGAGCGGGTTAGGGAGATGGAGAGGGAAAGGGAAAGGACCAGACAAGTTGTTGAAAGAGCTACTAGGGAAGCACGGGAAAGAGCAGCAACTGAAGCTCGTGCAAGAGCTGAAAGGGCTGCTGTTGAAAAGGCTGCTGCTGAAGCTCGAGAACGTGCAGAAAGGGCTGCTGTGCAGAGAGCACAAGCTGAAGCTCGTGAAAGGGCAGCGGCTGAGGCAAGAGAAAGAGCTGCTGCAGAAGCGAGAGAAAGGGAGTCACGGGAGAGGACAGCAAAAGTTGAAGCTGAAGCAAGGGTTAGAGCAGAAAGAGCTGCTGTGGAGAGGGCGGCTGCTGAGGCTCGAGAAAGGGCGGCTGCAGAGGCTCGAGAAAGGGCAGCAGCTGCTGCAAGGGCTAGCCAACAAAAGAATGACAATGATCTTGAATCCTTTTTTAGTATGGGTTCTCGACCAAGTAGTGCACCCATGCCAAGAGCTAACTCTTCGGTAAGAATCTAAGACTGTCATACCATATTTGTCTTCTGATTTACGCTATAGTTTCAGTCTGTCTTGTTTCTAACTTGATGCGTTGCTCTTGCAGGATCCCCTATTTGATGGACAAAGCAAGGGAGGGCCTGAAGTGGCTAGGAGAACATCTGCTGGGTCCTCATCTAGCATAAGGAAAGCTTCCTCAACTGCAAATATTGTTGATGATCTCAGTTCTATTTTTGGAGGTACTTTCAAAATTTGAGATATAATGATATTTGTAAATTTTTATTATCATGCTTGTTCTTCTCCATAGTTGATAACTGACTAAACTACACCCCCCCCCCCCCCCCCCCCCCCCCCCCCATTTTTTTTTTTAATTATAAAGCTGCTGCATCTTCATCTGGAGAGTTCCAAGAGGTTGAAGGGGAAACTGAAGAAAGGCGAAGAGCCAGGTTGGAGCGGCATCAACGCACTCAGGAGCGTGCGGTATGTATTCTATTTACACGATTTCATTTATCTTTCTTTCTTTTCCAGTTGCAAACTGCTTGCTAGCTCTGGTTTACATATTGAGTTTGCATATCCAGGCAAAAGCACTGGCTGAGAAAAATCAACGTGACCTTCAAGTGCAAAGGGAACAAGCTGAGAGACATGTAAGTGCATGCTGTAAATTTTCTTTTATCTTGTTGTTATTGTTTATTCTATTTTTTTTCCTCATTTCATTTTAAGCGGGTTTTTGTTGGAGTTTACTTTTCAATGGGACCCCACCATAAAGGACTTTTTCTGGCTGCTGGCTCCAGTCTTCACATCATAGACGTTGCTCAACGGCATTGCATTTTATGAGTTGCAAGTGTTGTTTGGTCTGAGGTTGCTTTTGCTTGTTCTATACTTTTTCTTCAGCTGGCCTTCAGTTAGGTTCAAGGTTAACATGCGAAGGTGACTCTAGCATAGTTTACACAGTCACTGAATTTTGTCAATTATATATAAAGGAAATGGGTGGCTTTGATTTAGGATAAAACTTACATGAGACAAAAGGATAACTGGGTATTTAAGCCTATAATATAGTTTCTGTTGAGACTCCCAATAATAGTACTATATGATAAGTTAAGACTTGCTCAGTACATTTTGTATCAATTTTGTGACCCAGTATTGCCTGTTACATGAGTTAGGAGCCGGGTATTACTATAGCATTAGCCTAAAATTATATTAACCTGCCCACCTAGCCTTGCACCCATATGACTTGTTAATTTGGATTTGGCTGGCTTAGTAATTGAGAGTATAATGGCACATAATGCGTTGAAAGAAATAGTTGCTTTCATGAAAGCATTATGGTGTGCTAGAATATATTTTTGGAATTTTATGTGTGTATATGAGTGAGTTTCTACTTGTACATGCATACCTTCGTAAAAGATTTTCTTTTAATTAGTTTCTGTCTAATATTGATCTATGGTCTTATTTCAGAGAATTGCTGAAGCACTAGATGTTGAGATCAAGAGATGGGCTGCTGGGAAGGAGGGGAATTTGCGTGCTCTGCTGTCAACGCTGCAATATGTGTGTTATTACTATCATTCATCTTATTTGGTCTTCTTTCATAGTATTTTATGTAGGAACAGACTAGAATCTATTTCCTGTTCTTTTTCTGGTTTTTACTATATAATATATGTTGCACAGTTCACATTTTATTGCCTCTGATACTCTGTTTGATATTATACTTTTTTCAGAAATTTTTTACATGCAGAAGATGACTTTTAAGGCAAATTTTGAAATATGTTGGAGGAAGATTGAGTGAGATGAATTCAAACATAAGAAACACCTTGTGATTTAACTCTAAGCTTTTCCTGATAATATCCTATTTAAGTTGCCAAAACCTTTATGTACACTGCACGGCTGTTATGTCCAATGGATATACTGTATGTGTGATGCTGGTTTAAGTAGAACTCAAAACTGAAAAGGAGATTGGACTGAGAATTTCAAGTGTCCAGCTGCAATTTTGTTATCTTTAGACTGTTTGATTTAGCGGACATTTAGAATTGAGGGTACAAAGCATAAGAGAATGTTTTTAAATCTTCTCCCCTTACATGATGCTTACCATCTGGCTCCTGCAATTTTGTTTTTCTGGTCAAGGAACTATACTTGTGGCACACATGCTATTATTTATTGAGCATTAAAGTTTCTTGAATCACTTTAAGATAACTCTGTGTAGAGAGATGTCAAACTTGTTGTAAGCATCTAATATACAATCTTGTAGAGTACATGGACATCCCCGCAAAATTATATTTAGTGATGCTGACTTTTTTAGTTAAAATTTGGTATCCTAGAAATAGGATAAACATCTCGTTAATCCTTTTCATCAAGCATTTCATAGTCTTTTCAGTTAATAATGCAGACTATATAGTATTAATAGTATATTTAAGGGGCAAAGCAGATTCTAGCATGCCATTTTTAACTCTTTTCTTTTTCTGCCAGTCTTGTAAGCACTTGCATCACAATCTGACATTCACAAGTGCTTGCACGTGCAAATACTTATTTGAAGATACTAATTGTGCTTCCAACGTTTGAACTGCTTGAGAATGAGCTTTTCTGTGTTTGTATTACGTACTCACATATGCCAACATTCATCTGAAGGTTTAATTTGTGCTCCCAACTGTTAAATTTATTGTGATGAACACTGCTGTAATTTTGAAGAAATGGATGACGAGATCTTTTGAAATGTTCATAGTTGTTTCTCTTCGTTTTGTTTTTTCGAACGTCTAAACGGTCTAATGGTACAAATTTCATGAAAGTGTGATATTGTTACTGTTTTAACTAATTTGTTTCCTCAACCTGTTCTTTTTGATGATTAGGTTCTTTGGCCTGAATGTGGTTGGCAACCTGTTTCTTTGACGGATTTGATTACTGCTGCTGCAGTTAAGAAGGTTTATAGAAAAGCCACTCTTTGCATCCATCCTGATAAAGTCCAGCAAAAAGGTGCCAATCTTCAACAGAAATATGTTGCAGAAAAGGTGTTCGACTTGCTCAAGGTACTTCATAAATGTTTTGCATGGAGCAGTTTATTTTCTGTGTGCCATTTTCCTATTAGAGCCGCAATGTACTGATTGCCATTTTTATTTGTCACATATGCTTAGACAGGAATAACAATGTCGTATTACTGCTGCGTTTCTCTCCATCTTGTTTTCTTTCTCACGCTAGTTTGTTTGTTTCTGTGTTAAATAGGAAGCCTGGAACAAGTTCAATTCAGAGGAGCTTTTCTAGTTTCTATTCATTGATTACATAGCTCAAAAAATTCATAATTTGGCAAGCCAGGCCTTGGAGTTGAATGCACGACTGTTCCAGCAGCTATAGCTCTGTTATCTGCTTTGATTTGATGATTCATTACATCAGCTGTTAAAGCATGGCAAATGGTGCGTGCTTAGAAGGATTGTAAGGTACGTGAAGGGTGAAGTACTCTTCTTTTGTTCAGGTTGCTGTACATTATCTTCATCCAGCTTATGCCCATGAAAAATTGGCATCTTGGTGATAGTGTAGATTATATTCAGCAAATTGGTGGGTTCTATCATCCGCCCGTATGCACGAGATGAGGGGATTTTTGTGTTAATTCTTTCATAATTTTTTTCTTGTGTTTTTTGTTTTCCCCAACTTTTGTGGCAAATAGAGCTTTGATATGATGAGTGAGCACCAATATGTTCTACTGATATTATGAGATGTGTATGATTGTTGAAATGCTACTCCGAGGTGAATCATTCATAATATATCATCAATTTTTTCCATAAGGCATGCTTGTCTCTTGTTAAAAAGATTATTATGATTATTATTATCATTGAGCTGTAAGTTCGTAAATTTTGTCCCTTATTTTTATTGGTCTAATTTGAATAGATGTAAGCAGGTTTTTTTATATTGAATTTAACAAGTTTATACAAAATTATTTTAAACCTTTTTAACGAATTCGAATTCAATCAGTAGAGTGAACAACTTTTTTTTACCGAATGAAAAAGCAATCTTCCTTGGACAGAAAGTTCTTTTTTACTACTAATAACGTTCAAGTGGATGTGTTTTGATTAAAGATTGATCGAACTTAACCAGTTTTTAACTGCAGTCTGCAGTCATTAACCATTAACCATCTGTGGTTCATTCTTTAACCCAGCCGGACAGCTTCAGTATTCTTTTTACCAATAATTTCCATTTTTGTCATTTCCCCCAATAATCATCAATAAATAATATTCTACAAATGATGGTTTCGAAAAATCATCATCATCATCATCATCATCAGAGCCTTTATCCCAATAGATTGAGGTAGGCTATATAGCCATGGTTTCGAAAAATATTTTATAAAAAAATGGAATTGGAGATTCCAGCATTATTTTAAAAATAAAATTCATGTGGCACTGGTCTACGTAAGCTCTTGTGCAAAGGGGATTACAGAGTGAAAAAAAAATACCATTCAAATAAACAAAAGCATGACAGAAAAAAATCAATTAGAATAAAGCTGCAATTTTCAAGTGAAATACACAAAATCAATGAAAACAAACTGTTGTTTTTGGTTATGGAGGTAAATAAAAATTAAACAGAAAACCTAGAGACACTTTAAAGAGATGAACCTGAATGTCCGAAACCCTGAAACAAGTTTGATCTTTTAAGCACGCACAAAAAGAAAAGAAAAGAAAAGCTACATGACAACCTCAAAGGTACTGCAGTCCTGGCAAATGATGTACAATGCAGTTAAACCAAATCTAGTCTCGAGGCAAAACTGGGGTTTCAATCTACAACCTCGATCAAAATGCTCAGCATGAGCCTCAGCTAATCGATCCCGTAGTGCATCCAAATTGACCTGAAAATAAGATAAGAATGTGGGCAAGTCATGTAACTTCATAAGGAACTTATTTGCTTTGCTTACTCATGTTTTTTAATAAATAATCTTAAAAATAAGTAAAACCACTCATTAATTTCAAGAAGAAATAAGCAATAACATAATGTCAATGACTTTTCAAAAATATAATTGGGAAATTAGTTGTTAGGAAAACTTTCCAGAAATAAAGAGCGCTTTTAGAATGTGAATATGTGTTACATGGTGCAAATGAAAGTCATAATAATGAAATGGTTGCCATGCAATAAAATTGTATGAAAAAAGAAAGGCTAAATAGGAGAACCTCGTCGTCTCTGATAAGCTGAAGTTTGCAAAGGGTGCAATAAATAAGTTGATGGTTCTGTTGCAACTCTCCTTGCTTACAGATGGGGCACCAAATCTGCTTGTGCACCTGACATAAACATCTGAAAATCTTGCTGATTTCATTCATTTCCAAAAACTTAGCACAAAATGCTGAAAATTGACATTTGATAATGCTGGAAACTCTCTCGTATACACCGGAATACAAAACATAAAAAACAATTCAATTATACTAATACAGAAATTTCTTGTAAGTAATCACAAAATGGTGTCCCAAAAAACATTTTATCACACCTTCAAATCACCAATAATTAAATGTTCATTAATGGGTAGTAATACTAACATTTATCGAGGAAAATTAACCCAAAAATTTTATTACGGTACCTGCTCATCATTCAGTTGCATATGCTCATAAACTGCACGAGCCAAGTACTCATCTTGTTCTTCTTCCCACGTTTCTATGCATTCTTCTGCTTCTGCAAGGAACTAGATTAAACATTTAAACTCAAAAAGGATGACTTCTTCAAATATAACCTCCTAAGTCGTGCATCTGCATGATCATAAATCCATTTACAAAAGACATGAATAAACATATGATGGCTTTGGAAAAATCAATTCTGTGCTTGTGGCTTTCTTAAACAATAAGATGAAGAAATCCAGTGATAAAAATTTGCTTCGATATTGGTAAAAAAATATTGGGCACAAGCTTGTAAACAAATAAAAGCTGCATAAGTGAATATTAAAAGATGAAAGGAGAAAAACAGTAATAGTGAGGTGAAAGAATATAATGCTATATGTAGCAGAACAGAAATCTAGCTTATAAGTAAGAAAAACTTTTAGTGGATGTATATTTTCATTGATATAACATTGTCCCTCTGCCCCTTTCTCTGAACAGCCTTGAAACTTTTTGTTTAAGAGTGTGATTATTTATTACCTTTTCCTACAGGTCCTGTCCTGAGATCCTCGTAAAAAATTCTTTGCATTTCTAACAATATCTCCTCGCATTCACCTTGATGTGCATCTTGAAGGCCATTGTATTCCCATAATTCATCAGTGGCTTCGGAGACAGAATTTGAGCTTTCCAAAGGGTCACTTGTTGATGAGTCTTTAATTTTTTTAAGTTCATCCGAAACTATGTCTTGAAAGGCAGATATGATGAAATCCTGAACCAGGAAGCATAAATAAATTAGAGATTTACTAGTAAACTCACTGCATGGACTTGATTCAAGATAAGCAGATATATAGCAAACTAAGAAAAAAAACCACCCGAATTCGAAATGCCCACAAATGTTATAGAAAGCAAAAGAATGTATCAAAGCAAACTTTTCCAGGCTACTTTGTCAAGGGAAGCTCACAATTACAAACGCAAGAATCAGGAAATTTGATAACATATCGATTCTCGAAAACTTGGAACCTAAACCTTATATCTAAAGTTCAGATTAGGGGAGTTTTTCCATACCCATGTCCAAAAGCAACAAAGATATGGGCATATATTGGAACCCAAGGTAATTACAAGAACCTAATTTATATTGGAACCCAAGGTAATCACAAGAACTTAATTTATATAGATAACAACTTCAATAAAGTTAGATATAGAAACTAGAAAAATAAAAGTGATGCATTTGAATGAAAATAGAGAACCTTCTGATTAAGAGATTGGGCAGCAGGCAACCTCATTTTCCAAAGCAAACGAGACCGGTCTTCTCGTACCCGTTTGTAACAATTTTCTCTGAACTACACTTCATCCGCAATTCAAACAATATTCATGAATTTCAACTTTTCAACAGAATATATTTCGTAAAATGTTTAAAAAAAAAAAACAAAAGGAATATGGAATAAACCGGAAATCTGAGCAGGAAAAAAAAACATTATGAGAAAAGATAATCGAAAACCCATAATTATTTATTCAAAAGTGAGTCGAACCTTGTCTTTCCAAAAGGAGTAATTGTTGAAACGGGGATTAGTTTTAAGGGCAGCTCGTCTGGTTGTCGAGCAATTATTTTCCATTTCCGGTCTCATGGTTTTGAGCTACCTCGACGAGGATCCGAGGGGAATTCGAAAAGGCCACAGCTAAATTTTGGAGCAGGGTGAAAATGGCGAGGTTTCGTTTCAATCAATCGGTAAATAGTTGTGAAGGAGAGAGAAAACTGATTTTGGTGAAGAACTCGGAGGGGAACTTCTATTTACACTACATTTTTTACTTTTTTTACTACAAAATATTAAAAGACAAAAATATTTTCATGTCAAATGACGTTTAAAACCCGTGAAGCTTTTTTCTTCATTTTCGTTCCTCTGCTGCTGCCACTGTTGTTCCTCTGCTGCTGCCACTGTTCAGATTTTCTTTTTCATCATTTTATTTTTCTTCAAATAATGGATCTGAGCAGGCTTTGCTTAATGAATTAAAGGCATTGAATGATCATCTTAAAGAAAACGCCCATTCATTACTGGGGAAAAGATTACCGCTGTTGATTTGGGTTTGGAATCAAAGCTCTACCATGTGAAAACGCAGACGGCCAAGGATCTCGCGCGCAACCTGGGTTGCGCGCTGAGCGATCCCTCGCGCAACCCAAGTTGCGCGCTGGGCGATCCCTCGCGCAACCTGAGTTGCGCGCTGGGTCATCCGGCACGCAACCTAGGTTGCGCGCTGGGCTATCCGAGCCCACATCAATTTTTCTTTCATTTTTTTTTTCTGGTTGCTCAAAATTTTGGTGCGAAAATCCACCGTTGAAATCCTTCAACTCTATTCCGCCGTTGAATTTTCAGGTCTGTTGGTGGAGGTCTATTGGTTTTGATCTTCTCTTATTTCCACCGCGTGCCATGGCTGTCGCTGAGCCCCCAAATCTTCATCTACTAAGCAGAAGCCATCGTATGGAAGCTTTGGAAATGAGAAAGAATCGGCTGAAGGAGGAAGATGGCGAGGCTGAAGAGAATGGAAAATGATAGTAAGGATAATTTTGTAATTTTAAGGGGTGTGTTTAATGTGTTTGGTGAGAATGTAGTGTAGAGAGAAAAAATGGTAGTGAAAGTAGAAGTCTCCAACTCGGAGTGGTTGGCGCCATGGAGGTGGGTTTGGCAGTCTGGGTCTGGGCCTGAGTTCTCCCAAACATAATCCTAACGGCCCACAGGCCCCGGCTGTTGGTTGGCCCTAAAGCTCCGCCGCAAGAGGACTGAATTTATAAAGCCACGGAGAGAGAGATTGGATGAAAATTGAAAAGATATTATTTTTATGAAAAGGAAAGCTTAAAAAAATAAAAATCCACCCCAAGAAAAATCAGCAAATCCCCAAGGCCCGGTATTATTATAAAAAAAAAAATTGATAAAACCTAAAACCCTACTGGTGTCTCTAAAATCTCTGGCATTTTCTCAGCTCTTAACCCAACCCTCCATACTTCTTGCTTCTTCTTCTTCTTAACTTCATCTCTATCTATCTCATTTGCTGCCCACTATGTAAGTGTTGCCTTTCATCTTCATCTCATTCTTCTGTCACTCACTTAACCGCCGCTTTATGCCTGTAATTTTGTGTTTTATTATCTACAATTCTACTGGTTAACTCAATTTGGCTTTTGCGCTTCACTGTTCTCTCTTCTATCTTTGATTCTTTGAGAGAAACTCAAATCCTGGGGAGTGTCTTCGTTCTGAATAAAAAATAGGAAGCTAATTTGTTTCCAGGAAAATGGGTGGTTTTATTTTTACTCATTTAATTGATGATGATGATATCTGTTAACAGTCGTCCATTTGTTCTTTTTTTTTTTTGGATTCGCAGTGTGTTTAATATGGCTCGCGTTTTCAGCTTTGCGGGATTTGAATTAAGTTAGAGTAATCGATTGAAGGCTACGAGAAGGTGGTGGAAATGAGGAGGAAATCTCCAGTTCAACTTCAAGCTCTTGAGGGCTTCTATAAAGGTGTGTGTGGCTCTGCAGTTAAGGATTTTTTTTATTGTTCGACACCTTCTGTGTACATCGGGGTGTTGTTTACTTTAGTTTTCCGATCTACTTTTTAAGATTATTTCTTCAAATATATTGAAATTTAAGCTTAAGCATTCTTCGAAGTTCATGTTAGACATGGCTTTAGTAGTTAGATTTTCTTCCATGAATCCAGCTGACTGATATGATTACTGTATGGCCGTATGTTTTTATTTCTTATTTGTATTATCATGTGAAGCAGATGAAAAATATCCTACACAGCTTGAGATGGAAGGCTCTGCTTTAGCTTTAGGGTTAACTTTGAAGCAGGTTAAGGTATGGTTTGCTGAGAGGAGGAGAAGGGATAAAAGGGTTAATGGAACTATATTGCCGATCCATTCTATGAGAAAACTCAATGCTCCTGAAGAAAGGAATGCTACTAGAAGGAATCCAAAAGGGCAGGATCTTTTGGTTCATAATATGTCAATGAATGGTGCTGTACTATATTCAAGATATAAAAGTGCATCTTTAGTCGGTGCAAACAGGTTTGGCAGGAAAAAGAAGAAAATGCTTCTTCCTCAGGATTTGTTATCTCCACAGTACATTCTAAGGAAGATATTTCGGAAGGATGGTCCTCCACTTGGCGTGGAATTTGACTCTCTTCCTTCTCAGGCTTTTTGCCACAGCAAAGGTATACTGCTAGAAACTTGTAGCCCTATTGCCTTTGTGGATATTTGATGCTATTTGATGATGATGGTTATTCCTTTGGTGCCTTAATTTTGGGGTTTTGCTGTGAATCAAAATTTTCCTGGTAATCTCATTTTGTCTTTGGTACTCATCAATTGAAGTTGTCAAGGTTGCTATTTCGTAAGATGTAAAAAAGTAATTTTCCTTGTTAAATTTTATCCCATGTTGTTTACCATTTAACAGATGAAATGCATCCCTAACTAGTGAATGTTTGAAATTTAGTCTTTCTTATTGTTTCTGTTTTAATCTTAATGTATATAGCTCAGTCTTGGGAGTAAGTTTCAGGCATGGGTTTTTGTCCAACATGTGCATTCAAATTTTTTTTATGTTTTTCCTTGTTTGGAAGTTCAAGACATGATGCACATTTCCACTTCAATAATGTTGGATAAGTGTCTGACAAGGGTACTTGAAGAAAAATGAAGGTTGCAATTACATAACTTGTTACTGTTTTATTTTTGCTTTATCCAGTATTTGTGGTTGGTCACACTGTGTTTTGATACAAATAAACTTACTCATACTTTAACTATATGAGCTTTTAAAGACTTTCATCCTGCTGATCAAGACTGCCAAAGAGGAGCAACCAAAAGGAGAAAGGTATCAAGAATGTTTTCAAGACATTCACCTTCAGTTCCTACCATGTTTGTTTCCTTGTTTTTTTATTTATTTATTTTTACTTTTGTATTTCAGGTTCCTGAGTTTACCACCATGGTCTATCAGAACAATGGTAATGAGAGTGCCCCAGTGAAGAAACATGGTATTGGAAAAGGTTTGATGACAGTTTGGAGGGCTGTGAATCCTGAGGGTGGAGATATTCCTACTGGTGTTGATTTTTCTGATCGACAAATTGTTGTTTCTTCTCAAACATCTAGTCCTGCAGTGCGAAGGCAACCACCGCGGAACAAAAGACGGCAGCCATTAGTATCTCTAATGGTCCGTTTTCAATTTTTTCGCTCACAAGATTTTTTTTTGTTGACTTGTTTTCTTTTTATCTTCCTAGAAAACCTTTTGTTTGTGTTGGCTTTTGTTTGTGTTGGTTGATCATTTCCAAGACTCATCTTAATGGTTTCATGTAGAAAATTTGCTGACTGTAACTTGTCATTCCAGAAACAGAGAAGGCTGGAAAAGAAGTTACAGGAAAAGAGGAGGCCCTCCATTAAAAGGAGAGAGGTACGTGTGGTTTTTTCTATCACATTTTTGCATTTTAGCATATTTCTGTATAACTGCTGTATTAATGTTCACTTGCATGTTTTGTGCCAGGTGCAATCTAAGAGAGTTAATAATCATAAGCAGCCACACAAAGAAAAATGTGAACTTGCTTTGGATGGAAGTATATCTAATGAACGCCTTGATTTACTAGCGATGCTAGTTGATGATGAAGAGTTGGAGTTGAGGGAGTTGCAAGCCGGAACAAATCCACTGACATGCTCGGATCATCTTGGTACCAGTGGAGTGCTTGGTTGTGCCCTTTGCAAAGGTTGGTTTAGTAGTTCTTGGTATATATATTTAAGGATACTTAAGCAAGTTTTTCATCTTATTTGTAGCATTTATATCATTTGATTATATAAGGTGTACTTTTGGAGTTCTAAAATGAAATTGTTTATGGTTTCCTAGATTTGCTGGCTAAGTTTCCACCAAATTCGGTTAAGATGAAACAACCATTCAGTATGCCACCTTGGGATTCATCTCCAGAAACTGTCAAAAAGCTGTTTAAGGTGTCTGCAATGCCTCAAGTTTTTTAATGTTGTTCTTCATTCATGTTATGGCAAAGGCCAATTTATAATTCATGAAATATGCTCTGCATCATCTTCTTCTAGCATTCATTTCTCTTAAACAATGTTGTTCTTACTTTGCTGAAAGAATTTTTATTCTCGAAGCATGCTTCTAGTGGCTGCTGTCTTGCACTTTTTATGGGATTTATTGGTGGCAGTGTGTTATTAATCATCTGTTCTTTTATTTCTCTTAATTATCTTGCTCAAGCGTTGTATCTCTTTTGCAGGTTTTCCATTTCCTTTATACCTATTCAGTAACACTTGATATATGCTCATTCACACTTGATGAGTTTGCTCAAGCATTTCATGATAAGGTTATCTCTCTTCCTTTTTCTTTTTTTTTTTTTTACATATACTTCATCAAGTCTTTAAATTGCCTTATATTTATTTTATCTTTTTTTTTGTCCTAAACATATATATCCACATCTCAGGATTCCTTGCTACTTGGGAAAATTCACGTGGCCCTTCTCAAGCTTCTTTTATCTGATGTGCAAGCAGAGCTGAGTGGTGCATTTTGGCCTCATTTTAGCTTGCCTTGCAAGTTTCTTGCTCTTCTTCACTCGGTGAGTGATGACCATGCAGGTTTATATGCCTGCTTGCATATGTGTCTTTGTGCTTGCAGGTGTTGTTCTACTGTGGGTCATCCTTCTTTCTGATTTGTTTTAATTTTTTGCCAGATGCTTTAGGTATTCTTTCTTGTTGCTGGGGTATGAATAGGATAAGCAAGCCTTGTTGGACATGTTTTAGATTTTTGCTGGCCCATTGACATAAATAATGTTATTTAGAGTGCCTTTTGAAAGACGTTTCACTGTGGTAACTCCATCCACCAAAAAATGAGATCTGATGCAATGGTTATTTAACTAGAACACCAATCCATCCAAAGTGAAGAACCTGTCAGAGAAGACCCATTTTTTTAAAAAAGTTTGTTTCTTGAGTTATATTTCACTTAAAATAGGACTTTGTGGTTATCAATCAAGATTGATTTGGCGATAAGTTAACCCATTGTTTTATTTCTCTGTTTATTAAACCTGTTGGTCAAGTTGCACATTATAATATGCTAAAACATGTATTCAATGACTTGGCTGGGCCTAATGCACTGCTCTTGTTTCCTCTTGTGTGATGACTGAAAGCAAAGCACAGCTTATATGAAGCATAAAAGCAGAGTTAGGGCATGTTTAAGTGGATATGATTTTTATTAGCAATGTAGACACAAAAGAAGAAAAAAATGAATTAGAAGGGAATATGCCTGTGTCAGATGCAGAACAAATTGATATTGAAATGCTTTCTAGAATGATACATGGATATATCACTTAACTCTTTGTAAAGATTAGTTTGGCAGTCGATAACCTTTCCAAAAAAATCCTAGGATGTTGAGGTAGTAGATTATCAGAGGATTTGGGAGCTTTGTCCTTGATAAAAATTAGGGATATAATTGTTTTCCTTTTACTTGTCAGGTAGAGAACAAGAAATTTGTGGTTGAATTCTGGAAGACATCCTTGAACCCTTTGACATGGGCAGAAATACTGCGTCAAGTTTTAATTGCAGCTGGCTTTGGTTCAACACTAGGTTTATTGCGCAGGGAAGCCCTTAGCAAGGTATGCGTACATTATTTTAAGTATTACTACAGCTAATCTTGGATTCAATTCCTCCTTAAATTTAGGAGAATCAGTTATATGTTGTTTTAGGTATCACTTACCTTATTTAACTTCCCACTATTATTAGTCCTTTCTTCCCTTTTAAATTTGGTTTAATAGCTAAATATTCCTTCAACTTTTTGCACCCTTTTGCACAAAATGGATACAAGTCTTCAATGTTTCATTGCATGCAAATTAGTCCATAAACTTTAATTTTATTGTAAATAAACCTCAAACCTTTCAAAATCATGCTATTAAGTCTAAATTTGTTAAATGACACTAATTGTCGTTTAGTTTTTCTACGTGGCAGTTGACGTGGATAGTTTTGTGGGTTGCTGCGTGACATGCAATGTGTGTAATACAATGGAAGTTAGTATTATTTAACAGATTTAGACTTAATTGCATGATTTTGAAAGGTTGGAGGTTTATTTACTGTAAAATAGAAAGTTTATGGACTAATTTGCATAAGATAAAACGTTAAAGACTTATACCCATTTAATGCAAAAAGTTGAGGGTATATTTGGTTATTAGGCCTTTAAATTTTAGTTTTAAATGATTGAAATTTGTATTTGTATTGGAGAACGCCCTTTATAAAAGAACTAGTGAAGCCCAACAATATGCTGCAGTGTTTGATTTGTTTAAAAAAGATGAGGTTAGTTTAATGCCAAACTGGCAAACCTTCTCAAAAAATGTGAAACTGACAACTAGCAAGTCTTGGAATTTTTCAGACATTTGGACTAAACATTGAAGAAAAAAAGCATGCATCATAAACCTCATACACCCTCAAGAATTTGACACTTCAATCAGATCCAAGACATTGTCATGTGACTTATTAACATAGTTAATCGACATTCTAAGCAACTTATTATAATAAATTATTCTAAGCATTGTCTATGATATTTGTTGGGTGCTAGATATCAAATTGACTAGTCAATGTTCACTGTAGATTAAAGTGATATAGGAGGAGTGCTCAAGTTAAAAATAATGGATAATATGACTACACCACATGGAAGTGTAAACAATAATTAAAGCAAGGGTCTTGTCACTAAAAGAAATGCTAGCAACATATTATCATGTTCTTTTCTTGGTTTTTTTTGAAAGATCATCATCATCATCATCATCATTTTAATCATTAGAGCCTTTATTCTAATAAATTAGGGTAGGTTGTTTATTGACTAGTTTTAATGGTTGGTTGTCAAACCTATCGCCACCCTTTTCCTTTATTTGGGCTTAGGACCGGTTGCATTTTTATATAATAGTCTACCCATGCGCATAACCTAAGACCTTAGAAACGATTCTCTTTATCAACAGCTAATCAGCTGAACCTAGGCTAGCACCATTAAGTAACAAAAGACAGCTGCCTGCTCATGCATGTTACCTGCTTTCAAAATTGGTAAACCCCCACATATGATTACCTATGAGTAGGCATTTTTACAAATACCTCTTGATTGTAAGCATCCTAATTCCTAAAAGCATGTCATGTATAGAATGGATCTACCTTAAAACAAAAATGATAACCCCAACAAAATCATAAAGCTAAAAGAATTTCAAATAAATGGAGTTGGTAGTAGAAAGAAAAAATTCTTGTATCTAGCAAATTACCCGACAGCCAAGTTTGATGGCCTTGAATATGGTTGCAAAAGAATACTACCAAACTCTTACTGGTTCGATAAATTCAACCCAACCAATTAAAGATAAAATGGATAAGTTACTTGGCTCGAATACTTCTTTTGTCCTATTACCCCAAATTTGTAATCCAATTGTGAGTCCTTCTAAGTCACATGACCCCTTTCTCCCTTATACTCCCTGTAAGGCTTTTATATTAAAACCAAATATTGTGCTTTTATATCAAATATCCAAATAGGCATAGAAAAACTGTCATGCAAATAGTTGAGAAAGTATGCAATTTAATGAAACAGAGGAAAATAAAGTAAAATGGACACAGTTTATAATTTATGGATTACGAACAAAGAATATATATATATAAAAGAGAGAGAGAGAGAGAGAGAGAGAGAGAGAGAGAGAGAGAGAGAGAGAGAGAGAATAAAAAACCCGTAAGGATGTGTAAAAAAAAAAACAGTTGAACAGAAATCAGCAGGAATAGCAACACTCATATTCCCGTGCAGCACATCAAATGCAAGCTAAAATAAGAAATCCACAACACAACTAAGATCCAAAACTAAGGGCAAGCAGTAGGCAAAGGAAAGCAGGTGTGCATAAAAACAAAAGAAATTTACTTGTGAAAGTATGAAAACAGTAATCAGTTAGAGAAAAAAAAAAGTAATTGCACTTTTTATGAAAGGACAGAAGACCAACGTATTCTGAGCAGAAAACCTCTTATAAAAATGAACCTACAAAGGCCAAGTGGCCCTGAAAATTCATACAAGATTGTCCGGAGTATTGTTACATTAAGTGAGGAAATCTATTCTCCTAGAAGCTGTGCAACAACATGCACAAGTGAGGGGTGGGGCTGCAATTACACCCACGGGCACACACCAGCAAGAAAGTGCAGACAAATCAACATAAGATCTAGATGGCTCATAGTACCTAGATTTAGAATGAAACAAACAGAAAGAAACAAATCTGCTGCACCATTTCGGTACCCCTCTACGGCCAATTTTCCAGATAAAATCAACCAAGGTGCAAAAATGGAGAGGCAAATCCTCAAAACAAACTGTTTGCAGCACTTTTTTTCTTTTATTGTTTTTAGTATGAAAGTATAAAAATGAGCCTCTAACAAAGATCAAATACCATGTGGCACTTAAGAGGGATATGTACTCCCCTTTGCAATAGAAAGAATCAATGATCTATGTTATAGAACTCTTTACTGGATGGTTCTTTACTCTGCTTAAAATTCCTGCTGACCCAAAGATATTTTTCATTATGTGTGAAATATGTGGCTGGAAATTTAATCTTTTTTTTTTATAATACAGGAAGTGAGTCTCATGGCGAGGTATGGCCTACGCCCTGGTAGTTTAAAGGGTGAGCTGTTCAAAATTTTGTCAGAAAGAGGAAATAATGGGCTAAAAGTTTCGGACTTGGCATTGTCTTTGCCGGTAAATATACGTTAAACTAGAAAATGAAAGTTTTCTTTTGTGAAAGCCGATTAAGTTGAAACCATCTTGTCATAATTGTTATGACATTGTTTCAGTGATCACAATTTTTTTAATCTTTTTGAAGGTTACTGAATTGAATCTCACTAGCACAACTGAGGAACTCGAAGAATTAATATGTTCAACTCTCTCAAGTGATATTACTTTATTTGAAAAGATTTCATCATCTGCATATCGTCTCCGCTGTAGTTCTCTTGCAAAGGACGGCAACAACTGTCATTCTGATGCTGAGGATTCTGGAAGTGTTGATGATGACTCTGATGACAGCAGTGATGATTCTGAGTGTGATTCAGCAGATTACCATCAAAGGAAACTCAAACATAAAAATCATTATAAAAATAAAAATAACATGCTGACTGTCTACACTGAAATTGATGAAAGCCATCCAGGAGAGGTGTGGTTGCTGGGACTTATGGAAGGCGAATATTCAGACTTGAGCACTGAAGAGAAGTTGAATGCATTAGTGGCTCTGATCGATCTTCTTAGTGCTGGTTCCAGTATCAGAATGGAGGTAATCCATGTTTCAGCTTGCCACAAGTTGACTCACCCCCTCCCCCACACACCCCCCCCCCCCCCCCCCCCCCCCCCCCCAACACCTTTTGATCCCCTTAAAATTGAATAAAAAAAAAAAAAGAATGATAAAACCTTTTGTATTTTAATCTTTGTCTTACTGTGTTCCATCTCATTCTTGCGCAAAATTTTCTTGTTCTGCTATGAAGTTAAGACTTTTAAGTATTTCCTTATCTGATAGTCTCTCATTTCAGTCATTTTTTCAATTCTATAGAATCCTTGTAAAGCCATTGCTGAGTATGTTCCCAACATCCCTCACTATGGTTCTGGAGCGAAAATAAAGGGATCGTCATCAAACAGACAGAATTTTCCTAGGCCATCTTGGGTGTATGGTGGACAAAAGAATGGTGTACAAGAAGCACACGCGTCATCAGACTCTCGTCCAGTTGATTCATCATCAATTTCGAAGTTTTTTGAAAGGGAGAAATGTTCTAGCAGTAGAAAGGATGCAAAAGAGACTGAAGTCGGAGTTGATATACACCCAATGCAATCTGTATGTTTGGGCTCTGATCGTAGGTACAACAGATATTGGCTTTTCTTGGGCCCTTGTAATGCATATGACCCTGGACATAGGAGGATTTATTTTGAATCTTCTGAAGATGGTCATTGGGAAGTCATTGACACTGAAGAGGTAACCCTCTAAGCTTGTTTTCAGAATGCCATGGCCCTTCTATAATTTGTTATACTGTTGGTTAAAATTTATCTTCTCATTACAAATTGAGGCTTAACTCTTTCTTTTATACTTAAGCTGACAGAAAATTGAGTCATTTTCTTGTCTAATATGATAAAGTGATTGTTCTGTGTTACTTTTTACTGTTATTATTGTTCATCCCTTATTCCTGGTGCAGGCCTTGCGGGCCTTGTTGGCAGTTTTGGATGACAGGGGTAAACGTGAAGCTCTACTTATTGAATCCTTAGAGAAGCGTGAAGCTTCACTCTGTCAAGAAATGTCAAGTAGACATTTATATGATGCAAGAATCAGGTTCATGCCATCTGATTCATCTGAGATGGATGTAGTCAGAGAAGAGAGTTCTCCTGTTTCTGATGTTGACAACCTAGGC
Organism: Heritiera fomes; assembly: GCA_032173925.1. Lineage (NCBI taxonomy): Eukaryota > Viridiplantae > Streptophyta > Magnoliopsida > Malvales > Malvaceae > Heritiera > Heritiera fomes. The sequence continues at coordinate 13,925,651 of JAPDPM010000011.1, forward strand.
TTGACAGTGGCTGTGAATGACTCTTTGACCTCATGTGGTGCTATAGTTCTTGAAGCTGGAAAGAAGGGAGAAGAACAAAACCAAAAGTGGAGACGTCTTCAAGAATTTGATGTGTGGATATGGGATTGCTTTTACTTGAACCTTAATGCTGTAAAACACAGCAAACGTTCTTATCTTGATTCGCTTACCAGGTGTGAGAGTTGTCATGATTTGTACTGGAGAGATGAGAAGCATTGTAGGATTTGCCATACCACATTTGAGCTTGATTTTGATCTAGAAGAAAGGTATGCCATTCATGTGGCTACATGCAGAGAGAAAGGAGACAATAGTACGTTTCCAAAGTTCAAAGTCCTACCATCACAGTTGCAATCACTGAAAGCTGCAGTCCATGCAATCGAGGTGCGCTATCATTTTTCTGATTGGTTTTTGTCTTGCTACCTTGCTTTTTCTGAATAAAATTATATCCTATATTTCATCTTCATACATATACAGGACATAGGAACATGCCTGGATATAACACATCCCTACTAGATGACATCATATGCATATGCATGTTCATTCTTCTTCTACCATCTTTTTTTGTTCCTTGTCTCGCTTTTTTTCTCCTTTTTCCTTTTATCTGCCTACACTTGCTCTTATTAATAATAAGTGGGGATGTCAAGTTGCGCCCCTACGCACTAAGGTGTAGAGTAAATCAACTAAACATGTCAGACCTGTCAGATAAGAACTTGTTGATCAGGCACATGCCTTTTGTGCCACCTTTATTTTGAGGTTAAAGGCACATAAAACACATCTGTCTCATTGAATTTTTTAGTAGGTCATGTAGTCCATGCCCAACATTTTATTGAAGATGAAAGTGAAGGAAACAGACTAGTAATATGATCATGACTTATTGTGCTTTATGATGATTGATCTTTGGAATGCATTAAGCTGTGTAACGGAGCAAATTGTTTAATGTTTATCAACAAATTATAATTTTTAAGCATATTCGATTTGATACATAGAATTTTCTTTGGTCTTTGAGTATGATATGGCAACCTTGTGCACTGGGTTCTTCTTTTTTTTTTTTTCAAGTATGAATGTATGTGATCAATTAAAAATTACCACCTTAATCCTGAGCTAGGGCTAGTTCTTTCATGCATTCTGCCTCAGGTAATATAAGGGCAAGTTCTTTCATGAAATTTTTTAAGTTTGTTTCATTTGTCATGATTTAAAATAATTTAATTAGTTTTAACTTCAAGACTAAAATTTGCAAACAAAAGTTTATGACTAACCTTTGTTGATTTCATGCATTGCATGAGAAGTCAAACGTCTGGCTTCATGAGTAGTCCAGTATATCTTTTCTTTCTTTAGCAATATCATGTGAAGCTTCAGTGTTATGTATAATTCATTTATATCAGTAAATAGTTAAGAAAGAGAACAGACTATGTGATTATTTTTATTTAATCATTGCGTCAATTTCTTTACTTTACTTTTTGTGCAGTCAGTTATGCCTGAAGATGCTTTAATAGGTGCTTGGACAAAGTCTGCTCATAGGTTGTGGGTCAAACGGCTACGACGGACATCATCTTTGTCCGAGCTTTTGCAGGTATTTTTTTTTTTTGTAATTCCATACTTGGATTTGTTTTTGAAGTGATATGATAATTTTTCTACTCTAGGCTAATTGTAAATAATTGTGATTTTGGGACATCTCAAATCATGTTTGCAGGTCATTGCTGATTTTGTTGCAGCAATTAGTGAGAATTGGTTGAATCAATGCCATATTGAACAAGGGGGTTGTACTGTTATTGAAGAAATCATAGCATTCTTTCCAACCATGCCCCAAACATCATCTGCAGTTGCACTCTGGTTGGTGAAGTTGGATGAGTTTATTGCTCCATATTTGAAGAAGGTTCAGCCTGAAAAGGAGCTGGAAAATCAGACCAGATGTTGAGGTATTTGCCCTCTTTATCTACAAATTTTCTTTACGTGTTTGGTTTTCCAGTCATCAAAGTTAAGTATTCTGTTTCTTTCTCTTCACCGTATGGATTATTTTGGATCCCAGATATTACTTGATTGCTTTTTAGTTATGGTGAGAATGATTGCTGGCAAATATGATTGATATCGTTTATTGTCGTTATTAGACTATTTTGTTCTATGGACGAAAAATTTGTTTGTGACATGTGGAATGCAAGCTGTATATATTATTTCTTAAATAGGAGTAGTTGATATTGGTGTTAAAAACTGCAAAAAAGACTTTCTTTATACTAGTTGATAGCGATGACAATTTCTTAGTAAGCAGAGAATATTTCAAATAGTTTAGGTTTTAGCTTTGGTGATGTTTTCAAGTATTAACATTGAGGGTTGTTTCTTGCTAGTTAGGTTTCCTGAAATTTCTTCTAGGCAGGACAATATTCCTCTGTTTTTGCTCTATGTTGACATGACAGGAAACTAGTACAAATCAAATAAGCACACCCATTCTGAATGAATTTTTCTTCTTGATGTATTATAAAATATAAGAATTTTGGTACAATTTGTTTGTTCTCAAATGTCATTTCATAGTGACTCTCTCTCTCTCTCTCTATTTTTGCCTTTCCCTTTGTTCTTGAGTGATGATAGCTGCCTTGTTATTTTCAATTTTGTAAGAAAAATTTTCAGGACTGCATGGCTTGGAGTGGAATTGAGGCAGGTTATCAGGATTGTGCATCTAAATCGTCTTATTTGCATATCTCTTTGTTAATGTTTGGAGAGGCAACCAACCTGGATGACTGGATAGATCATATATCCTGTTAATTCTGACCTAAACATGTGAAATTGATCGTTATAGCTATCATCATCTTTGAAATTGAGGGGGAGGATATAGAGAAATAAAGTTTAGATCACAAGAAAGGGAAATTATTCACTATATAAGCTCTGTGTAACATTTTTTTCAGTTGTGCTTCTTTTGGGTGAGAGGAAATATCAAATGTGCTTTTTTCGTAGTTATCCTTGGATTCCCCAAGCTACAATAGGGAAATAGGAAAGGAACGTGAATAGGGTGGACATACAGAATTTTTGTGATTTCAATTGTTGTACAGGCCTTTCCGTTCTACTTACTTTTAGCATTTGTTTTATGCTTATGTAGCTTAGATGATCTGTTGCTTTTGATTCAGTAATTAATGTGGCTTCTTTGCTTTTCAGATAGAAGAGCACCAAAAGAATAAATCCGACCCTCTTCAGGGCTTTCTACAGATGGGGGAGCACGCTTATCATACAATGCACTTAACTTTCTTCTTTTGTCTTCGCTCTCATCCTACTAATGCCTCGCACCAAAACTACTGAACCGGCTTCGGCTTCTCATTTTGACCATTGATCACTGGAGCATTATTTCGATGCATTTGAAGTTTCATTTAGAAGGATGAAGGCAGAAAACATTTGAGATTGTACAGACCAGAGTTTTGAAAAAATTTTGATATTTGAATGTTTACTCGGGCAATCTGAGATATTTAGATTTTGTACAGGGTTAGATACTTATGCAGAAAAATCAAGTTTTTGGTCCTAAACTGTATACCATGGTCCCCAAGTCAGTAGAATGATTACTACAATCTTCATTGTAGAAAAAAGGAATGTTGCAGCTCCCTGTACTCTTAAAGAGTAATTCATTTCATTGATGTATACAGCAAACTGGCCATTTTAATTTGGCAAATGAAGGAATAAAATTTTACAGCATATGCTGCTGATGCTGAAGTAAAATTAAGCTCCTTTTTCTTTATAATCTGTTAAGAAGTCTACAATGATTCCAATCTATCTTTCTGGCATTTGTATTTGGTTACAGCCTAGCAATCCTCTGTTCTGGCAAATAGCTTTTGCTAAGCCTTAAGCCTGTTTTCCGTTCTCCTTTAATCGGTCGGCAATATTTTCTATTAGTGGAGCTTACCAAATGGATTAAAAGCATTGTTTAGTTGGTTTTCAACAGTGGGTTAAAATCTCCATAGACCAATCAAAATTTTTGGGGAAAAAGAACTTGATTTCGCAAATAACTTAATCAAATCTCCATCGGAAGTTTTTCGCTTTCTTTTTGCCTCACTTTCTTCTTCCTTCTTCCCTTTCATTCTTGATGTTTAAGAAATTGGTCCTGGCTGAGTGTTCGAAATTTTTTACAGAATGGGAAAAAGAACTATGAAGAACAGATCATTTTTCAAGCATGATATTATCAACTTTCAAACCAGTTCCTTTTTTAGTGAAAATAGAGGTTCTTAGAAAAACATCGCACAAGGGGATGCTTCCATAAGTAGGATTTAGGAACTCTCAAGTGACTATATAAATCCAGGTTCATACTAACACTGAATGGTTTCATCAACCCAAGAAAGAAGCTGTAACTCCCTAAATCATTGACCAAGTGTGATCCCTCCAGTGTGTTTCATCACATTACATCCACGATATCAAGATGAATGTTTAAGAGCCTTCACGGTCTCAAAAACAGCTGAAAAGTCCAGGTCTCCCAACCCCACGCTTCTAGCCTTCTTAAAAGCCTACGAGTGAAAACAAATAAAAAGGTTCAGTTTAGTCACCATAGAACTTCTAGCCAAGTTTCCACAATTTGATATGTTACACTAAGTAGTAAGTTGCATAAAAATTAAAAACCTTTCATAATTTATCGAACTGATCTTTTTTTTAATCTGGGGTACTTATATTTTATTTTAGCTTATGAAGGATATCAAACTCTGAGACTTAGCACCTACACTATGTACAAACATGAGATAACAACTCTCAACATATTTAGCATGAAGAAGCGAAAGCAAGATCAAAAGAAAGAACCTCATTGGCTGCGGCTGCTACTGGCATTGATACCGCATTTTCATCCCCCAGGGCAAGAGCCAGCCTCATATCTTTCTGCTGATGTTTCAGAGGAAAGGCAGGGGAATAATTTTCCTGGAGCATTGCCGGTCCTTTTCCCCTAAACATTGGATTAGCAATTCCACCCAAGTCCTGCCAGAAAGTAGTTCAATCACACCAAGTTTCTATGTGGCCACAACTCAGAGAAAATATTGATCTCTTACCAGTACATCGAGAAGGTCCTGTGGATTCAGTCCGCTTCTCTCAGCCAGTACCAGTCCCTCTGAAAATGCATTCATCATACTGCAGACGAAAAAGAACCATGATAAATATCCTGATTTTGAGTACATTGATTTGTCAATTCATAGTAAGAGGCATATTAATTTATTTATAGCATTGTTGTATTATAGTAAATTATTATCTTTGAAGCCCATATTGTCCCAGGTAATGGGTAGAACAGAATATGAAAGCTTTAAACTAGCTCCAACGTATGGAAGTTAGAGACCAATATTTCTCCACTTCATCACTATCATCATCAGAGCCTTCAATGCTGGGGTAGACTAACATTGATTCATTTCATAAAAATTGGACGAGTTTCATGTGACTGATTGTCCAAACCTACCATAAACCCTCTTTCTTTATCCAGGCTTGAGACCGGCTTCATTTTTGTAAAACACTCAAGGCAGAGTTTTCCCCACTTGTATCACATAAAGATTTTGGAGAAGATCGTTGATGTTTCTAATAGTTAAAGTTCTCACCATACAGTAGGGTATACCAACAATGCAAAACCGATCATTCCAACTTATTCATTGACCAAAAAGCCATATTAGTATTTCTTATTTTGAGCTTGCAACTTTTACCTTGGATTTTCATTACTAAAATGATACTTGTTTATTCTACAAACAGTAATCATAGTATACTAGCTCTATTGCCGTTTGGTTTTTCCATTTTGAGTTAAAAAATGAAAGAAAGAGCTACCATTACCTGCCCATTATCATGTTGACAACAAGTTTTAATTTTGCTCCATTTCCAACCTGTCCCAAGAAGAAAGACTTCTTTCCCAAGACATCGAAAGCTGGAACTGCTTCTTCATACAATGCCTAAATTTACAAACAGTGAAATGTTCCAGTTAACACCAAACTGAAGATAAATTTGCAGGCTAAAGATATATTAGCACTAATGATGAGATAAAAAGGATTAATGTATTTCATTGTCCGCCACTCTATATTTTGTTTACATTTTCACTCATACACTTTCAATCACAAAATTCACACTCGAGTTTGTTTCAGAAAATGATGTCAACTGACTGTTTGATTCTAGAACATGGAATGAGATGCTATGGGAAAAAGGAAGCTGGTGCAACACAATCCTTAAGGAAAGGTCCTAAATCAAGCTGAATGTAGAAATAGTATTGGTAAATGAAACCTCCAATGGCAGGAATGTAAGGTTTCTTGAGTTAAGCTAAATGTAAAACTCATCAATTTAATCCTTATTTCTCTTTTCTTTTCATTAAGAAATGCTCAAACGATATTTTGATCTTCGCAAATTGGGTTCACTCAATCGACAGAAAATAATAATAATTCAACTGATAAAGGCTATTTTACTTCAGGCCCTGGCCGTCACAATGTTTTAAAACATAAAGTACAACCATTCCTAACTAGAAGAGAGTCAAAATTAACAATCAAAAATACATTTCACTATTACCTAGTTTGTGTAAGCTTACTATAATTCTGTAATTATCCAAGCATCTATGTAATCCACACATGTTTTGATAAAATAGCACATTTAATTTGTTTCAGTTGGCCTACTATAATTCTACTATCTCGAAATACATTTCTAACAAAATAGAGGAAGTATGAACACAGGCGCTTTGTTCATCAACACAAACAAGTACAAAATAGCAACTATATCCACCAATTTACCTTCTCTCCGGCAGCGAGAATCACTAGTTGACCAGTTTCTGCAGGCTGTTTGCTGCCAGAAACAGGGGCCTCAAGGAAGTGTCCGCCTTTTGATGTAATTGCCTGTCGATATCCCATGGAAGTAAGCAGTGAGTAAATTCATTCATTGATAGGTAAATCGGAAATACAAGAATATCAAAGAGTAAATCAGATTTGCTATATTAGATTTCCTGTAAAGAGCTTTAAAACAGTCTAAAATATCAGTGGTCTTTATCATAGAGCAAAACAGTAGCATAACATTGACACCATTTCAACAATCAAGTACTAAAGATTATCTGACAACCTCACTGATTTTGCAAGAAGTCTCTGGATCAACTGTTGACATGTCGATGTAACCTTTACCGCTACAAATTTGCTCCAGAACGCCATCTTTGTCGAATACAACCTAAGCAATCACCAAATACATTTTGGTGGTAATGAAGTTTATTGAGAAGTCAGAGACTCAGAATGTATTTACACCAAATTTTGTATTTACCGAAAGAGCTGCAGCAGGATCAGACAACATGGCAATGGTGATCTTACACTTCTTAACTACATCTGCAGGGGTTTGTCCAACTGAAGCACCGTGAGCCACCAGTTCATTACACTGCAATTACAAAACTTCAATGTCACAATTTTTTTGCAATAAAAATAAGTCTGATATCAAGCAACAGACAATCCATATTTCACATATAACAACGGAGTGACGGACTGAACTGAACCCGACTACTTTTGTTTTCACCAAAGACAAAAAGACTTTTCTTTTGACAGACAAGAAAAATAACACAATCAGTCCATCATTTTAGTTTGAAATTTTGTTTTTTTTTAATCATATTCAGCCAATGTCCTTTTTCCTTGTTTAGTTTCCTACCTTTTGTTTAAGAAATTATACTAAATATCTTTCAATCTAATAAATAAAACTAAAAACAAACACGAACCCACCATTCAGATCTCAAAATGGACACAATCTGCAACTAATGATATGATAATAATATTCCGAAGTAAAGTAAAGTCCAGGAAAACAACTATTTTATGGTAGAGTGATCAAAGAAATAATTGCACCTTAGATAGAGTTCTGTTCCAAACAGTGACTTTGAATCCATTCTTCAGCAGATTCATTGACATGGCTTTTCCCATTATTCCCAATCCCAAGAACCCAACCTCCATTTTCTTCTTCTGCTCCTTGTTTACTCTCTCTTTCACCAATGAAACTATTTTCTTTCCTAGTTCATCTAGTAGTTCATATCAGACTCCATTAGCAAAGAGAACATTGATAAAAAAGTGATAAATTCATTTTCATCCTTGCCGCCCGGTTAATATTGTTAATTTAATTTAATTAATGTACTAGGTTATCGAGATTTCTGACTCCATTATTAAGTATAATAAAATAAATATAATATTTAATATATCAATGTTTGGTAACTATTCATGTGATTATCTTTTTATTAAAAAAACAAAAAAAATCTTTTTATTACTTGTCGTTAATGGATGGATGGATGCGTTCCACGTAAGCCTCTGCAGGCAGGGGTAATCGTGCTCCACTATACTCGGAATCCTCGGAGGATATGTTACTCTGCAACAGATGATCCAGATAACTGGATCCGTAAACCAATCATTGTTTACCACGTAGGACAACGTTAGGTGCAGGGGCGGAGCCCCTCGGGTCCCAATGGGAGCTCCAGCTCCCACTGGCCTAAATATAAAAATTTTAATATTATATTTATATAAATAATATTTTATATTTACAAAATTTTATTCAAAATTTTATGTACTTTAGTATTGATTTTTAAGATTGAAAAAAATTATGATTTTATTATAAAAAATGTTTGAGATTTTAAAGTATAAAACGTATTCATTAATTTATTCGTTATTGACATTAATATTAATTTTATAAGTTGTTATATAAATAATACATTTTCAAATATGAATATGTTAACTTTTATTTACGTAATCAAATGATTAATTGATACTTAAATGATAAATTTATTGTATACTTTGAAAAATATATGTTTCAAAATATTGATAACGAAATTATTTCAAAATAAAAAATTATGTTAAAAGTACTTAAAAATTTTTAAATAATTATTATTAGATACGTTGAAGCCCCACTAAATAAATTTTTTGGTTCTACCACTAATTAGAGGTTGAGTGACTTGCGAGATCAGAGGGTCAGACTGAAATCCCAAGCTACAACTTGAGTTGGTGTTGGGGATGGTTGTGTTGTGTTGTGTTACTCTACTTGCCCACGAGCGGGCTCGAATTCAAACTGTCGCACCCAGCAGCAGCAGCAGCAGCTGGGCTTAATCTAACAAAACTAACCCCAGTTTGTTTTCTCATTCATCAATGGCAAGGAAGAATGAAGCAAACAACAGCAACAAGAAGAGACGACAGTTGATCGAACAAGAAGAAAAAGAAGTTGCAGGAGACAAAATTACTGTCAAGTACCTTCGGTGAGCTTTATTAATATCTTCAACATCTTTTGTTTCAATTCTTTTACAGATTAGTTCCTGTCTGGGAGTAGGAATAGTGAAATGATTGTAATGATTATGAGTGCATCTCCTGTTATTATCTATGCACAGGAAACCGCCAGCTAAACTGGTTAATCATTCTGACATGCGGATTTCAACTAGTCTCTAATGGAACTAAGTGCAACTTTGTGCACCTCATTGAACCCAAGCTGCTTTTCATGTCCTGTTTCAAGCCAGTGTCTTGCATTATATAATTCCAAAAATGATGAGTCAGTTATGGTGACAGATTCCTGCAAAGATGGTAAAGGCCAAATAAAGAAATGAATTTTTTACTATTTGTGTTGTGGAAATGTATGGAAGCCAAGGTATATCACAACAAAGCCAATCTGATAGCATATTCCTTCCAGTAAAGAGGCCAGATGACTGAGATGAGGGTTTACTTCTTTACTTGCTGTTTTAGCTCGTGTATTTTATATTTATGTCATTTTTGTACTGTGTCATCTTATCGTATTTAAAATTATCAGATCTATTTTGGAAGTTCCGTTATGTTATGTAAGCTCTTCGTACATGATGAGAAAACTAATTGATCAACTATTGAAGAAGTCATTTACACTTAACCCCCAAAAAAAGTGTTAGCATTTTTTCTAGGGAACTTCTTGGTGAATTCTCCATGTTTTCAGTCACATTAGCCGTAAGACTTATGTGGAATTGTTGATGTTACATCTTAAAGGTTCGAGGCTGTCTCTCTTTCTCTCAAACAGACAATATATCTCATATATTTATATGATAGTTATTTGTCTTTCAAATTTACTGTCGAAGCTCAGGATGGTTCTTAAGGAAAGGGTGAGGAGGATGATTTTTTCAGAAGTCCCTTTTCCCAGATGGAGAAGAGGTATTTCTAGGAAAGATCCATCCTTATGATTCAGTGGTAAGGTGAACACGTGACCGAATAGTAGTTTTGGGATGAGCTGATCTATATCACAAATCAACGTAGATGCTTCAGGTCATCTTCGTGCCAAAACATTCACGCGTGCTTGGTTTCGAGGTTCACTACAAGAAAATTGATTTTCAGCGACGGAAATTTAGCTACGGAATTTTTCCGTCGCTGAAAAGTGGTATTAGCGACGGATTAGCGACGGATTAGCGACGGAATTTATAATGAAATTAGCGACGGAATTAGCGACGGATTAGCGACGGAAATTCGTCGGTAATTAGCGACGGAATATTTTCCGTCGCTAATTCCGTCGCTAATTATGGCGGGAGGTGTTGTTCAATCGCGCCAAATATTACCGACGGAATTAGCGACAGAAATTTCTGTCGCTAAACCCAAAACTATGTGAGGAAATTAGTGACGGAATTTTTCCGTCACTAATTCCGTCGCTAAAGGGAATTAGCAACGGAATTAGCGACGGAAAAATTCCGTCGCTAATTTCTTTGCATAGTCACGAAAAAGAAAATGCAAGGATATTAGCGACGGAATTTTTCCGTCGCTAATTCTGTCGCTAAAGGGCATTAGCGACGGAATTAGCGACGGAAAAATTCCGTCGCTAATTTCTTCATCTATTTTTCATGGTGTGAGTGGAAAAATATGGAGAGAAATTAGCGACGGAATTTTTCCGTCGCTAATTCCGTCGCTAATGCCCTTTAGCGACGGAATTAGCGACGGAAAAATTCCGTCGCTAAGTTCCTTACATTTTCTCAAACAAATAGATGAAGAAATTAGCGACGGAATTTTTCCGTCGCTAATTCCGTCGCTAAAGGGCATTAGCGACGGAATTAGCGACGGAAAAATTCCGTCGCTAATTTCTTCATCTATTTTTCATGGTGTGAGTGGAAAAATATGGAGAGAAATTAGCGACGGAATTTTTCCGTCGCTAATTCCGTCGCTAATGCCCTTTAGCGACGGAATTAGCGACGGAAAAATTCCGTCGCTAAGTTCCTTACATTTTCTCAAACAAATAGATGAAGAAAATATGGCCTTTAGCGACGGAATTAGCGACGGAAAAATTCCGTCGCTAATTTCTTCATCTATTTTTCATGGTGTAAGTGGAAAAATATGGAGAGAAATTAGCGACGGAATTTTTCCGTCGCTAATTCCGTCGCTAATGCCCTTTAGCGACGGAAAAATTCCGTCGCTAATTTCTTCATCTATTTTTCACGTTGTAAGTGGAAAAATATGGAGAGAAATTAGCGACGGAATTTTTCCGTCGCTAATTCCGTCGCTAATGGCCTTTAGCGACGGAATTAGCGACGGAAAAATTCCGTCGCTAAGTTCCTTACATTTTCTCAAACAATATGGAGAGAAATTAGCGACGGAATTTTTCCGTCGCTAATTCCGTCGCTAAAGGCCATTAGCGACGGAATTAGCGACGGAAAAATTCCGTCGCTAATTTCTCTCCATATTTTTCCACTTACACCGTGAAAAATAGATGAAGAAATTAGCGACGGAATTTTTCCGTCGCTAATTCCGTCGCTAATGGACTTTAGCGACGGAATTAGCGACGGAAAAATTCCGTCGCTAATTTCTCTTCATATTGTTTGAGAAAATGTAAGGAACTTAGCGACGGAATTTTTCCGTCGCTAATTCCGTCGCTAAAGGCCATTAGCGACGGAATTGGCGACGGAAAAATTCCGTCGCTAATTTCTTCATCAAAAAAATAAATAAATAAATAAATTTCTTTCATTAAGCATCAGCGACGGATTTTTTCCGTCGCTAATTCCGTCGCTAAAAAGGAACAGCGACGGAATTAGCGACGGAAAAAATCCGTCGCTGATGCCTTAAATCGAAAAGAATATAAATAAATGAATTTGTTCATTAAGCATCAGCGACGGATTTTTTCCGTCGCTAATTCCGTCGCTAAAAAGCAACAGCGACGGAATTAGCTACGGAAAAAATCCGTCGCTGATGCCTTAAATTCTAAAAAAAATAAAAAATTGTTTTTGAATTTTTCCCGCCTAAGCTTTAGCGGGAAATATTTTGACATAGCATTAGCGACGGAATTTCCGTCGCTAATCCGTCGGTAATTCCGTCGGTAATTCCTCTGTATGCGCGCCAAAGACTCTATATATTCTCATATTCTCTGTTTTCTCTCCTCTTCACTCCTCTCTATCTTCTTTTTTGTCCATTTTCTCGTTTTTTTCTTTGTTTTTCTTCTTTATCCTTCTTTCCTTTTACTTTTTTCCTTTTTTTTGTAAATTTACTCTATTTTTCTTTTATATTTATGTTGTCAATTTTTTTATATGATAAACTTTAATACTTATTTTTTTGTTTTTTGTTTTTTATTTACAGATGATGCTGATGATACGATGAGGTGCTAGTGGTAGTGGTGATACTGATGTTGAAGATAATGTATTTTTGTTTTTTTTAGTTAATTTATTTTAAGATAATGTTTATGGATTTAAGTATAAATATTAGGTTTATTTTAAATGTTTCTCTTTCACTCTCTCTCTCTCTCTCTCTCTCTCTCTCTCTCTCTCTCTCTCTCTCTCTCTCTCTCTCTCTCTCTCTCTCTCTCATATATATATAAATATAAATATAAATATAAATATAAATAATTAATTTCAGAACATTTTTTTTTGACAAAATTCATAGAAATTAGCAACAAAATCTGTTAAATAAGTGAAAAAATTAATCAAATTAGCGACGGAATTCATAACATTAGCGACGGAATTTCCGTCACTGATGCTCTTTAGTGACAGAATATTTATTGAATTAACAAAAATAACAAACTATCAGCGACGGAATTAGCGACGGAAATTCCGTCACTGATGTCTTTTAGCGACGGATTTTTTTATAAAATAAAATAATAATAAAACTATCAGCGACGGAAATTTCCGTCGCTGATGCCTTTTAGCGACGGATTTTCATGTAAATTAAAAAACGAAATTATGTTTTTAGCGACGGAATTTTCCGTCACTAATGACATAAAATCCGTCGCTGATGTAAAAAAATTCCGTCGCTAATTAGCGACGGAATTACCGACGGAAATGAAGTTTTAGCGACGGAGTGAGCATCAGCGACATCGATTTTTCCAACGGAAAAATTTCCGTCGGTAATCCGTAGGTAATCCGTCGCTGAAGACCATCAGCGACGGAATTTAACTATCAGCGACGGAATTTTCCGTCGCTAATTCCGTCGCTGAATGTTCATTTTTTTGTAGTGGTTCGTCATTGGTCTCGAGATAAACGATGACATTGCTTGATGTCCATCATATCAGATGCTGACTTAGGCAGAATAGGTGGTTTTGACGAGGTCAACGCTACTATGTTTACGCATCCTTTGTTTTTACCGCAAGGGTCTCACATGATTAAATGGCAATACCAAGGTGAAAGATTGAAATGCTCCCGATGATGTCAACCCCTATATCAGTTACACACACACACACATATATATATATATATATATATATATATATATATATATAGGCATATATACGCACACATATATATAGAACATATATATTTCTTAGTGTTAAGTGTGAGCATCATTTGTTTTCCCTCTGTTGGCATGTAGGTGGGATGCATGACTTGTTCAAAGGGAAGACCAAACAAAAAACCATGGATTGCAAGCTTTTGGATAGCGAAGCTGTTTCAAGGATGGGATTGACATCGGCAGTAAGGAAGGCATTGTGGTTATGACTGTATTTCATGGCTGATATCCAAGTAGCTTCTAAATTTTGACATCCCTAGAACCTCCGGTTAGAATGGAGTAACAGAAAATTTGAAAAAATTTAGAATCATTTGTGCAAAAAGCCATTTTTGTTTGTCGTACTTTGTTTTTGTGGCTGCTTAATGCTGATATTGTAATATTAAACCAATTTATTGCCAAGAAAACATATCTTCTGTCCTCGTCTTAACCATATTTGGTTTTTGGCCCCATCATGAGCTGATTACTGGAAAGCGGATGCTAGTGTCATGTGATCATATTTTTTTACTTGAAGACTTGATTTATTAGAGTATGTAGTATTCAAGTTTATATGTCTAGTAATTTTTTTTTATTCGACATGAGAATGAATGGCATCTTATTGAAGTGTGTGGCATAACATTATTTCTTATTCCATCTCATGAGGTTTCGTTATGATTAACCCGTCTTTTTTGTCCTTAATTTGGGCGTTTGGCGTGAGATTACAATTAGCCACAATTTATTTTGTTGGAGCATTTCGTGTGAAAATTTTTTGTTTTTTTCAACGTAGGATTAAATACATTCTGCCGTATTTTCCTTTGAATTAGATTTAACAATTTGTGTTTATATTTCACATTCGTGTCTTGTAAAATACAAAAATTTCATACAAAAATTCATATCGGCACAAAAAACTTAACTGTTATTTTTAGCTTTTACTTTATTCATATACAATTTTTACTTGATTTTAGCTTGTGTCACCTTCTTATCATTTATTTGAATCATTTTCTTATTGTATAATTGTATTGTGTCTAAAATTGTCAAGTCTACTTTAAACCCAATAACATAGTTTTTTTTTTTTTCAGAATTAGGTGTACGGTAAAAATTTTCGTTATTGCAAATTGCTGCTTCAGTCAGCCACTGGCATGCGGAGAGGAGGGTAAAGGTTAGATATAGATGTTTTCCAAAGAGAAACAAAGCTGATTTTACTTCTCCTTCTCTCGTTTTTCCAGAGGGTAAAAGAAAAAGAGCCAGAAAACTCCTGCTATTTTCCTTGTTAGGATCGTGGTTGGACCACTAATTTGCTCCAATTATTTTATTTTCACTTATCACAATATATGAACATAGAAATCTATTTTTCAGACTGAAGAAAATATTAAGAAACCTGTGGCATATATTCTCCTGAACTTAACGTGGATCAGAAAACTATCATTTCTATTCTATATGCTCTTCTTCTGCTATATGCTCAGCAATCTTTCCTGCCTTTGCCTCAAATTAGAATACAACAAATGAAGAATGAAACTCAACAAGGCAAAAAAACCCAGCAAAAGAATTAAATTGAAGCAGCAAAAGCTTCGTCCAGCTCCAGTGGTACTATCAAAATGGCTATACTGGGAGCAAGAGCAATAGGCTTCTCGAGCTTTCCGTCGTCGTCTTTATATCTTAGTTGGAGCTCCAAACCCACCTCCTCTTCATTCACCTACTCAGTATCAATGGTAAGTTGATTAGTATTTTATACGAGTTAATTCAAGCAGCTGTTTGAACTAGTTTATCCTCTTCATTTTCCCATCTTTAATCTGTACTAATAGCGAAGGAAATGAAACTGAATCTTAGGTAAAATATAACTTTCAGTTGCAGAGTTTTAAGGACTGGGGAGCTCTGCCATGTTTTTTGTCTTTTTCTCTTGACCTGTATGGTCAGGAGATAACCTCATGCTTCTAATGTATGCTGAATCTTTGGTCTGAAACCTTACAGCAAATGGTCAGTAAATCAGTTGTTTCGCGTGGATGTGTCACTTGTTCTGCTGTGCAAGAATCGTTTACTCCTACAGGTAGGTTTCTCATTCTTAGTGGTATGTTCAAATCCCTTGTTCTTTTTTCATCTTCTGAATTTCGAGTTCCCTAAAAAAGGTGTTTATTTTGCCATTAACCACGGCTGAAACAAAGGCAACTACTCCTGCCGAAGCAAAACCATCATCCGCGGCTGAAACAAAGGCTGCAGCTGCTGGTGAGGAGGAATTGAAGGCAGCCCCAAAAGCAGCTCCAGCGAGGCCCAAACCTGCAGCAAAGTCTCCTGCCAAACCACTGCCAGAACTGATGGCGGAGGATGTTATCCCTTCACTGAAAACAATACTTGAAGCTCAAGATGATCTCTCTGAAATCGAGCTATCTTTCCAAGACAACAAGGTTTCTGCTCTATTTTCTCACCTAATCCATCTTTCCAATAAATGGCATTTGAACTTGCTCCAGCTGATGCTTTACGATCTTCCATTCAAACTTGACTGTTAGAAGGTTCATTCCTGAAGAAGGGCTATCCCTACTCATTCTGGGCCTTCTTCCCTGATAGACTCCTTTCAGGTAATGAAACTTCAGCAATTCGGAACAACTATCAGGAGGTCTATTGAACGCTTAAATGATCAACATTTTTCTCCATTTGTGCAGGTCCAAAAGGTTTCTCATTGTCTTCATATGGCTCAGAAGCAAGCACTGTGGAGCCCTTCCTCATTGATGAGAAGAAAATTACAGCAAAGCATGTAGTATTCTGGGTTGAAAAGCGTTTAGCTGCCCAAGGAATTATTCCTGTCTGGAAAGAACGATTTATGGCATAAGAACATGCCATGTAATTATTCATGTCGAAAGATAATGCTCACATATAAAATTTTCCAATTCATTTAACAAGATACTACGCAATGTATAATTTTTGTTCTACAACTAGAAGACAAGATTCGTTAGTGTTAATTGAGGGCAATGTTCGACAAACAAAGTACAATCCCTATCAGCTTGTAACCTCAAGTTCGAATAAAACAGGCATAAGGAAGCACTGCAGCTTTAATTTCTGAATTAACAGAAAGAACTCTAGTTCATAGTAACAATCATTTTTTTTCATAGAAAAGTACAAAGAAAGTGTCTTAACGATTTTTGTCTGAGAATCTAATCGCTAGATATTAAAAATTTGGAGTCACCACCAATCAATTTTAACTTAGGTGTGATTGGCCACCTATTCAAAATTAAGAATAAGTAAACTGATTTACGTTCCAAAATTTGGGTTCGGGAGTACGGTTACGTGTGAGGAAGGTATTAGCACCCCCACAACGCCCGTCCAATGGACGATACCAATTAATCATATTTTATCTTAAGTAATCTTAATTTAAATGGTCTTCTATTCTTAATTAAAATTTTCTTTTTATTATTTAATATTCAATTATTTAAATATTGATATTTTTCTTAAGACATTCTTCAACACTTTGATCGAATTCCAAAGTAATTTTGCACCTCAAGAGTATTCACGGGACACACTCGTGCTCATGAAGAGACTCAATCGTCGGATTAATTAAATGTTTTGTAAAAAATTAGTTAAACTTTATCATTTAATTTTAATTTATTAATTTTGTATAATTTGCTATTGGATTATTAATTTATTTAAATATTTAAGATTTCCTTAATGTTTCTCCAACACTTTGATCGAATACATAAGGAAATATTTTCACCTTAAGAATATTCATAAGATACACTCATCCTCGTGAAGAGGTTCCGTCATCGGAATTTTTTATTTTATTAAAATTTATCCTCATGATTTCTAACTAATTTATTTTGTATTTTTTTAATCACTTAAATATTGAAAATTTCATAAGGTACCCTCCAACACTTTGATTGAGTACCTAAGAAAATTTTCTCACCTCAAGAGTATTTAAGGAAACTCACTCATTTCCCTAAAGAGGCTCCGTCATCGGATTTTTTTATTTTATTATGAAAAGATTTAATTAAAATTTGATTTATAATTATTTTTTAGTAAAAACCTTTAATATTAAAATTATTCCCATCAAATTTTCCAACACTTTGGTCAAATTTAGAGGAAACATTTTCTCACTTAAAAATTTTTCGAATATTGCACACTTGTGAAATCTTATTCTAGTCAGAGTTTCATTTACTGTGATTATCGGAAAAAATTTACATTTTTTTTATTTATGGATTATTCATTATTGTCACTTTCTTTAATTTTGAGTTGGACTAATTCACTATATTTTTATTTAATTTTTATAAGTTTTAGCAAAAATTTTTCTACATCCTCCAACACTTTGATCGGATGTTTTCTTTTATTTATTATTTTAAGATGGGTAGAGACTCTTAATTCTAGAGTTATTAATTTTGTTCCAAATTTTCTAACGCTTTAGTCAAATTTGGATTAGGCTTTTCATTTCTTCTTTTTATTTATTAATTATATATTTCAAGATTATTATCATTCTAAACCATTATTATTGTTGTTATTATTTATTTATTATTATTTTCTTAGCAATAGAAAATATATTAAAGTCTTAGAAAATATATTGTTATTATTATTATTATTATTATTATTTAACCTTTCCTAAGCCCATGATCATTTATTAAAAAAAAAAACTATTATGACAAAATTCAAGCTTAAAACATTCACCCATCTTTATCAAGCCCAAAATAACAATAGGTACACCATATAAGCAAAGCCTATTCAAGTCAATTGCCCATGCTAATATAGACAACGGGCCAAAATTATTTTATAGCCCTAGCCCACATACATCAAAACAATATCTCATCTTGTAAAACCATGAGAAACGACCAAAATATTGCAAATAATAATAAAAAAAGGCAAACGAGGAAGGTAGAATACTCACATAGAGGTGGTAAAAGTTGATCCGATCCGAAAAATCCGCTCAATTAACCCGAATCCAAACCCGACCGATCCGATTTGACTAAAAAAGTCAACAACCCAAATCCAACCCGATCCGAAACCAAATTTATCTGAATTTACATTGATCCAAACCTGACCGGATCCGAACCCGAATTAATCCGAAACCAAATTTATCCGAATTTACATTGATCCAAACCCGACCGGATCCGAACCCGAATTGAACTAAACCCAAATTGACTCGAATCCAAATTGATCCGAATTCAAATTTACCTAAACCTAAAAAGATTCAAACTTAAATTTAATATTATTAATAAATATTCAAATGTTAAAATTAATTATCAAAGTATTTTAATATAGTAAAAAAATATAATTTTTTTCAATAATATGAGTGTTATGTATTTTTTTAATCTAGTTCAATTTAAATATTCACTTTTATATTGCATTCATTTGAACCTAATGTATAATCATTTAATTACTAATCTATAATAGAGTACAAAAGCTATATCATCTACACTTAATGTTTCCAATTATTTTATAAAAACTCAAAATAAATTAAAGAGATATATAGTACTGTTTTATGATATTTAGTAGAAATTATTAAATCACTTTGATTTATAAAATTATTAATTATTATAGATAATAAAAATAAAATGAAAAAAATGTAATTAATTTATGAATATTGGTAAATATATTATAAAGAAAACTATCATACAGATTATTAAATCTTTTAATTATTTCAATCCCAATTGTACTATAAGTCATGTAAGAAGAAAATTTTATTTTCATGAGTTTTGTAATTCTTTGAAATATGGTTTCAGTTGATTTTTATACCAGATAAATCACATTAAGATGACCAAGGCTTAACCCAATAAATATGTCCAATTGACCCGAATCCAAATCCGACTAACTCGAATTGACTAAAAAAAGTCAACGACCCAAACCCGATATAATCCGAACTCGAATTAATCCGAACGCAAATTGATCCGAAATCAAATTGATCCAAACCCGACCTTATCATAACCTGAAATGATCCAAACTCGAAATAGACCGATTTTTCCTTGACCCAAACCCGACTTTATCCGAACCCGAAATGATCCGAATCCGAAATGATTCAATTTTTTCTTAACCCGAAATGATCCGATCCAAAATGACCCAATCCAAATCCGATCCGACCCGTCCATTTGCCACATCTACCCACCCATATTTCAAGTGCCAAAATAGTTTTTTTTTTTGTTAAAAAAAATCAGCATTTAACAAATATGAGCGGGAAACATTAATTAAAAAAAAAGCCACTATATATGATAAGCCCAATTTTAAAAATTATATAAAGGGCCCAAATAAATATACTTCATATGACCTAAGCCCATTTAAACTTAAACCTAACAAATAAATATCTTGAAATTATAATTTGGGTTCAGCCAACAAAAGCAATCAACGATGGAAAAGAAATGAAACACTTACAGTGCTCTGCTCGGTAAAGCATCTTCTCCTTCCGCTTTTGTTTCGTTTTTGATCGGGCCTCTCCTTTTTCACAGGTCAACCGGTGGTCAGCCATAGCAGCGCCATCACCTCTTCTCTGCTGCTAGCAGTCTCCGTGAGATCTCCTCTGAGTGCAATTGCTTCGTCGGTTCTGCCCCTGTTCTTTTCTCTTTTTTTTTTTTGGCTTCTTTTGACAGTGTTTTGCTATTTCAATTGGATCTCAGATTGTGTTTTTGAGTTGTTGATTTTTGAGCTGAGATTGGGATTTTTTTTTTTGATCTATGCTCCTTGGGTGTTTTTCTGTGTCTTTCTCTGTGTCTTTTCTCTGTGTTCCTTTTTTTTCTGTTCTCATCTAGACTATTTATAGGTAATTTTAGTTAAGAAAATCATATGAAATCTTTGAAATCAGGGACTATAATTCATTGTTCCGCTGGTTTTTTTTTTAGCATTTAAATGCTTGCTTAAAAATCTTGATTTTTTCATGTGGGTGTAGAGCTGTAAAGGATTTTGGAACCGGTCTCTCTTTTTTCTTTATCTTTTCCGAGCAACTTTTAGTCAATAAAATCGAAGCAAATTAATTTTCAGAAGACTTTCACCCTAAATGAGATTTGTCTAGAGGTCGACGAAGATCGACGAAGATGAGTTGTTTGACAACCTTCACGCCCATGTTGTTGATATTGTTTTTTCTTTCCGTCATCTTCTTTCCCTTATTATTATTATTATGGATAACTATTCTATTCACTGTCAATTGAGTTTTTTAACTCTCCAAGCGGGGTTAAAATGATGACATGTGTCTAATTTTATTTATTTATTTTTTTAATATTCTTAAAGCACACATGTCATCATCCTAATCCTACTTGTAGAGTTAAAAAACTCTACTGGCAGTGAATAAGATAATAATCTTATTATTATTATATAAATAAAGATGGGCTCATGGGCCAGCCTCAACTAATTTGGGTATGTTAGATTTTGGGTTTTGACTCAATTAATTTAACAAAACAAGCTCAATTATTCAAGACAAATTTGAAGTTGATCTTAATAGACAAAATTTGATTTTCATAATGCTTGAACTAATTAATCTCAGAGTCTATTTTTGACAAATTAATTCAAGAACACGATTAAATCAAATTAATTAATAAGCAAATTTTAATCTCAAATTACTAAAACTGAAAGAGATTCAATCCAAGTATATTTACAATTTCAGACAAAATTAAATGTCTACAGAAATAATATAAGAATCCAACCTAGACTTGATAAATCAAATCTTATTGTTAATAAAGGTCTGTCATAGATCCCTGTTGTGATTGAGAATTGCATTCATCAAAAACAATAAAAGCCCAATCATGGATAAGGCGGCAATATCCTTCACCTTCTCTTCTCCTTCTCACGAAAGGAGAAGAAAAACAATATCTTTAGGGTTCAAAGTAAAAACAAATAGAATATTGTATAGCTAACAGAGCTCATAAATTTATCTCAATTACATGTCCAAGGACCCTTCGCAAATGCCTGGACCATGCTTTACAGTAAACAACATGATGTTTAGAGTAATTAATGAACACATACAACAGGTACTTTGAGCGCTGAGCTCATCAAGTACTTCATAAGTCCACATCCACAAATGTCAGATATTGTGGGTTGTTAGTTGTCAGGATTGGCATTCACATTATGAATTGCACGACGAAGTTCACCCAAGAAGTCCATCTGTGAGCCAGATGAAGGTCCAGTACTGTTTGTTTGGGACATGTTCTGATGAAAAACAAGCCAAATATATAAGGAAAGAGCATTGCTGGAAGAAGAGGTGAGGAAAGGGGGAGGGAAGAATACCTGATGGGAAAGTCTGAAATTCCTCCAGGCTGAATCACTACTTCCGGAGCACCAAACTGGTCTTTCTGAGACGAGGAAAACCACACTAAATTGTAAATACTAGATTAGCATCAAGTCTGGTCTTTTTTAGTTCACAGTTAATAAATGCAGAAGAAAATATCCAACTATAAACACGAACTGAAACAAAGGTCAGACAGAAGGAGAAACACAGATAAACAAATGAACTAAAAACAGCATGACAAAGGAAGCTAATATGACACTCAAAAACCCATATACAACTGGCAACAACCACAAAACTGCTCACTACCATAAAATCTAAAAGAAAAAAGCTACCTTTAGCTCACTGGTAACTCCCTTTAACATCCTACTGGCACTGAAACAGAATGGTATAGGAGCTGGGTGGATTGTTGCAAGAAGATTCATAACCATGCTTGGAATGAGGAGCCTTTAAAGATAATTAAACAACAGAGTTCATAGAAAAATGATGATTTATCCACTAGCATAGCTCAATTCCTACTGGCTTGTGCTAGAGCATGAATTAACTCTTAGCCAAATTGGTCTCCTAAATATCTCGTATTCATTAGACATCTTCAATGATGATGTCGAAATGTTAGTAACCTTTTCATTTCCTCTTTCTGATCCCTTCTACTTTACTAATGTATTCACTAGCTGTCAGCCCGCAGCACCCATTCATGGGCCCAACAATGAAACTATCTCATGATTAGCAGTTACAGGTCACTATTAGAAACTCAGCCAGATCAACAAACTTCAACCATCCAGTAAAAAGAAGCTGATAATAGCTACTACCATAAGGATGCCTTAATTTTAAAAGTCAATTGCAAGAGCCAAAAGCAACCATAATTATTCTTCCTTTTGCCTAATGTCATTTGCACTTAATTTTTTAAATAAACATCTAAACAACCTGCATTTTTTACTTGACTTCAACCAATGGAGAAATTTTGATGCAAAATACATGCTGATCAGTGTAAAGTAAATAAAAAGAATGCATATCTTTTTACAAGCTATTTGTTGTGTTCATAACTCCATAAAATCTCCAGAGATGGAAATTAGATTCCAAAAATCTGCCAATGCATGTAGAATGCAACAAGACAAAAGAGATCATGATCAGCTAATTTCAAATGGAATAAGAAACACCCATGTAACTAAACAATCCCCATCCTCTTCCTTTTTGGGTCAGGAGAGCTACAACAGAAGGTCTCTTGGAACAAACTCCTTTATTAGGAGACCTTTGTTACTAACCATAGCAGTCTTTCCACTCTAACTCTCCAAATATATAGATTGCATATCTTATCAGATCACTAAAAACTATGCACCTTTTATCATGCAAATAATGTTCCACTATGTGATATGCAAGTTTTTGCGCACAGTAAAGCTCAACAGGCCAATCAAATCACATATAAATAAAATGGGATATTTTATAAGTTCCTGTTCTTCCACTCACCAGACAAGTCAATTGATGTATCATGGTAACGATGTAGCACAGCTGCCCAACCTGCATTTGAAGAGACAAAAAATGAATGCAGATCAGTGATATGATTGCATGCGTGGATCCTTAAAAGCAGTTGAATTTTATCCAAAAAGGGTCATTTTTGTGAAACAAGCAACAACGGGGATTGAAAGGAGGAAACAAGTGGCACTTGAACCCAAGCCTCATCTCAATTACTCGTTGCCCTTGACTACGTAAACACCCAGGAACAGTATTGAATGAATTGATTAGGCTTAGGCGAAAGAGTCCTATATTCTGAAACAATCATACTGCCAACTTCCTCTTCTCCTTCCACCACCCGCACCCCAAACGAAAAAAAATCACCCCCCAACTATCAGTTGTTTAGTTAATAAACTAATGATGCATTAGAGCAGTACACTAGAAGATTAAAGCCAATGACTCTCCTGTCACGCACCAAATGAAATAACCAATGTTGGAGGAATACAGAAACAGGGGCACTACCTATAAAAAATTCTTAATAAAGTATACAACAATCAGAGTAACTAAGTGTGTAGAAAGTACATACGACTGCTTAAAAGCCGATAAGCATCACTTCTAGAACAGCCTTCCAAAGGTATTAAAGCAGGACGAGGACGATCATCATTAAGAACGATAGCACTGCTCCCGGCATCCCCCACTGGATTACTTCTCGATGTGGCAGCTTGATTCTTCTCTGAATCATTCCCAAAAACATTGTTAGTCCAATCAAACCGATCTGCAACATTTTAATTACAACTCAGTCTACCAAATTACGAAAAATTAAAATCAAAATTTTTTATTCATTTATCAAAAACTACTGGAAATAAAAAGGAATAATAAAAAAAAAAGTAAATTGATGAGGAAACTGACCTCCAGATTTACGGCGGCCAAGAGAACGATTTCTGCAGTTTTGCGGCAAATTTTTTTTATAAAAAAGAAAGATCGAAAGATATAAATTATGCAAAGAGAGAAAGCGGGGATCTTTAGGGATGAGAATTTGAAGTTACCGTTGATTGGGAGGAGCGTAGCGCTTGATTGCAGGGGCGGACTCTGGTGCGGTTGGTGTAGGGTTTTCCAACATCCTTTCCGTCCTCAGCGATAATCTCTTGACTAGTTTATTCTCTCTTCCTTTTACACCGCTGCCTGCGGACTTGCGATTGCGCTCGGCGGCTGCGGCTCTTAATTTCAGCTGATTTTTTGTCCAAGACCGTAATCATTTGTTCTACAAAAAAAAATGTATATGAATTAATAAAAATTAAAAAACTTATTTCTTGTTATTCTTATTAATATGAATTATTACATAATAATTTTTATATTTTATATATTAAAAAATAAATACAATATAAATACATAAATTGTAAATTCATTGTTTCCTAAATGTAGCTATAGCACACAGCCAACCAGAGAAAAGAAAATTTAACTTTACAAAATTATTTAAGAAAAACCTACCTTTTACATTTAAACGACTTTTTTTTTGTGGGTTCATTTAAATAACTTAATTTCATAACCTTTTTAAGTCTCACTTTTATCGTTCAAAAGTAAATAGAAAATGTCTCACTTTTAGAATATGTCTATAGAAATATCTTTGACTTGCCTTTTTTCCTTTTTTATTTTCTTTGGATTATATTTTTTCAACAAAATATATGTTTTCTTATCCTTACTACTATGGATCAATTTTACTAAATTAAAAAGTAAATAATAATCTTTCCATTTACATCTAAATAAAAAGCTTAAGAAAAAACATACATGCAATTGATTACTAATAATAATAATAATATTTTATTTACCGCTAGCACAATTTTTTAATTTTACAAACGAAATTAAAATAATAACACGTGTCTTTTAAAAATGTTAAAAAAATAAAAAACAAATACAATGAAATGTATATTTTAATCTTAACTTCGTTTGTAGAATTAAAAAACTCTATCAACGATAAATAATAACAATAATAGATAGAAGTAGAGAAGTGCAGGCTGCGGAAGACAAATAATGAGATTTATTAGACAGAAGTATAGACTATTTATTTCCTCACTCTACTATGCTATCAGCCGAATAAGCTCAATTAGTTCAACACGATCAATTGGCAATAATAATAACAACAATAATAACAAAATAAAAAGGGTTATGGTTGCATTGCATCAGTCAGCTATCAAGACCAGATTATGATCAAAACCAGACACTGCTTGTACAACCTCAAAATCTTCCAAATAATCAAGCAGGGTTGGCTCAACTTCATCGCTGGAGCTTCCTAACCCAAGGCGGCCATTCTTACCGCATCCCCAAACCCACACCTGGCCCTTGGATGTCCGAGCAATAGAATGCACTCGTCCTCCTGACACTGACACAGGTGTTTCCCCTTCCCATCCCTCGACGGATGATGGGAGATTCTCTGGTCCCTCTCTACCTAATTGTGAGCATTGATTCCAACCCCATGAGAAAATGCTCATTCCACCACCTTCAACATCTGATGATTCAACCTCACAGATGGCCAAAGAATGACCAAGACCGGACGCTAAATACACAGGATGGATGCTTAGATCGACTGGAAACAATCTCAGATCCAGTTTGACTCTGCCCAGTTGGCCATATACATTGCTTCCAGAGCTCAATAAAGTGCCATTACCTGAAATTAGACACTCAAAATTAACGAAGATGAATGCCAACAGCTCCACATGCACAATCACACATGAATCAGCAGAAAACTGTTACTTACGGCAAAGAACCAAGGAATGATCAAGCCCACATACAATGTCTTTGACTTCAACTCCTTGCAGTTCTTCAACCAATCGAGGTTCCCAAATGATTGGCATGTCTTTCTCTTTCTCCATTCCTTCTAAAACCATTTGTTCAGTAACATCCAGTCCTGAAGCTGTGAACTGTTTCTTATTCATAGATATATTTGCATTTGAGTCCAGCAGAGACGCCTCCAAAGCTTCGCCAACATTTCCTATCCTACCATCGGCTGAATAACCCCAGCCAAACAACTTTCCATCCTCTGTTTGTGCAAGAGCATGTCCCCAACCAAATGAAACCTGTCAAAGAAAACGCTAAGTTTTCCTTCTTATTGGAAATGGTCAAGTTTTAAGCTCAAGCTCAAGCATGCTAGCAAATGTACGGAACATATGGGGCTATATTAATCTACCTTAAGAATTTAGGAGCCCACCTTGACTATCTTTTCCCCTGCAAGTGCTTCAACTCTGCGAGGAACAACAGCCTCAGTGATACCCTTTCCAAGACCAAGCTGTCCCCGCTTAGACTTTCCCCATGCCCACACAGAACCATCATCGCCAATAGCTGCAGAAATAACACCAGAAGCAAAAGCAGCACAAACATTCACATGATCCAACCCTTCCACTCTCTTTGGATCATTCCATGAATCTCTGCTCACAATCAAAATCAATCAACAATGAACCATTTCACATTAAGATAACTCATCCATTCCAATGTACATCCAAAATAACACTTTCTCTTATAATCAACTATGCCAAAACAAATAGGTTCTTCATAAGAAAATCCACGACAAGAATCTGTCTTTTGGCTGAAATTATTCAACATTTCAAAACGTTGATCACCCTGGAGAAATAGATTGAATTTAATTCCAATCTACGGAAACACAATTTAGCTTATAAGTTTTACTCCATGGCTATAACAATGTTAACCAAGCTTTAACATAGTAAACACGCAACTAGGAATCAAAAATTGACAGTTTCCCGCAACATAAAAAACTGGGCAACTGAGAAAATCAACATTTTATTGAACTTACCTCGGGGCAAGTGGATCACGACCCAGCTGGGCCTCCTGGTTACGGCCCCAAGTCCAGAGTCCACCGCGAGAATCAATAGCGAGCGAGTGATAGTGACCAGCGCTGATGCCGACGATATCGGAAGGGAGACCGGGGACCCGAGTGGGCTCGTAGGCGTCGCCCCCGGGACCCATCTCTGAATCGGGTAAACCCAGCGCCCCCTGGATTCCGTCGCCAAAGCTCACTACCGTGCTCATCCATCTTGGTTTATTAATAGTACTCTCAGTGAATAAGGCTTGAATGGAAACCGCAAGTGCCGTTTTAATCCTTTGATGATGCCTCCACAACAATCGAGTAGCCTGCATCTTAGCTTTGTGAGCGTTGGCAATGGCGGATCCGCCTTTGTAAACTTGGGAAGTTGGAATTTGGGCTGATGGGTTGACCCAAACTGTGAAATTGGGTCAATTTTGGACTTCTTGTTTCCATTGGAATGTTGGATCTATAAATAATATAACCCTATGCACTTTTGCTAATTTGTGTTTCTTTCTTTCTAGTATCTATATTAATATTAAAAATGTTCATTAAATTAGTGTTATGAGTTAACTTGGGATTTGTCTACAATAAAGTCACAAAATATCGACTTTACTATAAGGTTATGAGATTTTATGAGATATTTAATATCTCATAAGAAATTAAATAAATAATAAAAGTTAATAAAATATATTAATAATAATTTAACAGGTCAACAAATAAACTTAAATTTAATGAAATATATTATAAATTACATTTTTATCCTTTTAAAAGGTAACAGGATATTTAAATTACATTTTTATCCATTCATAAAACAACCAAAATTATAATTTTATCCCTTCAAAATATGAAACCAAATTATCTACTATATTAAATTTAATAGTTTTTTTACGTTAGTTTATACATTATAATAACGGTAGTCCACCTTAATTTAGAGAGAGAAAATTGAGAAGAGAGAGTCCTAGAGAAATAGTGTTTTATGGATTTTTTGCCTAGAAAATGGCGTTAATAGCCCAAAATTATCATGGCAGACTAATGCATGTGTATGGCATTTGATTGCTCCAGTAATTTTAGATATGTTTTCCATTTATTGTAATAAATTTTACAGTTAATTATCATAGATTTATGTTTTTTATAGTATTTTTACAATTATTCTCATCATATTTACAATAAATCACATTAACTTTACGATTAATTATTATAGGTTTATGTTTTATCTAATGTTTTTGCACTTATTCTCATCAATTTTATGATGAATCTAATAAATTTTAAGATTGATTATCATATTTTTATATTTTTTGTAGTGCTTTACACTTACTATCATAAATTTTACGGTTAATTATTATAGACTTATGCTTTTTCTAGTATTTTTATTCTTACTCTCATCAATTTTACGATGAATGTTATGATTTTTACGATAAATGTCATAAATGAATGTCATAAATCTCATAAATTTTACGATAAATCTCATAAATTTTATGATAAACCATTAAAAAATGTTTCTGAGGGTTCTTTATTCACGCTTCTACTTTATTTTAAGTCTCAATAAAATTTATATTACCCTCTCCTTAATTGACTGCAATTCAGCCTATAAATGAAAAAGTGGAATCACTTGTTGGAATCTCATATTCAGATTTTTTTTTATTCCATTTCTCTATTAAAGCGTTTTTACTGATGTACATAGATAGAATACATCTGTTCTTTTTTCCTATGAAAAAGTGAAAGTCAAGTATTTCATGAGTGCCACCAATCATGGTGAAGGTAGTAGCGACCCATGTCTAAAAAATTTTATAGGAATAATATGCTTGAATCGAAGGCGAGCTTGTAAGCAATTTCGAGAAAGTTAAATCAAGTGTCTTCAAAGTCCACACTTTCATTTTGAAATGAAAAGTTTTATGAGACATCCACAACCATTTGACTTGGGCAGTCGAATTTTCTGTTTCAAAATATTACTAGGGCAGTCGAATTCCTATTTCGGTCATTCGACTGCCTTCTATTTTTTTTTTTTAAACAGATTATATGAAGGTAAGAGCAGTTAACTTTGACTGTTTTATTTAAAAAATTATGTTTTAAAATTTAACTTTAAAAGTTGAATGTTCATTTTATAACTCTCATCAATTTTACGATAAATTTAATAAATTTTACGATTAATCTAATAAATTTTACGATAAACATTATAAATTCTCGAGCAATCATTAATTGAATAACTTTTTCTTATTCAAGAAAATAACTGAACTCTCTCTCAACCCTCTCTATTATTATTATTATTATCATCATCATCATCATCATCATCATTATCTATCCTAAATTTGGGTTAGGGTTCAAAAATTCATTGCAAGAAATCACTTTTAATTTGTTGCTCATATATCGTGGTACACAACTACCCAACTCCACATCTTAATTGTCTTCCTCCTTCTGTACATCTAATCTTAAAGTTTATTACTATTAAAATATATAGTGCAAGTAAAAAAAAGTAAGAGTAATTATTATTATTATTATTATTATTACAAGTTTTCATGGATTTGACATGGGTGCTATAGCATCAAGCCATTCCTATGTATTTTGAGTTCTGGAACTTTGAGAATTCCAAAAAGAGATAGGTAAGGGACCGCGAGGAGGATTTCGGGCTTCCTTCTTTTCAAAATGGTACCACATTATATGGTGGTTTGGTTCAAGCAAATGTGAAAAAAAAAAAAATTTCTCAGAAGACAACAAGCCAGACATTTTTAGCTCTTTTTTATTTTTTATTTTTTTACTTAGTATCAGGCATCAGCAAGATTAACATCCATTTGTAACAAGCAGTGGAGTGCTTTATAAAAGCAATTGACTGCTTTGGTTTAAACGAGATTATGTTTCGTTTTTATTAGTGGGCAATTGAATGTTATCTTCGAGCCTTCGACTGCTCATGAAAATAAAACTTAAAATTTTTGAAAATTATTATAAAATTGATAAAAATAAACATAAGAAAAAATAAACTTAAAACTATGATAATTAATCATAAAATTGATGAAAATAAACGTAAAAACATAAGAATAAAACATAAAATTATGATAATAAGTCATAAATTTTTTTAGAATAAGCATAAAAGCACTAAAATAAACATAAAACTATAACAATTAACTATAAAATTGATGAAAATCATCGTAAAATTTCTGAGATTTATCGTAAATTTTATTAAATTCATCATAAAATTTATAAGAATCATCATAAAATTTATTAGATTCAACTTAAAATTTATGACATTCATTGTAAACTTATTAGATTTATCGTAAAATGTATGATATTTATTGTAAATTTTATTATATTCATAGTAAAATTGATGAAAATAAGTGTAAATTTTACGATAAATCTAATAAAATTTACGATAAACGATATGATATAGTCTAAGCAGCGAGTAGCGGATCTCGTTCGGTTTAATCGCTTTAACTTGGATAGACGAGAGTAAAACTAGAGATGCTTATTGGGCCGGGTTGGCCCGACCCGGTTCGTAACCGGATCGGGTCAATCCGGCCCAATATCCGAACCGGTACTGTACCGGTTCGGAACCGGTCCGGCCCGTCATGTTAACGGGCTGGACCGGTTTTAATTATCTAAAACCGGGCCCGGTAAGGGCCCGGCCCGTTAAGAACCGGGCCCGTTAAGGGCCCGGTTCAAAACCGGACCGGTTCGAACCGGTCCGGTAAAAAAAAAAAAGAACTGCAGTTCCACTGCAGTGCAACTGCAGCGTGTTGCAGACTCGCAGAGGCTTGCCTCTGCGAGTCTGCCTTTGATTTGGCCGTTGCCCATCAATCTTGCTTTTCCTTTTTTTTTTATTTTAATTATATTAAAAAAAAATAAAAAGGGGCTAGGCTGCCACTGCGCACGCAGTGGCAGCCTAGCCCTTGTTGCAGAGTTGCAGTTGCACTGCAGTAGTGCAGTGCAACTGCAATATGTAGAGCAGAGGCTTGCCTCTGCTCTGTGTTTGATGGGCAACGGTCATTTTGGCCGTTGCCCATCAATCTTTTTTTTTTAATTTTTTTTTTAATTTTTTATTCTAATTTTTTCCTATAAATACCTCTATAATCTTCTATTTTCATTTACATTTCTTCTATATTTTCTCTCAAATCTACTACCTATATTCATCTACTCTTATTCTCTTCACTCACATACTCTCTCAATATTCACTCAAACTCTCTCAAATTCACTTAAATTCCCTTATTCCAAATTTATAATATCATCATTTCCTTTCTAAATTTCATTTTTCTTTTTATTTTATAATTTTACAAATTTTTCTTTTAATTTTCAAATTCTAATATATTATATATATTCCTTATTCCAAATTTATAATATCATCATTTTCTTTATAAATTTCATTTTTCTTTTTATTTTATAATTTTGCAAATTTTACTTTTAATTTTTAAGTTTCAATTTTTAAATTTCAATATATTATCATACATCTATTTTTTAAATTTTTAACATATATTTATTTTCAAAAAAAATATAAAAATGTCAAATTTCTTTTGTCGTTCATGCTCTGTTTCTCGACCTTTTGGTTCCACTGAAATTCCTAATTTGGGTGACGAATCATTTAATGAAATCGAACCCGATATTCATCCGGAGGAGGAGCTTCCTTTGGCACCATCGTTTGGTCGTGGTCGTGGAGGAAGTCATGCTCAAACACAATCATCAGCTGCCACCACTGCTGCTACATCATCAAGACCGAAATTTAGTCGAAAAAAAACAAGCAGGGTATGGGAGTATTTCGACATTGTAGCAAAAGAAGGTGAGACGAATAAATATTGTGCCATCTGTAAATTGTGCAAAGGCGTTTACTCTTATAACTCTGGTGGAGGTGGTGGCGGTACAGGTACGTATAAAAGGCATTTAATTACTATACATAAAATTAATCCTGATGCCCAAGAAAATGAAATTTTAGAAGGTAAACAATCTCAAATTAATACGCATGATAGTGGAAAAAATTTTAATTTTGATAATGTTCAAGCTAGACGTGGTTTAGTTAGATTTGTAGTTAGAACTGAACAACCATTCACAATTTGTGAAAAAACAGGATATTTAGAATTTGTTTGTAAATATTTACAACCCGCATATAAATCTGTTTCTAGACATACATTAAAAAGAGGTTGCATGGATATGTTTAAAGAATATAGACAAGCTTTAATTGATAAACTTAGTAATATTTCATCTAGGGTTAGTTTAACTAGTGATATATGGACTAGTACTAATGGTATAAGTTATCTTGTTATAACTTGTCATTGGATAGATGAAGATTGGTCTATGCAAAAACGAATTTTATCTTTAGATGTAATAGAAGAAGCACATAATTCATATACTATTCATAAATATATTACTAAAGTTTGTAAATTATATGGACTAGAAAATAATAAAGTTTTTGCTATTACTTTTGATAATGCTTCAAGTAATACTGCAGCTATTCCTCATTTAATTAAAAGTTTAAACCCTGTTATGCAAGGCATATTTTTTCATGCAAGATGTGCATGTCATATTATAAATTTATGTGTTCAAAGTGGTTTTAGTTCTAGTGGTACTGGTACTAGCATAGGTCCAATTGATAAAATTAAAATTTTAGCAAAATGGATTCGCACACCAAGTAATAAACGTGAATGGAAGCAAATTTGTATAACAAATAATATACCTGTTAAAGCATTTTCACTTCCCGTGGAAACAAGATGGAATTCACTTCATTGTTTGCTTTCTTCTATTTTACCTTATAAAGAACTTGTTACTCCTTTTTATAACAATTATACAAATAGCACACATTTAGTACTTTTTGAAGAAGATTGGACTTTTATTGAATATTGTGTTGATTTATTATCTACTTTTAAAGATGCAACCGAAAGATTTTCAACTCAATTTTATCCAACTACACCGTATTTTGTTCCTATTATCTACACAATGTTTGACAAATTTGTAAAATTTAGGAATCATGAAACTTTAAGTTCTTTTGTATATGATATGGAGGAAAAATTTAAAAAATATTGGGAAATAATTCCTCCTATTTATTGTATTGCAACTTTACTAGATCCTAGTCAAGGTGAGGTAAATATAGAAATTTTTTTTGATTGTTATAAAGAATTTCTTGGTCTTGATTCTATTGAGGATCAAAAGTCCTCAATTAACAATCTTTTTCGAGAATTGTTTAGTGTTTATGAAACAGAAAGGGAGCAATTCAACTTTAATCGAGAAGAAGAAGATTCATACGAAGAAACCGAAAGTAGCAAAAAAGGAAAAGGAATTTTAAACGCAATTAAGGAAGCAGCAAAGAAGAGAATGAAGCTAAAAGGAAAAACGAGCGGATCGGGATCGGGATCGGGATCAACAACTCGACGGAGTTCTAGCTTCAATGAGCTAGGATTTTTCTTAAGTCAAGATTTTTCTATAGATGATAACTTTGATCTTCTCCAATGGTGGAAAGAAAACCAAAAACAATTTCCAGTTTTAGCTTCCATGGCCCGAGATGTTTTTGCGGTGCAAGTTTCTTCTGTTGTTTCGGAATCCGCATTCTCGACGTGTGGAAGAATTATTGGAGACCATCGAACCACTCTTAATCCGGATTCATTGTGCATGTTAACATGCCTTAAAGATTGGTTTGATACGGAATCGCGCAATGTCGAACTTGGAATGACCAATGAATTTGCTGATAATAATTCAGAAGAGGAGGAAGAAATTTCCAAGGCAATCCGTATAAATTATGAAGAGTAGAGAATAATTTTTTTTTTGTAAATT
The DNA here is from genome assembly GCA_032173925.1 of Heritiera fomes. NCBI lineage: Eukaryota > Viridiplantae > Streptophyta > Magnoliopsida > Malvales > Malvaceae > Heritiera > Heritiera fomes. The sequence continues at coordinate 13,959,438 of JAPDPM010000011.1, forward strand.
GTATGTAAAATTGTAAATAAGTTTAGTCATAGTGAATATTTTTATGGACTACGGTCCCGTGGTTTTTACCCTTCTAACTTTTGAAGGGGTTTTCCACGTAAAAAATCTTTGGTCTCCTACTCTCTCCTTTTTCTCCTTTGTTGTTGTTGTTGTTATTATTATTATTATTATTACATACCAAATTAATTAATGTTATACTTATATATGTTTAAAATAAATAAATATTTAAAATACAAAATGAATTAATATTTTAAAAACATATTAAATAAATGAATAAATATTAAGTAAATGATATTTCAAATATAATAAATTATTTTAAATGCAAAATGAATATAAATAAAGATATGCAAAATGAATATAATAATAATATTCATAAAATCATTATTTGTATTTTGAATCAAATATCATTTTATCATAATATTATATTCATAATATAACTTTAATTTATTATAACAATAATTTTATTAGATAATTTTATAATAGTTTGTTTTTACATTATTGTTACATTAATTAAATAAATTATAATATAACTTATATTCTTATAATAAATTATTGTTAAATTAAACTATTAACATTATTTATTATAAAAATAAATTTACTACATTAAATTATTAAAATATATTAATATATATTAAAATAAATTAATATAATTTTTTTAAAAATAAAAATTAAAAAAAAAATGGACCGAACCGGTCCAACGAACCGGGCCGGTTCGCCTCTCATAATATATAGAACCGGTCCGAACCGGACCGGTTTAATACCGGTTCGGACCGGTTCTCGTGTGGTTAGGGCCGGAACCGGTGAAAACCGACCCGGAATCGGCCCGGTCCGGCCCGTAACCACCTCTGAGTAAAACTGACGCTGAGCAAACCGAGGCTCTTGATCTGTGTTCGTAGGAAGATGAAATTTTACCAGCTGGGTTCCTCTTCCATGGATACGATGGCATGAATGGATCAGGGTGGCAGCGGTGCTTCCTTCAAATTCTTTGAATTGTATGAAAAATATAATAAAGTTAAATTAGTAATACATTAATATTTTTTTAATTAATACTTAATACATAAGGATAATTTAAAAAGCTGATTTAACATATTATCAGGTTTAAGTCTTTTTTTACTTTTAAAATTTAATTAAGGGTTGAGACTAAATATTACTAATCCAAGGACTGTCATTCACTTACCTTACAATAAGGTCAAATTTTATAAAGTTACTGTAGAATTACCTGTTAACTTCACATTAATTTATTTTGTTCATTAAATTTAGTTAAAAATTAAATTAAGCTTATAATAAAATGCAATTAAGGATAATTTTATTTTTATTTGTTTAAAAAATACTCACACATGTAACACTGACAAATAAATTTTTTATTAAAAAATTACTTACAGATCTGACCTTTGGCGAAAATTTCAACATGAAATTTTTCGTTATGGATTGTTTTTATTCAAAAACTCAATAAAGACTTACATCACTAAGCTTGGGTTGTAAGTGTGCAACATCTAATAGTATATATTATAATATAAAAGTGGTTAATTAAATTAGTATAATGAATTAATCGAACATCTATTTGATTGGTAAATTTAATTAAAAAAATCAAATAATAATAATACATTCATACATATATACATACAATTAATTATCTATATATCTTTTATTTTTAAAAAAATTACTTACACATTTGACTTCAAATCTATAAAGCAATATTATTATTACAATGCCAATGAGGGTTATAATTTAAGATTTTTATTTAAATGTTCCAAATTTAAAAACAAAACTTTTTTTCTTTTTGGATTATCACTCTCACTCAAATTTAATAAATTTTCAGATACTTAATTGTAATGAAACCTCAAATAAAATTAATTTCAAATCATTAAAACGAATGAAGATACATGTGATTTACATAAAAAAAATAAATTTTTATATAATTCAAAAAAATACATTTTTTAAAATAATTTTTAGTAAAATATATCCCTGTAAAGCTGTAATGATAAAATTTTAGTTCACCAGAAAAAAAAAATTGGCTCCTTGCCCTCACTCTCTAAAGCAAATAGGCGATAACTATTCCTTCGTTTTTGCGATCAAACTTGCTCTGTAAAATGTTGCAAAGTCAGAAATTCCAAACCATCTTCAAAAGCAGCCTTTTCCATTGGGCCAGATCCTGTTTATCTTACAATATCACAGATTTTTTTGAGAGCTGAGAATCGACCAGGAAAAGAGTAATGGTTGAGAGCCAGCCATGTGGCATTGGAGTGTCTGCTGTCAGGTAGATGATCTCATGATCATCAGGGGAATATCTCTTATCCAGTCAATCAATCTACGTGTACACTCCTTGTTGGACACTCAGATCCCAACCTAATCTGAATAATAAGTTGGGCTCTCATTTCATCCACCAGCATTTCAAGCCCGCAAGTAGTGGCTTAGATTGGCCCTTATTTCCTGCCTTGTTTCATTGAGAGCGGCAGAGTTTATTCCAACACGCAGAAACGAAGCTCTGTTGTAAAGAAAAGATGGCAACACAGACACTTGTATCATCGTCTCTAAGCTCCTCAGTGGAGACTGCCAGGCAGATATTAGGAGCTAGGCAGATTGGGTCCTCAAGGAAGGGATCCTTTGTTGTTAGGGCAGCTTCTACTCCCCCTGTTAAGGTCTCATTCTCCCCAAAATCTCTCCATTTATATCACTATTTCATGTCTTCTTCTCGGTTGTAGGTTCTGATAACTTTGTTAATGTGGCATTTTCAGCAAGGAGCTGACAGACCCTTGTGGTTTGCATCGAAACAAAGCCTTTCATACTTGGATGGCAGGTAAAACTTAACAGATAGAAGCAATTTCTGGCATCACCAAGATGACTTTTTCACCAAGTGATCTGATTTTCTAGCTTTCTGCCTGTGAATTCTACAGCCTTCCAGGTGACTATGGATTCGACCCATTGGGGCTCTCAGACCCTGAAGGTCCAGGAGGGTTCATCGAGCCCAAATGGCTAGCCTATGGTGAGGTCATCAACGGGCGTTATGCTATGTTGGGTGCAGTTGGTTCCCTTGCCCCTGAAATACTTGGGAAGGCCGGGCTCATTCCTCCGGAAACCGCCCTCCCTTGGTTTAAAACCGGTGTGATCCCACCAGCTGGAACATACAACTACTGGGCGGACCCTTACACTTTGTTCGTGTTCGAGATGGCACTCATGGGATTTGCAGAGCACAGGAGATTCCAAGACTGGGCCAACCCAGGTTCCATGGGGAAACAATACTTCCTGGGATTGGAGAAGTATCTCGGAGGGTCTGGAGAGCCAGCTTACCCTGGAGGGCCACTGTTTAACCCACTTGGTTTAGGAAAAGATGAGAAGTCATTGAAGGATTTGAAGCTGAAAGAGGTGAAGAATGGGAGATTGGCTATGATGGCAATCGTGGGTTTCTTCATCCAAGGGCTTGTGACAGGGGTAGGGCCATACCAGAACCTTCTGGATCACTTGGCTGACCCTTTCAACAACAATATCTTGACTAACCTCAAGTTCCATTAGATAAACTGCCTGCTTTGTTACATGGAACTGCCCAAGCCCCATCTACCATCTCTTCTTCTCCTTTCTTGATCTCACTGTAACATGTGCAAATTTATTCTGTAATCTGTGAGAAAGAACTGAAATAGACTTGTTTATCCCTCTGTATCATGAGTTTCTTCTTCATCTCTGTTGCCGAATGATAAATCCATATCTCTTCACTCATCTACATTAAAAACAAAACAAAGAAATAACAAAACAAGAACCCTCTTTGAAGATACGAGACAGGAAGGATGTCTGAATTTCAGTTGTCAAAGAGGCTTACTGCTTGCGTCCTGGAAAGAGAACCCCACCAAGAACAGCAATATTGTTAACACAGGAATAAACTAATAAAAGAGGGGGAAAAAAAGGAATGTCTTTCATCATATTTATGCATTATGCAATAGGCATTTACGTTCCAGGGATCAGCTGTGCAAGAATGAAGAGAAATTGAACAACAGAGCACACGTCTTCCGTTTTGGTTCCATTAAACAGATGGTAAATCTCTTCTGATATAAACAGCAAGCAGGGGGCAATTCTCCTACCTTATCAAGTTTCATTTTCCATCGTCACCTTTGACCAAAGAAAATTTACAGAGAGGATGTTGGAGAAGACATTCACTATGAAGAAGAGAACACTAACATTTCCTATTAGCGTACTGAAAATAGGATAGTCCTAACTATTCTGTTATGATTTTGAGTAAAAGATGTAATTATACAGTCAAATCAAGAAAATTTGGAAGGGTCGAAGAGGAAAACAAAAGATTACTTGATGTCATCGAGAGAATTATAAAAAGCTTTTCAAGCACAATTAATTAAAGGAAAGGGCGACTACAATCGTTGCAGTGGCGAACATTTCTTTAATGAGGAAGGCACACCGAGATCTTCAAAATCAGGACAAAAGCAAATAGGATTCTCAACTCTATGATGACTGCTTCAGGGTTTGACCCTCTGCCCCCAGTTCAGAGATCAAATTGTGGAACGACATCTTTAACTAAACAGCCTGAGCAACAGGTTCATCTGTACTTGATGCTTCTAGCCTGAAAATCAAAGATAGTTATGAACATAGCAAAAGCCCATGATGCTGAATTAGCAAGAATTATAGCAGCAATAATTCCCTCCCCCCCCCCCCCCCCCCCACCCCCACACACATATTCTTCCAACAAAAAACCCACCCACCCAAATAGACCAAAATAACCTTACAATTATAAGAAGATTATTACAAGAGAAATGTCATCTACCTTTGAATTCCTTCTCCAACTTCCATTCTGAAAAAGTTCCCAATCTTCACAGGTGAGCCCACTTCCTTTGATAGATTATCCAAAATTGTCTGGTGCAGGGTATAAAATTTAAAAAACTATTATACATTATAAATCACATGCAAATGCACAGGTATGCCCAGTCAAAAAGTATTTTAAAGCACACAAAATCTTTACACCCACAAAAGAATCTGTGTAATATGTGCATACGGACAGAACATTCCAGCATGAAACATCCGTACTCATTAGGTTGGTAGAAGCGGCACCATGCTGAAATAAGTCCAGTAACAACTAAAGGGCACTAAGCCCAAAGGCACAATAATTTTGACAGCCTCAACCTTCTAAATTTATGCCCTTTCAAAAAGAGAGTAAAAAAAAAAAACATTATAAATTAATAGCTCTTTAGCCTTTGAACTACCAATCCCATGAAGAAATAAGGCAGAGGTACGAGTTACAGATCAGTAGGCAAGTTTAAGCTTAAAAAACAGAAGGAAGGACCTCAAATACCTTTATACTCAGAGAGTCATTTAAGAAATACTTTTGCTCCATAAGAACAACCTCCTCAAAGTATTTTCGCAGACGACCTTCAACCATTTTTTCTATGGCCATCTGAGACTTTCCAGTACTTTCAGCCTGACAAACAAAACAAATTGGTAACCATACAAAATGAAGTTTAAGATTGGGGTAGTTACATTACATTATACATAATGCGTCAACATAGAATTAATTCCAAAGAATTTATCTTTCCATTGATAGAAAGCATGTCATCCAACAAAAGCCAGGGACTAAGCTGATAGAAACACATGCAATCTTATGCAGGAGCGTACATGTTGACATGCGTTCTATAGATGTATCCGAAGAAGGTTTTGTAAGTTGTGAGGCTTTACATATGTAAGTTGCTATTAATTCCAAATAACATTTATCATGCTAGGAAATGGGAGATAGATATCCCATACATACTTAAACATCACAAAAAAAAGGAAGAATAATATATAATGCGCTAAATGATTCCACAACTAAACCAAACTACTAGATAGGATCAAAGATATATAAATCTATTTCTTCCATTGATGCTTGTTTACAGCCAACACATTCTGTTGAACAAAATCTTCTCCAGAGCCACAATAAAATCCTCTTTCTCATTACCAAAGTTGGGATTACTGACCTTCATCAAAGACACAAAAGCATAGAAACCATAGTTATTAAAACATGCTCCCTTAAAAGATTTTGGTGGGGTTAGGTCACTGGTTGATCAGGTCAATGGGTGAAACCTATAAATAAATGAACATTATGTACTAATATGCTAATACTAATTATATATAAAATATCCATTGTTTAACTTAATTATATATAAAATATGTTCTTTAACTTGTCAGTTGAAAACTACAAAACACAAGACCTTGTCTAAAGGTTCTTATCTATTAACACAAATGCAGCCAATGTTCAATTCCCACCAAAGTCACTCATGTGACTTCAATTGACATAATTTGCAATAGAGTCAAACTGGTTTATGCATCTGGATCTTTAACAGGTCTGGCTAACAAGTACAAACTTTGTCCAGGTCTGCAACAGTTCTGTCCTGAAGTAGAGCACAGAACAGTTCCAAACACGGACTTCAGAGCAGTGGTCCAGCCACTATGGCTAGTCCAGATTTAATAACAATACTAAAAGTGACTTTCTGGTCCTCTCCTTGTTACTGTCTAAAGAATGTGTCAAAGTTTGTGATGTCCGCATTCCAATTCCCAAGTACACTAACTGAATCAAAAGACTGCAAGGCTACAAAGTCCTTCCTCAGTTCCTCTAATCTAGTATATATCCGTCAATCATGCAACATGTAAAAGCATGAACCTATCCACCTTCCACTGCTTGGTTTTGTGGTAACCGAGATCAATGCAGGGCAATTTAGCTTATACAAAGCATCCACTTACAGTATCCTCCAAGATTACTCATGTTCCAAATCTAGTAGATATCCAACAATTAGGCAACATGTTAAACAATGATTTATCCTCACAAAATAAGAAGAAAATCAATTACTCATCCATGCAGAATAGTTCGACAAGGCAAAGAGGTTATCAAATAGAACAAATTAAATTCCTGGCTTCCATAAATAATGGGATTCACATTTACTAACAGTACATGCAACCAAGAGTGGAATTACAGGTACCTGAGATCTTAGAATCTCGCGTTCATTGTTAAGAACATCAGAGGTCACAAATTCCTTTGTCAAGAACAACGGCTTTGTTGCCACAATATGCATTGCTAGCTCTGAGCCAACCTTCTGAAGGGCATCCAATTGAGAATTCTCACTCTCTGCTTCAAGAGATAAAATTCCAGCAATTCGACCGAAACCTACATCCAGATAAAATAGATATTATAACTTTTCTTGTGCCAATCCTCTTTGTCCTGCAAGGCATTAAGATTACAACTAAGATAACGTATCAAAAGATGGGGGAGAAAAGCATTTATATGTATTTTTGGGCAAGCAAGCATGAATGCATGTTGTCTACCAAGCAATAGAATAGCAGCACAAAAAAACAAACCTGGTTGAGAACTTCTATGGAGGTAAGCAGAAACAATGCCATGTGAAGATGTTGACATCACAATACCCCTCCTGAGTTTTACATTCTCTCCCATCATTGCAGCCACCTCTGTAACTGCATTTTGAATGGTTGTCTCCCCACTAATTTTCGGATGTTCAAGATTTAATTTGAAATCCTGGTAGAAATTGAATGATTATGCAACTTCAGACATAGCAATTCCATATATAATTGCAAAAGAGCAGAAGAGATTGGAACAGATATCTGGTATTGGAACAAAATCACCAACGTAAATAGTTAAGGCTAGCCTACCAAATCTTTTACTTTAACTGGTTTAACGAGGAGATTATTTAGTGCTTCATGACATGTGTAAAGAAGAATGAGTTCATAATAAATAAAAAATACATATGATTACTTTTGACAACCATAAAAAAGAGCATGCACTTTGAAGAGACAAGACAAAAATGAATTTATGACTAGATACGGACCACTTTTCCATACCCCTGAAAGAACACCAAACATGGTCATTCGATGAGGTCCTACAAAAATAATTGTTCTTGATCAAAAAGATTGAAGATAGAGAGAAACCTCAAGGCTTTGCTTGGTAGGAAGGATGGAAAGGGGTGAGGATGGAAAATTTATTAATCTAATGGTTAAGCTACAAAATAGGAAAGTGGTTATGAAACTTAACCATTAGATTATCAAATTTTCCTTCCTCACCCCTTTCCATCCTTCCTACCAAGCAAAGAAAAGAATTTCCCACCTTATAGATATAAACTAAGACATTACATATACAAAAGGGTAAAAAAGAACAACATGTCTCATGCTGATTCAAAAAGAATAAATCATAGGCTTTTAGAAATTTCTCACCTCTAAGCACTCAGGCCCAAACGAAAAAACCCCAGGAACCTGCTGGGAAGAATTCTCAACCAACAAAGCTTGCTTTGCCAAAGCTAAAGCCTGTATGAAAGGCAATATTGATAAATTACAAGCAATAAAGCAGTACCAAAATAACAAGAGTCATACAATAAAGGGAAAAAGACAGCAGAAACATTCATATGAACTGAATAAAAACAAAAACTTCCAAGAACTGACTTCAAATAGATTTTGCAGTAACAAGAGAATCATTAACCCCTACTAACCAAGTATTCAAAAATTTCATTCCTAGCAACAAAATCAGTCTCGCAATTAAGTTCAATTATAACAGCCTTGCTCTCATTTTGAGCCAGAGCAAGCAGACCCTCAGCAGCAGTCCTTGACGACTTTTTCATGGCCAAAACCTTTCCTCTTTTCCTCAAATCTTTATGTGCAGCCTCTGCATTCAATCAAAAGCATAATTAAAAAATAATATAAACCAACCCAAAGAGCAAAACAAACAGAAAAAAAAGGGTATTTTCTAATTTATACCAATATCCCAATTGCAATCAACAAGAGAAGCTTTGACATCCTTTATGGGGGCACTTGTTCTTTCCCTGAGTTGCTTGATAAGGCTCATTTGCTCAGCAGATGAAGGTGCCTGAGAGTTGGATCTTCTTGAAACCCAATATAAAGAAGCAGTTTTTGAGGCTTCGTTATTTGTAGATTGAGCAAAGGATGTTCCTTTGGTTGCCCAAGTAGAGTATCCATGCCCAGTACACGTACTCATCCTTGTGTTGAACAATAAAATCCCAAGTGGACGCTTTGCATTTCTGAAGAAAGCCATTTTGTATATCTAATATTTTGCTGCAAATAATGATATTTCAAAAGAAACCCATCAAAAAAGTGGTAAAGAGAAAAACCCAGTGATCCTGTTAAAATCAGGGTTCAAGTGTTTTAAAGAGAATTAAGAGTAATATATAAATGAATCATAAGATTTTAACTTTTGTTAGAGAGAAGACAGGAAAAAGAGGTTGACCTTAAAGATGAGGCAATGGAACACAATACAGTATAAACCTCAGCTTCTGCTAATTGATATGGAACTGGTAAGGACTCAACCAAAATGAGGCTATGAGCTGACGTAAGACGCAATGGCTGATTGAGCTTATTTGAATGGCGAAGAGACTGATACTTTAGATTGCAGGGTAAAATTAAAATAATTGATTAAATTAAATGTGTTTAATAATGAAAATATATAATGGCGAGAAAAAGAAAATTATCAGTAAAAATATTATATAAAAACAGATATATAGAGAAATGTATAATATATTTGATATTTATAAATTTATAAATATTTGAAAATTAATAAAATTATTTTTATGAAATATTAATCTTGTTAAAATTAATAATAATAATATATTCAGTATACTAACTTATTTAATAATATTTTTTTGCTTAAATGTTTAGGATCTATTTTTTTGTTTTTATAAATAATTAAATATGGATGATTTTTTTATTAAATTGAAAATATGAATTTTTTTTCACAAAAAGTAAAAGAAAGAAAAGGGACTCGAATTTTAAATCTAATTTCTTTTGAAGAATATCAAACGCTAGGTTAAGCTAGGAAATAAAGTCCACATTTCCGCTTCCCAAAGCACACTCTTGGTTTTTAATGATAGGGAATGAAATTATACACCCTTGGTTTTTAATGATAGGGAATGAAATTATTTAGGCAGGTAATTGAACAAATTGTAAATTAATTTGGTGTTGAATTTGATCCAACATTTCAATTTCAATTTACTATCTTTCTCCCCCACTTTTTTAGGCAACATTGCAAATTACCTAAACCTTATGGAAGTAGGTTTTTTGTACCTTCTCGTTCCTGTCATTTTGATTTTCTTAGGATTTGAAGGAAAGGGAAATCAAGGTATTTCAAACTTTTATTTCTTTTTTACTGCACTTACTACTTTCTTTTTGTTCTATGTTTCATTTTGGAAAAAATAAACATATTCATCAAGTGGTAGAGCTTAAATCTTTATTTGCTTTTTCACTATTTTCATCTGATTTACTTTTTTATATTTATTTTTTATTCAAGAATTGGAAAAACCAAAAATATATATAACAATTGAAACCTTAGTTCATGGGTGCTGTTCTTTGTTTCCCTGTTTGATGATTTATTTACATGAAAAAATCAGTTCGATTGGGTTGCCTCTGTTTTCTATCTTTTGTCATTTTTTTTGTTACAAGGGAAATATTAAATAATTGGGGATGAGAATGTTTGGATTCAAACTCAAAACTTACAATATGCCACAACTCATCCTTAGTCACTAGGTCAAGAAGTTGTTATGATTTAAGGAATTTTTTAGTGATTTAAGGGAGTGCTTTGCATGTTATGATTTAAAGAATTTTTCAGTGAATTTCACATTTTCAATTAATGAGGTGAATTTCTTTTTTTTTTGGTCGAAACCTTCTGTATCAAAAGATCACTTGAAGCCTTACTTTTGGAGCTTAATATCACTCTTTTGATGAACTTTTATGGATGGTGTTACATGTCAAAGCTTTAAAAGGGCTTGGTCTCGCTAAAGTTATATATAACTCTGGAAAAGATAGGATTGTTTACAACATGTATTAGTAAAGTTCTATGTATATAAGATAAGTTTATTAGACTTACAAATTTGTGTTTTAGGGTTGTTTTTTAACAAAGGGAGCAAGGATGGAAAAGTTATTAAAGGTCATATTGAAATATGAAATGCCCACTGTGGTTTAGAGTTAATTAAAGGTATTGTAATGCTTGCTTAGATGTATGAACTATTTTAGGTTAATGGGATTGGTGGACCATTGTAGATGAAATGCATTGTAATCTTGGTATGGAATTTATAAGAACATATTAGAAGATTTTTTGGAAATAAATCTGATATCAACTTATCTCTTAACTAAAGAAGTTTCTCCTCGGATCTTGAATCCTTGTGAGAATGTCTTAGTCTTGTCAATGACAAGAGAGTATTCATTCTTAAGGTTCCTTTAGGACACCTGCGAGGATTCATAGTCAATAGTTATAGTACTGCTATAGTTCTGTTTTATTCTTGTTTTACTTTGTTTCAGTTACCGTAGAATGGCGGATGAACTATAATCATTATAGAACAACTTGAAATTGACCGAAGAGGAAGAGGAAGATATAATCATAGAAAGCAATGAGAACGGATCACAGGCCAAGATTGAAGAACAATGGATGGTGGGAAAGTTTTTTACTACAAGGCCTTTCAATGGTGAAGCCATGATCAGAACTCTAAAGTTGGTCTGGAGGCCTTCAAAACCAGTAGAGATTCTGTTTCTTGAAGAAAACTTATTCCTATTCAAATTCTCCTTAGTGGGGGATAAGATCTGGGTCAGTGATAAAGCACTATGGTCCTTCGACAAACAACTGTTGTTGATGCAAGATTACAATGGGGATTTGCACCCGGACGAGTATACATTCACAAAGGCAGCCTTTTGGATCAGAGTTTACGATTTGCCTTTAGGGATGAGAACACAGGAAACAGCCATGTGCATAGGGAGCAAACTGGGCTCACTCATAGCAATAGATGCCAATCTAGAGATGGGAGGTTGGAAAAGATTTCTGCAAGTGAGGGTGGAACTAGACATCGCAAAACCCTTAAGGAGAGCCATAATGCTTAGTAGAGGTATGAACAAGGTGCCGATTAGGGGAAGACTGGGTTACGAGAGACTCCCTATGTTTTGCTGCGGATGTGGAAAATTGGGACATCGAGACATTGAATGTGACACGGTGCCAATGGAGGAAGGGAAAACACAACAATACAGCAACTGGATGCGAACATCGCCTCTGAAAAAAAGAAACTTGGAAGCAAGAGTAAAGAAAGTATTGATGAACCAACAAGTGGTTGGAAGAAGTGGAAGTGGACTTCTTCTCCAGGTGCTTGGACAGGGTTCGAGTTTTAGAGTTCCCATTGTTGGGAGGGCTTTACCGTTTACCACTCTTGGTCCGAACAAGATTAATCTCAGACCGTAAAACGGATGAAGATACCTGTGCTTACACCAAAAAAAAAAAGAAAGTATTGATGAACGGTGAACCTACATCGGAGGCAATCGTGGACAAGAATGATGATGAAAGCAACAGAGCTTCAAGAGACGAACAGCCCATAATGGCAAGAAAGCTAAATTTGGAAGGTGTGGAAATCTCAGGCAACAAGATATCTCATATGGTGAATCCCACGGAATCAACCAAAATTCCACCAAATTTTGTGCAATCAAGCGAGATACCAGGGAACTCTAGCGCAATTCACTGTCAATCTAGCAAGATACATGGGCAAGATAACTGCATGCATGCAGAGATAGAACTTAATGCTGGCAAATCGCCCCGCGCATTATATTGCTATTTTTGCAGCAGACTACTTAAAGGAGTATCAACAAGCCCAACAACATGAAATGCAGCATGCCTCACCCATACTCCATGCAACATGGCAAAAGCCACCCTTGGGGTTCATAAAAGTCAACTTTGATGGAGGGTGCAAAACTGCAGAAGGTATTAATTGGTGTTGTAGGCATCTTAGCCAGAAACGAAGATGGAGAAATAATGGGAGCATCACACGAACAACTCCAAAACATCAGAGATCCAGAGGTAGCAGAAGCTTACGCCGCAGTTCAAGCTTTGAAATTCAGCAAGGAAATGGGGTTTCGCAGAATATGCCTTGAAGGATTTGCTTTAGGTATCATCAACAACATAAGAGACGAGGTGCCAAATTTCAGCAAGATAGGGAACTTGATACAAACAGCGAGAAATGAAAGCAGTCACTTCCTCGCGTGCAATCTGCAACATGTCAAACGAGAAGCCAATAAAGCAGGCCGTTGCTTATCCCTACTAGCTTACACATGCACTAAAAAAACTAAACACTGGATAGAATCCCGCCCAGAGAATGTAATGACACTGGTTCTCTTCGATTGTATGCATACTTAATTATTAATAAAAGTCCTATTATTTAAAAAAAAAAAACTTATCTCTAAACTGAAAATGCAAAAAAAAAAACCAACTTAACCATTAATTGAACATAAAAAAAAAACTATATCAAACCATATCAACGTGGAAAGTGGCTAAACACAACCACCTTTTTCTTATAACAATTATATTAAAAAGAAAAAAAGAAAAATGATTGTTACATAAGTAATAATGATTGTGTGAAGGGGAAAAAATTGTGTTCAAAATTTCTCATCAACTTGCGGGTAAAGATGTAAATGAGTATCCTATAAATAGGTATCCGGTATTACTCAATTCGATTAAATATGGTTAGAGTAGTTAATAATTGGGTTTGGATAGGGTTTGAGTAGTAATTTTACTACTCATCAAGAGTTTAGGTAGGGTTCGGATAGTGATCTTAGGATACCCTACAACCCAAACTCGATTACAAATAATAATTTTTAAATATTATTATATATATTTTTATTTATAAAATATTTATTATTAATATAATACTTAATTAAATTAATTCATTAAGTATTTTAATTATGATTTTTATGAGTTAATTTAAATGTATTAATTCAATTTTTCTTAAAATTAATTTTAAATTTAAAATTAAAAGTCAAATTTTGACTTAATAAACAAGTATTTAGCGGATTACAATAATTAAATGGATAGTTTTTATATTAAATAGGTAAGGTTTGAGTAATAAAATTTAAAATAATCGAATAAATATTTTAAAATATAATCGAATTTGAGTTCAAATACCTTAAATTTGACGAGTATATGCCTGTTTATATCCTTACGTGCATGTCGTTATAATTAACATTGATAATAAAAACTTCATTGCTTCAATTGGGCTTCAGCTCCGGATAAGAAAATAGAATTGGGCCTCACCTCGTACGTATTACTCATAATCGTATGTCTCATTATTATATTATTTGATTATTCGTAAGTTCCAGCAATAATTTTGTTTTGTCCTTTAATTTTTGAATTTATATTAAATGCATTCTTAATGCATAAATTTTATACATCATAGTTTAATTATACCATAATATATCATTAATTAATGAATTTAATAAATTTTTTTATAAAAAAATTATTTTAAAATTTATTAATTGATGAAATGTTTTGTTATAAAAAAACAAATAATGTATGAATTTATATAGGGACAATGCATATATTAATCTTTTAACTTTTACATTAGAAAACAAATAATAAAGACAAATGATGGATGACAAAAAAAAATTAGTGACATCTGCATCAAATTTTAACTTTCTTTTTTTAAATTTTTTTCTTATGTTTTTTATTTTGTCAACAAGGCAATCTCTCTCTTTTTTAATGCACATGAATCCAACTTTTTTTTTTGAGTAGTACATTTTCATTATAAGTTACAATCACAATCAACATATTACAATCCATGAACAGATAACTATAAAAATCACATTACTCAAACTAGGTAAACTAGTAAATAACTATAACAAACTAAACAAACTAATAAATAACTAGACTAACTCAAGCTTACACTTAATGAGATTCAAACTTGAGATCTCAAAATTTCAAACCCTCATTTTTGTCACTAAACCCAAGCTTCATTGGCACACATGAATCCAACTTAAGAGATACCAACCTTGTTAAAGTGAGGGTTTTTTTTTACAGGTTAAAGTGAAGTCTAAAAACACTTGTCATTGTCTTGTTTTTACTAATAGTTGATAATAATGTGTATTGACATCTAATACATGAAGACAAAAAGCAGGCACAAGGGATTGGGGAGCCTAATATTTTTTATATATGTGTCAGTAATAAAATTATTTTTACCAATAATTTAAAAAAATATAAAAAACGTGTTATATATGCACCAATATTTTTTTATAAAATAATTTTTCAAATATTTTTAAATGTTTTGATAGCATATAACATTCAATTATTTTTAAAATTAGATAATATTTTAATTATTTTAAAATTTTGCATATAATGATTAGATAATTTTAATTGTTTTAAATGTATTAAATAATTGTTTTAAATATGTGTTTTCAAATTAAAAAATCATTTTTTCCTTAAAATTGTTAATGTATTAAGTTGTTGGGAGAACCTTTTAAATAGATTTATACCAATATTTGAATGAATATCCAGGATTAGTTCAAGAGCATTAGTGGATCATGGGATAATGGAAATAAATAGTGAAGCAGATTTTTTTTTTATCTAAATGTTGTGAAGAGAATATGTCCACTCAGTTGTTTATATATTAAAATCTTAAGTTCGAGTCTCACCAATTAATTATTTACTGTATTTTTATGTATCATGTTATATAATATAATAAGTATGATTTGTTTAATTAATATAATAATAAAAGTAGTTTTAAATTAAATAATATTATAAAAATAATAGTAATAAATATATATTTTAATATATATTAATATAAATATAATCATATTTATGAATTATAAAAATTAAATATGTTGAAAGTATTTTTTATTTATAATTTACATAATATAAATGCATTTGTATGTATAATGTGTGCCTCCCTAACAATGCCAGGGTTAGAGTTTTTATTTTTTATTTTTTACTTTTGTTGTTGCACAAAACAATAATGAGTGATTGAGGACATAATGTGAAATCCCCAATTTCCATGTATTCCTCCATGCATGTAAAGTATTTCAATTAATATGATTAAATGCATATGAAGTTGATATGAAATTGATGTATGAATAATGTATGATTGATGAATGGGATATAGGAGAAATAATGAAGTTGAATGTCAATAAGTCAAATGAATTATATTGATATCAGAAAATGAATAAAGCATGAGAAAAGAATTAAAATCAGAATTTTGATTGGAGATTTAATGGATGAGTCATATGGAAGAGGAATTAAATGATCAATTGAGTCAAAGAGGTAAAGAAGCATGGCTGAGATTTGGATGAGATGATTAAGTGATAGGGAAGCATTTAATGCAACTTGATGAATCATCCTCATCAGTCATCACCCCTACGCCAGCCTCTTTCCAGCTCTCTCCCTCTCGTTCTCTCCATTTCTCTAAGCTTCCAAGTCTTCTTCCATAGCTACCTTGACAAGCTACCTTATTCTTCCATCGATCTCTTTAGCTAGTTGAACGAAAAACGATCCTTGTCACTAGACTAAGTGATATCTGAAGTTTGGTGGATTGATTCCAAGTATTGGAAGAGATCTCAAAGTTTGAGATTTTGATCTCTAGTGAAGGTAAGAGAAATAGATGATTCTTGCAATTTCGTTCTTGGTTTGGAGTTGTTTTAAGTTAGTATAACATGTGTATGTGGTTTAATTTAAGGTTTGATTTGGTATGGTGATTTCAGATTTGAAGGAGTAAAAGCTAGGGTTACGCTCCAAGTGATTTCGCGTTTCCGAAGGAATTAAGGTAAGGAAATTATGTAACGGACGTAAGGCGGCTATGTCCGCATGTTTTATGATGTTTTTATGTGGTTTGGAGAGAAGCATCAGTTGATTTTGTGCAGAAAAAGATGTATTTTCGGACTTGTCTCCTAGTACCAATTAGGCTAGGGGCAGCCGACTGCCATAAAGGGAAGTCGACTGCCTAGAGACAACCAAAACGCCGTTTTTTGAAAATCGATGCAAACCAGTCGACTGCTATGTAAGCCAGTCGACTACTAATTACCCAGAAGCATTCTGTTACAAACCAGTCGACTGCTATATGGGACAGTCGACTGCTATTTTCCAAAATGCATTCTGTTTGAAAACCAGTAGACTGCTATATGTACTAGTCGACTGCTATTTGCTAAGAAGCATTCTGTTTGAAAACCAGTCGACTGCTATATGGACCAGTCGACTGCCCCCATGTATTTTCAAAGATGAAAATATCGAAATTTTAAAATGAAAATAATTTCGATAAATGAAATTATGAAGAAGCAGCCGACTGCCCTATGAGGCCAGTCGACTGCCCTGTTTTGAAAAGAGATTTTTACACCTATTTTCATAAAGTATGAAATGTCATGGCAAGAAGCTATATGGCATATGTTTTGAGATTATGCACTTTCATGTTTATAGTAGGGGCTCTGATCAAGTCCTGAAATGATGTAATGTATGTTATGGGCTGAGGAACCATAAGTCAGGCCTCAGTCGCTACAGAAGGACACCTGACTAGTGTTAACTGTAGCCACCCGCAGTTGGCCAATCTGTTTATATTTCATGTTCGGCTAAGGGAGGATTCCTGGCCTTACGGGGTACGCCACATGATGATGATGATGATGATGATGATGCAGTGCATAACTCCATAAAAGTACAAATAGTTTTTATGTTATCAAAAACTATATGTATATACGATTTCAAAGAATAAAGAAATCGAAAGTACTTGGTGTACTTGTATAAGAAGTTTTAAAAAGAAGTATATGATTTATGATTTCAAGAAGTATAAGATGTTTTAAAGGAAGTATGTATGTATGTAAATAATATTTGAAAGAAGTACATGAAGTATGTTTTGAAGAAGTATACGAAACATGCTATGTTATAAAAGCATGTAAAGTATGTTTTAAAGATAGAAGATGATGCATATTTTATATGTATGCTATATTTAAAAAGAAGCATACGAAGTATGATTTCCATGTCATTTGAAATAAATATGCATGGTTGCAAACAATGCATGAAAGATGTTTATGATGCATGCTTTATAATGTTTTACATGACATTATAGAGCCAAGTAGGAAAAAATGCATATAGAGGCATAGTACGCTCTTTTACATATTTTTCTTACTAAGCGTAAACTCACCCTTTTACGAACATTTTTCATACAGACTATCTGAAGTAATCCCTCGCTCTCGATAGAAGAGCTTACGAGTGGATCTTGAAAGTTTACCTTCGAGATACGCTTCCCAAGTAGTATAGATGGTATACTTATGTAATTATGCAAAGTAAATTGTAATTCAGTTATGGTACAGTACAACTAACATTAATGTATATAAGATGTCGGGGATTTAAGTTAAGATGATATATGAGATCCTGTGGAAACGGATGATACATATATACATGTATAATTAGTCTGTTTTATTGAAATTGAATAAAATTTTATGAGCTATCAGATAATTAGCTTAAGAATAAAGGAAGAATGACACTGGATGAACTAAATCTAAATAAAGAAGGAAAAAGATAAGTGATAAGATGAAGTGACGGGGACGTTACAGAGTGGTATCAGAGCAATTAGATTGAGGCTTGTCAGTGTCGATGAGTTAGAAGTAGAATATATCCCCAAATGTACTGTATTTGTCTGAATACATATACGATGTATAACTGTTTGAAGTTATACTAAATAGCTCAACTTTGTGATTTATCAACAGAATGAGCTCAGGTAGAAGTGGTATTGAGAAAGGAAGAGGAAGGGGTTATGTAGAATAGTCCCCAACACAGTCTCCTTTCCCATCTCCACCGCATAGCCCGAACACTAGGTTAGCGAAGATGAAGAAGCATGTGGAGAATATGACCACCATGTTTACGCAGTTTATGGCGAACTTTCCAAATGTGGTCACAAGTGTACCATTCGCTATTCCTATAGTACAACCACCACCAGTACAGACAAAGTTACCCCCACCAGTCCCAGTTATTGAAAGGAGGAATCTCATAGCTTATTGCAGTATGACCTTAATTAAGGAATATAAAAAGCTGGATCCGCCTAAGTTTAAAGGGGATAAGGACACGTTGGCCGCAGTGAATTGGGTGAATGCGGTCACTAGATCTTTCGAGTATATGCTATGTTCTGAAAAGGAAAAGGTGGGTTTGGCTGCGTATCTGTTAGTGGATGATGCGGAGTATTGGTGGCAGTCCACTCGGGCCATTTTGGAGGCTCAACATGTTGAGGTTACGTGGGATAGATTTTTAGAGGCTTTTACTGAGAAGTACATCCCACGCACCGATCAGACTAGGTTGAAGATGGAATTTTTGAAATTGACTCAGGGGACAATGTCAGTTAATCAATATGAGTCAAGATTTATTTCTCTAAGCGGATTCGATCGAGAGACCATTAGGAGTGAAGGATATAAAATATACAGATTTATAGAAGGACTGAAGTCTCCTATCAAACCTAAGTTGTATACTATGGGTATCACTACTTATAATGAGACAGTCCGTAAGGCTCAGTTGTGCGAGCAGGACTATGAGTTTCACTATGATGATTTCCGAGCCCAAAGTAAAGGCAAAGGACCGATGAAGCGGAAGTCAAAAGGGAAAGCCTCCCGTGACAGATATCCATCTGGGAGAAGTAAGCCATATGACAGAGCTTCGATGGGTAAGCAAGTAAAGTATAAGAAAATGATGATTGTTTTAATTAAATGGTTATATGGAAATATATATTAAATTGGGAGTATTATGATGATTATGGTATAGGGACCCCGAGAGCTATTGGGATCAAGATTAATGATGAGAGATCCCGACATTCAGCTAGTAGTATCGTTAGCTCACCTAAGAGTACAAGACAAAGGTGTGAACATTGCAGAAAGTTCCACAGAGCACAGCCATGCCGGTTGGCAAGTGGCGCATGTTTTAGATGTGGTGAACAGGGACATATGATTAGGAATTGTTCCAAGAGAGATTTGAGGACACCCGAGGAATTTGAGGAGACCCCTCAACCACAACGCAAAGCCACTACTGAAGAGAAGGGAAAGACACCTATTAATTATGATGTAACTGTTGAAGATGTCTAATGTAAAAGTATGTGGTATTATCTGACTCATTGTAAATGAAGTTAATAGAAGGTATGTATGGTTATATGAAGGATTTTTGCTTACGATGTTGAGATAGTAAAGAAAAGTCCCAAACTTAATGAAATACAATAATTGATAAGAAATGATAGTTGGAATTCTGAAGTACTCTTTGGTATAAAGTTTTATGATATATAGTGATGTGTGAAAGGAGTTTAAATAAGAATGATGATTGACTTTTATTAGTCTACTTTACTTAAATGTTTTATTCTATGAAAGTATTACTCTGGAAAGAATATGAATTAATATGAGAGATGGATTGTCTCAACAACGGTAGTTATTCCCTATAGTCGCTTCTAGGTTTCGGAACAAGACAGATATTTCAAAGTACCTTCCTTACTCCATCCGGATCCCTAGCCGACTATAGTATCTTTCCTGGTTGATCCCTAGAGTACCATAGGCAAATGAGGACATTCATTCATTGGCATGTTTGATGCTATGAGAAGAAAATATTTTGGATATGAATTAAAAGAACTATGCTAATAGTTTAAAATGTGATCAATATATGGGTATTTAGAGAGCACAAGTAAGAAATTATGGATAGCCATTGTGAATAAATTATGGCTATAATTCTAATTAAGATAGAAGAGATGACTCGAGTTTTCAAAAGATTGTGAAGGTGAAATTAGATCACCTAGGGAAAACCACTGTGGTGGTAAATGCTCTAAGCTGAAAGCATGAAGTAATAATGGTTTGTATGATGATAAGAAAGTATGATGTACTTGAGCAATTTACAAGCCTTACGTTAAATGTTATGCCTTAAAAGTAAATTTGGAATGATGGCTAGTATAATGATTAAGCCAGAATTGATGAACGAATCTACTAAGTCAGCCCACTTCCTGCCCATGAAGTCTGCAGATACACTTAGTGAGTTGGCAAAATGTAGATGAAAGAAGTGTTAGACTACATGGAGTTCCAATGAGCATTTCATATGGTAGAGATTTCAGGTTCACTTTTCATTTTAAGGAGATTAGCAAGGAACCATGGGATCTCAGTTGAAAATTTTGCACAGCTTTTCATCCGCAGGCTGATGAGTAGTCCGAGCACATGATTTAGACGCTCGAGGATATGTAAAGAGCTGGTGCTATGTATTTTAAATGCTCATGGGATGACCATCTGCCATTGACTGAGTTTACTTATGATAATAGCTATTATATAAGTATCCGGATGACACTGTATGAAATGTTATAAGAATAAAAAGTGTCAATCTTCGAATTGGTGGGAAGAAGTAGGCGAATGAAAGTTATTAGCTTTTGATTTAGTCGAGCAAGCATATAAAGAGATTAAGTGAGTGGTCAAAGATTTAAGATAGCTCAGAATAGACAAAAAGGTTATACAAATGCTTGACAAAGACTAATTGATGTTTTGGTTGGAGACTCAGTAAATTGAAAGTTCTCCATCCAAAGGAATTATAAGAATTGGTCGACGAGGTAAGTTGAGCCCTCGTTATATCGATCCAATTGAAGTCTTAGATCAAATTGGAGATATCACCAATAAATTGATGTTACCTTCAGAGCTATTGAGGATACGTAATGTTTGTATATGTTAATACCTCGAAAGTATAATCCAGAATTCATCTTATGTCATAAAAGATGAAACCTTAGAAGTTTAGAAAGACATAAGTCATGTGAAAATAAGCCATTTGGGATTTTGGACAGAAAAGATAAGGTATAAAAGTCTATGATGATTCCATTAGTTAAAGATTATTGAAAATACAACATCATGGAAAAAGATACGTGAAGCTAAATAGCTTAATGAAAGAAAGAAATCCAGAGTTGTTCACATGATGAGCTACTGCAAATTTGGAGGACCAAATTTTCTAAGGTGGGGAGGATGTGAAATCTCCAATTTCCATGTATTCCTCCATGCATGTAAAGTATTTCAATTAATATGATTAAATGCATATGAAGTTGATATGAAATTAATGTATGAATAATGTATGATTGATGAATGGGATATAGGAGAAATAATGAAGTTGAATGTCAATAAGTCAAATGAATTATATTGATATCAGAAAATGAATAAAGCATGAGAAAAGAATTAAAATCAGAATTTTGATTGGAGATTTAATGGATGAGTCATATGGAAAAGGAATTAAATGGTCAATTGAGTCAAAGAGGTAAAGAAGCATGGCTGAGATTTGGATGAGATGATTAAGTGATAGGGAAGCATTTAATGCAACTTGATGAATCATCCTCATCAGTCATCACCCCTACGCCAGCCTCTTTCCAGCTCTCTCCCTCTCGTTCTCTCCATTTCTCCAAGCTTCCAAGTTTTCTTCCATAGCTACCTTGACAAGCTACCTTATTCTTCCATCGATCTCTTTAGCTAGTTGAACGAAAAACGATCCTTGTCACTAGACTAAGTGATATCCGAAGTTTGGTGGATTGATTCCAAGTATTGGAAGAGATCTCAAAGTTTGAGATTTTGATCTCTAGTGAAGGTAAGAGAAATAGATGATTCTTGCAATTTCGTTCTTGGTTTGGAGTTGTTTTAAGTTAGTATAACATGTGTATGTGGTTTAATTTAAGGTTTGATTTGGTATGGTGATTTCAGATTTGAAGGAGTAAAAGCTAGGGTTACGCTCCAAGTGATTTCGCGTTTTCGAAGGAATTAAGGTAAGGAAATTATGTAACGGACGTAAGGCGGCTATGTCCGCATGTTTTATGATGTTTTTATGTGGTTTGGAGAGAAGCATCAGTTGATTTTGTGCAGAAAAAGATGTATTTTCGGACTTGTCTCCTAGTACCAATTAGGCTAGGGGCAGCCGACTGCCATAAAGGGAAGTCGACTGCCTAGAGACAACCAAAACGCCGTTTTCCGAGAACCGATGCAAACCAGTCGACTGCTATGTAAGCCAGTCGACTGCTAATTACCCAGAAGCATTCTGTTTCAAACCAGTCGACTGCTATATGGGACAGTCGACTGCTATTTTCTAAAATGCATTCTGTTTGAAAACCAGTCGACTGCTATATGTACCAGTCGACTGCTATTTGCTAAGAAGCATTCTGTTTGAAAACCAGTCGACTGCTATATGGACCAGTCGACTGCCCCCATGTATTTTCAAAGATGAAAATATCGGAATTTTAAAATGAAAATAATTTCGATAAATGAAATTATGAAGAAGCAGGCGACTGCCCTATGAGGCCAGTCGACTGCCCTGTTTTGAAAAGAGATTTTTACACCTATTTTCATAAAGTATGAAATGTCATGGCAAGAAGCTATATGGCATATGTTTTGAGATTATGCACTTTCATGTTTATAGTAGGGGCTCTGATCAAGTCCTGAAATGATGTAATGTATGTTATGGGCTGAGGAACCATAAGTCAGGCTTCAGTCGCTACAGAAGGACACCTGACTAGTGTTAACTGTAGCCACCCGCAGTTGGCCAATCTGTTTATATTTCATGTTCGGCTAAGGGAGGATTCCTGGCCCTACGGGGTACGCCACATGATGATGATGATGATGATGATGATGCGGTGCATAACTCCATAAAAGTACAAATAGTTTTTATGTTATCAAAAACTATATGTATATACGATTTCAAAGAATAAAGAAATCGAAAGTACTTGGTGTACTTGTATAAGAAGTTTTAAAAAGAAGTATATGATTTATGATTTCAAGAAGTATAAGATGTTTTAAAAGAAGTATGTATGTATGTAAATAATATTTGAAAGAAGTACATGAAGTATGTTTTGAAGAAGTATACGAAACATGCTATGTTATAAAAGCATGTAAAGTATGTTTTAAAGATAGAAGATGATGCATATTTTATATGTATGCTATATTTAAAAAGAAGTATACGAAGTATGATTTCCATGTCATTTGAAATAAATATGCATGGTTGCAAACAATGCATGAAAGATGTTTATGATGCATGCTTTATAATGTTTTACATGACATTATAGAGCCAAGTAGGAAAAAATGCATATAGAGGCATAGTATGCTCTTTTACATATTTTTCTTACTGAGCGTAAACTCACCCTTTTACGAACATTTTTCATACAGACTATCTGAAGTAATCCCTCGCTCTCGATAGAAGAGCCTACGAGTGGATCTTGAAAGTTTACCTTCAAGAGACGCTTCCCAAGTAGTATAGAAGGTATACTTATGTAATTATGCAAAGTAAATTGTAATTCAGTTATGGTACAAATACAACTAACATTAATGTATATAAGATGTCGAGGATTTAAGTTAAGATAATGTATGAGATCCTGTGGAAACGGATGATACATATATACATGTATCATTAGTCTGTTTTATTGAAATTGAATAAAATTTTATGAGCTATCAGATAATTAGCTTAAGAATAAAGGAAGAATGACATTGGATGAACTAAATCTAAATAAAGAAGGAAAAAGATAAGTGATAAGATGAAGTGACGGGGACGTCACACGTAAACTGTTTGTCATTTTCTTCACGTGTCTCCAAAATCTTCTGCAAAATAGTGAAAGTCATAAGAACGCAGGGGGTGGTTCCCTGCGTAAGCACTTCGATGCTTAAGTCATCAAAGTATTCTTGAGTGTATGGAACGTAAAAGCCAAAAGTCAAAAATTAAAGAATAACATAATACTTGTGGCCTATTTATAGGCGAGTAAATTATCATTACCGCAAAGTAATTACCTTGAGGGCAATTTCATCATTTTTGAGGAATTTGTTCTCGGTACAGCACTAAAACGTTGTATGTCGTCTAATTGTGGTAGCGGGGGTCTATCGCAAGGTAGGAGGCTCGTAGATTGGGAGGCCATACTCGATAGGCGGCAGGTTGTTACTTGTGGAGATCATCTGATGGCTGTCGTAGGCGACAGGCATCATCCGCAAAAGGCTTCCGCGAGCCATGTAGTATCTACCTCCTATTGCCACATGGCTCAATGGCTCTACGCCATGTGGCAGCCTCAGTGAATTTTGGGTTCCAGTACTTTGGGCTTTCTCATATCAACTTTAAAATATAAATTACTGGTTTATGACCCATGAGATGTGATGTCCTCGTTACTAACCAAATAACAACTACTTCTACTTCAATTAACAATTAAATTGACTAGTTTATCCGATGTCAATCTTTCTTACTCTTATGCTTTAGGCATTATTATCAGAGTATAATATCCATTTTCACATGCATAAAATTCTTCATTTATAAACATGTGTCACATACATCAGGATCTCAAATATTTATACAACCTAATTCCCCAAATATACACAAGTGTGATACTGTACTGTACAATAGCTGAAGTGCGGCCAACTGATTATACCTTCAAATGACTAGTGGGAAGCGCGTCTCGAAGGTATATCAAAATCCCAAAATATGCTCCTCTATCCGGAGCTGGATTTACTTCAAATACTCTGTATGAAAAATATTCGTAAAGGAGTGAGTTTACGCTCAATAAGAAACTTATGTAAAAGAGCGTACTATATCACTATATGCAATTTTCTTGCTTGGCTCTATAATGTCATGTAAAATCATTATAAAGCATATGCCATATATATCTTTCGCAAATATCAAATACAAGTAAATCATGCTTTCAAATATTTCCACGGATCTCAAATCACGTGAAATCAATTATGCAATTACAAATAACTTCGAGTACTTTCAAATATATGGGAGACAATTTATATCCAATAGAATCATGCACCAAGTAATTCTCATAATGGATACCGCAAATATATCTTGTAAGAGATAATCCAAGAGAGATCTCATAAGGATACTGCAAATATAACTCGTAAAGGATAATTCTGAGAGATATCAAATAAATGACGTACCCACGTATGGGCTAGGGATCCTCCCCAAAATCGAACAAGTAAGAGACTCATGGCCATTGTCTATAGCCCACAGTGCTCACTAGTCAGGTGCCGTACTGCGGGTTTGAGGGCTGGATTAGAGCTCATCAGTCAAGTACAAGTACAAATAATGTGCATGCTCTTTCCAGAGATTCATAGTCTCCAAAACCTTATTCATATAGGCTTGAAACAAATACAAATATACTTTCTTAAAATAGGTTCTCAAAACCTCTCTTTCAAATAGGCAGTCGATTGGTCTTTATGGCAGTCGACTGCTACACCACATTTTGCCTTATTGAATTTCTTTCCCATTTTTGAAATTCAATTATTTTATTTTTCAAAATACAAATAGAGCAGTCGACTGGTCCCAAATAGCAGTCGACCGGTTTTGAAACAGAATGTTTCCCGAGAAATGGCAGTCGACTGGGCCTCTAGGCAATCGGCTGGTTTTGAAACAGAATGCTTTTAACAAATAGCAGTCGACTGGCCCCCTAGGCAGTCGGCTGGTTTTGAAACAGAATGCTTTCCAAATAAAAGTAGTTGTCCACTATAGCAGTCGACTGGGTTGAAACAGAATACTTTCTGGGAAAATGGCAGTCGACTGGCTTACATAGCAGTCGACTGGTTTATCTCGATTTTCGAAAATCTTCGCTTTGGTTGTCTCTAGGCAGTCGGCTGCTACTTAAGGCAGTCAGCTGCTTCTAGCCTAATTGGTACTAGGAGTAGGACCCAAATTGTACTCTTTCCTGCAATTAAATTAGCTTTTGTTTCTCTCTAAATACAGTTCAAATATATTTAAAACATGCAGACATAGTCTCCCTACGTCCGTTACATAAATTCCTTACCTCGAATAGCGATTAATCCACAAGTTTGGTGGAAATCAACCCTTGTCCTTTTTCACTTCTTCAAGCTGTAAATATCATGACAATTAAACCTTAATAAACATAATCTACCAACTCTATATAACCCCAAACCATAAAAAAAAAATCAACTAAAATCATTTCTTCTCTTACCTTGGCTATTCACCAACTTTCAAGATTTCTAGATCTCCTTACTCACTTGGATTCAGCCTTTCATATTAAAGGCATAGCTTAGGCTATCGATAAGGATCGTTTTTCGTTAATAGAGCTTAACGAATCGATAACATGAGATGGTGGTTTGTCAAGGGAGTTGAAATGAACACTTAGAGGAAATGGAGTGGAAACGAGAGGGAGAGGAAATGGGCTGGTGTTGTTGCCGTGTGGGAGAAGAAGAAGAAGAAGAAGATGATGATAATGAGTCATGCCATGGCATTTAATGCCTCTTTAATGCATGATCATCTAAGCCATTAATTCCCCTTTTTGACTCTTTGACATTTGACCCTCAATTCCTTTAATTCTCTTTATATCCCATATCTCATTTATAAAATCAGAAAATTCATATTTATTTATTCCTTTGAAGCTAGAATGCTTTACAAATATGGGAAAATTTACAGTAAATTGGGGATTTGACATATGCATAGATTCTTTATTTAAATGTATCTATAGATATATAAATTTAACTTAATTTATATATTCAAAATAAAGCCAAAATAATAATACTTAAAAAATTATTTAAACTCTTATACTATATTTTAACATATGTTAAACAATAATTTAAACTTCATTCAAATATAAAAGCGAATATCGCAATATCTCCAAATCTTTCGTTGAAATCTTTGGGCATTCCGTCCACAAAATGGTGGAAAATCTCTAATTGCTAATACTTTTCTTCGTTTAAAGTTATGATTTTGAAATGCCTTCTTTGAAAATTCATGAATCATATAAGTTCTTTGTTCAGTCTTTGATGATTGACCTTCAAATTTGCTTTCATTTTTTGTCTCCTTTGGATCCATCTAATTTAATCAATTTAAACACCATGTAAAAAAATAAGATATCAGTAGTGTGTCTTACATATTGAATTGATAATAATTTTACAACAATCAAAGTTTTGTCAAATTAGAAGAAAACTTAAAAAAAAAATTACATGAGTTGAAAATTAAATCATTCATAAACTCAAATTAGTTTTAATTATTTAAATTACGTACTATGTATTAATTAAAACATTAAAAACTAAAACATTAATTTCTAGCATTAATTACGTACTCTTTCCACAATAGCATACAAATATTTTTAGATTTGATACTATGTATTACAACTTGCACTTTTTTTATAATTGGACGCATGGGGTTTATTACTTTTTTATTTTATAAAATTAAGTGAATATTAAAATTGATTACTTAATTTATATTTTATAAAATTAAGTGAATATTAAAATTAATTACTTTTTTATTTTATAAAATTAAGTGAATATTGAAATTAAGTGAATATTAAAATTGATTACTTCATTCAAATATAAAAAAAAATATGTGAATATTTATTTTTTTATTTTATAAAATTAAGTGAATATTAAAATTGATTACTTTTTGTTTGGAGTGATTAAAAAATCTTTCATTTTTGGTTTTCTCTTAAAGATGCATGGAAGCAAATAGTGAATTGCACTAATAGAATTACAACCTCCACACCCTTGTTGTGAAACTCTTTACTTAGACACACGAAAACTATGTGATAGTAAAACCATTTTTTGTTCATTTTTAAATTTCAATATTTTTGAGATTTAAAATTTAGTTTTTCAAATTAAAATATGGTTTGATCTAGCTTTTTGAAAGACATAAGTTGCTTCAAGAACTATAACAAACAGTATTTTAATATTCATTATTTTGTAAATAATTAGTAGAATTTTGAATATAGTGTATTGAATTTTTTTTTGAATATACCCATCAATACAAAGAAAATAGAAAACATTTACCCTTAAAAATACATATGAACCAACCATCGCATATTTATTTAAGATAATTTATTGTGAATATCATAAGTAGACACAAGTAAACAAACTTAAAGAAACATCTGTAAGTTTAAGTTTCTAGTAGTTTTATATGCAATTGTGTACTGAAACTATTAGATAATAGTATATAAAACATGTAAAATTGATGAGATCTCAGTAAAAGCTATGCTTCTAAAAATACTCATGAACCAACCATCGCATATTCAAAATTTTTTAAATAGAGACCTAAAAATAACATGAAATATTAAGCTATGAAAAAACAAATAACCTAAGATCAAAATGAAAAGTCGTATGTATCTGCTTTGATTGTGCTTCTTTGACAGGTTAAAACACTGCTTCGATTGCTGATTGATATGATAAATTTTTCAAAATTAGTCAAGTAACATGGAAAAAAAAACTTGAACTGAAAAGTATAAAAGAAAAAAAATACCTGCAAAATAAGAATGAGAATTGGAGTTACGCAAACATCTTATTACTTCTACTGCAAATATCAGGCAAATTTAAAAAATACCTAAATGCCACTATAATTCAATAGCACGGATAGTTTTTACCACTAATTAAAGCAATAATTACATATCCATTTAAATAAAGAATGATTGATATAAATTCAATGTTATATATTACAACTAATTCGAACCAATTAATAATTCTGCCATTAATTCTGCCAATTAATACTTAAAATTTACTCCCATCAGATTTTATTCCCATTAAATCCAAGTTGACAATGAATATGCAAATTAACATTGGCTGCCATAAAACCAAAATTTGAAATTTTGCCAATTAATAATTCTGACATTAATTCTGTCAATTAATACGTAAAATTAACATTTAAAATTTTATTCTCTTTAAATCCAAGTCGTAAATCTTGTCATTCTTTCCCCATAAAAGATATACGACTTGGATTTACATATTAATTAACATTTAAAATTTTATTCCCTTTAATATATTACAATTAAAGTTGGTTGACATAAAGATTTATTTTGAAATTCTGCCAATTAATACTAATTATTTACAATTCATATACTAATTACTTATTCTCCAATATATTACAATTAACTGCAGTTAATACTAATTGATAACAATGTTGACTCAATTTATGAATTAATGACTAATTAAATGTAAGAGAGGAACTAATATATATTTGGTAATTAAAACAAAGCTTACATGTCAAAATTATAACTTCTCTACATAGGCATCCACATCAGCAATATTTGACACGTAAGCATGTACTTTGTAATATAATATATATATGATATGATATGATATGATTAAAGTTTTATTTTAGTAGAAAGTATAATTATCAACTTCATCATGAAGATTTTTATTTAATTTTTTTAATAAAATATAATAATTAATGGATGAATTCCAAAAACAAAAATCATCTCATGAACCCAATTTTTGGGTCTGGAATATTGTACAGTACCGGTCGTTGTGCACTGTTGTCAATCACCGCTTGTCGACATCAGAAAAAAAAGAAAAAAAGAGTATCTTGTGAGCAAACGGGAGATCAGCACAGTGGGATGCAAGCCTACTCCATTTTTTGAATTAAATAAAATATTTAACAAATGAGTATTCAAAACTTGATAATGTAGTTGAATATTAGCTCTCAACTACTTCACATTCGCAACGACGTCTTGATAAGAGAAAACGAATGTAGCAACAGACTATGCAGCTGCTGGAGAAGAGTTGATTTTAGTTTTTCTATTTGGCTTGACAGTTACAAGAAAATGGATCTGTCTTCTTTTTTTGTTCGGTCTTAAAATCTTTTTCCTAACTTGTAAAACTAACTTTTCCATTCACTCTTCAATAATTATTTTATATAGGATAATTATTACATACATTGACAGTGGAGTTTTTTTACTCCACAAGCAGCGTTAAGATCGTAACACATGTCCTGTTTTATTTATTTTAATATTTTTATAAGATGCATATCATGATCCTAATGCTGCTTGTGGAGTAAAAAAACTCCACTGTCAGTGTATGTAATAATTATCTTTTTATATATCACACAAAAATATGTATTAAAAACTTTGTTTGTGCTTTGATCACAAATTAAAATAATTAAAATTAATCTGCACATTGCACGAATCATAAGTTATTTTTAGCATGTAAAAGTAGAAAATGAGAAATTTTATTAATGTTATAAAAAAAACTACCTCTAAATAATGCACAACTTACTTACCTTTCTCCTCTCTTTATACTAAAATCCAGCTCTACCAAAAAAATTCAAACAAATCGAATGAAAAGCTGACTGGCCACCATGTCGACCGTTGCTAAGGAACATTGAGTAATTCTAAAATTGTGTTTGAATGAAATATTTTAAGAAAAAAATTTATTTCAATCAATATATTCAATTTTCTCGTTTGTCATAAAAATTTGAAGAAATTTAAAATTTCAAAAGAATTTAATATTGGAATTTGAGTATGTGAAATTCCTTCTTAAAAATCTACTTAAATAGATGGGTTTATAAAATTCCTCTAAAACTACTCTTGCAATATTACATATAATCCACAATTAAATACAAAAACTAAAACAAAAAAATATTATTTTATTTAAATATAACGTATAATTTATTTTTTTCATTTTTTTGTAATATCTATACATTTTTACAAATATAATAAAATTCATATTACATATATTTATTTTATATTTTTTAACTTATATTTAATATCATTATTTTTATTTTATCATTATTTTTTGTTTTATCAAATTTTAATAGTCAAATTTTCTTCCTAAAAGATATTTATCCAAATAATATAATTACAAACGCTAATATTTTAAATTGATAAATTTAAAAATGTTTTAAATTTTTAATCCAAATGCACGGTAGGAAATTGTTAAAAACTCTTTTCCAACTCTTTTATTTTTCTGGTGGAAATCCAACTCTTTTATTTGATTCCTAGTTTATTTAGATTTTTCAATAAGAAAAGAGTTAAAGGTAAAAAAAGTGAATGAGATACCCAAGGGTTGTGGCTCAATTGGCAATGCAGGCTGAGTTTGTGGGAAGAGCTCTCGGGGTTGATTCCCACTAAACACATCTTTAGAGAGGGGTGAAGAACTTTAACTGTGACTAAACCCCGAACATGATTAATCTTAAACCGTTAAAACGGATGAAGATACATGTGATCTACATAAAAAAAAGTGGATGAGATGAGTTTTATATATGGATATTTTTATCGAAATATTAAAAAAATTTGGTTGTAAGAAAAAAATATGGCTGTAATTGTAAATAGAATTGTTCGTAGAAAATTAGTATAGAGAGATACACTCCATAAAAAGAAACGGTAAACTTAATTCAACCATACGATTTAACGGGAATTTCGGTGAAAGTTATAAAAAATTAAAAATTAAAGAACCGACGACAGCACAGCACTGTCGATCTTAGCCCAAATCTCATTGCACAAAATTTCCTTTTTTTTTTCATTTTCTTCCGTTTCTCACCCTATATATATTTGCAAAATTCCTGAGAGCCTAAACCATTAAACAGAAACAGAGAGAAGCAAAAGCCAGGGGACTCTGCTTCGTGCTCACGCGTTTTCTGTAGCGTCACAGGATCCAAGATCCCATCAGTTTGGTTTCAAATATCAGCTTCAAATCCCCTAGATCCGTCTCAGGTTCTTCTTCTTATCTTCTTTTCTTGTTTCTCAGCCTTTTACTTGTATGGGTTTATGGTTTTTGATCTAATCTGCCAATTCTTAATCTCTTCAGTACTCTGATCTGTTCTTGTATTATTATGAATAATTTTTTGAGAAGTTTATATAGAAAATGCTATTTCTTTTTAATTTTTGATATTTTTTGCATTTTGGTATGTGGATCTACTGCTTTTAGAGTTGATGCAATGAAATTATTTTGTACTTGCGTGTCTTTTTTTTTGGTTTTTATTGTTTTAATTAATGTAGGATAAATTTGAATGAAACTGAATGTTGGAAATCTGTTTCTGTGTAGATTTTTTTTATTATATTGAATGCTTCAGTCTCGAGTAGGTTAAAATCAAGCCGTATTTTTCAAGATCTGCCATAATCATGGCTTTCTCAGAAAGGAAGATGCCTGGAATCTGCTGGGGTTTTCTCTTAGTGGTTCTGTTTGCCCATTCTTGTCATGGGTTTTACCTGCCTGGCAGTTACATGCACACCTATTCGGCTACGAATTCTGTAATTGCCAAAGTTAATTCCTTGACTTCCATTGAAACTGAGCTTCCTTTTAGTTATTATAGTCTGCCTTACTGCAAACCTTTGGGCGGAATAAGGAAAAGTGCCGAGAATCTTGGTGAACTTCTCATGGGAGATCAGATTGATAACTCTCCTTATCGGTTTCGAATGAATGTGAATGAATCTCTGTACCTTTGCACTACCAACACCTTGAATGAACATGAAGTTAAGCTTTTGAAACAGAGGACTCGCGATTTGTATCAAGTGAATATGATTCTAGACAATTTGCCGGTGATGAGGATTGCAAAACAAAATGGGATTAACATTCAGTGGACTGGATTCCCGGTTGGGTATACTCCACCGAATAGTAATGATGATTACATTATCAATCATCTCAAGTTCAAAGTCTTGGTTCATGAGTATAAGGGGAGTGGTGTGGAGATAGTTGGAACTGGGGAAGGAGGGATGGGTGTTGTTACCGAAGCTGATAAGAAGAAGGCCTCTGGCTTTCAGATTGTTGGTTTTGAGGTGGTTCCATGCAGTGTTAAATATGATCCCGAAGTCATGACTAAACTTCACATGTATGACAGTATCTCCTTTGTGAACTGCCCCCTGGAGCTGGACAAGTCACAGATAATAAGGGAACAAGAGAGGATCTCCTTTACTTATGAGGTTGAATTTGTGAAAAGTGATATTAGATGGCCATCACGGTGGGATGCTTATTTGAAGATGGAAGGTGCACGTGTGCATTGGTTCTCAATTCTAAATTCACTGATGGTGATTACTTTCCTAGCTGGTATTGTGTTTGTCATTTTCTTGAGGACTGTGAGGAGGGATTTGACAAGGTATGAGGAACTAGACAAAGAAGCTCAAGCGCAAATGAATGAGGAGCTTTCTGGATGGAAGCTTGTTGTAGGCGATGTTTTCAGAGAACCAGATTGTCCGAAGCTTCTCTGTGTGATGATTGGAGATGGAGTTCAGATTACAGGAATGGCAGCTGTCACTATAGTTTTTGCTACCCTTGGTTTCATGTCACCAGCTTCACGAGGAATGCTACTGACAGGGATGATTATTCTTTATCTTTTCTTGGGTATTGCTGCTGGATATGTTGCTGTACGTCTCTGGAGAACTCTCAAGGGAACTTCAGAAGGATGGAGGTCCATTTCCTGGTCGGTTGCGTGCTTCTTTCCTGGAATTGTCTTTGTTATCCTTACAGTATTGAATTTTATTCTGTGGGGCAGCAAAAGTACTGGTGCAATTCCCATTTCCCTGTATTTCGTACTCTTGTCCCTATGGTTCTGCATTTCTGTGCCTCTCACTCTCATGGGAGGATTCTTAGGGACCAGAGCTGAAGCTATTCAATATCCTGTACGAACCAACCAGATTCCCAGGGAGATTCCTGCACGCAAATATCCATCATGGCTTCTTGTTCTTGGTGCTGGGACCCTTCCATTTGGAACCCTGTTCATTGAACTGTTCTTTATCCTTTCTAGCATCTGGCTTGGCAGGTTTTATTATGTGTTCGGCTTCTTGCTTATTGTCCTTCTACTACTGGTCATTGTTTGTGCTGAAGTGTCAGTGGTCCTTACCTACATGCATCTCTGTGTTGAGGACTGGCGATGGTGGTGGAAAGCTTTCTTTGCTTCTGGTTCAGTCGCACTCTACGTGTTCCTATACTCCATCAATTATTTGGTCTTTGACTTACAGAGTTTGAGTGGCCCTGTGTCGGCTATTCTTTATCTTGGCTACTCCATGATCATGGCAATTGCAATCATGTTGTCTACAGGCACCATTGGCTTCATCACATCATTCTATTTTGTCCATTATCTTTTCTCATCCGTCAAGATTGATTGAAAGTTCCAATCGCCAATCTTCATCAGCCAGCCGGAAAAGACTTTGCCAAGTAAGAGGATGATATCTGGATTCATCATTTTGATGTTAAACTGTATGAAATAGGGCTCTAAAAAGATTAAAAATTCCCTGTTATTTTGATGGTTGTTGAGGTTAGGACTTTTGATAGATTTGCATGTCAGTCATCCACAGCCTGCTGCCATTTGCATATTTTCCCCCAGTTACCTAGTTACGAGTAGAAAGTTGTAATTTGTTGGACGTAAAATCATGTATTTTAAGAGCATTAACTGTGACTAAGTTTTGAATAGGATTAGTCTTAGACCGTTAAAACAGACGAAGATACTTGTGGTTTATCAAAAAAAAATCATGTATTTTCTCTCATCTTTTTAATCAAATAGAAAGGGTTATTTTCTTTAATAAAAGCCTAGCTGTTATTCGTTCTCTGGTTGAATTGACTCCTCTTTACTTTAGGATTCATTGGATAATTCATACTTGTATGTTTAATGAAATCCCGACTTTACTCTTGCAAAGAGAAAGATGTTGAGAGAGAATTGTTGGCCGGAATGCTTCATTGGCACTATCGCTACCGTCCGAGAACTAGATATTCTAAATAAAATGAATACAAAATCGAACATATTAAAAAAAAAAGAGAAAAGAAAAGAGTACTGATGAAATGGAGAGGAAAAACCTCCAAAGGTTTCTCAGTATATGTTATAGCTAATGGTATCATAAAAAGAACTGACTGTTCCAGCAAGAATTCTCTTCGGATTTCTCTCTTTTGAACCGCTAATGTCTTCCTGCTTTTGAATGCAAAACAAGGGAAACTGTACATCCACATTCCACAAGTCAAACCTATATCTTCTTCATTACTAATTCATGATTCAATAAAATTCCATAATTTTTCAGCTATTCTATCAAATTCTTCCTCAAAAAAAAATATTTCGTAATCCTCATCTCAGCTGCTGTTGTTACTGTCCTCGAACTATTCTCCATTGCACCATGGCGCTTGGCTACGCCATCATTGGACTTAGGTACTTGCACGCCTTGGCATCAACATTGAGGCTCTCGATGGAGACGTGGGTTACGCTTTAGTTCTGGCAAAAAAGGGCCAAAGGCATTAAAAAGGGAGTGGAAAACTCTGGGGTTATCACATCTTCTATCAACTCTTCCACTCCCTAGAGGCTTTGATGCATAGTTGGTATCTGAATTCAATGCATATTTATGTATCATTTGCTTCAGCTTCGTAGATGTTTAAAGAGCAATTGCAACTGCTGGCGCCCTTGATAATTTGATATTAGCAGAGGGAAGGTTTTTGTTTTACTTTCCGTTTCTGTGCTATCTTATATAGAGATGGGTTTCTACATTCAAATATGAAATTATAAATATATATTGTTTTTTGCTAACAACCTTTTGTTTTTGTGATTAAAAAAAATTTTCACATGAAAAATTTGGGCTCCAGCTCAAACAACTTTCACTCTCAATTATATATATATATATATATATATATATATATATATATATATATATATATATATATACACACACACACACACACACACATATATATATAAATAATATATATATTGTCGTAACGATTTTTATCCGGGGACCTAATCACTAGACATAAAGTTATGGAATCACCACCAATCAATTTTAACTCAAGTGTGATTGGTCACCTATTCAAAACTAAGAATAAGTACACTAATCTACGTTCCAAAATTTGGGTTCGAGAGTACGGTTACGTGTGAGGAAGGTATTAGCATCCCACAACGCCCGTCCAATGGACGGTACCAATTAATCATGTTTTATCTTAAGTAATCTTAATTTAAATGGTCTTTTATTCTTAATTAAAATTTTCTTTTTATTATTTAATATTCAATTATTGATATTTTTCTTAAGACATTCTTCAACACTTTGATCGAATTCCTAAGTAATTTTGTGCCTTAAGAGTATTTACGGGACACACTCGTCCTCATGAGTCATGAAGAAGCTCCATCGTCGGATTAATATATTATGTATTTAATTCTTTTGTGAAATTCATCAAAATTATAATTTTATTTACTCTTTGAACTTGGAATGAAAATCTTTACTATTGAAATTATTTTCCTTAAATATTCCAACGCTTTGGTCAAATTTAGGAGAAATATCTTCTCACCTAAGAATTTTCGAAATATCGCACACTCGCGAAATTCTAAATTACATCATCGGTTAGGTTTTCATTTATTCTTATTATCTAAGAAAATATCCATTTTTTATTTAAAGATTATTCATTATTATCATTTTCTCAAAAAAAAAAAATTCATTTTTAAATTAGACTAATTCATCGATATTTTATTTAACCTTTTATAAGTTTTTTTGTAAAAAATTTCTCTACACCCTTCAACACTTTGATCAAATGTAGAGAATTGAAGTTATTAATTTTGTTCCAAATTTTCCAACACTTTGGTGAAATTTGACAAATTATTTTTATTTTTTTAATTAAAGACTTATTTTCACTTTACTAGCTCGCTCGAAACAGCTCGCTACTCACAAAATAACTTGTGTACAAGAGCTCGCCACTCGTAAGCCGACTTACGCATGAGAGCTCGCCCCGAAACAACTTGCTACGCACAAATCAATTTGTGAACTAGAGGTCGCCCCTTTTCAGCTTGCCATGCGCAAGTAAACTTGCTCGCGAGAGCTTTATTGGAAAATTTGAAAAATTATTTTTTTCAATTAAAGATTTATTTTTAATCTACTAGCTTGCCCGAAACAACTCTCCTCTTAATAGCTCGCCTGTGAAACAGCTCGCCATACACGAGTTATCTTGAGGTAAAAATGTGACGTCCCCGTCACTTCATCTTATCACTTTTTTTTTCTTTCTTTATTTAGATTTAGTTTACCCAGTGTCGTTCTTCCCTTAATCTTAAGCTAATCATTTAATAGCTTATAAAATTTTATTCAATTTCCATAAACATAAAATGATATATATAAATATCATTCCATTTCCACAGGATCTCATACATCATCTTAACTTACATCCCCGACATCTTATGTACATAAAGTCTACTTGTACTGTACTGTAGCTGAATTACAATTTAACTTTACATATGAACATATAAGTATACCTTATATGCTAACTGGGAAGCGTATCGAGAAGGTACACTTCGATTCTTCAAGCACAAGCTCCTCTAGTCGGAGCGTGGTTCACTTCAGGTAGTCTGTAGGAAAATAGTTGTAAAAGAGTGAGTTTACGCTCAGTAAGAAAAGTATGTAAAAGAGCGTACTATGCCTCTATATGCATTTTTTCTACTTGGCTCTATAATGTCATGTAAAGCATTATAAAGCATGCATCATAAACTTCTTTCATGCATTGTTTGTAACCATGCATATTCATTTAAAATGACATGGTAAGCATACTTTCTTTAAAACATCATACCTCATATCATACTTAAAAACATACATCATATACTTCTTCATACATACATCTTGTACTTTGTAATAGATGGAGACTATGTACAATGTTTAAGCGATTGAGTCGTCATATGAACCGTTCATTCCCATTCATATGACTCATATGACTCTAATCATGCATTAGTTGGTATACCATGTAGAGGTCAGGGAATCTCTCCTGCCTTAATAATACCATAGTGAACACTAGTCAGGTGTCACTAATGGCCTTGAGGACCGGACTAGGGTTCCTCACTTAACATACATATTACTGAGGACTTGATCAGAGTCCCTCAGCCATCAGAAATGCATAATCATTACGTAGTCCATAGCCTCAAAACATTTATAATATACTTTTCAGAAAACACTTTTGTGTTTAAATTGGATAAGCTTTGAAACATCTTTTCATACATGGCAGTCGACTGGTCTTATTCGGCAGTCGACTGCTCCTTCATAACTTCTTTTATCGAAATAATTTCATTTAAATTTTCCGATATTTTCATATTTGAAAATACATGGGGGCAGTCGACTGGTCCATATAGCAGTCGACTGGTTTTCAAACAGAATGCTTCTTAAGAAATAGCAGTCGATTGGTCCATATAGCAGTCGGGTGTTTTTGAAACAGAATGCAATTTGGTAAATAGCAGTCGACTGGTTGAAACAGAATGCTTCTGGAAAAATAGCAGTCGACTGGCTTACATAGCAGTCGACTGGTTTGCCTCGGTTTTCGAAAAACGACGTTTTGGTTGTCTCTAGGCAGTCGACTTCCCTCTATGGCAGTCGGCTGCCCCTAGCCTAATTGGTACTAGGAGACAAGTCCGAAAATGCATCTTTTCCTATACAACACCAGCTGATGTTTCTTTCCAAACCACATCAAAACATTATAAAACATGCGGACATAGCCGCCTTACGTCCGTTACATAAATTCCTTACCTCGATTCCTTCGCAAACGCGAAATCACTTGATGTGTCACCTTAGCTTTTCACTTCTTCAACCTAAAATCATCATACCACATCAAACCTTAAATTAAACCACATACACATGTCATATCAACTCAGCACAACTCAAATCCATAAACGAAATTCACTAAATCATTTTCTCCTCTTACCTTCACAAGAGACCAAAATTTCAATTGTTGAGATCTCTTCCAATACTTGAAATCAATCCACCAAACTTTGGATATCTCTTCGTTTAGTGGTAAGGATTATTTTTCGTTCAACAACCTAAGGAAATCGATGGAGGGATGAGGGGCTTTGTCAAGGTAGCTTGAAATGGAAACTATGGAAGTTGGGATGGAACGAGAGGGATGGGGCTGGCAAGGGGCTGACGTTGGTGATGAGATGATGGGGTGATGACTATGCATGTTTGCATTAAATGCTTCCTTATCCATCATCAATCTCAGCCATGCACTTCTCCCTTTGACCCTTTGACTATTTAATTCCTCTCTTCCTTCTCTTCTATGACTCATCCATTTAATCATCAATTAAATCTGATTTTATTTTTCTTTATCCTCTATTCAATTCTATAATAACCAAAATAAGCTCTTTGCCTTATTGGCTATCAACTTTCTTATTTCTTCTATATTCCATACATCATTCCTACATTATTCATACATCAATTACACATCGGCTTCATATTCATTTA
Source organism: Heritiera fomes (assembly GCA_032173925.1). Taxonomy (NCBI): domain Eukaryota; kingdom Viridiplantae; phylum Streptophyta; class Magnoliopsida; order Malvales; family Malvaceae; genus Heritiera; species Heritiera fomes. The sequence goes on from JAPDPM010000011.1 coordinate 13,999,031, forward strand.
ATCATATTTACTTAGAATACTTTACATACATGGAGGAATACATGGAAATTGGGGATCTCACAAAAAAGCTCACCTGTACAAGTGAAGCACACACAATAGCTCGCCCTATACAAGTGAAGTAGAGCATGGAGAGCTCGCCCACTCACTAAAGCTTGCGCCATAAAATTGAACTAGCACGTAGCTAGATCGCCTACCATTATAGTTCGCCATACACATGGACTAGCATGTAGCGAGATCACCTACCACTATAGTTCGTCCATACAAGTGGACTAGTGCGTAGAGAGATCGCCCACCACAATAGCTCGCCCATATAAGTGAACTAGCGCGTAGTAAGCTCGCTCGCCCATTATAGCTCGCACATACAAAAGTGAACTAGCTCCTAGCAAGATCGCCTGACCACTATAGATCGCCCATACATGTGAACTGGCGCGTAGTGAGCTCGCCCTCATAAAAGGATGGCGAATAAGATTTAACAGTGTTTTTTAGTTATTTGGGTGTGGTAGGTTTAGCAAAACACAAGATTTATTTAAAATTTCTTAAATGAAGAAGGCAGAGGATACTTACAATATTCGGCTCGGGTAAGTTTTATCTTCCTCTTCTTTTTGATTTTCCTCTTTCTAGTTTGGTCACCACTAGTCTAACCGAGGTCACCTCTCGCCACCACACTTTCTTCTTCCCAGTCGCACTAGAGTAATAAACGTGAGTATTGCTCACCGTCGTCCACACATCCTCTTCACCACTGTTCCAGTCACCGTCCCAATTGCACCAGAACTGAAATTGAGATTTTTGTATTGAATGTATTTGAGTTCTCTCTTTCTCTTTGTCTCTCTCAATATTTTTTGTCTCTATATATCTCTCTTTCTTTTCTCTCTGTCTCTCCGTTTTTCTGTCACTCTTGTCTATATCTCTCCCTATTTCTCTATGTTTTCTTTGTGCTTTTCTCCAATCTCCTTCAGACTATTTATAGGCATATTTAGTCAAGAAAATTGGATGAAACCAGGGGTTGTAATCCATTGTTCTGCTGGTTTTTAGAGCCAATAGTATTTGATTTTCTTGATGTTCTTAAATGCTTGTAGAAAATCTGCTTGAAAAATGGTGGCTATCGTGGAGGCAGAAGGCTATAGAGGATCTCTCAATGTATTCTTAGTCAATAAAAACAGATCAAATCTCTGAAATTTGATTTGTAGGAGACTTTCAATCTCAAATGGAGATTTGTCAATGGAGTTGGTGGGTGGCAGGGGCTCCGGCGACTTCAAGGCTTTTTTTTTTTAATTTTTAATTTTTATTTATTTTTTATTAATTGATTTTTTTAACTTTTTATTTTTTTTAAATACTGATTTTCTTTTCCTATTTTTATTTTTTTACAAATTCAAACGTATGATTAAATCGAATTTATTACTAAGATTGAAACAAGACTCAGTCTAAATAAATTTATTGTTCCGGACAAAATTAGGTGTCTACATATCTATTAGAAAGAGATCAATAAATGGCACCATCATAATCAAAGAGTTCGATTTGAAAATTACTAATGGAGTCATGTTCCATCTCAATTCTTGCCAAACCTTAAACATGTAGTAATATCATGAAGCCCTTGTCTGGATTGGAGAGTTGGAGTTGCATATATGCATATTAGTAATAGCAGGGTTACCACTTACTATGTTTTCTAAATGCTCCTTCAGGTGCCTCTGGTTTAGAAGCAACAAGCAAGCAAGGCCTCCTGTCCAAATTTATTGCACAAATATGAATCAAAACAAAGCAGTAAAATGATTTCCTTTAAGATCATCAAGGTAGTTACATGATGAGCAGGATTACAATTCACCAAGAAGGGCAAACTACAAACTATTTCCACTCATATATACGGACAGAAAGGAAGAGTTACAGTCAATAGTCTTATGCAAAGGAAAGGATGGAAAGTCTTGAAACTTACAAATGAAAATGGCTCTGGTCTTTACACAGTTTTGCTTAAAAGGTTCCAGGAAAACCTCGAAGATCGTTGTAGTTAAAGTCAGCATTGAGGTTCTTGGGTTCATTATCATCCCAATTCAAGAAGGCTTCTATAGGGTCCTCATCAACAGGCTGGACCCTTCTCTTCCCATTGCCAGCAAGTGCAGGCAAAGTTTCCTGATATGAACTTACAGAATAGCCATATGAAGTTGAGAAGCCTTTAGGTGGAGGGTAAAGAGAGATTTGGGGCTGATAACCAAAAGGTACCTCTTGAAGGCTGAGATTGGCATGGGTTGTCAATGTGTCATATGTAGAATATGCATTCTGCTGGTTGAAATGAAACTGTCGCATTGGGGCTGCTATTCCTAAATCAGATGGGCCAGGAATTGTTGTGAAAGTTCCTAAACTAGCCAAGGCTCTCTCATACATAATTGCATTTTCCAAGGTTGCATTGCCTAAATACTGATCAGCAAGCTTCTTGCTTGTGCCGTCCACTGTGGTCTCTAGGTAGCTCCTCTGTGCGTCCTGACACCTTTGATTATGCTTCTCAGCCTGCAAAATTATGGCTTTAATATTATGGATACTGAAGAAAGAATATCTAAGACTTCCCTTTCAAATTTAAGTTAGATTATTGAAAATTTTACATTTTACAAGATTATTAGTATATCATGTTCAACATTTCTGGAATAGAATGATATGTAGTTCTTTTAATGGGCAATGATTGACTGCAAAAATTTCAGAAATATATAGAGGATCATCAAATATATCAAGGACAGATCTCACCACTGAGAATCTTATTATTGACACGAAAAATTTTAAAATTCCAACTTGAAGACTCTGATGCTTAGAACTAAAGTGACTTGATGAGAAAACAGATCTTTCTACCTAGATATATACACACATGTAATATTTATATATGATATATGATATATATATATATATATATATGAGTAGGGATTTACTTACACATGTGTAAAATAAATTTGTTTTACACAGTTTTATATCTTCATATAAGATTAATATTTTTGCAAATCAATCGTTGGATTTAACAACCTACTCATATTTATTATGTATGTAAATTTTTGAATCAATCTGTTATTCTATCATTTTAATCGAGAATAGTATTTTTTTCAAAATATGTCAAACGGTTAATCCTTAATTTTCCTCGACCAATAAGTTGCTCCAATATTTGTATGCATATATGTATGTCTTAATTTTCCCCAAACCGATAACTTGCTCATGCATGTATGCATGATGTATTTATGCATGCATGCATGTATGCATGTATGATGCCTGTATGCATGCATGCATGATGTATGTAAGTACATACATGCATGCATGGTGAATGTATGATGCATGCATGCATGTATGTGTGTCTGGAATGCATGCATGCATGTATGTATGATATGCATGAATAGTATGCATGCATGCATGATGTATTTATGTATGCATGTATAGTATGCATCTAAGTATGCACGCACGCACGCATCCATGTATGTATGCATGTATGTATGATATGCATGATGTATTTATGTATGCACGTATAGTATGCATCTAAGTATGCACGCACGCATCCATGTATGTATGCATGTATGTATGTCAGTGATGTTAGGTTGTTAATTTCGTTAATTGCAGTAGAATGTGTCCCAAGCGCATTTCGTATTCATTTACTCTCAAGAACCTCTCAACTCTTTCTCGGTTAAACAATAATTTCTACAATTCATCCACTAGTCAATAGAGAGGAAAAACAAATATTTATACGTTTTTGAGTTTGACTTGTATTGCTTTGATTGCATATTGCTGCTGATGCATATATCGAACAACACAGCATTGGAATTAAGGCCGAGAAAAAACATAAAATATTTGCCCCTGCATATCCTTTGCAAGTTTTCAATTAGAGTAAACAACAAACTACATGTGAAAAGCCATCTAAAGATATGCATTACGATATGAAAATCACTTAGTCTTTCAAAACCAAAATCATAATTATTTTGCAAGGAAAAATAATGTTTTAGTATTAATTGTTACCAAAAATTTTATCTCTCCACACACGGCTTTGTTTCATTCAGCAAGACTCTCTTCGCCTAATAATCCCGTATAGGAGTTGTTTTTACTCTCTATTCCGGTCTAATTGTTTCAGATTCTGTTTCCATAAGTGAATGAAATGTTCACATCTTTGAAAGTTCGAGGCTTGAAATCCAATAGATTCTCCTCGTCTTTACTTTTTCCCAATCAAAAGATAGTCTTAAAACTCTTGTAAAATAATAGGAAATACTAATTGTTAGTCTTAAACTCTTGTGAAATAATAGGAAACTACTAATTGTAGTTCCTTTTTTCTTTGGCATGTGTATATATGTTGCACAAGCTGTTATATAAGCACATAATAAAACGAGTCAAATTGCATGTTTAGAACAAATTAATTAAGAATGTAGGCAGGTCGATATAGCGAAACCTACCATTTTTGGCCGAGTCCTGCCACTCCTTCAATGAAAATTTACCCAGTCTATATTTCTGGAATACGTTGATGGACATTGGAGGCATAAATGATAATCCTCCATAAGGAAACTTTTAACAATTGGGTTGAAGTGCTAAAATGAAAATGATTAAATTAAAAATAAAAACTTACTTGCAGATGACTTTTAATATGGAAAACACTGAGTCGTTCTATATCCATGACCTCCAGAACAGCCTTTGGTGTTGCTTCTGCAAATAAAATTTATGGTCAAATCATTGGAAGTAATGGTAAAAGACGAGTCCGCTGTTTACATTAAACTCATACTGCCATGGAATTCAGTCAAGTATTGAATGGAAAAAACATTCACATACTTGAGTTCAGAGCCCAAAAGACATAAGCCAAAATTCAGTTCATACATTAGGACTAGTTTGGCAATACATGTAAAAAACGAAGTCCTAAATAAATTTGTGAACCTCATATCATCTCTTTCTAAGCAATTCCTATCTTTTTTCTCTAATTAATCAATTAATCTTTAGTCACAGATATTCTATATATTTTTCTTTCTTCATGCAAAACAAAATTTAACATATGGAAGCAAGAGGAATACTAGGAGTTTTGATTACAATTGTGACTGATTCCAGAATAAACTGAAATAGAAAAATTATTAACAATGGCCTCTACTAAGCAGAAATGCTAATATTAGCGCTTCAGGTGCATGAAACTGAAGAAGGGATGATTGGAAAATAAAAAGAATGAATAAACTGCACTTGTGCCCATCTTCAGGCTCATAGAGATGCCCTATTTCCCAGTAATGTCACCACGTTAGAACAATGGGAACATATCCAAAGTCACCAAGCATGTGTGCAACTATACATGCCGACAAACTTGCAACTGCTATCATCACATACATTATTGAAGAAGTCGCACAATTCAAAATGCATCATCAATGCTAAGTAAAACCATGAGAACGCAACATAGGACATTAAACAGAAGTGTATTTGAGAAGAGCACAACAAAATCCAAGTCGACAAAATTTCCACAAACATCTGGCAGAAAATAAACAATATTCCTAGAATGCAATGTAACAGAACTAGAAAACTTTAACATCTATAACATAGTCCCTAATTATTAATAGAAGTAACTGACAGTTAGGTAGTTACAACTATAACTACCTAACTGCCAGTTAGATAAGTCCTATGCTTTTGTCTATATAAACGTTTTTGATGTAAAAGAACAATAATCAAGTTTTTCAGATAATTGAATTACAGTTTCTTCTTTCTCTGTTTTCTCTTTCTCTTCTTTCTCTTCTTCTTCTTCTTTTTGAATGTTGTTCTTGAATCATTTCATAATCTCAACATGGTATCAGAGCATGCTAATGAAGCTGGTTCGACAGCTATGAAAGAAGCTTCTTCTGCCATTTTTAATCCTAGTTCACAGTGTATTACGGTAAAGCTTGAAGATGATAATTTTTTGTTATGGAAACAACAGGTCGTAGCAACGTTAAGAGGCTATGGATTGAAGGGTTTTATTGATGGTACACAGACTATACCATCGACTAATACTGCTGGGTTTCAATTGTATGATAGACAAGATCAGTTATTACTTTCTTGGCTTCTTTCATCAATCAGTCCTCAGATTCTTTCGAGTCTTGTAGGATGTGAAAGTACAAGGGAATTATGGGAAGCAGTAGAGGAATACTTTGCATCTCAGACAACAGCAAAGGTAATGCAATATAGAAGGCAACTGCAGAATATAAAGAAAGGCTCTCTTGGTATGAAAGAATACCTCCTAAAGATCAAGACACTCTGGGATACATTGCAATCTTGTGGTTGCAAGATGAGTGAAAATGAAGTTGTTCATATAACTCTGTCTGGTCTTGGTCAAGAATTCGATGCCATTGTTGCTGCAATCTCAACTCAAAAAGAATTGCCAAATTGGAAGTCTACTTCAGCACTGTTATTTGCTACTGAATCAAGAAATCTTCAGAATTCTGCCTTTACTGAATCAGTGGTTCCTTCTGCTCATTTGGCTATGCAACAGAGGAAGTACTCTTTTGAGAATTTTCGAGGGCAGAATGGTGGTGGAAGAAATGTTAGAGGTCGAGGAAAGTTTAAAGGTAGAGGATCAAATACCTCCAAGCCATAGTGCCAACTTTGTGGCAAGATTGGACATACTGTCCATAGATGCTATCATAGGTTCGATATTTCCTTCAATCCTGAACCTGGAGAGTCCTCATCATATTTTGGTGCACAAGGAAATGTTTCTTCCTGTCCACAAGTTAATGTAGCTGAAGCATTGATGGCTACACCTAGTTCAATCTTGGATTCAGCATGGTATCCTGATTCGGGTGCCACTAATCATGTTACCAACTCACTGGAGAATCTCAACTTAGGGTCTGCATATCATGGAAATGGCAAGTTGCAAATGGGAAATGGTATTGGTACTAATATAGCAGGTATAGGAAATTCTCTTGCTCAAACCTCATACAAGACCTTTCAATTAAATAACATTCTTCATTCCCACAGATCACCAAAAATTTACTTTCTGTGTCACACTTTTGTAAAGACAACAAAGTCTTTTTTGAGTTCTATTCTAATAATTGTTTTGTGAAGGATTTGGTTACCAAGGAGATTCTACTCAAAGGGACTCTTGAAGGAGGGTTATACAAGTTTAATCTGAACATAAATAAGTCTGCAGCATCAGTTTCACACAGACAGAAGTCAGTCTTAGTGTCAAAACTACTCTCGAATAATGACTCTACAGTTTCCTCTTCCACATCATCAGATATGTTTGTTCTGTGGCATAGACGTTTAGGTCATCCACATACTGATGTAGTTTCTAAAGTCTTGTCTACTTGTAAAATCTCAAATACTAGTAATAAAAGATTCATTTGTCCTCATTGCCAACAAGCTAAGAGCCACAAGCTTCCTTTCTCTATGTCTTCAACAGTTTATCACTCACCACTTCAGCTTATTGAAGCTGACCTTTGGGGCCCTGCTCCTGTCACTTCTGGAAATGGATACAAATACTATGTTTCCTTTATAGATGCATTCTCAAGACATACTTGGATTTATTTCTTACAAACTAAAAGTGAGGCCTTACCTTCTTTTATTCACTTCAAAAGAATGGTTGAAAAACAGTTTAATTCTTCTATTAAAGTCCTACAGACTGACTGGGGTGGTGAATTTAGGAGCTTTAGTTCATTTCTTAGCTCAGAAGGTATTGTTTTTCGACATCCTTGTCCACACACATCTCAGCAAAATGGCATAGTGGAAAGAAAACACAGGCATATAGTAGAAACTGGTCTTACCTTATTGTCTCAAGCCTTACTTCCCTTCAAATTTTGGTCAGAAGCCTTCTCTGCTGCAGTCTTTCTTATTAACAGATTACCTAGTGCAACTCTTCATTCAAAGTCACCATTTGAGGTATTATACAAGGTATCTCCTGACTATTCCTTTCTCAAGACTTTTGGATGTTTATGTTTTCCCTATATCAAGCCATATAACACTCACAAAATGGAACTTCGATCCTCACCTTGTTTGTTTCTTGGATATAGTCCCAACCACAAAGGCTACAAGTGCTTAGATGCTAATGAAAATCTGTTTATATCTCGACATGTTACTTTTGATGAAACAAAATTCCCTTATTCAGAACTATTTGCTAAACAAACCTGTAGTCATATGAATTCTGTTTCTGTTACTGTTCCCCCACCTCCAATTCTACCTTTTACTTCTACTTCAAATAATTCTTCTTCAAATTTCACATCACCAGTTGATCACTCAGAATCAACTTCCTCCTCTAACATTCAAGCTCATCAATCTCCTTCATCATATATCTTCCTACTCAATCTTCAAATTCTACCTTGCAAGAGAATCCTCCAAACTCTATCTTAGGACCATATCCATCTTCTATGAGTAATTGTCACCCTATGAAAACCAGATCCAAAGGTGGGATCTTCAAGCCAAAAACTTATTTGGCAGGTCTCGATGATAAGGAACCAGCTACCATTACACAGGCATTGCAACATACAAAATGGACAGAAGCTGTTAAAGCTGAATATCAAGCTTTGTTAAAAAATCACACCTGGACTTTGGTTCCCTCTCCTTCAGACAGGTCTGTACTTGGATGTAGATGGGTGTTTAAACTCAAGAAAAATGCAGATGGTTCAGTGGCCAGGTATAAAGCTAGACTGGTGGCTAAAGGGTATCTTCAACAGCCTAGTATTGATTTTGGGGAGACATTTAGTCCAGTTGTCAAGCCTGTTACAATTAGGATTATTCTTACTTTAGCTTTGTCCAAAGGTTGGCATCTCAGACAAGTTGATGTGAATAATGCATTTCTCAATGGCAACTTAAATGAGGAGGTGTATATGCATCAGCCACCTGGGTTTGAAGTTCAACATGGAAGTCAGAAGCTGGTATGTAAGCTAAACAAAGCCCTATATGGTCTAAAACAGGCACCAAGAGCCTGGTATGACAAGCTTCAGAATTTTTTGCTTCAACAGGGTTTTTTCTCCTCCAAATCTGATCAGTCACTTTTTATTAAGAAGTCCAATTCTGTATGCTTGTATGTTTTGGTTTATGTAGACGACATTATAATTACTGGTAGTTCTGTTGATGCAATTGACAAGCTGGTTAATGCTTTGGACACAGCCTTTTCACTTAAGGATCTTGGATCCTTAAATTTCTTTTTAGGCATTGAAGTTCACAGATTGAAGACTAGCCTTTTACTTACTCAGTCCAAGTACATCAAAGAATTGTTACAAAGGTTTAATATGTTACATGCTAGATCAGTGCCTACTCCTATGGTCAGCTCTTTGAGGTTGTCAGCTAATGAGGGTTCCCCTGTTGAAGATGCTCAGAAATTTAGGAGTGCTGTTGGTGCTTTGCAATATGTCACAGTGACTAGACCTGATATATCTTTTTCTGTTAGCAAACTATCTCAGTTTATGCACCAGCCGTTGGATACTCATTGGAAAGCTCTTAAAAGAGTCTTCAGATATCTTGTTAGTACTTTGGAGCATGGTATCTTGTTGAAACCCTCACCAGTTTTGACTTTAACAGGGTTTACAGATTCTGATTGGGCTTCCGATCCAGATGACAGAAGATCTATGTCTGGTTTATGTGTATTCCTTGGGAGTAATATCATTGCTTGGAGCTCAAAGAAGCAACATACAGTGTCAAGATCGAGTACAGAAGCTGAGTTTAGAAGTCTGGCCAGCTTAACTGCTGAAATAGCTTGGATTCAATCCTTATTGTCTGAGATTGATGTTATTCTTCCAGTTAAGCCACACATCTGGTGTGATAATTTGTCTGCTGTAGCCTTGTTTGCTAATCCAGTTCAACATGCCAGAACCAAGCACATGGAATTGGACATGTTCTTTGTTAGAGAAAAAGTTTTGCAGAAGCTTATAGCAGTTAATCACATCCCAGCCTATGATCAAACTGCTGACATTTTGACAAAACCTTTGTCCTTGTCCAGTTTTGCTCGGCTAAGAGCTAAACTTACAGTTCAAGAGAGGGGTGCTCAACTTACAGGGGAAGTGCTTGGTTTACGGCAGCATGTTGGTGGTTCATAGAAGCCTGGAAGTGGAGTGTTTAGTTTACAGGGGCATATTAATAGAAGTAACTGACAGTTAGGTAGTTACAACTATAACTACCTAACTGCCAGTTAGATAAGTCCTATGCTTTTGTCTATATAAACGTTTTTGATGTAAAAGAACAATAATCAAGTTTTTCAGATAATTGAATTACAGTTTCTTCTTTCTCTGTTTTCTCTTTCTCTTCTTTCTCTTCTTCTTCTTCTTCTTGAATGTTGTTCTTGAATCATTTCATAATCTCAACACTAATCGACAAATGTCTTGTCAGCAGCCACCAAGACGCTACAGAGATTGCCTAGATTACCATTAACCTATTTTAAGACATCATACATAGAAAGTTAGCAAGGCACTGCAAAAACCAAATTGAAGCATGTCATAAGCAAAGTGGCAATGATTTTTATGAATTCACAGTCAAATTTAAATGGACATGTTACACATAAACAGGGATAGATATGAAGAGTCATTGTTTGAGCTAATTTTCATGAAAACGATAAAAGGAATATCATTTTTTTCTTTTTTAAAAAAGAACACACATATAAGGTAATCCACAATGGGTTAAGAAACACCACCTTAGACATCTTGTTAGTAACGAGACATGCATGTTATTTCCAACTGAAAATGAAAAATCAAGCTATTTTTTGAGTCATTCTCTTCAGTCTACTACATATCCACAAAGATGAACATGATGCAATTATTCAAGTATCATATGTTCTATCCATTTTAGGAACCAATTCAACATCTATCAATGAAAATAGAATATTTTTTTTTAAAGGGGAAACTGGATATTCACACTAAAAACTATTTGGAGAGAATGAAGTAGACTATATGCTAGAGAATAAGGGGAAATGAACACTGACTATGAGGACCACCAAGCTGATTGACAGCATCAACAAAGCAAGCATGAAGTTCCTGGGTCCATTGAAGACGAGGTTTAAGATCGTTAGTCACCATGAGTTTAGGTTTCTCCTTCACCTCTTCCACCACCTCACTACTAACAACGTGATCGCCATTAATCCTTACAGGATTTGAGGGCCCCTGAATTTCTTGCAAGGCAAGCAATGTGTTATTATTACCAGTACCCTGAAGTTGCTGCTCATCTTGGTTATTCCCATGGTGATCATCTTGACCAGCCATTTGTTTTCCTACTACTACCCTTTTAAATTCATCAGAATTCTGATTCAAAACATCGTTTTCCATTGAAACACTCTTCTTTTCACCCAAAATCTCAGCCACTTCTCTTCTTATACAGTTCTAACTCTGCTGCTTTCTAACACTCTGTAAAGTCTTGATAGCAGGCTTGCAGCAGAAACCAAGACTACCCCAGATATGGAACAGAAAAAATAAAGCACGCAAATGTATGGCATTGGCATACCCCACAAAAACAAAACTGAGGACCCCACCAGGAAAGTTTTGTGGGGGCCACAGAAGTAATGGCTGTAACAGAGAAAATATATTGTAATAAATAAAAGCTAGAACAACCCAAAGGTAGACACAACGGCTGTTTTGTAAATATCTTGATATTGGTAAAAAAGGGTGGAAGTGAGACTTTTGAACCGGGACAAGCAAGGAGAAGAAATCGAGGAGAGGGAGGAGTGATAAGCTTACTGCAGAGGTGAGTGAACATGCACAGGTGGGGTGTACATGACGTGTACAGAGGGCTGAGGTGTCGTGGGATGAATGGAAGCGGTGGAGGCCCAGTGAGTCACCCACGGGGGAAGTTCTGATTTCAGTTGTGGCTCTGCTGCAGGAGAGGCAACGTGGAAGCAGCAGCTCTTCGGTGTTTGGTTCATGCTCGTAATTGCAGTCTCCTGGGTTTGTTTTTCTCCGTTTTTTCTTGGTGATTTATCAAGAGATCATGAATAGTTTAGTGAAATGGAAGATAAAATTTGCTACTGCAGCATAGGATAGGAGCAATGACAGTATCTTTTCTTTTCTTTTCTCAAATTTTGGTTAGATCTCTTGCAAGTCCTATGTTTCTATGGAGAAATGTTTCATGGTAGAATTTGTCTGGATGTGATGAATTTTTTTCCCTTTTGTACATATTTATGATTTAAATCTATAAGTATTTTTCATTTTTTTGGTAACAAAACCTGTCTTTCTTTTTAAACAAGTATTAAGACTATTTTTTTGGAATAAACTCTTCTTTTTAAGGAAGTGTTACAATGCATTGTAATATTTGCCAATATATCTCTTCAAAGGTCAAACTATTTGTTTAAATTCGGAGATTTATTTAATTTTTAAATGAGTTTGAACAAAAATATTAAGAGTTTATATATGATGTACTGACAATGTATGATTTAATGCACTGTCAATTCATCAATAGGCCTTTATGTCAAATTAAAAAAATTTATTTATATTTGCATATAAGAGCTTATTAATGAGGTGTCAACCTCTGGTGCAATAACAGTGTATAGAAACTCTACATTGTCAGTGCATTATATATAAATTCAAATATTAAACTCATTAAATGGATTTGAAATAAAATCCCAATTAAAATATCAAGACGAACTCGAATTTATCATTTCAAGCCCAAGTTTGACTTGGTTCGACTCATAAGTATATGTTTTTACTATTTTTTATATTAATATATTTTAAATTATTTTTTTATTTTTATGCAATGAAATTTGAGTTTGTGTTATTTTTTAGACTAATTGAAAATTTTCATTTTTTATAGTCATTTAATAAAAATTTATTTGAACTTATTGGGTTACACTTATTAATTATTATGTGTTTTAGTAATTTTCTATTTTATTATATTTTTTTAAAAAATTAATAGTATTTGAATGTGTTTGGGATTATTAATTGTATATAAAAATAAATTTGAACAAAAAATTAAATCCAAAAAGCAGTTGAGCTGAGTTGAAGCTCAGTTCTAATCTCTTAATATCTTACCTAAACTCGATCCAAATTTGCTCTTATCTGATCTATAAACACTTTTAATTTCTAATTATAAAAAAAAGTGTTTTATGACTGTTTTATATTATAAAAGAAGGTGTTCTTTTCTCATATTTATTAAATGTTTCGGATTTTCCTAATAAAGAAGAGAGAGGGGATGTTACTATTAATATTTTATATTTTTAATACTTTTTTTTTTTGCAATAAAATTATTGATGCTAATAAAGGCAAATAAAAGCGATGAGATACGAGCATTAAATTTACAAAATTTTTATATCTTAAAAATAAAGATTTCCATATCTTAAAAGTAAAGACGCATTAGCCTCCCAAAACGAGAAAAAAAGACGTATTGAAAATAAAAAATAAAATCATTAGAATATTCATTATTCAAAAAAATTAATCACATTTATTGCTATTTGCCTTTATTTAACTACTTTTATGGTATATTTAACATTGTTTACTTATCCTATTCATTGCATTTTTTTGTGTCTAAATTAGAAGTATTTTCATCCATTTAACAGTCTGATACTAATTCTATTTGAGATTTAGTTATAGTTAAGGTTTTTTATCCATCTCCAAAGATGTGTTTAGTGGGAGTCGAACTGAGCTATAACCTTTAGGTGTCCATTCATTGCATTTTAACTAATATATGGAAGAAGCAAACTGCAAACAAGTACAAATAATATAAGGTAATATATAGTTTTATAATTAATTTTATTTTTGAATGAAGTGATTGTTAATGTTTAAAAATAAATATAACCCCAAAAATTAGATTCGTTGGCAAACAAGTGTCGTTTTGTACGTCAGGTCTCGAGTTCAAATCTTAGCACAAGCACCTAAAGAACTTAATTTGCTGCCAATGTGGGGTGCACTATTAAGATCCCTCGAGGAAGGATTAGCCTCGAAGTGAGCACAAGCTTGCTCGAACATGCCTTGACTGTAAAAATAAAAAAAATTATATCTAAATTTTTTTTATAATTAAATAATTACCCCAATTTCTATTAATTATTGTATTTTATGAAAATTATTACTAAATTCCTTAATTTTTTAAGCACTTGAACCATTCATGAATTTAATAACAAATATTTCTAAAAATAATAGTTTACTAGAGTGGACCTGCGTTATGCTGCGGATTTTTAAGAATATATTAAATATTTGATATAATGTAAACTTAGCAAATGAAAATAAAATTATATAACAAATTTAGTTTACTAAAAAAAATAAATAATAAAATTTATTCTTACAAATTACAATAAAAACGAAAGGTAAACAATATTTTTGTTCGTCTTCTAGGCTTTACTAAAACTCGTTGACCTAGGCTCAGTTTGGGAGCCCGTTTCAGTGCGATTTATCTCAGTACCTTGGCATCTTTGAGAAAAAGATAAAATATTTTGATGGTTAAATTACATTTTTATCCCTACTTTCAAATTTTCTTTTATTATTTTTATCGTAACAGTTTCACGCTTGAAAACTCGACCGCTCGACGATTTTGAAAAACATTTAAAATAAAGATATAAAGTTTTCGGAAATATTCAATTCAGGATCTAAACTTTTATTTTGCTCAATTCAAGATTAAACGTTTTCGATTTTGCTCAAATAAAGACTTTTTAAAGCGCGTGAGTTACACGCGCCGTTAAAATAATAACAGCGTTTATAAAAGACACGTGGCAGCATGTGATTGGTCCACGTGGCAGAAGTGGACACGTGGCAGCATAAGGGTGGGACACGTGGCAGTGACATATAATTAATTTTCTTTTAATAGGTAAAAAATACATGGACACGTGGCAGCGTATTAGTGGGACACGTGGCAAGATTGACACGTGGCAACGTGTGAGTGGGACACGTGGCAGTGACTTATAATCATTAGTGGGACACGTGGCAAAGTTTAGATCCTGAATTGAACATTTTCGAAAACGTTAGATCCTTATTTGAGCATTCAGCCAAATTTTTTTGTTATAAATATTAATAAAAAATTAAAAATTTAAATATTATTTATAATAATATAATTAGTAGTTAATTTTGTTAGTTGATTTTTTAATAAAAAATAACTTTTAAAAATTTATATTACATTTTCAAAAAAAAATTGTTAAAAAATAAATTTTTATAAAAAATATTTCTGTATTTTTTTCACTTTGTTTTTCTTTTCATTCCTTTATGTTTTTATTTCTTTTATACGATTTAAATTTAAAATAATTTTTTATTGTAAATTAAATATATTTATTTTTAGAAAATTGAGTTTTTCTAGGAAATACGTTTATTTTTTTAATTACATTAATTTTTCTAAAAAGACAATTCTTACGTATTTTTCTTTTATTTTTATAGTTTCTTTATCTTCTTTCCTTTTTTGTCAATTAGAAGAAAATATAGAAAACAAAAAAAGAAGAAAAATACAAATTAAATTTAGTATTTAAAATTTATTCTTTAAAAAATATATAATTTCTAATAATTTTATGGCTAATAGTTTTTTTTCTTTTTTACGGTAAAAATGAAAAAAAAAATTACGAAAGAAAAAATAATAATTATACTAGTTACAAAAAAGTTTTATAATAATTTTTATGTTTGAGAATTTATTTTCTAAAATAAAATTTTTAATTTTTAATTATTTCAAAAAATAATTTTAAAAAATTTATTCAAGAAAATATTATTTTATCAAAATAAATAGTTTTTCTTGAATAAAAAAAAGAAAGAAAAAAAAAGTAAAAAAATATGTGGACACGTGGCAGCGTGTGAGTGAGACACGTGGCGACGTGTTAGTGGGACACGTGGCGACCTATGAGTGGGACACGTGGCAGTGATTTTATAATTATTTTCTTTTAATAGGTAAAAATAAATAGACACGTGGCGGAATGTAATTGTGACACGTGGCAAAGTGTGAGTGTGACACGTGGCAATAATTATTCTTTCATCGTCAGTCACTCTCTTTAACGGCGCGTGTAACTCACACGCGTTAAAAAATCCTTATTTGAGCAAAATCGAAAACGTTTTATCCTGAATTGAGCAAAATAAAACTTTAGATCCTGAATTGAATATTTTCGATAACTTTATATCCTTATTTGAGCATTCAGCCTTTACTAAAACTCGTTGACCTAGGCTCAGTTTGGGAGCCCGTTTCAGTGCGATTTATCTCAGTACCTTGGCATCTTTGAGAAAAAGATAAAATATTTTGATGGTTAAATTACATTTTTATCCCTACTTTCAAATTTTCTTTTATTATTTTTATCGTAACAGTTTCACGCTTGAAAACTCGACCGCTCGACGATTTTGAAAAACATTTAAAAACAAGGAGAGTCGTCACCAATCTTTTTTGACTAGGTGTGATTGGTCACCTAAAAATCTTTGTCTTTTTAACAAAATCTCACAATTAATTAAGTTTTATTAAAAAGACAAATTTGGATCTGTGAAAACAAAGTTGGGTTCGGGAGTACGGTTATGCGTGGGAAGGATTAGCACCCCCACAACGGCCGTTAAAAAACGGTACCATCGTAATCATGCGTTATCCTTTGGTTTTAATAAAATGGTCTTAATTTAACATTTAAAAAGAACTCCATTTATTTTGAAATCATTTTTTATTTGTATTAATTTTGAAACTTTTAAATTTTATTTTTTATTTAAAATAAGTGAAAATCTTTTGTATTGACAATTATTCCGAAGTACCCCAATACTTCTGGTAGCATTTCGGATAATTTCCTCACCTAGAGATTTCTTAAGGATTACTACTTATGAGTTTTATAGAATCTCATCATCGGAAGATTCATACTCGCTTCGAAAATTATTATAAATGCATATGATGCAAACAGATAATTAATGATGCAAGTGAATTTTTTTAATTTTTTTATATAAATATTTCTTTATTTATTTTAAATAAAAATTTTTATTATTGAAAAATTGCACTAAGTATCCTAATACTCTAGTAACACTTAGTGAACTTCTCTCACCTAAGGATCAGTTAAGAAATCACTACTTGTGAGTTTCATAACATCCCATCATCGAGATTGTTTAATTATTAAATTTCAATTTTATTATTAATTAAAAAAACTTATTGATTTACTTTTTAACAAAAATTTAAATTATTGAAAAATCATACTAAATATCCCAATATTTTGGTAACATTTAGCATGACTCTTCTCATCTAGGGATCAGTCAAGAAATCACTATTTGTGAGTTTCATGACATCCATCATCGGAAGATTGTTTAATTATTAAATTTCATTATTTATTTTTCTTTGTTGTTTTTTTTAAATAAATTATTTATTTTCATTTTTTAATAAAAATTTAAATTATTGAAAAATCATACTAAGTATCCCAATACTCTGGTAACATTTAGTAGACTCTTCTCACCTAGGGATCAGTCAAGAAATCACTACTTGTGAGTTTCATGACATCCCATAACCGGACAATATTTATTTAAATTTAAATTTAAATTTTATTATTAATTAAAAAAACTTATTGATTTAATTTTTAACAAAAATTTAAATTATTAAAAAATCATACTAAATATTCCAATACTAAATATCCCAATACTCTGGTAACAAAAATTTGAAATATGGAACTCAATTTTCCAAGTTTTGCTGCTTTAAATTATATTTATGCCCTCTATATTATACAGTCATTGTTCCAATATTCAGATTTTTGGACAGACTCTGTTGGTTGGTTAATGGCTAGTTTCGTAACTCTCATTAAAACAGATTCTACTATCTGCTCCAAGTTGCTTGCTGTTTAAAAAATTCCTCATTGATCACTATTTACTCAATCACCCTGCTTCAATTGAGGAAGGAAATGGTGCTGCTTATGGTTGGGATAGCTTAAAACTGCAAAGTACACTTAAAATATTATCCATTTATCGGAAAAACAATGTCAATGATCTTCCTTTTACAGCTTCCACTTTCCCATACAGTCCAAAATAAGATATTTGATATTAAATTGGCGCTTCTATTCAAAATCTAGTATCATTCTCCTCCTTTCTCTGGGTTCCTTCTTTCCTATATCTGACTTTATATTTGAGACATTATATTATTTCATTATTCTTAATATATCTTTCGATGGGATATCATATTGGAACTCAACTAAGATCAGTTATTACTAGAAAAAAAAGGTTAATGACTCCTGTAACTAGTTCATTATTGTCCATTACTCACCCATACTTAACTCCAATGCAAAGTAAGGTACTCTTCAAGATTTAAGCTGATGTCTGAGCATTCTAGATCAAGTTGCATAAAAAAGGTTCTAGAATCGTTATTAGAAAACAACCTACTTCACCAGAGAATATGTCGTTCATGTTCAAGTGTCTTCTGGTGTGAGAATTTCTATAGATTGTGGTGGTTGAGGGAGGTATCATTATTGGTAAACAAAGGAAAAGCTCTGTCTTCAGGAAATTTTCTTTCCTTTCATGTAGAAAAACTTATGATTGCTGGCAAGGATACAATTTGTATCAGCATTATTGATGAGGGCCCTGCTACATGAACACATTCGGCTATTGACATTTGAAAAGGATTGTAATATAACTAAAAGGTAAAAGCCTTTTGTCATCATACCATTAAGGACAACCACTGAATTTGAACAACAAAATTCAATGGAGTTTACACAGAGAGATGTTCCTGCAGCCAACCTGAATGGCAGAGATGTTCTGCACGCTTAATAATCATCATCATCATCATCATCATCTTCATCAGACCTTTTATCACAAAAAATTGGAGTAGACTACATGAACCAATATTTGAACTCACACTAGATCATCTATATGAATTCTCTTCCTCCACACATTCTTATACAAGACAATGTATTCATTCAACTCTAATGCCTCCATATCTTTCCGAATTACAGAGATACTTTTGTGTTACAAAGATACTTTTTGAGTTTCTGCATGCTAATGATGTGGTAATAAAATTGTTACAGAGATACTTTTTGAGTTACCACCTCAATGCAAAATCTTAATTGCAGGAGTTATGTTTTTTTTGCAATTTAAATGTGTTGGAATGATATTGTTCTGTATCAATAAAGTTTATCCATCAATTCAACAATTTAACTTTCAAAAGTTCACTTCCCAACATAATTAAGTGCAAGGGGTCAATCTGAAGAAGCATTGCAGAAAACATCTTTCCATACAGAAATCTATTCATCATACCTGTTTTGCTTGGAATTCAGAGTGGCAAATGCATGAAAGAATTGCATGTTGTAATCAAGCGAGTGGACAGAAAGACTAATTTACTTTTGCTTTGGATTTTTTCATGTCATTATTCATGAAATGATTGATATTTCTGAAACTGGTTATGTTTTAACAGTTTTGGTTATGAATACTCTTAAGTCTTAAGGCGTAATACTAATTGCCAAACCAGAAAAGGTGTATAGCCTGCTGTATGCAAATGGAAAAGCCATGCTAAGCCTTATCATACATCTTAACTCCATGGTGCTTAATTTGGTTTTTGTCAGTTGTTGTATGCA
Organism: Heritiera fomes; assembly: GCA_032173925.1. Lineage (NCBI taxonomy): Eukaryota > Viridiplantae > Streptophyta > Magnoliopsida > Malvales > Malvaceae > Heritiera > Heritiera fomes. Next base: position 14,018,361 of record JAPDPM010000011.1, read on the forward strand.
ACCTTTGCAAATGAAATGGTGCTGTGGAGGAGGATTTTATTTTCTTAGAGCTGCTGCTATTGGGAGCAAAAGACAAATTCAAAAGGGCTTCCTCACAAAGAATCATATACTTGAGGCTGTGAAATTGAGTGTCAATTAAGTTGTTTCACCCTTATTCCCAATATTATATTTGTTATGGAATGAATCTCCAAGAATATAAGCATCTTCAGTTGCCAAACTATAATTGTTCCATTATTTCTAACCAGGAACTTTGATGAAATTGCTAGAAACTCACAACCAATTGTTCAATTAAATGGACTGCAATACCATCTTCTTCATCTATAGGCTCTTTTGGTTGCTGCTTTTGCTGTTAACTTTTGCATTCTCAAAAGAACAGGCTTTTTGCTTTTCCTTTCAAGAAGTAAAAAGCAAGCGGCAATATTCATAACAACCAAACAGAGCCTTAATAGACAAATTAGTATTTATTTTGCATTCTCAATTTAAGGTTCCTCTTAATTTTCGGCTTATTTTTTTTAATTTTGATGGTTTATCTTAATTTAAAAATCTTGGATTTTAATTTCCCTTGCAATCGACCACTTGCTACCAAACACAGACAAATATGGAAAAACTCAATAAAACTCAAATTCATTCCAGAAAAATCAACAGTATCGGAAGACAAAAAAGTAATAATAGTAGTAGTTTAAGACTAACCGCCTTGGCAAACTCAATCCTAAGCGGATTCCCCGCTACAGGGAAAACCCGGAACGCCTTTATGGCGGAAATAGCTTCTTCTTCGTTTATGAAATTGATAAAAGCGTAGCTTCGACCTGGCTGGAAAGCAACGCTCTCTAGTTCACCATACTGCAAAAAATGGTCGGTGAGGTCCGGCTGTAGTATATTGTGCGATAGATTCCCCACCCAAAGGTGTCTCGACGGCGGCGCATTGCTTCGCTCCGAGCTTCCTGAGGGAGGGTGGTCACGTCGAGAACGGTCCCTGCCTCCGCGGCCAGTCTGAAAATAATTTATTAAGATAATAAACAAAATGAAAATAAGAGAAGGGAGATAAGATTGCAGTTGAAAGAGAACTGACAATGAAGAATTTCAGAAACATACCTCACTTTTTACTCTTCATACTTCAAATCCTTTTTAATAAACAGTAATTTAATAAAAAAAATAAGATATAAAAAGTAAAAAAAAAAATTTATTTAGAAATTCTCCTATGACGGGTTTTCATATTTTTGAAATATTGATTGAACAAAATTAAACAAAATTAATCAAATCATTTGACATTCTTTAAATACTCAAAATTAAACAAAATAAAAAATGTTGAAAAATTATTGGACTTTGAATTTTTTCTTTTAATTTATTTTTTGTTTATTTATTTTTACTTCTAATTTACTTTTTATTTATTTACTTCTAATAAAAATGTAAATAACTTTAATTTAAAATAACATAACATAAAATTATATTGATTTAAAATTATTTAAAATCAAAATAATTTAAAATTTAAAATTTTTGAAATATTGATTGAAATTATTAAAATTTAATTTAAGTATAATTTTATTTTTAATAAATTAATAAGATTAAATCTAACACATTTGAGAAGAAAATTATAGATTGAACAATGCTCGTAAAAAATGTGAAAAATTGTGAAAAAAATGAAGACTCGTGGAATATAGAAGAAAAATAGAATAATAAAAAATTATTTATATTGAAAAGTTTAAGGTTTGGTAATTTCATAATTAGTCACATTCTATTAACTTTTCTTATCAATGTTAAGTTATTTGGAGTGAAATATCTATTTTTAATATCAATAGACTAAAATTTAAGTTCAAACCTCAATAATTTAAATAAAATTTACTTTTATTTTTAAAGTTTGGGAATTGCAAAAAATAAAGAGATTTTTCTATTGATGATGTGGCTGTGCCTATGGCCAACTCACAATATTCTAACTTCTATTTTCTTTTCTTTTTTTGTTATTCTTTCTTATTCACTATTGAGAACGTTGAGTATACTTGCATGTATTTTCAATCACTTTCTTAGCATCATATTATAATACAACTACCACCCCGGTAAAACACCAAATGAGCCCTTAAATTCATTTAATTAATATTTTTATTTTTTAAAAAGTAAAACTAATAATAGTTATTTAAATCTTGTATAAGTAAAGGGTAAAAGAAGTAATTTACAAATTACAATACATAAAAAAATATCGTATACATTATGGATTTATATACGATACACACTGTCAATGCAACAAAAGTTGACATCTCATCAATAAACCCTTATGAGTAAATTAAAAAAAATTATTTATATTTACTTTTAAGGACTTGGTATGTTTTTTTAACTTATCAATTGATAAAGTGTTAACCTCTGATACATTGACAATATATAAAAACTATACACTGTCAGTGCATCATATATAAACTCATGTATTATATGTAGAAAATTAATTTTATGGTATTTTTTAATGTTAATTATACCATTAATTAATTATAACACATTAATTTAGAGAATTTAAAAAATTTTACCAGAAAAATTAATTTTCTAAATATAATATATATGGTATAAAATTAATTTTCTAAATATAATATATATATATATATATGATATAAAATTTTACCATAAATTTAAATTTCCAAAATTTACCATAAAATTAATTTAGTGAATAATTTAAATTTCCGAATTTTACTATAAAATTAATTTAGTGAATTTAAAAAATTTTACTAGAAAAATTAGTTTTATAAATATAATATATATGGTAATTTTTTATATGAAATATTATATTTTTAATAATTATTAGATGTTTTAAGTTTTATGTTTTTAAAATTCTTGACTTATTAATTAGTATTTTTATTTATGCTTACTTTTTATATATTTGATGGATGATTATATTTACATGAATTTTAAGAAGTTAGAAATTTAGGTTTTGAAAATATATTTTTAACCTTTTGATAATATAAACAATTACAGTATGACTAGCTAATCGAAAATTTTGATTGATTAATATTTTTTTGAATAATTCAATTCGATTAGCAAAAATAAAAAATAATAATGGAAAAAATTTGATTAAAATTAATGAGTTGATTATAAGTTTAATCAAATTTATCGAATTAACACTTTTAATCATGAGTTGAATTTCGGTAACAAAATAATTTTCTTATTGTTGTTGCAAAAAACAACAATAAATTCTTGCTGATGTCGATATTTGTCTTTTTCATCTACGTGTCTCCAGAAAGGTACTGTAAAAGCAAGAAAAGTCAGACTAACGCAGGGGGTGGTTCCCTGCGTAGGCACTCCGATGCTTAAGTCAACCAAAGGTTCTTGAGTATTGGGAAACGTAAAAGCCAGTAATCAAAAATTAGCAAATAGAATTGTACATGAGGCTTATTTATAGGCGAATATTCTAGGGTAATTACCTGAGGTGATCACGTCTTTTTAGTAAGAGTTTGTTTCCAAATATAACACAAATTTCTTCAATATCGGAATAGCGGGAGGCGTCGCCGACGGAAGACTATAGAAGGTGCGGCACGTAACGGCGGGGGAGTCTGTCGTCTAATGCGAGAGGCCAGATATATGCCACGTGCTCGAACAACAGGCATCCGGTGACAGACTTACGGTTCGGTCGCTATGACAGAGGTCTTGTCACTAGCGAGAGTGATCTTCATGTTGCTGCATCAGTCTCTCACTGATTGCCACGTGGTCTAATAATGGTGGGTATTGTGGAATTTGGGCCCTAGCCCAATATGAATAGGCTTTGCCATATCAATTGCTCCTCATTCTCTTGTTGGATTTTTCCAATCAAGAGAATACTCCTGCCTAGGACATTGTAGTCTTTTCCTGACTTTTTGTAATTTTTTTGGTATTTTTTGTAGGTAAAAAAGCTCAGCTCTACGGGAGGTGTTGTTAGGCGCGACGTTAGGTATTCCCTGTCGCGGCTATATAAACAGCTAGAGTTAGACGACACCGAGTACGAAAAACCGCTAAGCCAACAGTCTGTCGCACGTATCTAGCTCTCTCGCCAAAAGAGTCTGTCGCTGAAACAGTCTTTCGCCCTCCCATAGAAGTCTATCGCCTATCACCAGCACAGTAAATGTGCACCTTTCACTTACACTATATCGGCTCCATACTTGTTTTTGAGTCTCTCGCAGGTGTCTAGCCTTAGGTCTTTCGCTCCCCAGGTCTTTAGCGTCATAGGTCTCTCGACCACAATAGGTCTCTCGATTCTTTTAGGCTCTCGCCTCATGCTTAGGTCTCTCGCCTAGTAGGTCATTTGCCCAGTAGGTCTCTCGCCCTGTTTCTTGTCTTCTTCCATATTTCATCCATGTCTTCGCAACGCCCTAGAAAATCACTGAGAAGGGGTGGTGTCAAATGCACACTAACGAATGCGGATTTAGAAGATATCAATACTCGTTTTCCCCTTCCTTCTGGTTATCGTTATAGACTTTCAGCCGATGGGGAAGTTACACCTGACCTAATTAGAAGCGGCGTGGCCGTTCATAAAGCATCTTTATCCTTCGGTTTTCGTTTCCCTCTACCTGAGTTTGATCAAGCTTTGCTTAGGTATAAGGATATTGTTCCGTGTCAACTCCATTCCTATGCATGGGCTCTACTAGTAGCATTTTCAATAGTATGCTGTAATTTAGATATTGTCCCAACAATTCCTCTTTTAAGCGCCTTTTTTAGAGTTTGTGGGCTGAAAGGACTGATAACGTTCTCTCTTCAGAGGTTAAGGGTCGACAGCTTTCCTAATAAAATTTTTTCGAACCTTCCTAATAAATTGCGCGATTTTATGAGAGAGTGGGTCGTTGTTGAGATTCCAAGCGATTTACAAATTCGCACTAGATGGAATCGTGATACCAACGACCACTCGAAGCTCTCAGAAAAATACGACATAGCTAGCCTGAGGGTCCACTTTAGCTAGCCCATTAGGCGTATATGTTCTACCGGGGAGCGAAATTTGTTTTCCCTTTTAACTTCCGAGAACATTACAACTGCTGGCTGGGGAGTGAGCAGGGCTGTTCTTGGGACTGCTACTCTTCCGTCCAACCTTCCTACAACCTCGTCGGTTCCTAGTTCTAGTTCCAGTTGCCCATCTTCAGTTCCCATAGTTGAATCAACTACTCCTGTAGGTCGTCTCGTAGATGAACCTTCTTCTGACCTACGAGATGAGGCATTCGGGGCCGCGGGTACTGGTGACCCATCTGATGAAGAACTTGAATGGAACCAAGGTGACACCTTTAGGAGTCCTTTCTACGATTTTCCATCGGATGCGAACTTGGCTAATTTAGAAGACTTGGTGATATTATAGGTTTTCAATTCATTTTTTTCCTAGCATATGTGTGCGCGGTACTTTCGAACTTTATTTGCTAACTCCTTCTCTACGTGTTACCCAGATATGAACTTCACGGCGGCTATGCGTAGAAGGGAGGCCGCTGCGTCTACCAGGGCTACTCCAACAGCTCCCTCATCTCAAGAGCGGCCTCGGGCTGAGACATCCACTTTCGGGCGTCGTCGCGCCCTTACTCCTCCTCCTCCTACTCCGGTCAATAGCGAGCCTAGTCACCCCACTCAAGAGGTTGAAAAAGGAAAACAGAAGAGGCATCTTATCCGTGATCGTAGCTCTGACAATCACGAGAGTTCAGGGTCGCAGAGGAGTGAGTCCACCTGTCGAGAAGGTGACCCCAGTACTGCCGAGAACAGGTCGGCTCCTCATAAGCCTCGTCGTAAATACCGGAAGAAGTTATTTATCGAAGGCTCGATGCCTACGAGGCCAATTCTACCTAAGATAACTGTGAAAACTGAGAATTTCCAAATAAATATTAGGTATCCGCAGAATTTGATTGGGACAAATTGAAATCGAGATTAAATAAAAAATGAAAATAGAGAAAATAAATGTGGATAAAAAGAAATCCAAATTTAATAAGAAATAAAAAGATGTAATTTTATATATTTATATAAGGTTATTATATAAATATATTTTTAAATAAATATATACATTCATATATGAAATATATGTACATATCATATGTTGAAATACTATTTTATATCATAGAATGAATACATATGTATTCTATTATACATTTATGTTTATATGATATATGTATAAAATATATATGTATAGTATTTAAAAATAAAGTGTATATATATAAATGATTTATATGAAATATGTATTTATATATATACAAATATAATATATATATGAAATATATGTATAGTACTTTAAATTAAAGTATATATATATGGTTTATACAAATTATATATATTAATATATATATCAAATATAGTAATTATATATATAATTATATGAATATAATTATATATATAATAATAAATATATATTAAAAAAAAGGAAAGAAAAGGGGCGAGAATCGGGATACCCGATTCCCTCCCATTTCCTCTTCTGTTGTAAACAGAGGAGAGACCCCAAGGAGAATGCCGACCCCAGTCGGCCGATCGAGCAAGAGGAGAGTGAGGCGAGGCCATCGTCGGCAAGGGAAGAAGGAGAGGAAACCCACCGGCGACGGAAAGAAGAGAAGAACCGAGCGAAATAGATGAAGGAAATCGAAAGCAAAAGAGAAAACGAAAACGGCGGTGCCGGCCGATCCGGGCACCGCCACCCCAACCCCGACACTGGCGGCGGTAAGGGGAAGGAAAAGAGGTGGCTGACGATGAAGGAGGAAGAGAAAGGAGGGAGAAAAGAGAAGAGAAAGAAGGCCGAAACCCACTTCCAGATCCGCCATCACCATCGCCAGCGCCACTGCTCGGGAAATGGAGGCCAGATCCGGCTTCGTGGCAATCGTGGGATGCTATAGGGTGGCCGAACCGCCGGAATGGGTGGTCACCGGTGGCTGAATCGACCAAGCAAAGATTGACCCGGTCCGACCTAGTCAACCCAATCCAATCCGGTTCGACTCGATTCAAACCAAAAAAAAAAAGAGAAAGAAAAAGAAAAGAAAAAGAAAAGAAAGGAAAAAGAAAGAGAAGAAAAAGAAAGAAAGGAAAGAGAAGGAGAAGAAAGAAGAAAGGAAAAAAAGAAGGAAAGAAAAGAAAGAAAGAAGGAAAGGAAAAAAAAAGAAAAAGAAAGAGAAGAAAAGGAAGGAAAGAAAAGAAAACAATGGTAAGGAATTTAAGGATTTTGCTATATTCCATAGAAATTTATGGAATTTATTAAATTTCTTTCTAATCGAATATATGTGTATTAAATTGTGGCAGCATGGAGATGAGGCTAATGGTGGACTTCGGCTAGGCTTGGAAACACGCTAAGCTTTGGCGAATAGGTAAGATACTTTTATAAAGCATTAGTAGCTTTATATTGTACAATTTGGAATTGTGATTTTGATATGAATGATTATTGAAATGATTGTTAAATGTTAAGAGGACCCACAACTGATGGTGGGGGTCTTAGTAAGAGATAAAGAAATTGTGAGAATCAACTGCTGTGGTTCTAAACTGTGTTTTCCTTGCAGGAAGTTTAGTAAAAATTAAGCCGTTATGTTGCCAAAATTTTTAGGAAAATGTTGAGGAAAAAGATTAAGTTTCTCACATAAATGGAATCTTGGAAATAATTATTGAAAATAAACATTTAAAGGACTTTATGGTATTACCGAAAAAGTTGAAATTGAAATCAATGAGAAGATAGATCGTTGAGCACGATAACGTGATGAATTATATGGTTTAAACCTTATAAAATCGATAAATCAAGTCACCTTAATATCACAAATGGTATCAAGTTGAGATTGAGGTGGAATTATTTATTAGACGGATCACAGATAAAAGTGATGATGATTATATGATATAGCTTGGAAAAGAAGATTGCAGTTGAAATTTCGATGGTCGAGCGATTGAATTGTGGAACTATTAATAGAGTAATGATTCTAGAATTTATCGAATTGATCTCTTGATCTTGAAGTAGTTTCGAATGTGATGACATGAATAATTCAAGAGGTCGGTGTTAAAAAGATTTCACAGTATTACATTGTATTGTCGGATATACGTGAGATAATCAGCGAACCTACACTAGTGGTATGGATCTTAGTATCAATATTGTGGTACACAATGGATAGTTATGATACTGAGTCATAAAGAATGTATGATTTGTGCATACATAACTCTATTGAAATTGAGGTTGAATTATGACACAATCCCATCATTTATATATTTAAATAAATGAGTGATGAAACATGTGAATATATGGTTTTGCTTATAACCATAGAATAGGCCTTGAATAATGAGATTGACAATTGCATAATTTCAATATTAAATTATACAGGCCATATGAAGAATTGATTTGAGGATTGTGATCTGGTTTTGTGATAGTGAATGAAATTGAACCTCAAGTCAGAAATTATGAATGTGTGCCAATGGGTCAAACTATAGATGAATTTGATAAGTGACTATCGATCTTGTGGTTCTATTATCCTCGATGTCGACTCTGAAATAGATATCGAATGATGATATTGTTATTAAACAATTACAGTACCTTGATGGCTACATAGAAACATGGTATTTAAATACTCATAGATACTAAGAGGATTCATGCTAATGATGTGATACTAGTGTCAATAATGAAATATACAAATGATTATTATAATCGATAATTATCTAAAAAGGATATTGAATACCGAATGGTTTGAATTCCAAGTGATTTGATTATTAAATAATTGGAGTACTGAGCAATTTGAATACCGAATGAAATGAATATTGAATGATTTGAATATTGATTTACTGATTTGATAGAGAGAAAGTTTGAAAAAGAATAATTGATGGTGATAAATTTAGATGAATTGCTTCACCATCTTAGATGAAAATATTGCTTATATCGATATTTGAAAATAATATCGAATTTACCTATTAGGTATGATCTGATTGAAATCAAAAGGATGGAAATGAGAGAATAGAATTATAGTGAACGTTATAATTAAATGACATGTTTGATGAAAATGATAGTTCACTGTTGAACTCGTGATTTTAAATTGCATTGCATTTAAATATGTTTTGTTACAACTTGAAACATTTTAATAATGTTTATATGAATACTATAAAGTATTGATTAGTTTTGAAAGGAAAGTATATGGTAGATATTTATATATATTATATATAAAATTCCTTAAATGATGATATCATATGCTTTACATGATTTTGACAAGAAAAGATAAAGATTTAAATGTTTTATGAGACTGTAGGCACCCTAAAAGAATTAAATTCAATAAAGCATAGTGGAAACCGCCTAATTGAAGCTTTGCTCATTAGGCAAAGATGCTTGTCCAACAATAGTCGTGGACAGGTCTCAGTCACGTCGGATCAGTGGGGCTGGGAGAAATGAAGTCTGTGGCTATAGATAGCGCCCTAGTTGGTTTCCAAGGGATGATGACATGATTTTCACTACTAGCTACAGTGATTTAAGTCTTTATTCATAGAGTGATAGGGATCTAGCTTAGTCTCTAATCGATATGATATGAAGTCTAGAGTATGATTTTATTGATATGAACTCTAGACTTGACATGATTTATATAGTACATGAGACATGTTTGAAATGAAATATATTTTGAAACAGTACATGTTTTAAACATGTTTTAAAAGTACATGTGATATGATTTCGACACTTATATGATTTATATATGATTTTGTGTCGAACTTGAAATGATATGCGGCCTAGAGTATAGATTGATTTGATATGAACTCTAGACCTATATGACTTATAGTATATGAAAAATGTTTTAAAACTGCACATGTTTTAGACATGCTCTAAAAACGAATACATGAATTGAAATTGAACATGTTCCTATCATGCCTTAAAGGTAAATATGAAATGAATTGAAAATTCATATATTGAGCATGTTCTAAAGTATATATGATATGATTTGAAATGATAGTGGTTTATACAGTAAAGTTGCATAAATTGCATATTAAACCTTAACATGATAATATGCTTTATACATGAGAATTCTATGAGGAATGTCATGACTCGGCATTAACGATAATTCATCAATATGATGTCATGATATGATACAACATATGAACATAAGATTGATATGAAGAGAATTATGATCTTACACTATTGTGATCATAAGTTCCCACACGATAAGTGATATGAATTGATGTAATACCGGAGTATGATTGTCAAACGTAAAGTGACTCAATAGGATATCTCAATTAAACATGATACACGATGAGATTGACTGACGTGAGTATGGATTAATGGTATATGATATCCAAATGATACATTATGCATTGTTGTGCGATGCATTGTGGTATAAAGACGAGAAGATTGAAAGGTGATTAAGATGAATTATTCAGAAGTCTGAGTGATAGACAGATGACAGGAATCGTTGAAACATGAAGAATATATGAGGAGTATCATGACTCGGTGGTAACGATATTTCATCTACATGATGTGATGATATGATATGATACATGAACATAGAATATGCACGAAGAGAATTATGACTTCGTACCACCGTGATCATGATCCTCTATATGGAAAGTGATATAAGATGTTATCGATGAAAAAGGTGAACTGTAATTGCAAACTTGCAGGTTTTAAGCATTGCGGTTTAAGACAGTATAATCCTACTAATGCATTTATATTAGTATCTTACTGAGCCGTGGTTTTGCTCATCCCATTAAATTTCATCTCTTTTCAAATTATTGAAGTTACAATCTACTATGAGAGATTTTAAGTGAGCCTTCGGAGACGGTATATAGATTTGACATTGGCCATTATCCTGCGAATCCATTTCGTTACTTTTGAGGTATACATTTTTGTATATCTCTTGTTTACATGTACAGACTTTAATTAATACACAGTACGTATATTGTTCAGTGAGTCGGGATGTAACTGAGAGATGTGATAAAGCATTGTATAGAGGATCAGTGAAATTAGAGTAGTAACTACACTGACACCGAAACAAATTTTAAAATGAAAATGAAAAATTTAGTCCATAAATTTGTAGACTAAGAAAAGTATAAGTATTAAGTGAAAGTCACGGCCTTCGGGGCGTGACAATAACCAATCCTACCTTGTGGCGATATCCAGTAGATGGTGGGGTTGTTATTGACGGAGAAGATTTTCAGACCTACCCTGATGTTAAGGATAATGATAGCATCGAAGAGCCCGTGGTAGCTTCTCGTCTGTCCTAGAGTACCATCCTTCCTCACGACGAGATGGGGCTCTTCATGAACCTTACAAAGGCCGAGAACAATTCTGATTACCTCGTAATGAAGGTGAGAGCGTAGCCCTTATTTGGTAATGATACTCCCTTTTTTAACTTCTTTTGTCAGTTTTTTAAGTTATGTTGTTTTTGTTTTGTTAGGCGACTCAACAGACGGTTGCCGTTAATGCACGGCACAGGGCTCTCAGGGAGCAAGCTGATAAAGAGATTCGTGAGCTCCGAAATCAAAACATGGAGCTTCAGAATGCGGTTGCCCAGCTTTGCCCATATACTAGCAGAGTTGAGGAATTGAGGAAAGAAAACGAAGTCTTGAGACAACAAAATGCGAACCTCGAGCACAAGCTGCAAGAAGAACAAGCAAAGGTGGTATCTCTCGAGGGATATCAAGAAGCTTACAATAAAGCAGCTCATGACTTTGAGGTTGCAAGGTCTCAACTGGATGAGGCCATGGAGGAATTAAACAATGCATTAGATCGGTAAAGGGAGGTGCGAATCGAAGCCATTCACGAGTACCGCCTATCTCAACATTGCTATAAAAAGAAGGAAGAGTTTGAGCGGGATTCATCAAGTACGACTTCTATTTGGCTCGTGCTTGGTTAGAGAAGCATAGGCCTGATGAGACTTTCCCTGAGTTGCTTTTCACTCAAGAGGCCTAGTACTATGAAGCTCTTTCCTAGACCAAGTATGAACCCGACTCACAAGGTTCGGATGGTTATTTAGAAAAGGGAGCTATAGTTGACTTGGATAATCTTAAAGGTCCATGCCTCCTCGACAGTCACACAGCCATCCTGAGTCTACTGAGGCACGCGACCAGTCTAGGTCTGTAGAGGTGCGTAATGAGCCTGAACCAGTCGAGGCAGGCAATCAACACGAGCCTATCGAGGCACTGCAAGGGTTAGATGGCGACGAGCTCCAATTCTCCGATTCTATCACCATCGATCTCGTGCCACACTCTGCGGCTGTTGCTGGGCCTTCAAGCGATGCCCCCTCTTCCGGAACGGCTCCTTCGACTCCTCAAGATCCTGATCCTTAGGCTCCTCAAGATTCTAGTGCAAAATGCAGCATCTTCTCAGCCGCCTAACTTGGTTCTCACCATAGACTAGGATACTTTCATTTTCATTTTGTCTTTTCATTTAGTTTTTATTTGTTAATCCCTCTAAATGATGTACAAATTCGTTCTTAATGAAAAGTACAATTTCCTTTTGTGTTTTGTTCTTCTCTTTGTATGCTTGTGATAGAATGTATGTTGTCATGTTCATTCGAATTGCAACATGCTGTAATCATGACAATATGAGTATGTCAGAGTGCTGTAATAGAATTTTGTCAATAAAGCAATTACGTGCTTTCAAAAAGTTGTAACATAAACATACCTTCTATCTTTCATATGGTACTGCTCCCCAAGTTCTTTTTTGAGACAACGTTACTTTTCTTATTCGGAGAAGAACTTTTTGCTTGAGCATTGTGCCTATTTCGCGCTTTCTTCGCTTAAGGACTTGTATTTGCCCGTCTTGCACCCTTTTGTGCTTAGGGACTTATGTTTGCCCATCTCGCACCCTTTTGTGCTTAGGGACTTATGTTGCCCGTCTCGCACCCTTTTGTGCTTAGGGACTTATGTTTTGCCCGTCTCGCACTCTTTTGTGCTTAGGGACTTATGTTTGCCAGCTTTTAACTCAGTTATATCTATTCTTGCAACACATAATTCATCTAACATATTGCATTAGAAAATGAAAAATGCGAATAGCTTGCTTTATTCATAAATCAAATGATAACAGGGCAATGGTATCTAAAAATAATGGAGTAATAGATGAAAAAAATAAAGACAAGAATAATAAATGAGTACAATGTTTTATTGCCAGTATAATTTAAGAGTTGGCGTTCCAAGTCTTCGAGATCTTCTTTCCTTGCAAGATTTCTAAAGTGCATATGCTGGGTCTGATCATCCTTCTAATTCTGTAAGGTCCTTCCCAATTAGCCTGAAGTTTACCGTCCTCTTTCTGGGCATTTGTAATTGCTGACTTTCTCAGTACCAGGTCACATTCTTGCAATTCTCTACTCTTAACTCGTGCATTGTAATAAGCGGCTACCCTTTGTTGGTAGGCAGCCAATCTCATTTTCGCTGTGTCCCTTAACTCATCTATCAGGTCCAGATTCTCCCTTAGTCCTTGAGAGTTAAGTTCTTCAATGTAAGGAACCAATCTAGGTGACTTAGCTCTGATTTCAATCGGGATGAGGGCCTCAGTCCCATACACCAAGTTGAATGGTGTTTCTCCTGTCAATACTTTACTTGTCATTATGTAGGCCCATAGGACACTCGAGAGCTCATCTACCCATGCTCCCTTAGCCTTGTCCAACCTGGTTTTCAACCCATATAGTATTGTTCTATTGCTCACTTCATCCTGTCAATTGGCTTGCGGGTAGGACACGGACGATATCCTTAGCTGAATACTCAAGCCTTTACAAAATTCTCGGAATGCACTGCAATCAAATTGTTTGCCATGGTCGGCATTCAGCACCTCGGGGATTCCGACGACGGATGATATCTTTCCACACCATTGCTTCCACCTTCTTTTCGAAAATTGTAGCTAAAGGCTCCGCCTCTATCCACTTTGTGAAGTAGTCTGTGGCTACGAGTAAATATTTCCTTTGTCCTGTGCCTAAAGGAAAAGGTCCTAAGATGTCCAGCCCCCACTGTGCGAATAGCGTTGGTTGAAGAGTGCTTTGAAGGTTTGAGACTGGAGCAATAGCTACAGAGGCAAACTTCTGGCACTTTTCGCATCTTCGCACCTTCTCGGTGGCATCTTTCTTCAGTGTAGGCCAATAAAACCCCATACGTAATATTTTCGTGGCCAAGGCTCGAGCCGCCAAGTGTTCACCACATATTCTTTCGTGGACTTCAACCAAGGTGTATTCGGCCTGTTGAGGTCCTAGGCATTTTAGCAGGGGCGTAGTGAACCCACGCTTGTAAAGTTCTCCATTCACGACGGTAAACTTGGCACTCTGCAATTTTAACCTTCGAGCTTTATCTCTGTCGGTGGGGAGTTCGCCTTCCAATATGTAGTCCTTGATCGGATTTCTCCAATCACTTCCGATCTCGACATCGCAGACATTTTCTTCTTCGATACTTAGCTTGGCGAGTGATTCTACCTTTACCATGCGACTTTTAATTATTCTGGAGGAAGCCAACTTCAAAAAAGCATCTGCATGACCGTTTTCAGATCGGTTTATCTGGGTCAATCGAAAATTCTTGAACAATCGTGCTAATAATTGCACCTTTTATAAATAAGGTATTAGAGCCGGTTCTCGTGCTTTATACTCTCCCGAGAACTGATTTACCACCAACTGTTAATTGCTATGGGCCATTAAGTTGCTAACTTCTAGCTTTTCAGTAAGCTTCATTCCGGCTATTAGGGCTTCATACTCAGCTACATTAGTCGAGCTTGGAAAATCGAAGCGCAAGGAATACTCATAGATTTTCCCTTTAGGTGAAGTGAGCACAATTCCAGCTCCACTACCATCCATGTTGCGAGCCCTGTCTACAAATAACTTCCACTAGACTAACTCTATTTCTTCTTGGGCCTCCTGACCGATGCATTCTACAATAAAATCTGCCAATGCCTGTCCCTTTACAGCTTGACGAGGCTGGAAGTGTATGTCGTGTTCACTCAATTCAATGGCCTATTTGGTCAAATGTTTGGAATACTCTGGTTTCTGCAGTATTGCCTCAAAGGTTGATCCGTTAAGACAGTTACCGAGTGAGCTTGGAAGTACGTTCGTAACTTCCGAGTTGTCATCACCAATGATAGAACTATTTTCTCTACTAGGGAGTACCTTGTCTCGACATCTAGTAAGACTTTGCTCACATAATAAATTGGACAGTTCTTATCTCCTTCCTTCCTCAATAGGATTGCTCTTACAGCCTTCTCTCCTAAACCGAGATACATGAAGAGATGGTCTTCGAGTTGTGGTCGAGACAATAGTGGCAACTCTTTCACATAATAAATTGCACTTACAACTTTTCAAAGGCATCATTGCACTCTTCTGTCCATTTGAAATTCTTTCCCACCTTTATCATCTTAAAGAACGGTAGACTCCTTTCAGCTGATTTGGACACGGAGCGATTCAAAGCTGCTATCCTCCCTGTTAGCCTTTGAACCTTTTTAACAGTATTGGGTTGCTTCATGTCCAAAATGGCTTGAATCTTCTTGAGATTAGCTTTTATTCTTCGATTAGTGATCATGAACCCCAAGAATTTTCTCGACCTCACTTCGAACAAGCATTTATTAGGGTTCAACTTCAATATCATACTGCCACAACACCTTAAATATCTTCGTCATCTTTTCAGCATGTGATTCTTCCTTTCGGCTTTTAATTATCATGTCAACCACATACGCCTCCATAGTGTTGCCTAACAAGTCCCTGAACACCTTGTTTACCATGCGCTGATAGGTTGCCCATGCATTTTTCAAACTGAATGGCATTACTCGATAGCAATATGTTCCGCTATCGATAATGAAAGAGGTTTTCTCTTCATCCTCTAGATGCATCATGATTTGGTGGTACCCTGAAAAAGCATCTAAGAAGCTAAGTAATTCGTATCCACAAGTTTCATCTACCAACTTATCAATTCGAGGTAGTGGATACAAATCCTTGGGGCAAGCTTTGTTCAAATCCGTGAAGTCCATACACATCCTTCATTTTCCGTTGGCCTTTTTTACCATTACCACATTAGCCAACCATTCTGGATAGTCTACTTCTTTGATGAACCCAGCTTGCAACAGTTTCTGGATCTCCTCATCTATGATTTGTTGCCTTTCGGGAGCAAAATTTCTCTTCTTCTGCTTAATCGATTTTGCTCTAGAAACCACATTCAACCGATGACAAGCAACCTCGGGATCAATCCCAGGCATATCAGCCGGGGTCCATGCAAATAAATCAGCATTTTCCTTTAAGCATTGGATTATCTCTTCTTTTGTTCCTTCGGGCAACTGGCTTCCCACATATACCACTCTTTCTTCGTCTTCTTCGTTTAATCTGATTGCCTCCATCTCCTCCTCAGGCTTTGGCTTATGCAATTCCTCGATTGTAAGGGTTTCCTTCCTTTGAACCCCCTTACATGTGGTAGACATGATATTACACATCCTAGCCTTCCTTTGATCTCCCCTTACTTGTCCAACATCGTGGGGAGTCAAGAACTTCATTAACAGATAACAAGGGTGCACCACTGGCCTCATGTCATTCAATAATGGTCGTCTGAAGATCATGTTATAAGCCACTGACGTTGACTTCACCACCATAAACAACACTTGACGGATGACACTTCTTGGGCTCTTCCCTAACGTAACAGGTAGCTGAACAACACCTTCTACCTTCACTTTCTCTCCAAAGAAACCGTATAGTGGTGTAGGCACTGGCTTTAGTCTGTCTTCTGAGATTTTCATCTTCTCAAAGCAATTCCAGTAGACTAAATTCGCCGAACTCCCATTGTCGGCCAGGATTCGACTCATTAGATGCTTTGCTACAACCGTCGAAATCACCATAGGGTCATCATGAGGAATCATTACGTCTCCTCTGTCAACCAGTGTAAAAGTGATGGGCTCCTCATCCTATCTTTCTTCCATCACTGAGTTAATTTGGTAGGCTTGTCGAGCATAGGACTTTCGAAACGAGGAGGATGTGCCAACTAATGATTTACCTCCGGATATCATATTAATAGCTGGCCTTGTGGGCTCATTATCTTCCTCCGGTTCCTTCTATCCACCCTTTTGTCATCATTTCTCCTAGAGTCCTCATTTCTTCTCACATTCCCCCTGTTCTCACCTCTTCTATCCCTTAGGTAATTTCTCCGATTTCGCATGGGATAGTTGTTTCTGTCACTCCTCCACACAAACCGATTTATCTTTCCTTCCCGTGCTAGCCTTTTTAGCTGATTCATCAACTCCCTACACTTCTCTGTTGAATGCACATGCGTCGAGTGGTAGTGATAATATGAATCCAAGTCACGGCCCAGATTCCCTAACGTCTTCTTTGGAAGCCGTATAAGACCTGACCCCTCATAGCTACCAACACCGAAGCTCGAGATTCAGTGAGTGGGGTATAGGTGGTGTATTTCAGTGTAGGGGCTTTATGAAATTTCCTCGATTGATTGGAAGATGCCTTAGCAACTTCTCTTCCTCGTTTCCTTCCCTCCTTGGGCTCCCCATTCGCCACCATTTTCATCACCTCTTCTTGAGTGATATACTTATTCGCTCGAGAAAGTAGGTCTGAGATTGTGGTGGGCTGATCTAGCGATAGAGACTCCTGTAATTTCTCAGACCTTGTTCCTTATAACATGGCCACCACAGCTATACCAACTTGCAAATCCCTTCCCTCAATTGTGGCGTCTGTAAAACGATCCACGTAACTCTTAAACGACTCATTAACTCCTTGTTTAAGAGTGAGCAAATAAGTTGGTTCTTTCTTTCTCTGACTGTTGATTGCAAACACTTTAAGAAATTCACTCCGTAGCTAGTCAAAAGAGACAATAGACCCCTCGGGCAAATTGTTAAACCACTTCATCGCATGGCCAATCAAAGTGAGTGAAAAGGCCCTACACATTATCTAATCCTCCCATCCATGTAACAACATCAAGGCCTCATAGTTCTACATATGATCGTGGGGGTCTATCTTTCCCGTGTACGCGGTCATCTGTGGCATTTTGAACTTTGGAGGCAGCGGTTTCTGCATGGTGGTTGTGCTAAATGGTACTCTTCTTTTTTGGCTCTCTTCTGCAAACACCAACTTCTTCTCTTCTAGCACCTGTTCTATAATCTTTTTCATGTCCGCAGAGGGAGCAAATTGATTTTTACCCTTTTCAACATGAGATAAATGTGGCAGGTCTTCTACCATTATTTCTTTGCTTTTCCCTTGATGCGCATCTCCTCGCGTCATCTGCGTGTTCCAAGTAGGGTCAAACTTTGACCCGACTTCCCAAGTGCTCTCGTTATCGATCCCATTCTTTCTAGCACCTCCGACACCATGTTCTAAGTTAGTGGCAGCAAAATTCGACAAATCACGGTGATAGGCGGAAGACCCTGCCGCACGTTCAATATCCTACTGCCCAAATGCCTATCGCCCAACACCAAACACCTGTCGCCTAAGCCCTGCCGTAAGTCCTTACTCTACTACCTCCCCAGTCTCTCGCTGGTTCCCTGCGATAGGCCTCCTGTTCCCCAGTCATGTCGCCTCGTGCTGAATGTGTGACGTCCCCGTCACTTCATCTTATCACTTAACTTTTTCTTTCTTTATTTAGATTTAGTTTACCCAGTGTCGTTCTTCCTTTAATCTTAAGCTAATCATTTAATAGCTTATGAAATTTTATTCAATTACCATAAACATTAAATGATATATATAAATATCATTCCATTTCCACAGGATCTCATACATCATCCTAACTTACATCCCCAACATCTATATATACATAAATTCTACATGTACTGTACTGTAGCTGAATTACAATTTAACTTTACATATACACATATAAGTATACCTTCTATGCTAACTGGGAAGCGTATCGAGAAGGTACACTCTACTTCTTCGAAATCAAGCTCCTCTAATCGGAGCGAGGCTCACTTTAAGTAATCTGAAAAATGGTCGTAAAAAGGGTTGAGTTTACGCTCAGTAAGAAAACTACATAAAAGAGCGTGCTATGTCTCTATATGCATTTTTCCTACTTGTCTCTATAATGTCATGTAAAGCATTATAAAGCATGCTTCATAAACTTCTTTCATGCATTGTTTGTAACCATGCATATTCATTTAAAATGACATGGCAAGCATACTTTTTTTAAAACATCATACTTCATATCATACTTAAAAACATACATCATATACTTCTTCATACATACATCTTGTACTTTGTAATAGATGGAGACTATGTACAATGTTTAAGCGATTGAGTCGTCATATGAACCGTTCATTCCCATTCATATGACTCATATGACTCTAATCATGCATTAGTACATTGGTATACCATGTAGAGGTCAGGGATTCTCTTCTGCCTTAATAATACCATAGTGAACACTAGTCAGGTGTCACTAAGGGTCTTGAGGACCGGACTAGGGTTCCTCACTTAACATACATATTACTGAGGACTTGATCAGAGTCTCTCAGCCATCAGAAATGCATAATCATTACGCAGTCCATAGCCTCAAAACATTTATAATATTCTTTTCAGAAACACCTTTGTGTTTAATTCAAATAAGCTTTGAAAAACATCTTTTCATACATGGCAGTCGACTGGTCTCATAGGGCAGTCGACTGCTGCTTCATAACTTTATTTCTCGAAATTATTTTCTTTTCGAAAAATACATGGGGGCAGTCGACTGGTCCATATAGCAGTCGGCTGGTTTTCAAACAGAATGCTTCTTCAAAATTAGCAGTCGACTGGTCTAATAGGCAGTCGACTGGTTTTCAAACAGAATGCATTTTGGAAAATAGCAGTCGACTGGCCCATATAGCAGTCGACTGGTTTGAAACAGAATGCTTACTGGGTAAATAGCAGTCGACTGGTTTGCATCGGTTTTCGAAAACGACGTTTTGGTTGTCTCTAGGCAGTCGACTTCCCTCTAAGGCAGTCGGCTGCCCCTAGCCTAATTGGTACTAGGAGACAAGTCCGAAAATGCACTTTTCCTGCATAGAAACAGCTGGTATTTCTCTCCAAATCACATGCACATATCATAAAACATGCGGACATAGCCGCCTTACGTCCGTTACATAAATTTCTTACCTTAATTCCTTCGAGAACGCAAGATCACTTGGTGCGTTAACCCTAGCTTTTCACTTCTTCAAAACTGTAACATCAAATCAATGGAAATCTTAAATCAAACAACATACATACATCATACCAACTCAGAACAACTTCAAATCATCAACAAAGTTGGCTTAATCATCTTCTTCTCTTACCTTCACTAGAGACCAAAATCTCAAACCTTGAGATCTCTTCCAATACTTGGAATCAATCCACCAAACTTTGGATTTCACTTAGTCTAGTGACAAGGATCGATTTTCATCTAATTAACTTAGTGAATTGATGAGGGAGTAAGGTGGTTTAGCAAGGAACTTGGAATGGAAAACTTGGAAGATTGGATATGGCACGAGAGGGAGAGCTGGGAAGAAGGTAGCTGACGTTGGTGATAGCTGATGAAGATGGTGAGTCATGCACTTGCATTAATTGCATGCTCATCCTTTTAATCATCTCAGCCAATCCATTTGACTCAAGACTATTTGACCATCAATTAATTCCTCCTTTCCTTCTTCCATTCATGCATAAGCCACATGTGTTTAATTAACCAATCAAATTTCTGATTTTCCTTCTTTTCTCCTATTCCATTTATTTTCCTGATATCAACACAATTTATTTGACTTATTGACTATCAACATCCTTATTTCTTCTATAATCCATACATCATTCATACATCTATTATACCTTAATTACACATCAAATTCATATTCATTTAATCATATTAACTTAGAATTCTTTACATACATGGAGGAATACATGGAAGTTGAGGATCTCACATCCTCCCCTCCTTAGAAAATTTGGTCCTCCAAATTTGCCTTAGCTTGTCATGTAAATAATTCGGGATACCTTTCCTTCATTAAGCTCTCTAGCTCCCATGTAGCTTCTTCCATCGTATGGTATTGCCAGAGAACTTTCACTAACGAGATCGTCTTAGACCTCAAAACCTTCTCTTTTCTGTCCAAAATCCGACTCGGCTTCTCTACATAACTCATATCTTCCCTTATCTCCAAGGGTTCATACTCAATGACATGAGACGGATCCGGATTATATTTCCGAAGCATCGATACATGAAACACATTATGTACTCCCGATAGCTCCGGAGGTAATGCCAATCTATAGGCAACATCACCTATTCGATCTAAGACCTCAAATGGACCGATGTAGCGAGGACTTAGCTTACCTCGTCGGCCAAATCTCATGATCCCTTTGGATGGAGAAACTTTCAAGAACACAAAATCTCCAACCATGAATTCAAGTGGCCTCCGTCGAGCATCTGCATAGCTCTTTTGTCTACTCTGGGCTGTCTTAAGCCTCTGACAAATTAACTTAACATCTTTTGAGGCTTGCTCGACTAGGTCTGGAGCCAATAACTTACGTTCGCCCACTTCTTCCCACCCAATCGGAGATCGACACCTTCTTCCATGCAGAGCTTCATATGGTGCCATCCCGATGCTTGCATGATAACTATTATTGTATGCAAACTCAGCCAATGGCAGATGGTCATCCCAGGAGCCTTTAAAGTCCATAGCACAAGCCCTCAACATATCCTCGAGCGTCTGAATCGTGCGCTCGGACTGTCCATCAGTCTGCGGATGAAAAGCTGTGCTAAAACTTAACTTAGATCCCATGGCTTCCTGAAAATGCTCCCAGAAATGGGAAGTAAACCTGGAATCTCTATCAGAAGTGATGCTCACTGGAACACCGTGTAGTCTTACTACATCTTTTACATACATATCTGCCAAAGCATTGAGTGTATCAGTTGACTTCATAGGTAGGAAGTGAGCTGATTTTGTCATTCTATCGACAATCACCCAAATACCATCATGATTTCTCTTGGTTTTGGGCAGCCCCATAATAAAATCCATCGTAATGTGTTCCCACTTCCATGTAGGTATAGGCAGAGGGTGCAGTAATCCTGCTGGCTTTTGGTGCTCTACCTTAACTTGTTGACATGTGAGACATTTTGCTACAAAATCTGCGATGTCTCTCTTCATACCCTTCCACCAGTACACCTTGCGAAGATTATGATACATCTTCGTACTTCCTGGATGCAATGTGTACTTAGTGGCATGTGCTTCTATCAAGATCAATCTCTTCAATTCGTCATCATTAGGAACACATATACGACCTCTAAACCTCAAAATTCCATCACTACTGACATTAAATTCTGAGGTCATACCTGATTGCATCTGATTCATGGCTTCTATACATCTATCATCTTCCTTTTGAGCACTTCGAATTCTTTTCATTAACTCTGGCTCAATCCTTAAACTAGCCATCATTCCAATATGCTCATGAGGCATAACATTAAGATTGAGACTTGCGAATTGCTCAATTAGTTCATACTCTTTTATCATCATATAAGACACCATACTTACATGCTTCCGGCTCAGAGCATCCGCCACCACATTGGCTTTCCCCGGGTGGTACAAGATCTCACAATCGTAATCCTTCAGTAGCTCGAGCCATCTTCTTTGCCTCATGTTTAATTCCTTATGAGAAAACAAATATTTCAGACTTTTGTGATCCGTAAAAATCTGAAATTTCTCACCATACAAGTAATGCCTCCATATCTTCAGGGCAAACACTACTGCAGCTAACTCCAAATCATGAGTGGGGTAGTTCTTCTCATGGTCCTTCAATTGTCTAGAACCATATGCTACTACCTTACCATGCTGCATTAACACACATCCCAAACCTTGCCTTGAGGCATCACTATACACCGCAAATCCACCTGAACCACTAGGGATGGTGAGAATCGGTGCAGTCGTCAGCCTGTGCTTCAACTCTTGGAAGCTACAATCACAGGCTTCATTCCACTCATACTTCACTTCCTTGCGCGTCAAGCGCGTCAGTGGAGCAGCTAACTTCGAGAAACCCTCTACAAACCTCCTATAGTAGCCAGCTAAACCCAAGAAACTCCTAATCTCCGTCACTGTCTTCGGTATTTCCCATTGGACCACCGCTTCAATCTTTGATGGATCAACCGAGACTCCATCTTTACTGATCACATGACCTAAAAAGGAGATCTGGTTTAACCAGAACTCACATTTACTTAGCTTGGCATACAGTCCTCGATTTCTGAGGGTCTCCAAAACAATCCTCAAATGCTGCTCATGCTCTTCCCGTGACCTCGAATACACCAAAATGTCATCGATGAAAACAATGACAAACTGGTCCAGGTACTGCTTAAATACATCATTCATCAGATTCATGAAGGCTGCAGGTGCATTGGTCAGACCAAACGGCATCACCAAGAATTCATAATGGCCATACCGTGTCCTGAATGCAGTCTTAGGGATATCTTCATCTCTAATCTTCAACTGATGATATCCCGACCTCAAGTCTATCTTGGAAAAGACTTGTGCACCCTTTAGCTGATCAAAGAGGTCATCTATCTTGGGAAGAGGATACCTGTTCTTGATAGTCACCTTGTTCAACCACCGGTAGTCTATCCATAATCTCGTACTACCGTCCTTCTTCTTGACAAAAAGCACAGGAGCACCCCAAGGGGATACGCTGGGTCGTATGAATCCCTTGTCTAGCAACTCCTGAAGCTGTTTCTTAAGTTCTTCCAATTCTACCAAGGCCATCCGATAGGGAGCTCTTGATATAGGCTCAGTCCCCGGCACCAAATCGATAGTGAACTCCACTTCCCTATCCGGAGGAAGTCCTGGAAGATCATCCGGGAACACCTCAGAAAAATCTCGGACTACAGGAATATCATTGAGTCCGGGACGTTTCTGATCTACGTCCTCCACATAAGCAATAAATCCTTCATATTAATTACTTGCAAAATTTACAACATAGCTAACGGGTGAAGAGAAGGTTACACTCTTAGCATAACAGTCTAATATAACATGATTATTAGCTAACCAATCCATACCCAAAATAACATCAAACCCATACATATTCAGTAGGATTAGGTCAGCCTTAGATTCTCTTTCTCCTACCCGTAGCTTACACTTTCTATACACTAATTCCGTCATTTGTGATTCCTTAAATGGTGTGCTTATCTTTAATAAGTATTCTAAAGTCTCAGGCTCAACAGGTATCTTCATAGCAAACTTAGGTGACACAAATGAATGCGTAGAGCCTGGATCAAACAATGCTATGACATTCATACCAAATAGGTAAATTATACCTTTAATCACTTTGGACGAGGCATCGGCAGACTCTTCGTCGATGGCAAATACTCGTCCTTGGGTCACAGCTTTCTTTCCCTTCTCAGCAGCAGTAGCCTTAGGTTGTGGTTTAGGGGTCTTATCTGATTCATCAGGCATCCTCGGATCTCTCTGAGGGCAATCTCTAATCATATGCCCTTTCTCCCCACATCTAAAGCAAGCACCACTCGCCAAGCGACATGGCTGTGATCCATGAAACTTTTCACACTGCTCACATCTTTGCATCGTACTCTTTTGCGAGCTAGCGGTACTTCCAACTTGATTTCGGGATCGCTCATCACTTATCTTAATCCCTGTAGCTTTAGGAGTACCTATATCATTACCATCATCATTATAACTCCAACTTCAATATAATTCCATATAACTATTAAATTAATTTAAAAATTATCTTTTCATACTTTACTTACCTATAGAAACTCCTTCAGGTCGTCTACTTCTCCGAAATGGATACTTATCACTTGAAGCTTTCTCATCCGACTTCCGCTTCATCGGTTCTTTGCCTTTACCCTTGGCTCGGAAGTCAACATGATGTAGGTCATAGTCCTGCTCACACAACTGAGCCTTACGGACAGCTTCTCCATAAGAGGTGATATCCATCGGATACAACTTAGATCTAATCGGGGACTTCAATCCCTCGATGAATCTATAGATCTTGTGTCCTTCATCTCTTCTGACCTCTGGATCAAATCTACTCAAGGTGGTGAACTTAGATTCATATTGATTCACCGTCATCGTACCTTGAGTTAAACTTAGGAACTCGATCTTCAGTCTATTCCGATCAGTGCGTGGGATGTACTGCTCATTGAAAGCTTCTACAAATCTATCCCACGTAACCTCATCATATCGGGCCTCTAACACGGTCCGAGTGGCTTGCCACCAATATTCAGCATCATCCACTAGTAGGTAGGCAGCCAATCCTACTTTTTCCCTTTCAGAACAGGGCATGTACTCAAAAGATTTGAGGACTGCTTTCATCCAGTTCTCAGCTGTCAACAGATCTCTTTCTCCCTTGAACTTAGGCGGATCCAACTTCTTAAATTCCTTAATCAATGCCACACTGCAATAGGCTCTAGAATCCCTCCTTCCAATAACTGGGACTGGTGGGGTTACTTCCGTAGGAGGAACTACAGGTGTAGCTGCTGGGGTACTTGTGGCCACATTCGGGAAATTAGACATAAATTGGGTAAACATCGTGGCCATATTCTCCATGTGCTTCTCCATCTTAGCCAGTCTCGTATTCGGGCTATGTGGTGGAGACGGATGAGGAGACGGATCTGGGGGCTCTTCAGTGCGACCCCGTCCTCTTCCTCTACTTGTACCTCTTCTTCGTGAGCTCATACTGTAAAGATAGTCATCATTGAGCTCTTTAGTATAACCATAAACAGTTATACCATACATTTGCATTCAGACAAGTACAGTACAATTGGGGATATACTCTATTTCTAGCTTATTGACATTGACAAACTTCAATCTAAATTGCTCTGATACCACTCTGTGACGTCCCCGTCACTTCATCTTATCACTTAACTTTTTCTTTCTTTATTTAGATTTAGTTTACCCAGTGTCGTTCTTCCTTTAATCTTAAGCTAATCATTTAATAGCTTATGAAATTTTATTCAATTACCATAAACATTAAATGATATATATAAATATCATTCCATTTCCACAGGATCTCATACATCATCCTAACTTACATCCCCAACATCTATATATACATAAATTCTACATGTACTGTACTGTAGCTGAATTACAATTTAACTTTACATATACACATATAAGTATACCTTCTATGCTAACTGGGAAGCGTATCGAGAAGGTACACTCTACTTCTTCGAAATCAAGCTCCTCTAATCGGAGCGAGGCTCACTTTAAGTAATCTGAAAAATAGTCGTAAAAAGGGGTGAGTTTACGCTCAGTAAGAAAACTACATAAAAGAGCGTGCTATGTCTCTATATGCATTTTTCCTACTTGTCTCTATAATGTCATGTAAAGCATTATAAAGCATGCTTCATAAACTTCTTTCATGCATTGTTTGTAACCATGCATATTCATTTAAAATGACATGGCAAGCATACTTTCTTTAAAACATCATACTTCATATCATACTTAAAAACATACATCATATACTTCTTCATACATACATCTTGTACTTTGTAATAGATGGAGACTATGTACAATGTTTAAGCGATTGAGTCGTCATATGAACCGTTCATTCCCATTCATATGACTCATATGACTCTAATCATGCATTAGTACATTGGTATACCATGTAGAGGTCAGGGATTCTCTTCTGCCTTAATAATACCATAGTGAACACTAGTCAGGTGTCACTAAGGGTCTTGAGGACCGGACTAGGGTTCCTCACTTAACATACATATTACTGAGGACTTGATCAGAGTCTCTCAGCCATCAGAAATGCATAATCATTACGCAGTCCATAGCCTCAAAACATTTATAATATTCTTTTCAGAAACACCTTTGTGTTTAATTCAAATAAGCTTTGAAAAACATCTTTTCATACATGGCAGTCGACTGGTCTCATAGGGCAGTCGACTGCTGCTTCATAACTTTATTTCTCGAAATTATTTTCTTTTCGAAAAATACATGGGGGCAGTCGACTGGTCCATATAGCAGTCGGCTGGTTTTCAAACAGAATGCTTCTTCAAAATTAGCAGTCGACTGGTCTAATAGGCAGTCGACTGGTTTTCAAACAGAATGCATTTTGGAAAATAGCAGTCGACTGGCCCATATAGCAGTCGACTGGTTTGAAACAGAATGCTTACTGGGTAAATAGCAGTCGACTGGTTTGCATCGGTTTTCGAAAACGACGTTTTGGTTGTCTCTAGGCAGTCGACTTCCCTCTAAGGCAGTCGGCTGCCCCTAGCCTAATTGGTACTAGGAGACAAGTCCGAAAATGCACTTTTCCTGCATAGAAACAGCTGGTATTTCTCTCCAAATCACATGCACATATCATAAAACATGCGGACATAGCCGCCTTACGTCCGTTACATAAATTTCTTACCTTAATTCCTTCGAGAACGCAAGATCACTTGGTGCGTTAACCCTAGCTTTTCACTTCTTTAAAACTGTAACATCAAATCAATGGAAATCTTAAATCAAACAACATACATACATCATACCAACTCAGAACAACTTCAAATCATCAACAAAGTTGGCTAAATCATCTTCTTCTCTTACCTTCATTAGAGACCAAAATCTCAAACCTTGAGATCTCTTCCAATACTTGGAATCAATCCACCAAACTTTGGATTTCACTTAGTCTAGTGACAAGGATCGATTTTCATCTAATGAACTTAGTGAATTGATGAGGGAGTAAGGTGTTTTAGCAAGGAACTTGGAATGAAAAACTTGGAAGATTGGATATGGCACGAGAGGGAGAGCTGGGAAGAAGGTAGCTGACGTTGGTGATAGCTGATGAAGATGGTGAGTCATGCACTTGCATTAATTGCATGCTCATCTTTTTAATCATCTCAGCCAATCCATTTGACTCAAGACTATTTGACCATCAATTAATTCCTCCTTTCCTTCTTCCATTCATGCATAAGCCACATGTGTTTAATTAACCAATCAAATTTCTGATTTTCCTTCTTTTCTCCTATTCCATTTATTTTCCTGATATCAACATAATTTATTTGACTTATTGACTATCAACATCCTTATTTCTTCTATAATCCATACATCATTCATACATCTATTATACCTTAATTACACATCAAATTCATATTCATTTAATCATATTAACTTAGAATTCTTTACATACATGGAGGAATACATGGAAGTTGAGGATCTCACAGAATGTCATCCTCTTCCACAAGGGGAGCCTCCTGCCATCGAGGGAGGTCTGCTGCTGCCACATCATCCTGTCGCACAAATGCCTGCGGCGGGACCCCTTGGCTTGTCTCCCCCACCAAATTCTGTACAGCTTGCGGCAGGCTCAAAGTCGGGAGGACTCCCTTGAACATATCCATCATGGCTTTCAGTTCCTGAGTAGTTTCTTTGCTCTGCCGCCTCAAAGCTTTGAATTCTGCCGTTGACACAGTCATTCTTTCTTCTTCCCTATTCACTTGGTTCCTCTGGCGAATTGGTTGTTCAGGGGAACTCACAGAGTTCTCATCACTTCCAATTCTCCAATTAATTGATCTTGTTCTCACCATCTTGAAAGTCTTAATTGGCTTTTAATACATTTCCCACAGACAGTGCCAATTGTTGTTGCACAAAACAACAATAAATTCTTGCTGATGTCGATATTTGTCTTCTTCCTCCACGTTTCTCCAAAAAGGTACTGTAAAAGCAAGAAAAGTCAAACTAACGCAGGGGGTGGTTCCCTGCATAGGCACTCTGATGCTTAAGTCAACCAAAGGTTTTAGAGTATTGGGAAACGTAAAAGCCAGTGGTAAAAAATTAGCTAACAGAATTGTACCTGAGGCCTATTTATAGGCGAATATTCCAGGGTAATTACCTGGGGTGATCACGTCTTTTTAGTAGGAGTTTATTTCCAAATAGAACACAAATTTCTTCAATATCGGAATAGCGAGAGGTTATCGCCGACGGGAGACTATAGAAGGTACGGCACGTAACGGCGGGGGAGTTTGTCGTCTAATGCGAGAGGTCGGATATATGCCACATGCTCGAACGACAAGCATCCGGAGACAGACTTACGGTTCGGTTGCTGCGACAGAGGTCTTGTTGCTGGCGAGAGTGATCTTCATGTTGCCACGTCAGTCTCTCGCTGATTGCCACGTGGTCCAATAAGCTCTTGCCACGTGATGGAAATTCTGGAATTTTGGCCTTAGCCCAATATGAATGAGCTTTGCCATATCATTTATAAATATGTGAAATTTCTTTTTAAATTATAAATTTTATGGACCAGGACTCTTTTTAATTAAATTTATAAATCGCATGTCTGGTAAATTATTAAAGACTTAATAGTCAAATATACCATCAACTTTTTGCACAAAATGGATATAAGCCCTCAACATTTTATTGCATGAAAATCAATCCATAAATTTTTATTTTACTGTAAATAAACCCACAATCTTTCAAAATCATGAAATTAAGTCCAAATCTATTAAATGACACTAACTTCCGTTAGTATTGCACACATAGCATGCCATGTGACAGTCAACTAAGCTATCCACGTCAACTTCCACATCAGATGTCCAAATAACAATTAGTGTCATTTAACATATTTGGACTTAATTGTATGATTATGAAAGGTTAAGTGTTTATTTACAGTAAGATAAAAGTTTATGGACTAATTTTTACGCGATAAAACGTGGAGGGTTTAATTCTATTTTATTATAAAAGTTGATGGTATATTTAATTATTAAGCCATTATTAAATATTGTGTTTTTGTTCTTTCAAAAAGGCAAAATGGCATCATATGTCACGTGCTTGGAATGGTTTCTGTCTATCTACGAGCCTTTAATTCATTGAAAACAATAGGCTATAGCAAACAAATTAAACCTACTCAACTCACGAACCACACATTCCACTGTGGAAAACCTGGATTTAATTAAACTTAAAATTACCTTTGACTGTGTTATTATTATTATTATTATCCGTAAATAGTTAAAATTAAAGTGTTTGAATTTAATTTTATTTAATTTTAAGATTGAAAATTGAAAACGATCATAATTTGATAAGAATTAAAAGTAATCACAACAAAGAACTTAGTGCATTACATTATTTGAACTTCAATTAAAGTTTAAGTTTCGCGTTTTAGATTATGAGTAAGCAGAGAGTAAACACGATTAATTATACCGAGCAGGCATCATGATCTCAAATTTTTAAGTCATACGTTAACAATTATTTGACTAAGTGATTAAGAAAAAAATCATAACATATTATAAAATTTGAATTCGAATCCAAGTAAATCCTTCATCATTTTCAATTACCAAATATTTCATTTGTAACCAGAAAAAACATAAATGATACACTAAATCGAAACTAAACAATTAACAATTATTTGTAGGAGATGTGGAAAAATTTTGTAATGATTGTTAATTAAGCTGCAGTTAAAAAAATAATTATCAAATCCAGTGAGAAGATTGAATTAGTGAAAAGATTGCAATTTATTAATAGATTAAATCTAATGCTCGAATTTGCTTCCTCCTTTTATCTCTTTATGAATCAAAGAAAAAAACTGCAGTTTATTTATTTGATCACAAAAGTCACAGAAGAAGCAGTTGTACTAGTGCATGGCATGGGCAGAAGGATGGTGCATCTTAGACATCAAGGCAACCGCCATCGCCATTACAAGCAAAGCCATCGCCGCAGAGATTGAAGGACGAGCTGCATTTAGGTTCTTTTTTCTGGACGCAGGCAGCAACAACCACTGCCACGATCGCCATGGCAGCAACAATTTGGAAGATTGGCAGCAGATAGCTTCCATCACCTACAGTTTCCAAGGCCACCGCCATTGATTAACTTCGACTCTATTATATCTTTCCGGCTTATATTTTCAAATGCAAGTGATCAACTTTATAGCTTTCAAAGATACTGTCTGAGATTCCTAATTCCTCCTGCAGCGGCCGGCAGCATCCAAGTAGGAGGTGAGTGAGACTTTAAGATAAAGAAAAACCTTTCCAGCTTCCTGCTTCTCTTTCTTACAAACATCTTTACCAATGTCGGAAAACGCGTTTAATCGCAGGCAGTATAACAAGATGATTTATTAAATGAACCATTTATCTTCAACGTTACGAGGATGACAGGCAGTATAATAAAGATTATATATAGCTAAGTCTATTGATTGCAAATTATATATTACATAAATGAATATCGGAGAATGAGACTTCAAAGTCAAACTAATTTGCATGAGTCCGGCCTTTGCCCTTTTGTTTGTTTCGTTAGCTTTCCTTGAACTTTCCTTTGTAATTAGCTTCTAAGAATGTTTGGAAGGAGCAAAAATTGAAAGAAATTAATGGTTATTATATATGATTTCAAATGTTGACATGATCAAGGACAATGGGTGTATATAAATTCACGTACTCACAGCTTCTTAAGCCAATATATGAACTTATACTAACTTGTCAGCATAAATTTCATTCTTATTTAAGTCAATATGTTTATTCAACTCTTGTTTTATCATATCTTTTTAGATGATTTTCGTTCAAGTCTTTTTCGATATTTTCTTAGCCTTGAGTCTTTTTTCATCATTCATAGCTTCAATTCTCCAAATTGGAATGTCCATGGGTTTACGTTATATGTGTCCAAACTAACGTCAATGATTTTCACTTTATCTTTAATAGGTATCAATCCAAGCTTCTTATGAATGTTCTCATTTCTTGATTTTTTCTTTTCTCATGTATCCATACATCTACCTCAATATTAGTACACTAATCTTTTGTGTGCAATCTTTTAGTCGCGCAATGTTTACTTCCATATAGCGACTTTGGTCTAACAATTGTCTTTGCAAAACTTGTCTTTCAATCATATAGAAATTCATTTATTGCACAACACGTATTTAATGCTTCTCTACTTGCTCCAATCAACGTAAATCCTATGGATCATATCATCATTAATCTCTTCATCTATTTGTACAACCAACTCTGAATATCTTTTTTAAGTGTATTTAGATAATATTTTAATTGTTTTATTTTTTTTAAATGGAACGAAAATCTTAAGGAAATGAAAGTAGTTGAGAAGGTTAGATAGGATTTTAAAGGATTTGAAGATATTGAATATAATATATATGAGTATGTATATGATGCACTGACAGTGTATAGTTTCTATACACTGTCAATGCATCAGAGGTTAATACTTCATCAATAGGCCCTTATGAGCAATTTCTGGTTAGTTTTGGTTTAAGTGGACAATAAATAAAATAGTGAAAGTTTGTGTTGTTCAAAGAAAATATCCACGTAAATGTCTACACAATTATCAGCTTGTTTGTGAGATTTGCTTATATCTTATCCTATAATATAATAATAATATAATAAATATAATATAATTTTAAAAATATAACTTAACTTAAATGTACTTTATTATTTTGACTAATTCAATTAATTAACTAAATTAATCAAATTTAATTTGATTCGAATAATTTTAAAATAAAAGTTTCAATTTGTTTAACAAAACAAAATTTAATTAATTTGATTAAATTTGATTTTGATGAATTCGATCGACTTAAAATTAATCGAAAGAACAAGTGAACACCATCATCTATAGACCACAATTTATCAAGAATTCCAACAATACGGAACTTAAAAGTTAAAACATCTAACAATATTTTTGATTTGGCTAAAGCGTCTTTCACCAACTGGAATTGAAATGAACACCTTCATGCTTAGACCATAATTGATGAAGAATTTCAACAATACGAAATTTAAAAGTTAAAACATCTAATAATACTTTTTATTTGGTTTCTTTCAACAACTGGAATAATTTCGATTGTGGACTGAGATTAATTACGGAATTAAATCGGTTGAACTGATAACAAAAAAAAAAAAGAACATTCCAACAAATATTGGACACGAACACACACACACACACACAAAAAGACAGCTTTGGAAGCATGCACGAGAGAAAAAAGGATGAACTTCCGGAACACAACATGAAAGGATGATGGTAGGGCTTTTAGCTGTCTCCTCGTCCTAGTCCTAGATGTTGTTAACCACATCCACCACCACAACCTCCACATCCACCACCACAACCTCCACATCCACCACCATCACCGCCACCGCCACCATCTCCAGCATTACAACAACCACCATCGCAACAGCCAACCGTGACTTGATCCTTCGGCGGAGGCTTATTTTTCTCCTCCTCCTTTTTCTCTGTCTTCTTCCTGAGGTGGATCCACGCACCCAAAAATAATCATTGATAAGACTGAAATTGCAATCAAAAGTTGGCAAAGCAGCAGAACCTCACCAGAAATACCCTCATCATACTCCATGGCACCAAATATTCGAGCCATCTTTACCTCTCCTCTTGCTCACTAGCTGGCTATGATCTCTTATATCCTTGCTGAAATTGATTCCTTGCTTCCTCGTTATCTATGAAGGGGCAAGGGTGTTCATAATTTCCAAGTTTCTTCCTTGCTAGTTTCTTCCCAGCAATTTCCTTAAAAACAATAAAAGTTTACAAGTAATAGTGCAGTACCATATCTTTATTTGTCTGTTTCTTTTTGCCGTCCCAGTTTCCAAAGTCAAAGTTTCATATCCGAGCGGAGTACAAGCACAAATGTGTGGTTCCCATGCTCCTAAGTTATTCTCAGATACCAGATATTCTCGGGAGATTATTCCAAGGATCTATTTTTATTATTCAGTTTAACGAATCAAATTCAGGTCATTGTGTTGCTTTCTTTTTTTAAGGCTTACAATACCTTTAATTAATAACAAGTTTTGGCAAAATTGTGATCTCTGTTTGTCTTTTTTGATCCAAATTTCAATGCTTTCGCACTTTGATGTTTTGGAAGTTGAAACCAGGAAGAAAAGGATAAAAAAATATTTTTGAGATTAAGACACTTGTCATCAACATTATCATAATTTCTATCCCAAAAAATTAATACAAATAAATATACCAGGATCTCATATTCAATCATTAAGAAAAGATTAATACGGAAGCGTACTTGAATTCATTGGAATTGATTTCTTTAAGTTAGAGTCTTCCACGTCTAAACCTTTTGAGAGAATCTGTATCTTACTCAACGATGGGATATATTGTGAGAATTAAGTTATGTTTAGACTGGAGACCAAAACCTATTTATACTTGAAGTATATTTTATTTTATTTTGGCACATCATGAAAATAAAATAAAATATTGGATCTCTACACATTGCAAAGCCTATACTAATTGAGATGTCCTAGAGTCCAATAACTTAAACTTTATTTGATCACTTCTAAGTGGACTAAATAGATAGTTTGTAATGTGCAATTAATTGATATATGTAGGCCCATTAAATAATTTCCTAACAATCTCCCACTTAGGCCACATATGTCACTTGATAATTGTACATTTTAAAATAACTTTAAGAGCTCTAAATTTTCTATCATCACAAGGCAACATCTCTAAACAATCTGGTCCATCAATCATACTAACATAGGATCAAAGCGATCTTCCTTACATATATTCCGTAACTAGACCCATCAATGGTCACATATATTAATATAATCAACGACATAGATCAAGTATGAATGTGTAGCATGGAAATTACATGCAACGTGATCCCTTAAACATGTCTATTTCCAACTGGTCCTACTTTCAAAACTTTATACTCAACTGCAATTTGAAAGAATAATACTTTATTTTAGAGTTTCAGTAATAACAATATTTTATTCTGATCAGAAAAATGTCTCAATAACAAATGAATATAAATGAAACAAACTCCCACTATACAAGCATATCATCAAAGTGGATCACACCCATACGAGCTACATGCTCATGAAATACCTTAGGTGGTACACCCTTAGTAAGTGGATCCGTAATCATGGAATTCGTATTGATATATTCAATAGATATCTGAAAACTCTGAACTCTCTCCTTAACAACAAGAAACTTGATGTCAATATGCTTTGACTTCGACGAGCTTCTGTTGTTCTTAGAGTATAATTCTACGGCTTTATTATCATAATAAATCTTCAATGGCCTATCAATGCCATCGACAACGCATAGCCCAGTGATAAAATTCTGCAACCATATTTCCTGGTTCGATGCCTCATAGCAAGCTATAAACTCTGCTTCCATGGTGGAAGAAGCTATGAGTGACTGCTTTACACTCTTCCAAGACATAGCTCCTCCAGCTAACATGAAAACATAACCAGAAGTAGATTTTCTGCTATCAAGGCAACCAGCAAAATCGGAGTCTGAATACCCAACGATCTCTAAATGATCTGACCTCCGATATATGAGCATGTAATATTTAGTTCTCTGTAAATACCTCATAACCCTCTTTGCTGCTTTCCAATGATCCATTCCAGGGTTACTTAAATATCTGCCAAGCATTCCAACTATGTACGCAATATCCAGACGCATACAAACTTGAGCATACATGAGACTCCTTATTGCTGAAGCATAAGGAATCTTCTGCATCTCTTCCTTTTCAACATTATTTCTTGGGCATTGAAGCAAACTGAATTTATCACCCTTAACAATGGGCGTGTCTCCTGATGCACAATTTTTCATGTCAAATCTGCTAAGTACCTTATCGATATAAGCCTTTTGTGATAAGCCAAGTATTCCTCGAGAATGATCTCGATGGATCTGTATGCCCAACACAAAAGATGCATTCCCAAGATCTTTCATCTCAAATTTATTTGAAAGAAATCTCTTGGTTTCATGCAATAAACCTATATCACTACGTGCTAGCATAATATCATCGACATATAACACCAGAAGAATAAACTTGCTCCCACTGATCTTGTGATAAATACATTGATCAACAGTGTTCTCTTTAAAACCAAAAGAGGTGATCACTTGATCAAATTTTCGATACCATTGACAGGATGCTTGTTTTAAACCATAGATGGATTTCTTTAATTTGCACACCAAATGTTTCGATTCATCCAATACGAAATTTTCTGGTTGCTCCATATAAATTGTTTCTTCAATGTTACCATTGAGAAACGCTGTCTTTACATCCATCTGACGTAGCTCCAAATCATAATGAGCTACAAGTGCCATAATGATTCTAAAAGAGTCTTTCGATGAAACAGGAGAGAAATTCTCTTTATAATCAATGCCTTCCTTTTGAGTGAAACCTTTGGCAACTAGACGTGCTTTATATCTTTCGATATTACCTTTCGAATCCCTCTTGGTTTTGAAAATCCATTTACAACCAATTGGTTTCGAAAATCCATTTACAACCAATTGGTTTCGCTCCTTTAGGCAATTCGACAAGATCCCAAACGTCATTATCCTCCATTGATTTCATCTCATCTTTCATGGCCTCAATCAATTTATGAGAGTGGACACCTTGTTTGGCTTCACTAAAAGATTTTGGATCATCTTCTAGTCATATATCAAACTCGTGTTCTTGGAGATAAACGATATAATCATCTGGAATCGCCGATCTCCTCTCTCTCGAGGATCTCCTTAATGGTACTTCCAATTGAGGTTGTTGTTGCTCTTCAATATGATTAAGTTGTAACCCAAGAGTGTCTTGATAGTCCAAATTTGCATCTTGAATAATGGCAGACATAATTGTCTGATCATTCTCAATTGCAACTGTAGGAACTGTAACATGTTCTTCCTTAAAGACAAAATTCCTAAGTTTGGCACCCTCATCATATTCAACATCCTCAATAAATTTAGCATTCCCTGTTTCGAAAAAGGATCTATTTAAGGGATCATAAAACTTGAAACCCCTCGATCTTTCTGAGTATCCAACAAAATAGCAGCTTATTGTTCTTGAGTCCAATTTCCTTTCGTTAGGCTTGTATGGCCTAGCCTCAGCTGGACAACCCCAAATATGTAAGTGCCTAATACTAGGCTTCTTTCCTGTCCATAATTCATATGCGGTTTTAGCTATTGCTTTGCTTGGAACTCGATTAAGAATGTACACTGCAGTCTTTAAGGCTTCTCCCCAAAGTGAGTTTGGTAAAGAAGAATGACTAATCATACTTCTAACCATGTCCTTTAGGGTTCGATTTCGTCTCTCAGCTACACCATTTTGACTTGGAGTCCCTGGCATGGTGTATTGTGGAACGATGCCACATTCTACTAAATACTTTGCAAAAGGGCCTGGACGTTGTTCACCTGATTCGTCGTATCTACCGTAATATTCACCTCCATGGTCAGATTTAACGGCTTTAATTTTCCTACCAAGTTGATTTTCAACTTTAGCTTTATAGGTTTTGAAAACGTCCCATGCCTGAGACTTCTCATGATTCAAGTATAGGTACCTATAACGAGAATAATCGTCTATGAAAGTAATAAAATACTGTTGACCATTCCAAGAAGCTTTAGGGAATGGACCACAAATATCAGTATGAATTAAATCCAAGACGTTTAAACTCCTGTTAGCACCAGTTTTCTTGATATTTATTTGTTTTCCCTTAATACATTCAAAACAGATTTTGAAATCTGAAAAATCAAGGGAATCAAGAATTCCTTTTGACACAAGCCTCTTTATTCTTTGTTCAGAAATATGTGCTAAACGCCTGTGCCATAACATGGGAGAATTCTCATTAATTAATTTGCGCTTTGTACCATAATTATTTATATGCAAGGATTCATTAATGTGTGAGGAATGAAGATCTAATTTATATAGATTATCAACTAAAGAACCTGTGCCAATAAGATTTGAATATTGGAAAAGACTAAAATTTTCATTTCTAAATGAATAAGAATATCCTGATTTGTCCAAAGAAGAAATAGAAATCAAATTCCGTCTAAATGACGGTACATAAAAAGTCTCTTGCAAATCTAAATAGCAACCAGATTCTAACTTTAATCTAAATAAACAAACAGCCTCAACAGGAGCTCTTTCGCCATTTTCTACGTAGATGAATCTTTCAGCATCAGTTGGCTTTCTCCTCCTTAGACAACCCTGCATAGTCACACTTATGTTTGCACCTATATCTATCCACCAAGTGTGATTGGGTACTAAAGCCAAATTAACTTCAGAACAAACAAAGTTGAGAAGTTTACCTTTTTTGGCAAGCCATTTAGCATACTTGGAACAAACCTTCTTCACATGACCATCTTTACGGCAAAAGAAACAAGTGATCACCCTATCTTGTTTCTGTTGCCCCTTATGCTGTGAAGTTACAGTATTTGCAGTGCCTTTTCCTGTGTTCCTTTTTCTCTTTTTGTTGGCAGCAATGTCATTGGAAGAAGATGTTAAGTGAGCACTTTCTATCTTCTCTTGTTTCAACCTCTCTTCCTTTTGCACACACTGAGCAATGAGCTCATTAAGAGTCCATTTCTCCTTTTGAGTGTTATAACTCATTTTAAAAGGACTAAATTGTGCAGGAAGAGATATTAAGACCAAGTGCATGAGAATGTCCTCAGACAACTCTAACTTTAGTGCCTTTAGTCTTGTAACAAGATTAGACATTTCCATAATATATTCCCTTATGTTTCCTTTACCGTTATACTGCATTGAAACAAGCTTAGACAAGATGGTGCTTGTTTCGACTTTTTCATTTGCAGTGAACCTGTCTGCAATTCGTTGTAGGAAACTCTTAGCATTTTCTTCTTCAAGCATTGCGCCTCTGATGGCATCCGGAATTGAGTGCTTCATGATCATCAGACTCATGTAGTTTGAACGCTCCCATTTTTCATAAAGTGCCATTTCCGTAGCTGTACTATTATCAGTAGGGGCAGGAGGTTTATCAGACCTGATCGCATAGTCTAGATCCATACACCCAAGCACAATAGTAACATGCTCTTTCCATTTCTGGAAGTTAGTGCCGTTAAGCACCGAGATATTATTCAGATTGGCAGATATAGAAGAAACATTTACTGAAAATAGAAAAACAACAATAATAAGCTCACAATTAACAAATAATAATTTTGGGCCATATAAGATACCAAGCACAACATTAAAATTTAGTCTTTGGACAGAAATATTAATTTGTAAGCGGTACTCTTAAACTTTATTAGTAAATATTGATAACCAAATCTTTGCTAACAACATGCCTTCCTTTAGGCTGACATATTGCATGCATGGTAAAACATAATTTTATCACATATTTACTACCTTATTGTGTTTGTAATTCGGCCAAAAAATAACCTTCCTTTGGGCCGATTATTTTCCGCAGGGATTAAAAACACAGTCATTTAAATTCTTAAATGACAACCTTAATTTTCAAAATAAATAAATTAACATAAAAGAGGTTACTTTGGTGGCATTTTATATTAATTTAATTTATTTTAAATTTTTATTTATTTTTAACATATTATGCACATATACAAAATATTGAGAGTACACAAACTAATTCACATCAATAGGGAGAGTGAGTACCGTCAATCAACTCAAAATATCATGAAATATTTTATCATGAAATAAAATTTCAGAAAATACATGCATAATATATCAAAACATCGAAATTACAATGAATATTAAATAATAAATTTTAATAATTTCAAAAAATTCCAAAAAAATCATCAAAAATTTTAAAATAATAAAATATTCTAGATTGGAGAATTCGGTGGCCATATGGCCACCAGATGCCGGCGTGTGGGGAACATCCCAGGCGGGACTGATCATCATCTTCCTCATCCAGCCAGGTCGGGTCGAGTCGGCTGGATCTGAAACAGACCCGTTCAGGTCTGTTTCACTCCTCTTCGATTTTTGACACCCTTTTTTATGTGATTTTGCAAAATTAAACACAAAATCATGAAATTAAACCTTTATTCTACAAAACCCAGGCAAAAAAACAGATCAAAACAACAAATAATGATATTTAATTAGATCAAAAAGATTCAAGAAAACTCCATGAAAACCCCCAATCTTTTTCTTGATTTCTTTCAACCAAAACAAAAAATATACCGAAATTGTGACTTTGATTCAACCATATAAGTCACAAGAAACAATTATCATCAATCAATTTGAATTAAAACACATAAAATATTATTGTTTTGGTTAAATTTTAATTTCGGGATTTAAAGAATTTTAAAAATAAAATTCATCAAACATGAGACAAAATTCCGAAACTTGTTCACATGATTTTAATCCTTATTCCATAAGGAATAAAAGCCCTAAGGTTTTACACAATAATTTTAATTCTCAATGATCAAACATGATAGGCTCTTGATACCACTTGTTGGAAAATTAATACAAATAAACATACCAGGATCTCATGTTCAATCATCAAGAAAAGATTAATACAGAAGCGTACTTGAATCCATTGGAATTGATTTCTTGAGGTTAGAGTCTTCCACGTCTAAACCTTTTGAGAGAATCTGTATCTCACTCAATGATGGGATATGTTGTGAGAATTAAGTTATGTTTAGATTGGGGATCATAACCTATTTATACTTGAAGTATATTTTATTTTATTTTGGCCCATCATGAAAATAAAATAAAATATTGGATCTCTACACATTGCAAAGCTCATACTAATTGAGATGTCCTAAAGTCTAATAACTTAAACTTTATTTGATCACTTCTAAGTGGACTAAATAGATAGCTTGTAATGTGCAATTAATTGATATATGGAGGCCCACTAAATAATTTCCCAACAGATTATTCCAAGGATCTATTTTTATAATTCAGTTTAACGAACCAAATTCAGTCCATTGTGTTGCTTTCTTTTTTTAAGGCTTACAATACCTTTAATTAATAACAAGTTTTGGCAAAATTGTGATCTCTGTTTGTCTTTTTTATCCAAATTTCAATGCTTTCACACTTTGATGTTTTGAAAGTTGAAACCAGGAAGAAAAGGATAAAAAAATATTTTTGAGATTAAGACACTTGTCATCAACATTATCATAATTTCTATCCCAAAAAATTAAAGTAGAACATAGAAATTAATATATGAATTCACATTAGATCATCAACATGAATTCTCCTCCTTCACTCATTCTTATTCAAGAGAATGTGTTCTTTCAACTCTAGTATCATCATATATTTCCTAATGACTTCCTTTCAATTCTTTTTTGGTTTTTCCCTAATCTTGACTCTTTTTTCATTGTTCATAGCTTTCATTCTTCTAATTAAAACATTTATAAATCTATATCATGTGTGTTCAAACCAAAATTAAATGACTTTCATTCATATTATCTTTGATAGAAATTAAAAACTTAGTTCAAATAATTTATGCAATCACTATTAAAAAGTGACATTTAGTTTTGGAAGTCAAATCCTAATACTTGCAACATTTCTCTTATTCTCAAGTTTTCGGCTTCTTTTCTAACATTAAAAAAAAAACTACTAAACAAAAGAAAAAGAATAGGGAAGTTTTTGTTGGAATATTTTCAAAATAATGAAAGAATATTAAACATGATGTTATAAATAAACGTCTACCTAAATTGTCTATTATAGTTTAAATTCACCGTCATTTTTATTTTTTTATCTCATTATAACCAACTTTATCATCCATCTAAAAAAACCATTATATGCCATAGATCGGTGCTTTTGTTTTTACCTTGCCCCTTTAAATGTAAATGTAAAAGATGGCTGTTTTCTTTCTTTTCGGTATGGTTTGTTTTGTCAAAGAACTCTAGAGTATGGGAAACAAAAATTTATGAATGGTCTGATGCAAATCTGAATCGATCTTAACAGGTTGGTTTCAATATATTTTCTCAAGTCCTTATAATGGTAGACACTAGGCATTTGTCCAACAAATGACAGTTCAAGTTGCTGGAACATGCCACATTTGAGAGTCACCTTACATACTCTAGATTCCAGAATAAGAAAATAAAAGCAAAAGATTGAGATCAACAAACTGGCTTTACCCAGGTTTAATTT
The DNA here is from genome assembly GCA_032173925.1 of Heritiera fomes. Classification (NCBI taxonomy): domain Eukaryota; kingdom Viridiplantae; phylum Streptophyta; class Magnoliopsida; order Malvales; family Malvaceae; genus Heritiera; species Heritiera fomes. The sequence continues at coordinate 14,059,853 of JAPDPM010000011.1, forward strand.
TTATTTTACCATCACTTTCTGTAACAATCATCTTCAAGTCATGAATGTGGTTCTTGTTGACAGAGCTTGATCTCTCAGACAAATTTAGTCAACAGAGCTTGTTACATTACTCATTAGTTAAAGAAGTTTAGTCTGAACTTGAAAAGAAGCTATTTTAATGTTCATCAAGGCCCATTTTCTTATAATTAATGTTTTTTTTTTTGGAACAATTTGGTTCCACCGATGTGAGTCTGCTACGCTTCTGTCTTCATTGTAAACATACCAATTTATCTATGGTTCCTTAAGAGAAATAACTATGGATAGTGAGTTCAGAAAATTTCTCTTCTGCAAAAACATTGCTTAATACAATCTAAGCCAGCGCAATACACATCAGAGGAACAAGTGCCTAACCTTACCTATACCTTGCCAGATAATATGCAGGAAAAAACGGCAAAAATTGAAAAAATTCAAACAAGCCTATGAAATATCTCAGTTAGATGAAGACGTTTACTGTGTTTTTTTTTTTGCTAAGTCAAATAGATTATATTAAGATTCCAAAAGGAATACAGAAAAAAGCTAGCAACAAGGCTAGCATTTGCAAGAAGCACCAAATGCTACTACTGGAAGCAAATGAAGTGAACAACTAAAAACCACCCAGAAAGATTAAACAAACCCCTAACCACACTAACCCTGGACAAAACTGACCAAAACAAAACATCCAAAACCAAGATTCTTTTGCTACACCACGCATCAGTGAATTAAAACACAAAACTCCAAGTATTAACACCATCAGACATCAAGAGCCACATCATTTTGCCAAGAAACCAAGTTGCAAGCTTTGATGCTAAGGAAGGAAACAGCCAAACAGCCAATGAGACATGAACCCGCTTATCATGAACTCAAGAGAACAACAAATCCCCTGCAACAGAAATCAAAATTCAAGAAAACAACAAAAAAATCCTGAACCTCACCAACTCTGATAGCAGAGTCAAATTCATCGAAAGTCCAAACCCAACGCCTCACTTGATAGAACAAAACTAAATCCCACCAACATAACTTGATAGAACATTGTCAAATTCAATATAACTTGATAGAACAAAGCCTTCTTAAGAACATCAAGCCTCCAAAGAAAATCAAAACAATCCTCCCAATCAAGAAGAAACACCATCCTTGAAAAATTAGCACAAAAGAAATAGTCCAATACTCAACAAATCTCTCACACTCTTGAAACCCAAAAATCACAGAAAAGTTTGAACTCCTGTAAACCTAACACCTACGAATCATCAAACTTCTCTCCATTCCAACAAAATGAACGTCCTAAGTAAAGATCCGCCCCATAATACCTATAAGCCTCCAATTCCATCAGTCTCTTTACCACTAACTCATCATCACAATCAGCAGAGAGTCCCAATAATTTGCCCAGTTCCCATGTCTCCTTCGCTTCTTTATACATCACGTTATTTCTGTTAATGAAATCATCATCTGTCAAAGACTCATTTGCATAAGAACCTTCTAATCTATCTTTTTTCTTTTTTTGAGTCTTCTTAGCTTTCTTACCTCTCTGTTTATTCTTCTGAGAAATTCTGTTCAAAATAACCTCTTCAATTTCTTCAATGGCTTTAACTTTACGCGTTCTTGGTATAGAAAGTGGTTCAGAATTTTTCAATAGACTTTCTCCATTTGGGCTTACACAATCCATATCATTCCCAACCAGCTCATCTTCCAAAACCTTTTCTTTAAAACCTGCCACCCTATTATCAGTGATCACACCTTCATTCACACTTGCATCCACAAGACCAGCTGTAAAAGAGGGACCTGAGATATCATCTATCCCATTGCTAGCCTTGAGATTTGAATTATCCATTCTTCCAAGAAAGTTAGAGTTCAACTCATAATTTCCATCCGCCCCCCTCTCATTGACTTGTAATGACAACATGTCATTCTCAACATTAAATACCTGATCCATGCCATCTTCAATGCCCCTCTTATCAAGAGCCATGCACGCAGCACTTGATTCTTCCACAAACTCCTCTTCTCTAGTTTCAATACCATTTTCAATATTATCTTCAACCACTTTTCTTACTTCCCTGTTATCATCTTCATCCAGAAACGGGCACTCACTAGATTCAGAACGAGAAATGGACTTCACAGCTTTTTCAGTACCCTTGAAGTTGTTGCAACAACAATGAAACAAAGAAATAAGATCTTCCCCCACTTCTGTCACACGAACAGGGAATTCTTTACCCCCACAATTCAACAAAATAACTTCATCAATCTTTTCAAAGTGATTTGTCATAATAAACATAGCTCCCCTACTAAAATCATTAAATTTTAAAGTTTTTCCATCCAAAGAAATAAACTCACCCCATATTTTTGCGATACCTTTGAAAGTGTTATAGCTCCAAGCATGAAGAGATACCCCAAAACATGAGATCCAAGTTGTTCTGTACTTAAAATCAACAGACTCTGACCATGGTTCAACTTCAACAAACCACTCTTTTAACCATGTCCAACCTCCCTGCTTCATCACTTCCATGGTTTCAACTTCATCAAATTCAATCAGAAATTGCTTGCCTGATATTTTTTTCACGTGAACATCAAAGACTCCTTGTATTCAAAAATTCTCTTGTAATCTATAAGCTTCGTAATAACACCTGGCTATTCCTATTGCACGTTTCTCCAACTTGTGCTTGACTTCAACATCCACCTCTGCATTACATGATTTATAATCTGTCATCCACTTCTGCATTACATGATTTATAATCTGTCATCCACCTCTGCATTACATGATTTATAATCTGTCTTACGCTTCTTTTCAGTACCCTGGTCCATCTCAACAGAACATTTATCTTCTGGAAACGATGCTTCCTCTTCCATAAGTAAAGCTTGTTTATACGTTTTAGGTTGGCATTGATGATTAGTGAAGATAGTATCCTTTCTTCTAGGATTTTCACTCACCTGATCTTGCTTTACTTTCCTCCAAAACCCTGATCGACCTTTGAATCGAGCAAAGTTAACTCCAATCCTGTAGTCGAAAAGCCAAGCACCATTCATCCTCTCAACAGCTCTCCTTGCATCTCCATAACAATCAAAACAAACGAAACCGAACTTTCTCCCTGACTCACTTCTCTTTCGGGGAATGAAGACATCCACAACCCTTCCGTGGTGTTGAAAAATCCTTTGAAGCCACCTCCAATGAACCTTAGGAGGGAGGTTGTTAACAAACACCGAAATCACCCTTTCCATTGTTACAAGGGAGGTTGTAGACGTAAGATCAGGAGATGGTGGTTGCTGCTGCTGATGGGGTTATTCCAATGCCAGTGCTAACCTCTAAATTTCTTCAATTTTCTTGAATTTGATCAAGCCAGTGCTAATCTCTAAATTTTAGTGTGAATCTAACATCTACATTTATCTACATGTCCTAGAACATAATAATGGGTCATCAAGTAAGAAAGTATCTACTGGCTGCCTTTGCGAGGAAGTGCACCAAACAACACCATCTGTGGAGCTAAAATTGGAAAGTGAACTTATTCAACCTACTAAGCCCAGACAAAATAAACCTTTAACTTAGGCCGATGTTTATCTTTGAACCTTCTAATTCGACTATTAGTTCTACAGGGAAAACCATCTTCCTTCTCGTCAAATGTTCCACTTGATTTGGCTGATCCATGACATTTACTGGAAAATAGGCTTTTTACAACGTTTAAAGTCGTTGTAAAATGCAACTTTATCGTTGCTAAAGCCTTTTTGCCACGATTTTTAGTGTTACGAGGTCGATACGTAAAATTCCGTTACTAAAAGTATACACAACGATTGTTATTATATAAAGAGTCATTACAGAAATATATTTATTGCAACAATTTTTTCTCGTTACTAAATAAATTTAGTTTTAGCAACTACTTAATGTTTTTATCTTTGTTTCAACAACGCAATATATTTCTTTGCTAATATTCTTTTGCAAGAATTTCTTATTGCTACAATAGTTAATTTTGCAACAACTATAGTCGTTACTAAAAATATATACGTGACTACAAATCTATCATTTCTATTTTTTTTCACAACTACTATAATTGTTGCTAAAAAATAATTACAAAATTACAATTTTATTGTTTTTAATTTCTTTTACAATGACTATACTTGTTGCTAAAAAATAATTACAACGCCACTTTTTGTCATTTCAAATTCGTTTTACATCGACTATTAATATTATAATTATTATATGCAAAATAAATAACATAAAAGGATGTGCAAGAATAATTTCCAAATATTCCATATGTATATGGATTAAGATAAAAGAAATACTTTTCAAAATACAATTTGAAGTATCAGTTACATTCCATTAAAATACTTACAATACTCATGTAAAAAATCATGTACAAATTCCAAATTCATTTACATGAAAATAAATGAAAAAATATTTGCATCAAGATAAACATACACAATTCCAGAAAAAAAGAAGATGATTTGCACCTGATTCCCTACAAAATGAGCAAACACATGAGAAAAAAATAAGTAAATTAATATTGGTAAAAAAAAATAAATATATGGCAATACGAAAGTAATAAATAAGTTTAATTCCCTAGAAAATGAGTCAATTTCAAATTCCATAAGTCGAAATTGCATTTTTATTTTAGGTAGGGAAGTTGCTTCAACAAATGACTCCATTCACATGTAGTAATTCTATATATTTTTAAATAAAAGAAAACAATGGCTAAACAAAATAACTAACTTAATTGCTATCAAATGAATCCTCTAAGGTATCATAAGGAGGACATGTTTATAGTTTATCAAGCCAACTCAATCATTGCAATTCCTATTTTATGTGGTCTTATTTTTTTTTTTACTTTAATAGTTTTTTGCCTTATTTCATTGTAAAGAACCAATATATAATATTTCAATAGATTAATGAAAACTTTTATCAAAAGGAATAATATTCTAAGGCCTTGATTTAACCAAAACTCAAAATCAAAACCTTGATTTAACTAGTTAATTAAGAAAGTTGGGCCTTATGTCATTTATTACAAATAAAGTAAAATATACAAGGCAAACAATAAACCAAGAAAGCACAATTAAATTGCTTAAACTGTTAGAATCTAGGAATCATGCTTTCGATTCAAAGTTTTAGTCATCCAGAGCATGCAAAACTAATCAACATTTTAACAAACTACTAAACTATCATGTAACCAAGTAACAGAAAGTGAAGTTAAATAGTCTAGCAAGATATGAGATTTTAAGCCATGACGAATCAAATGGCTTAAAGTGAAAAAAACAAAAACTTTCACTTGAATGGCTTAAATATTTGCCATACAACTCCCTCTCCCCACTATCAATTGATTGTTTCCCAATTATCAAATTCGCTAGAAATATGTAAGGGGCAATTCCCAAAAGCCAACCAATTTGTAAAATGTCACGACCTAATTATACAAATATCACCTAACTTTTTCTTTCACATAAGGGGCGGTTAGGCAGTCTGTCAATATCATCCTTTCTTCTTCTTATACTCTATACGTTATCACTCATGACATGATATAAATTTTTCACATGAAATGTATTTTTCATTTATATACAAATAAGCCAAATACATCAGGATCTCACATAACTTACATATCCTATATTCCCAATTGATCTAATATACATTAATGTAATATTGTACTGTACAATAGCTGAAATACATGGCCAACTGATTATACCTTTAAGGAATAACTGGGAAACGTGTCTTGAAGGTATACTAGAAGATCCCAAAAGTAAGCTTCTTTATCTGGAGCGGGAATCACTTCAAATAATCTGGATGAAAAAATGTTGTAAAGGGATAAGTTTACGCTCAGTAAAAAACACATATAAAATAGCGTACTATGCTACTATATGCAGTTTTCCTGCTTGGCTGTATAATGTCATGTAAAATTATTTTAAAGCATATGTCATATACTTTCTTCAATTATCATATACACATAAGATCAAAAAAGTCAAATACTTTCAATTCATTTGAAATCACATATGCGTATATTTAAGTATTTCAAATGCTTTCACGTATCTCAAATCATGTGAGATCACATATACAAGTACAATTAACTTCAGATACTTCCACATACTTTCAAATAGATGGGAGACGATTAACTTCCAATAGAATCATGCACAAAAAATTCTCATAAGGGATACAGCAAATATATCCCATAAGGGATAATCCCATAAGAGATCTCATAAGAGATACCACAAATATATCCCGTAAGGGATAATCCCGAGAGATGTCAAATAAGTGGCATACCTACGCATGGGCCAGGCATCCTCTCCAAAGCGGAACACATGTATCAGAGACAATTGACCAATGTCGATAAACCACAGTGAGCACTAGTTAGGTGACATCTGTGGTATTAAGGACCGGACTAGGGTTCCTCAGCCAAGTACAAATAATATTAAGGACTTGATCGGAGTCCCACAACCAAATACAAATAATATGCACGATCACCAAAGGAGTCTACAGTCTCCAAAACATTTGTCATATACTTCATTTGTAATTCAAATACACTTTTATCAAATAGGCTTTGAAAACCTTATTTTCAAATAGGGCAATCGACTGGTCATATAGGGCAGTCGATTGCTATAACATATATCACTTTATTGAATTTCTTTTCTTTTTAAAAACATAGGGCAGTCGACTGGTCGGATAGGGCAATCGATTGGTTCACAAACAAAAAGTTTTCCGAGAAAATGCAGTCGACTGGCTCATTAGCAGTCGACTGGTTTTGCAAACAGAATGCTTCTGAATACAGGGCAGTCGACTGGCTCCATAGGCAGTCGGCTGGTTTTGAAACAGAATGCTTTTTGAAGAAAAGCAGTCGATGTCTCTTTAGCAGTCGACTGGGTCGAAACAAAATGCTTTCTAGAAAATGGCAGTCGACTGCTATATAGGGTGATCAACTGGTTTAAGTTGATTTCGAAAAATTTCACGCTTCAGCTGTCTCTAGGTAGTCGGCTGCTACTTAAGGTAGTCGGTTGCCCCTAGCCAAATTGTAACTAGGAGTAAACTAAGATTTTTAAACTTCCTACACTTAAAATAGCCTTTATTTCACACCAAATCATGCAATTAAAACAGACATAGTCATCCTACGTCCGTTATACATATTCCTTACCTCAAATAACTCTGAAAACGCAAATCACTTGGTTGCACCAATTCTTTTCCTTTCAACTCTTCAAAGCTGCAAACATTTTAATAATTCAAACCTTTAAGAACCTTTACAAATATGCTATACCAACTCCACATAACTCCAAACCATGGACATAATTGAACGAATCAATTTCTTTTCCTACCTTTGTTACTCACCAAAATAACAGCAATTTAGATCTCCTCAAATCCTTTGATTCAACCTTTCATATTGCGGCTATAGTTTAAGCTAGCGACAAGAAGCGATTTTTGTTAAGTGAGCTTAACGATTCGATGGAAGGAGATGATTGTTTGTCAAGGGTTCACTTTCTTGGAAGTTGGAGGAAACGAGAGGAAGAGAGAAATATGGCTGCCGACTCTTAATGGAGGAAAAGATGACAATGCAAACTTCATTTAATGCATCTTTATCTCCTAATCATCTCAGCTATTAACCTTTTTGACTTATTCACTATTTGACCATTCAATTCCTTTTATTCCATATATGTCCTATATATCACTTATACATCAAAATTTCATATTTATTTACATCATTTAAGCTGGACATATTATACAATGATGGGAATTTACAGGAATTTGGGGATTTCACATAAAATGCTCATAAACTTAATCCAGCAAAAAAAACATTCTTAAAGAACCTAATTAGCTAGAAATATAAATATAAATTGTATCACCATCCCCAAAAGCATAAAATGTGTTCAAAACATGGCTTCATTAAATGAATCCATAAACTCTTAACTTATCCTTGTACTAAGAAACAAAGAGACTTACCAACCATCCTGTCTTGTCCCTGACTCCACCTTTGATTTTATAAGTTTCATTCTGATACAACTTGTTTTCAAGATCCATTAAAATTACCTTACGCACAAAAAAAGGGAAACAACTATACAATTACGGAATAATTCAAAAAAAATGCAATTATGAATAGCCAATATACTTTTAAACTTGAGTCTACAAAAAAAATTTAAAATTTTTGTAAAGAACTGAAACGTAAATTCCAAAGGCTTACTTGTCAAAAAGACAAAATCGACCAAAACTTTCTTCATGAACCCAAACCCTGCAAATAATTTATTTTCCAGGATGGGACCAGGAGACGGATAAGAAAGTTCTTGGTCGATTTCTCTGAAGGCTAGGAAAGGAATGTGTGGCTGTTCTGGCCGGGATGGGATCAAGACCCGAGGGAGTTTGACTCACTCTGAATTGTTTTTCCTCTTTTTTCCATAATAAAAAGCAGTACGCTTTTGCAGTTCTTTGGTCTTTTAAACTGCTAAGCTAGGTTAACGATGCACCCTCCAAAACTTTAAATAATTCCATTTCACATTTATTTCTATTTATTTTTCTAATTTTGGCTCTTTTTATCCTCATTTTCATAGATTTTTATACTTAATGTTTAGTTTTTCTTGTTTATTTTATTTTATTAATATTAATTTAAAATCATATTTTATATCTTATTAATAAAAATTATAATCTATAATAATATGTGTGTAATGTAAAGCACATGAAAAAATTGAATTGATGAATATTAAAACACTACAAAAAAATGAACCTTCAGCGACGGAATTAGCGACAAAAAATTCTGTCGCTGAGAGTTAAATTCCGTCGTTGATAATTAAATTCCATTGCTGATGGTCTTTAGCGATGGATTACCGACAGAACTTTTCTATTGGAAAAATCAATGTCGCTGATGCTCACTCCGTCGCTAAAACTTCATTTCTGTCGGCAATTTCATTGCTAATTAGCAACAGAATTTTTTTACATCAGCGACGGATTTTATGTCATTAGTAACGAAAAATTACGTTGCTAAAAACATAATTTCAATTTTTAATTGACATGAAAATTCGTCGCTAAAGGGAATTAGCGACAGAATTTCTATTGTTAATGGTTTATTTGTTTTTTATTTTATAAAAAAATCTGTCGCTAAAGGGCATCAGCGACAAAAATTTCTGTTACTAATAGTTTATTATTTTTTTATTTTATAAAAAAATTTGTCGCTAAAAGGCATTTTCGTTGTTGATAGTTTGTTATTTTTGTTAATTCAATAAATATTTTGTCACTAAAGAGCATCAGTGACAGAAATTTCGTCGCTAATGTTATGAATTCCGTAGCAATGTGATGAATTCCGTCGCTAATATGATGAATTTTTTTCACTTATTTGACAAATTTTGTTGCTAATTTCTATGAATTTCGTAAAAAAAATGTTCTTGAATTTCTGGAATTAATTATTTATATTTATAGAGAGAGAGAGAGAGAGAGAGAGAGAGAGAGAGAGAGAGAGAGAGAGAGAGAGAGAGAAACATTTAAAGCATTCAAATCTACTAATATAAAACATCTAAAATAAACCTAATATTTATACTTAAATCCATAAACATTATCTTAAAATAAAATAACTAAAAGACCTCCTCTTCAACATCATTATCACCACCACCACCAGCACCTCATCATATCATCATCATCATCATCATCATCATCATCATCTGTAAGTAAAAACAAAAACAAAAACAAAAACATAAGTTTTAAAGTTTATCATATAAAAAAATTAACAGCATAAACATAAAAGAAAATTAGAGTAAATTTACAAAAAAAGGAAAAAATAAAATGAAAGAGGGATAAAGAAGAAAAACTAGGAAAAAAATGAAAAGATAGACAAACAAAGAAGTTAGGGAGGAGTGAAGAGGAGAGAAAATGGAGAATAGGAAAATATATAGAGGCTTTGGCGCGCATAACAGAGAAATTTCTGACTGATTAGCGACGAAAATTCTATCGCTAATACTATGTTGAAATATTTCCTGCTATAGCGGAGGCGGGGAAAATTCAAAAAATTAGAATTAGCGATGGAATTAGTGTGAAGACTGCAAATTTCGTACTGATTTTGTAAATAAATAAATGACATCAACTAAGTTAAAAAATTGAGATTTAGTTTGTACTTGTAATTTCCTTTAGTAATGGAAACGAATATTTTACTTAGGAGCAATTACCAATAAATGATGAGTGCTAGCATAATTTAGAATTATATAATTAAGTTCAAAACATGCGTTAATTTAATAAAAAATAATTAATATTTTGTACATTGTGAAATAAATCAATAAATTTTATAAATGCACTCACAAACCTACGGGCAAATATGTATATAAGTGAATAGACGATCAAAAGAACAAATAAATATATATACATGTAAATATATATATTTAGATAAACAAAGGATATAAGTGTATATATATATATATATATATATATATATAAAATTAAATGTAATCTACGTGAGTATTGAAATATATGTGTGTGTGTGTGTGTGTGTATATATATATATGTATAAGACTATAAAAAATATATTAAAAATGTAAGAATATATACATATCATGTATATACATATATAAAAGATGATAAACATACATAGTATATAATATATATATATATATGTAAAGTTTATATATATATATTAAATAGAAAATAAATAATATATATTTATATGAAACTTGATTGGCTTCCTTAGGAAGCCAAGTATCACCTGGTCCCACTAACGTGGGAGCAGGAAATGGAAAACAAATAAAGAAAAGAGAGGACCAAAAGTCCTCTTTAAAGCAAAGGCAAAAAGAACAAAAATAACTAAAAATAAATAATAGATATATATAAATAAAAAAAATAATAATAATAATAATAATAATAATAATAATAATAATAATAATAATTGATTGGCTTCCTTAAGAAGCCAACCAAAATGTAACGTGGGAGCAGGTTCACGTTAAACAAGAAAGGGGGTAGAAGCTTGCTTCTGCCAAAAACGAAAACAGAAAGAACTCGATCAAAGAGAAGCAAAGAAGAAAAAGGAAGGAAAGAGGGAAAGAAGAGAAAGGAAGATCTCGACTGGGAAAGGAAAAGAAGAAAAAGAGAGAAGAGAAGAGGAAAGAAAGGAAGAGCAGAATTGTAACCTAACCCCTGCTCAACGAGACAGCAAACCAGAAGGAAAATAAGAGGAAATCTCGGCAAGAAGGAAGATGTGCACATCCGGAGAGAGGAGAATGTTGATTTAAGATGCTTAAAGAATCAACCTTCTATCGTTACAGGAAAGATACACTACACCATAGGGATGGACTATTAAGCTTAAAGTTACTTAGTGTGTATCTTATAACGATCTCTTTATGATTCGTTCTTCCCATTGAATCTAACTCTCAGGATCTCTGATCATTAAGTTGGGTTTTCTCATAAGAGATTCCAGATTCTTTGGGCAAAAGACCCATCCCCCTCGATGTACTGCAAATCTTTTCTCTAGCTAGAGCTTTTGTTAAAGGGTCTGCAAGGCTATCATTTGATTTTATGTAATTCACACTTATAATCCCACTATTCAAATAGGATCTCACTATAGCATGCTTCCTTCTAATAGATCTGGATTTTCCGTTATAATAACGGTTATGCACCCTACCAATTGTAGCAGTGCTATCACAATGTATTAACACAGGTGGTATTGGTTTTTCCCACATTGGAATTTCATGTAATAAATCTCTTGACCAGCTAGCCTCTTCACTAGCTGAAGCTAAGGCAATTAGCTCAGCCTCCATTGTGGATTTTGCAATTATTTGTTGTTTTTTAGATTTCCAACAAATAGCACTACCACCTAAAGTAAATATAAAACCAGTTGTAGATAAAGAATCACCTAATAAGGAGTTCCAATCAACATCACAAAAACATTCAAGGACAGCAAGCTGTTTTTTATAACATAATCCATAATTTTTAGTACCACACATATTTCATCAAGCGATCTAAAGCATACCAATGTTCTTTATTAGGCTTTCTAGTAAATCTACTTAAAACACTTACCGCATATGCTATATCAGGCCTAGTACAATCACAAGCATAACGCAAACTACCAATTATTTTGGCATATTCTTCTTGATTAACAATATCTTTATCTTCAACAGTAGGAAATAAACATAAATGAGACAAAAAGGGAGTAGTCACATGCTTATCGTCAACATAATTAAACTTCTTTAATATTTTATCTATGTAATGAGAGTGATCAAGTAAAATACAATCACTACTTCTAGTAATTTTCATTCCCAGTATACCATTAGCTTCACCAAGATCTTTCATTTCAAAGTATTTCTTGAGCAAAGTTTTAGTATTATTAATTGTGTCCATATTATTTTCAAAAATTAAAAGATCATCCACATATAAACATATAATCACATGACAATTATTGAAAGATTTAAAATAAATACATTTATCACATTAACTTGATTTAAAATTATTATCTCTCATACACATCAAATTTTTCATGCCATTGTTTAGGAGCTTGTTTAAGACAATACAGAGATTTATTCAACTTACATACCTTATTTTCTTGACCAAGCATTACAAAGCCTTCAGGTTGCTCCATGTAAATTTCTTCTTCTAAGTCTCCATTTAAAAAAGCCATTTTGACATCCATTTGATGAATTATGAGATTATGAATAGATGCAATCGCTATTAAAAATCTAATGGATGTAATTCTAGTAACAGGTGAAAAAGTATCAAAATAGTCAATTCTTTCTTTTTGTTTAAATCCTTTTGCTACAAGCCTAGCCTTATATTTATCTATTGTTCCATCAGGCTTTAATTTTTTTTCTAAGAATCCATTTACACCCTATAGCATGACAACCATCCGGTAAGTCAACTAGCTTCCAAGTTTTATTTGAAATAAGAGAATCCATCTCTTCATTAATAGCTTCTTTCCAAAACTCAAAATCATGAGACGATAAAGCTTCATGATAAGAAATTGTGTCATCTATGTTATAAACATAAAAATCACTACCAAAATCTTTTTCAACTCTAGTTCTTTTACTTCTCCTTACTTGAAAATCATCATTTATGACAGATTTATTAGAAGATAAATCATTATTTTGTTTAGCAACTTCTTGATCTTGAACTATTCTTGATTTAAACGAAAATTTATCTTCATGAAATATTACATCTAAAGATTCTATGATTACATTATTCTCAAAATCTAAAAATCTATAAGCCTTACTATTTAAAGCATACCCAACAAACACACAGGTGGAAGTTTGAATTCCTAATTTAGGTCTCTTTGGATCTATCAATCTTACATAAGCTAAACTACCCCAAATCCTTAAGTACCTTAAATTCGGTTTATAACCTTTCCACAACTCAAAAGGGGTTATAAGGCTTTTTTTATTATGAACCCTATTAGTACATAACAAGCTGTTAATATGGCTTCACCCCACAAGTTATTTGGAGCTCCTGAACTAATAAGCATAGCATTAACTAAATTTTTTAAAGTTCTATTTTTACGTTCTGCTACACCATTAGAAGCTGGTGAATAAGGAGGTGTAACTTCATGAATTATTCCTAAAGATTGAATAAAAGTATTAAAATTATTTGAATCATATTCACCTCCTCTATCACTACGAAATCTTTTAATCTTTTTATCAAGTTAATTTTCAACTTCATTAATAAAAATTTTAAAAACATCAAAGGCATCACTTTTGTTTTTAATTAAATAAACATATGAGTATTTTGACAAATCATCTATAAAAGTTATAAAATATGTATTTCCTCCACGTGTTAAAATTCCTTCAAACTCACAAATATCTGTATGTATCAAATCTAATAAGACAGTATTTCTTTCAACACTTTTATGAGGCACTTTTGTAATTTTAGACATGCTACAAGAATCACATTTTTGAAATTCATTATTTATATTAGGAATTAGTCCTTGCTTACTCATATTTTTCACATACTTACTATTTATGTGACATAAACGAGCATGCCAAATATTAACACAAGAAATAGTATAAACATAACTAGTAGTTGCTTTATTCATTTCAATGCTCAATTTAAACATACCATCAACAACATACCCTTTACCCACAAATACTCCATTTTTAGTAATGACATATTGACCAGACTCTATGGTTTGTTTAAAACCAGCCTTATCAAGCAGAAAACCAGACAACAAATTTTTTCTCATGTAAGGTGCGTGCAAAACATCTTTCAAATTCAAAGTCCTACCAGAAGTGAATTTTAATTCAACATCTCCTTGGCCAGGAACTTTTGTAGTGTGAGAGTCACCAAGCATTACCTCTTTTGCTTCATTAAAGCTAGAATATGTCTTGAACCAAGACTTATCCTTGCGCACATGCCTAGCAGCACCAGTATCTGCCTACCACCCATCAAGCCCATTTACCATGTTAACTTCAGATATCATCACCACAAGTGGCTCCTCGGTTACGTAGGCTTGAGGATTTGGCCCACGCTTCCGGAATTTACAAATTCTTGTTGTGTGTCCAACTTTGCCACACACAAAACATGGTCCATTTTGAGCACGACCTGATGGGTTGGTATTTGAATTTTGGCTTGGCTTATAATTCTTTTTAAAGAACCTATTTTTCATAGGCTTGTTCCTGGCCTTTAATAAAGCATTGTTCTTAAAATTCTGACTTTTAGGCAAGTTCTCACTAGAGGAAATAAAATTTACCTTAGTGGAAAGATTACCTTGGACTCTTTGAGCACTTGTTGCATCTTGGTTCCTTGCTTCCTCCTCAATCTGAATTCGGGTGATTAGATTTTCAATCGAGATCTCCTTTTGCTTGTGGCGAAGTATCTTTTGAAAGTCCTTTCAAGAAGGTGGCAGCTTGTCAATGATAGCCACTACTTGTAAATTGTCCTCAATTCGAATTCCTTCGGACTTGAGTTCATGGGCCAACATTTGAAAATCTTTGATTTGTTCCACTACCGACTTTCCATCCACCATTTGATAACAAAACCATCAGCTACCTGCATACATCTTGGCACCAGCCTCTTCTGTATCATACTTTTTCTGCAAAGCCTTCCAAATCTTTTTAGCAGTACTGTAAGTACTCTCATAATAATCATAAAATTGGTCAGAAAGACAATTGAGTAAATTGTAACGACAATTATATTCATCTTTTTCCCACTTCGCTTTCTTTTCCTCATGTGTCTTCCTTTTCTCATCATTCATATCATCAGTAGAAATCTTTTTTGGATTTTTTTCGGAAAGGACATAAGCTACATTTAATAAATTTAAATAATATAAAACTTTTCCTTTCCATCTTTTAAAATGCTTACCACTAAAACGAAAAGGTATATTCAACTCATTTATAAGTTTCAAAGGTTTTTCTTGAGTTGAAGACATCTTTTTAAAAAAAAAAAAAATGAATCGTCTTAAACTTGTTGGAAATATAAGCTAAATCAACAGAAATTGTTAGTAATAAAAATGATATAAGAAATATGAAATTAAATTTAAATTACTGATGATACGAAGAGTTGGACTGAGGCACGGATATTTCAGTCTCTTTAAGACGATTCACTCCTCTGCAGTTTATATTGGCCGGTGCAGCAGGAACTCAAAGCATGTCGCCTCCAGGATACAACAGCCCAATTGATTCTTCGTTGTACGCTCTACAATTCTGCACTAACTATAGAGTTAAAAAAGCTCAAAAATAGAACACCTTTCTTTGCCCAAGATTTTGATAGTTTGTGTGGAGTAAGGAATTTGTAAGTAAGATGACTTGTGAGTTGGTGTCTCATTTGAGGATTCGAACTCCTATTTATAGTCTTAACAATTTGTAACTTACTCTTAATGAATTTAATAAGAAAACATCAGTTTCTGTCCATATACTAACCGGTCAATATTTAGAATTTCCATTTTGTATTAATTCTTTTGTAAACGGTATAATGTGTTAATATTTTAAAGCTATAAACGGCCAATATTAATTTACATAGTAAATGGCTAATAACTAGTTGATGTAACGTTATAACATTCAAAGGCCAACATTCAACGTTAACATATTAATATTAAAACTGAAGCAATAGAATTTATATGTTAACAGTAACTTACTTTCAAATATAAATTCAACATTAAGTGTTATATTTTATTATTAAAATATTAAGCTCCAACAGAGAAGAAAGAAGATGAATTAGCAGTAGCGTGAATATGAAAGAAAGAGTACGAGCTGCAGTGAAAGGAAAGAAAGGACGAAAAGGAAGTGTTTGTGGTTCGGTTGGTGCTGAGAGTGGCGAGGAGAAACAGAAGAAAAAGAAGATTGAACTGCAGCAGCCCCCACGTGAGAAGAAGAATTTGAAAACCCAGCTGGATGTGTGATCAAAGGCTGGTCCGTGGCTACATGGTCCAGGCGTTGATGAGGGGTTTGGACTGAATTTATTGATGTCTAAACAGAGGTTCTTGGTGGCTAAAAAATGAGGTTGGAATTATAGATTTGGTAAACAATTTCCCGTGGTTATTTGGTGAGTCTTTAAGTGCCAAAATTTAAGGTTGTTTTCGGGTTGGAGTTGAAGGTTGTCTTGCATGATTTGGTGTAGTTAAAGACTAAAACAATGTTGTGCCAAGGTGGAATTGGAGGCTGAAACTTGGAAGGCTTAAAAGGGGGTAAGTGTGTTGCCAAGTTTGAGATTCAACATATAAAATATATGTTTATATATCTAATGTTAAGAATGTGAAATTGTAGTAATGGCGGCAACCATGAGCTAGATCGTGAAGGCCACCCAAAGAAATAGAGCCATTCTCGTGTCAACATTATAAAGGTAAAAGTAGGCTCGGTATTGTTTAGTTAAAGTCTAAGTACACCCATGTATATATATAATGCAATATAATTATATGTCGTGTAGGCATAATTAAGATTGAATATTTGTGAAGTTTTAGTTGGAAAGTTTAAAAGAATGCGTTACAAGAAAGTCAACTAAGGAAAGCCTTTTTGGTTCAAACATCGGTGTATAAGATCTACATAGGTAAAAATATACATATACACGTACAAATGTAAATATATATGTACCAAGGTGTGTGTGTATATATATACATATATTTATATATACATATATAAGGCATTATTTGGGAAATAAAGAGAGATGAATTCCTAGTATAGGATTCAAGTTTTAATATTTAACGAATATAGAATTATATGAAATGTAACTAAGCAAGTTTTCAAGAATGAGATATTACACACTTGGTTGAGAGTTGTATGTGTAAAAATAAATATATATATATATATTGTACACATCTATGATTACCAACATATGTGTAAATATATATGTATGTGCACATAAGCAGAATGTATACGGTAATAAAGAGTTAAAGTTGGCATAGAAATAAACTTAGTCAATTTTGATTATGTAAGACATGTGGCTTAGAATTTAAATTGGTCAGATATTAATGAGTTATTGAGATGGGAAATGAATTGTATTTGTAGTGAATCAGAGCGGTGTAAGCACTTGAGAACGGACTCAGAAGCACGAGAAGGAAATTTTGAGCTTCGAGGTAAGTGGGTTAGGTAAAGTATGCTAGCGTCATTTCGTGGAATGATTTTGAATATGTTAAATACCTCAGTTTATTCTTCTGTTAAGAAGCATAAAAGTTGGTTTATGCTTGAGCTACATTTAAACTCTCTTTGCCTTGTGGGTTGTGGCCGACCGAACATACATGTTAAAAACTATCGAATTCATACCTATGTGCATTTACATATTGCATATTTGAAATGAGTTATTTAATACCCATATTTTGATAAATTGTATCATGTTTTCAATTATAAAGTTTCAGTTTGGACGAACCCTTTGAAATAAATCGAAATCTTGCATATTTGAAACTCAAAACTTGTTTAACAAGTGTTTTGAAATTCATGGAAGCCAAGTGCTACACAAGAAAACTATTTTCTAACTGTTTTTGAGTGCAGGCATGTCCTACGACCTTCGGATCATTTATAGCCCATCGAGCTTAGCTCTAGGCCTTATTGCCGTCTATTGAGCTTTGTGCTCTATACTATCGTATTGTACCTATCGAGCCTAGAGCTCTAGGTAGATTGTTACTTGTCTGGAAAACCAGCAGGCAAGTTCCAGCTCTCGACTGATCAGTGAGACTGGATATTGTTCTATGGCGGCCATAGATTTAGTGTTGTTTGTGACACCATTCCATCGCTAGCTAGGATGGATATCGATTGATTGATTGAGGATCACTGCCTAAACTCTACTTACTATTATTTCATTTCCAGTACTGCTTTTAGTGAAACGAGGCAATATGCCTAATCGTTATCGATTTTCTTGATTTATGACTCATAGATTCTTGAAAATCCATATTGATCGAAATGATTGCAGTACTTATTGATCGTTTATCGAATGTTTATTGATTTTTTTATCAAAGTAATTACCGATTGACTTATCGAATTATATTAATCGTTTATTCAAAATGCATAGCATACTGAGTTCAACCGAATGCATAGCAAATTTATTTAAATGAACTGCATAGTAAGTTTTGTTTTAACTAAGTACATATTGAAAGTGTTCTATAACTGAAGTGCACAAAGAAGTGTTTGGTTTATGATCATACTTAAATACCGAGCTTGCTTATTACTCCAGCATTGTTTTCTATACGTGCATGTAGAACGACATGAGTTTAACATGCATTTACTTAAGCTACTTACTGAGCCGTGGTTTTGCTCACCCCTTACTAATAACATTGTAGATCATTCAAGTTAGACTTCCTCTTGGAGTTGGGTGCGAGGCCTCGGGGACTATCTTGAGTAGCGATATCGATCTGAATTCTCCGAGTGTTGTTTTTGTCGCACTTAAGGTATAACAACGACTATTTTGTTATCCACGTATAACATTTTAAATTGCACAGTACATGCTTATGGAATCTTTGGGATGTAACTTAGGATCGTTCTAGATTATTATAGACTTATATGATTATCAAGTACAATCCGAGAAATGAATTGTGATAATTATGAGCTGTAAACTGTCCTATATATATTTGATGATTTTGGAAGTATGTGTAGTATATAGTGGAATGAACTGAGAATTGTGGATTGAAATATGCGGTTGAAAATAGTTGATTTTATTGCAGGTTATTAAGCTGGGGAAAGTCGATTTTATATAAGGAGGAGTTTTCAACGTTTTTCTTTTAATAGTTTAATATTGAACGAGAATATTAAGTCGAATGGTTCTAAGAAATGACAAATTAAATAATGAATGCAAATCAAGTAAAGAACGTGAATTTAGTTTAGAGAGGACACTGACACCGAATGCAAACTTTAAAGTGAAAAGAAAAATCTAGTTCGTAAATTTGCTAAATAGTAAATGGAGTGATAAGTGTATGTCACAGCCTTCGGGTCGTGACAATTAGTGATGGAAATTCTGTCGCTAATACTAGTTCGAAATATTTCCCGCTGTGGTGGAGGAGGCAAAATTCAAAAAATTGGAATTAGCGACGGAATTAGCAATGGAAATTTCCGTCACTAATTAAATTTTTAAAATTTTTGTATTAAATAATTAGCGACGGAATTTTTCGTCGCTGAAAAGAATCAACAACGAAATTTTTCGTTGCTGAAAAGCATCAACGACGGAATTAGCGACGGAAAATTTCGTCGTGGATGCCTTAAATTATGAAAAAAATAAAAATATATAAATAAATTTTCTTTTTTAAGCATCAGCAATGGAATTAGCAAAGAAAAATTCCGTCATTGATGCCTTAAATTCGAAAAAAAAAAATAAAAACATATAAATAAATAAATTTTCTTCATTAAGCATCAGCGATGGAATTATTTGTCGCTGATGAGTTTTAGTGACAGAATTAGCGACGGAAAAATCCGTCGCTAATGCTTCAAATTTTAAAAAAAAAAAATTTGGATCAATTGGAATCAACGACGGATTTTTTCGTCGCTAATTTTGTCACTAAAACTCATCAGCGATGGAATTAGCAACGAAAAAATTCGTCGCTAATTCTAAACCATAAATTTTTACGTATAAGTTTTAGCGACGGAAATTTCCGTCGTTAATTCTGTTGCTAAATGAACAGTAGCTTCCCGCCACATTTAGCGACGGAAAACGCTCCATCACAAATTACCTACGGAATTCCGTCGCTAATTTCGTCGTTAATCTGTTGCTAATCCGTCGCTAATGCCATTTTTTAGAGACGGAAGTTTTCCGTCGCTAAAATTTTGTCGCTGAAAGTTATTTTTCTTGTAGTGATATTATTTTTATTATATTTTTTAAATTATCATTTTAATTTTTTTCTCAATTTCCATTTATCCTTTCAATAAATTTCAAATTATTATAATATTTAATGTAATAATGTTACATATAAACATTTAAAATTTTAAGATTGTTGGAGATAAAACAAGATTTTATCAACTTAGGCCATTTTATTTTTGTTTAGCTTCATATTATTCTATTTTAAATATTTTTTACTTATAAAATTCAATTTGTTTGAATTTTCTTCTCAAGTTCCTTTTACTCTTTTAAGAATTTTCAAATAATTATAATAATTAATATATTAATATTAGATACAAATTGAACACTTTAAAGTAATTAAAGGAGATAAAATAAAACTTATTAACGTAAATCATTCTGTTTTTTTTTGTTTCATATTCTTCAATTTGAATTTCGAAAATATCTTTCACATTTTATTTTCTTTTAAATAATTTATTACTATAATTTTTCTATTTTTTTTATGTTAGAGTTAAGGATTTGAAAATAAATAAATAAATATTCACTAAAGTAAACAATAAATTAATTTTATATAATAATAAAAAATTTAGAAATTTCAATCCAATATGTTTTATATTATTTATTGTCATTACTATCTAAAAAATCTATATTATTTTTTTAAAAAAAATTATAATAACTATACAAAATAAAAACTAAATTATAATAATTTAACAACGACTATAAAAAGTTGTTGCAATTTTGATAAGATTTCGAAATGATTTTTTTTATTACTACTAATATGATACAGATATTGTAACAATTTTTTTATCATTGTGTAAAATATTTTTAAAAAATTAATTAGGCAACGACAATGTAAAGTTGTTGCGACAATAATAAAATATCATAACGACTTCTTTTTCTTGTTGTCAATTTGATAAGAATTCGCAACAACAATAAATATCGTTGCATAAAATGTAAAAAAAAAATCAATTAAGCAACGATTATGAACAGTCGTTGCAAATGTCATGAGATTTTGCAACGACATCTTCTGTCATTGCAAAATTTGGTTGCTAAAAGTCTATTTTCTGGTAGTGTACCTTTATTTGCCATTTTCGCAGGGTTTATCCACAGTCATAAACACATGTAGAACAAGTATGTTTATGTACCACAATTTGTAATTATCACACAAAATGGAATCCGAAAGAAACACATGTAGATCAAGTATGTTTAAGTCTCAAAAAGAGCAGCAATTACTTATTCTTTCGCGGGGTTTATCTGTTAGGATTTGCCTTGAATCCCATATCGAAAGTTTAGGAGAAGTTATAAGAGTCATTCCCTTATAAATAAAGTGTTAGGCTTGGTTTGTAAAATATCCCAAACAGTTGTAGGCACCGATAGAATAGCTAGGGTTTGCGCTATTAAAAGAGTGTAGTTGGGCTTTGGGATCTTTGTTAGGAGTTTGCAATTTTTCTCTCTAAAAATTGCACGGTTGGGTTTGTAAGGAGTTTGCAATTTTTCTCTTCTAAAAATTGCACAGTTGTAGTTGTTTGATTAGTTTGGTTAGATTAGTTGGGTGGTTGTAGGCCAAATTGGTTGGGCCAAACCACATTAATTATTTTGTTTGTTTTTGCTTTCCTCTATTTTTTGTGAGTATTTTGGTTTGTGGGATATTTTTTTCAATAAGTAGTATCAGAGCTGAAAGTTCATGATCCTTATAGAGGAGGAAAGCAGATAAAGATGAAAGCTATGAAGATAAAGATGAAAGTTATGAAGATGAAAAAGATGAAGATGAAGATGAAGATGAAGATGAAAGCTATGTTTGAAGATGAAGATGAAGATAAAGATAAAGATGAAGATAAAGATAAAGATAAAGATGATGATGATGATGATGATGATGATGACGACGATGATTTGGAACAAGATGACCATGATGAGTTTGATGATGATGATTGGAAGAAGATGACGAGCATGATAGCGATGACAATGGTGGAGTTACTCTTCAGTTTGAGGATGGTTTGCATGTTGTCGAGCAGTTTGTGGAGTTTGGGGATTCAAGTCAAGGGAGGATTTGTTAGGATTTACCTTGAATCCCACATCGAAAGTATAGGAGAAGTTATAAGGGCTATTCCCTTATAAATAAAGTGTTAGGCTTGGTTTGTAAAATATTCCAAACAGTTGTAGGCACCGATAGAATAGCTAGGGTTTGGGCTATTAAAAGGGTGTAGTTGGGCTTTGGGATCTTTGTTAGGAGTTTGCAATTTTTCTCTCTAAAAATTGCATAGGTGGGTTTTGTTAGGAGTTTGCAATTTTTCTCTCTAAAAATTGCACGATTGGGTTTGTAAGGAGTTTGTAATTTTTCTCTTCTAAAAATTGCACGATTGTAGTTGTTTGATTAGTTTGGTTAGATTGGTTGGGTGGTTGTAGGCCAAATTGGTTGGGCCAAACCACATTAATTATTTTGTTTGTTTTTGCTTTCCTCTATTTTTTGTGGATGTTTGGTTTGAGGGATATTTTTCCCAACATTATCCACTATCCATGCAAAAAGAGCAGCAATTACTTATTCTTTCGCGGGGTTTATCCACTATCCATGCAATTATCACACAAAATGGAGTCTGTAGTGATTGCAAGAACACTCTAAGAATCCATAATGAAGAAGCAAAAACCACATATTATCCCTGGAAATATGAATGGAACATTATAAGAATGGCATAAATTACTCACTTTAAAGAAAAAGTAAATCTTCATGGTCATTATCTATTTCGATTTTGTTTCTTTCTTTCTTTTAAATGGTTGAATGACGATGACAACTGAGGTAGGTGTCTCTGCAATTTGTGCAAGTTAAATTCGCCTCCTAGCCTTATAGGAAGATACAACTAAGACATAGCATAACTAATTAAACAAGAATTGTCTTTAGTCAAAATTCTTTTATAGTACGTATACAAGAGTGAAATATTGTGTGAAAGTCGTTTCCTTAAAGTTTACTAATGTGTTTAGTAACTAAACAAATTCGAAGGAAACGAAAAAGATGTTCAGAAGTCTTACTTTATAAATAGGAATGCCGATCTAAAGCTAAACTACAACTTTTTCAGTTTTAGCCAAAAGGAGAGGCAAATGCAATAACATTTATAGGGGGTCAAGTTCAGCAGCTATGAAAATATTATGATGGAGTCCTTCTGTTTCATCAGCAATTGCTTTCATAAGAACTGATAACTTCTGCACCTAGAGAAATTTAATACTATATTCCTTATTGATTTCTGCATTCTTCTTGATAAAGAAAACAAGGTACATAGTAAGAGTTTTTTACTTACATTTGTACCAATACAATGCGATCAACGTACATCTTCAATTGATAAGAGGTTCTATGAAAATTGTATAAAGTTTGCACCTACTACCCCAAACATGGCTATATGTGTCGATGAGCCTATTGCCACTCCCAAGGAAATGTCCTACACAAGAGATTGTTTTTTTTTGTTATTTTCTTTCAGAAAATTATACTAACAAATTAATTATGCAGAGTTATGTATTACCATAGGTGGCCCTAGAACTTACAAGTTTTTCTTTCATGGCAAACATAATAGCATCTGCATGCTCTGCAGCATTTCTAATAGTAGGCAGCAAGATAACACTAATAAATGCTGCAAGAATTCTCAAGGCAGTAGATGCTCCCTGAAAACAGCAATCATATGCATTTAAAAGCATTACTCAGAAGCAGAATATACCTTGTAATACATAAACATTTGCTAGCATAATACTAGAATTTCAGCTTTCATTTAAAGAAAAAAAGAAACACAAACATTCCTCTAGCATAGAAACCCCGGTCATTGTTAAAGGCATGCCTAGCTACTAATCATGTAATGAAGAACATGATATGGTAATTGGAAGATAAATTACCAGTAGTGCATCAACCAAGTATTTTGAGAGGACTGCAATCCACACGGTCACAATAGATAGCCACACTTGTTGTGGATTGTAGCCAAAAATCCTAAAGCCAGAATAAATTATTTGGTAAGTGAGAAAATAAAAGCAAGCCTTGTAAGGTGAAGGGGAGAGTAGAGTGAGTGAGCTACAAATAAAGCTCACGGTGAAATTTTGGGTTTTGGGTAGAGAGTTGTATTTCAAGTGTTCCTTTTGTAAATCTCCAATTTTCTTAGTAAAATTCCCTTTGATTGTCTTAGCCTGTGGACGTAGGTTTTTAAAGACGAACCATGTAAATTTCTGTGTGCTTTATTTTTATATCATTGCCATTTATTTTCTCACTTAGCAAATAATTTATTCTGATTTTGGGATTTTTGGCTACAATCCTCAAAAATTGGTATCAGAGCTTGGTTCTACAAAGTCAAGAAATCCTGTAGTAGCCATTGTTGACAAACGGTTGCGGTCAGAAATGACGTATGATTCTAGTCAAAAGCACTGTTGCAGTCAAGTTCTAGAATTTTTTTTATTTGAGTTTTTCGTGATGGCGACAACTACATCATCCTCAGTTAAAAATATGAGGTGGAGAATTTCAATGGCAAAAATGATTTTAATCTATGGAAGATTAAAATGAAAGCCTTGTTGGTACAACAAGGTTTGCATAAAACATTAAAAAGGAAGGCTGCGTTGTCGGAAAAATTAGATGATGATTAGAAGGAAGACCTCTTGGAGCGAGCTCGAAGCACAATCATTTTGAGCTTGTCTAATGAGTTGGTATGAGAGGTTTCCGATGAAACAACTGTTGATGGGCTATGGAAGAAACTGGAGTCCCTTTGCATGGCTAAATCTCTAACAAATAAACTATTTTTGAAACAGTGATTATACTCTCTCCAAATACAAAAAGGTGCATCCTTGAAAGTTTTCCTTGATGATTTCACCAAGGGAATCTTAGATCAGAAGAATATAAGTGTCGTTGTTGAAGCTGAAGATCAAGCAATATTGTTATTGTGCAAATTGCTGCCCTCATATGAGCACTTTGTAGATGCCATGATGTATGGAAGAACCAGTATATCTATCGATGATGTCAAGGTAGCTCTAAACTCTAAGGAGTTGCAATAGCAAGTTACTGGAGAATACATCAGGAATTAGGCGGAAGGCTTTGGTTGTGAGATGTAGATCAATAGAAAAGGGATTGAGCAGTAGAAGCAAATCGCGATCGAAATCTAGATTTCGAAAGGTGAAATGTTTTGAATGTCATGAAGCTGGGCACATCAGACGAAATTGTCCACGACAAAAAGATAAAAGGGAAAAAGAAGATTGAAGGTTCCTCTGACACGACAAATATTGTCAGTCAAGAGGAAAATTCTAATGATGCTGAGAATGTCCTATCAGTGTCTATAAGCAACTCTGGTGACGAATGGATTCTAGATTCAGGCTGTTCTTTTCACATGAATCCCAATAGAGAATGGTTTTCCACTTACAAGAAAATTGACGGTGGAAAAGTTCTATTAGGAGACAACAAGGGACTTTCCATTGTTGGTGTGGGTACAGTTCAAATCAAGATGTACGATGGCATTGTTAAAACATTTGAAGTTCGGCATTTTCTAGAATTGAGAAAGAATCTTATTTCCTTAAGTCTACTTGACACCCGGGGTTATCTGTTTTTTGCTGAAGGTGTAGTTTTAAAAGTTTCAAAAGGTGCTCTGATCGTGATGAAAGGGAAGATCATCAATAGTCTCTATCATCTTCAAGGGAGCACTGTTACTAGAAGTGTTGATGTGACATCTTCAGAAAATTCAGATGCTGATATTACTTAATTATGGCATATGCGATTAGGGCATATGAGTGAGAAGGGAATGACAAAGTTGAGTAAACGAGGCCTACTATGTGGATAGAAAACTGGTAAGCTAGATTTCTGTGAACACTGTGTCTACGGTAAACAGTGCAAGGTGAAGTTTAGCACAACTATTCATCGAACCAAAGCTATAGTGGACTATATCCACTCTGACCTTTGGGGCCCTTCTCCAATCAAATCAAAAGGCGGAGCACAATATCTGTTGACTTTCATCGATGACTATTCAAGGAAGGTATGGGTGTACTTCTTGAAGCAAAAGAGTGATGTGTTTGTCACCTTTAAGCAATGGAAAGCGTTGATCAAGAAGCAGACTGAAAAGAAGATCAAGCGCTTGAGAACAGACAATGGTCTTGAGTATTACTCTGGTGAGTTTGATGAGTTCTACAAGAATGAAGGAATTGTTAGACATCACACTGTCAGAAAAACGCCACAACAAAATGGAGTTGTAGAACGAATGAACAGAACACTCTTAGAAGAGTACGTTGCATGCTCTCTCATGCAGGTCTATCAAAAGAGTTTTGGGTTGAAGCTGTTAATATGGCTTGCTACCTTGTAAACATATCTCCATCAACAGTAATTGAGTTGAAGACTCTTGAGGAGGTATGGTCCGATTCTCTTACGGATTACTCTAAATTGAGAATATTTGGTTGTCATGCATATGCCCATGAAAAGGATGACAAACTTGGGCCAAGAGAAAAGAAATGCATATTCCTAGGCTATGCAAATGGGGTAAAAGGCTATCAGTTATGGTGTGTTGACCCCAAGTCACCAAAATTCATTATAAGCAGAGACGTGACCTTTGATGAGTCTGTTATGCTCCACCACAAAAAGGAGTACACTGATGTTGATAGAGATGAAGGCACCAGCAAGCAGGTAGAGGTAGAAGTAGAAACTCCACAGATAGTGTATGATGAGGCTATAGCTCAAATTGAAAACATTTAGGCGCAAGAATCTATTGATGAAAATGCACCTGAAGAACAACAATATACTATTGCCACCGAAAGGCAGAGGAGGCAAATAAGACCACCTCAAAGATACGCACACGCTGACTTAGTCAGTTATGCGTTATCCGTGGCTGAAGATGTTAATGGTCAAGAACCATGCTCTTACAAGGAGGCTGTTTCTTCTAGTGAATCTCCAAAGTGGCTCACTGCTATGAATGAGGAGATCGAGTCTCTACATAAGATTGACACATGGGAGCTTGTTAAACAACCAAAAGGGCAGAAGATTGTTGGATGCAAATGGGTCTATAAAAGGAAGGATGGAATCCTAAGAGTTGAAGATGCAAGGTATAAAGCATGTCTAGTGGCTAAAGGCTTTACACAGAGAGAAGGAATTGACTTCAATGAGGTATTTTCTCCAGTTGTGAAGCATACTTCTATTCGTGTATTACTTGCTCTAGTTGCATTGTTTGACTTAAAGCTCGAGCAGCTCGATGTCAAAACTGCTTTTTTGCATGGAGAGCTTGAGGAGAAAATTTATATGCATTAGCCTGAGGGCTTTGTTGTCCAAGGAAAAGAAAACCATGTTTGCCTACTAAAAAAGTCATTGTATGGCTTAAAACAATCGCTGAGGTAATGGTACAAGAGGTTTATCACAAGAAGCTCTCAGATGGTTCACACATCTATCCAGGGGTGTGGCCACGCCTGACCCTACTGAATTTTTTAAATAAATATTATATATATAAATTAAGAAAAATATTAAAATTGACCCTACTGAAAATTAATTTTGGGAGTCAATATACAACTTTAAAAAATAAAATAAATAATAAATAAACTATAAAAATAAAAAAACTAAAGAAACCCTAGATTGTCTGTCACTTTTCAACATTAAAAGGGGAGGGAAAAAGAAAAAAAAACAAAGCACACAATAGTTAAAAAAGAGATTTGAGAGAGAATAGAGTTTAAGATCAAATCACTCAACAAAATTAGTCTCAAAATTTACTTTCTTGATTATTTGCATCAAAGAGCAAAGTAGAAGAAAGAATGAACAGTTGAGGTATGTGTAATTTATTTCAAACCCAAATTTTAAATAGAAAAATTTTTATTTTCATGTGTTAATTTCTTGAACAACTAGTTAGAATATTAAACTCTTTTATAATAGTTTTTTTTATTTTGTTTTCTCTTAAATTTGTATTTGATAAATCATAAATGTTAAATATAATTTGAATATTGATTAGAATACCATAAAAATTGAGATAAAAACCGATCCAAAGCATGAAAGAAAGAGGGATGATTGAAAGTAGGATGCTAATATCAAAGCATTGAAGTTGTTCCCCTCTTTTATCATACTTTTATACTTTTCGGTAAAGAATTTGTGTAAATATCTTTGCATTACTTTGAATTTCAATGTAAAATTAGTTTATTAATACCTTCAAATGTTATTCTAATCCAAATTTAGCATATATGTAAGTAGGATGCAGGAAAGCACGTGACATATATCAAAATATATATGTGCACAAATTTGTGCAAATATACTTTTATCATATATGCTAATATCTTTGCACTACTACAGAATTATAAAATTTAATTTCAAAAAAAATAATTGATTCGGTATTAATAATTATGTTTATAAAGAATTTGTTGTTTAAAAAATATATAGCAGAATATATAAGTGTGTGTATATGTGTGTATATATATATATATATATATATAATTTTTTAGTCTCTTAACTTTATAATATTAATTATTCAAAGTTCATAATTTTTTTTGTTACAATCATATTGCTTTTAGCTTTTATTGAGATTTTTTCTTTTCTATTCAGTTAATGGAGAGGTATTTCAAAAGAAAATCAACATTGGAGCAACCACATTATACTCAAGAAACTAATGAAGAAATCTCAAAACAAGCTTGTGTTGAAATCGATTTATAAACTCTTCCTGCAGATCCAGGACTTCGTAGTAGAATCACGAGTTATTCTCCTAATGATCAAGATAAGGTACATAGGGCATACTTACAAAGAGGACCTTGTCAATCACGTAATCATATTTTTCCTCAAAGAAGTATAGGAAATGTTTTACGTCGATTCAATCCTAATTGGTTTGATAAGTTTGGTAGTTGGTTAAAGTATAGCATAGCAAAGGATGCCGCTTTTTGTTTTTGTTGTTATCTTTTTAGACAAGATATTGGAAAGCAAGGAAGTGGTGACTCTTTTGTTCTTGAAGGTTTTACCAATTGGAATAAGAAAGATAGGTTTAAAACCCATGTTGGTGGTCCTAATAGTGCTCATAATCAAGCTTATAGGAAATGTGAAGACTTGATGAATCAAAACCAACACATTCAATCTATTTTGATTAAACAATCAAATCAAGCATGAATTGAATATCGGACTAGGTTGACTGCTTCAATAGATTATCTTCGATTTCTCTTACGTCAAGGACTGACTTTTCATGGTCATAATGAATCGGAGGAATCAAGAAATCAAGGAAATTTTCTTGAACTATTGCATTTTCTTACCGATCATAATGAAGCTATCAATAATGTTGTTTTGAAGAATGCTCCTAATAATTTGAAATTGATTGCTCCTGATATTCAATGTGATATTATAAATGCTGCAGCAAGTGAGACAAGAAAGGCCATCATTGATGATCTAGGAGATGATTTATTTTCTATCTTGGTTGATGAATCCCGTGATATGTCAAATAAGGAACAACTGACTCTTGTTTTGCGCTACATGAATAAAAAACGCTGTATAGTTGAACGTTTTTTGGGTATTGTGCATGTTTCTGATATTACTGCCTTATCTCTCAAAGTAGCAATTGAGTCATTATTTTCCAAGTATGGATTGAGTTTGTCAAGATTACGTGGACAAGGTTATGATGGTGCCAGCAATATGCGAAGAGAATTCAATGGTTTGAAAAGTTTAATTTTGAAGGAAAATGAGTTTGCATTTTATGTTCATTGCTTTGCTCATCAACTTCAATTGACTCTTGTAGCTGTTGCAAGGAATGAAGACTCGGTTGCTTCACTTTTTTATAATATTGGTATTTTGCTAAATGTTGTTGGAGCTTCGTGTTAGCGTTATGATATTCTTAGAAAAAGTCAAGCAATTAAAGTTGCTGAGGCAATAAAGAATGGTGAAATTGCAACTGGAAGTGGCTTAAGTCAAGAAACTAGTCTCAAATGTGCTGGTGATACTCGATGGGGTTCTCATTATGGTACGTGTCTCAACATGCTCATCTTGTTTGCATATATTGTTGATGTGCTTGATAATGTTGTTGAAAATGGTTTGAATTCTGAACAAAGAGTTGAAGCCCAAGTGTTATTGCAAATGATTCAATCTTTTGATTTTGTTTTCAACCTTCACTTGATGAGTAGTGTGCTAGGAATTACAGATGAATTGTCAAAAGCTTTGCAAAGAAAAGATCAAGATATTGTTAATGCTATGAAATTGGTTAAAATATCCAAACAACGACTACAAAAGATGCGAGATGATGGATGGGATTCTTTAATAGTTGAAGTTTCTTCATTTTGTGAAAAACGTGATATTGTGGTTCCTAGTATGGATGATATCTATGTAGCTCCTGGGAGATCGCGACGTAAAGTTGCAAAGATCTATAATTTACATTATTATCAAGTTGACTTATTTTATGTTGTCATAGACAGACAACTTCAAGAGCTTAACAATCGTTTCACTGAGATTAACACTGAATTGCTTCTTTGTGTGGCATGCCTTAATCTAAGTGACTCATTTTCAGCTTTTGACAAGGAAAAATTAATTCGATTGGGTTAGTTTTATCCTCTTGAGTTTTCAGCAGTTGATCTTTTGGCACTTGATAGTCAACTTGAAACTTATATTTTTGATATGCGCAATAGTACTGACTTTTTTGGATGTCAAAGATGTTGCTGATCTTGCTGAAAAATTAGTGAAGACAAAGAATGATATTGTTTATCCACTAGTTTTTTTTACTAATCAAATTAGCTTTGATCTTGCCGGTTGCGACTGCTAGTGTTGAAAGAGCTTTTTCAGCAATGAAAATAGTCAAAAATCGATTGCGAAATCGAATGGGAGATAGCTTGATGAATGATTGCTTGATTACATATATCGAAAAAGATGTACTTGAAAGTGTTGATAATGAAGCAATTATACAATGATTTCAGAATATGAAAACTCGTTGTGGACAATTGTAAAAATAATATTTTTACATTCTTTTTTTTATTATTTAACTTCTATGACATTGTTATTATTTTAAGATCGTGTATGAAAAATTTTATTTTTAAGTATATAAGATATTATATACTTTTGACCCCATTGAAAGCAAATCCTGGCTACGCTACTGCATCTATATGCTGTTATACGTAGATTGCATGTTCGTTGTTGCAAAGAACATGTCAGAAATTAATGCTCTGAAGGCTTAGCTAAAGGGTGAATTTGAGATGAAGGACTTGGGAGCAGCCAAGAAAATATTGGGTATGGAAATTCACAGAGATCAAAGTGCTGGAAAATTATATCTGTCACAAAAGAAGTACATAGAAAAAGTACTTGAGTGCTTCGAGATGCAAGATTGCAAATCTGTGAACACCGCTATTGCGACGCACTTTAAATTGTCCTCAAAGATATCACCACAAATTGAGGAAGAAAGGAAGAATATGTCGCATGTTCCTTATGCTAATGCAGTTGGGAGCTTGATGTATGCTATGATCTGCACTCATCCAGATATTTCGCATGCTATCAATGTGGTAAGCAAATTTATGGCAGACCCTGGAAAAGCTCATTGGCAAGCAGTAAAATGGATCCTCAGATATCTCAAAGGTACTGCAAATATCGGTCTTTGTTATCAAAGGGATAGTGACACTAGTTGTAGTGTTGATGGCTTTGTTGATTCGAATTATGCTAGTGATTTGGATAAAAGAAGATCCTTAACGGGATATATTTTCACTCTCTCCGATTGTACCATTAGTTGGAAAGCTGTTTTACAATCCACAGTTGCCATTTCTACAACAGAAGCAGAATACATGGCAGTTACGAAAGCAGTGAAAGAAGCATTATGGCTTAGAGGTTTGGTTGGTGATCTTGGTTTAAAGCAAAAGCCTACTATTGTGTATTGTGATAGTCGAAGCGCAATACATCTGACAAAAATCCAGATGTATCATGAAAGAACGAAACACATCTATGTCAAGTATCACTTTGTTCACAATATCATAACACAAGGAGATATTGCAGTTGAGAAAATTCATACAACAGATAATCCGATAGATATGATGATAAAATCTATCCCCGCAAACAAGTTCAAGCATTGCTTGGACTTGGTTGGTATCCACAGTCTTTGAATGCCTTCAAGGGCATGGGTGGCTAAGGTGATCCAGTGTTAGGAATTTGCTATAAGTTGGCTTTGAAATTTTATCAAGCCAAGGTGGAGATTTGTTGAAAGATGGCTTGAAAAAATTGAGCAACCCATTAATTGCTTTTACACAGTAGGAGATTTGAAGCAAATCTTGGTTGCAGAAGTTTTGTTTCATGCAAGTCTTTATCTCATTTAATGGTGCAAGCAAAGGTTGACAATGATGCATGCAGATCTTGACAAAGTTGATTAGAGCATGTAAAAGTTGACCATGAGCCAAAGTTGATGTAGGCTTGGTTTTAATGCTCTGCCATTTTTACAGTGCCTTGTCAAAATTGTGAGGCAATTGTTGAAAATTTACCCGGCAACCTTCTCTCTCATTGAGAGCTTTGTAGTGCAACAAGTGAGATAGCGAAATCAAGCCTTGTAAGGTGAAGGGGAGAGTAGAGTGAGTGAGCTACAAATAAAGCTCACGGTGAGATTTTGGATTTTGGGTAGAGAGTTGTATTTAAGTGTTCTTTTTGTAAATCTCCAATTTTCTTAGTAACATTTCCTTTGATTGTCTTGGCTCGTGGACGTAGGCTTTTAAAGCCGAACCACATAAATTCCTGTGAGCTTTATTTTTATATCATTGTCATTTATTTTCTTACTTACCAAATAATTTATTCTGGCTTTGGGATTTTTGGCTACAATCCTCAACAACACTATTGCTTCCCACATCGAGATCTCAGGATCTTCATCATCATCTGAAGTTTCAGTCTCAGTCTCCTGAAGATCATGGTACTAATCATATAAGCTATAAATGGAAGACAAGGAAGATAAGAAAAACTAAAATAGGGCTTAAAGACCATTTATGCTTTCAATAGAATTTCTTTCTGTTACAAAAGGATCACTGCTGAAAGGAATCAGGTTCAGTAAATCATGTCTTAGAGCCAAGGCAACAATTACATAAGTAACAAGTTTAATCTAGACCAATCTCATTGACACTGACCATAGAATATAGTTTTTTTCTGGCTCTTCAACTGAAAGTATAGATAGGCAGCGTAAGCAACAAGCATGACACAGCTGCTGAACCTTGAAAGAGCCAACTCAGCCTTCCCAAAATGCAATTCTGTACGTGTGGAGTGCAAGACAGCAGGTCCATGACTGACATCAACAACAGTCCTGAGTTCAGTCCAGCGGCTGCCTAACATTAGCGTTATTCAATCCTTTCTCCAACAAATCACAAAAGTAGAATAAATAAATGAATAGAAAGTAAGCACTTTATTTTTTGTTTAAAATTTAACTTCACTAAAAAATGCCAATGTACCTGATTAAACACTTGTTCCCTCTTCATAATCACGAGTCCTCCACTAGAAAATGCACAACCAAGCACTAACAACATGTTGGACAAAATTGAGCCCATTAGTGACTGTCGAACAACACGAATCATGCCATTTCTCAATGCAATAATTGATATGATCAATTCGGTTTCATATCCGAAAGTAGCATTTAAAAGTCCGCCAACTGCAAAGCTCAATTCAAAGTACAAGTTATTGAGATAAGAATTAGTTAGTTAAGAAGAAATTCAGGTTTATATGTGACAGTTGTTAGTGCAGCACTTAGTACTAGGTTTTAGATATTTTTATTTGTCCCATAAAACCATATTTTCTGATTCATCCTTCACTGCAAATGCAAAATTAATTTTGATATGAAGTTTGTTTAAGGAAAAGTTGAGAAATATATGAAGCAAAACCCACATGATAATTGAATATTAACCAGTTGTTCATAAATGCAAACCGGAGACTGAACACTTGACATGAACTCTGATAATTTTGAAACTCTTAGTGGGTACTTCAAGAAAATTAATATATCTTTTTTTTGTTACAAGAATATTAATAATGTCAAATATAAAATAAAATAAAACAATTATAAAAAGAAATGAAAATTATATCATTATACTTATAAGTATGTTTTAGATAGTAATTATCTAATTTTATAAATAGTTATTTTCTATATATTTGATTTACTTATCTTTGATTTTATTTTTTATTAGAATTATGACTATAAAAATGCAATTATAGTGATGATAATAACATAAGTATCAATGCCAATAAGGTATTGGGAAGAGACACTGAAACTCTTAATAAATAAAGAAATTTTAAACTCAAGTCTTATTAAATGTGTGAATTATATGTTAAATATCACTTCAGATAAAAAAAATAAGTAATAACAAAATATTTTTAAAATAAAAAATTATCCCACACCAACGTGTCAAAAGTCAAAACGATAAAAAGCTTAGTCGGACACGTCATTGGAAATTAATGACCCAAATTAAAGTGGGCTAAGCTTGGTTAAAGCTATATATTAAGCCGAGCCCAATCTCCCAAATCCTTATGGCCAATTGAAAGTAGGGCCCACGCAGGCTTTCTTCTTCCCTCTCAAACTAGCCGAGGTTAAGCGAACAGCGACTGCCCGCTTTCCAGGCGATCGTAATTGGGCAATTCCTCTTTAATGACCCAAAATATCGGGCAATGAAAAACCAATCGACAGCCGAAAGAAAACTCAGAACCTAAAATTTTCAAAGGAAAAAAATGCGAATAAAAACTCGAGCTGTTAAGTTCAGACCTAGCAATTCGATACCTCCATCAGACCCCACGCTTAACTCCCTTTCTCCTCGCTCTCAGGTACCTTTCCCTCTCCTTTTTCCACTTTCTGTTTGTTTCTAGGGAATCCACGACATCAATGTAAGACAAAGTAGAGAATATATGCTTTGTCTCTTTTTGATTTACATTATTATTAAGTTTTATTTTTTTTTAATTTTAGTTGTAATAATGTAGAATGTGGCTAGGAACAATCTTTAAATTTTCTAGAAATCAAGCGAGGTTAAAAGATAGTGATAAATTTAGTGGAACTTACTTTGTTTGTTTATCGAGAAAAATGAAAATTCGTGGAAAATGTTTTGAGACCTCTTTTAAGAGATGGAGGCCTTTTCTGCGTATTGTCGAATTGTCGATGTGAAACTAATCTATATGTTGTCAAAATCCAGCCTCATATGACTCATTTCTTCAAATTCATTTTAATAAACGTTTGGCATAGGGTGAAGCTAATGAAGAATGTAATGTAGATGGTAAGGATCATGGAGCATTGGAGGATACTGGTTCCCGTCAAGATAGGGGTAATAATAATGATGTTGTTGATGCTAAGGATGATGTCTGTGTGGATGATGATGATGATGATGATGAGAAGGAAAAGGAGGAGGATGACGAGGAAGAGGAGGGGCTTTGTATGCAATGCAATAGTAGAAGTGGCCAGGTTTTGTTTTGCAGCGAAAATGGCTGCCCGGTTGCTATACATGAGGTGTGCATGAATTGTGAACCTAAATTTGATGAAAAAGGTAAATTCTACTGCCCTTATTGTTGGTACAAGCGAGAACTAGCAAGGACGAAAGAGTTGAGAAGGAAAGCTATGTTGGCAAAGAAGGAATTGTCAAGCTTTATGCATTCAAGAAGGTATGGTGGAAATGAAGAGAAGCAGGATTATCAAACAGTAAGCATGAAAGGGGCAAGTGTATCAAGAATAGCAGAGAAAGTAAATTCTGGTTATTGTGAAAATGGGCTGAATGATGATGATAAAGAGACACATCATAATCAAAATGAAAGACAGGGTGAGTCCATAAGCAAGGAAAAATTTGATGAGGAAAGCATCCCTAGAGCTCATGGATTTGACGATGGTGGGAATGGAGAAACGATAGAAGAGGAGGTTATAGAAAATTTTTCTGATAGTGAAGATGATGAAATTGATGAGGATCGGTGGCAAATAAGACCGTCCAGTTCAAATCATTTAGGAATTGTGGAAGGCACACTTCATGTATCAACTAAAGACACTTCTGATGTTGGAAGAGTATCGGAAGAGAACCTAGGGAAGAGGGGGAAGGGAGAACCACTGCTCCCTACCAGAGATGCTACATCCAAGGTGGCTGCAATTGAACATTTTGAGTTTGTTTCACCTGCTTTGGGTACTGAGACACTCATAGTGCATCGAAAGCATTTT
This sequence comes from Heritiera fomes, assembly GCA_032173925.1. Lineage (NCBI taxonomy): Eukaryota > Viridiplantae > Streptophyta > Magnoliopsida > Malvales > Malvaceae > Heritiera > Heritiera fomes. The sequence goes on from JAPDPM010000011.1 coordinate 14,096,012, forward strand.
GAACAAGCAGGTTTGAGGGCACGACCTCTGAAAGCTTATTCACCAAAGAATCCATCTTTTCAACCAAGTACCAGTGCAATGGATACAATGTTGAACCAAGAGGGAAAAGCTACAACATCAAAAAACTCTGTGCAATGGCAAAAATCAAACAAGCGACTGTAAGTTATTTATGGTTTTACATTATGGTTAAGGAATGTAATATTCATGTAAGGATTCATCTTGGGCATGGTATGTAAGTTGCCACATCATAGTTAGTGCATTGGTTTTTTCTAACTACTATTATTTGCAATAACCTTATTTTTTGTTTCATCTAAATTGCAGCTTGATCCCAACAGTGGGTACTGAAAAGCGTAGGAGACTAAACTGGACAGCTGAAGAGGAAGATATGCTGAAGGTATGAAATTACGGACACTTCATTCCTCCCTTTCTCAAATTCTGTATTTGCTAACATGTATTAACCGGATAGGTTCAACTTGATTTTTGCTACATTCCTTTTTCCTTTATTTCCTTATATCTGAAACATAAACTTTCATTGGTTAACATCTATATGGGTGGCTAACCAATCAATTTTGTAGGTGCGTATAGTATTTTGTAAAAGTTTCCTGTGACATCCTTTGCTAACTTATTAAACAGGATGTCTCTCCTCGATTCAAGGTCCTGACAAAGTTCCCTTTCGATTAAGAATTTTTATGTTGTCTGCTTCAAACACACACACACACACACACATGTATAGTTTTGTAAGTAGTGGTGGTGGCTAACAAAAAGATTTCTACTTGCCCACTGCCCTATGCTGTATTCTAACAATTGGTAAGAGTCAGTGCAAAATATCTCAAACAGGTGAGGTATGCCTTCCTTGTACCTTTTTCCTTTACAGCACATGCCCTAAGAAAGGTGCCTTGCCTGGAGTGGTCAGACTCAGAGGTGCTTTTGCTAGATTGCACTGTTCGGTAGTGGCTAGGCTTGCATGTTTGGGATGGACAAGCTAGCAGGAATTCAAGAATTAATTTTCTTGACTGTCACCTATATTTGTACTGCAGGAGGGAGTGAGAATATTTTCAACTGAAGTGCACAAAAAGATTCCCTGGAGGAAAATTTTGGAATTTGGTCATCAGGTTTTCCATGCAACTCGTACTTCAGTTGACCTTAAGGATAAATGGAAGAATATTATGGCCAAAGAAGCTCCCAAAAATTAATAGGGGTTACTGACTACAACTGGAGTAGTAAGGTAATGTTTTAGTTGTTAATATGTCTGTTTCTGTAATTTTCTCCTATAGAACAGATGGGTAGCTGGATGCCTAACATGTGAAAAATAGAAGTTATTGTTATATGGTACATTTAGATGGATGCCTAAGGTTTTGCTGAAAGTTGCTGCATAGTTGTAATTTTTCACAAATAGGTAAACCTCAAATTTAACAAATAAGAGAATAGTTTAGTGATCGCTTTCACTTGATTTGATGTTTTGATTACCTAACAGGAAATTGAAAGTATAAACAGTATTTGGGACGGTCAGCAGTTAGGATCTGTTCAAAAGTAATCAGTTATGCAAATACCAGCCATCCAAAATGTCATACCCGTTTCCCTAACGGAGTTATATCCAAAATAATGCCAGTTTTCTAAAATGTTTCATGTCAGCATCTTGTATTTGGATTTTCTCAGTAACTTAGGGTTCAGGGCTTAGCATCTTAGTGGTGCTTTTGCTAGATTGCACTGTGCATTAGTGTCTAAGCAAGCATGTGTCTTGACTCTTGACTACACTGATTGAGATGGGCAAGTTAGCAGGAATTCAAGCATTAAATTTCTTGACTGCCATACCATATATATTTTTACTGCAGGAGGGAGTGAATATTTTTGACTAAAGTTAACAGAAGCATCCCCTGGAGGAAAATTTTTTGTTATCACGTTTTCCATGCTACTCCGGTTGACCATTAGGATAAAGGGAAGAATATTATGGCCTAAGAATCCCCAAAAAGTAGGGGGTGCTGATTACAACTGGAGGAGTAAGGTGATGTTTTTTGTTGTTAATATGTCTATCCTGCTGTAACTATATCTTATAGATCAAGTGGGTGGCTGGACGCCTGATATGTGAAAAGTAGAAGTTATTGTTCTATTATACATTTAGATGTATGTAAATTATTATATAAACTGGATTATGTATCTTTGCTCCCTTTTTTGCCTATGGTTACGCTGAAAGTTGCTGCATAGTTGTAATTTTTTGACAAATGGGTAAATCTCAAATATAACATTTCATCTTTCATTTGATTTAGTGTTCTGATTCCCAAACAGGAAATTGAAAGTATAAACAGTATTTGGGATTTGGGATGGGTCAGCAGTTAGGATCTGTTCAAAAGTAGTTAGTTATGAAAATAATAGCTGTCCAAAATGCCATACCCTTTTCCCTCTCACAGTTTTATTCAAATTAAGTCCAGTTTTCTAAAGTATTTCATGTCAGCATCTTTTATATGGATTTTCTTGGTAACTTTACAGTAGGAAAATCAAGCTTGGGATCAGTATATCCAGTTTCGGAGCTGTATGTGATAGACATCTCTTGACTCTTGCCAGTGAAACAAAACCTCTACTCTCGTCTACTCATCATCATCATCATCATCAGAGCCTTTATCCCAATAGATTGGGGTAGGCTAATGAACCAATATCTAAAATCATGTTAGATCGCCCATATGTATTCTCTGCCTCCATAGATTCCTATTCAAGGTCATTTGCTCATCTAATTCTAAAACCTCCATGTCTTTCCAAACTACTTCCTTCCAAGTCTTTTTCGGTCTTCCTCTAGTCTTAACCCTTCTCTCAACATCCATAGCCTCTATTCTCCTAACTGGAGTATCTACAGGTCTACGTCTTACATGTCCAAACCAACGTAAACGATTTTCACACATTTTGTCTTCGATAGGTACCACTCCAATCATCTTACGAATATGATCATTTCTCATTCTATCCTTTCTTGTGTATCCACATATCCACCGTAACATTCTCATTTCTGTTACACTCATTTTTTGTGTATGTAACCTCTTAGTCGCCCAACATTCACTACCATATAACAATGTTGGTCTAACAACTGTCCTATAAAACTTGCCTTTCAACTATGTAGGAATTCCTTTATCGCACAACACACCTGTAGCACTTCTCCACTTACTCCATCCAGCTTGGATCCTATAGGTCACATCACCATCAATCTCTCCATCCATCTGTATTATTGATCCCAAGTATCGAAAATGATTCCGCTTAGGTATCGCCACCCCATCTAACTTCACTACATCATGCTCTTCCAGTCGATTAGAACTGAATTTACACTCCATGTATTCAGTCTTCACTCTGCTTAGTTGAAATCCTTTTGATTCCAACGTTTGTCTCCATAATTCCAACTTTGTATTGATCTCCGCTCTAGTTTCTGCACATAGGACAATATCATCTGCAAACATCATACACTAAGGCACCTTATCCTGGATGGATTTTGTCAGTTCGTCCATAACTACCGCAAACAAGAATGGATTCAACGCTGACCCTTGGTGTAATCCCACCGTGATAGGAAACTCACTTGTTTGCCCCCCACATGTCCTCACATGTGTCCTTGCGCCTCTATACATGTCCTTAATTAGTTTAATATATTTCAAAGGAACTCTTTTCTTCCTTAAGGACCACCAGAGTACCTTCCTAGGCACTTTATCATATGCTTTCTCCAAATCTATAAAGACCATATGAAGATCTTTACCCATTACTCGAAAGCGCTCCATAAGTTGTCTAAGCAAATATATTGCCTCCATAGTTGATCGACCTGGCATAAAACCAAATTGATTCTCCGATATCTTTACATTCTTTCTTAATCTCCGTTCTATCACTCTCTCCCATAGTTTCATTGTGTGACTCATCAATTTTATGCCTCGGTAGTTGGCGCAACTTTGAATATCTCCTTTGTTCTTATATAAAGGTACTAAGACACTCTTCCTCCATTCCTCTGGCATTTTGTTAGTGTGCCAAATCTTATTAAATAGATTTGTCAACCACCTAACTCCTACATCTCCAAGGCATTTCCAAACTTCAATTGGGATGTCATCAGGTCCAACAGCTTTTCCATTTTTCATCATCTTGAGTGCCTCTTTTACCTCTGTCTCTTGGATTCTACGCATAAAACACCGATTTAAATCCTTAAGAGGCACCGAAATATTATCCAAAACTTTATTTTGTTCGTCATTAAATAATTTGTTAAAATAATCTCGCCACTTGTCCTTAATATCATTATCTTTAACGAGAGTTCTTTGATGTTCATCCTTAATACATTTCACGACTCCTAGGTCGCGACTCTTCCTTTCTCTTGCTTGCGCCAATCTGTATATCCTTTTCTCTCCCTCCGTTGTGTTCAATTTGTCGTAAATCTCTTTCGCAACCTTTGTCTTAGCATCTGCCACAGCCTTCTTTGCCTCCTTTCTTGCTACCTTATATTCCGAAAAACTCTCTTCTGTATTGTTCTTCTTTAAAGCCTTGTAACGCTCTCGCTTAGTCTTTATAGCATCTTTAACTACTGCAGTCCACCATGTTGCGTCCTTTCCAGTCGGCACTCTTCCGTTTGATACTCCTAATGTCTCTTTGCCTACCTCCCGAATGCATTTTGCCATCTTATTCCACATTACATTTGGGTTCTCTTCTGTTGTCTAAGCCTCTTTTTGAATCCAACTATCTCTACATATTGTATGACAATCTTCTTTTAGCTTCCACCATCGAATCCGTTCAATTCCTTTTTGTTGGTTCCTTCGATGTCGTCTATCTATCTTCATATCTAGAACTAAGAGTCTATGTTGCGCGGTAACACTCTCACCTGGTATAACCTTACAATCCAAACATCTATGTTTATCCCTACTCCTAGTTAAAAAGAAATCTATTTGACTTGCTCTTGGTCCACTTCTAAAGGTTATAAGATGAGAATCTCTCTTCTTAAACAATGTATTTGCTAGTATTAGGTCATAAGATAAAGCAAAATTTAAAATAGCATCTCCTCCCTCGTTTCTTACACCATAACTAAAACCCCCATGTACTCTCTCAAAACCCTCTCTACTTGTACCAACATGTCCATTAAGATCACCGCCAATAAAAAGGTTTTCTCCTATGGGTACTTCTTGTACTACCTTATCTAAATCCTCCCAAAACTGTCGTTTACTAACCTCATCAAGTCCTATCTGGGGTGCATACACGCTAATGACATTCAACACCTCTTCTCCTAAAACTAGTTTAATCAAAATAATCCTATCCCCTTGTCTCTTGATCTGTACAACATCCTTATGGTACTCTTTATCTATAATGATACCTACTCCATTTCGGTCTCTATCTTTCCCTGTGTACCAAAGCTTATATTGCCAAGGTGCTATCTCTCTAGCCTTTTCCCCAACCCATTTGGTCTCTTGGAGACACAAAATGTTAACCCTCCTCCTACTCATAACCTCACAAATCTCACCTAACTTACCACTAAGCGTACCTATATTCCAAGATCCTAACCTAAGCTTATGGTTATGGACTAACTTCATTACCCACCCCCGTCCATTGTGGTGTGGGAACCTTTGCCTATTTAACACCACATCTAGGCGTCGATGTGACGCGTCACTTCCGGGCGACGACCTAGCAACCCTTGCCCACTTTTCACTACACCCGGGCTCCGATGCAGCGCGTCGCTGTGTAGGGGACGCCCTAACGATGTTTTGATATTGGTTCATTTCATGAGATTGGACTAGTTTTTAAGGTTGGTTGTCCAAACCTACCGCCACCCTCCTCCTTTACCCGGGCTTGGGACCGGCTACACTCGTCTACTATCCTAAAAAAAAAAAACACTCTACCCTCGACCAAAAAAGGAAAGAGAAAGGGAGAAGTAAAGTTAGGACACAACAACACTGATATATATGCGCATACCATGTTGTCATTACGTGCTCATGTTTTCCTCTTTCAGACAACAGCCAAGTACTGAGCTCCAGGATGTAATTTCTGCTGTGTTACACTGTCAAATTGTCTTTTGCTTTCATTAGGCCTGACAGCATTCTTGCCAAAGGAAATGGTGAAAATAGGTATTTGCCAGGAAAGCTATGGAAAGATGCATATTTTTTTACTTTATGCAACTTGAATAGTTTAAGCAGTGTAGATGTATTGACATTTTCGGTTTTAGTCGCTTGTGATTTATATTGTTCATCCACTTATTTCCATGGTTGGACTGTTTCTTTATACTCTTTCTTTTTGGTACAGTTTATAACCTATTCATATGTAATCCTTTAATTGCTAAATTGCATCTTTTTGTTCAATTATCTCTTCCTAATAAGAAAAAGGATGATAATGAAAAATTTGTTAATTAAATGGTTAGGTTTCATAGTCTTTTTCCCATTTTGTATTTTAACAATTATATTGACAAATTTTCGATCCTCACTTTTTTGTGATCTTTCCTATCATGAAAAGCATTATTACTTAGTCTAGCAGCTAGTAATACTTTGGTTTACTACCTGTGTATTGAGGTTGGAATGTTGAATTGGATTGCTCAATCTATGTATAATTCATGGAGGTGTAACTCTGAGACTCTCAAGCAAACAGGCACACCACATATTAAAACTTGCACTTACATCTCCTGCAAGCAAGTCATGTTAATCAGATTTTTGAACGTATCGAAATTTTCATTTCCTGCTCTTGTTGTACTTGATCTGAAGTTACATGGCTCATTATCTATGAAATTGTAGTAAAAATCTGGTAATATTTCTACTGTTCAGCCAATTTACATTCTTTTAACGATTAACTTTGCCATCTTCAAATTAATTTCTATAACTGATAAGGCGGGAAGCACCAACAGCCACTCTCTATCTACGAAACTTTTATTTGGTGGTACGTTCTCCTCTCCTTGTGCGTTGCGTTTGTGGCGGTAATTGCAAATCTTTTGTCAGCTAAAAGGGTTATTTATTTATATTTCTGTAGCATAACTGTACTTGTTCACAGAGCAACAAGTTTGCGATTTCATATCGATGCTGCGGTGTGGTAATAATCTTCTGCCGTTACTCAATGATAGCAATTAAAAACTTTGTTTTTTATAGCCAACTCCCTGACACTAACTTCAATTAATGAACCAAGCCAATTGAATGAACTATCTTGTCGAGTATGAGCACTAAAAATAATAATTGATGTATTTCATACAGAACTTTGAACTTTAATGTTCAGTTTGGGGATTGAACTTGAACATTCCAATGTATTGACTCACTCGACTTGATGATTACACCTCCAAGTAGGAGTTTAGTTTTCATCTATGTAAATTTTGCCAATGTTACCATGAAAGTAGTTGGTTGACTGGAGACATTTCGGTGGAAATTCATTCTGGCAATCTAGCTAGTTACATTAGTCGTCAACGCGAATAGTATAAAATGGGAATGGTGCAATCACTGGAGTGATTTTGGTGCTGGGTAAGATCCTCGTAGGAATGTAACCAAAAAAAAAATTACTTGTAGAAAATATTTAGTTTCATAGAGTCAAGTTGTGATGGTTTTTTCTTTGGTAGAAATTTATTGATTATAACCAAAAGTCCTTATGGATAGTAGAAAATAATGCCGCTAATGGTTCTTTTTCTATATAAGACACAAAAAACTTGTAACAGAGCACAAATAAATTCCATTAACCTTTCCTACGCTATATATATCTCAGTAGTTGTCACACTAGTCAAGAAAGCAAAGCTGACTGACTATTTCAAGGAAGCAGCAAATTAAACACAAGTTCAAGAACGAAGACCTTAATGGAAGTCTTCCCCGGAGGGAGGTTTGCCGTGCGCAACCTGCCACTGCACCCGATGGATGGTTAAGGTTAGAAAATCGCAAGAGATCACTATCATGCTCGATTGCTTGGTATGTTATTGTTTGTCTACTTAACACCAGTTTTTAAGGGGTAAATTGGGATTGTTTAATGTTTTTTGTCTTCAGTTTCTTGTTTCTGAAAATTTTATTTTTGATATGTTTTTAAAATTTGAACATAGAAAACATGTTTGGTTAATATTATTAGATTGATTCAAATATAATAATTCAATTCACAAAATAAAATTTTTAAAATTAAAGAAAATAATAATATATTTATTAAATAATATTATGTACATAATATTAAATAATATTATTTTATACTATTTAATACTAATATAATATTAAACAATATTATAATTAAATATAATATTAAATAAAATAATTTAATTAAAATAATATTAAATAATTTTTAAATATTATTTTTATTAAATAATAATTTAGATTACTAAAATTCTAAATTATCTATTAAATAATAAAATGAATTAATAATTATACATTATATTTAATAATATTATTTAATTTAATTGTAATAATATTAAATTATTAAATATATATTTAACTAATTAATTTATAATAAATTATATAATTAATAGAATATATTATATTTAATATAAATAATATTATTTAATGCTAACTATTCACTTATTTAATAATATTAAACTATTTAATAGCAGCATTGATATATTTTAAATTTAATTAAAAATATAATATTTAAATAATAATATTGCTTAGTAAAATAATAATTAATTATATTAGATAATAGTACTTAGGAATAGTATTAATTATTAATATATCAAAATTATAATATTGTAATATTATAGTTTAATATAATTTATATGTAATTGCTTTTTATGTTTTCAACTTTTCTATATTAAAATAAATATATTAATTTTAAAATATTAATTTTTTAATTAAATAATATTTTATATTAAATAATATTATTTTTATTTTAAAAATTAATTAATTTTTATTTTAGATTTTTAGTATGAAAATATATTAATATTATAGTAATATATAGACAATACTCACTTATGTATGAACAATATCACAAATGAAAACATGTTTTTAAAAACAATGAAAAAAAATTCTTGTTTCTAACAGTTTTAGAAATTCTTATTTTTACATGTTGTCAAATATGTTTTTTACTCCCATTTCCAAAATAACTGAAAACAAAAACAGAAAAACGATGTCAAACGATCGCTTAATTACTTAATGGTGCTCATATTTTATATTCAAGGTAGAAATTAATGAATGGAAAAAACCTCGCAAGTTCTAAGAAAGCTACCTAATTAACCAGGTAAACAAGTTGGCTTTCTTAGTCTTAATCTCAGCTGGCTGCAAAATTGGTGCCGAGATTTCCAAATTTCATTGTCTGACTATTCCAATTCACTCAATTTTAATAGATAAAACGACATAACAATGAAATAGTTTTTAATTTTTTGCTACAAAAGAAATCGCAATCGGAGAATAAGAAGATGCAGGTGTTGAAATCTAGACTCTAAAGCTACCGAAAACTACCTCTTAAAAGAATGCATGAATCTTTTTATTGTATAAATGGCTGAGTTTTGCAATGCATGTAGAGGCAGTACTTAATAACAAATACAAACCCCTAGTTAATGGAAGGACAATCATGCTAGAAAACCAAGAGAGCTAGCAAAGGATGGGAAAGAGCAGCATGAGTTTTGCTGTCTATACTCTGTTATTAGCATATCTAACGTTATCAATGACTTCGTGTCCTCTGTCAGTAGAAGCAAGAATCGCTGAGTTTACAGCTATCCAAGGTGCAATTCTTTACTCCTTCAGTATCTATAGTATTGTTGCAATTATTTGATGAGATACTCAATTTTCTGGTTTTTTTTTATGTGCATTTTGATTGTATAAGATCAAGAAGTATGATCAGGTATGTCAAATTTTTTTTTTTTATAATTTTCATACATAATAGTGATTTCTTCCAAACTCCACACAACAGAAAATCTGGTTCTTCAAAGTTTGGCCCGTCGGAGTCTGCAGAAGGATCCTCCACCGTCGAATTCTCCTCCGGCAAAAAATTTATCACCGCACCCTAATCACTGAAAGTTGAAAGAGATAATTAATGAAGATATTGTGTATTTATCTTCTGTATCAAAGAAAATCTGCACACTACAAGCATTATGCACTTTATTTCTTCTCTTTGTTTCTCACTGCGGTGTGAAACATGTCATAACTATTTATATGTAATGCATGACAAAAAGAACGCTTAATATTGTTTACACTGAATGTGTCAGCATTTGTTTTTCCATGATACATATATATAGATTAGAAGAAGAATTTTTTTTTTAATTTTTTGAATTGGGAGGAGGCAGAGTTTAATCTAATTTTTTAAGCATATGATTTATGCATTTATCATTTAAATCAAATATTCCGATGTATTAGAATGATTACTCGAACCATGTAATATTTTTTTTCTTTGAGTCAGGTAAATGATATTATTTTAAAAGTGATCCAATAGACATATATATTAGACGATGATAATATATTAAATGAAGGGACGTAGAAGACATTGAGTCCTATTTGGTATATGAAAAATCTGATGATCAAAAAATTAAAAAAAGAAAAAGAAAAAAATAAATAGAAGGAAATGAAAGTTCTCATGTCAATGTGTTTATAGTAGCTTTCATTTCCTGTATCGTAACTTGCCCAGTTACTAACTAGGTCACTTAAATTACAATGTTACATTTTTTTTTTCTTTTCGGATAATAAAACTAAGATTTTATAAAAAAAAACCCCTTAAGGATATGAAAATTAAAACGCAATCTTAAAAAAATCACCTACTAACAAGATCAAATACACCTAGAAGTGGCAAATGGGGGGGCAGATCGGGTTTGGATTGGGTCATTTTGGATCAGATCATAGGATCGGATAAATAAAGAATAATCAGCCTTTGACTGTTGAAAACCAGCACCTTAAGAGCAGAAGAAAGTTTCAAAAACCATTGCCTTGAAGATTGTTTCAAGTCGTATTGTGATTTATGAAGTTTGCAGACTCGATTCTCCCCCTTTCGTCCAAATCAAGTAAGGACATGTACACATCTTCTTCAAGATCACTATGCAAGAATGCATTGTTGACGTCAAGTTGGTGAAGATGCCATCCTTGAATGGCTAAAATACTTAGAAGAACACGCACAGTAACCAATTTCGCAACTGGTGCAAAGGTCTCTTGGTAGTCAAGACTTTCAATCTGATTATATCCTTTGGCCACCAAAAGGGCTTTGTAACGCTCAACTATTCCATCAGATTTGAGTTTTACTTTATAAACCCATTTACATCCTATGGGTTTCTTCCCAGGTGGAAGAGGCATAAGTGTCCATGTTTTGTTTGCTTGCAATGCTTCAATTTCATTGTGCATAGCAGTACGCCACTGAGGATCCTTCATGGCCTAAAAGAAACTTATTGGTTCTTTGATAATAGTTAATGATGTTTGTCATCACGTATTAAGTTTTAAAGAAACCTAATAGCTAGACACAAAATTGATGGAGTCGCCACCAACCATTCTACCTATGTGTGATTGGTTACCTATTCAAAACTAGGGATAAGGCTTGGTCCACATTCAAAGATTCTTAAGTTCGAGAGTATGGTTACATGAGAGGAAGGATTAGCATTCCCACAACACCCATTCTAAAATGGTACCAACTAATTCTAGGTTATCTTTGAAAATTAGTCTTGAGTTTATATTAATTTCGATATGATTAATATTAAGAATTTTCCCAAGTGTCCTCCATTATGTTGGTAGGACAACTTAAGAAAACTCCCATCATCTCAAGAGCATCCAAGCAGTACTATGTGACTTACTTGAAGCGGCTCCATCGTCGGATTAATTTTAGTATTTTATGAAAATTTCCTAACTTCGACTTAGACCTGCTCAAGGGCCGGGCTACCCGCCCAAGTCCGAAAGCCCGTTTGAAATTTGGTCGGGTTTGGACAAAAATATTTGATGAAAAAATGGGCTTGGGCAAAATTTTTAGGCCCGTTTAAAAATCGGGCCGGGCCTCGGGCTTGACTTCCAAAGCCCGGGCTCGGCCCGGCCCGAATTAAGTATATTATATTGTTTTTATATATTTATTTAGCATAATATAATTTTTTTATATATAAAAAAAACATTATTGATTAATAAAACATGATTATAAATATTTAATATGAAAATTGACATATAAATTTTAACAAATTAAATTAAAATTTAAAGGAAATAAATAATAAAAAATTAAATAATTAAATAATTAAAAATTTTAAAAAAATAAAAAATTATATTTGGGCAGGCTCGGGTTTATGGCACAAAAACGGGCTCGGGCTTGGGCAAAAAAATCTGTCCAAATTACGGGCCGGGCCAGGCTTGGGTATCATTTCTTATTCTTATTACCTGTCATGGGCCCGGCCCGAACCCGACCCGAGCCCACCCATGAACAGGTCTACTTCGACTATTCTGCCCATATTATCTTATTTTATTTTTATCATTTATTATTTTCTATTATGTTCTTGACTAATTTTTTTTATCTATTATTCATTGTTATATTTATTTGTGAATATAAATTATTTTTATTTTTTTAGAAAATGAATATAAATCATTTTCTCAAAAATTCTTTTAAAATCTTCCATTAAGCTGGTAGAATTTAAAAAAAATTCTCTTACCTAAAGTTTTCCAAAGTATTACTTAAGTGTAATCCTCTTTGGAATCTTATCATCAGAATAATCAATACTCAATATCAATAATTATTAACTATTATCATCCTATTTTATCATTTATTATTATTATCATTATTGAATTATTATTATTTTTTATATTTTATCTTTGTAACTAATTATTTTAATTTTAGTTTTAGTTTTTAATACATCTTATTTTATTTTTAGACGGAATATAATCACTTATTATTGAAAACCCTCTTTAGACCATCCATCAAGCTGGTGAGGCCTTGAGAGAACTTTCTAACCTAGAAATTTTCAAGAGAATTACTTAAGCATGATTCTCTTGATATTTCATCATAGGAGTAATTCATATTCATATTCATTATTATTTTAATATCTAATTCTAGTTATTTCATTTATTTTCCTTCCTTATTTTGTTACTTGCTATTATTATTTTATTATATTATTACAAATTATTAATATCCTTTCTAATCATATAAATAATTATTTTTGTTTTAATTTTATAATAGATTTATTTTATTTTAGTTTATAATAGATTTATTTTAATTTTATAATAGATTTATTTTATGAAAGTAAATTATTTGTTATTGAAAATCCTATTTAGACCCTCCATTAAGCTGGTGAGGCCTTGGATAGAATTTTTCTCACCTCAAGATCTCTAAATGTATTACTTAAGCGTAATCCTTTTAGAGTTCCATCGTCGAAAAATTTGTATTTATTTTCAGAATTAATTTATTTTTTATTTTAATTTAAAGAACATCTTATAAATTTTATAATTTAATCTTCTACCAATAATTTAATTTTTGATTCTAAATCTAGAATAAAATGAATAAAACATAAATTGATAAAATAAACTAATTACAATGAATATTCCATATATTAAACAAAACTTTTAGATTTAAGTAACACTAATTATAAGGGCTTTTATAATTACCCTAAAACATAATTCATAATTATGGGTAGAGAGAGAGAGTAAGGAGTTCTGAGAGAGTGAGAGAAAATGAGAGATTCAGATTCAACGAGAAGGAGATAGATCATGCAAACAGGAAGTCGGCTTTCATTTCCAGACGTAAAGATTTGAATCTTTGGCATAACTCTAATGGCAGTGACTTGATACAGTGGCGAAAAAAATTAATCTCTGTTTTTGTGGGAAACATTCACCCTAGGAGCAAAGAAGGAGATTTATTCAACCTTATTAAGCAATATGGCAGGGTGGTGGATTTTTATATATCTCTGATTCGTAGAAACCCCAAAAGAAGTAAGTTTGGCTTTTTTAGATTCAAGGATTTAAGGGAAGCTTTAATGGTTATCAAAGCTCTCGATGGTACAATGTGGAATGGTTGGAAACTATAAGTAAACATAGCAAAATACGGTATTGAATCCAGGAGAAAGTCTGTATCTGAGATTTCATCAAGGGGCTTCGTTTCTAAAAATCAGCAAAGAGTTCGCTTCGGTAAACAAAGAACTGAGGGGCAAGGCACAGTAGCGGATCCTCATGGTAAAAAACTAACATATGCAGAAGTGGTGAAAAGAAACAAGCAGGTTGATAAGACTGAGGAGATTCATGTTTGGAAAGTAAAGGACAAGACTAATACTAATTGTGAAGGTGTGCCGCACGGCTCTGATGCGTCCGACAAACCCAACAAAATTGTTTCTTCTACAGATCCCATTGTTCTTGAGGAGGAGGACTTGGATTTAGCTTGGTTAGAAAAATCAGCAGTGGCATTGGTTCATAACTCCCAGTCCATTAAATTTCTGTAGCAAAGATTTCTCACTGAAGGTGTCTCTCAATTTTCAGTCACATTAATGGGAGGCAGTGTGGTGCTTTTATCTTTTGACTCCAAAAAAGATATGCTGGGAATGTTGGAAGAGGGTAAGACTTGGTTGAGTGAATGGTTTCAGTGGGTGAAGCCATGGTCTTCTGATTTGCTTAGCATGGATAAATTTGTTTGGCTCAAACTAGAGAACCTTCCACTACATGCATGGTGCTCAGCTTTTTTTAAGAAGTTTGGAGACAAGTGGGGGGAATATATTTCCATCGATGATTGTACGTTTCATAGGAAAAGATTGGATGTGGCAAGAGTTCTATCTCTTGTTAGAAAGGACATAAAAATCCCAGATTCAATTCTAATCTGTGTAAAAGGTGAACCCTTCAGAATCAAAGTTTCATGCGAAGAGAGTGCTGATTATTTTTGGAATCCTTTCGTTAAGATTTTCAAAAAGGATAAAGTTAGTTCTTCCTCTAGTGATTCTAGTTCAGATGATTCACTTCATAGTTATCCCTTTGAACAAGATCAGGAAGAAGATGGCTTCTCCATGAGAGTTGAAGATAGAGCAATCGAACAGTTGGGCCTGGATGATGCTGCAATTATTGAGCAGCCACAGAGATTTGAATTTTCCGTTGGGGAAGAGTTTTTGTCAACGCCATTATTTCATTTATGCTCCCAAGACAATAAAGATGAGATGGATCTTCTGGTTATCAACCGCTCTCCGAGGAATGACTATGGGGAATTCCAATTCTTTGATGATGACATTCTGAGGAATGATCACTTATCATTATTGGGAAAATGTCAGACTCAAAACATCTTATTGTTGGAGGGCCCATCTTCTCAAGTACAAGATCACGTAGAGCCTTTGCTTCAGACCAACAAGCCCAATGCAGAATTAGATATTTTGAATGGAAGTCCATCTGTGGAGAACACAGCACCCATTACTGCAAGCCCATTAGTCTTTATCGGGAGGAAAAGAGCCCACAAGTATGCTTCCATTTCTTCTATTCAGACAAATAAGACTAAAAGAAACAAAGTCAAAAAGGCGGGAAAGTTCTCAAAGAAAAAAGATATGGTAATCAAACAGGTCATAGAAGATGCTGAACTCTCAGACGAAGATATCAGAAATCGCAATCTGGCGATAAGAAACGAGGCAGAGTTAACTCTAGAGGTGGGTCAACTTTTGGGTTTGTCTCCTTTAGTGGATAAGGAAGCAATTCTCAGCAAGATTAGCGAATTAGAAGCGGAAGAGGAGAGGGCAATCGAAGAATGAGGTGATGTTTACCTTATCTGGAGTTTTTTTGGGTTTTCTTTTTATCATGAAAATCATTTCTCTCAACATAAAAGGTATTGGCATCAGGAGTAAAAGAAGAGCCTTCAAAAATCTCATTGAAAAGGAAAAACCAAATGTGGTCTTCATACAAGAATCGAAATTCCACGGGGTTTCTACAAGAATCGTCAATCAACTTTGGGGCAATTGTGGTGAGAATTATGTGCACAGTGATGCAATGGGATCTGCAGGCGGCTTAATCACTATGTGGGCTAATGGTGATTTCATACTCTCTTCTTCGGTGGTCAAAGAAAGATTTATCTGGATTTCAGGTAAATTCCCCAATTGTTCTGCAACCGTTAATTTAATTAATGCTTACGCCCCTAATAATGCTAGAGAAAGAAAGTCTTTTCTGGATGAGATTGCTGCTTTAAAAACCAATGATTTAGATTTGGGGTGCTTTGCCGGAGACTTTAACGCGGTTCTTAGTGACGATGAGAGAACTGGGATATCTGACTCTTCTTCCTCTACTGTGGATTTTATTGATTTTGTTTTCAACTCCAATTTGAAAGACTTACCACTGATGGGCAGAAAATACACCTGGCACAATAAAATTTCAATGAGCAGATTGGATCGGTTTCTGTTATCTCTAAATTGGTTCTCTGTTTTCACAAATATTAACCAATGGTGCCTTCTTAGCTCTGTTTCAGATCATGTCCCAATCTGTCTCGGAGTTGATATTCAAGATTGGGGTCCTAAACCATTCAAAGTTTTCAATCACTGGTTAGACGATGAGGAGTTCAACGAATTGGTTGATAGGAAATGGAATAATTATCAGGTGCAAGGATTTGCTGGCTTTAGACTTTCACAAAAACAGAAGAAGCTCAAAAATGATATAAGGTTATGGAAAGGATACCAGAATAGTATCTCTGCTGATATTTCAATTCTTGAGAAAGATATTGCCTGTCTTGAAGCTGAGCGTGAGAACAGACCAAGGGATGAAGAGTTATATGATCGTATTGCTTCAAAAAAGTTCAAATTGTGGGATCTTCAAAAAATTGAGGAGAGGACTTGGAGACAAAAATCAAGGCTTAAATGGATCCAAGAAGGCGACAAAAATACTAAATTTTTCCACAGCATTGCTAATAGTAGATGTAGGAACAACTTTTTGGGTCATCTTTCCTACAGAGGCGTGCAGCTTTCTACTCCTAAAGAAATTAAACATGCTGTTGAGAATCACTTCAAAGAGATCTTTTCGGAAGACTTTGGTTCATTGTTTCTTTTTAATTCCTCATATGTCAATAAATTATCCCAGCAACAAGTGGACTTTCTTGAAGCTACTTTCTCGGAAGAGGAAATTTGGTCAGCTATTGATGCTTGTGAGGGTGATAAAGCACCAGGGCCCGATGGCTTTAACTTCAACTTTATCAAGAAAAAATGGAGCCTTCTTAAAGATAATATCACTGAATTCATGCAAGACTTTCATACAAACGGGAAATTTCCTAAGGGTCTGAACTGCTCTTTTATTACCCTCATTGCGAAAAAACAAAGTGCTGAATCACTCAATGACTTCAGACCCATTTCCCTTATTGGTAGTCTTTATAAAAATCTTCCCAAAACTCTTGCCAATAGATTGAAGACAGTTCTTGATTCTCTTATTTCGAACACCCAATCTGCTTTTGTTGAAGGACGGCAAATCATGGATTGCATCTTGATTGCCAATGAAACTATTGACTCTATAAGGAAATCTGCCAATGGAGGTTTGATTCTTAAAACTGACTTTGAAAAAGCCTTCGATAAGATCAACTGGAATTTTCTTTTCCATATCTTGTCTCTCATGGGATTTGGCCAAAAGTGGATATCTTGGATTCGATGTTGTGTTACTACAGTCTCGGTGTCGGTTCTTGTGAATGGCTCTCCTACTTCACCCATCACAATGCAACGAGGCTTGCGTCAAGGTGATCCACTTTCACCTTTTCTTTTTATTTTGGTCACTGAATGCCTTAATCTTCTCTTGTGCAAAGCTTCTAGCATTGGTCTCTTCTCGGGTATCAAAATTGGTCATGGTAACTTGCATATTTCTCATCTTCAATTTGCGGATGACATCATCATTTTTTGTGAATCTAATTTGGACCAGTTGAAGAATATTAAAAGAATTCTTAGATGCTTTCACTTGACAGCTAGATTAAAAGTGAATTTTTCAAAGTCTGCTTTATTTGGAATCAAGATCAGTAATGATTTGCTTGCTAATTGGGCACGCAGCATTTGTTGTAAAAGTGGCTCCCTCCCTTTTTCTTATCTTGGCTTGCCATTGGGTGCTAACCCGAGACTAAAGTCTACTTGGCAAAAGGTCATTAATGCATTCAAAAACAAACTTTGCCTTTGGAAGAATAAGTCACTATCTATGAGTGGTAGATTATCTCTTCTCAAGTCCACTCTTGCTAATTTACCAACCTATTATATGTCACTGTTTAAAATTCCTGAAGGGGTTGCAGAAGAATTGGAGAAGATTCAAAGACAATTCCTTTGGGGTGATTCAGAAAACAGTAGAAAGCTTAGATTGACTGATTGGTCTACGGTTTGTAGAAGCAAATTCTTTGGAGTATTGGGAATCATAAACTTAAAAGCTTCTAATCAAGGCCTTCTTCTCAAATGGCCTTGGAGATTTGGCAGCAATGACTCTCTCCTTTGGAAGAATGTTATTTGTCAGAAGCATTCAATTTCTCATCTGGATTTGTGGCCTTCTCTTTGTTTGTCTGGAACTCCTTCTAGAGTGTGGAGAGACATCCAAAATAATTGGGCAGGGGGGATCAATTCTAACCTTATAAAATCTGGTTTCTTTCATTGTGCAGGTAATGGAGCTAAAATCAGATTCTGGAGCGATGCTTGGGTTCCAAACACCATCCTCAAAGAAGCCTTTAAGAGGATTTTTGTTCTGGCAGTTAATAAGGAAGGTTTCATAGTTGACTATGGTCATTGGAATGGGTGTTCTTTTGTTTGGAATATTCAACTTAGACGACAATTATTTGATTGGGAGATTGATCAATGGAACAGCTTTTTGTCTGCTATAAACTCCATCACTCTTTCTCCTTTTTCCACTGATAGAATTGTTTGGGCTCATTCTCCTACTGGAATTTATCAATCTAGTTCATTTCGTAGGGAGATTGAGAAATCACAAGTTTCTTCACGTCCAGTGGAAAGTTTTCTTTGGAAAGGTTCTGCTCCCTCTAAAGTTGAGCCGTTTTGCTGGAAAGCCGTTAAAGGTTATCTTCCGGTCATGGACATCTTGCATAAAAGAGGCTGTTTCACCAACTTAGAAAATAAATGTGCCTTCTGTCCTAAGAATGAAACCACTGATCATCTTCTTCTTCACTGCCTTTTCTCATGGAAAGTCTGGTGTATTTGCTGTCAATGGTTGGATACTTCTTGGGCTATCCCTTCTTCTTTCAAATGTTTAGCACTCTCTTGGAATTCTCTGCTGAGAAAAAACAACCAAAAAATTATTTGGGACTTGCTATTCCATGCAATATCTTGGTCTATTTGGCTTGCTCGAAATGATGCTATCTTCAATAAGAAAGTTATTTCTCCAGAAGATCTCACATTTCTTATTAGATTGAGAGTTGGATAGTGGCTCAAAGCCAAGTTTCCAAGCCAAGATCTTTTGCATATCTCCTCTAATTTGCAGGATATTTCACTTCCTCAAAAAACTAAAAGAATCAGAGCTAACACTCGTTGGTCTCCTCCTCCATCGGGCTTTTGGAAATTCAATGTGGATGGGTCTTCAAGGGGTAAACCAGGACCGGCGGGCATTAGTGGTGTTCTCAGGGACTCCAATGGTAGTGTTCTTCTCATCTTCTCTAAAAATATTGGTGTAGCCGACTCAACTCTTGCTGAACTGTCGGCTGTTATCGAAGCTCTCTCACTTATGATAGAAGCTAAGCCCAATCCTTTTCCTCAGCTAATCATTGAAAGTGATTCCAAAGATGTTATTACTTGGTTAAATAGACTCAGTGAGTGCCCTTGGAGATATCAAAATCTCATCAACAAGTAGCGCAACCTATTCTCATCATTTAGCTATGTTTCTTTCAATCATATTTTTAGAGAAGCAAACTCATTTGCAGACTTTTTAGCTAAATCAGGAGTTAATCGATCTTCCGATTTAGTTGCTTGGATGTAATCCTCCTATTTTTAATAAAACAATTTCAATTTTCAAAAAAAAATTATTTTAACTAATCTAGCCTTTAACAATACCAAAGTATCATATCATGATTAGAAAAAAAATAAATAAAATATTAACGGAGGATCCAAACCCACGTCAAAATACAAGAGGATTTACAAACATGCTAAACAAATATAACTTTTACACTAACTAGTCAATAAAACAAGTCTAAAAATATATAAAGCAATGATTAAAAAAAATAAAAAAAATGGAAAAGAACACATACCTACCCACTGACGGGAATGCTACTTTTTCTTTTCTTTTCTTGTATTTTATTCCTACTTTCCTTTATGATTGCAAGTAGCAGGATTCGGTCTTACTTCTCTTTACTTCAAAACAAAAGTAGCAACAGAACAGGGGAAGGCGATGAAGCGTGATGGCAAGTCGCAACAGGAATAGGGGTGCAGTGGTGCAATGAGGACAGAGTCTAGATGATAAGAATGACGCGGCAGCTTCTGCAAGCAAAGGGAATAACAACGACAAGTGATGGAGCAGCAGAGCGGGACAGCAGCAGCCTCCAGAAATTGCGATCTTCACAACACAGGCAGCAAGTAACGGTGCGGGAAGCGGTGTTGTGGCCAGTCACGGTGGGGATTGGTGGTTTAGATATGGCAGAAAAGGCTTCTTCAGCTTTCTTTCTTTATGCTCCCCGTTCTTCTTTTTTGGTTGAAAAGTTGGGGTTTTATAGAAGGAGCGTGCTTGGCTGGCATATATGGGATCAGATTGGGTCAATGCTCATGGGAAAGGGATGTTGAGCAGTGGTTGGCATCAATGCTCATGGGAAAGGAGTACTGAGCAGTGGTTGGCGTCAATGCTCATGGGGAAGGGATCGACCATGGATATGGGGAACAGTAACCCATTGAAAGTTGGTCAAATAAAATTAAGTAAAGGTAAAATAAAAGTAAAATTAAAAATAAAGAAAATTAAAATAAAATAGAAAAGTAAAATGATACAAACAGGCCCTTGGGTCTTGAAGGATTCGAGATTTTAAAATATTAAATGAACTCATTCAACAGGGCTTTTCAAACTTAATAGCCCAATTCTCGGTATTTGGATAAACTTTGTAACATAGAATTTATCTCTTAATCAAATGATTCAAGTTATATTTGACTCCAACAAATTCATTCAATTCATTTTAGTGAACAAAATTAGTCTATCAATCTCGAGCCTAATGAATCAATTTTTTTTAAAAAAAATTAAAAAAAATAAATTCAGATTCATTTGTTGACCCGGACAAAATTGAGTGTCTACAATGTTGCAAATGTTTTGTGAGATGTAGATAGTTGATCATAAGAAAGGACTTGGGAAAGGTCATATTGTGTACCTGATGACTTGACCATACTAGAGGCAGATGATTGGCCAGGCCTTGATAGGAGGACTGCATCAACATGAAAATCCTGAAGAAAGGTTGGCTGCTTGGTTGGTCTAGTGGAGTGACGATATACAGGGGGTTGTGAATTAATGACTTCTGTTGGTGTGGGTTCAGAAGTCTCCATTGGGCTTTGTGGTGTGATAGGATCATCATAAAAAATGGAGTCTATAGGAGTAGGAAGAATAGGACTCTCATTGGCAGCAGAAGTGTGTTTGAATGGAAACTTATCCTTAAAGAAGGTAACATTTCGAGACACAAATACCTTACTAGTTTGAAGGTTATATAAGCGGTATCCTTTTTTTCCATGAGGGTAACCAAGAAAGAGGCAACGGGGGGCACGAGCATCAAATTTGGATGGTCTTTCGGCATGAGTGGAAGCAAAACACAAACATCCAAATACATGTAAGTGTGAATAATTTGGTGCTGTATGAAAAAGTCGTTCATATGGTGTTCTACCTTGCAGGAGTGGGGTAGGTGTGCAGTTTATGAGATATGCAGCAATCAAAATAGCATCCCCCCAAAATTTTTTAGGAAGCTGGGCTTGAAAGAGTAAAGCTCGTGCTGTGTTTAGTAAGTGTTTGTGTTTGGTTTCGACCACACCATTTTGTTGTGGGGTGTCAACACAACTAGTTTGATGAATAATACCTTTGGACAAGTAATAATCTTCAAGTCCAAACTCTTGACCATTATCACTACGCACAATCCTAACTTTGGCAGAAAATTGAGTTTGAACCATAGAGATAAAATTAATTAGGTGAGTTTGAGTGTCTGATTTATGACTCATCAAGTAAACCCATGTACACCTAGTAAAATCATCAACTATGGTGAGAAAATATAGAGCCCCTGAAATGGATGCAACATGGTAACCTCCCTAAATATCAACATGTAACATTTCAAAAGGTGCTTTGGTTGAAATTTTACTCAAAGGAAATGGCAATCTGGTTTGTTTAGCTAAGGGACAAACCATACAATCCCAACTTTTATTCTTGTCCAAAAATGGGAACAAAGCAGACACCTTAGTAGAGGGATGACCAAGTCGTTGGTGCCAATGGCTAGGAGAGGATAAAACCGAATTGCATGATGCCTTTTGCAGTTGATCAAGATAATACAGTCTCTCCCGTTCAATTCCCGTCCTAATCATCCTCCCCGAGTGTAGGTCCTGTATCACACAAGAATGAGTAAGAAACATGGTCACACAAGGAGAATTATGGGTAAGTTTACTGATGGAAATGAGATTTAATTGGAATATTGGGACACACAAAACATTTTCAAGAACCAAATCAGGAGAGAATACAACTTGAACAATATGGGTAACATTTGCAAGTGAACCATCTGGTAATTCAACTGTTTTGTTTTTAACTTCCTTCCAAGTTGTAAGCAATTCATGGTTGCAAACAATATGATTAGTTGCTCCACTATCAAGAATCCATGTGGCTTTCTTACCTTGAGAAGATAAGCAAAAGGCTTTACCTAAAAGATCATCATGGCTTGAGGAATTACCCACATGATTCACTATCGATATGTTATTATTGAGCATTCGCAGGATCTGTTGACATTGTTCTTGGGTAAAGGGGAAGGAATTAGAGATGTCCTTCTTTTCAGATTTCTGGGGTGTAGGAGCATGAGTGCTTCAATTTGATGTGGAGAATTGAGATGATTGATTTGACTTTACCTTCTTGAGCTTGTGACAAAAGTCGATGGTATGACCTTTCAATCCACAATAAGAACATTTCAAATGGGATCGACAATTTTTTGAGCTATGTCCATCTTCATCACATTTTCCACACTTGATATTACCCTTCTTGCTGGGACCTTTTACTGCAAATGTTGACGCCTCGGGTTAAGACATTCTTATCGACAGATACATCACGTTGTTGTTCTTGTCTAAGAACAAGAGAATAAACCTTGCTAACTTTGGGCAAGGGATCTATCATCAATATCTGTCCACGTGCTGTAGCAAAGGATTCATTTAATCCCATGAGAAACTTGATGGTTTTCTGTGTTTCTCGATAAAACAACTCATCCTTCATAGTTCTGCAATGACATGTTGAGATAGGACAAATAGCATCCCTCTTGTCCCACAATCCTTTGAGTTTGGTGAAGTAGGAGCCAACGGACATAGTTCCTTGTAAACAATCATGTATTTCATTTTCAATAAGAAAAAGTTGGACACTGTTTACTTGAGAGAAACGATTGTGTAATTCATTCCAAATTGCTTAGGCTCCATCATAATAAAATACACTGGCTACAATTTCGTTGGAGATTGAACTTAGTAACCAAGTCTTAACCGGATTGTTGCAACAAATCCACTGCTGTAATTCTTTGCCTGCATCATCACTTGGCCGCTTTGTTGATCCATTAATAAAACCATATTTGTTCATAACTGTAAGAGCCATAGTCATGGAGTGACTTCATGTGCTATAGTTTTCCTGGGTGAGAAGTAGTGAAACAAGGACTAAGCCGGGCTGATCTGAATGATGAAGATAAAGTGGGTGATTGGGGTTGTCAAATTTGGACGCCATGCTTGGTTGAGTTGGTTCCTTTTGTTGTCATCAACCATGGTGATAGATAAAGGTGATAGGTACTTAGGATCGATGCTCTGATGCCATAATAGAAAATATTTGCTGAATAATTTCCATCATATTATTCACCAGCAAGTCTACATCTTCATACAAGAGCAACATAATTTAGATCCTATTCTAAAACCTATAAATTAGCTCTGACTTTTACAAAAGAGGAAACTGAATATTTACTTTCCTATTTTGTTTGCTTGTCTTCAACATTAGCTGCCAGCAACTATTCATCTTCTTCTTCGATCTCTTTGGAATGATCAGAGCAAGGAACTTCGGAAGATGACGACGAGATTGGGCTTAATGGAACAAGAATAGTTTAGATAACTATCTTGACATACTGATTCCAATAGAAATCCGGACCATTTTCGACTAACAAGTTAATCAAAACAGTTTTACCATTTAACTCAATTGAAACAGTGTTCAAAATTGAAGTGTCTTTTTTTATCAGCGATAGAACTCTTGCTGAATCAAGACGCTTCTTCCTCCTTGTGCTATCGTCCACTGATATGAACTCCCCCCAACAGTCGCCAAGTTTCTTGAAGACCTCGTGACTCCATGCATGGAAGGGAAGGTTATCAATCTTGATACACACGAATTTATCATCACTGATAAGATCGGGGCTCCAAGGCTTAACCCAATGAAACCATTAACTAAGCTAAGTTTGTCCTTCAAAATGTTGAATTATCTCAATATTGTGGACTAGTTAAGTATAATTAATATCATATAAATTAATTTAGTAGTATAATTTATGTATAGTGTGACCATATATATATACGTAATATATTTACATTATACATGTATTAATCCTTAATGAGATGGATATAATACATGATTCAAAATATGGGAGGTCCCTACTTTTGGTACCAATATAAAAATGGAGGCCCATTAACCATTTTTTTGCTATGGAAAATAATGATGCACAAGGGTAGCTTCTCCCTTTCCTTCTCTCTTGTCACTCTCCCTCTCACCAACTTCTCCTTCTATGGTAGAGCCACCAGCAACAGCGGACCTTCGGTGTGCATCCGGCGGCACCTCATCCCTTCAGTAGTGGCAGCAATGGTGGCGATTATGGTGGGTTATGGCTTACCCACCAAAGGTTAGATTTATTGTTTTGTTATTGTGTTAATGACTTGGTGAGTATTGATTGATTCCAACAATTAGCATTAGAGCCACTCACCCAAAGAATCATTAACCATTTTTGTTTGAATGAGAGAAGCCATAAATGCTTCGGTTGAGTTTTTTGGATTTTTGGGTTTTCTAAAACCCATTCTGTTTTGCCGTTTTTTGAGCTTAAATTGGTTAGATTCATGTTGTATGATGTTTAAGGATGAAAAACCCATTTATTCTGAACCGAAAATGGTTAAAATGGAGGGAGAAACATATGGGTCGGGTCAAAAGACCCAGATTCTTGCAACACCAGAAACAGGTGAAGAATTCACGCGCCCAATACAAGAATGAGGGGCGTGACACGCCCCCTGCATTAATAAAAAAAAAGGATTTTTTTTTACGTTTGGGCCATTTCGTTGGCCAATTTCTGGCCAATTTTTGTTAACCCATTTTGGCCATTTCGTTGGCCAAATTTTTTTGAACATCTTGATAGGCAATTTTTATTTGGGCCGCCATTTTTTGGGCAAGTTTGTTTCTTTGTTTGTTGGGCCACTTAAGCCATTATTATTCAATTGTTTTTCTTTTGGCTTATGGTATAACTATAATGTAAATATTAAACCAAAATAATTTTATTATGTTATGGGCATTACTTATTTAATTATTTTAATTGATCATTTAGTATTAAATTAATTTTGGGCAATTAAAATTAATTAATTCTAGGGCCATTGTGCCTAATTAAATTAGGGGCCATATTGATTAATTAATTGTATTTGACTATTAAATTTAGATTAATTGTTGGCTATTTTGTATAATTAATTAAAAGGCCATTTTGATTAATTAATTATGAGCCATTTGGTCAATCAATTTTTTGGATAATTTTGGTTATAACCAAATTTATTTAATAGCCATAATTAATTGTTAAGCCCAAACTTAATGTGATATAAGTGAATTTTTGGAGGAATTATTTTGGGTAATTTCTTGGTATTATCCATTTAATTCATAATTCACTTAATTTTGATAAATATGCCCATGCTCATAAATTATTAATAATTGGCCTAACTAAATAAGTTTAAATAAATTATTTGGGTATTTTGTTTGAGCCATTTTGGATTATGGTTTACCCATTCCGTTAATAATTTATTTAAACAAATAAACTCTCTTAAAATAACATTGCTTATTATTTGAATATTCACATTTACGTTGAATTAATTTAATTAATTAATTAATGTTGGACCTGAAATTACTACATATGCTTTAGAAATTACATATTTTGGGTGTAGTTAATTCTGGTCAATGAATTTTGTGAATATTCTTAAAAATTCTAAATCATTAATTGGATTGACTAGTACTTACCTGTCGCAGGAATAGTCATGAAGATTTTTTGACGATTTATTCTGATAATTTTAAGGATATAATAATAAGGTAATGCATAGTGATAGTTGTGTTGCATAATTTACTAAGGTCTCTAGAAGTGGCTAGTCTCTCCCTGTCGGATTGTTAGTTGCTTTTAAAGATGCTTAGGACTGAGAGGATTCTAGTTGGGATATGACACGATCTTCCTACCCTGTTGGTGGGCAATCATTTAGGTTATATTCAACTAGTTTTGTTTTATCCTCTATAGTGTATTGTGGAATAAAATTGACATTTATTGAGTTATTCCACTAGCCTCTATATTTGTGCAACTATCACATATCGAATGTCTTGCAGGATCAAATTAGATAGATGGTATGAATCGATCTATACGATTAGGGACACATTAAATGTAAGACCTGAAATTTTACTATGCTATGTACCATATTTGTACATGGTTTATAGTGAAAATAAATTCTTTTAGTAAAATTAAAGGAAACATTTAAGGTGAATTTTCACTTTAATTTTAAGTTATGGAAATAAATATTGATAAGAAAGTTAAGATAATGTCTATGGTATGAAAACATTAAAGGAAGAAAGAAAAGTCAATGTAAGAAATTATAAGTGGACTACACGCCACTTTGCTTCCTTCACAAATCAGGTGAGACATTAAATGGCAAGAGGAGCAAGTCAATAAGAGTGGCTGGCAGTGGTGTGGACTGGAGAAGAAGAGGAAAGAGGAAAGAAAATCGTCAAAACATGCAGAAACTTCTTCTTACTGCCGTTCCATTTGCTACAGTTTTTTCTACAAGTTTTAATGCATGAAAGACAAGGTAATGATGAAGAGAACAGGATAAGGAAACAGGTGGTAGAATTTGAGTGGATTTGAGTGAGTATATAAGAAGAATATAACTGAAGAAAACCAACTTAGCCAACTTCATCTTCCTCAAAATCCTTCTCGCCATTCTGTTTTCACCACAAGCTCACAATTAGTTCTTCCATTTTTCTCATATATGAACCATGAAAACTTCATTTTTAGTTAGCCAAACCTTTCCTCCATTGTTGAAGAACTAAGGAACAAATAAAGTAAAGCTAAGTGAGACAGAAAAGCACTCTGCTCCAGAAAGTAGAACTCAGTTGAGCTGAGCTCCCATATTACTATGGTTATCTTGATAAATTGATGGATATTTCTATGTTTATAACGTAATGAACATAGATATAGCTTAGTTTTAAGTAAATCTTGTTAGAATATATAGGAAAACTAGAATCAGATGTAGTTTGGAAACTAATGGTGAATGAAAAATGAAAACACTGAAAATGACGATGTGGTGGGCGAGCTCAGTTGGCATGGGCGAGCTAAAATCTGGAATGTGGAAGTGGGCGAGGTCGCCACACACTAGTCAAATTCATTGGCGAGCCCACCTTTGAATAAAAGCGGTATAGGGCAAGTTGAGTTGATGTGTGGGCGAACTCACACATTAGCCATGTTGGGCGAACTCCCACAAATAAGCCATATGAATGGCGAGAATGATTGGGCGAGCTCCCAAGAGTAGATCGAATATAGAAGGGCGAGCTCTATGGGCGAATGGTGAACTCAATCTTACCAAAGTGTCCCAAATACTAGGAAAATATAAATAGCTTAGAAAATATTCGAAAAAGGAACATTAATAGTTTTAATAAATTTTTGCAGACGGAAATTGAGAAAGGCGAGCGGAAAGCAAGGTTTTATCAGACGAGGTAAGGGAGTTGTGTGTGAAAAGAATGCATGTCCTGTGGAGTTAAATTTATGAAATTACAGAGAAATGGTTTTGATTTATGACATGCATATTATTTTGATAAATTGTTTTGTTGTGGGCGAACTAAAAGCCGACCTAATACTGTTTGTTGAGGCAAACTAGTAAGGGTAGGCAAACTAATCCTTTTGTTATGTTTTGGGCAAAGAACCCCTCTTGTGATGTTTTGGCGGGCGAGTGACCTGGTTTTAAATAAATCTGGGCGAACCAATGTGGGCGAGCCTTTTTATGTTATTTTGGGCGAACTGTTAGTCGGGCGAACCAAATTTTTATGATTTTTGGGCGAGTGACCCTGTTTTAAATAGAAAATCCGGGCGAGCCATTATGGGCGGACCCTTTTTAATGTTGTTTTGGGGCGGGCGACCCAGGTTTTCATGAAATGGGCGAGTTGACCATGGCAATTCCGCCTTGGGCGAGTTGACCATGGGCAATGCCAGATGGGCAAACTGACATGGGCAAGCCATTGAGGGCGAGCCAGTCTTACTTTTTTTTAATATCAAAGGTTGGCGGGCGAACACAAGTTCACCGCATTGGAAGAGTTGACCATGGGCGAGCCAGACTAGAAGAGCTAACCATGGGCGAACAAATTTCAATTTACATTTTCTATGAAAATGAGAATAATACCTTTTTAGAATTATTATTTATTTAAATGATTTAAGTTCATAAATGTGTATCCTTAAAGGTATTTTGAGTTATAAATATGATTTTGAGACTTAGGCTCCTAGTTTTTATGCATTCTCATGAGTTATGAGGCTGATGGACTCGCCAAGTCATCAGCGGTCTCGAGGTCACTTGGCAAGTGGACCCGAGGACCACCCATAGATTGTGGCCATAGATCTACTGTATCCCTGTTGGAATAATTATTCCGTTCTCGCAAGGGGGAGGGGGAACGATG
Source organism: Heritiera fomes (assembly GCA_032173925.1). Taxonomy (NCBI): domain Eukaryota; kingdom Viridiplantae; phylum Streptophyta; class Magnoliopsida; order Malvales; family Malvaceae; genus Heritiera; species Heritiera fomes. Next base: position 14,124,847 of record JAPDPM010000011.1, read on the forward strand.
ATAGCATGATTTATTTATAGGGTGATGCCTAGTCTCGACTTGATGATTTCTGAGAGGATTTGTTGAATCCTTTTTCATTGTTTATTATATGATATTGTAACTGTTTAGCACATGATTTGACTATCACAAATTGTATTAGAATATCCATTGTTTTTCCTAATGGGTTTATTGTTGGGAGAAATAAATTAAATGAAGAATATGGTTTTACTGGTATAATGCAAAATACACTTCCTTACTGAGCACGTTATCGCTCACCCCTTATTTTCCACTCCATAGATTGTTGATCTTGGGTTAAGAGAATTACCTTCCAGAGATTATCGACTGCTAGCGGAGATTCGATATCGAAGGTATATTATTCATTTTATATATTCAAAAAAATTGTACAATACTACTTTAAATAGAAGGGAATGTATATGCATCTTAGTACAAGCAATAAGAGTTCTAATTCTTATTTAAATTGTTAATAGTGTTAAGCATCACAGACAGCCCAACCGGTAAGTAAGTGGAGTTTATAAGTAAATATTATGTTATATAGTAGATTTGGGATGTTACATTAAAATAGGAAGTAGTCCTAAGAGTCAATCAATCTTCTATATCCAAGAGTATGAGCCTTTTGGAGGACAAAATGTTTGGAATTTTGGGAACACTCAAGTGAGAATCCTCTGATTATGTAGGGCATGCCATTAATGAGCATATGAGAGAAAGTATTCCAATTAGTGATAACTAACAAGTATTTATGGATGCCATTAGGAAATAGTTTGCAAAATTGATAAAGGTTGCTATAAAGGATCAGCCTATATATGGCAGATTATGAACCACTTCCTTTTGGGGTAGAGAGTGTGAGATTCTTCAAGTTTGCAGATCTCATTTAGCATACCTTTATGGACAGAAGGAAGTGTGGCATTTTGATATCCAAATTGATATTGTCATCCGAAACTCAGAGATCTTTTCGGTTAACAGATCTTATTTAGTTATATTAATGATCACGTATGCCAGTATTACTGCCAAAAGAAACATTATTAAGAAGTCACTTTTAGAAGAAGAAATTTGCCAAGTTAACTTCCCATTTTGATTCTACCAACACTTTTATATATCAATGTGTGCCACTTTTATAGTAATCTTGGGCATAAGAGGGTAGATTGCAAAAGTCCTCTAGATAGGGATGTGTAAAAGGCATTCCGTTGGCCTTTATTTTGAATCCAATCTAAAAGATATGCCCTCTAACTATTGGTGTTTGGATATCGGTGCTATTATTGATAAAGCCATAAGCATCCGGAGATTGAATAAGGGAAATTGGTTGTGAATTGGGGCTATAGAGTTAGAATCCATACTGAAAACATAGCTAGTTTGTTGTTATATTTCGTAGACAGTTTTGGAAATACTGTCGGTTGATACTTTTCATCTTGATAACGGAAAAGTATTTCTATTTAGTAACAACATATATACTGATTCTGACATTCTATGTGATGGATTGTATATAGTAGATTCGTACCCCAATATTGAGCAAATTTTCTTCAATGGTGAATGATGTGACTGTCGATTTTGATTACGATAGGATAGATAAGCAATTTATTAAGTTGTGGCACGAGTTAGGGACATTTTGATGCACATGAAGAGATTGAATTAAGGGAAATCTCACTGCTAATATTAAGGATATGATTAGCAGACTTGAAATGATTAGGAACTGATATATACTGACATTTGTAGATCATTTCCACATACTATATTCAGTGGATATAGGTGTTTCATTACTTTCACTAAAGACCATTTTGATGTAGGTCATATAGAGTAAAGGATATGATCTTGTAGAGGCCTTAGGCATTCTGATTAATTTCGCTGCGCTGCTTAAGGCAATGATCAGACAGTAGTGATGAATGTTCTGCTCAGTATAATAAAGCTAGGCGAAATCATATATTGATTTTCTGTTTAGTGCACTATAGGATTATGTATTGACGCCTAATGTACGGTGCTTGAAATATTGAAATAGAATGAGATTGCAGTAGTAGCAGTTATTCGTACATTTTGATATAGTACGATTTATGTTGACCACTCCAAATTTTCAAAATTCGGGTAGAGTGAAATCATGAAAACTGCAACTCACATGCAAAGTTGATCTCCAAGCAAAACTAGTTCCTAAATGAATCCCAAGTTGTAGTTAGACAAGAAGCTGAGTTTGCGTCGCCTTTCGTGTTTAGGGTTATAAGGTAAAGCAAAAGGCCTATAACCCATAGTCAAGAAAACTTGACGAGAAAACTATTAGCGGCAGTTTTGTTGGTTATTGTATCGGCTAGAAAGATTCTAGATTTTGTTTTCTTATTATGTGATACTAGAATCATTAAGTCTGACAATGCAATCTATTTAGAGAATGACTTAAAGAGTGGGAGTTATGAACTCCACAAAGTCATTATTAAAGTACATTTTGTTGTGCCAGTCCCATATATGTGTTATCTTTTGATGATGAAAAGCCACAAATCAAAGGAACCAATGGTTGATCTCAATACTATATATATAAACCTGCACCTGACCTTACAGAGGAACATGAATGTGGGATTCATGTATCTTCTGTTTCTGATATTTGTCAGAAGACTATACTGATTTGAGCTCTTAGAGTTGGATTTTAGTCACGCAGGATAAGTGAGCATCTATGTTGCATAAGGATGCATGCGATCTATTTTAGTTGTCACATCATTATAGACCAAAAGGGAGACTTTAAAGATTAGGTAGATGATTTAAAGCCAAATTTGGTCAAAGCTTTAAATAAAGCAACCTAAAATCTTGTAGTTCCTAAGATGGAACATACAGTATGTGAACTCAATTAGTTCATTTGCGAACATTAAAAGGCATCCAATATCCAAAGTAAGGAGATTGTCACTTTGAGGAGAACATTATTGTTTGATAATTGGATCTATTACAAGGTCAGTGGGAGTAATTATGTGTTATTTGTGCTCTAAATTAATGATATCAGATAGCAGCCAATAGCACTGATTTGTTGTATGAGACAAAATTTAATGCCGTCATGTCATTTTAGGATGAAGAATCTAAGTGAGCCTTTATTTTGTTTTAAGGATTGAGATTCTTCATGACATATCAATAGGCATATTCTGTTGGTCTCAGAAAACCTACATTATGGGTGTTAAGTAGGTTTACTGTATATTGTTCTCCTATTTGATATACCTCTTCCATGAAAAGTGACATATTGTGAAAATCTCAAAGTCTTCAAAAGTGAAAATGAAAGAGCTCATATCGAGTGTTGTGTATGCCTTATTGTGGGTAATTAGTATATGCTCAAGTCAGTACACATTTTGATATTGTGTATGTTATAGGTATATTTTGGAGATACTTGAGTGATCTTGTAATAAAGAGCTGGAAGCTGTAAAGAGAGTATTTGGGTATTGACAAGTCTGACATTTTGGGTTTAGTCAGATATTTTGATATTGATTTTGCAAGCTATCCAGTTGATAGAAACAAGTTTCTAGTTATATATTTGCAAACATAAAGGAGTTGTATTTTGGAAAGTGTGAAGCAAACACTTACAGCATCCTTGATTATGGAAGCTAAATGTGTAGCATGTTGTAAAGCTACTTGATGGGCCATTTAGGCTGTAGAATTTCGTCTCATGGCTGGTTTTTGTGGTTGCCATTTCGAAGTTTTGGAGATGTATTGTGGTAATGCTGTAGCAAGTACTTTCTCTCTCAAATAATAGGAGTTCTTCACACTCCAAATATTTAGATATCATCATTTGGTTTGTTGGAGAGAAAAATAATGGAATCCATTATTTGATTGGATTATAGAGCACATGGTTAAAGAGCTCATTCTGATTAACTAAAAGTTTGGCAGCTAAAGTGCTTTGACGACATAGCACTTGTATGAGCCATACTGAGCTATTTGTTGTATTAAGTTACTGGGAGCTCTGTAATGAAATCAACTACAGTTGTGTGGATGGATTCCTACTTGCCATATTTGCATATTATGTTTGCGTGCATTTTGGTGAATATGGCATTCTGTTGGATGAGACATTTTGTATTAGTCTCATATGCTTCCGTTGAAGTAATGCATCATTTGGTTTAGATGCACGGACCTAATGGAAATGGATATTAATTCTGTTTTCATATCATTTCCATTTCACACTTTATACTTTGTTGAAGTCTTTATGAGTTTACGCATTTGTACCCTGTCGGTATGATGCATTCCGAAGCTTATAAAGGCTTATTGTTGTCAAAGTATTTGTAAGCCTACACATTTGTACCCTTTTGATATAATGTATTTAGAGGGTCTTATGAATACATATCGATATTACATGATATTTTTGTTAATTAACTTAATTGTCCAAGTGGGAGAATGTTGAATTATCTCAATATTGTGGACTAGTTAAGTATAATTAATATCATATAAATTAATTTAGTAGTATAATTTATGTATAGTGTGACCATATATATACGTAATTGTGAAATCTCCAATTTCCTATAATTTTCCCATATTTGTATAGTATTTCAGTTGAAAAGAATTAAATACATATGAAAATTTTGAGGTATGAATGATATGTGGGACATGGATGGAATTAGAGAAATTGAATAATTGAATAGTCAATAAGTCAAAGAGGTTAATGGTTGAAATGTTAAATGAAAGAAGAAGAATTAAATGGGTCAAAAAGGGGTCAATGGCTGAATTGATGAAATGAGATAGCTATGCATTAAATGAAGCATGATGAGTCATCTTCAGCCATCTCCAAGTTGGCAGCAACCTCCAGCCATTCCTCTCGTTCCTCCTCCAATTTCCTCCAAATTTCCATCTTAGCTACCTTGACAAACACCTAGCTTCTATCAGTGAATCATTAAGCTTACTTAACGAAAAATGATCCTTGTCACTAGCCAAGGCCATGCCTTTAATATAAAAGGCTGAAACAAAGTCCTTGAAGAGATCAGAATTCTGTCAATTTTGGTTATTGACAAAGGTAAGAGATGAAGTGATTTCATTCAATTATGTCCATGGTTTGGAGTTGTATTACGTTGGTATAATAGACTTATGGTGTTAAAATGAAAGAAAGCTAAAGGTAGAAATTAATATGATGTTTGCAGCCTTGAAGAAGTGAAAGGAAAGGTGTTGGATTTCAGCCGAGCTTGAGGACTATTGGCTATTGAGGTAAGGAATTTATGTACGGACGTAAGGTGACTATGTTCGCATGATTTTAATTGTTTTAGGATAAAGTACCAACTGTTTTAAGTGTAGGAAATGTAAATTTCGGGTTTTACTCCTAGTTACCAAAATGCTAGGAGTAGTCGACTGCCTTAAGTAGCAGCTGACTGCCTAGAGACAACCAAAGCGTAGATTTTTTAAAACCGAGATAAACCAGTTGACTGCTATATAAGACAGTCGACTGCTATTTTCCATAAAGTATTCTGTTTCAAAACCAGCTGACTGCCTATGGAGCCAGTCGACTACCCTGTTTTCAGAAGCATTCTGTTTGTGAAAACAGTCGACTGCCAATGAGCCAGCTGATTGCCTTTTTCTCGGAAGCATTCTGTTTCAAAATCAGTCGACTGTTATATGGGACCAATCAACTGCCCTGTGTGTTTTCGAAAAATAAAATATTTTAATTTTAAAAGAAAAGAAATTTAATAAAGGGATATATATTATAGCAGCTGACTGCCTTAAATGACCAGTCGACTGCCCTATTTGAAAAAGGAGGCTTTAAAGCCTATTTCAAGAGAATATACTTGTATTTGTTAAAGCTATATGACAAAGGTTTTGGAGACCATGGATTCCTTTAATGATCATGCACATTACTTGTATTTGTACTTGGCTGAGGAACCTTAGTTCGATCCTCAGTGCCACAGATGTCACCTGACTAGTGTTCACTGTGGTCTATAGACAATGGCCATATGTCTCTTATTTGTATTCGGCTTTGGGGAGGATCCCTGGCCCATGCGTGGGTTCGCCACTTTTTTGACATCTCTTGGGATTATCCTTTATGGATATATTTGTGGTATCCCTTATGAGATTTCTCATGGATTATCCCTTACGGGATATATTTGCTGTATCCTTGTGAGAGTTATTTGGTGCATGATTCTATTAGAAGTTAATTGTCTCCCACTTGTTTGAAAGTATATGAAGTTACTTGTATTTGAAGTATTTGTAATTGTACATGAGAATTTACAGGTATATGGTATTTGAGGAAATTACTTGACATATGCTTTATAATGATTTTACATGACATTATAGAGCCAAGCAGGAAAACTGCATATAGTGACATAGTACGCTCTTTTACATATATTTCTTACTGAGCGTAAACTCACTCCTTTACAACTATTTTTCATACAGATTATTTGAAGTAAATCTCGTTTCAGATAGAAGAATTTACCTTTCGGATTTTTAGTGTACCTTTGAGACGCACTTCCTAATAATTATTGAAGGTATACTTATGTATTGTGTGCTCCAGACTATTGTACAGTACAATACCACATTAATGTATATTAGTTGTTTTGGGGATATAGGATATGTAAGTTATGTGAGATCTTCATGTATTGACTTATGTGAATATATGAAAATCTAAATTCTTGTGAAAAATTTATATCACGTTATAGGTGATAAAGTATAAAGCATAAGAAGAAGGAAGGATGACATTGACGAATAAGTCTAACTAAACGGTATGTGAAAGGAAAAAGTTAGTTGGTATTTGGGAGTGACGAGGATGTCATAGTAATATATTTACATTATACATGTATTAATCCTTAATGAGACAGATATAATACATAATTCAAAATATGAGAGGTCCTTACTCTTGGCACCAATATAAAAATGGTAGCCTATTAACCATTTTTTTGCTATGGAAAATAAGGATATACAAGGGTAGCTTCTCCCTCTCCTTCTCTCCTGTCACTCTCCCTCTCACCAACTTCTCCTTCCATGGCAGAGCCACCAGCAACGGCGGACTTCCGGCGTGCATCCGGTGGCACCTCCTCCCTTCAATAGTGGCAGCAATGGTGGTGATTATGGTGGGTTATGGCTTACCCATCAGAGGTTAGATTAATTGTTTTGTTATTGTGTTAATGACTTGGTGAGTATTGATTAATTCCAACACTTCAAGCATGCTTTCCATATCCTCCTTTGAACTGAAAGAAAGCAAGACCCAGCTTCCTCCCATTAAAGTGATTGAGAAATCTAAAATACCTTCTTGAGGAAACCTGTGATGGAGACTCTAAGTAGAATGTGGATTTTTAACACTAGCAACAGCCGATTTTTCTAGCCATTGAACATCCATGTCCTCATTCTCCATTGTGATTATCCGTTTGTCAGCTATAGAAACTTCCTTTCCAACAGTAGTTACTTCAGCTCTTAAAACGTTCTCCTGAGACGGCGAAATATTCCTTCTGACCACTTCAGCAAAAGACCGTCTACCGTCATCTTTGAACTTTCCATACTCTTTACCAGGAGCAGTCTTTTCAGTCTTCAAATGCCGGTGTTACTGAGACTTTCCATTGAGCTTTTTCCCCCGACACCTTTTCCTTCACGAAAGTCTTTTCTGTCCCTTTCATATTTTGCTAAGTTGGCATTAAGTTTCCAGCCGTTCCAAAGAACACCGTCCAGAGCTTTAATGACTGACAATGCCTCCCGAAGATCCTTAAATCTGAAGAATCCAAACTCGGTTTCTGTTCCTCCAGTTTAACGGAATATAAAAATCTACGACCTTCCATACTTCATGGTTAGATCTCTAAGATCAGCCTCCTTTCCAAAAGGATTAATGTTTCCAACAAACACAGTAACGAGTTTCCTTCTCCATTGATCGATCTCACCTCTCCAACGTGAAGAGAAACCGCTTCCTCTGCCTGATTATCGACCAAAATCCTTGAGCTGCAGATTTCTCTCTCTACCTCTCGTTCTCATTCTCTCTTTATTGAATACTCCGAGAATCTCATATATGAATCTCCAGTAATTATTTCTCAAAACTTAAAAACTTTGAGAAAATGAACCTTTTCAGTATTATATACAACTATAATCCATGTAATTAGTTAAATTTAAGATTGAATATTGACTAACTTTTTTTATTTCTTTCATGTAATTCTTAATTTGTTAAGAATTTATATTTAATACTTTATCAATGTATAAATTGCATACATTATCATTGAATCATAACATATCATTAATTAAAGAATTTAATAATATTTATTTTTAAAATATTTTTATTTTAAAATTTATGAATTAATATATGAGGTAGCTTGTTATGATTAATATAAAATATTTATAAAGTACATATATCAAATCATAAAAAAAAATCCAATTTTTATCGGGACCCAACTACCGAGAAAAGAGAAAATTACTAAGAAAAAGTTCTAAAAAGAAAGCTTTTTTTCTTTGTCAACTAGCATATATTATTATCTCATATAAAGGCTTCGGATGGTTACTTCAAATTATTTTAAAAACCAAGTTCCACAACAAAATTTATATTTAAAGCCTATTGCTCATGACTGGTCTTTTGATTATAATTTGGAAAATTAGAGGAAGAATTTGGATTTATTGACCGTAAGATTTCAGAGCTGATATTCAAAATTCTTCTGTTTGAAAGGCTACTCAAATGTCTAAACCTTAATTTAAGAAAAAAGTAGAAGAAACTGAGTGGGCCATTGTGCAGGAGGTTGTTGTTTCCTGCTGTACAGCCTGCCATTGTAAAGACTGCAATGCATTGCCATGGCATGATCAGAGAAATAAAGAAGGCTTTTAGTCGGTAGTAGAAAGGTTAGGTATAACATCCGGAATTATAAAATTTCGAATCAAATTTTTTTTTTATCTTTTTCATTCACTTATTCGATGTCGATTGGTTTGCATTCGGTATCGATGTAAGTTCGATTCTATAACAAAATTAAGATATAGTATTTATAATTCTATTTATAATAATTCAATATAATTTACATCCCACTAAATCATGTATATATATATATATTAAACACTACACTGATTTCATTTCACTTACAAATATGTCTGCTGTGCATTTATTATCTGAATATAAATATATATTTCCACATGTACCTGTACTCCTGACATATCAACTTTTAGTGATCTCTTCCACTACCTTGTAACTTCTGTAACCACGCGCACGGATGAACTATCTGGGATGGTGAATAAGGGGGGGTGAGCTTTGGGGAAAGCCCAGTAAGAAAAAGCATATAAAAGAGTGGTACTATGCCACTATATGCAATAAAAATCATAAATTTAAATTTTATAAATAAAATAATGCATATGGGTGCATGTAAACATTTATTGAAAACTCTTTTAAAACATATACTATTCATATAAATGTTCACTGTTCAAATCATTTAAAATCAATCTATCTTTAATTCAATCACTGTTCATATATTCTTTCACGGTTCACTTTTCAAATCATTTCAATCAAATCTGTTATCTGTCTGTAAATCAATCATTTCATATACTGTGTAAAACAATAGAGTGTGAGCATCCAAGAACCCATAAACGAACTATATCCCTACAGGGACTTGTATAGGATTAGGCGTACCCACGTGGGGCCAGGCATCCATAAGCCGTTCCTACCTGTAATAATGGCCATTGTCGAAGATCTACAATGTATACTCGTCAGTGACAACTGTGATCGGATAAAGGGGAAGGTACTGTGGACTTAGCTACGGTCTCCCAGCCCTAATCATCAATCTATATGCATGAATCCACAAGGAGCTAACACTCTTTAAAAATCATATTCATATATCGATAAAACTCCAATGAAATCATGTTCATATAAATTGTTCTAAATCAATGCGTATTCATATAATCAAATAAACATTCATTTGCTATAAATCAATCTCATCAAAATTCTCTAACGAAAATCTCATATATTCAAATAATACATTTATATATAAAATATCATTTTATTCTATATGAAAATACTATAAAATAACTTTAAATTAATTCTTATGTAATCATATGGCTTTTAACATGTTGTAAATCCATATGATAAATTTTCTATTATTTATTTAGAAAATAGGTTGCATGGAAGATTCAAGTGTAGGATTTCTAAAATGTTATGCAGAAATTCGGTTTAAGTTCTATCCAAACCCTTTGCATAAAAATCACAATTCCAATAATTCAAATCACCATTTACTTGCATGCAAGCACAGCATTTCCTACACTACTTCCATATACTATTCCTTACCTCTATTCTGCGCGATATAGAAATCCAATAGCTCTATTTGCGTCTCTTTATTTCTCGTACCTCATACTGCACAATAAACCTAAGTTATATTCAAAATCCCATATTACAAATTCTAATTCTAATAAGTATTCCATCATATGTTATTTTCTATTTATCATTCTAAATAATTAGTTTATTTTATTTGCTTGTAAATACAAAATATAATTTTAATTTAAATTCCATTCCTTTTGCTAATCCTTAACTTAATAATTAGCCTTTGATTTATCTTCATATTAATTCTATTTAAACTATCCTAACATCCTATTTTTCTTTCATTGCCGCAAGCCCATATGGATTCTTTTCTGTTTTCTTTTCATTTTCTGTTTTTCCCTCCTTCGGGTGGTAGCTTAATATTTTCCTCTTGTTCATTGTTTTTCACTTAATTTTTTCTCCACCTAAATTGTGACAACTTCTTTTCACCTAGGCTTTTCATTAAACAATCTAAAGTCATCAACAGCATCACTTATTTCAGCTCATACTCAACCGATTACCACCTCTGTTTCATGCCATTTCAAGCTTTACAAAATTTATCACTGCAGCCATAATTTATAGCAAGTTCCTTTCACCCCATATTACTAATTCCTATCAAAATACATTAAAATCACCAATTTTCTTCATTTCCCATGCACAACCGAAACCCACAAATTTCTTTACACTTCATCTTTCTTTAATCTACAAAACCAATCAGGCTTTCCATGTATAAATAAATAAATAAAAAAAACATGGCTGGAAACAAATAAAACATCACCAGTCCTCACCTTTCCTTTACTGCCGAACAGTCCAGCCCTCATACCAGTCCCGATTCTCTACAATTCTGCACTCCTACTGCCAGCTTTAGGGTGTTCTTGAAGTGAGGGATAGGTTGTGTAGAGAAAACTTAATAGTTTGGTGATGAAACAAAATGAATTTGATGGGAAACATAAAGAAAACGTGAAGGAAAACATGAGGGAACACAGAGGAACGACGCATCAGGTAAACAAAAGAGAAGGTTCTGGGCTTTTGCCGACCTTCCAAAATGAAAGAAGACTTTGTTTTGTTTTCTTTTATTAACATATAATCTAGTCACGTTGTGCCACATGGCTGGCTAATTGAATTTCCCCCTTGTTTTTTTTTTCTGTCTTAAATGAATATGTAGTGCAGCAAAGACAGGGGAAGTCGGTGGTGAAGTCCCATTTTTACTGATTTTAGGTTTTCTTCATTAATGTTATACCAAATCACAAATTGCCGCATAGCCCACTAATCTTTTTCCTCCCTTTTCTCTTCTTTTCTTTTTTTTTATTTTTTATTTTTATTATATATATTTTGTTAATTTCAATATTTAATTGCTTAATATTTCAATATTTGTATGTATGTATTCCCTCCTTCAAAGTTGTGTATTTGTATGTATGTATGCTGTAAATATTTAATTGCTTTATTTCTTATTAAGTGTTTAAAACATAATTACCATTAGATTATATTCTTTTTTCAAATTATATTCCAATTTCTATATTATAATCTTAGTAAAATCTCTTTTAATTTCCTATAATTAATTTATTTTGTTTCTTACTACATATTATTAAAATATAATTACCATAAACTGTATTCTTTTTCAAATTTTAATTTCATAATCTACTTTTATTCATTATTCACTTTAATTCCATAATTTAAGAGTTATTTCTACTCACATAATATATTTATAATACACTTATTTTGTACTTAAAATTACACTAATTTCATCGTCTAATATCATTATTCTAGGATCTCACTTCGATCTGGACAGAAAAAATCCTGATGAGGCCCTCATCGAGTACTTCTCTGAACCTTATCGAACAAACCCTTTATTAAGTATTTTTAACAATTAATTTTTCTCTTTTAAATTTATACATTGTAGTTTATATCGAATATGAGAAAATTGGGGTTATCACATTAGGTTTGAAAATGGAGTACCATGAAGTGTGGAAATGCCGTAGGAATAACACAACTTTATGTACTTTGCTTATAGCATACAAATTGATCTCAGTGATGAGTTCATGGCCTCTTTTAGCATAAGCAAGAATCGCAGGATTCTCATCAATCCAAGGTACATGCTAATCAGAGTTTCTGTGTTTGCACGTCTATCCTTACAGCATACATACATACAAATACACAACTTTGAAGTTTTTGCTTTCAAATTCTCCAATTTGCCTCCATAGAGAACATCTTACTTTTTTGGGTTCAACGGGAGGTACAAGGGGCATGAAAGAAACGAATTTTAGACCTGAATTCTACTAAAAAGAGTAAAAACTGTTAAGTCAAGTTTTGTTCATAGGCATACGCCAAAAATATTTTACCCCGAGATTCATTCTTACCATAATATAATTCTCACATCCTTAATTAGCTTCGTTTGGGAAAAAAATGATTCGGTTTTTAATTTCTGCTTTGTGTCTTGATATTTTTTTGGTATATCTAAACATTTCTTTTTTTTTTTGGTTACAAATCTAAACATTTCTGTGCCAAATCATATCCTGAATATTTTCTATTCTAGCAGTCTCACATATATCACATTCACAATCTTGAACAGGTAGTTTGTAGTCCATTAATTTCTAACTGCTTCCGTATGAAAATTCCATTTCCTTTAAGTTACGGTCAATTTCTTAGTTTAGTATAGCGAATTGCAGACTTGGCCTCTATTTTTTTTTTTTGAACAGAAAATAAGGAGATTGCTCAGTGACTTGGCCTCTATTGTTTAGTAAATTTGTTTGAGGATATAATAGTAGCAAATAAAACGATAAAAAAATATCTAATTAATTAGCATAAAGGTTGCTTGGCTAGGTATGTCTAAAACGGAAAACTGCACCTACTATTTAACTTAAGGATTATTATTTAATATACTGTCAGTGAGATTTTTTTACATCAAAAGTAAAATTAAAATGATAATAATCTTTAATTTAATATATACAATTTGTTTTTACACAAAGTTCAGTGTTTATTTTATATAAATGCATCTGATGCGACAAAAATTTGTTCATTTTTCCTTTTCAAAATTACTATATGGGTTAGCTCTCTTGAATTTTTTATTCAGTTTCTAACCTGTCTTCTAAATACATTGGTTGACTAATTCCAGCTATGTCGCCTTTGAGAATTGCAGAAAGTCTAGTCCGTCGAATTCTGAGGAAGCCAGATCCAACAATTCGCCTCAGAACACCAATCCTAGCACCACCGAAACATAAAAGTAAACCACCACAACGCGCAAAGTAATTAACTTTATGCTATCATTAATGGTTTAAAAAAATCTACCTCCGACACTGTTGCCGAACCCATTCATGTGGGTTGAGATAATCATCGTTAGTACTTTTTTATATATTGCCTTTTACATTTTTACGTGTAATTGAAATAACAATATCCATCTTATCATACTATGAAGTGTCGCTTGGATAAGATATATTAATGGTTAAAAAGGAGTACAATGAATTTCAAAGAAAAATGTGTGAGATAAGCAAACAAAGTCTTCGTCAGAATTGGCCTTCTTTAGAAGAAAGTGATGAAGTATCTTTGACAAATTACCATTTGAGTTACAATTCCGAGCTCTATATGGATTATAAAATCTTTGAAACCAAGCATTTAGGTACTTGTACAAAGCCTCTTCTAGACGATATCAAATTTTATCTTGATAGTGCAAAACCACTTCCATGGAATCCATATTGGAAGTCTCTTAAAGTTTTGACCAAATAAGAACAAGAATGGCAAGAATCACAGAAATCGAGGATATGGCAAAAAGTATTTGTCGAGAACAGAGGTAAGTTAGAGTTTTTCCTTGCTCTGTTTTGGGTTTTTTCTGTTTTTTCTCAATGAAGATTATTTCTTTTAATGTGAGGGGTTTAGGCTCTCAGCCTAAGAGGAATGAGCTAAGAAAATTTCTAAATAGAGAGAAGCCCACTGTGGTTCTTATTCAAGAGTCAAAACTCTCAGGTGTCAATGACCGTTGTATCAAACAAATATGGAATAATAAAGATGTAAAATTTGTTCATTCGAACGCGGTAGGGGCTGCGGGTGGCTTAATTGCATGTGGAATGAAGGGGAATTCAAATTGTTGTCTTCTTCGACTAGTAATAGATTCATCTGGTTGAAAGATAGACTCAGTATGTATTCTCCAGTGGTTAACTTTATTAATATTTATGCCCCCAATGAGGTTAGAGATAGAAGGGTTTTCTGGGAAGTAGTTTCGAAATTGAAGAATGATGATAATGAACTTTGGTGCTATGTGGGCGATTTCAACACAGTGCTTAACGATGATGAAAGATTGGGGGTGGCTGTTATTGATCGTTCGCAACAGGATTTTAATGATTTTATTCAGATCACAAATCTGATTGATCTCCCCCTTATAGGAAGAAAATTCACTTGGCACTCTAAAACTGCCATGATTTGTCTTGACATGTTCTTAATTTCACCCAATTGGAATGACCATGTTGCTAATATCAATCAATGGAGTTTAGAGTGTTTCATCTCTGATCATGTGGGCATCTGCTTGGGATTAGATGTTCATGACTAGGGGCCTAAACCTTTTAAACTCTTCAACCATTGGTTAGAAAATAATGAATTTAATCGTTTAGTGGATGAAAATTGGAAATCTTACAAAGTCTTTGGGAGCGCAGGTGCTAGATGTTTCCATAAGTTGAAATTACTCAAGAAGGATATCAGAGGATGGAAGGGCTACCAAAAAGGTGGAGTTTCAGCTGATATTGATGAACTTAACAAAGAGGTTAGTGAGCTTGGGAAGAAAATTGAATGCTATCCGAATGATGTCTCAATTTTTGAGAGTTTTTGCACACAAAAAAGAAAGCTCTGGCATCTCCAAAATATCGAAGAAAGGACATGGAGACAGAAGGCAATATTGAAGTGGATAAAAGAGGGTGACAGAAACAAGAAATATTTCCATTGTATTGCCAATAGCAGATGGAGGAATAACTTTTTGGCCCACTTATATTTTGAAGGTAAGCAACTACACACCCCAAAGGAGATCAGGTCGGCAGTGGTTTCCTTTTTTGAGAATCATTTTGGAACTGTCCACCTCCAGTGTTTAATTTCAGCCCCTTGAACTTTAAAAAACTGGATGATAAACAAAGGTGCAATCTTGAGAGTCCTTTTTCCATGGAAGAGATTAAGGAGGCAATCTTTAACTGTGATGGGGAGAAGTCACCTGGACCTGATGGTTTCACTCTTAGCTTCTTTAAAAGGAAATGGGATGTTTTGAAAAATGACCTGTTTGAGTTCTTTCAAGAGTTCCACAGGAATGGCAATATTCCTAGGGAGGTAAATAACTCCTTCATTGCACTCATCGCTAAAAACCAATGTGCTAAATCACTTCATGACTTTAGGCCGATTTCCCTTATTGGCAGTATCTACAAAGTTTTGGCTAAAGTTCTTGCTGGTAGATTGAAAAAAGTAATGGGGACTATTATCAATTTCACACAGTCAGCATTCGTTGAAGGAAGACAGATCTTAGACAGCAGCTTGATAGCAAATGAGGTTGTCGATATCATGAGAAAATCGAATTCTGGTGGTCTGATCATTAAGTTAGACTTTGAAAAAGCCTTCGATAGTATTAGCTGGAGTTTTCTATGGGATACAATGAAGTTAATGGGTTTCGATCAAAGGTGGACATCTTGGATCACCAATTGTATCTCTTCTGCCTCGGTCTCCATTTTGATAAATGGATCGCCTTCTCACCCAATTCAAATGAGAAGAGGTCTTAGGCAGGGAGACCCTCTATCACCCTTTCTCTTCATCATTGTGGCAGAGTGCTTAAGCATGCTTCTTACCAAAGCATCTTCTCTGGATTTATTCACTGGCATTCATATTGGAGGTGGAAACCTCTCTATTACACATCTTCAGTTCGCTGATGACACGATCATTTTTTGCCAAGCAAGTGAACAAATGTTGTTAAACATCAAAAGAGTTCTTAGAATCTTTCAAGTCTCTTCTGGGTTGAAGGTTAATTTCACAAAAACTGCTTTGTTTGGAGTTAAAGTAGATGCTCAGTTGTTGAAGAAATGGGCTGGAAGTATTAATTGTAAAGCTGATACTTTTCCTTGTAAATATTTAGGACTACCTTTGGGTGCTACTATGGGAGCTGTATCCTCTTGGAATCTTGTCATTGAAAAATTCAGAAGCAAACTTGGTCTTTGGAAGAGTAAAATGCTTTCCTTGGCAGGTAGATTAGCTCTTGTGAAATCCACCCTCTCTAATCTTCCTGTTTTCTATATGTCTCTATTCAAGATGCCGGCAGGGGTTGTGAATGAATTGGAGAAAATCCAACGGCAGTTTTTATGGGGTGATACGGAGTTTAAAAGGAAAATGAGATTGGTTTGTTGGAATACTATTTGTTGTAACAAGAAAAATGGGGGCTGGGGTGTCACTAACCTTAGAGATTGCAATCAAGCACTCCTTTTGAAGTGGCCTTAGAGGTTTGGTGTTGAAGACAATGCCTTGTGGAAACAAGTGGTCTGTGAGAAGTACTGTATTCCTTCCCATGCTTTGTGGCCAAGACCTTGCAATGTGAAAAAACTCTCTACTGTGTGGCGAGACATCCAAAATATCTGGACCAGGAATTTTTCTACTAACAATTTAAATTCAAATTTTTTGTTATGTGCAGGTGATGGCTCCAAAATCTCTTTTTGGACTTACTTGTGGATTCAAGGAGTAATTCTCAAGAACTCTTTCAAAAGGATTTTTATGCTGGCATTGAATCAAACAGGATGTATAAACGAGTTTGGGTTTTGGTCCAATGGATCGTGGACCTGGAAAATTGACATTAGAAGGACTCTTTTCGATTGGGAAAAAGAGTTGTGGTACGACTTGATGCAACTTCTTAATTCTGTCCAGATTTCCCCCTTTGCAAAAGATAGATTGATTTGGTCTCATAGCATTAATGGTCTCTACAAGGCCAAATCCTTTAGAAAGACGCTAGAACCTTTGAATTCTAGTTGCTCAGTTGAATCCTGTATTTGGAAAAGAAGTGCCCCGCCTAAAGTCGAGTTGTTCTGCTGGAACGCTATTCATGGCACCGTGCCGTTATGGATGTCCTACAAAGCAGAGGTATGGTGATAAATGCAGATAGCAAATGTGTTTTCTGCAATGACATAGAATCTGTTTCGCATCTTTTTGTGAAATGCAATTTTTCTTGGTTGATTTGGTCTCACTTTATTAAACTGTGGAATCAACATTGGGTAGCTCCTGATAACCTAAGCACATTGTTTTTGTTTTGGGATGCTATTATCCTAAGTTGCAGCAGAAAACCTGTTTGGATGATGATCTTTTATGCTACGGTGTGGTCTATTTGGTTAGCTAGAAATGACACGGTCTTTAATTCGAAAAAAATTTCTCTCGATCAAATCTGCTACTTGATCTCTATTAGATGTAGCTAGTGGCTAAAAGCTAAGTTCCTGGGTCTTGATATAAATAACATTCTTCTCAACTTTAATGAGTTATCCATTCCGGTGAAGAAAAAAGCTGATAGATTAAAGGTCTGCTGGTCGCCTCCTCCTACCAGGGTTTGGAAAATAAATGTGGATGGTTCTTCCTTAGGGAAACCAGGCGTTTCAGGTATTGGTGGAGTCTTGCGAGATTGTGGTGGAAATATCAGGATGATTTTCTCTAAAAATATTAGGATTGCTGAGTCTAATTTGGCTAAGCTTCTCGCCGTCATTGAAGCTTTGTCCATCATGTCAAAGACAGGTATGAGCTCATGGCCTCCACTCATCATTGAGAGTGATTCTCGGGTTGTGATCTCTTGGATACAAGATGTTGATAATAGCCCTTGGAAATATTACAATCTTATCAATAAGTTGCGTAATCTTATTTCTAGCATTGGTGAGATTTCCTTTGTCCATGTATTAAGAGAGGCTAATTTTTTGGCTGATTTCTTAGCCAAAGCTGGGGTCAACAGAAACAATGACCTTTTAGCTTGGTTGTAATATCCTCTTATTAATAAAATTTCTTACATTTCAAAAAAAGAATCACAAGATCCATATGAAATTGACCCAGATTTTGACTTTGACAGTTATTTGGTTAATCTTGGTTATGATACCCTAGGTGTAGATAATTCCCAGTTAAATCTCTCTTCAAAACACTCTCGTGGATAGTAGTTAAGTCACATGAAAAATATTTTTCCTGTTCTAGTCCAATGCATGTATAATTATGTGTGCAAGTGTGCAATTTTCAAGTTCGTAGTATTTTCTTTTTGAAAAATGTGATTTGTTTTCTAGCTCATTATAAAACAAAGTATCACATCGAAAAAGAATATTGTATTATTACTTTAGCTTTTATTTTCACCATTAGATAACTTTTGTTTTAGTTTCTTTCTTGTAATCTTTTTCAAGTTCATGAACCATGTGTTAAAACTATTATTGTACCATGTACCCTTAAGCCACTATTTCATATACTCTTAGGCATTATTTGTATTATTAGTTTAGCTTTTTCATGCCTATAAAATGCAACTCCTTCATGCTAAAAGAGGCATGAAAACTTATGAAATTGTTAAATAAACTATTAATCCACAATGAAAGAAAAGTTACTGTAACAAATATTACTAAAGTAAACTACTGTAGTAAAAAGCATAGTTCTATAAAAATTAGGACACAACTCAACATTTATACCAAATAAGCGCTTGAGTATTGAGTACTGGTTAGAATACCTTGATTTTGTCTAATCTATGAATTGCTTGTATAAGTATCCTTGTGAAGGTAATTGATCTTACTGAAATGGTATCAAAGCAATCAAAAATTTCACTCACATACACGCACACACATATAATTATTATATAATATATTAATTGATAATCAAGGCGCCCCAACCTTTTGGAAAATTTTTTATATATAATATTTACTTGTGTATTAAGAAATAAATTTATTTACAATAGATAAGTTTGGCCCCTCCAAACTTTTGAAAATTACCTTATATATAAGGTTTTATTTGTCATTTTATCTTTTTAATATACATTTACATAAATTTGTAATAATATGTGTGGTAATGTTAAATTATTTTTGTTTAGTATAAAAAATTGGAATAATTAAATCTTTGTTAATTTTCTTCTAGTGTAATATTATATTTACTTGTCTTAGCTATTTAATAAAAACCATTTTTTCAAAAATCTGACAATTTTTTTTAACACCAAAGTTAGATTGGGATCATTTTATAAAATGTTAGAAAAATGCTTTCTCTTTTATAATTTTAAAGATATATTATATATTTTTTGTTTGACGAAAAATATAATTTATGTAGTTTATTTATTTAATTTTTTTTAATTTCAAACTTTCAAGCATAATAATCATGAAAGTTTATCCACATATAATTATCCCAAATTCATATTCAAATTTTGAAGATTTTATTTTTTTAAGTATATTGCTCACAATTTTAGATGAAATTATAATTTATTTGATATATTTTATTTTTTTATACTTTTGTTTATAAATTGATAAAATTTATAATTTTATAAATTTGTTATTTCTTATAACTAATATACTAGTTACATATGTATTTTATATTATTAAAGCATATTAACAAAACACAAATATATATACACACACAAAAATTTTTAGTTGGCTCCCTCAAAATCAATGGTCAAGATCTGCCATTGTTGATAGTAGAGTTGTTAAACTCCATAAATAAAGTTAAGATAATAACACATACTTCTTAAAAAATATTAAAAAATAAATAAATAAAGTGAGACACGCATCATCATCTTAATACCATTTGTAGAGTCTAGATATTTCACTAGCAATGTATATATATGAATTATTATCTAATACACTATCAGTGTAATTTTTAGACCTCACAATTTAACTAAGATGGTGACACATATATCTATTCAAGCGTCGAGCTATATGTTCAAACCCAAAGGCTGTCCTAGTTTTTAGATAGATTTGGACAAAAATATTAAGCCCGTTAAATGTGTTTGAGCTTGAAAATTAAGGCTGGATGAAAAGTCGGCCCGAGCTTGGGTTTACTATTTTAAGTCATTTCTCAACCCGACTCAATAATTATAAATTTTTTTACTATTTTTATACTAGTTTATTTTTTAATTACTTTTAATTAATTTTATGCAATTTAATTTGAACTTATATTAATTTTTAGACTTTAATTAGTTTAAAATTTTCATGTTTCTTATAATCTTTTTGTAAGAATTAATTTTAATATATTGTATTATTCTTATTAACTATTATTTATTTTAATTTTTTTATATTTTATTATATATTTTTTTTAAAAAAAAATTAATAGTATTTAGGCAAATTTGGATGGTTTTAGGCTTATTTATTGTATGTAAAAGGAGTTTAGGCAAAAACTTATAAGCTCAAAAATCGAACCGGAAAGGATTTGGAGCTCACTATAAACCCCTTAATACCTTACTTAAACCCAAACTAGTACGAATCCAACTCGACTCAATCCATGCTATGAATATCTCTAAATTGACACGTATTACACTTTATTTATTTTACTAAATTTATGTATATGTGGGATCGAAAGGCAAACCATAGCTTGCGAATTATACCGTTAATTCGACAGATAGAGTGTTAGGTAGGACTGTGCTTTACTCTTTGAAAATCTCAAATTCAAAGATGGAACCTGCATTTTCAATTCGAGGGACAGAAGTCCTATAAAATATTAAGGATTATTTTGTTTCCAATATAATCTATAATTTTTATGATGAGATACATCACAACTTGTTATATTTGAATAAAAGTTTTCTTCTGTTAGAACTTTTTCAATTCGAGGAATGTTGGTTTATGGAACTAATTAATTAGTTTCTAGCTCATAATACAAGTTGTGATCCAATTAAGTCGATTCGCCATTAAAAATGAAATAACAAACATTAAATTAATTGCTTAATTATTGACTTAATTTAACACTAAAAATTCTTTTAATATCAAAGTTGATCAGTTACTTTTAATAAATTTTAAAAGTCTTTATCAAATATACTTTTCATAAAGAATATATATTTTAATCACATTATTTTCCAATAGAGGTTTTGGACCCATCAACATGCCAAAGAAATAGTTTTGCTTAGATTGGTACTAGAGGCTTTTAAAATTTTTATAAACTACAGTTTATAGTTGGAGTATGGAAGATTCTTTCATAATTTTGATATTAGAGAACTTATGCATTAATTGTTAGATCAAATATATATTCAGATGTAAAAAATACTTCTTTAAAAAAATTTAATTAAATTCAAGAACTTCCAAAACAAGCTAAAGAATTTAGCAGCAAATTATAAAAAAAAAAAGTAAAGTTGAATATCTCCATCGAAGATGGAAAATTTCACCCCCCATGAAAAACCATTGGAGTGGGGAAGTCCGCAGCTTGTCCCCTGGGGGACGGTGCTGCTGACTAACTGACTACTTAACTGTATGCCTAATGACCGAAAAATGAGGAGTTAAAAATTCTTTACCATTGGAATTGTTTGGTGAGAAGTTTTTCCTATATATACGTACTACAAAGCATGCTTAATTTGATCAAGTCAACTCTCAAGGAGCAAAGCTAAACAATGAAGAGTGCTGTTTTCCATACACTGCTTGTGGCCGCCATTCTTTTATCAATGACGAGTTCATGGGCTGTCTTGATTGAAGCAAGCTTCCCTCACTTCCCAGCTATCCAAGGTAGACCCTGTTCTCTAATTGCATAGAAAGTTGTAGTCCTTTTATAAGCTCAAATTAATAATATTGATGAGATTAAAATTTAATTTGCCTCTGAGAAATTGCTTGGCAGGAAGTGTAGCCCGGCGGAGCCTGAAGCCATATCCACCACTGGAGAGGAAACCACCAATGCCAGCACCAAAAATACTGCATGATCCACCACCTTCTAACTGATAAATTGTTACTGAAATCTACCTCTTCGATACTGTGAACATTTGGAGCGATTAAAATGGTTCATTGTTGCCAACTTAATTAATTATGAAGGAATAAAGGAAATATATATATATATATATATATATATATATATATATATATGTGTGTGTGTGTGTGTGTGTGTTTAGTAGGAAGTTTGCTTTCTCCGGAATGAATGCAAAATAAGTGTTCTCAATTATTAATTGTGATTTTAATTTCGGGAATGGTGATGATTATTATAGTTGAAAGCATAGGTAATTAAGCTTCTGTTTGGATCGAGAAAAATATGAGAGAAAAGAAAATAAAAATAAAAGATTTTGAAAGAAGTGCCGTTTAAAAAATTGCACAAAATTATTTATGGATTTTTTAAATATCTATTAATATTCACTTTATATCATATTAATATCATGGGTAATATTGGATCAGGTTTTGGACTCGTATCAAATTTTTGCAAAAATCTAATCTGATCCAATTCAATCTAAGTGGATTTTTTATGCTGCAATACGTATCTAATTCAAATAAAAAAAATTTGATCAAATCTAATTTGAATTTATGCGAATCAAATCAATCATTAGGATTTTTTGTTTAAGCAATTTAAGCTTTATTTCAATTTTTTTGGACAATTAAATAACTTTGGACTTTTTTTCAATTTTTCCTTGAGCTTTTTAATGAAATATATAACTTAAACTTTTGATTTAAATAGTTAAAATATAAAATATTAAATAATAAAATATTCAAATATAATCCGTATTTGAACCGAGTTGAATGAATTCGGTTTAATGGTGTTACGATTTGAATCCGAACCAAAGCAACCCGAAATTTTCTATTCGAGTTAATTTTTCGGTTTTTTTTTGTGACGTCCCCGTCACTTCATCTTATCACTTATCTTTTTCCTTCTTTATTTAGATTTAGTTTATCCAGTGTCGTTCTTCCCTTAATCTTAAGCTAATCATTTAATAGCTCATGAAATTTTATTTAATTTCCATAAACATAAAATGATATATATATATATATATATATAAATATCATTCCGTTTCCACAGGATCTCATACATCATCTTAACTTACATCCTCGACATCTTATATATATATATTCTCTACTTGTACTGTACTGTAGCTAAATTACAATTTAACTTTACATATGAACATATAAGTATACCTTCTATGCTAACTGGGAAGCGTATCAAGAAGGTACACTTTGATTCTTCAAAAACAAGCTCCTCTAGTCGGAGCGGGATTCACTTCAGGTAATCTGTAGGAAAATGGTCGTAAAAGGGTGAGTTTACGCTCAGTAAGAAAAGTATGTAAAAGAGCGTACTATGCCTTTATATGCATTTTTCCTACTTGGCTCTATAATGTCATGTAAAGCATTATAAAGCATGCATCATAAACCTCTTTCATGCATTGTTTGCAACCATGCATATTCATTTCAAATGACATGGCAATCATACTTTGTATGCTTCTTTTAAAATATAGCATACATATAAAACATGCATCATACTTCTTTCTTTAAAACATCATACTTCATAACATACTTTAAAACATACATCATATACTTCTTCATACATACATCTTGTACTTTGAAATAGATGGAGACTATGTACAATGTTTTAAGCGATTGAGTCGTCATATGAACCGTTCATTCCCATTCATATGACTCATATGACTCGAATCATGCATTAGTACATTGGTATACCATGTAGAGGTCAGGGATTCTCTCCTGCCTTAATAATGCCATAGTGAGCACTAGTCAGGTGTCACTTATGGTCTTGAGGACCGGACTAGGGTTCCTCACTTAACATACATATTACTGAGGACTTGATCAGAGTCTCTCAGCCATCAGAAATGCATAATCATTACGCAGTCTATAGTCTCAAAACATTTATAATATACTTTTCAGAAAACACCTTTGTGTTTAAATCAATTAAGCTTTGAAAACATCTTTTCATACGTGGTAGTCGACTGGCCTCATGGGGCAGTCGGCTGCTGCTTCATAACTTCATTTCTCGAAATTATTTTTATTTCGGAAAATACATGGGGGCAGTCGACTGGTCCATATAGCAGTCGACTGGTTTTCAAACAGAATGCTTCTTAAGAAATAGCAGTCGACTGGTCATATAGGGCAGTCGACTGTTTTTCAAACAGAATGCAATTTGGTAAATAGCAGTCGACTGTCCCACATAGCAGTCGACTGGTTTGAAACAGAATGCTTCTGGGTAAATAGCAGTCGACTAGCTTACATAGCAGTCGACTGGTTTGCATTGGTTTTCGGAAAACGGCGTTTTGTTTGTCTCTAGGCAGTCGACTTCCCTTTATGGTAGTCGGCTGCCCCTAGCCTAATTAGTACTAGGAGATAAGTCCGAAAATGCATCTTTTCCTGCACAAAATCAACTGGTGCTTCTTCCAAACCACATAGAAACATTATAAAACATGCGGACATAGCCGACTTACGTCCGTTACATAAATTCCTTACCTCGATTCCTTCGGAAACGCGAAATCACTTTGCGCGTAACCCTAGCTTTTCACTTTTTCAAAGCTGTAACATCAAATCAATTTAAACCTTTAAACCATCATCATACATATATCATACTAACTCAAAACAACTCTAAACCATAGACCAAATTGACTAAATCATCTTCTTCTCTTACCTTCACTAGAGACCAAAATCTCAAACTTTGAGATCTCTTCCAATACTTGGAATCAATCCACCAAACCTTGGATATCTCTTATTCTAGTGACAAGGATCGATTTTCGTCTAATAAACTTGTTGAATCGATGGGAGAGTAAGGTGGTTTGTCAAGGTAGCTATGGATGGTAACTTGGAAGAATGGAGGAAACGAGAGGGAGAGCTGGAAGAAGGGCTGGCGTAGGGATGATGATGATGAGGATGATGACTATGCTAATTTGCATTTAATGCATGCTTTATCCCATTAATTCATCTCAGCCATGCTTTACCTCTTTGACTCATTTGCCCATTGAATTTACTTCCTCCTCCATATGACTCATCTATTTAAATCCAATCAAAATTCTGATTTTATTTTCTTTCATGCTTCAATTATTTTCCTGATATCAACATAATTTATTTGACTTATTGACTATTAACTTTCTTATTTCTTCTACACATCATGCATACATCATTCACACATTAAACTTCATGTTCATTTAATCATATTAGCTTAGAATACTTTACATACATGGAGGAATTACATGGAAATTGTGGATCTCACATTTTTAATTTTTTTCTTAATCCTAATTAATATAAACGAAAAAAACTATTTTTCTTTATGAGAAAAAATTGGCATTCTAAAACCTTTGAGTTCATCTAATTAGATTTTTCTTTATTTTTTTTTAACACAATCAAAGTCTCATCTCATATTTGAGGAAGGTGAAATGTAAGAATTGTGATTTGAATTTTAGACTTGCAAAATTCTCATACATTTTAAAGATAATATGACCATTTACTCAAATACTCAAAAGTCAAGATCAATTACATTTCTTATATTGGCTTACATGCATCTTTAGTGAAATAACCTCGCAGCTGAGCAAGATGCATTTGATTTTGCCCGTCAGGACGCGGAAATTTTCACATTGTGGACTCAACTTTTCCTTGCATTCTTTGTGGATGATTTAGAGTTTATAACAATGTTGTATTTCAATCGCATGAATGGTTTTAAATTGCGTTTGGAAAATTAAATTTGGAAAAAACAGATTTAGAGATTTCAAATTTAATATAAATTTTATAATACACATAAGTTAATATGATTTTTATAAATATTTTCTATTTGTGAATTCATCAAAAGTTTATTTACTAGTGAATTTGAAGTTCTTATATCCTGAATTTGCAAATTCAAAATTTATTTTTATATACCTTTTAAATGCACAAGCATGAATGTTAACTAATTTTTACACAATTTATTTTTTAGATAATTTTTCTATATACAACCAGTGGAGTTTTTTGACTCCGCAAACTAGATTAGGATGATGACACATATACTTTAAAATGTTAAGAAAATAAAAAATAAATAAAATAAGACATGTGTTATTATTTTAATCCCGCTTATGGAATAAAAAAACTCTATTGATGGTATATAAAATAATTATTTTAAATTTTTTTTTGTCCTCACAGTCACAATTTATACAACAGATCAAAGTTCCAGATTTGGCAAGTGTAATAATAATAAAAAAAGGTGTGTTTGGCCTCCACCAAAAAAATGCAATAAATTACATGAATAATTTATATTAATTAGTTGTTAGTTGTTATTTTTATGTTATTAATTTATCATGAATGAAGAATTCATAAACATTGACTTCTATATATCACGACCCATTCAAGTGTGGTAGTCATTTCACATTGGCAAACATATTCTCTCTAAAAAGAAATATTTTCTCTTTAGACTATTTGTTCCCTTTATAGTTAAGGAAAAACAGAAGAAGATGCACAAATTATATAATAAGTGAAGATTAGGACAGCACATACAAGATAATAGATGATTGACCATTCCAAAGCTGGAAGTTTGAGGACGGATCGATTTATATAAACTAGCGGCTGCAATATATAGCATAGGAAGACAATGAGAGTTGAAGACACCAACTAATTGACCGATAAATTAGTGGTTTGGAGCACATTTTATTGATAAAATCATGAAAGAATCGAAAGAATGGGGAGGATCTCCACAGCTGTTGTGTATGCTCTATTTGCAGCCTATTTGATATTATCGATTAGTGCATGGCCTCTGCTGGTAGAGGCAAAAATTCCCGAGTTCTCAGCTATTTAAGGTACAATTCTTTACAAATTCCGTTACTTTTTTTTTGGGGGGTACAAACAAATTCGGTTACCTTAATTTGATCAAATATAGCTTTCTAGTTTAAGAAGGTGATTAGCAACAAGTGGTTTATCATTAGTTTGGAGCAATGCTAAATCCTCTAGTATGTTGGGCTGCATGTATGACTTTCACAACCTTGGCTGTTGCTCTATTTGGACGTCTTTTTTTATATATATTTTTTGGAAATTTTTATTGACCTTAATGTAAGATCAATGCAAACACACATAAGTCAAGTTGAAGCAAAAGAGGTACCCCCAAAGATTTTTGAAATTTTTTTCTTGTATAAATATATATATATATATATATATATATATATTATTGGTTTTAAACTACCTTAATTTGGTCACTCCAAAAAATAAAAATGTTCCCTCCCCTATAAATCTCAAGAAAAATGAAAAGGTTAATCTTTATAATTATAGGAGTTTAAATTTTAAGACAAAAAAATAAATGATATAATCAAATTTCAATCAAATTAGCAAAGAGAATTAATATCATCTTACACGATCAAATAAATGATTTGATTTTAGTTTTTATTAGTTTATTTTATATATGATAGCATTACTTCAAACTTTGTACGATACATATATGTTTAAAAAACGAGTTAAGCATTTTTTTGTATTTTTACACCAATTAAATATTAATTTTTTTCATGTTCACATTAACATAATAATATTAGATAGACACCAATTGATTGAATATCTAATTAAAATGTTAAATAATAGATATTGCTAAATTAATTAATATAATGCTAGTTATTTAAATGTAATTAATAATAATATTAATAAAGTATAAAAAACAAATTTTATTAAAATTACTATTTACACAATAATACTACTCTAATATAAAATTAAATTACACTTTAATTTACTGTTAGAATTATTATTTTTATCCACACTTTAATTTTACATTTAATAGCTAATAAATAATTTATTTTTAATAAATAATTAATTCTATCAAAATAATACTTACATACTAAGAGATTAAATAATTTATTCTTAAAAGATAATATACAAATCATTATTATAAGATACAAATTGGTTTATTCATGTATAAGATATTATTATAATATAATAAATAATTAATTACCACTAGCTTGATTTATAATTTTCTCTTTCAATGATGTCCAAGCTTATAAAAAAATTGTACTTGTATTGTTTAATTTAATTACTTAACTTTTTCAAATTTTAAAAACTTGAATTTTAATTTTAAGATCAGTTTTTTTAATGTAAATTTAATGTCTTTCTATGATGATCGTGATTTTTCGAATTTACTAAATAATGTATTTGTTTAGACTCTTGTAATTAATATGGAATATTTAAGAGTTATTGAATTAATTTAATTAAGTGATAAGTACATTTTAGAATTTTATCATAATGAAAATGGTGTATTTAAATTTAAAGAAATATATATTTGTATATAAATATGTATATGCATGTATTAAGAAATTAAGTATGCATATGTATATATAAATATATTTGTGTGAGTAAATGTGTGTGTATATATATACACACATAATAAAGATTATAAAGTTGAAAAATATATATGCACACAAATAAGAAATAATTAATATTTAAAAATAAATACATATTGTAAGGATTGTATATAAAATATTTATAAATATATAAATATTATGTATGTATATTATGTATATTTAATGAAAAGGTATATATATGTAATAATAATAAAAAATAAAATAATAATAATAATATTAAAAAAAAAAAAGAGAAAAGAGAAAAGGGAAAAGGGAAAACACTAAACCCGATCCCCTTTCTCTTCTTTGTATACAAACAGAGGAGAGTGGGCAGGTCTGCCGATCGGAGCAGAGAGGGAGAACCGATCAGTCTTCGCCGACAAAGAAGGAAGAGAGGAAGGGCGGGCGACGATGAAGGAGAGAGGAAGAGGAGCAGATCGGGAAAGAAGGAAAAGAGAAGAAGGAAAGAAAAAGAAAAAGGAAGGAGAGACCATCGGCGCCGTCCGATCCGCGTGCCATCGTCGCTTTCGTTGGTGCCGGTGAGGGTGGATCCAAAGGTGGAAGTGCACGACACCGATGGAAGCCACTAGAGCCGACAGTGAAAAAAAAAGAAAAGAAAACAGAAATCGCAGTAACCCCTACTGCATCACCGAAGCCGCCGCCGTCGCCACCCATCGGAGCCGTCCACGCCTTCTCGCCGATGGCTTGTGGAGGAAGAAGCAAGAAAGCTGCTGCCCGAAGCAGCAGCAAAGGAAAAAAAAAGAAGAAGAAGAGGAGAAAGAAAACAGAGAAGAGAACAGGAAAAAAAAAACAAAGGGGGTAAGAAAAATTATTATAATTTCTATTTCTTTATTAAATTGTTGAATAATTTTGTAAAATTCTAAGTATGAATATGGGTTTGAATTTGTAGTTATGCGAAGGGTGTTTTGAGCTTGACCAAGCATAGAGAGATTAAATTTCAAGCTCTGACGCTAGGTAAGACATTTGTGTAAGATGGTTATAGATATATACTGTGCCAGTTTGAATGGTCCGAGGTTTAAAGATTGAAATTTAAAGTTTTGAAGATTTGATTGAATAAGTTTATGAGTTACGAATGGGCGATTATATTGATGTGAAGGATTGAGAATTTTGATTGAGAATAATAATGTAATGAATTATATAGTATAGTGTAATAATTATAAGTAGAAATTAGACTTATAATTCACAAGTATTTATGGAATTGTGATATTACGGGATGTTGTTAGAAATATTTAGGATGCACAATTTGATATAAAATGGAATTGATAATAGTATTTAGACAATAATGTGACTGTTGATGAAGTTAGAGTCGAGAAAGGAAATATTTTGACTGTAATTGAGGCTCAAAACACCGATAGGAATTAGACCGATTTTGCTGTTGTATTAGAAAATATGAAAGATCTTTAAGTGTAAAAGTACTATGGACAATTAACTGGGTTTAAATTATTTTCTGCAACTCTGAAATAGTGGAGTCGAAATGGATAAGTAGGTGAATATATGTTCGCTTACCAACTCGGTGCTACAAACGGGATTGTAAGAAAAGGATTTGACACTGAATGGGTAAGGGACATATATAAAAGAATTAGGATAATATCATGTTTGCGTTATCATGCTTTTTTATATGTTAAGCAAAATTTATTAAAGCAACAAAAAGTTAACAAGCTAAAAACAACAATCAAAGTCTCACGCAATTCATAAAAATTTTTAGTAAAAGCTTTCAAAATACTCAAAAGGAAGAAACAAAGAAGTGTTGAATTCAAAACAAAGAAGACACAAAACTAATTAAATTCAAGAACAACCACCGAAGAAAATATTCAAAGGGAAGCTCAAGTATTTCCTTGACATGGAGACAGCTCAATCAAGAAACGGGATTTCTGTTTCACATGCGGAAATAATTTTTGGATTTTCTCAAGGAAATAGGGATGCTTGGATGCAAACTTGCAAATACCCCTATGGATTCAAATGGCAAGTTAGGAGCTGAAGAAGAAAGTCCTCTAGCTGACAAAGGCAAATACCAAAGGTTTATGGAGAAACTAATTTATCTAACACATACAAGACCAAACATCTGTTTTTCTTTTAGCCTAATATGCAGATTTATGAATAACCCTACGACAGTACACATGAGAGTACTTTATCGGATTCTTCAATACTTAAAGAAAAGACCAGGTAGAGGACAATATTTCAAGAAAACCTCAAATAGAGATGTTGAGGTTTTCTCATATGCGAACTAAATAGGATTTGTAACAGATTGGAGGTCAACCACCGAATATTGCACATTTGTATGGGGTAACTTGGTCATGCGAGGAAGCAAGAAGCAGGAGTAATGTTGAAGCATAATTCAAAGCTCATGGGATTTGTGAAGGAATTTGGCTTGGGTGGGTGTTGAAGGAATTGAGGATTTCAAAAGGAAGTTCTATGAACTTGTTTTGTGACAACTAGGCAACCATAAGTATTGTCAAGAACACAATTCATCATGATCGGACCAAGCATATCGAGATTAATCGTCATTTTATCAAAGAGAAAATAAAAGAAGACCAATTTAGACTTGTCTATACACTAATTTGTTTTCAAACACCAGATATTCTCACCAAGACCCTTCCTAGAAACAATTTTGAAATCTGATCCAATTGGATATGATTGATATCAACCACCCAACTTGTGAAGGAGAGTGGAAATCTGATCCATATTTTGTTGGGATTGGGTATGATTGATTTTTTGTTTATTTTCCTAGGATAATGGGTTTTTGTATCTTGACCAAATATTTTTGTTTCATTTAAGACTTTCTTTTGTTTAGGATTTCTTTTCCTTTCATGTAAATGATATAGACAAATATATATAGATTTAGGTAGATCTACTAGTTTAGCTCACAACTATTTATACTCTTTATAATCTATAATTTTTCCATTAAAAAAAAACACTTTCATATCAATTTTTATAGTTTGTGTCTCTTCAAGTGTGGGGTTTAGCTGTTGAATTTTGTATATTACTAAAACTAACTTCTTCCATTGTTTTGTTTGACTTGATAAAGATGTTGAATTTCTTTTAGAGAAACCGTATGCATAAGAACCTACTCTAGATTCAGACCAAATATTATGAACAATATTCTTATGTTCTTCATATTGGTGCCAATGGTTTTCATATCTAAATCTTGATGTTGATTTATAAGCTTGTGGTATTAAGTCAAGAATTATGGGTGAAAGTTGGTATGTTATGGACAAATACTATTAGGATAAAATTGGAACCATTCAAGATTTACAACTACTCTATCTAGGTAGCGGCGGAGCCCCTTAGGGCCAATAGAGGCTTGAACCCTATTGGTACAAACAAAAAAAATTAACTTTATATTTATATAATTAAGTTTTATATTTTACCAATTTTATTCAATTTTTTTTTATGAAATGTTTGATAGATTAAGTTTGATTTTATGTATTCTAGCATTGAGTTTTTAAGGTTGAAAAAAAATTGTGGTTTTAGTGTAAGAATATTTGAGATTGGAAGTGATAAAGTGTATCCATTAGTTTACTTTTTGTTGACATTAAAATTGATTCTATTGGTTGTCACTATCACAATAGATAATGCAATTTTACTAAACAAAAAAAAAAAAGATAATGCAATTTTAAAAATGAATATGTTGAAAATTCGTTTGCATAATCGAATGGTAGATTAATAGTTAAATGATAGATTAGTTGTGCACATTAAAAATATGTGTTTCAAAGCATTGATAACAAAACTATTGTGCATCATTTTCAAAATATAAAATCATGTGAAAACAATTGAAATTTTTTTAACAATTTTAACTACATACAAAAATTTTATTTTTTTTATTATCACTATTGTCATTATTGTTGCTATTATTTTTTCAATAATTTAATATATTTGAATGAAACCTCCACTAAATAAACCTTCTTGGCTCTGGCTACGCCATTGAATCCAAGCATTCATGTGTATGACTAAATCCTTCTTGATTGTTTGTCCAGGTATATTTAAGGCTTTACTTAGTAAGAAAGAAAGAAAGAAGTGAAGATCGAAAATTTGTTAATCTAATGGTTAATATACAAAATAGGAAAGTAGTTATAAAACTTAATATTAGATTTTCAAATTTTTCGTTTTCATTTTTCCTACCAAACAAAGCCTAAGTCTTGAATATCTTAATTCGAAAAGTTTGCATGCAAACAGCCGTTGTTTAACCTAGTCATACTTCTATAGTTAGGTGTATGCATGTTGAATTGTTCATTACTATCGATTTGCCAATTGTAATAATTAATAAATAGGCGTGTTTGGTCTCCGGCAAAAAAAAGAAAAAAACCACAACAAATTACGTGAATAATTTATATTAATTAGTTGTTACTTTTATGTTATTACTTTATTGTGGATGAATAATTCAAAAACTTTGATTTCGATATTTCACGATCATTGGCAGTCATTTCACATCGATGTACATATTCTCTGTAAAAAGAAATATTCTCTCTTTAACTATTCGCTCGGTTTAAGGAAAAACAGAAGAAAATGCACAAATTATACAATAAGTGAAGACTAAGACAGCACCTATAAGATAATAGATGATTGAACATTTCAAAGCTGGAAGTCTGACCAAGTTTCTATTTATATAAACTAGCAGCGGCAATATATAGTGTAGTATAGGAAGAAAATGGGAGTTGAAAACAGACTAATTGATCGACAAATTAGTGGTTTGGAGCACATTTTATTTGATTAAATCGTGAAAGAATCGAAAGAATGGGGAGGATCTCCAGAGCTGTTTTGTATGCTCTACTTGCAGCCTATGTTATGTTATCGATTGGTGCATGGCCTTTGCTGGCAGAGGGAAAAATTCCTAAGTTCTCGGCTATTCGAGGTACAATTCTTTACAAATTTGGTTACTTTGATTTGATTAAATGAACTTTTTAGTTTAAAAGCTAGTTTAGATTAACAGTGAAATTGGTTTCGATTAAATTAAAAAAAAATAAAAAATCATTAAATATATATATATTTTAATAAAATAATAAAAAAAATTTAAAACTAAGGATAAAAAAGTAATTTGCTCTTCTAAATATTTTGTCTTTTAGTGAAACACTCCAATTCACTGGTTCTAAGCGCACCTTACTGGGCTCCCAATCGGAGCCCAAGCTGATGATTAGCAATTACTGGTTTATGGTTAGGTTGGAGTAATGCTAAATCCTCTAGGATGTTGGGCTACATGTATGATTTCACAACCTTGGATCAGTTGCTCTATTTAGACGTTTCCGTGTAATTGATTTCTTTTTGTATGTTTTTTTTTTTGGCTTAATAATCAAATAAGCCTTTAACCTTTAACCCAAAATGAAATTCAGCGCTCAACGTTTTATTGCATGAAATTCAGTTCATAAACTTTTATTTTAGTGGAAATAAACCCTCAATCTTTTACAATTATGCGATTAAGTTAAAATCTGTTAAATGACACCAAGTGCCGTTAGTTTTGCATACGTGGCAGCTGACGTGGATAGCTTAGTTAGCTGCCACGTGGCTTGCCACGTATGCAAAACTAACGGCAGTTAGGTCATTTAACATATTTGGTTTATTTTCAACTGAAATAAAAGTTTATGGACTGAATTTCATGCGATAAAACGTTGAGGGCTAAATTCCATTTTGGACAAAAAGTTGAGAGCTTATTTGGCTATTAAGCCTTTTTTTTAAATTTTATTGGTTTTATTATAATGTCAACGAAACACATTAAATTAATCATAAATTTGGTGTCATTAGACATAAAATATTCTAAAAATATCGTAAACATATGATAATAAATATAAACATGTGTTTACATCTATTGATACTAATTTTATATTTATTCCTATGTATTTACAATACTTTTAATTTATTTTACAGTTATAGATATTGAGTTTATGCTTAATCACACATTAACTTTATAGTAAGTCAAAATTTTTGACCTTCCTATAGAATTATTCGTTTTTGTTGGTAGGTTTGATCTTAGTTATATTGTTGAGTTGATAAGATGGTTTATTTCTTATGTTTTTTATTTAGATGTTACTTATTAATTTTATGAGACTTTGATTGTTAGGTATTGTTAGCTTCTTAACATTTCAGTAAATTTGGCTTAACAAATAAAAAAGCAAATGATTAGCTTTCTCTCTAATCTTTATATAATTATATGTATAAATATGATTGAATGAGCATAGATTTGTTTTGATAAATAAAATTTGTGGTAAATAGACAAATTCAAATCACAGACTAGAGTGCAATATGAAGTTTTTTCAATCTTCTTAAATAAGGATTTATATCAAGATAAATTAAATAAAGTTCGATTCCTCACTTTTCTTTAAATCCCCTAACAACCAAAAAAAATATTTAAAATAATAATTTTAATAGTCAAAACAAAACAAACTAATTGATCGATAATAACCTATCGTTGGCAATGATTAATAAATATCAAAATTTTATTAACCTGCCCATTAATATTTCTGTTACATTACGTTTGATTATTTTTTTTCTAAGAAGCAGCGTGTTATTGCATATGAAGTGCTTAATATATAGTTTGGAATTTGTGCTCCCAATGACAGAAAATTTAATCCGTCAAAGTTTAGGCCGTCGAAGCATGAGGGAAGACCCACCAGGGATCTATAATTCTCCACAACCAGGCCCAGTGAAGTACCAATATAGCCCAAGTATTCCACCACCCAATCATGGCTAGCAGGACCATTTGAAATTGTGCATCTTTTTAAGATAATAGATAAAGTGTTTTGCATCTTGTCAAGTGTTTTATCGTTGTAATGCAATAGTTGTTAATGTCTTTATATTTTAAAAAGACATAATTTCTGTCTTGTTTGGTATAGATGGATTATGGCCATTTTTGTTATTAGTAGGGAAATACATCCTCAAGTAGATATTATAAATAAAAATTAACCAACAAAGCTCAGACAGAGGAAGAAAAAAAGGCAGTAAAACTAATTTGTATAACTATAATAAAAAATATGAAATAAATATTAATTTTACTTTTTGCAGTTAATTTTTTTCTTCACTTTTATCATTGATATGTTAAATATTATGTTGAACATGTTTTTGAAAAAATGTATTTGAAAATATTTTCTTTCAAGGTTTTTAGAAAATATATTTTCCTATTTTAATTAATAATATATTTAAAATAAAATAGTCAAAATTAAAGAAGTTTAACCATTAACATCAAAGTTCAAACTAGGATAATATTTATAGGACAAAGAGAATATATAATCAGAGTAAAAAAAATTATAAAATAAAACAAGGAAGTTTTTTTTTTAACTCTCAATAATATAGACTAATAGACAGGTGTATTTTTCAGAAATTTTTTTAATCAGTTCAAACATATAATGAGAATTTATAATAATATGCTTATTCCTTAAAAAGCTCATGACCTCAAGTAACCAAATTTAATCATAAATTATGATACGATGAATCTTATTTCTGTAACGTGGAGATTTATTAATATAATAACTATAAAATATAATTTTGGTCAAACTTTATATTTAATTAATTTAATCATTTCTTTGATTTGAAGTCCATTGTTTTATGAAATAATAATTGTTATGTTATTTGTGGAAGACGTTTAATTGTTATATTTTCTATTTGTATACAAAATTTCATATCAAGTATAATATATATATATATATATATATATGTTTATATATATATATGTTCACACACATTTTGATTAAAGTTTATAATTTTGTCATTAGTTTTTAATATAAAAAAAGAAAGAAAAAAAATAGAATCATAGGTTTTTTCTTTCTGGCATGCTGATATCATATTAACTGATCTAATTTGATTAGCACAAAAAAAAATTTAAGACCAAGGTGCTCCAAAGTCCAAAATCAATTAGCTTATTTACTATAATAATTTCGAAAGTGTAATTTTTGACTTCTCCCATGTAGTTGTTAATTTGTTAACATCAAGCCTTAAGCCCCCAAAAAACCGAAATTACTGAATTATGCATAGGTAATTAATTTTCTTTGGCAACGGCGCATTGGATGGTTTTAAATACTTTTTAGAATACAAGTCTCAGTCCAAAATCAAATCCTATCTGCTTAAGGATCCTTGAATAGTGAACATGTGAATGATAATGATAAATGTATTGAAATTTAGGGTCAATTTGGGAGCCTGATTGAAACTGATAGATTTTGATGCCGTGCGATTTTGGGGAAAAGATAAAAATGGTGCAAGACTAAAGTATAAAATTACCTTCCACTCTTAATTTTAATTTTTTTAATTATTTTATTAAAAAGCATATGTCTTTAGTTAGTAGTCTTTTTTTTTCAATCTTACATCGCCAATCCAAATTAGTTTTTATTGAACGAAATTAATTAACAAGGAATATGTATAGACACTAGATAGTAAAAGCTTTCAAAATTTTAACTACTACATTCAAAACAAAGAAGAAACAAAACTAAATAAATTCAAGAACAATCACTAAAAAAGTTTATAATTACAGTAGAACCTTTATAAATTAATCTACTCTAAATTAATAAAAATTAAAAAAGAATTTTGACTCTCGACTAAGACAGCTTCTCTCGTGTTTGGGAGTTTCTCTCTCTCTTTGGGAGTTTTTTCTCTGCTATAGAGTTCTCTTTCTTATTCTAAGAATTCTTAGTGAAATTTTTACGTTTTACTTTCTTTGTTTTTCAATTTTCTTGCTTTCTCTTTTGGCTTGTGCTCTGTTTGTGAGATTTGTTTGTTTGAGTAAGGGATCTCTAGGTATCTTTGGATTTTTTTGTTTTGTTTAGGTTTAGGGTAACTTGGTTGTTCATTCTGTTTACGATTAAAGAGAAGAATCTGTCAATCACACTTGTGATTTGATTACACTCATTAGGAGAGGGTGAAAGATTCGGGAATGGATGAAATGGAGATTCTACTAGAAGGTGGCGATGAACAGAGTTTAGCTCTGGCAAGATTTACGGTGATTAGGAAAATTTTCTCTGATAAGGCGTTAAACAAAAGAGGTGTATTAGCCATTCTAAGAGGAATTTGGTCCATTGACATTGCACCGTGTATTGGTGAGATTGGAAGAAATCTATACAGTATTTCATTTAGGACGGAGGATCTCATGTTAAGAGCAATCGATGGTGGATCGTGGATGGTTATGGGATGTTGATTTGTGCTTCAAAAATGGAGTGGAGAAAAGGTGATAGAGGATATTCAATTTTCTAAAATCATTTTTTGGGTCCAAATTCACAATCTTCCGATAGAACTTATGACGGTCAAGAATGCGGAATTGATTGGAAGTAAGGTGGGAAGATTAATTAAAGTTGACAAAGAATGGATCCAAGACGGTTTTTATAGAGGATTTATGAGGATTAGGATTGGTATAGATGCTCAGAAGCCATTATTGGATGGATTTTGGTGTCCAAGAGAGAATGGTGATCGGCGCTGGGTCTCGTTCAAATATGAAAAATTGCAGGATTTCTGCTTTGCTTGTGGACGAGTAGGTCACTTGTTGAAAAGCTGCAGAGAGGAGGTGGCTATGGCAGTGGATGGCAGTTCTAGATAGAGGTATGGGCAGCCTATGAAAGCAATTCCTGTGAGGAATTTTGGTAACATACAAATGGAATCACAAGTGGTGAAGGAATGGCGAAAGGAAGGTGATCGAAATAATGGAAGAGCGGTGGGAATGGCAACTGAGGAAAATAGGGCGGCGTGTGAAATTGAGGCGCGTGGGTTGGAGAATAAAGATAGAAGTGATTTCAGAGGGAAAGCAGTTGAGTTTGGTGGTAATATTGATAATTTTGGCAGAAATTTGGGAGGCAATTTTGTTTTAGGTGGTAAAACAGTTGAAAAAACAGGTTTTGGCAGTTACATTGGGCATGGCGGTAATTCAACTTGTGATATGATAGATATGGGTAAAGGTGCTGTGTCAGAAAATAAGGTTATAAGTGATCGGGATACTTTAGTACTTTTTCAAGGGATAAAAGCCACGGTGGAAAATAAAATTAGGGAAATCAAAGAAGAGAATTTTAAAGTGAGGAGTATGGAGGAAAAGACGCAGGAAATGCATACTACGGGTGGTAACAAGGATGTTGAAATACTAATTTCAGAAATGGAGTATGGAAAAGATGATATTTGCAACATCCAGGAGATGAGAAGGGAAGCAAAAGGGGATAAAACTAATTTTGATCAATATGGAGAGGCGAAATTTGGAGAAAGGAGAAAGGTTTGTGATGAAGCTTGCCCTTATACAGTTGAATTGCCGGCAGAAGGGGAGATTATGAAATATGATCCTATAAGTAGTTTGATGAGAGAGGAGGAAGGTAAAATACTTGCTGTTGATTTTAAAAGATTACATATAAAGAGAAATAGAGTAGAGGAAGCTGAAACAAAGGAGGGAGAGCAGAAAAGGATAAAATATGATAAAGATAAGGAGACTATTGAAGATATGAGTGCAACTTATGATGATGTGACAAATGAGATAACATTCAATGTAGGAAATAGTACAATGAAAAGTGTTCCTAGTAGAAGGAAGTTTAGACGCAGAAGGAAGATGGCTAAAGAAAGTATTGAAAGTGGTTTTTCTGATATTGGATTAGTGGAAGTTGCTATTGTTGACAGCAGAGATATGGAATTATATAAAGGCAGTGGTGGCTGGCCTGTAACAGCCACAGGGGAGCCATGATTCTGATATCATGGAACTGTCAAGGTGCTAGATCAACCTTGACAGTTCAAGCTCTTAAGGAGCTTAGGAAAAATTATGATCCAGATTGCATGTTCTTAATGGAAACAAAAAATGGGAGAGATAGAATAGAGGTTTTGAGGAAAATGGCTGGTTTTGAAGAGGAGTTTTATGTAAATCCTAAAGGTTTGAGTGGAGGATTGGCTTTATGGTGGAAAAAAGGAAGTGGACGTGCAAACAGTTTCAGGTAATAAGAATTTTATTGAAGCTGTTTTTAAGTTTCCAGGGAATGTTTGTACGTTTAGAATTTTTTGGGTTTATGGTGCTCCAATTTTTGAAGATAGGAAGATGGTATGGGACATACTGATGAAGAAAATAATTAGATGTAGTGGTCTTGTTGCTTGTGTTGGTGATTTCAATGATATTAGATGGGAATGGGAAAACGATGGAGGAAGAAGGAAGGAGAAAAGGAAGATGGATACTTTCAATGAGTTTCTCATTGGATGTAGCCTTAATGAAGTCTGTACTAAGGGGCAGAAGTTTACATGGATGGGAATTAGGGAAGGAGAAGTTATAAAAGAAAGGTTAGACAGAATGATTGTTAATTTGAAATGGATAAGAGGAATTCCCAAACATGCAAGCATTTAATTTGCCTGCTGTAGGATCTGATCATTCGCCAGTGGTGATTAAAACAGAATGGCGAGATAGGAAGGCAGTAAAGAGGTTTAAATTTGAAGCTGCTTGGTTGGGATTTAGAAATTGTGAATTGATTATAAAGGAGGTAGGAAGGAATGTTCCAATGGATCAAAGGATGTACAGGTGTTGCAGAAATTAAATAGTTGCAGACGGAAACTAATTAATTGGAGTAAAAAGGAGGTGCCTAACAATAAGAAAGTCATTGAGGAGTTGACCAAGGAAATTGGGTTACTACAAGAAGAATGTTGTGATGAATCTAGTTATGAGAGGAGAAACTTAGTACAGAGTAAATTGAAAGATGTTATGGAGAAAGATGAAGTTTACTGGAGACAGAGGGCAAGAATTAATTGGTTGGAAGCAGGGGATAAGAATACAAGATTTTTTCATCAGTCCACACTACAAAGAAGGAGAAAGAATAAGATAGTAAGAATGTTGAATGATGATAATTGTTGGGAAGAGGATGAGGACCAGATTAATAACATGTTTCTATGTCATTTTAGAAAATTATTTGAATCAAAACAGGATAGAGATTAGGGAAATGTGTTGTGTGAGGCTCCAAGAAGAATAAGCAATGAAATAAATATGGATCTGGAGAGAGAAGTAACAGAGGGGGAGGTTAAAGATGCAGTTTTTCAACTTGGTAGAGATAAAGCTCCTGGTCCAGATGGGTTTAATGGGTTATTTTATCAAAAATTTTGGAATATTGTTAAAGATGATGTTGTAGAAGCAGTGAAAATGTTTTTTCTGATTGGAAAATTGCTTAGAAAGATGAATGAAACAGACATTGTGTTGATACCGAAGCAGGAGTGTCTAGAGAGAGTAGGACAGTTCAGGCCAATAAGCCTTTGTAATTTCATTTACAAAGTAATCTCTAGGATTTTGGTGAACAGGCTTAAGCCTCATTTGGGGGAGTTAATAACTGAAAATCAAAGTGCTTTTGTAGCTGGAAGACATATACATGATAATATCATTATGGCGCAAGAGGTTTTTCATCATTTGAATATCAAGAAGAAGGGAAAGAAATATGATTTGGCCCTTAAGCTTGACATGAATAAAGCTTATGATAGGGTGGAGTGAGATTTTTTGGAGGCAGTACTCAAACAGTTGGGATTTTCTGAAAAATGGGTGAATTGGGTCATGGAGTGTGTTTGTACGGTATCTTACTCTTTGGTTGTAAATGGAAAGGTTTCAACTAGGTTTAATCCTACTAGGGGTATTAGACAGGGAGATCCCTTGTCTCCATACCTGTTTTTATTTGTTGTAGATGTCTTGTCTAGGATGATGTTGAATATAGCATAAGCTAGGAAGTTAGAGGGTATTAAATTGAGTAAATACAGTCCTGAACTAACACATTTGTTGTTTGCAGATGACTCTCTTTTCTTTCTGAAAGCTACTGATGCAAATTGCAGGATGATAGCTGATTGTATTAAGAGCTATTGCAATGCATCAGGATAGATGGTTAATTTGGATAAATCCAGTATTATTTTCAGTGCTAATACAATTGAGGATGAAAGAAAAAAAATTGAAGATTGTTTAGGGATTAAGGCTGCATCCAATCCTGGTGTTTACTTGGGTATCCCTTCTTTTTAGGGTAAAACTAAGAGAGAAGCCATAGCATATATAAAGGAGAAGGTTCTAAAGAAGTTAAAGGTGTGGAAACTTTAGACATTATCTACTGGAGGAAAGGAGGTCTTGATTAAGGCAGTGGTGAGTGCAGTACCAGCATACACAATGGCATGTATAAAGCTTCCCAAGAAGATTTGTGAAGAAATGAATTCTGCTACTGCTAGATTTTGGTGGGGATAGAAATTGGATGAAAGGAAGATACATTAGAAGAGTTGGATGGACATGACTATGGCCAAATGCATGGGAGGAATGGGTTTTAGAGATGTGAACATTTTTAACATAGCTTTATTAGCTAAGTAGTGTTGGAGGATGTTAAGAGAACCAGAAGCATTATGGGCTCGGGTATTAAAGGGTAAATATTTTCACAAAGGAGACTTACTAAACGCAACCAAAGGTGGAAGGGCTTTTTGGACCTGGAGCAGTTTGTTGGAGGGAAGAGATTTTTTAAAGCAGAACTTAATTTGGCAGGTTGCTTCTGGAAATAGTGTATCTATTTGGGGAGATGCTTGGATTCCTAGGTTGTATAATAGGTGTTTGAGTCATCCTGGACTTATTTGTGAAGATTTACCAGAGATGGTCTCTGAGATTTTGGACAAAAAGAATGATAAATGGAAGCTGGAAAAATTAGAAGAATGGTTAACAGTTGATTAGTGTAAGGCTATAAAGAACATACCTATTGCTCAAGGTGATTATGAGGATAGGATCATTTGGCCGTATGGGAGGGATGGTGAATATAATGTCAAATCTGGATATCAGAGATTGAGAGGCATGAATGTGGCTGGTACTCATAATCCATCCTGTTCTCATGTTGTTGATAAAGAGGTTTGGAAGTTGATTTGGGGACTTAAGGTGCACAGTAAAATCAAGGTATTTCTTTGGAAGGCAGTTTGGAACGCAATTCCAGTTGGAAAATTACTTTGGAATAGGAAAGTTGTGAGCAATCCTCTTTGCAACATTTGTGAAGAACAGGAGGAGACAGTAGAACATATGATGCTACTGTGTGAGTGGACAAGGGTCATTTGGTTTGAATCTTGCCATGGTTTGAAAATTTGCAGAAGAGACATCTCTTCACTAGATAGATGGCTATTATGGATATGGGACTGTTTGAAGAAAGATAACAGAGAGAATTTGATGATTGATATAGCTTTCATTTGTTGGAATATTTGGAAGGCTCGTTGTAATAAAATTGTTGGGAGGAATCGTTTGGATGTTTTCTACATAGCTGTTAAAACCAGATCTGTAATTGATGAATTTAAAGGTAGGATGCATAAATTGCAGGGAAATGAAGGAATTTATAGAAGTGTAGAAAACAAATCTGTTGAAAACTGGGTAGCTCCAAAGGTAGGATGGATGAAAGTTAACTGTGATGGTGCTTTTGATGTAAATACAAATAAAGTTGGTCTAGGAGTGGTTGTTAGAAATTTTGAAGGCAAGGTTATCGATGATTGGAGCAGAAATATTATGGCAAGTAATTCTTTGGTAGTTGAGTGTTTAGCACTTCGAGATGGTATTTTTTTAACCAGGCAAAATAAATATGATAAGGTTGTATTTGAGATTGATGCTATGGAAGTTTACAATATGGTTCAAGGGAGATCTGTTGTTTGCTGGAAAGTGTGGTTGGTGATCAAAGATATTCAGAAGCTTCTGCAAATGTTTCAAGAGTACAGAGTTAGTAGAGTTGGTGGAACAACTAACAAAGCAGTTGATTGGGTGGCTTCTTTAGCCAAAAAGGGGATGTGTTGGTCTGGCAAAATTGGACCTTTTCCATCTTCTTTGGTTGGTATATTGGACAAAGACGGGCTGCCAGGTCCACCTATGTAATTGCAAGTCTGTAATCTGATATGTGAGTTTATCATGTAAGCTCAAGTGTATTGGATTTGTTCTGATGTATCCATGATTCCATCAATGAAAAGTTTCTTTGGCCAAAAAAAATTAATAAAAATTCGTAGTGTCAAGTCGGGCTATAATAAAAAATTAATAAATCCCTCTATTGTATTAATAATTTTTTTTAAAATTTAATATAAAATTTCAGTCTCGATTGTCATATATTAATAATTTGATATCACATAATATTCAAGAAGTAGAAAGTACTTCCAAATGGAAAACCTCAAGACTGAACGATGGAAAACCTCTCTGGTGTGAATAAGGAATCGGGCGAAGTTTGGAAACGAACAAGAAAAAAGTTCAAGCAACTTTGGAATGTGGATGGTGAATCGGGTGAGGAAGAGGCTTTGGAATCCGTACATGGCGATATGCAACAACAATCGCAGACTAAGAAGGATCCAAAGTTGTCTTATAAAGATAAGTTGACGGGACAACCTAACTCACATGATTCGAATTGGTGTGTTTGGAGGGCAGATGCTGATATGTGTTTCGATGATCAGATCTCTGATGATGAAGAAGATGGTGATAGAGTGATTCCTAAGATTTCTTTCACTAAGGAGGAAAAAGCCTTATTGCGGAAACCATGGAGTAAGGCCATCATTGTTAAACTGTTGGGATGAACAGTGGGCTACCAACTTTTGTCATCCAAAATTAAATAGCTTTGGCAACTAATGGGAAGATACAAAATTATTGATCTTGGTAGGGATTATTTCTCGTTTAAGTTCGAGAAGAAAGAAGATTATGTTCATGTACTTGAAGGAGGCCATTGGATCATCGGTGGGCATTGTTTGACAGTTTGTCAGTGGTCGTCGAATTTTAATCCCTCTAAAGACTCAATTTCCAAAATAATTGCTTGGATACGTTTGCCAGGACTATCTATGGAGTACTATAATCACATGGCACTGGCTAGGATGGGAGCTTGTATAGGTCGAGTGATCAAAATAGATAGGAACACGGAAGAAACTTTGCGTGGTAAATTTGCCAGATTATGTATCGAGGTGGATCTTACTAAGCCATTGGTGTCAAAATTTTATGTAGGAAAGCATTGGTAGAGTTCGAAGGCCTTCACATGATATGCTTTCACTGTGGAAATTTTGAACATAAAATTGACACTTGCCCTATTGTTACCGAATTCTCGATGAGTGTACCACAAGTATACGGACCGTAGCAAGTAATAAAGTGATGAGTAGAGTATTGTTCCCACGAGGATTGAATTTGTGAATTGCTCACTAAGTACTAAAATTTCACACCCTAATTTTATTCAAACGATCGAAAAAGAATTTTTTTAATCAATAGCAGGAAAGTGAAAATAAAAAAAATATTTATTTAAATAAAACTTCTAAAATATTCCAAAATAAAAATCAAAAGAAATTTAGATGAAAACTTGAAAACTAAAACAAAGATAATAAAACTAAACTACTCTATATCCCTTAGTAGGATTGAATGCTCTTCATGGTGCTGAAGCTGACTATTTATAGAGGCAGTGGGGATGATGATTAGCTCAAAGGGATGATGATTAGCTCAAAATCTTGGCTGATAGGGCTCGAACTTTATCTTCAAAGAAAATTTATCTTTTATCAGCTCCCTTGTTTATCTCTATCCTTAGCAAAAGGTCCATCTTGATAATTTATCTTCGTAAAAGATAAATGCAACAATTTATCTTTCTTGATAGCAAGTAGAGATATCCATGCATG
Source organism: Heritiera fomes (assembly GCA_032173925.1). Lineage (NCBI taxonomy): Eukaryota > Viridiplantae > Streptophyta > Magnoliopsida > Malvales > Malvaceae > Heritiera > Heritiera fomes. The sequence goes on from JAPDPM010000011.1 coordinate 14,169,714, forward strand.
AAGCTTTATCAACAAAGTCTTGTGATTGAATGAAATTTGGAACTGAAATCCTTTACATCTTTGACTTCTTTATCAATTGGAGTTCCTACATCATTGAGAGAAATTTAACAGATAAATGAGGGATTTGAATCTAATAATAATGATTTAGAGATAAATTATATTATTAAATTCATGATAATTCTATAAATTATAGAATTATCACACCCCCAAACTTGAATTTTTGCTTGTCCTCGAGCAAAATAAAATTCACAAAGAAATGTACCTAGAGGTCAAATACACTTGCAAGAATGATTTCCCTTTAATTTCCCCAAAGATTTTGAAAACATTACAACTCCATGAAAATCCATAAACATTAGCTAAATATATATAAACTCATTCAAAATAGAGTATCAATTCAATTGAATTTTTCCATGTGTGTGTGTGTAAATGTTTCTTCATTTTAGTGCATGCAATCCGGATGAATTTATACAAATATGAACATAACAAAAGATCTCAAAGAATAGTTATCTTCCATAAGTTTGCTTTTCTCATCTTCTCTCCACTAATGTAGACACACATAGCCAAAGATCAATAGGACTTTATAAGCTTGTAATGTATGGCTAGGGTAAAGGTAGGAGAAAAAGGATTTTTAGGCTTAAACCCTAATCATGCATTTTTTTTCTTGGACTTTTTAAGAGCTTTCAAATAATTCCCCCAACTTGATTTCTTTTTTTCTTTTTCTTTTTCTTTTTTTTTTCAACTTTTTTTTCACCCTTTCTTCCATATATGCATAGCTCTAAATATATCTTGACATAGTCCTCATGCATATAATGGGGTATAGGAATTTTTTTTATAGGCTAGGCTAATTATTAATGTAGGTAAAACAAGAAAGAAGGTCTACTTTAAGCTCAAATTGGGTGACTAAGGATAAAATACATCATAGTAGTCTTGAAAAGCTCAAACGGTCCAAAGATGGCCTAAATCACCTCTTTAGCTAAGTGTGTTCTAGGATTTCACCTTGAGAAATGATAGAACAAATTCTAGACAAATAACAAACTTTAAAGACTATTGTTTATTCTTATTCACATAAATCTTCTCTAAATATGCATGACTTCAATGATAAAAACATAGTGCATTCAATTTGTGGAAAAATCTCAATCAAAAAGATAATTCACTAAAGAATTCATTCATATACTTTGCTCATATTCATAAATTTCATTTTGCTATAACATTCTCAATCAATGGTTAAATATCAAGGAATTATCAAGCAAACATATAATCACTTCAAGGTAAAAACCATTTTAAAGCACAGAATTTTTGCAAAGATTTCAAAAGAAAATTGACAACAATAATTTTGCTCAATCTTTAAAAATAAAAATTTTGCTCTTTTGCTCTTCCCCCAACTTGAAACATACATTGTCCTCAATGTGTAAGAAATTCAAGAATTCAAGAAAAGGATAAAGGAAACTCCCCTGATTTTTTTTTAATGAAGCTCAAACTGCAAAACTTGCCAAATTCCTTTTTGCTCCCCCAAACTTAGACTTTGACACCTATAAAATAAAGAAAAGAAATCAACTAATGAAATATCTAAACTAAGAAATAAGAGAAATAACTAAGAAAGTAATAAAATGCTGGGGTTGCCTCCCCAGAAGCGCTTGATTTATAGTCATCAGCTTGACTATGTCTGTCATTCTTCAAGGTGGATCATTAAGATCAGTAACTGATTTTCCACGATCGATCACTCCTCCCCAATAATGTTTCAATCTCTGACCACTAACCTTAAATGGTTCCTTTGAAAATTCAGCTCCTATTTCCACAATTCCATATGGAAATACTTGAGTAACAATGAATGGTCTAGACCACCTTGATTTCAACTTACCTGGAAATAGCTTCAAACAAGAATTATAGAGTAAAACCTGTTGCTCCGGCTCAAATTGTCTTTCCACTATCTCCTTGTCATGCCACTTCTTCGTTCTCTCCTTAAAGAGTCTAGCACTCTCATATGCTTGCATTCTGAATTCATTCAACTCATTGGGTTCAACACAATTGGACTTCTCTTCATCAAGAATTGCTTCTATGGTGTCCATATGTTGTTGATTGATGAATATTCCCTGAACTATACTCTCTTCTTCATTCACTTTAAAACAATCATCAGTTTCACTTGAGAATTTAATTGCAGAGAAAAGATTAAATGTTACCTCTTGATCATTGACCCGCATGGTGAGCTCTCCTTTTTGCACATCGATAAGGGCCTTACCAGTTGCCAGAAAAGGCCTCCCAAGGATAATTGGGACTTCACGATCTTCCTCCATATCTAACACTACAAAATCAGCTGGAAAGACAAATTTGTCAACCTTCACTAGCACATCCTCAATAATGCCTCTTGGATACTTGAGAGATCGGTCTGCTAATTGGAGTGTTATCTTGGTTGGTTTAGTCTCTCCTAGTCCAAGTTTCCTGAAAATAGAAAAAGGCATTAAATTAATACTTGCATCTAAATCACATAAAGCTTTATCAAAAAATAAGTTACCAATAGTGCAAGGAATAGTAAAACTCCCTGGATCTTCAAGCTTAGGTGGTAAGTTCCTTTGCAAAATGGTGTTGCACTCCTCAGTAAGAGCAACAGTTTCAAAATCCTCAATTAACCTTTTCTTAGAGATGATGTCCTTCATGAATTTGGCATAAATTGGCATTTGCTCCAATGCATCAGAGAAAGGGATGTTGATGTGGAGCTTTTTGAATACCTCTAGGAACTTAGCAAATTGCCTATCTGTCTTCTTTTGCTTGAATCTTTGAGGAAAAAGGATAGGTGGAGGAGGTGATTCAATGGTCTTACCAGATTGAGATGAAGTCTGCTCAATTTTCTTTTGTTGCTTATCTTCTTCTTCTGCCTGGACTTCAACTCTAACATCTTCCTCTGATTCTTTAGGTATGTAACCCACTTCTTTACCCTTCCTCAAGGTGATTGATTTACAGTGCTCTTTACCTTCCCTTCTTGGATTAGGTTCAGTATTGCTAGGCAGGGTACCTTGGGGACGGTTACTAATGGCATTAGCAATCTGACCTACTTGAATTTCTAAGTTCTTTATAGAAGCAGCTTGGTTTTGTAAGATGGTGGTGAACATCTCTTCTAAGGAAGGCTTCTTTTCTTATGGTGGGACTTATGGTAGAGGATTATGTGGAAGTGGTGGTGGTGGTTGAGTATGGAAGCCAGGAGGATAGGTAGGTCTTGGGTTAGATGGTTGCCCTTGATTATTGTTCCAAGACAAATTTGGGTGATTTCTCCAGCCAGGGTTATAGGTGTTTGAGAATGGGTTATGGTTCCTATTTGGATTGGAAACATATTGGACTTGTTCGGCTCGAATAGAACACCTATCGCCAGAGTGATTACCCCCACAATTATCACAAGTTACGAAAAGGTTTTGAATGGAATGAATTGGGTTGGGCTGTTGATTGACTCCAAGAGAATCAACCTTTTTGGTCAAGGCTGAGATTTGAGAGGTAAGGGCGGTGAGTGCATCTAACTCATACATACCTGCTGTTCTATTTGGTGTAAGCCTCTCAGTTGACCATTGATAGCTGTTTGCAGCCATGTTTTCTATCAAGTTGTAGGCATCATCTATAGACTTGCTCATTAATGCACCACCTGCAGCTGTGTCTATATTAGTTCTGGTCTAGCTTATCAACCCATTGTAGAATATCTGCACTTGCAACCAATTTGGAATCCCATGATGAGGACACCTTCTCAAGAGCTCTTTGTACCTCTCCCATGCTTCATAGAGTGACTCTAAGTCGTGTTGCATGAAAGTGGTGATGTCGTTACTCATCTTAGCTGTTTTGGCTGGTGGGAAGAATTTTGCCAAGAACTTCTGGACTAAGTCCTCCCATGTTGTGATTGATCCTGGTGCCAATGAGTTTAGCCAATCCATCGCTTTATCCCTGAGAGAAAAAGGAAATAATCTCAGTCTTATCGCATCATCAGAAACACCATTATTCTTAAAAGTGGAGCAAATTTGTAAAAAATGTTTCAAATGAGCATTAGGATCATCATTGATTGAACCCCCAAACTGTACAGAAGTTTGGATCATTTGGATAATGGCTGGTTTGATCTCGAAATTGTTTGCTTGAATGGTTGGATATCTTATGCTCATCTCAAATCCATTAACTGTAGGCATTGCATAATCTCGAAGAGCCTTGGTGTCTGTTTCTTCCATGGTATTTGTTTCAACAAGGTCTTCTTGGTTCTCCTTCTTGATTCTTCGTAAAGTCCTTTCAATTTCGAGGTCAAGGGGAGCCAATTCACCACTCTTTGCACGGCTCATGCACTAGGCCGATGTACCTTGCAAGAAAAACAAGAGAAGATATTAGTATCAAGGAAGGAGAAAAAGAAAAAAAAATATTTGAATTAAAACTAGGTATGCTTGGTATTAATATTAGCAAAACAAATCCTTCAATCCCCGGCAACGGCGCCAAAAACTTGTTACCGAATTCTCGATGAGTGTACCGCAAGTATACGGACCGTAGCAAGTAATAAAGTGATGAGTAGAGTATCGTTCCCACGAGGATTGAATTTGTGAATTGCTCACTAAGTACTAAAATTTCACACCCTAATTTTATTCAAACGATCGAAAAAGAATTTTTTTAATCAATAGCAGGAAAGTGAAAATAAAAAAAATATTTATTTAAATAAAACTTCTAAAATATTCCAAAATAAAAATCAAAAGAAATTTAGATGAAAACTTGAAAACTAAAACAAAGATAATAAAACTAAACTACTCTATATCCCTTAGTAGGATTGAATGCTCTTCATGGTGCTGAAGCTGACTATTTATAGAGGCAGTGGGGATGATGATTAGCTCAAAGGGATGATGATTAGCTCAAAATCTTGGCTGATAGGGCTCGATCTTTATCTTCAAAGAAAATTTATCTTTTATCAGCTCCCTTGTTTATCTCTATCCTTAGCAAAAGGTCCATCTTGATAATTTATCTTCGTAAAAGATAAATGCAACAATTTATCTTTCTTGATAGCAAGTAGAGATATCCATGCATGAAGCTTTATTAACAAAGTCTTGTGTTTGAATGAAATTTGGAACTGAAATCCTTTACATCTTTGACTTCTTTATCAATTGGAGTTCCTACATCATTGAGAGAAATTTAACAGATAAATGAGGGATTTGAATCTAATAATAATGATTTAGAGATAAATTATATCATTAAATTCATGATAATTCTATAAATTATAGAATTATCACCTATGATGGTGCATGATAATCCCAACGAGTAATGATAGTCCCAATGAACAAGCTACAATGGAGGTTCCAAGTCAACGAGAAGATCAATTTGGACCATGGATGCTAGTAGAGAGGAAAGTCAGGGGACCAAAGAAGGGAGAAGACACTCAAAAAGGAAAGTCAACTGTGGAGAGTAGTTCATGGGGAAAGCTTCCTTTGATGGATGATCATAAATCTCAAAAAAAAAAAAAAGAAAGAAGAGAAATCTGTGCCTACCTTTTTGGAGGTAATGAAGGGAGGAGAAATATTTGATATTGGAACACAGAAAGGTAAGGCAAAGGTTAAGGAGGGAACAACAGTTACCAACAAGGAGAATCAAGAGAAGAATCTCATAACAAAGCCAACTAAGGAAGGAATATCCCTATGTTATTCTTTCCAAAGTTTGGTTGCCTGTATGGAAACAGGATTCACTTTCCAAGCTGGGAGTTCTTCGAAGAGTAAGGTCCAAGTTTAGAAAAATGGGGGCCCAAATGTTGGACTGACCTTAAATAGGTCTAATTTACGAGTTGCTAAGGATGCTGCGAGGAGAAAACTGGATAATGGGCTCACTCAAGATCAGGTGGTTCAATCCACTAGCAGCCGACCTAATGCTCAACTGGGTGTCTTTACTGGATCCAATAAAATGCTTGTTTCTAATCAAGATATGGCCAAAAGTGTCAGAGCAACTTATGAAGTGGTTCCAACGCAACATGCATGCACACACATTGGATAGGGTGGTGAGGGGAAAGCTCTCGATATTAAGGTGGCAACTCCACTGATCCATTGTTCGCATGTAGAAAATCCTCTCTTTGAAGATAGTGAAAATGGCATGGTATCGGGTTTGGATGCTTCTTCCAGCCATATAGAGGTTCAGTAATGGAACTTGTCTCTATCCTTCTCTTTTCCTAAAGACTTAATGTCAATTGTGTTTTGGAATTGTAGAGGTGCGGGGAACAAAGATTTCTTAAGACATGCAAGAGAGCTTGTGTCAACGCGTAAGTTAGATATGTTTATTTTGGCAGAACCTAGAATAAGTGGTAGAGTTGCGAATTCTATCATACGTAAACTGAAATTTGAGAAGTATACAAAAGTCGATACGTTGGGTTTCTCGGGAGGTATATGGTTACTATGGAATGCGAATTTGGGGGAGGTTAAGGTGGTGGAATCTTACTGCCATCCACGCAAGCTCTTCTTATACCCAACGAAAATTGCTGTGGGATTTTGATTAGACTGTAGTGATTTCGATAAGACTGTATTGGTTCTTATTGGTGACTTCAACCAAGCCCTTTCTATGCAGGAAAAACAGGGTGGTACTTAGGAGAGTTTAAATAAACTGGAAGTATTATGGAAGGTGTTGGAACAGAGGAAACTAATTGACATTGATTCAGCGGGCTGTCGGTACACCTGGACAAAATAAGAGAATCTCGGGTGGATTAATCAAAAAGAAATTGGATAGGGTGTTTTGTAATGAATTATGGCGTTTGCAATTTTCAGAGGCAGTTGTTCGCAATTTACGAAGAGCTCATGGAGACCATTACCCTGTATTACTTAAATTGCATGGAGTTTTTGTGTGCAATAAACAACTAAAGCCCTTCCGTTTTGAAGCTCCTTGGTTACAACATGAGAAGTTTAAAGAACTCCTTGTGAGTTGTTGGAACCCCGGTGAATAGATTGCTTCTAATTTAAAACGCCTACAGATTGTGGCAAGGGAGTGGAATGTTAGAGTTTTTGGTAATATGTTCAGAAGGAAATGCTCCTTACTAGCTCAGTTGGAACGGGTACAAAAAGCTCTTGAAACCAGACCGAGTTCCCATCTCCACAGTTTGGAGGAATCCATGACAATTAAGTATAATAGAGTGCTCCAACGGGAAGAAATGTTATGGTTCCTGAAATCTAGATTAAAATGGATTCAATTTGGTGATCACAATACGAGATTTTTCCATACAACAATGGTATTACGTAGACATCGAAATCGTATTTTGGCTCTAAAACGGGAGGATGGTAGTTGGTGTGACGAGCAAAAGGAGCTCCAATCAATGGTTACGGACTACTTCATGAAGTTATATGCGCCGAAGCAGGTTGAGGAAGATTGTGACCATTGGTGCCCAAGATCTAATTTCAATTTTGACGAAGGTGGCATGCAAAGTTTGGGACAGATTCCACATGAGGATGAGATTTGTCGAGCACTTGGTTGAATGCCTGCCTACAAAGCTCCTAGTCCTGATGGATTCCAAGCTGTCTTTTACAAAGCAAATTGGGATGTGGTAAGGGTTTCTATATGTAAGTTTATTTAGGAAGCTTTCGCTACTAGTAGTTTTAATCCAGAACTTAGTAAGGTGTTGGTTGTTTTACTACCAAAGTTGGAGAACCCCCTGTATGTCTCCCAATTTAGACCAATCAGCCTTTGTAATGTAACAGTGAAGCTCATTTCGAGGATTGTGGTGAATAGACTAAGACCTTTCCTAACTGATATTATTTCTCCTACACAGTGTAGTTTCATTCCAGGAAGAAGCAGCTCGGATAATATTGTGGTGTTACAGGAGGTTATTTTCTCTATGAAAAAGAAGAAAAAGAAAGTGGGAGACTTGATTCTGACAATCGATTTGGAAAAGGCTTATGATAGGGTGAGTTGGCACTTTCTCAAGTGGGTTTTAATGGATATTAGATTACCCCAAAATTTGGTTGATTTAATTATGTTTTGTGTTTCTTCTACTAAAATGAACGTATTATAGAATGGAGATATGACATTTTATTTTAAACCGGGTAGAGGTTTGAGGTAGGGAGATCTTTTATCCCCCTATTTTTTTGTGTTGTGTTTGCAAAAACTGACTGAGATGATCGACAAAGCGGTTGTAGATGGATCATGGCAGCCTATTTCAATCTCAAGAGGTGGTCTGCTTCTCTCACATCTCTTCTTTGCAGATTACTTGGTACTCTTTGGAAAAGCTATTATACAGTAATGTGAGGTGATAATGGAGTGTCTAGATTCCTTTTGTCAAATCTCTGGTAAGAAGGTAAATAGTAATAAATCCAAGTTTCTTACCTCTCCAAATGTGCCTATTGCCTTGAGAAAGGAAATTAAAAGGTTGACTGGTATGAAATTTAGTAGGGACTTTGGCAGATACCTTGGTGTACCGATACATTCTAAGTTGGTAGGGCGAGCATCATATCAGTATATTATTGATAAGGTAAACCAAAAGTTAGCAGCTTGGAAAATTAATCAACTCTCACTGGCTGGACGTGCAACTCTTATTTAATCGGTTTCTAGCTCCATTGCAAGCTACACGATGCAGATTACTAAGCTTCCAGAATCGATACTTCAACATATTGACAGACTTAATATGAACTTTCTTTAGGGCTCCTCTGAATCCAAAAGGAGAATTCCATTAATCAAATGGGATGATGTTTACAAACCCAAAGATGATGGTGGTCTGGGCTTAAAGAAAGCAAGGGATATGAATGTTGCACTCTTGGTCAAGCTTGGCTGGAAGTTAGAGATTGGTGATACGAGTTTATGGGCAAGGTTGTTGTCTTCTAAATATCTTAAAGGTGAGTCTTTTATCAAGGCTAGGAGGGAAAAACAAACTTCATCCACTTGGAGGAGTATAGAAGCAAGCAGGGACATTGTTAGACAGGGCTGTGCTTGGTTGGTGGGCAATGGACAAAGGGTTTCCTTTTGGTTTGATAAATGGCTAAGAGATAAAGCTCTTTGTGAATGGGAGGGTTTGAATCCAGATAATTTTTGGATACAACAGTGGTGAATTTTCTGCTTAACAATGGTGAGTGGGATATGTCCAAGTTAAGTGTGCTGCCTTCATAGTTGCGAAATCAAATTAAATTGATTGTTGCTTCAACAGAAGAGGATGACAGTATTTATTGGTCTGCTTCCTCGAATGGAGTTTTTACAGTCAAATCTGCTTACTTGTTGATGAAAAGGGTGAGCGAACCAGATTTGAATTGGTCAAAGTTGTGGCACTTGAAAATACCACCACGTATAAAACATTTCTTGTAAATAGCACTGCATGAACACTTGCTAACTTGGGAACACTATATGAAGCGATGCATTATTGCCGATGCTAAATGTTTAAGATGTGTTGCAGAAACAGAGGATATTGTGCATGTGCTAAGGGAGTGTGCTTCATTTCAAGCCTTATGGACTTGTTGGAAATCAGACCATAATTCGGATTTTTGGCAGGCAACAAACGCTAAGCAATTGTTAAGCAGCAATTTGTTTTCACATGACTTTGTTACTGGGGACAATATCAAATGGTCAACTTTCTTTAGTTGCACTTTTTGGTTTGTATGGTGATGGAGAAACCAATTAGTTTTCGAAGAAGACTTTGAGTGGCCACACTTTACTGCTAATATTACTTTAAACTACATAAGGGAGGTACAAGCCTATGAGAAGGTTGCTGATCGTGTGTTGCAGAGGAAAGCAATCTTTGTTTCATGGAAACCTCCTTCACTAGGTAGTATTAAAATTAATGTTGATGCCTCTGCTTATTCTAATCCGGGTCAGATATCAGCTGGTGACTTGTTGCGAAACCATGATGGGCTATGGATAGTTGGCTTTGTCAAAAGACTAGGTTGGGGAACTATCCTAAGGGCAGAACTCTTTGCGATCTATTTTGGCTTATGTTTAGCTTGGGATTTTGATTTTAAGAATGTGATTGTTGAATCGGATTCCCTGGTTGCCGTGAAGAAGGTCACCTGTCCAATAAGCAGCAATGATACATTCACTAGTGTTCTTAGAGCTTGCCAGGAACTCATTAGTGGAGAGTGGGAAGTCTCAATAGTTCACATATATAGGGAGGCAAATAGATGTGCTGATTTCATGGCCAATCTCGCTCATGTAGGTGGGACTGACACCATCGTTGTTCAAAACCCCCCTCAGAGCATTCATAGTCTTTTGCAGAATGATTGCCTAGGTGTGGGCTATAACAGACTTGTTCTTGAGTAATAAAAGTTTATTATATATTTCACACCAAAAAAAAAAGTACTTCAAAATGTTAATTTGCAAGACTATCATATTTAAGATTTTTAATTTCAAAAACTACAAATGTATAAAATATATTTGCAATGAAATTTTTAAGGAAATTAAAGGCTAGAGTGTCATTAAAATGATTTAAAGAATAAGAAAATTAAACAGACATTTTTTAAGACAAAACACTTTAAATTAATAATCCTTCTAAATTAGTACTCAATGATGAATCTCAAAATTATTAATTAGAGGGGTTCTACTGAACTTGTAAATGATGTTGATTTGGTGCCTGTTTGTGAGAATTACTTACCTTTTTACTCTTGATGTTAATATTTTTATTATTTTATTAAAAATATATTTTTAATGATTTTTTTTTTGTTTTCGATCTCTTTTAAGCAAATCTCACCGCTAATCTAAACACACCCTTGGAGCATGGAGACCTTGAAGGTAGAAATTTTTGGCCCGTGTATCCATCAGTAACATTCAAGGGAGAAGTCAGTCAGGTCTTTTGCGTGTTTCTCCTGTTCTCAGTCCGTCAACACGCGCTATTTAATGATCATGACCCCTGGCCTGAAAATTGTATGAGGTTTAAATATTGTTTCACATCGAACCGATTAGAGGTCTATATCCGATTCTCTATATATACCCAGCTTGGCTTTGATCAAACCATGAACTGGAACTAAACAATGACTGCTTCCAAGAATAATACAGTTCTCTTTACCCTGCTTGTGGCCTGTTTAGTTTTATCGGTGATGAGTTCAGGGTCTCTGTTAGCTGAAGCCAGGATTCCTCACTTCTCGGCTATCAAAGGTACCCACCTTAACTGATTAGCCCTATTTTTATTCAGCTAATATTGTAAAATAATTAATCTACCTACATGCATTGAACTCAATGTAAAAAATAAAACTACTTTAGAAAAAAAAAGTAAAAGAATATGCTGCAAATATTTCATCTAAAAATACATAAATGTTTAATGCATGTTCATTCAAATTTTAAGATTTGTTGATGTTTTAATAACTAATGGAGCTTCTTAAATTACGAATAAAAATAAAACTTTGTAAAGAGACCGCAAGTCGCAACTAATAATAAATCTACTCCATTTTTTACTAATCCACACTTGCTAATTAAATAATTAGTTCGTGGGTTCCGATTGTGGTAGAAAGTAGCTAGGCCTTGGAAGCTGCTAATGAGAGGTAGTACTGCGTACTACCTTTAATTCGTTCTGATATTCTGGTTTAATTTTTTCATTCTTATTTTGCTCTGAATGCAACAGCAAGTCTCATTCACGCTGGTACTCTACACCGTCGAAGTCTGAAGCCAGATCTTCCAAGTAGGAATTCCCCAAACCCCAATGGAAGATACGGTCAAGGTCCGATCGGGGGAATTGCTTGAAAGATATTATCAAGGTCCGGGCGAAAAAACATTGATAGTTCACAACTTTTTATAAATTAGTGTATCATTTGAAAATCTATGTTTACCATTTTCCGTTAATCCTAAATGGGGCAGAGTCTACACTGACCATACATGTTGCTGGACCATATCATGTGTTTGTATCAAGCCAAATGAACAATAACACTTCTATGGATATATCTATATATATATATATATATATATATTTATATATATATTTCCATTCGTTATTAGATTATTGACCGACTGAACTATGGATGGTAAAATTTTTTTAAAGGATCAAAGATGATAAATATAAAAATTTTAAGTCTTGAAGTATGGTCGGGGATCATGGGTGGAGTTTACTTGTCAAACTCTCAACAGCTGGCAAATAAGAATTAAATCCTTCCCTACAGAGCAGCCTATACTTTTTCCTTGCCAAATTGCTTAACCATTTAAATTGAAATGTTCAAAATTACAAGCTTGAAAAGTTAGGAGTATAATGAAACATCGATCTGTTTGTTTCCTTTGTGGCTTCTTTCTCACATCGTCCTCGTTGCTTATGCCAATTATACGAAGTACTTTTTTTTTTTTGCAAAGTCAAATAGATTTTATTAAAAATCCACAAGGATACAACTAGCAAGAAAGCTAGCAATATATAGTTCTGTTACAACTTGCAAACACATCTCACTATAAAACCACCTTAAATCCCAACTTACAATCCAAAACCAAAAGAACAACCCAAACTCTCAAAAAAGCATTATAACCGAACTGAATTTTGCCGAGGCTGACAACAAGGAAACGGCTTGCAGCGGCACTAAGCAGGGCCACTCTAAAAGCAAGTCAGGAAAGATAAGTGAACCAAAACCATCAACAAAGCAAAATGGCTGCCCCCAAATCTAAAATAAGTCCCTCCACATACAATCTTTGATGAATCAAACTTCTAACTTCGGTTCCCCACACAAGAACTGCTCCTGTTCATCATGATAGAAACAATGACCACAAAACTCAGATAATATTTATACTTCATCTGACAAAATTCGTCATAGCTCCTTTCCATGATTTACCGGACGAAGTAAATGAAATAAACTCTTATGAACCGATGATCAAGATCCTTCTCAGTATCAAAATGGCCCCTTACAGCACTACCACTTTAAATTGATCCTCTGTTCGTTACACTTTTCTCCTAGATCCAAATTATACGAAGTATTATTGTGTGGTTTATTGGAATCAGATTACAATTCAGAATTTGGAATGATATAGTCAAGGATTTAATTAGAAAGATTTATACCTTGTGAATGTAGGTACTAAAAGTTAATTAAAAACTCATAAAAATAAAGTTTTTTTTCATAATAAAAGATGTTGAAATTTAAGGAGATTTCCAATTTTACAAAATTTCACTTCTTAAGGGGGACTTTAATATTATGATCATTTTTTTTATTTCTTTCTTTTTTGTTTATAGGAGGTATAAGGGATAGTGGGGCATCGAACGTTAGATTTAATTTTCTTTTAAGGAGAGGTAACAACCACTAGATCAAACCTTAGTATTATTAGGTGTAGACACCTAATTTTGTCCGAACAAATTTTTTTTATATATATAAAAAACATAAAAATAAAAAAAAATAAATAAAAGAAACAAACCCAAGGATTTGTAGAAAATAAAAGAGAGTTGACTTCAATGATTTGTTGCCATAAGAAAGATAATAATAATAAAGGAAATAATTAAAGTGAAATAAAATTTGAAAATTGATTACCAAAAATAAAAAAAATGAAATGGAAATAAATTAAAAAAAAGAAAAGTCAAACAAAATAAATGAAAAATCCCATGATCATGGGATCAATTATAAATTTTTGACTTCTTTCCATGAAATTTTGAGGCTAGAAATGGCTATAAAAGCCAATGAAAAGGAGAAAGGGAGGGGGATTCCGGTTTTCATGATCTTGATTGTTCTTTGGCTCTTACTCCACCCCTGTCCGCCGCATCAGCACCATCCTCACTGCCTACTTGCTGCTCAGCTCGCTATTGTGCCCACTGCCTACCACTGCTGAGTTGCCGCACGTCCCTTGTTGCATCCACCTGTTGCCGCTACATCACTGCAAGCCGCCTGCACCACCGCTGTCTGCCTTGTGTGTTCTATTGCTGGGGATCTTCATTGCAGTAAACTTCTTGGATCCTTACTGTACCATCATTGATCAAAACGATCATCATTCCTGGCCTATCTTATTCTTGTCACACACTTCATCGCAAGCTAGCCCATTGCCCGATTGGTCAACCCTGTACCAGCATCTATCGCTTTACCATTTGCAGTCAGTTTCTTGCTTGTTACAACAGAAAAGAAAGCCAAAGAAGTAAGGAAAAAAAAGGGCTTTGGTTGAACGTGGACTCTAAGCGACGGTGTCATCTCCATCACTGAGGTTGCTGCATCATCATTTCTGCACCTGCCATTATGCTTCATCGCCTTCTTTTGATTTTGTTGCTACTGCCGTTTCGGAGTAAAGAGAAGCAAGACTGAATCTCGCTACAAGCTTGCAATCATAAAAGAAAGTAGGAATAAAAGACAAGAAAAGAAGTAGCAACAGTCCTGCCAGTAGCCGCCCTCCTGCATCCATCAGCCATGTCTTTGCTGCCGCTGACCACGCCTGGCTACTGCTGCGTTGGCTTTTACTGAATCGTTGCTGCTGTCTATCTCTTAAGTGATTAAACTTGTGGCTAGCAAAAAATACTGGAGGTTAGCAGTTTCAAAAGAAGAGAAAAAGAAGCAATCAAAGAGAAATAGGAGAGCCACATCTCCACGTGGGACACCGTTTAAAGCCAACAAAAAAAATTCCTTGGCTTGTGAGGTATGTGTGTGTGTGTGTGTGTCTATATAAATATATATATATATATATATATATATTTGTACATTCCTTTTCTTAAACTGAACTATTCACTTGTTATGCATGAAGTTATTATTTGTCTTTTTTATAATTTCTAACATGTTCAGGAATTTTAAAAAGTGTCTAGATATGTTTAGAGGTTATTCAAGAAGATGATTTTGTCGAATTTATGAAATAATGAATTACTAGTGATTGTTTTAAAATATATATAATAGAAAATAAAGTAATCAAATAAACGTCTTTTATTTCCGATGATGAGATTTTGAAGAAATCACAAGTAGTGATTTTTTGATAATCTTTAGGATCGAGAAAAATCTTTAGATGTTACCAGCGTATTGGAACATTTAATTGATTTTATCTCGATTTCAAAATTCTTTAAATAAATTAATATAAAAATAAAAATAAATCAAATATAAAATTTAAAATAAACAAATAAATAAATATAAATATGAATTATAAATAAATAAATAAAATATAAATGTAAAAGAATATCCTATGATAGAATTTCTTAGAAATCACAAGTAGTGATTCTTTGATAATCCTTAGGGTCGAAATGAAATATTTGAATATTACCAGCGTATTGGGGTATTCAAGTAATTTTAGTTCGATGAAATAAATTAATATTAATAAACAAATAATAAATAAATAAAATTTTTAAACAAATAAATAAGAGTACAAAATTGTTACAATTAACCTTCAAAAATAAATGATAATAAAACAATTAAAAATTAAATAAAAAGTATAAGTTTTAAAGGTTTTCCGACGATGAGATGTTACGGAATTCACAAGTAGTGATTCCTAACTGATCTCTAGGTGAGAGAAATATGCTAAATGTTACCAGCGTATTGGAATATTTAGTATAATTTTTCAATAAAAATAAAATTTTATAAATATAAATAAATTACAAAAGCAATAATATAAATATAAAAGATAATAAAATAATATATTTCTCATGTACATCATATCTATTTTGATTGCATAATTTGCATCCATGAAATTTCAAAATAAGTGTGAATCTCCCGAGGATGAGATTCTATAGAAATCGCAAGTAGCGATTCTTAAGAAAACTCTAGATGAGGAAATTATCCGAAATGCTACCAAAAGTATTGGGGTTCTTCGGAATAATTTTCAATACAAAAGATTCCCATTTATTTCAAATAAAAAATAAATTTAACATAAATAAAATTTAATATTTCAAATAATAAGCAAATAAAAAAATTGATTTCAAAATAAATGAATTTCTTTTTAAATGTTTAATTAAGACCATTTTATTAAGATTAAAAGATAATATATGATTAAGTGGTACCGTTTTTTAACGGGCGCTGTGGGGGTGCTAATCCTTCCCCACACGTAACCGAACTCCCGAACCCAAACATTGTTTTCGCACACAAAAAATTATTATTTTTTGATAAAACTTAATTAATTTTAAGATTTTATTGAAAAGATAAATAATTTTAGGTGGTCAATCACACCTAGCCAAAAAAGATTGGTGGCGACTCCATTTTGTGTTTCTTTTCAAAATCGTCTAGCGATCGAGTTCCCGGACGAAAATCGTTATGACAGCTTTGGCGACTCCATTTTGTGTTTTTTTCAAAATCGTCTGGCGATCAAGTCCCCGGACGAAAATCGTTACGACAGCTTTGGCGACTCCACTGGGGACATTTGAGAGTCGAACCATAAATAATCATGTTTTATCCAAAAATCTTAGTTAATGGTCTTAATAAATATTTAACAAAACTCTTCATAAAAAAAAACATCAAAACAAAAAAACAAAAAGATACAAACAAAAAAAAGTGTGAATCATTTTCATTTTTGCATTTTGTTGATTTTGTTCATTTGCATACATGACATATTCATTGCATACATCAACCCTACACCCGGGCTTGTCCCTTTTAGGAGAGAGTATAGTACCTTTGCTCTCGTGAGGTAATAACCTCCGCAATGGCAAGTGAAATACTCTCACTCAAGTTGAACCCTTTCCGTTTGTAGCCTGTCATGGGTGAGGATTGGGGTGCCTTACTAGTCTAGTGTGGACGTCAATAAGGAACAATTTGAGAACCTCCTGTCCTCTAGAACTCCAAACCAAACATACAGTAAACTTAAGAGAGCCAACTTGGGATAGAGTCATGTTAACCCTATTACTTAGGACATATCTTTGATCATGTATGTTTGCTTTTGTTTGACATGTGAGACACTAATAGGGAATCATAGGTTTTTTAGCAAAACATTTCCATGCATTTCTCATCCATAACTTGTTTTTAGGTCTTACACATGTAGCATTTTGTTCATTCATTCATCTTCATTCATTTTTTTAAGCATTACCACATATGAAATGATAAATTCTTAATTGTGGTAATAAAAGATTTGAAGATAGCTAGACCAAAAGTTCATTCACACAACACTCGTTATCGAGCTAAGATCATGGAAGAAGAATCAAGCACGCGCATGGAGAAGATGGAAAAAGCTCAAGAGGAAATGAGGGGGCAATTGGCCCAAATTGCAGAATTATTGAAAAATCTAAGCAAGGGCAAAGGAGTAGTAGAGGAAGTTGCAGTCCAAGAAGGGGTTCAACAACACAGTATGGAAGATCCTATCTATCCTCCTGGATTCGGTCCATTTCCAAGTCAAACATCTCAAGAAAGAAGATATCCACCTGCTTACGCTACTATACCCCAAGTGTTTGGACAAGCTCAATTCCAAGGACCTGCCCATCCTTCCCAAGGCGTAAAGTCTACTGATCCCATTGAGGTGCTCGACTTAGATGATCTAAGGGAAATTGAGAAGCTGAAAGCCAAACAAGTAGAAGAGAAAGATGAGGCGAAGTCACAACAAAAGATTAATATGCTGGAGGAAAGGATTTGAGCTATTGAAGGCTTAGACTTTTATGGTTCCATGGATGCTACTGGGTTGTGCTTGGTGTCAAACCTGGTTATTCCACCCAAGTTCAAAGCACCAGAGTTTGAGAAGTACAATGGAACTTCCTGCCCTAGGTCTCATCTTATTATGTATTGTCGAAAGATGGCTGCTTTTGCTCAAGATGATAAGCTTCTTATTCACATTTTTCAAGAAAGTCTCACTGGATCTGCTGCCAAGTGGTACAATCAATTAGACAAAACCCGGATTACCACATGGAATGACTTAGCAAGGGCATTCACGGCCCAATATCGACATGTTGCTGATATGGCCCCCGACCGTTTATCAGTTCAAAACATGGAGATGAAAGCCAATGAAAGCTTCAAGCAATATGCGCAAAGGTGGCGCGATGTAGCTGCAGAAGTGCAACCTCCTCTTTCAGAAAAAGAGCTCACCATCCTATTTGTGAACACTTTAAAGGCTCCATATTATGATAGGATGATAGGCAATGCCACCAAGAATTTTGCTGATATGGTGTTATCCGGGGAGATCATTGAGAATGCGATCAAGCGTGGCAAGATTGAAGTTCCTAACAATACTGAGAAGAAAGGAGGAGCCAACAGAAGGAGGGAAGAGGATGCCCATGCTGTTATAAATGGGGGGCAACATGGACGATACACTCCACGACACTCTTATCCCATGCCACAACCATATTATCCTGTTCAATACCCTTACCAGTCGTATCCGCAAATTAATGCTCAGCCTAACTTTCACCCTCAAACACATGCACCAAATACCCAATCAGTTGCCCAATCCAACAAACAAGAAAGCAATCCTAGGGGGCATGGCCAAAACAACAAAAAGCTCCCCTTGATCCAATTCCCATAACCTATACCGAGTTGTACCCAAAACTAATCAAAGAGCAACTCATTGCCGCAGTTTATGCGGAACCTCTCAAGCCTCCATATCCAAAATGGTATAATGAGAATGCTCGATATGAGTATCATTTTGGGAATCGGGGTCACTCCTTGGAGAATTGCACTGCTTTAAAGTATAGGGTGCAAGGTTTGATAAAAGCCGGCATATTGCACTTTGAAACAAAAGGGGAACCAACTGTGAATGCGAATCCATTGCCCAACCATGGAAATGAGGGATGATTCTTTTGAGGTGAAAGGAGTTTAAGCCATGCAAGTTTGGAGATTTATCAGAATTTTTTTTAGTAATGCAAGACAGTTTTTTTTAAAAAAGTGCTTAAGCCCATAAGCATGAAATAAAGTTTTATGTATGGGCTAACTTTTATTTATTTCCCTTTCAATAAAGCGACTAGTGTGATGCACTGTCATTTTCTCATTCTATTCATTTGCCATACTCACGATATATTTCATTCACAAGTATCCAAATAATGAACATGATGATAATGATGTCAATAAATCTGGGATTCAAATTTGTAAGAACCACTTTTACTGATGGATTATCAATCTGCCAAGGTGTCCAAGTAAGAAAGAAGAAAATTTGTTCACCCAAATTTGATGGCATAAGAAAAGGTGAATCTCTTATAGAAGTTTCTAACAATTTTGTATTTGTTCAGTAAATGACCTTCAAGAAGAGTATTTGCATATGAAATGATAAATGGCCTTCTTTCACTATCCTTTAAGCGTGAGTAAAATTATCCTTTGATTACCCCTTTGAGCCTATTAATTTTTTTTGTGATGTAACCCACCAAGGATCACCCTCCACAATGGGGGCAAGATAGATGAAAAATTATTCATGAGGGGAAAAAGAAAGAAAAAGAAAGTGCCCATTTATGTGAAAAAAAAAGAGGAAAAGGGTTTGAATACAAAGCACCCTAAAAGAACAAAAAAAAAGAAAGAAAAGAAATGAGTGAATTAGAAAGAGGCAAAATGCCTAAATGTTTTACTTGATAAAAAGTGATCCTTTGGTTTGTAAACCCTGAAACACATTTTGGGCCTATTTTATCCTTTTCTTGTAAACCCTCACCGGAGCCTATATTACATACCTTTAAAAGCCCATTTTGATCAAATGTAAATGCTCAATTTGAAGAATCGTGTATTGAATGAGGCATACTTGTACAATGAGATAATGTTCCTTTGCAGATTCAGTAGTGGGGTGAAATAAAAAGAAGCAGATCAAGTTGAATGAAGGAATTCATGCCTGAATAAAAGAACAGGCTTTAGAAGATATCTATTAGATCAAAAGCAAGAATGACTTTTGGGGGCATGAATTTGGATTGAAAACAAAAGGCTGAAATTTGTCAAAGCTAATGGAGTTGAAATGAAGAAAAAAAAAGAAAAAGATGAAAAAAGAAAAAAAAAGAAAAAAAGGAAAATGAAAAGGAAAAAGAAAAAGAAAAAGGAGGATTCAAATTGAAAACCTGAAAAGGCAGTTTGGATCAAAAGAGGGGAACCTAAGTTGAAAACCTGAAAAGGCAACTTAGGAAAAGATCATCACCAAGAGTTTTGATATAAAAGCAAGATTGGCAGGCCCAACATGAATGAACATATCAATAAAAGTGGGCTTTTGGAAAAGAATTCTAGATTGACTTAATTGAAATTGTCAGAATGTTTATTAAATGGATACTGAAAACCCTATTCCAAACAAACTGGCCCATTGATTTTTCTTGATTTCATGTTCCTTTTCTAAGAATGAATACCCATATCTCTCATGATTATTTTAAATTCATTCCATCCCTATAATAAATTGAGAAGATGTATGAGTGCATTACATTGGTGGTTGAATTGGAAAGAAAATAAATAAATGTTGGTAGCCCTTTTTGGGTAAATTTTTGAAAAAAATATTTTTTTGAGAAATCTTGCATTACTAAAAGAGAGAAAGAAACAAAAATAAAAAATGATGAAAACATAACTTTGAAAGCATGATCGGACCAAGACTCATTAGAAGGTGAGATGAGAAGTGGAGATAGAAGATTTGAATAAGAAGAATCCAGCAGATATGTGAAACTTGAGGAAAATGAGATGAGCTTGAGAATCTTGTTACCACAATTGAGATTGCATTTACATACATTCATGGAATAATTCAGGGGGCACGACATTAACATGTACATAACATTCATAGCATCTATGGTATTCATGGCATTCATTATATCCATGACATGCATGACATTTCATTAGTGCATTTTGACATTGAAATATTTAAGACATTAGGATAAGAAGCCCTGAATGATTAAAATTTTGAGGAAAAGAGAAAATATAAGAGACAGTAATTTGAAAAATAATGAGAAGATGATGAAAAAAGAAACTTTTTGAAAAACCTTAGATGAGAGCAAAGTCCAGTTCAGCTGGCACCGTAAAGGAGGATGAAGCCTAATATTGTTGGCATCAAAATGAAAGTTAAGCCCAGTCAAACCCATGTTAACTGGCATTCTAAAATAAAAGCTTTCTATTTTTCAAAGTCTCATTGCCTCTGTTGAGAGGAGCTTTATTTTTTCAAAGTCTCATTGCCTCTATTGAGAGGAGCTCTATTTTTCAAAGTCTCATTGCCTCTATTGAGAGGAGCTTTATTTTTTCAAAGTCTCATTGCCTCTGTTGAGAGGAGCTCTATTTTTCAAAGTCTCATTGCCTCTGTTGAGAGGAGCTTTATTTTTTCAAAGTCTCATTGCCTCTGTTGAGAGGAGCTCTATTTTTCAAAGTCTCATTGCCTCTGTTGAGAGGAGCTTTATTTTTCAAAGTCTCATTGCCTCTGTTGAGAGGAGCTTTATTTTTCAAAGTCTCATTGCCTCTGTTGAGAGGAGTTTTTATTTCAAAAGTCTCAATGCCTCTGTTGAGAGGAGCTTTTATTTCACGATCATTTTGTATTCCTTAGTCTTATGATAGGAAAGACTAGAAAATTTCATTTCACAGTCCTTAGTCTCATGATAGGAGAGTCTAGGAAATTTCATTTTTGCATTCTTTGGTCTTATGATAGGAGAGACTAGGAAAACTTCATCCTGCATTCCTTAGTCTTATGATAGGAAAGACTAGGAAATTTCATTTCACAGTCCTTAGTCTCATGATAGGAGAGTCTAGGAAATTTCATTTTTTGCATTCCTTAGTCTTATGATAGGAGAGACTAAAAAAAAAATCTCACTTTGCATTCCTTAATCTTGTGATAGGAAAGATTAGGAAAATTCATGTTTGCATTCCTTAGTCTTATGGTAAGAGAGACTAGGAATTTCACTTTGCATTCCTTAATCTTGTGATAGAGAAGATTAGGAAAACTCAAGTTTGCATTCCTTAGTCTTATGATAGGAGAGACTAGGAAAATTTCATCTTGCATTCCTTAGTCTTATGATAGGAGAGACTAGGAATTTCACTTTGCATTCCTTAATCTTATGATAGAAAAGATTTGGAAAATTCATGCTTGCATTCCTTAGTCTTATGATAGGAAAGACTAGGAATTTCATTTCACAATCCTTAGTCTTATGATAGGAGAGACTAGGAAAACTTCATTTTTTGCATTCCTTAGTCTTATGATAGGAGAGACTAGGAAAACCTCATCTTGTATTCCTTAGTCTTATGATAGGAGAGACTAGGAATTTCACTTCGCATTCCTTAATCTTATGATAGAAAAGATTTGGAAAATTCATGTTTGTATTCCTTAGTCTTATGATAGGAGAGACTAAAATAGGAATTTCACTTTGCATTCCTGAACCTTATGATAGAAGAGGCTAGGAAATATCATATTTTACCAAAAAAAAAATCACTGATAGGTCTTGCATTCGGAAAAAATGTTTGTCTATGTCTTTGCACCATTATTGTTTCACAGCAAAGCGCAAAGAGGGGCAGCTGTAGACACCTAATTTTGTCCGAACAAATTTTTTATATATATATATAAACATAAAAATAAAAAAAAATAAATAAAAGAAACAAACCCAAGGATTTGTAGAAAATAAAAGAGAGTTGACTTCAATGATTTGTTGCCATAAGAAAGATAATAATAATAAAGGAAATAATTAAAGTGAAATAAAATTTGAAAATTGATTACCAAAAATAAAAAAAATGAAATGGAAATAAATTAAAAAAAGGAAAGTCAAACAAAATAAATGAAAAATCCCATGATCATGGGATCAATTATAAATTTTTGACTTCTTTCCATGAAATTTTGAGGCTAGAAATGGCTATAAAAGCCAATGAAAAGGAGAAAGGGAGGGGGATTCCGGTTTGCATGATCTTGATTGTTCTTTGGCTCTTACTCCACCCTTGTCCGCCGCATCAGCACCATCCTCACTGCCTACTTGCTGCTCAGCTCGCTGTTGTGCCCACTGCCTACCACTGCTGAGTTGCCGCACGTCCCTTGTTGCATCCACCTGTTGCCGCTGCATCACTGCAAGTCGCCTGCACCACCGCTGTCTGCCTTGTGTGTTCTATTGATGGGGATCTTCATTGCAGCAAACTTCTTGGATCCTTACCGTACCATCATTGATCAAAACGATCATCATTCCTGGCCTATTTTATTCTTGTCACACACTTCATCACAAGCTAACCCATTACCCGATTGGTCAACCTGTCACATCCCGTTACCGTATTTTTCACCTTATTTTACACGATTCCTTCGGTTGGGCTGTCTGTGATACTTCACTTTTACTAACTGTTAAACAAATGTACAGTACATTGTTTATATTATACACATCCCCTATCTTAATTAATCAGATAAGTAGTACTGCAGATATGTCTAAATACAGAAAATAAATAATCGTACCTCATATAAATCAGTCGATCTGTCACATTGTCCTTTGTGTACAGCCGTAATTCACAATCAATTGATCTCACAATCATTAAAACCTGAAATGTTTAAAATTAAGGGGTGAGCAAACCACGGCTCAGTAAGAGAGTTATATGTCACACTTGATATTCAGCTATCTATATGCTGAAAATATTTTTTTTTTTCTTCACTTTCTTTAAAATCTTCCTAGCTGGCTCTAGGCACACATGTAGGAAGGATACTACAGTCGGCTAGGGATCCAGATAGAATAAGGTAGGTATTTTAGAATACCATACTTGTCCCGGAACCTAGAAGCAACTGTAGAGAATATCAATTTTGTTGTTTCAAAACGATATAATTTTCGTTTTTCCACAGAGTAAACCACTTGTTCCTTTCCACTTCGGTATACTTTAAAACCCTTGACAGTTCAGTAATAAAAACAGTGGTTTACTTCTCTTCTCTTCTCTTCAGTACAGTAAAAACAGTACAGTACAGTGATTTGCAAATATCAAATCATTGGATAATTACTTCTTTGATTTTCTTTATCTTAGAAATAATTCTTATGTTACTCTTTTAGAATAAACATTTATTTCTCTTTTCAAATCAATAACCGTATCGTACTAAAGCCTCATAAGAAATGCATTTAAAATAGTCATAGTATCGATATATGCAGAAAACAAATGCCATAATAATGCATTTCATACTTTAAATCATTGTATGAATTCTTTAATGCATATATCTAAAATTCATACTTGTTTCAAACATGCATCATACTTTCGAAACTTAACATCATAATTAATAAAACTTTTCATACAATTCATGGAGACTAGGCAAAATCATATAGCAAGTATGCGGTCATGACACTTACTTCTTCCTCCGAAGAGGGAACGGAATACCTATGGCCATGGTATGGGCTGTAGACCTGATCAGAGTCGTACAGCAAACATATACATAAACCACGAAGGACCAACATACCCACAAAGGATGTAATCATACACAATGTGGGCGAGAACATGCACGACGTGGTTAAACTTATGCCACAAGGGACGGAAACATGCACAATGTGGCAAGCATGACAGGCAATAACATAAACTATAGGAAAGCCTTAGTCTCAAAACTTACTTACATACCATCGATATAAAATAGTAAGGACCGGACGTGCCAGGGTCTAAGTTAGCCTGGGGTTTGCCACTCCGATACTTTTTTCGGAAAACATATACTTAAATCATACAACTGATATAAAATAGTAAGGACCGGGCGTGCCAGGGTCTAAGTTAGCCTGGGGTGTGCCACTCCGATACCTTTTTCGGAAAACATACTTATAGTATTATTGAAAAATATACATAGAAATCATAAATTCGTTTAGCTAATTATCAAAAGACTATGGAATTTAATTTCAGAACGAAATTCATGCTTCAAACATTTCTTTATAAATTGCGATGAAGACAGTTTGAAAAATCATCACTGAACATGTAAAAGGTTAAAACTATCTTTTTTCACCATAAAACATATATGCACGTTTTTCCATGCATTAAATTGAAAACATGATTTTATAATTATCGGAATTCAAATAAATTATTTTTATACTTTATGAAAATAAAATATTTATTTTCTAACTTTAAATTCTCATCTCAATGTTTTCTTTTAAAAACAAGTGTAGGGACCTTTAGTCTCGAAATCATAATTATTCATCCTTTCTTAACCTTTATGGACTATTCATAATTAATTATTTCCATAATTAAACCACAAAGGTTTTCTGTAAAATCAAGTGAATATTTAAGAATATTTGTAAAAATATTCACTTCAATCTCTTTTTCATTTTCATTTCGTTTCACGTGAAATATCACCTATCAGAATAAATTTAGGTGATTTCCTTTTTTCACCATTTTCAAAACATGAATATTTTAAAATTAATTATCAATATATTCATGTTTTATGAAAACTAATCGATTTCTCGATTTTCATGTTAGAAATCGTTTCACGTGAAATAAAATCTTTTATTTTGGTTTTCGGTGATTTTCGGTAAATTTCAGTAATTTTTTCGATAATTTTTCGGCATTATAACGGCTACCGATTTGGTTAGCCTCCTGCACGAAAATACAGTTTATATTTTCAACCGGTGTTTCATCACAATTTCATCCGATAAACCATCACACTATAAAACCGATAGTTATCAATAGCATTTATAAAATTAAATGCAATTTAAAAACATGGCCGAATATCCTTACAGGCGGCACATGTCTCCCTTACCTGTTTCGGGTTGGCGACTGCCTCTTACCGGTCGCGCCCGTACTCCATCTGTTCCGATTCCTCATCTCGATCATCGAGAGAATTTTTCTGGAATTTAAATTCTAAAATTTAGAATTTTTCTACAATTATTTAAATAAATAAATTATTTAAATAATTTAGTACTTTTCGGGATTTCTTACCGATTCCCGAATTTCCCAGGATTTCCCGGAATTTCCGAATTCTCGGGAATTTTTCAAATTCCCGGAATTCCCTTTTTTTTTTCTCTCCTTTTCTTCTTTTTCTTCCTTCTTTCTTTTTCTCTTTTCTTTTCTTTTTCTTTTTCTTTTTCTTTTTTTTTTTTCTTTTCTTTCTTTTTTTTTTTTCCTTGGTCTGACCGGTTCAGACCAGTCAGACCGGTCAACCTTCCTCCACTGCCGGTTCTCCTCCGGCGGCTGATTCTCCGGCGGTTCGGTGGCTCAGCAGCTGGCCGGCGTTGAGACGAAGCTGTCGGTGGCCTCAGCTCAGCCTGGATCGGCGGCACGGCGGCGGATCTACTCGGTTTACCTTCGGTCACTTCTCCTCCTCCGTCGGCCTTCCTCCGCCGTCGTTGGCCTCACCGGTGGCCTCCATCCCATTCCTCTCCTTCCACCGATGCTTCGGTTGTAGTGGCGGCGGCCAATTCCGCCGGCAACCACCAGATCTAGTTTCGTTTTCTTCCTCGATTTTCCGTCGTTTCGCGTCGATTCCTTCTCCGTTTCGCTTCGCCGGCGTTTCCTCCGGCTTCCTCTTGCTTTACCGGCGACGACTTTCTCTTCTCCTCTCTCCCTTTCCTTCTCCGGCGGCCGTTGACGGGGGCGATCTCGCCTGGGGAAGGCAGAATTGGGGTCTTCCCGATTCTGTTTCTCTTTTCTTTTTAGTTCCCTTTCTAAATTAAGTATATACTACATTATATACTATATATCATATATTATACATATAATATTTATCATATATTATACATATAATATTATTTCATGTATAATGTAATACAATATATATATATTATATAAATTATATATATTGTACATTACAAAAATATATATCTAGTATATATATATGTATATTTATATACTTAAAATTAAATAACATTTATATAAATATTTATATAAATGTCATAATTCCATATATATTGTATTTACAATATATATACATTTAAACTTTAATGTAATTTAATATTTATATTTTCTCAAATATGTATATACTTACATATACATAAAATATCATACTTGAATACATATGTATTATTTAAATTTATCAAATAGTATATATATATATTCTTATATATACCAATGTACCTTTAATATATACTATATACCATACAGTATTTAAACACATATGTATTTATATCAAAATACATTTATATAATTTGTAATTATATAACCATATTTTATTCTCATTTCTCATTTTCTTATTTAATTTGGATTTCCATTTATCCAAATTAAATTTCCCTATTCTTTATTTAATTTCCTTCACTTAAATTTCCAAATTTTATCACTTCCTCCATTCTCGGAATTTCCACAATATTCCGATTCTCACAATTTTATTTATTTACTTTAATTTATTTATTTCCTCTTATCTATTTTCTTTAATATTAATTTCTACTATTAATAATTTCCAATAAATGGAAAATTTGCGGTTATCACATTCTCCCCACCTTAAGAAATTCGGTCCTCCGAATTTGGCTTAATTCAGAAGGTGGTATATGCCGTATACTTACGACTTCTGATCTCTAGTTCATCCTCCAAGTCATACTGTCAGTACACTTTCAACATCAAGAATACTTTAGACCACTACATGCTGTCTTTCATCATATATGTGTCTATACTCCCGTAAGTTCATTTCTCAAATCGGGAGTTATTCACTTTTACTCTTTTCACATAAGAGTCCATGCACAATGTTTTTCATGTCACAGCTGCTCTATGCTGTTCATCATCCATTTTTCTCACTTAGTGCCAAGTCGATATAGTTTAAAACTATCAATTACATATGTCAGTCAGTTGTATGTAATTGTCCCAACAGCTTATACATCTCATGCACGCGCTCTCCCAATATCATGGAGCGTTTACATCTCACGCTCATATATGTATATATCAGTATGGAGCGGTGCTATCAGTACACTTGGGATCTCAAGCCTTTTGCTATTTCTCATTAAGCATATGGCAACTCAGAGACTCCCATCACATGTAAGGCTCACTGGAACTGTACATACACATTCACACCGTTTAACACTAATACTTCGACTACAGCACTAGAGAATCTAAGAGTCTGATAATGGAAAGTGATTCTATTTAGATCATCAGTCTTTAATCACTTCCATATCATCATTTCTCTTTTGGACTCTTTATTGCTCACAATATTCATTTTCACTTTTATCAAAACGACATTTCACTTGCAAACTTTATTATGGATTATCTCTTACAATTACCAATCATGAGACAATCATATTCTCTTCATGTAGTATAGTCTTTAAATCTCTTTTCATAATCTAGATTCCAAAATTGAATCCTCAATTTATACATTTAATCACCACATCATCTATATACTTCTACCGTTTCTATCATGTTACGATGGTTATATGTATAATCATTTTTCATTTACATATTGGCAGTAAACATATCAATTATCTTACTCCTTGGAGTATCATTAATTTCATTTATCAAATCTGACTTAATTTTACATCTCGACACAGTTATGTGATAACCAATACAAATCACTTTCAGTCTTACCTTCGGGAACTATTTCATATTGATGTTCCCTTCTCATCATATAACTTATTTCCTTATTCCACTTTCATTTTTGGTTTTCATATTCCCACTTTTATCTCTTCATATATATATATATATATATATTCATCCTTTTAGTCGATTTTCTCGATTAGTATGGTACTATACTGCTAAGATCTCGTAAAATTTTGCATACCATCTTTTCTTTACACATATCCATTTACCGACTTTAACTTCTTTCTTTAATTACATCACATTAGTAGAGCAGCTAATCTCATCACTCTTTTATAGATTGGCAGTAATATCTAGCTAGACTCATTAATCTCGTATCTCAATCATTATCTATATATCGTAGACATATTCACTGTTATCCAATCATCTCGAGATCATATATCTCAAGAGGAGATACTGTATAGCCAAATCTCTTATTTGCCAATCTTAACACAATTTCACAATCTTTAAGAGTCTAAGGGTTATACCACAATGCTGCTCATGTTTCATTTGTACTTTAGGCTCTATCAGCATTTCATCAATTTACTCATGTATGGATGCCTCATTCTTTAGGTTTATATACCTCACAAGGTAAATCATTAACCTTGTAACCTCAATAGGAACTCGTAAAATTCACTCCGAGTTTCTAATTATAATCTTACAGACATCAATCTCCAATCTTTTATCTAAGGACGCTTTATACCAAGACAGGTCTTATAAACTCCTCATGGATATCGAATCAGATCCATAAGACATCTATTCCATAATGTAGATGAATATTTGTTCTTCAAAAGAACTTTATTAATGATAGGAATTTAATACATCCTTTTTATTCATCTAATTTTCAATATCATCTGTGCTTCTCTTTTATCCCAGCTTTCTTATTAATTCAGACATTTCATCCTCATGCCATTAATAATTCCATTATTATCAATGGATTCAAGATTAACTTGATTTCATCACTATTCAGAGCTTTGCCCAACATAGGGGCAATTTCGTCATTTCGACATTTATTTCTTTCTCCTCATTATACATTTGAATCAAGGATCTTAATATCTATGTGCTGATAGTACCTCTTCTCATACTAATATCAGCGATTTGAGATCTTATTCGATTTCGACAGAGAATTCCACTAAAATCTATAATTGAATTATTTTGTATGTAATGTAGCTTTACATCATTAATTTCTCTGTCAAATCACTCAAATCAAACTTCTGTTGGTTTATTTTAACTCCCTGTAAAATTTCAGAGGTAGGGGTATTTTGGTCATTTTTGGCCAAAAATTTTCTCTCTCTTCAAATTACCCTCAATCGATGATCTTAAAGTCTATTTAATGATGATATATCATTCCCCTCCTTATATCATCACTTTCAGGTCTCAGTTCGGTTCGGACCGTAAAGTACTGGTGGGGCCCTCACCGAGTCCTTTCGATTCCTTACCGAACAGGCCTTCAAATAAATTTCAAGATCACCAATTTTCTGGTATTTCTGAGCCTATTATTTCTTTAACATTCTCAATTTATACTTTCTCACTCCCTTTAAATTATTGTACTCTATTTACAATCATTTATTTTCTCTATATATTCAGACAACACAGTACTACCGGGGATGTTTAACACTTTGCCTTCCAAAAGTATTCACAGACATCAGGCCAACCATGCTCTGATACCATTAAACCTGTCACATCCCGTTACCGTATTTTTCACCTTATTTTACACGATTCCTTCGGTTGGGCTGTCTGTGATACTTCACTTTTACTAACTGTTAAACAAATGTACAGTACATTGTTTATATTATACACATCCCCTATCTTAATTAATCAGATAAGTAGTACTGCAGATATGTCTAAATACAGAAAATAAATAATCGTACCTCATATAAATCAGTCGATCTGTCACATTGTCCTTTGTGTACAGCCGTAATTCACAATCAATTGATCTCACAATCATTAAAACCTGAAATGTTTAAAATTAAGGGGTGAGCAAACCACGGCTCAGTAAGAGAGTTATATGTCACACTTGATATTCAGCTATCTATATGCTGAAAATATTTTTTTTTTCTTCACTTTCTTTAAAATCTTCCTAGCTGGCTCTAGGCACACATGTAGGAAGGATACTACAGTCGGCTAGGGATCCAGATAGAATAAGGTAGGTATTTTAGAATACCATACTTGTCCCGGAACCTAGAAGCAACTGTAGAGAATATCAATTTTGTTGTTTCAAAACGATATAATTTTCGTTTTTCCACAGAGTAAACCACTTGTTCCTTTCCACTTCGGTATACTTTAAAACCCTTGACAGTTCAGTAATAAAAACAGTGGTTTACTTCTCTTCTCTTCTCTTCAGTACAGTAAAAACAGTACAGTACAGTGATTTGCAAATATCAAATCATTGGATAATTACTTCTTTGATTTTCTTTATCTTAGAAATAATTCTTATGTTACTCTTTTAGAATAAACATTTATTTCTCTTTTCAAATCAATAACCGTATCGTACTAAAGCCTCATAAGAAATGCATTTAAAATAGTCATAGTATCGATATATGCAGAAAACAAATGCCATAATAATGCATTTCATACTTTAAATCATTGTATGAATTCTTTAATGCATATATCTAAAATTCATACTTGTTTCAAACATGCATCATACTTTCGAAACTTAACATCATAATTAATAAAACTTTTCATACAATTCATGGAGACTAGGCAAAATCATATAGCAAGTATGCGGTCATGACACTTACTTCTTCCTCCGAAGAGGGAACGGAATACCTATGGCCATGGTATGGGCTGTAGACCTGATCAGAGTCGTACAGCAAACATATACATAAACCACGAAGGACCAACATACCCACAAAGGATGTAATCATACACAATGTGGGCGAGAACATGCACGACGTGGTTAAACTTATGCCACAAGGGACGGAAACATGCACAATGTGGCAAGCATGACAGGCAATAACATAAACTATAGGAAAGCCTTAGTCTCAAAACTTACTTACATACCATCGATATAAAATAGTAAGGACCGGACGTGCCAGGGTCTAAGTTAGCCTGGGGTTTGCCACTCCGATACTTTTTTCGGAAAACATATACTTAAATCATACAACTGATATAAAATAGTAAGGACCGGGCGTGCCAGGGTCTAAGTTAGCCTGGGGTGTGCCACTCCGATACCTTTTTCGGAAAACATACTTATAGTATTATTGAAAAATATACATAGAAATCATAAATTCGTTTAGCTAATTATCAAAAGACTATGGAATTTAATTTCAGAACGAAATTCATGCTTCAAACATTTCTTTATAAATTGCGATGAAGACAGTTTGAAAAATCATCACTGAACATGTAAAAGGTTAAAACTATCTTTTTTCACCATAAAACATATATGCACGTTTTTCCATGCATTAAATTGAAAACATGATTTTATAATTATCGGAATTCAAATAAATTATTTTTATACTTTATGAAAATAAAATATTTATTTTCTAACTTTAAATTCTCATCTCAATGTTTTCTTTTAAAAACAAGTGTAGGGACCTTTAGTCTCGAAATCATAATTATTCATCCTTTCTTAACCTTTATGGACTATTCATAATTAATTATTTCCATAATTAAACCACAAAGGTTTTCTGTAAAATCAAGTGAATATTTAAGAATATTTGTAAAAATATTCACTTCAATCTCTTTTTCATTTTCATTTCGTTTCACGTGAAATATCACCTATCAGAATAAATTTAGGTGATTTCCTTTTTTCACCATTTTCAAAACATGAATATTTTAAAATTAATTATCAATATATTCATGTTTTATGAAAACTAATCGATTTCTCGATTTTCATGTTAGAAATCGTTTCACGTGAAATAAAATCTTTTATTTTGGTTTTCGGTGATTTTCGGTAAATTTCAGTAATTTTTTCGATAATTTTTCGGCATTATAACGGCTACCGATTTGGTTAGCCTCCTGCACGAAAATACAGTTTATATTTTCAACCGGTGTTTCATCACAATTTCATCCGATAAACCATCACACTATAAAACCGATAGTTATCAATAGCATTTATAAAATTAAATGCAATTTAAAAACATGGCCGAATATCCTTACAGGCGGCACATGTCTCCCTTACCTGTTTCGGGTTGGCGACTGCCTCTTACCGGTCGCGCCCGTACTCCATCTGTTCCGATTCCTCATCTCGATCATCGAGAGAATTTTTCTGGAATTTAAATTCTAAAATTTAGAATTTTTCTACAATTATTTAAATAAATAAATTATTTAAATAATTTAGTACTTTTCGGGATTTCTTACCGATTCCCGAATTTCCCAGGATTTCCCGGAATTTCCGAATTCTCGGGAATTTTTCAAATTCCCGGAATTCCCTTTTTTTTTTCTCTCCTTTTCTTCTTTTTCTTCCTTCTTTCTTTTTCTCTTTTCTTTTCTTTTTCTTTTTCTTTTTCTTTTTTTTTTTCTTTTCTTTCTTTTTTTTTTTTCCTTGGTCTGACCGGTTCAGACCAGTCAGACCGGTCAACCTTCCTCCACTGCCGGTTCTCCTCCGGCGGCTGATTCTCCGGCGGTTCGGTGGCTCAGCAGCTGGCCGGCGTTGAGACGAAGCTGTCGGTGGCCTCAGCTCAGCCTGGATCGGCGGCACGGCGGCGGATCTACTCGGTTTACCTTCGGTCACTTCTCCTCCTCCGTCGGCCTTCCTCCGCCGTCGTTGGCCTCACCGGTGGCCTCCATCCCATTCCTCTCCTTCCACCGATGCTTCGGTTGTAGTGGCGGCGGCCAATTCCGCCGGCAACCACCAGATCTAGTTTCGTTTTCTTCCTCGATTTTCCGTCGTTTCGCGTCGATTCCTTCTCCGTTTCGCTTCGCCGGCGTTTCCTCCGGCTTCCTCTTGCTTTACCGGCGACGACTTTCTCTTCTCCTCTCTCCCTTTCCTTCTCCGGCGGCCGTTGACGGGGGCGATCTCGCCTGGGGAAGGCAGAATTGGGGTCTTCCCGATTCTGTTTCTCTTTTCTTTTTAGTTCCCTTTCTAAATTAAGTATATACTACATTATATACTATATATCATATATTATACATATAATATTTATCATATATTATACATATAATATTATTTCATGTATAATGTAATACAATATATATATATTATATAAATTATATATATTGTACATTACAAAAATATATATCTAGTATATATATATGTATATTTATATACTTAAAATTAAATAACATTTATATAAATATTTATATAAATGTCATAATTCCATATATATTGTATTTACAATATATATACATTTAAACTTTAATGTAATTTAATATTTATATTTTCTCAAATATGTATATACTTACATATACATAAAATATCATACTTGAATACATATGTATTATTTAAATTTATCAAATAGTATATATATATATTCTTATATATACCAATGTACCTTTAATATATACTATATACCATACAGTATTTAAACACATATGTATTTATATCAAAATACATTTATATAATTTGTAATTATATAACCATATTTTATTCTCATTTCTCATTTTCTTATTTAATTTGGATTTCCATTTATCCAAATTAAATTTCCCTATTCTTTATTTAATTTCCTTCACTTAAATTTCCAAATTTTATCACTTCCTCCATTCTCGGAATTTCCACAATATTCCGATTCTCACAATTTTATTTATTTACTTTAATTTATTTATTTCCTCTTATCTATTTTCTTTAATATTAATTTCTACTATTAATAATTTCCAATAAATGGAAAATTTGCGGTTATCACACAACCCTGTACCAGCATCTATCGCTTTACCATTTGCAGTCAGTTTCTTGCTTGTTACAACAGAAAAGAAAGCAAAAGAAGTAAGGAAAAAAGGGGCTTTGGTTGAACGTGGACTCTAAGCGACGGTGTCATCTCCATCACTGAGGTTGCTGCATCATCATTTCTGCACCTGCCATTATGCTTCATCGCCTTCTTTTGATTTTGTTGCTGCTGCTGTTTCGGAGTAAAGAGAAGCAAGACTGAATCTCGCTACAAGCTTGCAATCATAAAAGAAAGTAGGAATAAAAGACAAGAAAAGAAGTAGCAACAGTCCTGCCAGTAGCCGCCCTCCTGCATCCATCAGCCATGTCTTTGCTGCCGCTGACCACGCCTGGCTACTGCTGCGTTGGCTTTTACTGAATCGTTGCTGCTGTCTATCTCTTAAGTGATTAAACTTGTGGCTAGCAAAAAATACTGGAGGTTAGCAGTTTCAAAAGAAGAGAAAAAGAAGCAATCAAAGAGAAATAGGAGAGCCACATCTCCACGTGGGACACCGTTTAAAGCCAACAAAAAAAATTCCTTGGCTTGTGAGGTATGTGTGTGTGTGTGTGTGTCTATATAAATATTTATATATATATATATATTTGTACATTCCTTTTCTTAAACTGAACTATTCACTTGTTATGCATGAAGTTATTATTTGTCTTTTTTATAATTTCTAACATGTTCAGGAATTTTAAAAAGTGTCTAGATATGTTTAGAGGTTATTCAAGAAGATGATTTTGTCGAATTTATGAAATAATGAATTACTAGTGATTGTTTTAAAATATATATAATAGAAAATAAAGTAATCAAATAAACTTCTTTTATTTCCGATGATGAGATTTTGATGAAATCACAAGTAGTGATTCTTCGATAATCTTTAGGATCGAGAAAAATCCTTAGATGTTACCAGCGTATTGGAACATTTAATTGATTTTATCTCGATTTCAAAATTCTTTAAATAAATTAATATAAAAATAAAAATAAATCAAATATAAAATTTAAAATAAACAAATAAATAAATATAAATATGAATTATAAATAAATAAATAAAATATAAATATAAAAGAATATCCTATGATAGGATTTCTTAGAAATCACAAGTAGTGATTCTTTGATAATCCTTAGGGTCGAAATGAAATATTTGAATATTATCAGCGTATTGGGGTATTCAAGTAATTTTGGTTCGATGAAATAAATTAATATTAATAAACAAATAATAAATAAATAAAATTTTTAAACAAATAAATAAGAGTACAAAATTGTTACAATTAACCTTCAAAAATAAATGATAATAAAACAATTAAAAATTAAATAAAAAGTATAAGTTTTAAAGGTTTTCCGATGATGAGATGTTACGGAATTCACAAGTAGTGATTCCTAACTGATCTCTAGGTGAGAGAAATATGCTAAATGTTACCAGCGTATTGGAATATTTAGTATAATTTTTCAATAAAAATAAAATTTTATAAATATAAATAAATTACAAAAGCAATAATATAAATATAAAAGATAATAAAATAATATATTTCTCATGTACATCATATCTATTTTGATTGCATAATTTGCATCCATGAAATTTCAAAATAAGTGTGAATCTCCCGAGGATGGGATTCTATAGAAATCGCAAGTAGCGATTCTTAAGAAAACTCTAGGTGAGGAAATTATCCGAAATGCTACCAAAAGTATTGGGGTTCTTCGGAATAATTTTCAATACAAAAGATTCCCATTTATTTCAAATAAAAAATAAATTTAACATAAATAAAATTTAATATTTCAAATAATAAGCAAATAAAAAAATTGATTTCAAAATAAATGAATTTCTTTTTAAATGTTTAATTAAGACCATTTTATTAAGATTAAAAGATAATATATGATTAAATGGTACCGTTTTTTAACGGGCGCTGTGGGGGTGCTAATCCTTCCCCACACGTAACCGAACTCCCGAACCCAAACATTGTTTTCGCAGACCAAAAATTTTTTTTTTTTGATAAAACTTAATTAATTTTAAGATTTTATTGAAAAGATAAATAATTTTAGGTGGCTAATCACACCTAGCCAAAAAAGATTGGTGGCGACTCCATTTTGTATTTCTTTTCAAAATCGTCTAGCGATCGAGTTCCCGGACGAAAATCGTTACGACAGCTTTGGCGACTCCATTTTGTGTTTTTTTCAAAATCGTCTAGTGATCAAGTACCCGGACGAAAATCGTTACGACATTAGGCATAAAATATAAATAAACATAAAAACATCCTTTAGGAAAATTACCATATGTTTACGTCTATTGATTTTTTTAACTAGTAAGAGCTGTAGGACCATGTCAAATCAAGGGCGAAGCCCCATTAGGGTGAGTGGGGGGGGGGGGGGGGGGGTCAAGCCTATAAGGACTCGAGTGACACTTTGCTCCTCATTTGGATTCAAGAGGTGGCCCCCTCGGCAACCTTACCATTTGTCAAGGCCTCGCCCGTTTATCTACCATTGGCGAGCATCCCCTAGCGCCCTCGCCCAAGTTTGCCTTGACTATGAGGTTGGCGATCGCCCACACTCACGTATTGTCCGCTTTGGTGGTCGCCCACCTCACGGCTTTATTCCCCACTGGGACGCATCCTTCCAAGTTCGAACCCAAGACCTCATAAGTACAAGGCTTCCACAAACATCATACCAAGTGTCCAAATGGTATGATGTTTGTAGAACTCTTGTACTTATGAGGTCTTGGGTTTGAACTTGGAAGGACGCGTCCCAATGGGGAATAAAACAGTGAGGTGGGCGACCGCCAAAGCGGACAATACGTTAGTGAATGTGGGCGATCGCCAACTTCACAGTCAAGGCAAACCTGGGCAAGGGCGCTAGGGGATGCTTGCCGACGGTAGATAAACGGGCGAGGCCTTGACAAATGGTAAGGTCACCGAGGGGGCCACCTCTTGAATCCTACGGGAACAGAGTGCCACTCGGGTCCTAACAAAGCCCCCATTGACCCTACAAAATAATTATATTACATAAATATAGTTATATTTTTTTATTAAATTTTATTCAAATTTTCTTCAGTGAAATTTTTGGTAGATAAAGTTTATGTTTATATATGCTAGCATTGAGTTTTCAAAATTAAAAATAATTTACCATTTTACTATAAGAATGGTGGAGATTGAAAATGAGAAAGTATATTTGTTAATTTATTTGTTGTAGATACTAACATTGATTCTGTAGTTACTATAACAACATAATATATTTTTAACAATGAATACGTTAAAACTTGTTTGTGTAACGAAATGAGAGATTAATTGTTGACTGATAAATTAGTTGTGTACCTTAAAAAAAGGTGTTCCAAGGCATTGATGACGAAATTATTGTACATAATTTTCAAAATATAAAATCATATCAAAGATGATTAAATTTTATTTGCACAATTATGACTAGATGCAAAAATTTTAATTTTTTAATATATAATTACTATTATCATTATTGTTGTTATTATTTTTTTATAATTTAATATATTTGAGCGAAGTCGCAATAAATAAATTTTCTAATACTGCCATTGTGTGAAATTGTGCATCTTCTTAAGATCATCGATAAAGTGTTTTGCATTTTACTAATAAATTATTTTCTCTGCTAAGTGTTTTCTCACTGTAATGCAGTAGTCGTTAATATCTTTATATTATAAATAAATAAATAAATAAAACATAGTTACTGTTTTGTTTATGACAGACGGATTATGGCCATTTTTGTTATTATTAGAGAAATACATCCTCAAGTAGATATTATAAATAACAATTAACCAACGAAGCTCAGACAGACTACGAAAAAAGCCAATAGATGTATAACTATTAATAAAAAAAAGTGAAATAAATATTAATTTGACTTTCTGCAGTTAATTTTTTTTCTTAACTTTTGTCATTGACATTTTAAATATTTTTTGAACGTGTTTTTGTAAAAATGTATTTGAAAATATTTTTCTTTCAAATTTTTTAGAAAATATATTTTCCTATTATAATTAATAATATATTTAAAATAAAATAGTCAAAATTAAAGAAGTTTAACCATGAACATTAAAGTTCAAACTAGGATAATATTTATACGACAAAGAGAATATATAATCAGAATAAAAAAATTATAATACAAAACAAGTATTTCAACCCGAAACCTAAAATATATTGCACGATTTGAAGACCTACACCTCATGGAAATTCTAAACGTTTGGTCATTACTCAAAAATTTTAACTCTCCAAAATTTTTTTTAATCAGTTCAAACATATAATAAGAATTTATAAATAATATGTTTGTTCCTTAAATAGCTCATGACCTCAAGTAACCAAATTTAATCAGAAAATTATCATATTTAGCCGATGAACTTTATTTCTATAACACGGAGATTTATTAATATAATAACTATGAAATATAATTTTGGTCCAATTTTATATTTAATTAATTTAATTATTTCTTTGATTTGAAGTCCGTTGTTTTATGAAATAATAATTGTTATGTTATTTGTGGAAGATGTTTAATTGTTATAATTTCTATTTGCACCTAAAAAAAATGAACCTTCAGCGACGGAATTAGCGATGGAAAATTTCGTCATTGAAAGCTAAATTCTGTCGCTGATGGTCTTTAACGACGAATTATCGACGAAATTTTTTTTGTTGGAAAAATTGATGTCGCTGATGCTCACTCCGTCGCTAAAACTTCATTTCCGTCGGTAATTCCGTCGCTAATTAGCAACGGAATTTTTTTACATCAGCGACAGATTTTATGTCATTAGTGACGGAAAATTCCATCGCTAAAAACATAATTTCCTCTTTTAATTTACATAAAAATCCGTCACTAAAAGAATTTTCGTCGCTAATAGTTTTATTAATAATTTATTTTATAAAAAAATCCGTCGCTAAAAAGCAACAGCGATGGAATTTCCATCGCTGATAGTTTGTTATTTTTGTTAATTCAATAAATATTCTGTCACTAAAGAGCATCAACGACGGAAATTTCGTTGCTAATGTTATGAATTCCGTCGCTAATTTGATGAATTTTTTCACTTATTTGACAGATTTTGTTGCTAATTTCTATGAATTTCGTCAAAGCAAATGTTTCTGAAATTAATTATTTATATTTATACAAAGAGAGAGAGAGAGAGAGAGAGAGAGAAAGAGAAACATTTAAAATAAACCTAATATTTATACTTAAATCCATAAACATTATCTTAAAAATAAATTAACTAGCAAAAACAAAAACAAAAACACATTATCTTCAACATCATTATCACCACTACCACCAGCACCTCACCATATCATCATCATCATCATTTGTAAGTAAAAAAAAAAAACAAAGTATTAAAGTTTATCATATAAAAAAAATTAACAACATAAACATAAAAGAAAAATATAGTAAATTTACAAAAAAAAAGGAAAAAAAATAGAAGGAAAGAGGGATAAAGAAGAAAAACTAAGAAAACAATTAAAAGATGGACAAACAAAGAAGATAGGGAGGAGTGAAGAGGAGAGAAAATAGAGAATAGGAGAATATATAGAGTCTTTGGAGCGCATAAAGAGAAATTTTCGACGGAATTACTAACGGATTAGCAACGAAAATTCCGTTGCTAATACTATGTTGAAATGTTTCCCGTTATAGAGCAAGCGGGAAAAATTAAAAAAATTGGAATTAACGACGGAAATTCCAATTTTTAATTTTTGTATTAAATAATCAGCGATGAAATTTTTCATCGCTAAAAATAATCAACAACGAAATTTTCCGTCGCTGAAAAGAATCAGCGACGGAATTAGCTACGGAAAATTCAGTCGCTAATGCCTTAAATTCGAAAAAAATAAAAAAATACATAAATAAATAAATTCTCTTCATTAAGCATCTGCGACGGATTTTTTCTGTCGCTAAAAAGCAACAGCGACGGAAAAAATCTGTCGCTG
Source organism: Heritiera fomes (assembly GCA_032173925.1). Lineage (NCBI taxonomy): Eukaryota > Viridiplantae > Streptophyta > Magnoliopsida > Malvales > Malvaceae > Heritiera > Heritiera fomes. The sequence goes on from JAPDPM010000011.1 coordinate 14,209,476, forward strand.
ATGCCTTAAATTAAAAAAATAAAAATACATAAATAAATAAATTCTCTTCATTAAGCATCAGCGACGGATTTTTTTTGTCGCTGATGCCTTAAATTCGAAAAAAAAAACGTAAATAAATAAATTATCTTTATTAAGCATCAGCGATAGATTTTTTTCGTCGCTAATTCCGTCACTAAAAAGCAACAGCGACGGAAAAAATCCATCGTTGATGCCTTAAATTCGAAAAAAATAAAAATACTTAAATAAATAAATTATATTCATTAAGCATCAGCAACGGATTTTTTCCATAGCTAATTCTGTCGCTAAAAAGCAACAGCAACATAATTAGCGACGAAAAAAATTTGTCGCTGATGCCTAAATTCAAAAAAAATAAAAATACGAAAATAAATAAAATTTCTTCATTAAACATCAGCGACGGATTTTTTCCGTCACTAATTCCATCGTTGTTGCTTTTTAGCTACGAATTTAGCGACGGAAAAAATCCGTCGCTAATGCTTCAAAATTAAAACAATAAATGAATAATTAAATAAATAAATTTGGATCAATTGTAATCAATGACGAAAATTTTCGTTGCTAATTCTAAACCATAAATTTTTACCTATAAGTTTTAATGACGGAAATTTTCGTCGCTAATTCTGTCGCTAATTTTGGGGCTAATTAAATAGTAGCTTCCCGCTACATTTAGCGACGAAAAATGCTCCGTCGCTAATTCTGTCGCTAAGTAAAAAATATTTTCCGTCATTGATGCTATTTTTTAGCGACGAAAATATTCCATCGCTAAAATTCTGTCGCTAAAAGTCATTTTTCTTGTAGTGTTGTATACAAACTTTCATATCCAATGTGTGTGTGTGTGTGTGTGTGTGTGTGTGTGTGTGTGTGTATTGTTGGAATTAATCAATACTCACCAAGTCATTAACACAACAACAAAACAATAAAACTAACCTTTTAGTGGATAAGCCATAACCCACCATTGCTGCCACTGCTGAATGGAGGAGGTGACGCCGGATGCATGCAGGAGGTTCGCTGGTGCTGGTGGCTCTGCCTTTGAAGGAGAAGTTGGTGAGAGGGAGAGTGATGGGAGAGAAGGAAAGGGAGAAACCACCTTTGTGCACCCTTATTTTCTATAGCAAAAAATGGTTAATGGGTCACCATTTTATATTGGTGCCAAGAGTAGGGACCTCCCATATTTTGAATCATGTATTATATTCGTCCCATTAAAGATTAATACATATATAATGTAAATATATTACGTATATATATGGTCACACTATACATAAATTATACTACTAAATTAATTTATATGATATTAATTATACTTAACTAGTCCATAATATTGAGACAATTCAACATTGTCCCACTTGGACAGTTAAGTTAATTAACGAAAATATCATATAATATCGATATGTATCATAAGACCCTCTAAATAAATTATACTAAAAGGGTACAAATGTGTAGTCTTACAAATATTTTAACAACAATAAGCCTTTACAAGCTTCAGAATGCATCATACCGACAAGGTACAAATGCGTAAACTCATAAAGAGTTCAGCAAAATAGTAGTATGAAGTGTGAAATGAAAATGATATGAAAAACAAAATCAATATCCATTTCCATAAGGTCCATGCATCTAAACCAAATGATGCATTGCTTCAACAAAAGCTCATGAGACCAATGCAGAATGTCTCATTTAACAAAATGCCATATTCACCAAAATGCACGCAAATAAAATATGCATATATGGCAAGTAGGAATCCATCCACACAATTGCAGTTGATTTCATTACAGAGCCCCCACTAACTTAATACAGCAAATGACTCCATATGCCTCATACAACTGCTATGTCGTCAAAGCACTTTAACAGCCAAAATTTCAGTTAGCCAGAATGAGCTCTTTAAACCATGTGCTCTACAATCCAATCAGGCAATAGATTCCATTATTTTCTCTCTAACAGACCGAATGATGATATCTAAATATTAGGAGTGTGAGGAACTCCTAGCATTTTGAGAGAGAAAGTACTTGCTACAGTATTATCACAGTACATCCCCAAGACTTTGAAATGGCAACCATAGAAAACCAGCCCTAAGACAAAATTCTGCAGCCTATATGGCCCATCATGTAGCTTTACAGCATGCTACATATTTAGCCTCCACAATCAAGGATGCTGTAAGTGTTTGCTTCACACTTTCCAAAATATAGCTCCTTTATGTCCATAAATATATAACCAGAAAACTTGTTTCTATCAACTAGATAGCTTGCAAAATCAACATCAAAATATCTGACTAAACCCAGAATGTCAAACTTGTCAATATCCAAATACTCTCTTTACAGCTTCCAGTTCTCTATTACAGGACCGCTCAAGTATCCCCAAAATATACTTATAACATACATAATATCAAAATGTGTATTGACTTGAGCATATACTAATTACCCACAATAAGGCATACACAACACTCGATATGAGCTCTTTCATTTTCACTTTTGATGACTTTGAGATTTTCACAGTATGTCACTTTTCATGGAAGAGGTACCTCAAATAGGAGAACAATATACAGTAAACCTACTTAATACCCATAATGTAGGTTTCCTTGAGACTAATAATGTATGCCTATAAATATGTCACAAAGAATCTCAATCCTTAAAACAAAATAAAGCCTCACTTAGATGATTCTTCATCCTAAAGTGACATGATGACATGAACCTTGTCTCATACATTAGGTCAGTGCTACTGGCTGCTATTTGATATCATCAATTTACAGCACAAATAGCACATAACTGCTCCAACTGACCTTGCAATAGATCTAATTATCAAACGACAATGTTCTCCTCAAAGTGACAATCTCATTACTTTATATATTGCAATCTGGATGCTTTTTAATATTCGCAAATGAACTCCTTGAGTTCACAATCTATATGTTTCATCTTAGGAACTATAAGATTTTAGGTTGCTCCATTTAGATATTTTATCATCCAAGATGTAGCTCCTAATCAAAATGAGCTACTAATCGCCATCATGATCTAAAAGAATCTTAGGTAGAAACAAGAGAAAAGGATTTTCATAAAACTAATTCCTTCTGTTTATTTAAAGCCTTGGCCAAATATGACTTTAAATTTTCTACCTAATCTTTAGAGTCTCTTTTGGTCTATAATGATGTGACAACTAAAATACATCTCATGCATCTTTATGCAAATAGACGCTTACTCATCCTGTGTGGCAAATGTCCAACTCTAAGAGTTTGGATCAGTATAGCCTCCTGACAAATATCAAAAATAAAAAAACACATGAATCTTGCATTCATGTTCCTCTATAAGGTTAGGCGCATGTTCAAAATATGGTATTGGGATCAATCGTTGGTTCCTTTGGTTTGTGCCTTTTCATCATAAAAAGATAATGCATATATGAGACTGGCACAACAAAATGTACTTCAATAATGACTTTGTAGAGTTCATAACTCCCACTCTTTAAGTCATCCTCTAAATAGATTTCGTTGTTAGACTTAATGATTCTAGTATCACATAACGAGAAACGAAAATCCAGAATCTTTTTAGCCAATATAATAACCAACAGAATTGCCGCTGATAGTTTTCTTGACTGTGGGTTATGAGTCTTTTGCCTGACTTTATAACCCTAAACACAAAAAAGTGACACAAACTTGGCTTAGTGTCTAACTACAACTTAAGATGAATCTAGGAACTGATTTTGCTTAGAGATCATCTTTGAATGTGAGTTGTAGTTTTCATAATTTCACTCCACCTGAATTTTGAAAATTTGGAGTGATCAACATAAATCATACTATATCAAAATGTACGAATGACTGCTACTGCAATCTCATTCTGTTTCAATATTCCAAGCACCGTACACTAGGATTCAATACATAATCCTACAGTGCACTTAATCGAAAAATCGATATATGATTTCGCCTAGCTTCGTTATACCGAGCACAACATTCATCACTATTGTCTAATCATTGCCTTAAGCAGCGCAGCGAAATTAATCAGAATGCCTAAGGCCTCTACAAGATCAAATCTTTTACTCCATATGACATACATCAAAATGGTCTTTAGAGAAAGTGATGAACCACTTATATCTACTGAATACAGTATGTGGAAATGATCTACAAATGTCGGTATATATCAGTTCCTAATCATTTGAATATCTGCTAATCCTGTTCTTAATATTAGTAGTAAGATTTCCCTTAATGCAATCCTACCTGTGCCTCAAAATGTCCCTAACTTTTATGCCACTATTTGATAGATTTCTTATTTATTCTATCATAATCGAAATCAACAGTCACATCATTCACCATTGAAGAAAATTTACCCAATATAGGGGTACAAGTCTAATGTATATAATCCATCACATAGAATGTCAGAATCAAAATACATGTTGTCACTAAGCAAAATACTTCTTTGTTATCAGAATAAAAAGTATAAGCTGACAATAGTTCCAAAACTGTCTACGAAATGTAACAACAAGTTGGCTAATTCTTATGTTTTCAGTATGGATTCTAACTCTATAGCTTTAATTCACAACTATTTTCCCTTATTCAATCTTCGGTTGCTTATGGCTTTATCAATAATAGCACCGGTATCCAAACACCAATGGTTAGAGGGCATATCTCCTAGATTGGATTCAAAATAAAAGCTAACGAAATGCCTTTCACACATCCCAATCTAGAGGACTCTTGCAATCTACCTATTGTGCCTAAAATTATAACAAAATGGCACACATGGATATTTAGAGGTGTTGGTGGAACCAGAATGGGAATTAGATTTGGCAAATATCTTTTTCTAAAATGACCTTTTATTAAGACCTCTCAATAATATTTTCTTTTGGCATATGTCATCATTATGGCTGAATGAGATCTGTTAACACGAAAGGATCTCCCACTCTTGAATTACAATACCTATTTTGATATTAAAATGCCATACTTCCTTCTGCATTAAATGAGATCTGCAAACTTAGAAGATCTCCCACTCTCCACCCTAGAAGGAAGTAGTACTAAATCTGCCATTTATGGAATCAAAATCCTATAGCAACCTTTATCGATCTTATGTGAACTATTTTCTAATGGCATCCATAAATATTTCTTGGTTTTCATTAACCGAAACATTTTTTCTGATGTATTCTCTCATGGTATACCTTATATAATCAGAGAATTTTTCACTTGAGTGTTCCCGAAATTCCATATTACTTTGTCCTCAAAGAGCTCTCACTATTGGGTATAGTAAATAGATCGACTCTCGGGACTACTTCCTAGTTCAATTTGTCCCTAACCGTAGAGAATAATTCATACTATCTATCTAATTTGATCCTATTAGATATTTTATATGTGATAGTTGCACAATATGGAGGCTAGTAGAATAACTCAATAAATTCCACAATACACTATCGAGGATAAGACAAAACTAGTTGAATATAACCTAAATGATCGCCCACCGATAGGGTAGGAAGATCATATCATATCCCAACCAAAATCCTCTCAGTCCTAAGCATCTATAAAAGCAACTAACAATCCGACAAGGAGAGACTAGCCACTTATAGAGATCTTAGTAAATTATGCAATTGCAACTATCACTATGCATTGTCTTATTATTATATCCTTAAAATTATTAGAATAAATCATCAAAAAAAATCTTCATGATTATTCCTGCGACAGGCAAGTACTAGTCAATCCAATTAATGATTTATAATTTTAAGAATATTCACATAATTCATTGACCAGAATTAACTACACCCAAAATATGCAATTCCTAAAGCATATGTAGTAATTTCCGGCCCAACATTAATTAATTAAAATAATTTCACATAAATGTGAATATTCAAATAATAAGGCAATATCAATTTTAGAGAGTTTATATGTTTAAATAAATTATTAACGAAATGGGTAAACCATAATCCAAAATGGCTCAACAAAATATCCAAATAATATATTTAAACTTATTTAATTAAGCCAAATATTAGTAATTTATGGGCATAAGTATATTTTTTCAAAATTAAGTAAATTATGAATTAAATAGGCAATTGAATTCCCAAAAATTACCCCAAAATAATTCCTCCAAAAATTCACTTATATCTCTTTAATATTGGGCTTGACAATTAATTATGGCTACTAAATATCCAAACTTGTCCAAAAAATCAATTAACCATATGGCCCATAATTAATTAATCAAAATGGCCAATTAAATCATAATCCAAAATGGCCTATTAATTAATTATGCAAAACAGCCACTAATTAATTCAAATTTAATAGCTAATGTAGACACCTTATTTTGTCCGGGTCTTGATTTGTATAAACAATTAATTGGGTTGAGTGACATTGTATTTTAATTTAACAATTTAGAATTAGGCTAGAATTAAATTAGAATTTTTAGATTTAGAATTAGCATTAATTTAAAAATTAAAATTAAAATAAGATTTAGGAATAATAAAAAAAGAGAAAAGATAAAAAGAAATAAAAATAAAAATAATTTTAGGATAGGATAATTAGATTTTTTAGGATAATTATTTGGATTAATATTAAATTTGATAGAGTTAGATTAGGATTAATATAAGAAATAGATAAAATGTTAAAAATAGGAGATAATTAATAGAATAGGTAGAGTTGTATTAGGACTCAAATAAATTTTTTATTATAAAAAGGGGACTCTGGGGGAAATCAAGCACTGAACCCGATCACCGCCGCTGCTGTTCTGTCAGCTCATTTTTCTGCCTGCCTCTCGCACCACTGTTGCGAGCCCAGTCACCGCACAGCTACTGCAGGTTGCCGACCCATCACGTGGATGTTTGCACAGCCTTTGTTTGTGTTGCTCTTGATGATTGTTGCAAGAAAATAGGAAAGCTTTGTGAAAATGCTTCAGGCACGCCACTTTGGAAATATTAAAGAAGAGCTATAGCAAGAGAACACGTGGAAAAGGGAATATAAAGGAAAAGAAAAAAAGCCAACAAGAGGTGAGGTTATTGCCCAGGTAAGTTTTTGTTTTATTATATTAATTGGTCAATAGTTTAATAGGAGGGTTTGATAGTTAATTAATATCGGATTAATAATTTGTATATTAAAATACTAATGTTGCATGATTTAATTACTTTGATAATATTTGATTAATACATATTGAATAAATAATTTGTATATTGATATGATTTGTTTAGTTTAATTTGTATGATATATTTTATATTTTGTATGTTTAGTATGATAGATATTAGATAAATAAAATAATAAAATAAATTAAATTAGAAAAAATGCAAATAAGAATAAATGGAATAAAGATTGAATAATGAGATAACAAAATTAGTTATCAAAGATGAATATGGATTATGCCGAGGATGAAACTCCAAGAAAGTCAATTGGTACTCCTTGGATTTTCTAGGTGAGAGGATTCTTCTTGAGTTGAGCCAGATTGATGGAATACTTGAGGAGAATTTTCAAGAAAACATAATTCATGTTCACTTTAAAGATATAATGAAATAAAATAAAATAACGAATCGAGAATAAAGAAATATAAAATAATACCATAATAAGGTAATGGGATGATAATAAAAGAAGTAAATGTGACATATGCCGATGATGAAATTCTAAGAAAGTCAATTAGTACTCCTTGGAATTTCTAGGTGAGAGAATTCTTCTTCGGTTGAGCCAGATTGATGGGATACTTAAGAAGAATTGTCAATAACCCATATGTCATGTTTATTTTCAAAATATAAAATAATAGAATTAAAATAATACAATAAGAAGAATAAGATTAGAAAATATTTAAAGATAAGAATTCCATAAAATACTCAATCAATCCGACGATTAGTTTGAAGATTAGTCTAAGTTTGCCTAGAAGTATTTGGAAAATGTATAATAAAATTTTAATTCATTCCTTCAACACACACAACACTTGCATTTGCATAAGCCTTCAACACGGGCTCTTCCTTTTTTAGGAGGGAGTAAAGTAACTACGCTTTCGTGAGGTGATAACCTCCACATAGGCTAGCGAAATACTCCCACTCAGATTGAACCTTTCCGTTTGTAACCTATAATGGGTGAGGATTGGGTGTCTTACTATTCCTGTGTGGATGATAGTAAGGAACAATTTGGGAACCTTTAGACCTTGAATTATCCAAACCCAGCATGTAATGAAACATAAGGCTTAGCCTTAAGGTGGAACCATATTAGATTGGAGTGTAGACTCAAACCTAAGATAGGACACATGAAGGAATAAGTTTTAATTCCTCTTTTGTACATTGTTTTTAAAAAAAATCAAAAAATATAGTTTTTCTTTCTTCCATTCTTCAAAATAAAAAAGTAAAAAACAAAAAAAAAAGAATTTGTCTGTATCATTAAGTCATGCATAGTTGTGTTTGATTTTGCATCACATAACATATCATTCATGTAAGTTAGCACCTGTCTTATCATGAGAATGAACACACTTTTAATTGTTAGGAGAGATCGCTAGACCTAAGGGCATTCCATGTGCATTCATTTTTGTGCATAAACATATCATCACATTGAAAATAATTTCAACTAAATTGTGGCACAAGGTATCAAAATTGCATCCACTAGACGATCTGCCCTCCACAGATATCATACAAGGTATCAAGCACGCATAATGGAAGAGGATCAAAATATTAGGATAGAAAAGTTGGAAAGGGAAAATGCAGAGATAAGGGGGCAATTGAGTGAAATTACCCATTTGCTAAAAGCCATGATTAAAGGAAAGGAGAAGGTGGGTAATCAAGAGGAGTCTATCCAAGAAGCTCAACAAAGCATGCGAGACAACCCTATTTTTGTTCCTGAAGGAAGTACTGTCAATGCTCCAACACCTCTACAGATACAAGTTCAAAACCCAGTGGAAGTGCCAAATCTAGATGATCCCACAGAGTTAGAAAAGTTGAAGCATAAAGAAGAACATAGTGGTACTAAAGCTCAGTTGAGCTTGATAGAAGAAAGACTAAGTGCCGTGGAAGGAGTTGACTATTTTGGACTCGTTGATGCCGAAAGGTTGTGTTTGGTACGTGGTGTTGTGCTTCCACCAAAATTCAAGGTGCCTGAATTTGAAAAGTTCAATGGAAGATCGTGCCCAAAAGATCATCTCACCATGTATTGCAGAAAGATGGCGGCATATGCATAGGATGACAAGCTATTAATTCATTTTTTTCAGGACAGCTTGACTGGGTCAACCGCTAAGTGGTACAACCAATTGGAAAGGAGCAAAGTTTCTTCTTGGTCTGAGTTGGCAAGAGCTTTTATAGCTCAATACAAACATGTGTTTGATGTAGCTCCTGACCGCTTATCTCTCCAAGGTATGGAAAAGAAGAAAGATGAGAGCTTCAAAGAATATGCCCAACGATGGAGAGACGTGGCATCACTAATTCAACCTCCCTTGACTGAGAAGGAAATCACCATGTTCGTTTTGAATACTCTCAAGGCTCCTTATTATGAGCGTATGCTTAGCAGTGTAACTAAGAACTTTGCAGACATGGTGTTAACCGGTGAAGCCATTGAGAATGCCATCAAGAGTGGTAAGATCGAAGCACCAGTGAATGATAGTAGGAAGGGTGGATTCTCGAAGAAGGAAGGAGATGCACAAGCTGTCTCAAATAATTCACGCCGCCTTTATACCCCTTACCCACCTTCAGTGAATTACGTCTATTCCCTATCTTACCCACAAACTCATCCCCAAAACACATATCAACCTGTTTTCCCTCGACAAACTCCTACAGCCTCAACAAACCCCACTTTCCCACCTAATGACCAAAGGAACACCCGACTTAGCCGAAATGTTACCATAGACCCTATACCCATGACATATGCTGAGCTATTCCCAAAGTTGGTGGAAGGTCATCTTATTGCTCCTATTTATATAGAACCCTTGAAACCTCCTTACCCAAAGTGGTATGATCCTAATGCAAAGTGTGCCTATCATAATGACAATGTTGGACACTCTATTGAGAATTGTATGGGCTTGAAGAGGAAAGTCCAAGCACTTGTCAATGTTGGAATTTTGAGTTTTGGAACAAAGAATGATCCAAATGTGAATGATAATCTTCTACCAGATCACACAAAGGGTAGCGGTTGATGCTATGGAAGAAACTAGATGATATTGACTGATTCCCTAACTTGAAGAGTATGGTTGTTTCTTTGTTTCTAATTTCATTCATCTTAGGACATTTCAATTTCTTAGGTAATACAGGAGTGCCTAAGCCCAAAAGGCATTAAGAATTCTGTTATGTATTGGGCCAGTTTTCATTTGTTTTCATTTTTAATAAAAGATTAGTGTGATGCATATTTCTTAATTCCCCATTCCAATCTTGTTCTTTAATGCCAAACACCAATACCCATATTCTCTACATTGTTACCAAGCTTAAAAGTATCCAAATAATGAACATGATAATGATGATGGCAATGAGTATAAAATTCAGTTATGAAAGAGTTGCTTTAGTTGGTTGAATGGGTTTCCAATTTGCCAAGATTGTTCAAGCAAGAAGAGAATAGAAGATATTTGTCTAAAATCTTCACCTATAGAATGTTACGAGTAAAGGTGAATCTCTACATGAAATTCTAATGAGTTTGTCTTTGTTCAATAGATGACCTTTAATGAGAGTACTTGTAATGAGATGAGAAACGGCCTTCTTTCACTACCTTTCAAGTGTGAGTAAAATTATCCATTGATTACCCCTTTTGAGCCTATTATATTCTTTTTTATATATAACCCACCAAGAATCACCCTCTACACTAGGGGGCAAAGAGAATGGAAAATGAAGGATTAGTGGGGCAAAGTGAAAAAAAAATTTTGTGAAAAAAAAGAACAAAAAAAAAAGAATGAAGAAGGAAAGAGGGTTTGAATCAAGAAAGTGAAAACCCTAGTCACATTAGAATAAAAAAAGGAGAGAAAAAGCAAATGGGGCAAAAGGCAAAAGGCCTAAATGATTCATGAAAAATGATTCTTGGTTTGATAAACCCTGAAACACTTATTTTGGGCCTATATCATCCTTTCTTTCATGAACCCTCACCTGAGCCTACATTACGTGCCTTAAAAGTCCATTTTGATCAAATATGAGTACTCCTATTGAAGAATCATATGTTGAATAAAGGCATACTTACACTATGAGATGATGATCCTTTGGATGGAATTAGGACAAGCAGATCAAGATAAGCAAAAAGATTTCGTCTAGATGGAAGAAGTGGGATTCCAAAGACTCTCTTGGATCCATGTGAGCATTAAATTGGGTGAAGAAATATTTGATGTTGGGGCATGAATAAGAATGGAGAACAAATAAGAGAAGTTTCATCAAGGACAATGAAGTTGAAAATGAAAAGAAATAAATTAAAAAAAGAGAAAAGAAAATGAAAAAGAAGAAAAAAAAGAGAAGAAAAGAAAAAAAAGAAAAAAATGAAAGGAGGATTCAAATCGAAAACTCAAAAAGGGCGGTTTGGATCAATAGAATGTGTCTAAGTTGAAAACCTGAAAAGGCAGCTTAGATACCAAAAAAGCTGGATGTCAATGATATTGGGGCAAAGAGGATGTTTTGATGAACTCAACATAATCAGATTAATGGACCTTTGAAGGGAATTTTGTATTCATTGATCAAAATTGTTTGAATTGTTTTTATTTGGAAACTATTACCTAATCCTAAAAATTATCACTTTTCATTCAAGCCTACTTTCCTTCTAAGCCTGACAATTTCTTGTTAAATCTTTCCAAATGTTGAATAATATCACTCTCTTCATTTCACTTATCATTTCTTTGCTATATCCTTACCTTGAGGGATTGAGAAATTGTGTTGCATTGATCTTGAAATTAGAATGGTAATGAATGTTTGCTTGGCAAAATATGTGAAAGACTACTATATTATTTAGGAAAATGAAAGAAAAGGAAACTTGTGGATGAATGGAAATTGGAAATCAAGAAAAACCAATGAATAAGAAAGAATGAATGATGAGGTCTCAGTAAAGATTTAATGAGTAAATGAGTGACCAGATAGAGAGGAAAGTAAAAAGAAGAATCAAGGGAGAAAATAAGATAAAGAGGGCATGAAGACAAGAGTTTCATTGGGCAAGAAAAACGGAAGAAGGAAAATGAGGAAAGAAATAAGAAATAGAAGGACAAGAGGACAGAAGAAAGAGAAGAATGCATGAGATGGATTGATAAAGAATAACCTTGTTGTTGCCACAATTGAGCTTGAAATGTTTTTCGAAAAAACATTGCATGGATAGAGTAGATTGCATCATAAAGATAAAACAGATTGCTTGAATGACATTGCATGGATAAAACAGACTGCATTACATGGATAGAATTGATTGCATCAATAACATTGCATGGATAGACTAGATTGCATGAATGATATTGCTTGAATAAGATAGCTTACATGAATGACATTGCATGGATAGAACAGGTTGCAATTGCATGGATAAGATAAATTTCCCAAGATTTCAAATTTTAACAAGACAAGAAATTTTAGAGGGGTTTCCTAAAATTTCAAAATCAGACAAGAAAAGAAGTCTTGGAGGGGTTTCCCAAGATTTCATATTTTGACAAGAAAAGGAGTTTTAGAGGAGTTTCCTAAAATTCAAAATTTGACAAGAAAAAAGTTTTGGAGGGGTTTCCGAAAATTTTAAAATTTGACAAGGAAAGGAATTTTAGAGGGGTTTCCTAAAATTCAAAATTTGACAAGTAAAGAAATTTTAGAGGGGTTTCCTAAAATTTCAAAATTGGACAAAAAAGAAGTTTTGGAGGGGTTTCCCAAGATTCCAAATTTTGACAAGAAAAGTTTTAGAGGAGTTTCCTAAAAGTTTCAAAAAAATCAAAGCTTTTGGACCAGATTTTTAAAGTTTGACTGCCTGCCTGTTTAGGAGGAGCTTTTGGCCAAGATTTTTAAAGTTTGACTACCTGCCTGTTTAGGAGGAGCTTTTGGACAAGATTTTTAAAGTTTGACTGCCTGCCTGTTTAAGAGGAGCTTTTGGACAAGATTTTAAAGTTTGACTGCCTGCCTGTTTAGGGGGAGCTTTTTAGACAAGATTTTAAAGTTTGACTGCCTTTCTGTTTAGAGGGAGCTTTTTGAAAAAAAAATTAAAAAAAAAGGAGAAGTCAGACAAAATACGTGTCTATGTCTTTGTGCAATTACTGTTTCACAGCAAATGCACAAAGAGGGGCAACTGTAGACACCTTATTTTGTCCGGGTCTTGATTTGTATAAATAATTAATTGGGTTGAGTGACATTGTATTTTAATTTAACAATATAGAATTAGGCTAGAATTAAATTAGAATTTTTAGATTTAGAATTAGCATTAATTTAAAAATTAAAATTAAAATAAGATTTAGGAATAATAAAAAAAGAGAAAAGATAAAAAGAAATAAAAATAAAAATAATTTTAGGATAGGATAATTAGATTTTTTAGGATAATTATTTGGATTAATATTAAATTTGATAGAGTTAGATTAGGATTAATATAAGAAATAGATAAAATGTTAAAAATAGGAGATAATTAATAGAATAGGTAGAGTTGTATTAGGACTCAAATAAATTTTTTATTATAAAAAGGGGACTCTAGGGGAAATCAAGCACTGAACCCGATCACCGCCGATGCTGTTCTGTCAGCTCATTTTTCTGCTTGCCTCTCGCACCACTATTGCGAGCCCAGTCACTGCACAGCTACTGCAGGTTGTCGACCTATCACGTGGATGTTTGCACAGCCTCCGTTTGTGTTGCTCTTGATGATTGTTGCAAGAAAATAGGAAAGCTTTGTGAAACTGCTTCAGGCACGCCACTTTGGAAATATTAAAGAAGAGCTATAGCAAGAGAACACGTGGAAAAGGGAATATAAAGGAAAAGAAAAAAAGCCAACAAGAGGTGAGGTTATTGCCCAGGTAAGTTTTTGTTTTATTATATTAATTGGTCAATAATTTAATAGGAGGGTTTGATAGTTAATTAATATCGGATTAATAATTTGTATATTAAAATATTAATGTTGCATGATTTAATTACTTTGATAATATTTGATTAATACATATTGAATAAATAATTTGTATATTGATATGATTTGTTTAGTTTAATTTGTATGATATATTTTATATTTTGTATGTTTAGTATGTTAGATATTAGATAAATAAAATAATAAAATAAATTAAATTAGAAAAAATGCAAATAAGAATAAATGGAATAAAGATTGAATAAGGAGATAACAAAATTAGTTATCAAAGATGAATATGGATTATGCCGAGGATGAAACTCCAAGAAAGTCAATTGGTACTCCTTGGATTTTCTAGGTGAGAGGATTCTTCTTGAGTTGAGCCAGATTGATGGAATACTTGAGGAGAATTTTCAAGAAAACATAATTCATGTTCACTTTAAAGATATAATGAAATAAAATAAAATAACGAATCGAGAATAAAGAAATATAAAATAATACCATAATAAGGTAATGGGATGATAATAAAAGAAGTAAATGTGACATATGCCGATAATGAAATTCTAAGAAAGTCAATTGGTACTCCTTGGAATTTCTAGGTGAGAGGATTCTTCTTCGGTTGAGCCAGATTGATGGGATACTTAAGAAGAATTGTCAATAACCCATATGTCATGTTTATTTTCAAAATATAAAATAATAGAATTAAAACAATACAATAAGAAGAATAAGATTAGAAAATATTTAAAGATAAGAATTTCATAATATACTCAATCAATCCGACGATGGAGTTCAAGAAAGTCGATTGGTACTTCTTGAACATCTTGAGGTGAGGGGAGTTTCTAAGATTTGAGCCAGATTGATGGAATGGTCTTAGAAACTTTCCCAATATTTAATTATCAAAACTAATACAAACATAAAGGTAAATTTAGACTAAACTTAGAACTAAGTGATACCATTTTAGAATGGGCGTCGTGGGGGTGTTAATCTTTCCCCACACGTAACCGTACTCCCGAACCCTAGATTCTTTGAACATAGACCATGTCTTATCCTTAGACAAGAGTAGGTGACCAATCACACCTTAGGTTTGAATGGTTGGTGGCGACTCCTTGAATTTTAAAGTCTAGCGGTTAGGTTCACGGACCTAGACGTTATGACAGCCAACTAAAATTAATTAATCAATATGACCTCTAAATTAATTAGGTAAAATGGCTCTAAAATTAATTAATTTAATTGTCCAAAATTAAATTAATACCAAATGGCCAATTAAAATAACTAAATAAATAATGCCCATAATATTAAATAAAATAATTTTGGCATAAATTAATTGAATATTAAGACCTACTTAATTAAATTTCAAGGCTTAATTAAATTATGCAAGATGGCCCATAAAATTTCAAAAATTGATAGCATTAAATATTAAACAAAACAAATTAGCCCACCTTATAACAAAAGAATTAGCCCAAAATAAACCAAAAGGGGCCCAAACAAAATGGCCCAGCAGACAACCAAAAATTGGCCCACGAAATTGGCCATAAAAAAATTAGCCCAAAACAAAAGGGAGAGGCCTAAACCGTATGTCCCAAGCGGCTAAAATTTTTTTTTTAGTCACGGCACACGCCTTAATAAACACGCGGGCGAATGTTATTCACTCGCCTGAGCCATTACTATTGCCCAATCACCTTCTTCGCCCAATCGGGCGAGTTGCAGAAAAACGAGTCGTTTCGACCCGATCCGCTCCAAAAGCCACTGTTTTCAGCCATTTTCAGTCCGAAATAAAGAGGTTTTTCATCCTAAAACCCTCTACAATAAGAATCTAACTAAATTTTGCTTCGAAAATGCTAAAAACAGAAATGGGTTTAAGCCATCCAAAAATTAAAGCTTTAAAATTGGCTTTTAATGTCTTCTCTCCCTCAAACAAGAATAGTTAATGACTCTTTAGGTGAGTGGCTCTGATACCAATTGTTGAAATTAATCAATACTTACCAAGTCATTAACACAATAACAAAACAATAAAACTAACCTTTTGGTGGGTAAGCCATAACCCACTATAATCACCACCATTGCTGCCACTGCTGAAGGGAAGAGGTGCCACCGGATGCACGTCGAAGGTCCGTCGGTGCTGGTGGCTCTGCCATAGAAGGAGAAGTTGGTGAGAGAGAGAGTGATGAGAGAGAAGGAGAGGAAGAAGCTACCCTTGTGCACCCTTATTTTCCATAGCAAAAAATGGTTAATGAGCCACTATTTTATATTGGTGCCAAGAGTAGAGACCTCTCATATTTTGAATCATTTATTATATTCGTCCTATTAAGGATTAATACATGTATAATGTAAATATATTACGTATATATATGGTCACACTATACATAAATTATACTACTAAATTAATTTATATGATATTAATTATACTTAACTAGTCCATAATATTGAGATAATTCAACATATATATATACACAGATTATTATCTCATAACTGATAGTAGAGTTTAAAAACTCCACAAATGGGATTACAAAATTGTCATATCACTCATTTAATTAATATTTTTAATTCTTAAGCACATATGACAGTTTTATAATCCTGCTTATAAAGTTTTTAAATTTTATTGTTCGTAGATGAGATAATAATATATTCATAGATTTTGATTAAAGTTTATAACTTTGTCATTAGTTTTTAATATAAAAAGGAAAGTAGAATCATAGTTTTTTTTTCTTTCTACCACGCTGATATCATATAAACTGATCTAATTTTAAGATTAGCACAAAAAAAAAAATTTAAGACCAAGCGTTCAAAGTCAATTAGCTTATTTACACTAAGGCAAGGCTAGTGTTTGCTACACCGATCCCTTTCGTGATATCTAAATGACCTGTTATGATTCTCCTTATTACAGTTAAAAAACGAACTATGTCAAGTAGACCATAAAGGCCAAACAGCATATTTGGTATGATTGGAAAACCAGCATTTCGCTCAAGCATATATTTGTATGTCAGCACCACAGTAAGGCATTCCAAAAGTACTATATCATCGGGGCGACGAAAGCTGATTAGTTGTGGATCTGAAGTTTGCAGTTTACAACATGATATGGTAGAGAAGACTAAAAGAGAACTTGAAAAACTAGTTTGAGCATAGCTGTTTTTTCCGTCTTTGTCAGCAACATTCCACCCCAAGTTCACTAGCGCTGGCTTCAACAGATTTTTCATCATCACGAGAGAGTTCTTGATGTCTTCATTCCCAAGAAAAGGAATGCTAAGGGAAGAAGGTTTGGCTTTGTCTAGTTTTCTGAGTTCTGGGAAGCTAGTAGGGCGTTGCGTGGTTGAATGGTTCTTGGCTTTTGGATTTCAAACTTCAAGTTAATCTCGCCAAATTTAATCCTAGATCCTCTTTTTGCTGACGAGTCAGTCTGACTAATGGGCAGGATACTAGAAAGGGTCATTGTAACGACCCGTTACCACATTTTTCACCTTATTTTACACAACTTAACCGGTTGGGCTGTCCGTGATACTTCACTTGTACTAACTGTTAAACAATTTTACATAACGTTGTTTATATTATACACATCCCCTATCTTAATTAATTAGATAAGTAGTACTGTAGACATGTCTAAATACAGAAAATAAATGATCGTACCTCAAATAAATCAGTCGCTCTGTCACATTGTCCTTTATGTACAGCCGTGATCCACAATCAACTGATCTCACAATCATCAAAAACTTGAAATGTTTAAAATTAAGGGGTGAGCAAAACCACAGCTCAATAAGGGAATTATATGCCTCACTTGATACTCAGCTATTTATATACTAAAAATCTTTTTCACTTTTCCTATGGGCTCTAGGCTCGCATATAGGAAGGATACTACAGTCGGCTAGGGATCCGGATGGAGTAAGGTAGGTATTTTGAAATACCTATCTTGTTCCGGAATCTAGAAGCAACTGTAGAGAGTAATAAATTTCTTTTCACATGAAATTTAAATCATTTTCCTTTTTATTTCATATCATTTTCATATTCTTTTCAAAATAATGCTTTTATGAAATAAAGCATTTAAATAAAGTAACTAATATTCATATATTCTTTGAAAAGAATATTAGTTAAATCATCATCATTTTCCTTTAAAACTCATTTCATGTTTTACTGTACAATCATAATTAGTATAGTACTTTAAATAGCAAAGTAAGCTATTAAAATCTATTCCACTTATCACATTAGCAAAGTAGCAAGCACTTCGATAGATTAGTTACTATACACGTCGATAAATCGGTTACTATGCAAGTTAATAAATCAATCCATTCACAAAACGTAAATTTATAAACTTTAAGCATATAGCTTAACTCACTGAAAACAGTTTCAAAATAACCGATCACTTAATTACTTTAGGCGTAAGCCCCAATTCGCTAGTTCAGTTACGACATCCATCGTAACTAGCAATAGAGTTAAGTGTGAAAGAGGACAAACATTAAAATGGCACATGTTTGTATGGCATGTATGAGCATAATTCAATGATCATACACATTCTCTGTCTTATGTATAAGATATATTCCATCTACTGACATTTGTAGCATTCACGAATCACCATCATTTATTTATTGTCACAATAACCTATGATCCCTCATATTTCATCAAAACACGTGTAGCACTTAGCTCTCAAAGGATTCTAGAGGTGGCTCCCATAGTTTCGGAAGAATCTATGTAGCACGTAGGTCCCTTGAGTTCTCTAGAGGTGGCTCACACGGTACAAAGGTCGAGTCTTTACTCGGATTGGTCTTTATGCCATGTACTTTCCACTATCTCATCAGAACGCGTGTAGCACTTAGTGCTCAAAGGATTCTAGAGGTGGCTCCCATAGTTTCCGAAGAATCTATGTAGCACGTAGGTCTCTTGAGTCTTCTAGAGGTGGCTCACATGGTACAAAGATCGAGTCTTTACTCGGATTGGCCTTTATGCCTTATACTTTCTACTATCTCATCAGAACTCGTGTAGCACTTAGTGCTCAAAGGATTCTAGAGGTGGCTCCCATAGTTTCTGAAGAATTTATGTAGCACGTAGGTCCCTTAAGTCTTCTAAAGGTGGCTCACACGGTACAAAGATCGAGTCTTTACTCGGATTGGCCTTTATGCCTTATGCTTTCTACTATCTCATCAGAACTCGTGTAGCACTTAGTGCTCAAAGGATTCTAGAGGTGGCTCCCATAGTTCACAAAGAATCTATGTAGCACTTAGGTCTTTTGAGTCTTCTAAAGATGGCTCACACGGTACAAAGATCGAGTCTTTACTCGGATTGGCCTTAATGCCTTATGCTTTCTACTATCTCATCAGAACTCGTGTAGCACTTAGTGCTCAAAGGATTCTAGTGGTGGCTCCCATAGTTCACAAAGAATCTATGTAGCACTTAGGTCCTTTGAGTCTTCTAGAGGTGGCTCACACGGTACAAAGATCGAGTCTTTACTCGGATTGGCCTTTATGCCATATACTTTCCAATATCTCATCAGAACTCGTGTAGCACTTAGTGCTCAAAGGATTCTAGAGGTGGCTCCCATAGTTCACAAAGAATCTATGTAGCACATAGGTCCCTTGAGTCTTCTAGAAGTGGCTCACACGGTACAAAGATCGAGTCTTTACTCGGATTGGCTACGTGGCTTATGTTTTCAATGGTTCATCGTTACACATGTAGCACGTATAATCTAATATTCCATTTAAAATCATGGTAAGAATATTAGATTTATCAATTCTTCCTTTTTGAAAGCATATTACATGTTTGTATCACATGTCTTATGAAAATTATCTGACAGTACTATAATCAGTACCATAATGAGCATTTTGTAAAAATGCTATAAATCAATTGATTTTCTTCTCATATCATGTAAAACATTTTCTTTTCACATGTCGCACATCCTATAAAGAGTCTAAGGCAATCATCAATCATATCATGCTATAGACCCCGGAGGGTAAAGAAATAAACATGTCAAATCTATGACCATAATCTATATTGTCCTCGGTGGATCACTGATCAGGTGTCGACCGGTACTACACATATCACATATCACACATCAGCATGATAGGATGCCTACTAGTCTCAAAACAGTATTCTTCATCATCAATAAACCTTTATGAAATTTATAAAAATATAAATTTCATAATTTAAAACCATAAAGGTTATAAAACCATTTAGTGAATATTTAAGAAATATATATAAAAATATTCACTTTATTTCTTTTCGTTTTTCATCTCGTATTACGAGTAATTTACATATCAAGAGAATTTTCGGTGATTTCATTATCACCATTCTCGAAAACATGAATATTTTAAAATTACTTTCATTTTATACATGTTTTTATGAAAATATTCATTTCCTCAATTTTCGTGGTTGAAAATCATTTCTCGTGACATGAAAACATTTATTACGATTTTCAGTAATTTTCGAGAATTTTTCGATAATTTGTCGGCAGTATAACGGCTGCCGATTGGCTAGCCTCTTGCACGAAAAATACAGTTTATAATTTCCAGCTAGTACTTCATTCCAAATTTTCAACCAATCATTCATCATAATAATTTCATAAAATATTGCCATAAAATATTTCGAAATTAAAACATGCATACTGAATATCCTTACAGTGCTGCACATGCATCCCTTACCTGTTTCGGATCGATGATTGACTCTCAAAGGTTGCGCCCGTGTTCACATTGCCCGATTCCATCGGCTCAATCATCGAGGGAATTTTTCGGAATTAAAATTCTAAAATTTAGAATTTTTCCATAATTATTTAAATAAATAAATTATTTAAATAATTTATCACTTTCCGAGATTTCTTACCGATTCCCGTAATTCTCAGGTTTTCAAATTCTCGGGATTTCTCGTAATTTCTTAAATTTTCCTTTTTTTCCTCTCTTTTTCTTCTTTTCCTCTTTTTCTTCCTTTTTCTCTTTTCTTTCCTTTCTCTTTCTTTTCTTTTTCTTTTTTCTTTTTTCTAGCCGAACCGGTTCAGATCGGTTTGGTGTCCTTCTGCTGGTTCGGCCTGTTCGGCTTCTTCCCGCCGGCATCAGCGCCGATTCAAGTCTCCCATAGCTTGTCAGAGTGGCCAGGACGCCGAATCTGGTCTCCGTTTCTTCCCATCACCGGCGATGGCGCCAGATCTGGGTCCGTGGGTTTCGGCCCCTTCCTCCTCTCTTTTCTCCTTCCTCTGTCGGATTCTCTTTCGCCGGTGGCTCCTCTCACTTTTGTCGAGCTTCGCCGGTGTCAGGAGTAGCGGTGGCGGTGCCTGGATCGGCCGGCACCACCGCATCTCTTTTCCGCTTTTCTCCTCTCGGTTCTACCCCCGATTTCTTCTCTTTTCTCTTTCACCGGCATCGATTTCCTCCTCCTCTCTCCTCGCCGGTGGTGGTCCCTCTCTCTGTCTTCTCGTTTCTTGCCGACGGCAGCAGTGGTTGCTGCCGTCGGCCTCCTTTGGGCTTTCCTCCTCTGTTTGTAATAAAGGAGGAAATGAATTAATTGGGGAATAGGGTTAACCCCAATTCCCTTCCTTTTTTTTATTTTATCTTTTTTTATTATATATATAATTATATTTATAATTATATTACTAATAGTATATATATTTTATTTTCACAATATATATATATATATATATTTGCACTTTAATTAAATTAATTAATATATATTTTATACATATACATATTTATTTATATACATAATTGTATATAAAAATATACATATGTATTTATTTAAGACAAAATAGTATATATTTCATTTTATAATATATACTATATTTCAAATATATACATATGTATTTATATAAAAATATATTTAAAATATATACATATGCATTTTTATTTCATTTAATTTTTGGATTTCTTAATATCCAATTTATTTCTCCTTTTCATTTCCTATTTAATTTGGATTTTCATTTATCCAAATTAAATTCCTCCTTTCCTTATTTTCCGTAACTTCGACTTTATTTTTATTTTCATTTAATTTCCTTCTTCATTTCTTATTCCAATTTAATTTTCCTTTTTATTTCTTATTTAATTTGGATTTCCATTTATCCAAATTAAATTTCCTCAATTTTATCCAAATAAATTTTCTCCACTTCTTCGCTTCATCAATTTTGGGAATTTCACCGATATTCTCATCTCGTAAATAAATTTTGTTTATTTACTTTAATTTATTTATTTCCTCGTCTATTTTCTTTAATATTAATTTCTAAAAATAGAAAATTTGCGGTTATCACATTCTCCCCACCTTAAGAAATTCGATCCTCTGAATTTAACTTAATTCATAAGGTGGTAGCATCCTGTATACTTATCATTCTTGACCTTTTGATCATCTTCCATATTATACTGCCAGTATACCTTTAAGATCATAATCGCCTTTTATACCTCTGTATATCATTTCTCATCATATAATTATACTCCCTTAAATTTCTTATCAATTGGGAGTTATCCATTTCCACTCCTTTTCATATCACATATGATTCATATTATCCATCATCCATCTTCCTTATTTGGTGCCAAGTCGATACATTTCAATAATTATCATTTACCGATTTAAATCAATAGTATGTAATGGTCCAATAGCTTTCGCATCTCGTGCATCCGCTCACTCAACATATTATCGAGCGTTTTCGTATTGCACTCAAACATTTTTACATCATGTACGGAGCGGTGCTGTCTATAAATTTTGGAATCTCAGAGCCTTTTGCTATTTCCCATAACATATAGCTACTCAGAGATTCCTATCACATATAGAGCTCACTGGAACTTCACATACATTCTCATCATTTTATAATCATATTTCGACTATGGCACTAAAGAATCTAAGAGTTTGATAATGGAGGAGTGATTTCATTAGATTATCAGTCTATAATCACTTCCATATTATCATATCTCTTTTAGATTCTTCATTATTATCCTCAATACTCTTTTCATATTTATTTCATCAACTGCTGCAGTTCATTTGCAGACTTTACTATTTACCACCTTTTACCATAATTGAATCAGGAGACAATCATTTTCTCCCCATATCTACTTCCATGTAATTTCATCATTACATCTCTTATTCTTATGGTATACTCTATATCACTTAGGTTTTAGAATATACCTGAGAATATACTCTTTTGATAATTTAGATTTCATTATGGCATAATCAAATTATAATTTAATCTTCTCATTATTTAACTTCATCATTGAATCTATAATTATCAATTTAATCATCTCATTATCCATATAAATCCATTATTTCCATCATTTCGAGGTGGTATATATATATCCTTTGTGTTCCATTTACATAACTGGCAGTAAAATGTAAATCACTTCTTTACTTCTTTGAGTATAATTAGTTTTCCTCTATCGAGTTTGGCTCGATCTTACATTTAACCATAATCATGTGATAACCACAAAATCACTTTTAGTTTTAAATTCGGGAACTATTTCATATTCGTGTTTCCTTTTCATCATGTACTTTCCTCTTATGACATATTCATCTTTTCCTTCATCATTATTTCAGTCACTTTTCATCAGTGGTAAAATATTCCACTATTAAATTCCTTTAACCTTTTACATATCATCTTTATGTTTATTCATCCACTGACTTTAACCTTTTACTTATTAGTCACGTCAGTAGAGCAGCTAACCCATAAACTCTCCTATAGACTGGCAATAGTATTTAGCTAGACCCAGTACCTTCCGTATCTTGATAACTATCTCTTCATCATAGACAGATCCGCATTGCTTTGTCATTCGAGATCATATATCTTAGAAAGAGATACTGTCTAGCCCATCTTCTATTTGCCAATCTTAACATATAGATTACAATCGTTGAGAGTCTGTAGGGTCATACCACTATGCTGCTCATTTTCCATTTGTGTCTTATACTGTATCAGTATATCATTACTTTATCCATATTTGGGTGCCTCATTCATTAGGCTTATATATCTCATAAGAAATTTCATTAACCTCGTAACCTCAATAGGAACTCGTGATAATTTTAATGAGTTCTAATCATTATCATCTTATGACCATCAGCCTTCAACTTTTCATCTGATGATGCCTTTTACAAAGATTGGTCTTATAGACTCCTCATATATCTCTGATTAAATTAAATAAAGCATCAATTTCATACAGATGATTATTTGTTCTTAATAAGAACTTATAAATTAATAGGAATTTAATACACCATTTAATTCATCCTCAAATCATATCATCTGTATTTCCATCAGTTATCCTTATATAAGTGAATTTCATTATTCACTAATTTTTCAGAGTTGTTTTCTTAAGCTTTTCGGATTTTCTTAAGTTTTCCGATATAAGCTTAGAATCAGATTTCATATTCAAAAGCGAGTCAATGTTATCTCGATTCCTCCAATTTATATAACTCTGAAAGTTCTATCGGAAATCAAATATGATACTTTCTTTAATTACACATTTCTCATTAATTCGAGCATTTCATCCTCATGTCCTATCATTTACACTGTGTATTCTTAAGGCAGAGACATTTACTATTCGATTTATTTCGACTCATACTCTACCTTGATTTCATTGTTTACTCATACTTTACAGCCTTACAAATCTCATTCCAGTAATCTGTAGTAAGTACAACAGTTATCAACACATGTTAAAACTAACCAATTTATTACCACTGTAATTTACTTTGGAATCAAGTTCATTTAATAAATTCAGGTTTAACTCCCTTGAGCATATTATCCACGAGGTTTGAACCCTGACATCCTTACGTACCTAGTTCCTTACACTCGTTTTATCATTAAGCTCCTTGTAAGAGTCCCGCCCGTTCGAATCGACCGTTGGTGATCATCCCCTAGGCAATCTTTTCGCCCCAGGTTTACCCTTACAAGTGAGTCAGCGACCACATAATTCGCCCACATCTCACATCATATTGTCCACTGCGGGTCACCCATCATTGGGTCATCCATCCCAGTTTTGTCTCAAGGGTCCTGAAGAACTCAGGTTAGCTGTTATCTTCTTTTTATCACTTTATTCTTCTTATAAATATTCTCCAATTCACAATACTCCATATAGTACATCAATTTGCAATGCATGTCTCCAAATGCTCCGGTTCTAAAAATAAATATTCATTTAATACCTCAAAATAGTATTAATGTATAGAACCTCAATCAGTCGTATGCTATGGATTTTATCAATTTTGTTTTCTGATCACTTTCTCAGTCATTTTCTGTAATTATTTCACTTTTCATAATATTCAATGATCCCGTAATAAACATCCAATTCAATACACTCTTAATTCAGGCCCTTACCGTCAATAACCGGGTCAATCATCTTATGACCTTCCACTAAACACTCTTGTTGGATCGCATCATATAAGGCCCCGACCCTTTTGCCGTCCACCTATACACATGTGTACGAACCTCTTTGAGAATGCCCAGCCCTTTCACTAGGTCACCCCTCGAGGTTTCGTCATGAGGCTTAGCCTGTTCACTAGGTCACTCGCAATTCGCGTCCATAATCGAAGTGTAAGTGGAATCAGTACTAGGGATCGATATATCCATATGACATCCTCTATGCCATTAATAATTCCATTATCATTAAGGAATTTGAAATCACTTGGTTTCATTACTATTCAGCACATCGCCCAACATAGGGGCATTTTCGTCATTTTGACATTTATTTCTTTTTCCTCAATATACATGTAAATAAGTGATCTTATTATCGATTTGCTGATAGTACCCCTTTCTCATACCAATATCAGCATTTTAAGAGCTTCTTCGATTTTGACAGAGAAATCTAATAAAAACCATAATTGGATTATTTTGCATGAAATACAGCTTTCCATCATCAATTTCTCTACCAAATCGATTCATTCAAACTTCCATTGATCTATTTTAACTCCCGGTAAAATTTCAGAGGCAGGGGTATTTTGGTCATTTTGGTCAAAAATATTCTCTCTCCTTAAAATACCTTCAATCAGTGATCTTAAGGTCTATTTAATGATGATATTTCATTCCCCTCCTTTATATAATCACTTTCAGGTCTTAGTTCGATCCGGACAGAAAAGTACTGGTGGGGCCCTCACCGAGTCCATTTCTATTCCTTACGAACCGACCTTCATTTAGATTATAAGATCACCATTTCAGGTAACATTCCTGAGCCGTTTTCTCTTTTTAGCATTCCTTATTCCAAAATTGCTCACTCCCTTCTAAACACTTAATTCAATTTGCAATCATTTATTTTCTCTATGTATTCAGACTACACAATACTACAAGGGATGTTTAACTCTTTTCCTTCCAAAAGTATCCACAGACATCAGGCCAACCATGCTCTGATACCATTAAATCTGTAACGGCCCGTTACCACATTTTTCATCTTATTTTACACAACTTAACCGGTTGGGCTGTCCATGATACTTCACTTGTACTAACTGTTAAACAATTTTACATAACGTTGTTTATATTATACACATCCCCTATCTTAATTAATTAGATAAGTAGTACTGTAGATATGTCTAAATACAGAAAATAAATGATCGTACCTCAAATAAATCAGTCAGTCTGTAGCATTGTACTTTATTTACAGCCGTGATCCACAATCAACTGATCTCACAATCATCAAAAACCTGAAATGTTTAAAATTAAGGGGTGAGCAAAACCACGGCTCAGTAAGGGAATTATATGCCTCACTTGATACTCAGCTATCTATATGCTGAAAATCTTTTTCATTTTTCTTATGGGCTCTAGGCTCGCATGTAGGAAGGATACTACAGTCGGCTAGGGATCCGGATGGAGTAAGGTAGGTATTTTGAAATACCTATCTTGTTCCAGAATCTAGAAGCAACTGTAGAGAGTAATAAATTTCTTTTCACATGAAATTTAAATCATTTTCCTTTTTATTTCATATCATTTTCATATTCTTTTCAAAATAATGCTTTTATGAAATAAAGCATTTAAATAAAGTAACTAATATTCATATATTCTTTGAAAAGAATATTAGTTAAATCATCATCATTTTCCTTTAAAACTCATTTCATGTTTTACTGTACAATCATAATTAGTACAGTATTTTAAATAGCAAAGTAAGCTATTAAAATCTATTCCACTTATCACATTAGTAAAGCAGCAAGCACTTCGGTAGATTAGTTACTATACACATCGATAAATCGGTTACTATGCAAGTTAATAAATCAATCCATTCACAAAATGTAAATTTATAAACTTTAAGCATATAGCTTAACTCACTGAAAACAGTTTCAAAATAACCGATCACTTAATTACTTTAGGCGTAAGCCCCAATTCGTTGGTTCAGTTACGACATCCATCCTAACTAGCAATAGAGTTAAGTGTGAAAGAGGACAAACATTCAAATAGCACATGTTTGTATGGCATATATAAGCATAATTCAATGATCATACACATTCTCTGTCTTATGTATAAGATCTATTCCATCTACTGACATTTGTCACATTCACGAATCACCATCATTTATTTATTGTTACAATAACATATGATTCCTCATATTTCATCAAAACACGTGTAGCACTTAGCTCTCAAAGGATTCTAGAGGTGGCTCCCATAGTTTTCGAAGAATTTATGTAGCACGTAGGTCCCTTGAGTTCACTAGAGATGGCTCACACGGTACATGGGTCGAGTCTTTACTTGGATTAGTATTTATGCCATATACTTTCCACTATCTCATCAGAACGCGTGTAGCACTTAGTGCTCAAAGGATTCTAAAGGCGGCTCCCATAGTTTTCAAAGAATCTATATAGCACGTAGGTCCCTTGAGTCTTCTAGAGGTGGCTCACACGGTACAAAGATCGATTCTTTACTCGGATTGGCCTTTATGCCTTATACTTTCTACTATCTCATCAGATCTCGTGTAGCACTTAGTGCTCAAAGGATTCTAGAGGTGGCTTCCATAGTTTCCGAAGAATCTATGTAGCACGTAGGTCCCTGAGTCTTCTAGAGGTGGCTCACACAGTACAAAGATCAAGTCTTTACTCGGATTGGCCTTTATGCCTTATACTTTCTACTATCTCATCAGAACTCGTGTAGCACTTAGTGCTGAAAGGATTCTAGAGGTGGCTCCCATAGTTCACAAAGAATCTATGTAGCACTTAGGTCCCTTGAGTCTTCTAGAGGTGGCTTACACGGTACAAAGATCGAGTCTTTACTCGGATTGGCTTTTATGCCATATACTTTCCAATATCTCATCAGAACTTGTGTAGCACTTAGTGCTCAAAGGATTCTAGAGGTGGCTCCCATAGTTCACAAAGAATCTATGTAGCACGTAGGGCCCTTAAGTCTTCTAGAGGTGGCTCACACGGTACAAAGATCGAGTCTTTACTCGGATTGGCCTTTATGCCATATACTTTCCAATATCTCATCAGAACTCATGTAGCACTTAGTGCTCAAAGGATTCTAGAGGTGGCTCCCATAGTTCACAAAGAATCTATGTAGCACGTAGGTCCCTTGAGTCTTCTAGAGGTGGCTCACACGGTACAAAGATCAAGTCTTTACTCGGATTGGCTACGTGGCTTATGTTTTCAATGGTTCATCGTTACACATGTAGCGCGTATAATCTAATATTCCATTTAAAATCATGGTAAGAATATTAGATTTATCAATTCTTCCTTTTTGAAAGCATATTACATGTTTGTATCACATGTCTTATGAAAATCATCTCACAGTACTATAATCAGTACCGTAATGAGCATTTTGTAAAAATTCTATAAATTAATTGATTTTCTTCTCATATCATATAAAACATATTCTTTTAACATGTCACGCATCCTATAAATAGTCTAAGGCAATCATCAATCATATCATGCTATAGACCCCAAAGGGTAAAGAAATAAACATGTCAAATCTATGACCATAATCTATATTGTCCTCGGTGGATCACTGATCAGTTGTCGACCGGGACTACACATATCACATATCACACATCAGCATGATAGGATGCCTACTAGTCTCAAAACAGTATTTTTCATCATCAATAAACCTTTATGGAATTTATAAAAATATAAATTTCATAATTTAAAACCATAAAGGTTATAAAACCATTTAGTGAATATTTAAGAAATATATATAAAAATATTCACTTTATTTCTTTTTGTTTTTCATCTCATATTACAAGTAATTTACATATCAAGAAAATTTTCGGTGATTTCATTATCATCATTCTCGAAAACATGAATATTTTAAAATTACTTTCATTTTATACATGTTTTATGAAAATATTCATTTCCTCAATTTTCGTGGTTGAAAATCATTTCTCGTGACATGAAAACATTTATTATGATTTTCAGTAATTTTCGAAAATTTTTTGATAATTTTTCTGCAGTATAATGGCTGCCGATTGGCTAGCCTCCTGAACGAAAAATACAGTTTATAATTTCCAGCCAATACTTCATTCCAAATTTTCAACCAATCATTCATCATAATAATTTCATAAAATATTGCCATAAAATATTTCGAAATTAAAACATGCATACTGAATATTCTTACAGTGCTGCACATGCATCCCTTACCTGTTTCGGATCGGCGACTGACTCTCGAAGGTCGCGCCCATGTTCATCTCGCCCGATTCTATCGGCTCGGTCATCGAGAGAATTTTTTGGAATTAAAATTCTAAAATTTAGAATTTTTCCATAATTATTTAAATAAATAAATTATTTAAATAATTTATCACTTTTCGGGATTTATTTCTGATTCCCGTAATTCTCGGATTTTCGAATTCTCAGGATTTTTCGTAATTTCTGAAATTTTCCTTTTTTTCCTCTCTTTTTCTTCTTTTCCTCTTTTTCTTCCTTTTTCTCTTTTCTTTCCTTTCTTTTTCTTTTTCTTTTTCTTTTTCTTTTTCTAACCGGACTGGTTCATACCGGTTTGGTGTCCTTCCGCTGGTTCGGCCGGTTCAGCTTCTTCCCGTCGGCATCACCGCCGGTTCATGTCTCCCATAGCTTGTCGGAGTGGCCAGGATGCCGGATCTGGTCTCCGTTTCTTCCCATCACCGGCGACGGCACCGGATCTGGGTCCGTGGGTTTCGGCCCCTTCCTCCTCTCTTTTCTCCTTCCTCTGTCGGATTCTCTTTCGCCGGTGGCTTCTCTCATTTTCGTTGAGCTTCACCGATGTCGGGAGTAGCGGTGGCGGTGCCTAGATCGACCGGCACCACCGCATCTCTTTTTCGCTTTTCTCCTCTCGGTTCTGCCCCCGATTTCTTCTTTTTTCTCTTTCGTCGGCGTCGATTTCCTCCTCCTCTCTCCTCTCTGGTGGTGGTTCCTCTCTCCGCCTTCTCGTTTCTCGCCGACGGCGGCAGTGGTTGCTGTCGTCGGCCTCTTTTGGGCTTTCCTCCTCTGTTACAAACAGAGGAGGAAATGAATTAATTGGGGAATAGGGTTAACCCCGATTCCCTTCCCTTTTTTTTATTTTATCTTTTTTTTATTATTATATATAATTATATTTATAATTATATATATAATTATATTACTAATAGTATATATATTTTATTTTCACAATATATATATATATATTTACACTTTAATTAAATTAATTAATATATATTTCATACATATACATATTTATTTATATACATAATTGTATATAAAAATATACATATGTATTTATTTAAGACAAAATAGTATATATTTCATTTTATAATATATATCATATTTCATATATATACATATGTATTTATATAAAAATTATTAAAATATATTTATATACTCTAATTATATAAATATATAATATATGTATTTTTATTTCATTTAATTTTTGGATTTCTTAATATCCAATTTATTTCTCCTTTTCATTCCCTATTTAATTTGGATTTCCATTTATCCAAATTAAATTCCTCCTTTCCTTATTTTCCGTAACTCCGACTTTATTTTTATTTTTATTTAATTTCCTTCTTCATTTCTTATTCCAATTTAATTTTCCTTTTTATTTCTTATTTAATTTGGATTTTTATTTATCCAAATTAAATTTCCTCAATTTTATCCAAATAAATTTTCTCCATTTCTTCGCTTCATCAATTTTTGGAATTTCAACGATATTCCCATCTCGTAAATAAATTTTATTTATTTACTTTAATTTATTTATTTCCTCGTTTATTTTCTTTAATATTAATTTTCAAAAATAGAAAATTTGCGGTTATCACATTCTCCCCACCTTAAGAAATTCGATCATCCGAATTTAACTTAATTCATAAGGTGGTAGCATCCTGTATACTTATCATTCTTGACCTTTTGATCATATTCCATATTATACTGCCAGTACCTTTAAGATCATAATCGCCTTTTATACCTCTATATATCATTTCTCATAATATAATTATACTCTCTTAAATTTCTTATCAATTGGGAGTTATCCATTTCCACTCCTTTTCATATCACATATGATTCATATTATCCATCATCCATCTTCCTTATTTGGTGCCAAGTCGATACATTTCGATAATTATCATTTACCGATTTAAATCAATAGTATGTAATGGTCCAATAGCTTTCACATCTCGTGCATCCGCTCACTCAACATATCATCGAGCGTTTTCGTATTGCACTTAAACATTTTTACATCATGTACGGAGCGGTGCTATCTATAAATTTTGGAATCTCAGAGCCTTTTGCTATTTCCCATAACATATAGCTACTCAGAGATTCACATCACATATAGAGCTCACTGGAACTTCACATACATTCTCATCATTTTATAATCATATTTCGACTATGGCACTAAAGAATCTAAGAGTTTGATAATGGAGGAGTAATTTCATTAGATTATCAGTCTATAATCACTTCTATATTATCATATCTCTTTTAGATTCTTCATTATTATCCTCAATACTCTTTTCATATTTATTTCATCAACTGCTGCAGTTCATTTGCAGACTTTACTATTTACCACCTTTTACCATAATTGAATCAGGAGACAATCGTTTTCTCCCCATATCTACTTCCATGTAATTTCATCATTACATCTCTTATTCTTATGGTATACTCCATATCACTTAGGTTTTAGAATATACCTGAGAATATACTCTTTTGATAATTTAGATTTCATTATGGCATAATCAAATTATAATTTAATCTTCTCATTATTTAACTTCATCATTGAATCTATAATTATCAATTTAATCATCTCATTATCCATATAAATCCATTATTTCCATCATTTCGAGGTGGTATATATATATCCTTTGTGTTCCATTTACATAACTGGCAGTAAAATGTAAATCACTTCTTTACTTCTTTGAGTATAATTAGTTTTCCTCTATCGAGTTTGGCTCGATCTTACATTTAACCATAATCATGTGATAACCACAAAATCACTTTTAGTTTTAAATTCAGGAACTATTTCATATTCGTGTTCCCTTTTCATCATGTACTTTCCTCTTATGACATATTCATCTTTTCCTTCATCATTATTTCAGTCACTTTTCATCAGTGGTAAAATATTCTACTATTAAATTCCTTTAACCTTTTACATATCATCTTTATGTTTATTCATCCACTGACTTTAACCTTTTACTTATTAGTCACGTCAGTAGAGCAGCTAACCCATAAACTCTCCTATAGACTGGCAATAGTATTTAGCTAGGCCGCCTAATGGTTAGTAGTGACTTGACATCTTGACATAGTCAAGGGTTCGAGTCACTACGGACGCGCTCAAAGGGATTTATCTTGAGTTCTTCAGGACCTTTGGGACAAAGCCGTGAGATCGCTGGGGTTAGGAGGCGTGCAGTACTCCCGAGGTCAGTGCGGACAATACGAGTGAGTGAGATCGCTTGGGCTAGGAGGCACGTAGTACTCTCAAGGTCTTCACAAATTTAGTGTCACATCCTGTGATCACCTTATTTCACGTTTTTCTATACATCTTATATCGTTGGGCTGTCTGTGATACTTTACTTTTCATGTTCATTAAACTATTACATTTAAAAACATATTATCATTTACATCCCCTATCTTAATTCATAAGAAAGTAGTACTATAGATAAGTCTAAATACATAAAATAAATGATCGTACCTCATGTAATAAATCAAGCTGTCGCAGTGTCTCTAACTGCACAGCCGAGATCCTTAGATGTCAGACTCTCAGTCCTCTAAAATCTGAAATTGTTAAAATTAGGGGGTGAGTAATCCACGGCTCAGTAAAGGAGTTATATGCAACTCTTGATACTCAGTTATCTATATGCTGTAAAATCTTTTTCTTTAAATTTCCTAGAAGTGTACTAGGCTCACATGTAGGAGGGATACTACAGTCGGCTAGGGATCCGGATGGAGTAAAGTAGGTATTTTGAAATACCTGTCTTGTTCCGAAACCTAGAAGCAACTGTAGAGAGTAATAAATTTCGTTTGAAATTTAAATCCTTTTTCCTTTCCTTTCATGTCATTTTCAATTTTATTCTTTTATGATTTAAAGCATTTTGATAGAATAATTAATATTATCTATTCTTTTAAAAAAAATATTAGTTTAAATCGTTATCATCCAAATCATATTGCATGTAAACAGTAGATAGCAACAATACAATAAAATCATTTCATTTAAAATCATTATTTACTGTCATTCACTGTAAACCTTTTCTTTATTTTCACTTCAGTCAAATTGATATTTAAACAGTTCAATAATCAATCGGTGGAGACAATAATCATTTAATAGAATCATGCACTATCACTATCACTATCACTATCCCCGAAGGGATGATCACTATAACGAATGGCCATCGTCAACACTCACAGTTCGTACTGGTCAAGTGCTCACTGCGTAAACCTGTGGGTTTGACCATAATTCCCACAATCATATATAATACAATAAACCTACGAACTGATCAGGTCTTGCAGTCATATAACAATATGCATGATCACTACAATACGATTGTAAGATCCGATTCTACACTATTGTAGACTCTAAATTCATAAAATCGAAAATGGAAATTAAATAAATAATGAATATTGATTTCTATTTGGGTGAAAAGCTCCTTAATTTGAGATATGAAGGAGCAATTTATGTGAAATACTCGACAGGCGAGTACTGTAGTGGGATGGCTTGCAACTGGGCGAGCAAGAGGATAATCGCCAACGGTCAATGGGAGAGTTGAAGATGGCGAGTTGATTGAATTTCTTTTTGGCGAATAGGTGAGATCGCCAACGTTGGCGTCAATCAGATCAAGCTTGGCGAGTTGAGCCATACACGGCGATCGCAGAATGGGGCGAGGACTTGTTATCACCCAAATGGATTGAGTGAGTGAGTTATATAATAGCAATGTGGCTAGTAGAGCAATATCAAGTGATCGCCAACAATGTAGCAATGGCTGTGATCGCCAAACCTGCATGTGATCGCCAGGAAGGAGGAAACTCTCATAATTGCCAAATATTAAGTTGACAAGCTTGAAAGTTGGCGAACTGAAATAGATATTGGCGAACT
The DNA here is from genome assembly GCA_032173925.1 of Heritiera fomes. Classification (NCBI taxonomy): domain Eukaryota; kingdom Viridiplantae; phylum Streptophyta; class Magnoliopsida; order Malvales; family Malvaceae; genus Heritiera; species Heritiera fomes. The sequence goes on from JAPDPM010000011.1 coordinate 14,243,729, forward strand.
GAATACTTTTGACGAAGGGGCGAATTGGAATGACACTTGTGGACAAAGTGAAAATAGATTTAAACCCATTTGGCAGCCAAAACTGACTTGTAAGTCATACGGTTGAAGACAATTAATGGAGAAGATGTTAAAGTCAGTAAGAAACTTATTCTTATTGGTTGAGGAACAAAAAAAAAGTCAATGGCAGAAGAAAAGGCGTGTGGAAGGGGGACTTCCACGGCATTGTAAGTGCAGTTTTTCTTCATGCATTAAATGCATGAAAGACGTGAAATAAATGAAGGAAATGAGATAAGGCCAAGTGATGAGTTCTGATTGGATAGCATGGCTATAAAAGAAGAAACAATTGAGGATAACAGAGTTAGCCAACTCCAGCTTCTTCACGAAAACCATTCTACTGCAAGTTATGCTCTGTTTCTTCCATTTCTCTGCCATGTTTGATCTACTAAACTTTAACCTTAAGTTAGCTAAACACATAAACCTGCTTACAAAACCATTCCTCCATCGTTGATGAGCTAAAGGAATAAGCAAAGTGAGGGTAACAGGAGACAGGAAGAATTCTGTTTTGGAAGTGCAGTTGATTAAGGTGAGATTTAATGGTTCTTGAGATTTAATGATATATTTCTATGATTTCAAGTATGAGAAGCATGAGAATAGTCTTGCTTTTGATTTGTTCTTGATAGAAATAGAATAAATTCATATCTTGAAGTAGAATGATGGGAAAAATACTGGAAAAGTGATGAGTATGGCGACTATGGTGATCGCCCATGTTGAATATTTATAATCGCCAATGAGGCGAGTAGGAAATATGAACTCGCCAAAATGAAAATACTTGTGCAAGTGGGCAAGGTTGCCCAATGCTAGTTCATGAGAGAGCCTATCCCTGAGTAGAAAGCCGTTTGGCGAACTCACATGCATAAGAAATTGGGCGAGTAGAATTGTGGGCGAACTCCCATATTTAAGCCAATGTTGGTCTGGTAAGTTGAATGTTGGGCGAGCTCCAAATGTATTAATGGCGAGAAAAGGCGGGCGAGCTTCCACTAGTAAGCCATTTGATGAATGGCGACCTCGATAGGGCGAGCTAATATGTCTCTTGTGGGCGAGCTTTTGCGAGCTCTGTTGGGCGAGTAAGTAGAATATCTGTTGGGCAAGCTGGTTTATTTCTATCAAGTCTCGCCCAAGTGATGGAAAGTTATTAAAGAAAAATATTAATAGTTTTAATAAATTATTTTGCAGCTGAGAATTGGAAATGGCTATTGGCGAGCAGGAAGCAAGGCAAAACAAGGTTTCGTTGGACCAGGTAAAGGAGATGTGTGTGAAGTGAATGCATGTCCTGTGGAGTTAAGTTTTAGGAAAATATTGTGAAATTTGTTTTGGTTTATGACATGCATTGTTTAAGAAATCTATTTGATATTGGGCGAGCTACTAAGCCGACCCTTGTGATATTTCTGGGCGAAATGGTATTGGCGGGCGAGCCAAGCTTTTATGATTTTTGGGCGAAGAACCCTTTTATGACATCTTGGGCGAGTAACCCTGTTTTAAATAAAAGGCGGGCGAGCCATGTTAGGTGAACCCCTTGATATTCTTTTAGGCGAGCCTGGTTACTTTGTTTTGAAAAGCTAAGTGGCGGGCGAATACTATTCCCCGCACTGATGATTGACCATGGGCGAGCCAAATGGGCGAACTGACCATGGCGAACAGGTTTCACGTTTCCAAAGTTTCTTAATTTAAAAATAAACTAATTTTAATATCTTTGAAAATACAAAATATAAACCCTTTTGGGCGAATTGACTAATGGGCGAGCCACTGGGCGAGCTGCCATGGGCGAGCCCCAGCTGATCATAGGCGAGCAGGTTTTAAACGTTGAGATTTTGGAATGTTTTCAAGGTGTTTTGTAAATAAAAAGCCTAAACCTTTTTGGAAATCAAATCATTTTGATAAAATGATAATATGGGTGAGATAATTCCATAAAGGTTTTCATGAGATATAAAAGTGATTTTTGAGACTTTAGGCCCCGAGCTCATGCATTGCTACTGAGTGACCCGCCTAGGCCGGTGGCTCGGTCGATGGACCAACGAGTGCTCCTCAGGGCGTCACAGGGCTGATGGACACGCCAAGTCATCAGCGGTCTCGAGGTCACTTGGCAAGTGGACCCGAGGACCACCTAGAGATTGTGGCCATAGATCTATTGTATCCTTTTTTGGGATGATTATTTCGTTCTCGCAAGGGGGAGGGGGAACGATGATAGCATGACTTATTTATAGGGTGATACCTAGTCTTAACTTGTTGATTTCTGTTACTAAGAGGATTTGTTAAATCCTATTTACTGTTTACTACATTTTAAAGTAAACTGATTAGCCAGTGATTTGAATGATGTTTTGAGAGTACTGTTTACTATATCCACTGTTTTCCTACTTGATATGATGTTAGGAAAAACAATTACTTTGTGGTATATAGTTTTGGTTTTATAAAGCAGCATATGTTTCCTTTACTGAGCGTATGAATCGCTCACCCCTTTGTTTTAACTCCACAGATAAAAGAGACGGAGTTTGAGAGAATTAGCTCCCATAGGGATAGCTACATATAAAGCGCGGGGGCAACTTATGTCCAATATGACAGGTACAGTCACTTCTCTTTTACATTTCAGACATATATGTACAGTACTACTTTAGTGAAATAAAAACAATAAGGGATGTCAGATGTAAGGAATAATGAAAAAAATTTCATATTCCGCACTTGATAAATAAATGTTATTGGCATCGCAGACAGTCCAACCGGTAAAGTTGTATGAAAATATGTGAAAAATGTGGTAACGGACTGTTACAGATTTAATGGTATCAGAGCTTGGATTGGTCTGATATCTGTTGATGCCTTTAGCATGGGAAGTGTTGAGAAAGGTTGACATCCCCTGTAGTACTGTATAGTCTGAATGTATAGAGGAGTCAAGTGACTGGAAATTGAGTTAAATGTTTCAATGAGGTAAAAGTTAATGAATTATGAGTTATAGATAGAGATAGTAATCCGGAAACTTTTCTTGAGATAGGCGATCTTATCATCATAATGTCATATCTATTCGGTAAGGTATAGTGAGGAACTCGGTGAGGACCCCACCAGGACTTCTCTGTCCATATCAAACTAAGATCCTGAAATGATGATATTGAGATGAAAAGGGATAATATTAGTATATAAGCCCTAAGATCGCGTGTTTGGAGGTATATCGAAGAAGGGGAATTAAAAGGGAAGTTATGAACATACCCCTATATTGAAATATTTTATCTAAGTCATGAATGACTAAATTGAATTAAAGTAGTAATTGATAGTGTAAAGGATGATCCCTACTGTGGACCCCACCAATATATTGATGAGTAAGATGACTGTGAGTATATGCTATGAGAGGTCGCGAGATAGTCAGCCCTGTTGTGCATTTTAGGGTCTGTATTAAAGTGAAAATATGGATTATATTGATCAGAGATTATTGAATATTATGAAAAGTGAACTGTGTGAGAAATGATGTAAAATCGATGAGGTTAGTAATGGTTCTAGACACTCCTTATTTTAGGAGAATAAATATTAGAAGAAACTTGACAATTAAGGAAGTCAAGTGTTCAAGTCACTGCGGATGCGAAAGAAAACCTTTAGATGGGTGAGCTCGAGCACGGTTGGAAGGACCGGGTGTCGAGGTGATCGCCAAAGAGGACAGTATGGATAAGTGGCACCGTCACAGCAATCGTTGTCGATGGGCCTAAAAAGGGGTTGCCATGGCCGGTTGGGCTGGTCCATTACGATATCCATAGAACTGAAATATTGTGAAACACTTGTAAAGTGATTTGAAAATTTATATATGTGTTTGGAGGATACATAGTGATTTGGTTGGATGTAAATAACGAGACATCCAAGATGATATGAGTTTGTGAATTTGAAATTACATGATGATGTTTTAAGTAAGCTTCTGGAGTAACGTGGATTCGAGAGATTATTGACTCGATTCACAATATGGAATTTGTTTGAAAGCTCTTACTAGTGAATCAGAAGAGCTTGAGAAATTACTCAAGAGATTGATGAGTAGAGAACTAAACTGTTTTGATAGAACTGGTGAAAATGAAAATTATATCATTTTGAAAAAAAAACAACAACAACAACAACGGGATTGTGCTCTCTACAGTTGCTTCTAGGTTTCGAAACAAGTATGGTATTCTAAAATACCTATCTTACTCTAGCTGGATCCCTAGCCGACTGTAGTATCTTTCCTATATGTGTGCCTAGAGCCAACTAGGATGATTTTAAAGAGAATAAATATGTATATTGATATAAGCAATATCGTTGAATAACGTCACAAACTTCTAGGAATTGAAAACCTTATTGTTAAGTCAGTGAACATGAGTTCTAATTGAACTATATACAGTAGAGACGTGAGGTCTCGAACAATTAAGTGGACATTGAAGTTGTCTGAGTAAAGGATCTCACTACGTAAGTGAGATTAAATTGTGGTTATTGGGGTATAAAATTTATGAGGTACCCATATGGCATAAATGATTTGTTGAGGATTTTGTGGAATTTGTTACCTTACTGATGTGATATATACTTGTGAGAAAGTGGAAGTGAATGAGTATGTATGAATATAGTATTCAAAATGGTTATGAGATAGTAATAGTAAAGTACTATATTAAGTGGAAAAAATGACAGTGGTAATAAATGATATAGAATGGAAATATCTTTAGAGACAAGTCATATGATGACTAGGGGTCACAAGTTATGAGGTAGTTCCCAAGTATAAAAATAAATGTAATTTCCTCTGATCATTATGTAGTTATGGCAAGAATTAATGACAAGCCAGAATTAAAAAGATGAAATTGTCATACTTAAAGGAGCAGATACAAGAAGTACTGCTAATCCTAAAAAAGGATATACATACGTGTATATATGTACATATTGGGAATGTGAAATTGTATAAATAAAGTGGTGATGAAAATCTGAAAGATAATAAATTTAAATTTCAAAAATTGAGGTGAGGAAATTATACTCTTAAATATATTCTCCAAGTAGTGACATTGCATGTACTAGGAGAATAAGAGATAAAACGATAACTCGATATGAAAAGAAGTTATCGAGGTAAATGATTACCTAAGACGTAATCGATGGTTAGTATTAATATCTGCAAAAGAATGGCAGTCATAATCTAACCATGAGATAATCGTTGTGGAATGGTAGAGAATCCGAAAGAACCATGAGGTTATAGAAGTGATTATGGATTGTGTAATCGAGTTAATTCACTTCATCATCATGTTTCGGGATGCCCTGAATGCCGTAGTCGATATATATCAGTGAAACAGTGAGAACGTATGTGAAGTTCCAGTAAGTGAGTACGGGTGATAAGGATTCCTGAATTGCCATATGCTTTGAGAGAATAGCAAGAGGCTTTGGGATTCCAAAATTTTGCTGTTAGCACCGCCTCTGATTGATATAGATATCCGAGAGCATTGTGTGGACGCTCCGGGATATATTGAGAGCGAGTGCGTTGTATTTGAGAGACTACTGGGACAATTACATACGATTGATTAAGATTATCTAATGGATAGTCATCAAATTATTATCGACCAAGCACTGAATGAGATGATAAGTGATAAATAGTATAAATGAGTTACTGTGTCCAGGAAGTGAAAAATTTGCTAACTCCCAAAGACGATAAAAGATTTCAGGGAGTGTAAATTGGTTTTGAGAGAAGAAGCCCGAGATTCTTCAAGACCTTGAGCAAAATCCGGGATGGGCGACCCATGAGTGGGGCGATCGCTCAATACCGGATAACATGTTGAAAGATGTGGGTGAACTAGGTGGTCGCCCACTCACTTGAAAGAGTAATCCTAGAGTGCAGGAGAGCGCCAAAGGGATGATTATTGATGGCCTGAAGAGATGGGCAGTACTCTTAGAGACAATGAGGAGTATAAAGAGATATTCGCGGTCTCATTGTAGAGACGAGATTTGCTAGAAGTGAAAATGTGATAAGGAAGAAAAATACCTATATTGGTGGTACTTCCTATACTAAGTGAAAAAAATTGTAAAGAGTATAATGCTATCGAGATAATTATGGATATATAGACTGTGTCTGCTTATTCCTTGATTACGAAATTTATTGAGTTAATTAATGCCTTGGCCAAGTTATATGTCAGGGAAATGGTGAGGTTTTACAGTATTCCAGTGAGCATTACATTTGATAGGGAGTCCCGCTTCATATCTCAATGTTGAGAGAGATTTTAGGAAGCTATGGGATCCCGATTGAGTTTTGCACCGCAGTTCATCCGCAAACTGAGGGACAGTCCAAGCGTATAATATGGACGCTCGAGGATATGGTGTGAGCGTGTGCAGTTGATTTTATAGGCTCCTGGGATAATCCTCTATCCTGGCAGAGTTTTTTTTTATAATGGCCAAAGGAGAGTATAGGCATAGCATTTGAAAGGGTTTATTAAGCAGACGATATAATCCATGATAGCATGAGAAAATGAGAGACCGAGAATTATTTTCGACTTGGTCAAACAGACTTCTTGAGATATACAAGAGATTATGTATATTACGGTCTCACCATTGGGGTGCATAATGAGAGGGAAATTGAGTTCCCGACACATTAGATCTTTGGAGATCTTAGATCGTCTAAAAGATGTGCACTACCTCCCAAGTTGTCAGGAGTGCATAACGTATTTCATGTCTCAATGATGAGAAAGTACTATCCATATCCTTCTCACGTGATTCGATATGAGTCCTAGAGCTTAGAGAGGACATGAGTTACGTTGAGAAATCGGTACGGATTTTGGAAAGGAAGACTAAAGTATTGTGATAAAGTGTAGTGATAAAATGTTGCGATCTAAGATTATTCTTATGGCTAAAGTGCTCTGGCAGTAAAATACTAAAAATAAGGCTACATGGGAATTTGGAAGCCTTATGTAAGGACTATACAGAGCTTTCACACTGATAGGTCAGGTTGAAATTTGGAGGACCAAATTTCTTAAGGTGGGGAGAAAATGTAAGATCCGATTCTACACTACTGTAGACTCTAAATTCATAAAATCGAAAATGGAAATTAAATAAATAATGAATATTGATTTCCATTTGGGTGAAAAGCTCCTTAATTTGAGATATAAACGGAGCAATTTATGTGAAATACTCGACGGGCGAGTACTGTAATGGGACGGCTTGCAACTGGGCGAGCAAGAGGATAATCGCCAACGGTTAATGGGAGAGTTGATGATGGCGAGTTGATTTAATTTCTTTTTGGCGAATAGGTGAGATCGCCAATGTTGGCGTCAATCAGATCAAGGTTGGCGAGTTGAGCCATACACGATGATCGCCCGAATGGGGCGAGGACTTGTGATCGCCCAAATGGATTGAGTGAGTGAGTTATATAATAGCAATGTGGCGAGTAGAGCAATATCAAGTGATCGCCAATAATGTAGCAATGGCTGTGATCGCCAAACCTGTATGTGATCGCCAAGAAGGAGGAAATTCTCGTAATTGCCAAATCTTAAGTTGGCAAGCTTGAAGGTTGGCGAACTGAAATAGATATTGGCGAGCTGAAGACTTTTGACGAAGGGGCGAATTGGAATGACACTTGTGGACAAAGTGAAAATAGATTTAAACCCATTTGGCAGCCAAAACTGACTTGTAAGTCATACGGCTGAAGACAATTAATGGAGAAGAAGTTGAAGTCAGTAAGGAACTTATCCTTATTGGTTGAGGAACAAAAACAAAGTCAATAGTAGAAGAAAAGGCGTGTGGAAGGGAGACTTTCACGCCATTGTAGGTGCAGTTTTTCTTCATGCATTAAATGCATGAAAGACGTGAAATAAATGAAGGAAATGAGATAAGGCCAAGTGATGAGTTCTGACTGGATAGCATGGCTATAAAAGAAGAAACAATTGAGGATAACAGAGTTAGCCAACTCCAGCTTCTTCACGAAAACCATTCTACTGCAAGTTATGCTCTGTTTCTTCCATTTCTCTGCCATGTTTGATCTACTAAACTTCAACCTTAAGTTAGCTAAACACATAAACCTGCTTACAAAACCATTCCTCCATCGTTGATGAGCTAAAGGAATAAGCAAAGTGAGGGTAACAGGAGACAGGAAGAATTCTGTTTTGGAAGTACAGTTGATTAAGGTGAGATTTAATGGTTCTTGAGATTTAATGATATATTTCTATGATTTCAAGTATGAGAAGCATGAGAATAGTCTTGCTTTTGATTTGTTCTTGATAGAAATAGAATAAATTCATATCTTGAAGTAGAATGATGGGAAAAATACTGGAAAAGTGATGAGTATGGCGACTATGGTGATCGCCCATGTTGAATATTTGTAATCGCCAATGAGGCGAGTAGGAAATATGAACTCGCCAAAATGAAAATACTTGTGCAAGTGGGCAAGGTTGCCCAATGCTAGTTCATGGGAGAGCCCATCCCTGAGTAGAAAGCCGTTTGGCGAACTCACATGCATAAGAAATTGGGCGAGTAGAATTGTGGGCGAACTCCCATATTTAAGCCAATGTTGGTCTGGTAAGTTGAATGTTGGGCGAGCTCCAAATGTATTAATGGCGAGAAAAGGCGGGCGAGCTTCCACTAGTAAGCCATTTGATGAATGGAGACCTCGATAGGGCGAGCTAATATGTCTCTTGTGGGCGAGCTTTTGGGAGCTCTGTTGGGCGAGTAAGTAGAATATCTGTTGGGCAAGCTGGTTTATTTCTATCAAGTCTCGCCCAAGTGATGGAAAGTTATTTAAAGAAAAATATTAATAGTTTTAATAAATTATTTTGCAACCGAGAATTGGAAATGGCTATTGGCGAGCAGGAAGCAAGGCAAAACAAGGTTTCGTTGGACCAGGTAAAGGAGATGTGTATGAAGTGAATGCATATCCTGTGGAGTTAAGTTTTAGGAAAATATTGTGAAATTTGTTTTGGTTTATGACATGCATTGTTTGATAAATCTATTTGATATTGGGCGAGCTACTAAGTCGACCCTTGTGTTATTTCTGGGCGAAATGGTATTGGCGGGCGAGCCAAGCTTTTATGATTTTTGGGCGAAGAACCCTTTTATGACATCTTGGGCGAGTAACCCTGTTTTAAATAAAAGGCGGGCGAGCCATGTTGGGCGAACCCCTTGATATTCTTTTGGGCGAGCCAGGTTGCTTTGTTTTGAAAAGCTAAGTGGCGGGCGAATACTATTCCCCGCACTGATGATTGACCATGGGCGAGACAAATGGGCGAACTGACCATGGTGAACAGGTTTCACATTTCCAAAGTTTCTTAATTTAAAAATAAACTAATTTTAATATCTTTGAAAATACAAAATATAAACCATTTTGGGCGAATTGACTAATGGGCGAGCCACTAAAGGCGAGCCAGTTTTGCTTCTTCTTTTAAAAGTAAGGTTGGCGAGCGAACACAAGTTCACCCCACTGGGCGAGCTGCCATGGGCGAGCCATGTTGAGCGAGCTGACCATGGGTGAGCAGGTTTTAAACGTTGAGATTTTGGAATGTTTTCAAGGTGTTTTGTAAACAGAAAGCCTAAACCTTTTTGGAAATCAAATCATTTTGAGAAAATGATAATATGGGTGAGATAATTCCACAAAGGTTTTCATGAGATGTAAAAGTGATTTTTGAGACTTTAGGCCCCGAGTTCATGCATTACTACTGAGTGACCCGCCTGGGGCGGTGGCTCGGTCGATGGACCAACGAGTGCACCTCAGGGCGTCACAGGGCTGATGGACCCGCCAAGTCATCAGCGGTCTCGAGGTCACTTGGCAAGTGGACCCGAGGACCACCTAGAGATTGTGGCCATAGATCTATTGTATCCCTTTTTGGGATGATTATTCCGTTCTCGCAAGGGGGAGAGGGAACGATGATAGCATGACTTATTTATAGGGTGATGCCTAGTCTCAACTTGTTGATTTCTGTTACTAAGAGGATTTGTTAAATCCTATTTACTGTTTACTACATTTTAAAGTAAACTGATTAGCCAGTGATTTGAATGATGTTTTGAGAGTACTGTTTACTATATCCACTGTTTTCCTACTTGATATGATGTTAGGAAAAACAATTACTTTGTGGTATATAGTTTTAGTTTTATAAAGCAGCATATGTTTCCTTTACTGAGCGTATGAATCGCTCACCCCTTTGTTTTAACTCCACAGATAAAAGACACGGAGTTTGAGAGAATTAGCTCCTATAGGGATAGCTACATATAAAGCGCAGGGGCAACTTATGTCCAATATGATAGGTATAGTCACTTCTCTTTTACATTTCAGACATATGTGTACAGTACTACTTTAGTGAAATAAAAACAATAGGGGATGTCAGATGTAAGGAATAATGAAAAAAATTTCATATTCCGCACTTGTTAAATTAATGTTATTGGCATCGCAGACAGCCCAACCGGTAAAGTTGTATGGAAATACGTGAAAAATGTGGTAACGGGCTGTTACAACGACTATCTCAAAACATTTTCATAAATCATTCATTTAACAATAAAAAATCAATTTCAAATAGCGATTAACAGTAAAAATTCATTTTCAAGTAATTCATCTCATGTAAATCGTTTCATGAAATTCAATTCATGTAAAATAATCATGTAACAATATAATTCTCATGCCAATTTAATCATATATCATATAAAACATTTTCATTTTATGTATCACATATCATGTATCGGCATGATAGATGGGCCACTAGTCTCAAAACTATGTTTTTCATCATAAAATAACCTTTATGGAATTTAACTGGTTTTTTCATCATCAATAAACCTTTATAGAATTTATAAAAATAACTAATTCCATAATTAAAACCATAAAGGTTATAAAAAAATCATTTAGTGAATATTTAGAAAATATTTATAAAATATTCACTTTATTTCCTTTCATTTTCCTTTTCATGTCACAAGTAGTTCGCATATCGAGAGAATTTTTGGTGATCTCATTATCACCATATTTGAAAATATGAATATTTTAAAATTAAAATTTAGTATATTCATGTTTTATGAAAATAATCAATTTCTCGATTTTCGTTATTGGAATTCGTTTCTCGTGAAATAAAATCATTTATTATGATTTTAGGAAATTTTCTAAAAATTTTCAGCAGCATAACGGTTGCCGATTGACTAGCCTCTCTGCACAGAAAAGACAGTTTATATCTCATAGCCAGCCAATCACCACAATTTTTCCAACCAAAATTATTTCACAACCTTTTAATAAAATAATGCATAATTTAAATATGCATACTGAATATCCCTACAGGCTACACGTGTCTCCCTTACCTGTTCTGGGTAGGCAACTTCCTCGCTACCGTCGTGCCTGTATTCCACCTCTCATGATTCCATCATCTCGATTCTCATAAAATTCTACAATTCCACATTGATATTTAAATTTTAGAATTTTACATAATTATTAAATAAATTAATAATAACAAAATTCTCATAAATTCCTACCGAATTTTTCTTTCTTCCTTCTTCTTCTTCTTCCTTTTTCTTCTTCTTCTTTTTCTTTTTTCTTTTTTTTTCTTTTCTTTTCCTTTTCTTTTCTTTGTCCCTGGTCTGAAACAGTTCAGACCGGTTCGGCATTCTTGGTCGATTCGGCCACCGACGGCCACCATTTCCAGCAGTTCAGCCACTCCACAGCTAGCCGAGGTTGCCACGAAGCCGGATCTGGCCTCCTTTCCTCCCGATCGGCGGCGACGGATCTGACAGTGGAAGGTTCGACCTCCTTCTTCTCTTTTCTCCCTCCTTTTCCTTTTCTCTTCCACTGTCGGCGACTCCTTTTCCTTCCCCTTACCTGCGCCAGTGTCAGGATTGAAGTGGCAGTGCCCAGATCGACCGGCACCGTCGTTTCTCTCTTTCCTTTCCTTTTCTTTTTCTTCTCGATTTTCCCTGATTTTCTTCCTCTTTTCATTTTCCTTTCCCGTCGCCGACAGTTTCCTTCTCTCCCTTTCCTCGCCGGCAATGGCTTACCCTCTCTCTCTCTTTCTTTCTCGCCATCGACGATGGTCGGCTGGCTTCTGTGTTTCTTCTCTGTTTGTAACAAAGAAGAAACAAGGATCGAGTTTTATCCCGATCCCATTTCTGTTTTTATTTTTTTATTTTATTTTTTTATATATATAATTATATTATTAACAATATATATATACACTTTATTTGAAATTAATATATATATTTCATATATATTTATATACATAATTGTATAAAATATACACATGTATTTATTTATGATATAAAATAATATATGTATCAATATATCATATATATATTATATTTCGTATATATATGAATTTATACAAAACATATAAAAATATATTTATATAATCTAATTATATAAATATATAAATATACACATTTTTTTATTAGATTTGGATTTTTTAATATCCAAAATAATTATACCCATTTTCATTTCTTATTTAATTTGGATCTCGTCATATCCAAATTAAATTCCTCAATATTAAATCTCCAATCCATCACTTCATCAATACCGAATTTCGATAATATTCCGATTCTCATAATTAAATTTTATTTATTTACTTTAACTTCTTTATTTACATAATTTTTAATTTATTGTTATTTAATATAAAAATTAAGAAAATTACGGTTATCACATTTATAAAATTAATAAAATAATTAAAATTTTATAAAATTGTTTTAATTAATCAAAAAATATTTTATAATAAATTTAAATTAATAAAAGTATTTTATATCAATTAATATTTTTATTATTAAATATTTAAAAATTATTTTAAAAAATATTTTACTCTTTCAATAAATTAAATAAATTTTTAAACATTATTATAAATAAATAAAATTGGATAAAATAATAAAAAACAAAATCACAGGTTTTTTAAAAAAAGGGTGGAAGGATAAAAGTACCCTTCCATCACCCCTCCCACTCCATTGGCTCCATTGAAGGGGCATAGCTTTCAACTGCATCACAAGTTATAGCCAAATGCACCTTAATTTAACAATATAAAAATTCTTTTAATATTAACGATGATAAATTATTTTAATAAATTTTAAAAAGTCTTTTTTAAATACACTTTTCATAAAATATATTTATATATATATTTTAATCGCATTGTTTCTATATTGAGGTTTTGGACCCCATCAACATGCCAAAGAAATAGTTTCGCAAGATTGGTATTAGAGGTTTTTAAAATTTTAATAAACTGCAGTTTATGCATTAATTGTTAAATCAAATATTCGGAAGTAAAAAAAAATAATTAAATTCAAGAACTTCGACAACAAGCTAAGAAATTAGCGGCAAATTATAAGGAAAAATAAGCAAAGCTCGAAGCTGGAAATTTTCGGCCATCAATGGAAAACCATTGAAGGGGGAAGTCAGCAGCTTGTTCCATGGAGGACGGTATTGGTTGTAAGTACATCAAATAGATTATACATGCTTCTACACAATATGAAACATGTTAAACAATTAAGTGCGGAAGCGATAGGATCTAACCTCCAGCCATTGCACTCTGTAGCTCTGCTGTTGAAGCAATTACCGAATCTGACAGTCTACTCTGTGTCGATCACAGACCTTCCAAATCTTCCAAGCACTCAAAACCTCACTAGATGGTGTTTGTGTGTTTGAGATTCACGTACTTGGGGACCGGAAGGAGCCCTCTTATATTACTAACGAGAGCATGCTAATTATGGCAATAAAATCGCGTTTTAACCATCACAAATCGTGTTTTTAATAGCCAAATATTGAGTTGAGATTCAATGTGAAATTATGGACCATATCCGGAATTGGTCAACCAAACAATTATTTCCATAATTATGGAGATATACTAACATTCTCCCACTTGGTCCATATATTTCACTTATAAAGAAACAAATCACATGAATCATGGCGACAGTTCCTCTAATGGTGAGTATTATCTTCCATGTATTACTATGTAAAATGTTTCTAAATCAACTCATTTATACTTAATGAATAAACCTTATGTTTATTCTCGGTCCAAACAACAAGGATATTTCTCAAATAAACTTTAGTGTATACAAATCAAAAATGAGAAACATCATATTATTAATAAGAGTTTCAATTACAATCAAAATGTGTGACCAAGTCCCATTCTCTCTACATGATCCTTAAATTTAAACGGTGGCATGCCCTTAGTCAAAGGATCAGCTAACATCAATTCAGTGCTAACGTGTTCAATGACCACTCTTTTATCTCTAACACGTTCTCTAATGGCTAAGTACTTAATGTCGATATGCTTACTTCGACTTCCACTCTTATTGTTTTTAGCCATGAATACCGCAGCTGAATTGTCACAATATATCCTCAATGGCTTAGATATGGAGTCAACAACTCTAAGCCCACCAATGAAACTCTTAAGCCATACACCATGTGAGGTAGCCTCAAAACAGGAAACGAACTCGGCCTCCATAGTAGAAGTGGCAGTCAGTGTCTGCTTAGCACTCTTCCATGAAACAGCTCCACCGGCAAGCATGAAGATGTAACCGGATGTTGATTTCCGGGTATCAACACAGCCAGCAAAGTCTGAGTCTGAGTAGCCAATCACTTCCAACTCATCAGTCCGTCTATACATAAGCATGTAATCCTTAGTGCCTTGAAAATATCTAAGCACCTTCTTCGCAGCTCTCCAGTGGTCCATCCCCGGGTCACTTTGGTATCTACCCAACACTTCCACAGCAAAAGCAATATCAGGCCTGGTACAGACCTGTGCATACATAATGCTTCCAACAGCTGAGGCATATGGAATGTTTTTCATCTGTTCCCGCTCAAGATCATTTTTCGGGCACTGGTTCAAATTGAACCTGTCACCCTTCACAATGGGAGCTGGGCTTGGTGAACAATCTTTCATTCTGAATCTTTCCAAGACTTTATTAATATAGGCTTCTTGTGACAAACCTAATATACCTCTATGCCTGTCTCTATGGATCTTAATGCCAATGAGATAAGATGCATCACACATATCCTTCATATCAAAGTTCTCAGAAAGAAATTGTTTCACCTCACGTAGCATCCCCTTATCATTGGTTGCAAGCAGAATATCATCCACATATAGCACAAGGAAACAAATCTTGCTCCCACTGACCTTCTGGTATATACATTGATCCATGATGTTCTCAACGAAACCAAATGATGAGATGACTTCATGAAATTTTAAATACCATTGGCGAGAAGCTTGTTTCAACCCATATATGGACTTCTTGAGCTTACAGACCAAATGCTCACCATTGCTAGAGGAAAAACCTTCAGGTTGTTTCATGTAAACCTCTTCCTCTAGATCACCATTGAGAAATGCCGTTTTCACATCCATTTGTTGCAACTCTAAGTCAAAATGTGCAACAAGTGCCATTATGATGCGGAGAGAATCTTTCTTAGATACAGGAGAGAAGGTCTCCTTGTAATCGATTCCCTCCTTTTGAGTGAATCCTTTGGCTACGAGTCTTGCCTTATAACGCTCAATGTTGCCTAATGAGTCAGTCTTGGTCTTAAAGACCCATTTACAGCCTATAGCCCTGGCCCCATTAGGCAACTCGATAAGATCCCATACTCCATTAAATGCCATCGAATCCATCTCATCCTTCATAGCATCGAACCAAAGTTTTGATTCTTTGTTGTTCATGGCTTGTGAAAACGTCTCTGGATCATTAACGGGCCCAATATTGAAATCATACTCTTGTAGATACACAATATAATCACTAGGAATAGCTGATTTCTTTTCCCTAGTAGACCTTCTTAATGTTGGTTCAACATTCTCCAAAGGATCATGTTGTTCAACTGGTTGCTCACTCAATTCTGGTGTATCCAGAGGAGCCTCGTCTACTGGTAAGTTATCAGCTACTTGTAGATCTTCAACGATTGGTTGTTCAATGTCCAGTTGTACTGAAGGGACATTGTTCATGATAACCAATCCTTGACTCGAGGTAGAGGGTTGATCTCTCACAGAAACTAGGTCTTGAGATTGATCGCTCCCACTAACTAAGTCATTTTCAAGAAACTTGGCGTTCCTTGATTCCACAAATCTAGTGCTATGAGATGGACAATAGAATCTGTAGCCTTTGGACCATTCGACATTTCCGATGAAATACCCACTTATGGTCCTAGGATCCAGTTTCTTTTCCTGTGGGTTGTAAACTCTTATCTCAGAAGGGCATCCCCAAACGCGCATATGACGCAAACTCGGTTTCCAACCTTTGAATAATTCAAAAGGCGTCTTTGGAACAGCCTTGGTTGGAACCCGGTTCAATATATACGCTGCCGTTTTGAGAGCTTCAATCCACAAAGACTTAGGCAACTTCGAGTTGCTAAGCATACTACGCACCATTTCCATCAAAGTTCGGTTCCTTCTTTCTGCAACACCATTCTGATCTGGTGAACCAGGCATGGTATATTGGGCAACAATCCCATTTTCTTGAAGGAACTTCGCAAATGGTCCAGGTGCTTGTCCATCTTCAGTGTATCTACCGTAATACTCCCCACCTCTATCAGTTCTTACTATCTTTATGGGTTTTTCACATTGTTTCTCTACTTCAGCCTTAAAGACTTTAAAGGCATCTAATGCTTCGCTCTTGTTATGAAGCATGTAAAGATACATAAACCTCGAGTAATCATCAATAAAGGTGATGAAGTATTTCTGACCATATGCATCAATGTCTGGACAACATATGTCAGAATGTATGATCTCTAATATGGTTGAACTCCTATTGACACCTTTCTTAGACTTGTTGGTTTGCTTACCCTTAATGCAATCCACACAAGTGTCGAAATCAGTAAAATCAAGAGTACTAAGTATTCCGTCATTTACCAATCTCTTAATTCTATTTATGGAGATATGACCTAATCTCCGGTGCCATAACGTGGAGGAGTCCTCATTCATAACACATCTTTTAGTGCCAGTTTGAACATGCAAGGCGTTATGAGCAGTGTCATTTTGCAATCAATAGAGAAAAGATCATCACATAAGGTACCATTCCCAACAATATCGGACTTAAAATATATCAATACTGATTTATTTGAAAATTGAAAGGAATATCCATAAGGTACCAGCCTAGAAACAGAGATTAAATTTCTCGAGAAACTAGGAATATAAAAAGTCTTTTCCAATTGCAAAATAAAACCACTCCTAAGAACTAAAGTGCATGTTCCAACGCCTTTAACATGCGAGCGCATCTTGTTTCCAGAATAGATGCTCTCCTCATTTCCCACTGGCTTCCTTAGGTTTGTCATACCCTGCAAGGAAGTCGAAATGTGAATTGTAGATCCAGAATCAATCCACCATGTGTTATGATTAACCTCAACCATATTTGATTCAAAACAAACATATGAAAGTGGATTACCTTTCTTAACGAGCCACTGCTGAAGCTTTGCACAGTCCTTCTTCATGTGTCCCTTCTTTTTACAGAAGAAACACTTGGACTCTTTCTTAATGTCAGCTTGGGCAGGGATTTTCCCTTTTCCCTTTTCCCTTGTTCTTGGCTCGATCCTTGATCTTTTCTTGGCTTGCAAAAAATGCACTTTCACCCGATTCCATAAGCAGTCTTCCCTCCTCTTGAACACACATGGTCATCAATTCATTGATGGTCCACTTATCCTTATGTGTGTTGTAAGATATCTTGAATGGTTCGTACTACTTTGGTAGAGTGTTCAATATATAATGCACAAGAAAAGACTCAGACATCTCCACCTCTAGCTTCTTGAGTTGGGCCGCTATATCTCTCATGGCTATTATGTGCTCGCGCACTCCTTTGACATTGGTGAGCCTCATCGATGAGAACTTCATTATTAGGGTGCTGGCCAACGCTTTGTCAGAAGTGGCAAATTGATCATCTATGGCCTTCAGTAAAGTCCTAACGTTGATATGCTGTTCGACTGAACCACGTATCCCAGCAGATATCTTTGTCTTAATATACATGACACTAAGGCGATTGGATCGCTCCCAGCGTTCATGTAAAGCTACTTCAGTAGGAGTGCTGGTCTCAGTCAATACGGGCTCGTCTTTCCTTATAGCATAGTCTATATCCATGCACCCTAATTGGAGGAGAACTCTCTCCTTCCAAACCTTGTAGTTCTCTCCATCCAGCTCGGGAACTTTTAGGTTAATACTAGCCTGAGGAAACACTGCATATAGAAAATAAACATGCTTATGTATCTAGAATTTTTGAGGCAAACTTAATTATGTTTACCAATGTAAACATATTTTATTAATGAATCCTAGACATAAAATTTGCCTGTGGGCTAAAGTTCTAATTCTAATAGATTCATATCATAATGATAAAACTATCAAATTATATCATTTCCTAATTCCTGTGGGTAAATTAAGAAACTAATTTGATATTTTATCCTAATTAGTTATAAAATTATAATAAAAATTCCTGTGGGATAAAATTTACCATAACCTTATAACTAATTACAATTTATGTCTAATATCATTATGTGATTTTACAAAAATTAATTTTACTTAATTAAGGTTGTTGTGGCTAAGCCCTAATTAAATAAATTATAATCACTTCGACATATTGGCAAAATTCTAAGTTTATTCATGTTTTAAAAATTGCAATTAACACAAGGCAATTTTAATTCCAAATAATATGAATAACTTAGCTACATGTGCTTCTAATACAAAAATAACAAAATTATACATATTCACAATGAGCACATATATACATTCATATCAAATTTTCATAATTTAATCATAATTTTATGATAATTTTCACAAAATTATTCAATTTAAAATTATAGTATTTATAAAAATTCCAAATTTATGAAAAATCCTCATAAAATCCAAAATAATGAGAAGTTTTCATAATTATATTAATTTTGTGAAAATAATCCAATTATTCATAAAATTATGAAAATTACAAAACTGAAAATTTGATATAAAACTATAAAAAATATAATTATTTGGCCTAAATTAAATAATTTTAATTAATTAAATTAAATAAATCCTAAGGCCTAAAATAAATAAACGAAATGGCCTTTTATTTAATTTATATGTCCAAATAATTAACCAAATGGCCCAAAATAAATGGACCAAAACTAACCAAAAATAGCCAAAATAATGGCCCAAAACCGGATAGCCCAATAAGTATTAATTTCCTTTTTTTTTTTTAACAGTACGGTTGTACTGTGTAACCTTGGCGGGCGCGTGGTGGTCACGCGCCCGCTTTCAACCCTCGGGCGCGTGACAACCACGCGCCCGCTTTTCCACTATCGGGCGCGTGAGATCCACGCGCCCGTTTACACCATCGGGCGCGTGAATCTCACGCGCCCGAGGCTTCTTCTTCGCCCGACGGGCATTTTCCAGAATTTTTGGGTCTTTTTGACCCGACCCGGCACAAAAACCCTTCAAACAGTCCCGTTTTTCATGTATTTTTCATCCCTAGAGCTTTACAACAATAGATCTAAATTATTTGAGCCAAAATCACATGAAAACAGAATGAGTTTCAAGAAATCCGAGACTTAAAGTTTCAAAAATGGGTTTTTATGGCTTCTTTCTACAGATTTCTCACAAGACAGAGGTTAAACTACGGCTCTGACACCAAATGTAAGTACATCAAATAGATTATACATGCTTCTACACAATATGAAACATGTTAAACAATTAAGTGCGGAAGCGATAGGATCTAACCTCCAGCCATTGCACTCTGTAGCTCTGCTGTTGAAGCAATTACCGAATCTGACAGTCTACTATGTGTCGATCACAGACCTTCCAAATCTTCCAAGCACTCAAAACCTCACTAGATGGTGTTTGTGTGTTTGAGATTCACGTACTTGGGGACCGGAAGGAGCCCTCTTATATTACTAACGAGAGCATGCTAATTATGGCAATAAAATCGCGTTTTAACCATCACAAATCGTGTTTTTAATAGCCAAATATTGAGTTGAGATTCAATGTGAAATTATGGACCATATCCGGAATTGGTCAACCAAACAATTATTTCCATAATTATGGAGATATACTAACATTGGTGACTAGGTATGTCTAATGACCAGAAAATGACAAGTCTACAAAGCTTGTTGGCAATGGAATTAATAGGTAAGAGGAGGTTTTTCCCATATATGGGTACTACAAAGCTTGCTTAATTTGATCCAATTAACTCTCAAAGAGGCAAAGCTAAACAATGAAGAGTGCTGTTTTACATACACTGCTTGCGGCCGCCATTCTTTTATAAATGATGATTGATAAGTTCATGGGCTTAAACCTTAAACCCCATAAAAAAACAAACGAAATTCAAGAACAACCATTGAACAAAATATGCAATTCCCCGCAGAAAATTTTGACTTGGAGACGTCCAAGGTAGAAATTTTTAGCCCGTGTATCCGTCCGTAACTATCAAGGGAGAAGTCAGTCAGGTCTTTTGCATTTTTTCCCTCAGTTCAAGCGGTCAACCCGCGCTAATTAATGGTCATGAACCCTGGCCTGATAATTGAATAGATTAGAGTTTTATATCTGATTCTCGGACAAACCATGAACTCGAACTAGACAATGAGGGCTTCCAAGAATAATACGGTTCTCTTTGCGTTGCTTGTGGCCTGTATAGTGTTATCGATGATGAGTTCAAGGTTTCTGTTTGCTGAAGCCTCACTTCTCAGCTATCCGAGGTACCAAACTTAACTGATTAGCTCTATTTTTATTCAGCTAATATTGTAAAATAATTAATCTACTTACATGTATTAAACTCAAAATAAAAGGTAAAACAACTTCAGGAAAAAAAAAAGTAAAAGAGTGCTGCAAATATCCCAAATTTTTAATATCTTTTTTAAATTACAAAAATATTTGTAATGTTTTGTTTTTATCATTGATTCAAAAAAATAAGAACTTGATTTTTTTAATCTGCATGGTTTAAATTTGTTTCAAATTCATCCTTCTAATGATATTCCGTTGGAATCATGGATTGATCAAAATATAGAGAATGTTTTCATGACACGTTTTGATGAAAATGATAAATTTCGTTCAAAACTTAGATTTGTTGATATTTTAATAAATAATAAAATTTCTTAAATTACAAATAAAAATAAAATTTTATAAAAAGATCGCAAGTTGCAATTAATAATAAAAAATTATTATCTAATATATTGTTAGGAAAGTTTTTAACTATTACAAACAAAGTTAAAATGGTGATATATATTTTATTTTATTTTATTTATTTTTACTTTTTAAATATTTTTAAAAATATGTGTCAGCATTTTAACTTTACTTGTGAAGTTAAAAAATTTTATTAATAATGTTTTACTAATCATATTAATCACGAGATTGAGTGTTAAGTGTCAAGTGCTAATTAAAAAATTAATTAAATCACGGGTTCCGCTTGTTTTTTTTTTTTTTGAAAGGCGGGTTCCGCTTGTTGTAGGAAGTAGAAACTAGCCAGGCCTAGGAAGCTGCTAATGAGAGGGAGTAATTACTCATAATTCCTACCGATCTTCTGGTTTATGTCATTCTTATTTTGCTCTGAATATAACAGCAAGTCTCTACGCTGCTACTCTAAGCCGTCGAAGTTTGAAGCCACTTCCTCCACGTCGGAATTCCCCAAATCCCAATGATAAGTATGGACAAGGCCCGGGTGATATGGCTTGAAACATATATTCATTGGTTGTCCACCAACTTTTTATAAATTAATGTATCATTTTTCATTCCTGATCAGAATATCTATGTTTACCATTTTCCGTTAATCCTAAATGGGGCACAGTCTACATTTACCATACATGTTGGTGAACCATATCATGCGTTTGTATCAAGTCAAATGAACAATAACACTTCTATGGATATTAATTTCCTTTAGTTATTTGATTATTGACTGACTGAACTGTGGATGGTAAAGTTTTTTAAAAGATCAAAGATGATAAATATAAAATTTTTAAGTCTTTGAACTATGGTCGGCGATCATGGGTGGATTTTGCTTGTCAAACTCTCAACAGCTGACAAATGAGAATGAAATCCTTCTCCTACAAATTAAGCAGCCTATACTTGTTCCTTAACAGATTGCTTTACCATTTAAATTGAATTGTTTAAAATTACAAGTATGAAAAGTTATAGGTATAATGACGCATCTTCTGTTTCAGTTAGGTTATGCTTCCAATGCGGTTCTACAGTTAATGAACCATCCATCCATTTGTTTCCTTTGTGGCTTCTTTGTTCTTTCTCATATCGTCGTCGTTGCTTATGCCAATTATACGATACCAAGGTTCCCTGTCCAGATTTGAACCTAGCAAAATACAAGTATTAATGTGTGGTCTATTGGAATCAGGTTACAGTTCAGAATTTGGAATGATATAGTAGAGGAATTGATTAGGAATATTTCGTTATGCCAGCATACCTCGTGAATATAGGTACTAAAAGTTAATTAAAACTCATAAAAATAATGTTTTTTTTTCATAATAAAAGATGTCGAAATTTAAGGAGACTAGGAAAGCGAAATTGCAAATGTTTAAGATCAAATTCCAATCGTACGAAATTTCACTTCTTAAAGAGGAATTCTACATTTTAATCAATTCTTTTGATTTTAACGTAAAGTCAATATAAACACTGATGATTATACGTAAATTTAGTGTTATTAGGTTTAAAATATGATAAAAGTATCGTAAACACATGAGAATAGACATAATTACATCTTTTAATAAAATTATTATGTGTTTACATCTATTTTTTTATTAGTTATCATGTGTTTACGATACTTTTAATATATTTTACGCCTAATAACATTAAATTCGCTCTTAATCATATATGTTTACATTGACCTTACAATAAAATCAAAAAATTTGACATTATTGTAGACATTCCCTTTCTTTAGATCAGAAGTAAGTAAACCATTTGAACTTAAATCTCAATTTTTCAGAAGAAAAAAATTATCCCTAGCTAAAAGGAACTGAAACAAATTACCAAATGAATTTAAAAGGTAGTTTAGGTTTAGAATTTAAATATCATTATTTGCAACCCTTTGTTCTTATCTTCAGATTGCAGCCCCGTTTATACAAAAATTAGAATGAATATATTAGAACAAATCTTCTTTTCTCATATTATCCGAATATATATATATATATATATATATATATATATATATATATATATATATTTGGTTTATGTTCATAGCTAATATGCGGAGCAAAGTCAAGAAATATTGCCCATAAGAAAACTAAATTGAAGAACAACCACGTAAGATAGAAACTTTCGGCCTGCGTTTGGATTCATGTAACTATCAGAGGGAGAGAATCCCGCAGCGTGATCAGTAGCTTTGCATTTTTTTCCCTCTTTTTCTGTCAGTCAATACACGCTAATGGTTACATGAATAGACGAGAGGTTTATCTCTCTATACACTGGTCTTGGCTTTGATCAAACCATGAATTGAAACTGTTAGTTGAAGCAAGAATTCCTACTTCTCAGCTATCTGAGGTACCGACAACCCACTTTGTTTTGCAGCTTCATTTTTGCTAGTCATCTCTGATCAGCTGTCTTTTTTTATTCATTGTTAAGGCATCTGTGAACCTAATTTTGTAAAATAACTGAACACAAAATCAAAATTAAGGCAACTAAAGATTAATTGTAACAAAAAAAATTACAAGAAAACAAAAGTTGGCCTTGTCTGTCTGTAATATTAATTTAAATTGTTTAACTTGAATTTTCGAAAAAATAAATTATTAATTCAACAATGTTTACAATCACCTATGAGCTGTTGGTAAGCTTTAATATTGGTTCTAATGGTCGTATTCTCCCTACATATGTTTCGTTCTCCTATGGGTATCTGGTTATATCCTAATTTTGGCTCCGATTGTAACAGGAAGTTTGAAGACTGGTATACACCGTCGAAGTTTGAAGCCACTTCCACCAGCAGGTGGGGATTCCCCCAACCCCAATGTAAGACATAGTCTCACTCCCAATAGCTAAGAAAGGAGAAAGAAATCCGTCTCTTGCAGCCTACACTTATTCTCTACAAACTGCCTTTTACCAATTGCATTTCAAATGTTTACACGAATGAAATAAGCTCCAAATTAATCGTATGGTTTCCCTTGTGGCTTACTTTTTCTGACATCGTCGTTGTAGCTTATGCCAATTAATTATATAGTATCTAGGTTCTCTGTACCTACGTGGTATTAATCAGCGTTCTTGTTTGAAAATACGTAATTCTGTTAATAATCTAATATATCGTCAATGAAGTTTTTTTACTCTACGAGCGGTGTTAAGATGATGACATATGTTTTATTTTATTTTTTTTATTTTCTTAATATTTTTAAAAGACATATGTCATCATCCTAACATCTCTTGTAAAGTAAAAAAACTCCACTAATGATATATTGAATATTAATCCATAAAAGAATGTCCCATTTACTTGTGTCCCCTCTAATTTCAATCAAGGTTAAGCTTCTTAAAGGCTTATGCCTCTCAGGCCTAATAGCTTTCAAACGAATTGACTCAAAATTGGCCTAGACTCTCGAAGTTTAATGACCTAATATAACTTGCAAATTCAGTCAACACTATATTTAAATCTTGAAGGTATAAACTCAAAGCAAAGATTATATATTGAAAGCTTACGCCTTGAAGCCTAGTAACTTGCAGAATAAAATTTAGTCAAGTCACCAAGGCTTACTGTATCTTCAAGTTTCGCAACTGGTGATTTTGGTCAAGAAATATATAACCTTGCTTAATGCTTACAATTGAGTCGATATATGCCAAACTTGTTACTTTTTAACTTTTCAGGCTTCGCACTTTGCCCAAAATCAGCCAGCATATATGCTTTGCCAGACATGCTTAAATTTTCGAAAGTCTTGATGAACACCGAATTACGGTCTGAACACTCCTACTAAACCATGCCACGTGCTCGACCGAATGGCGAATGCCATTGTCAAAATCTCAATTCGTTCATTTTTACCTGTATTTTCCAACTGAGCAAACACATTGGTTTCAACAAGAAAAAGGCCAAAACGTAGATGAGATCAGATATGCTGAGATTAATGACGGGAGACTGAATCCAAAACTAAGAACCACATAGTCAATATCTACTCTACATATCATGTCATACTCGTCCATCTCATTTGATGACTAACTAAAGTAAGCACCGAGCACCTTGAGCTTAACTCGGTGTTAAGGGTGAGTAGGGGTCAGGCTTGAGACCTTAGATGTAAGTCTAAAACAATGAAGATATAACTAAGCCTGACTCAATCAGCTCAGCCACAACTAAGGACCCATGCAATTAAAGCCACAGCCCACATGCAATGCGACTCGTAACCCTACCTATGCCACAACCTCTCACTCTAGGCGCAATCTTAATTACGTAAGAAGGTATGAAACGAAGAAATTGAAAAGCTCAACAAAAAAAAAAAAAACATACTAATTTTATTAAGAATTCATCCATGCCACTCCAAGTTACGAGTTAATCTTATATAGAAACAAGTGTTCTTCTAGAGACATATGACATGATAGAATCAAGGATCAATTTTTTTCCCCGGAGATACCGAGGGCAGAGATCTGAAGATATTATTAGGAGAGGATATCTGATGAAAATATACCTTCAGTGTCATTTTACATCTGCTAATGCTTCATCTCTGTTAAAAAATGTTTTTACATTGTAGTCCATCAGAGATGTCACTCTTATTGTTTTCTTGAATTAGGGACTAAATGACCGTAGTCAATCTCTGGAATATTTCTCCATGCCAATCCTGCATTTAAAACCGCTTATCTAATAAACCAAAAGGCCCAGTTTCTATCCTTCAAATTACACAGGTAAATCACAAAAAATTTGCAGACCAATTATAGACAAAAGCTTTTATTCAAGCTGGACGTGACCTCTAAAGCATCATTTCGCAGGTTCTCTCTATTTATATATTACTGTACTACCTAAAAATATACATCATATCGAGAAAGGACATTAAATATAGGGAAAAGTGGAAGTAATACATTATTTTCTCAAGAATAACTAGTGGAACAGTACATCTACTTCATAATATAACTTCCTCAGATTACTGTTCCACTAGGAATCAAGGCATCCTTGATTACTGTAACAATCCCACTCTTAATGAAATATCCATCTGTTTCCCTTACAGCTTCTTGCACGTTGTCACCGTTAACGATCTGGAAAAAGCAACATTCATAGTCAACATTTACCTTGAGAGTTCAATAAACACGAATGGGATAAATAGTTCCATATTTGCGTATAGATTATTGCATTAAAACTTTTTTGTTGTCATTCCATTTGAGAACTTTATACTATTGCAATGGGATTCAACTACAATTTCATCAGAAATTAACAAGCAATGCCAAAACTGGATATTAACAAAGTGGGAAATGGCCAAGGAGAAGAATTTTTACTCCAGCAGAAGCAGCAGCACCAATTTTAGCAAATGGTCAGTGAAACTCATATTACCGTGTTGAGAACATTAAAGAAATTGTAGTATATTAATAGATAAAATAAAGATCAACCTTAACATTGTCACCAATTCGAGCATTCTTATCAATAATCGCTCTCTTGATGTGTGAATTCTTTCCAATACCAATTGGAACACTGCCCTTTGCAGCCAGAAACCTCCTGTCGGCATCAGTCTGGAGAAAGACAATGAGGAAATACAGATTTTTTTATTTTTGGCCATCAACAAAGAAAGAATTGAAGATTATTCATGGATGCAAATTATATGCATCACAAAAAAAATTAATTGAAAAGAATGCTAATAGCTTTCAGGGTATACTACCTCATAATAATCTGCTCCCATCAGTAAGGTATCTTCAATGATTGCACCCTGAGAAATGCAAGATCGAAGACCAACGACAGAATGCTGAATTTTACAGTTCTGCAATCAACCAAAATACCCAGAGGATTAACTGTCATAAGTTGTCAAATTTCCATTTAGCCTGTGAACATCGCCAATTAGAAAAACTAAGCAGATTACCGACCTAGCCCCAAGGTACTCACCTTAATAACACAACCCTCACCAATAACACTATCTGTAACATCAGCATCAAGCATTTTGGATGGAGGCAAATACCGAGGCTGGGTGTAGATTGGAGATGAACGGTCATAGAAACTAAGAAAGTTTAAAATCATAAAGGTAATTAAATTTATCATCAAGTTGGTCAAATGATAATCCATTGATGAACTAGAAGTACCTGAAATCTGGCACTGGCTTTTTGGTAATTCCCAGATTTGCATTATAAAATGCCTCGATGGTACCAATATCCTCCCAGTAGCCATCATATAAGTAAGCTTGCACCTACATAAGTTAACAAGTAATTATACATCCACAATTAGTAATTCTCTGTAATGAGAAGAAAAAATAAATGTGGGAACATAAATCCCATCAAGCATACAAAAAGAAACCTTGAGCTTCAATTCAACATGCATAAGAAACCTGTTATAAGAGTATAAGAGATGCTTCATGGATGAAGGTACAATTTCATTCAAACTGCTCAAAACTTGAAAGTGTATCTTGGAAATAATCTTAATGTTTGAAATAGTTCATTACAGATAACAATACAAAACATGATTCAATCTCCCGCTTGTTCAATTTCTTATTATATACAAGTAGCTAGACGAATAAAGAAGTACCAGATAATATGACCACTCATGTTTAAACAAGATAGCTGCTTCCCATCAAAAAGGAAACAAGATTGGCTGCTATATAAATTGAAAAGCAAACAAACAAGCTGCCAGGATTTTGTTTTTCAGATCAGCTCCTCTACTCCATAATACAAGGAATACTGATTCAGCTTCATAAAGGTAACAGCCATTCAAAGGAAGGGATGCACGAAAAAAAATACTTACCCTCATCCCAATGGAAGTAGCACCTGGAATGACTTCACTTCCAAAATCATTGGCACCCGGAAACTTCTCTCGAAGAAGATTCAACATCACATCTTTACTGACAACATATATGCCCATACTAGCAATGTAAGGCATCTCTTTTGCTCTCTCATCATCAAGACCTAAAACTGTCGTATCAACCTAAAACAACACCATCAAAATTAGAACCAGAAAAACAATAACAGCTCTTAATTCAGAACTTCAAGTAAAAATCTCATTCAAAGCAGGATTCTACCTGCATAGCTTTCAGTTGGTCGCCTTTCGGTTTCTCAGCAAATTCAATTATACGGCCTTCTTCATCAATCTTCATAAGACCAAAGGCAGTAGCCCGTTTTTCATCCATCGGCAATGCAGCTACAGTGATATCAGCATCAGTCTCTCTATGCGCCTGAATAAACCTTTCATAATCCATTCTATATAAATGGTCCCCAGCAAGAACCAAAAATTCCAAAACATTATGCTCCTCAAACAACCACAAATACTGCCTCACTGCATCCGCCGTCCCCTGTAGATTCAAACTTTTGCAAATCAAAACCCAAAAAAGACAAACAATTTAAAACCCATTTTAGTAGTAACCAACCTGGAACCAATTTGGGTTCTCAGGACTCTGCTGAGCAGCAAGAACTTCGACGAACCCTTCGTTCTTGTAACCACCCATGTTACTGGCATATGCGCGGGAAAGGTGGCGATTGAGAGAAGCAGAGTTGAATTGCGTCAGAACGTAGATTTTCGATATGTTACTGTTCAAGCAGTTGCTAACAGGAATATCAATTAGCCTATAATTCGCTCCTAACGGAACAGCCGGCTTTGCTCTCTTCTTTGTCAGTGGGTAAAGCCTTGTCCCTGCTCCACCTCCCAAAATAATCCCCAAAACACTCTGCCAAAACAATCAAATTTCCCAAAGTGTTCATCAAAAAGTATAAAAATCTTCCACCTATGATCTTATTCAGTTATTTGAGCAATCGAAAAGCATCATTTCGTGGATCAGACAAAAGATCGAGAGACATCAGGGAGACAGAGATAAATTGGAACTTACTCGACTAGCGTCGGGGTCAAGGCATGTCTGCGAGTTCTTGGAATCCGAAACAGCTTTCGGCGAAACGATCAATGGAGTCCGTTCGGTATGGCGGGAACCGGTAACAGTTTTGGAAACAAGCTTTTCACCGGCGAGAGCGGAAGCGGAGAACGACAAGCTCCGAGTAGCCAGGAGTTTAGGGGTGGAAGAAACGTAAGAAACATTGGACGACGTCGTAGAATGCAATCTCAAAGCGCCGACAGCAGCCATGGTCGCCATTTCGTTTTTAGCAATTTTAGTCTGGTACGTGAAGGATGTGAAGTGGCAGTTTTAAGGGGGGGGAGGATCTGGAACTGATGGGACCTTGGGGAACGGTTTGCCATTATTGTTTTGTAAAATTACGCGCCGGACCATGCGGGATTGGTTGCCATTTGGCGAGAGCATTGGTCTGCTTCACATCTGTAAAGGAGCAGAAGGGCGTTTGGGGATGGGGAAAAGATCTCGAAATTAGTGAAGAAAAATTTGGTGGATGTCATTTCGCAAGTAAACAATGCTCACACGGTTGCGAGCCCTTTGGCACCGTCCATTTTCGTGACTTTAATTATTTATTTTCTTTTTTATTTTTGGGTAATAAAATAATAAGAGAAAGAAAAATAAATAAAAAAAATTTAAGATATTCTAGGATGGTACACCAGCTTTGCATGAAAATTTTTTTCTTAAAATATATATTATAAATAGTATTAAAAATAATAATAAATTAAGATAATTATTTTAAAAATATTGATTTATTAAATGAAAATGAAAATATTTAATTTATTAATTAATCATCTTATTTATTTTTTATTCTATTTTTTAAAAAAATAAATAAAATTGTAACACAAAGTTAGAAAATTAAATAGAACAAAATAAAAAATGCTTATAAAATATTTAAATTTTATTCAATTTGATCTTAATTTGTTTCTCTTAAGATAAATTTAGATTAGACTAATCCCACTACTATTTTTTCTTTTTATTTGTTGTAATCTCTAAATGTTTAAAATTAAAATTATTTATTTATTACTCCATTTCCTTTTTTATAACTTTCTATTTTCATATTTAAAGAATTTTCTTCAAAAGTTTTTGATACGTGCATTTAATTTTTATAATTTTTTTGTTTTTATTTGTGTTTAAGTTTTAAAAAATTATTTTTAGAATTTTTTTCTTTATACTATAATTTTACCATTTTTTAATATTATACTATTTGTAATATTTTTAGTATTTTATTTGAATTTTGTCAAACCAATTTTTTTAGGTGTTTGATTTGAATTTTTAAAAAAATTTAATACATATTTTTGAATATTTATTTTTTCATGAATATTTAATTTAGTTCCTTAAAAAATTATTTAAATTTTAATTTTTGTTCTCTCTCCTTTTTCATATCTTTTGCTTCTTTTTTTTATTTTAACTTCAAAAAAAATAAATATTTATAAAAGAAAAAATTCTGAATATCTGATTTAATTCTTTTTAAAATTTTTTTTGTTTGAACTTTTCATTGTCTCTCTCTTTTCTACATAGTAAGTTTTTTTTTGTATATTTAGTATTTTAATATTAGAAAGTTTTAAAAATAAATATTTTTATTTCAATTAAAAAAATCACATATGAAACTAAAAACCACAACATGACTAAAATTATTTTTAATATTTTTAATTTAAGAAAAAAATTTAAACTAATTATAAATTTAAAAAATAAAAAAAATTGTCTCTAAAAGGGTAATGAAGTGTCGTATGGTAGCCACCCACTCATTAAAGGATATTTTTATATACATCGGTCTTTTAACCCATGCTGTGCCATGATTTTTATCAAACCAAAATAATATAAAAAATATAAAAATTAAAAAATATAATATAAAAATTTAAAAAAATAATATCAAAATTAAAAATATCAAAATATGAAAAATATAAAAATAGGACACTTGTCAATCCTATATTAATGGGATTCTTTTTATTAGTGTGTGTGTGTGTGTGTGTGTGTATATATATATATATATACTAGATACAAACCCGCGCGAAGCTGCGGGTCTGTTTTTATTTTTCAATTGTTAAAGTTAGTAATATTGATTATTATATAAGAGTTGTTGGTCATAAAAATATTTATTTCCTTCATATTGTTTAGTACAGAAAAGAAACATATTTACTAAGGATAGAGTTTATATATAAAACAAAATGTCCAAAAATAATTTTTTGAGAAATTTGGATTAGCTTGGATTAAAAAAAATACACAATACTTAAGTTAAATAGTATGACAAACAGATAATTTGTGCTAGAAACAAACAAATTAAGATAATGATGCAACAACAATAAAAAGTAAAAGCACCAAAATATATATGCGACATAGTGGTTCAGACAATTTAACAAAGAAATAAGAAAAATTAACTAAGAATGTTTTGTTGATATTATTAATCAAGTGTAAGGTTTTAAACCTATCTGTAAGCATTTTTATTTTAAGAATAACTAATTGAACTATTTATATTTACTCCAAAGTATAATATGTAAAATAAAAGTACTTTTTTCTGAAAACGTTAGAGGTAAAAAAACCTTTTCTTATAATAATTTTCATTCAAAAGCAAAATATATGCAAGTAGAATAAGCAAATAAATAAAAATATAAAGCAATATCATAAAACAATAATAGAGGATTGGATTAAAAAGAGTTAAGAGCATGTAAAAAAAAATGCTAAGGATTTAACTAAAAAAATTGTTGAGAAAAAAAATAAAAGGACCTATGTAAAAAAAAAAAAGAAATTTGTTGAGGAAAAAAAATTGATGGACATGCGTCAAGCAATGGGAGAGGAGGAGACAAAAATATATGATAGTATAAAGATATATATATATATATATATATATATTTACATACTAGATACAAACAGGCGCGATGCTATGGGTCTGTTTTTATTTTGCAATTCTTAAAGTTAGTAAAATTGATTATTAGATAAGAGTTGTTGGTCAAAAAAATATTTATTTCCTTCATATTGTTAAGTACAAAAGAGAACATATTTACTAAGGATAGAGTTTATATATCAAACAAATATCCAAAAATAATTTTTCGAGAAATTTGTATTAGCTTGGATTAAAAAAAATACACAATACTTGAGTTAAATAGTATGATAAATAGATAATTTGTGCTAGAAACAAACAACTTAAGATAATGATGCAACAACAATAAAAAGTAAAAGCATCAAAATATATATGGCATAGTGGTTCAGACAATTTAACAAAAAAGTAAGAAAAATTAGCTAAGAATACTTTGTTCATATTATTAATCAAGTGTAAGGTTTTAAACTCATCTGTAAGCATTTTTATTTTAAGAATAATTAATTGAACTATTTATTTTTACTCCAAAATACAATATGCAAAGTAAAAGTATTTTTTTGCAAGATTTAGAGGTAAAAAAACCCTTTCATTTAATAAATTTTATTCGAAAGGAAAATATATGCAAGTAGAAGAAGCAAATAGATAAAAATATAAAGCAATACCATAAAACAATAATAGAAGATTGGATTAAAAAGAGTTAAAGAGCCATGTAAAAAACATATTAAAGATTTAACTAAAAAAATTATTAAGAAAAGAAATAAAAGGATCTATGTAAGAAAAAAAGTTGTTGAGGGCAAAAAAAAATAAATAAATGAACATGTGTCAAGCAATAGAAGAGAAGAAGACAAAATTAAATGATAGTGTATATATATATATATATATATATATATATATATATATATATAGAGAGAGAGAGAGAGAGAGAGAGAGAGAGAGAGAAAGAGGATGGATCCACTTACACATGTGTCAAATAAATTTAGTTTTACACATTTTCATATCTTTTTATATGATTTATAATTTTTTAATCCGACCGTTGAATTTTATGTTTTATTTACATAGATCATGCATGCCAAATTTCAAATTAATCGAATACGTCTAACTATATTTATCGTAAAATAAAATTTCAACCGTTGATATATATTAAAAAAATATTATTCTCGATTAAAATAATAGAAATAGCAGATTGATTCAAAAATTTACATATATAATAAAGAAGAGTAGGTTGTTAAATCCAACGGTTGGTTTGCAAAAATATTAATCATATGTGAAGATATAAAACTGTGTAAAACAAATTTATTTTACACGTGTGTAAGTGGATCCCTACTCACATATATATATATATATATATATATTTATATATATATAAAGGAAGGATCCACTTACACATGTGTAAAACAAATTTAGTTTTACACACCTTTATATCTTTTTATATGATTTATAATTTTTTAATCCGACCGTTGAATTTTATGTTCTATTCACATAGATCATGCATGTCAAATTTCAAATTAATTGAATATGTCTAACTATATATTTTGTAAAATAAAACTTCCACCGTTGATATATATTGAAAAAAATACTATTCTCGATTAAAATGATAGAAATAGCATATTGATTCAAAAATTTACATACATAATAAATATGAGTAGGTTGTTAAATCTAACGGTTGGTTTGCAAAAATATTAATCCTATATGAAGATATAAAACTGTGTAAAACAAATTTATTTTACATATGTGTAAGTGGATCCCTACTCATATATATATATATATATATATATATATATATATATATATATATACACACACACACACACACACACGCGAACGAAGATTTGTTTAGAGTATGCATGTAAAAAGTTAGGGGAAAGGAGCATGAATCACGTATGCTGATAATTATTTTAATTTGTCACTCTTAGACACGTGACTTTGCTAGTTTTTTCATCTCTTGTAATAATAATAATATAATTTATGAATAAAATTATACCTTTCCTATTATTTTACACTTTGTTCTATCATTTGTAATATGATTCAGTTTACGTATTTTTTTTATAATAGAATGGTACGATAAAGAAGAAGTGTAAAATTTTTAAAGGTTTTATAGTTGATGGATTAACCGCGTATGACATTAGTTAACAACAACTATCACAGCATTAATAATAATCAAAATTTAAAGATATACATGTTTTTAAAATAGATTAAAAGATTTTGTTGACATTTATTTTTAAATGTCCACACATTTTCTTATTAATGAAATATTACTTTATGGTTGACCGATAGTTTATAACATCTCTACATTGTCAATCAATCAAAGATAAATACTTTTTTAAATATCTATGTATAAAGTAAGTATTTGTGTTTTTTTCTATTTTTACCAAAACTTGAAAGTAATTATTTATTTTTATGCATTATGAGATTTATTTTTTTACTAATTTTGAAATAAAATGTCAGATTTTTTATAAATAAAAACCATCCATATGATGGCATCTTTAAAATGATAAGATAATAAACTATTTAGATGAAAGCAATAATAGATTTACATTTATATTCAGCTATAACAAATATTTGAAAAAAAAAAAGATGGATAAATTGAAAAACAAATGGAGACTTAGTAGCTAAATGTACTCTTAACATTTAACACAAAATGTATATAAACTCTGAACGTTTTATCGTATAAAAATCAATTTATAAATTTTTATTTTATTGTAAATAAGTATATATAAACTAAAGAAAAATTGTTTCATACATTATAAGAGATTCCATTAATGTTGTAGTAAATAACATATATTTTTAGAGTATATTTAAAAATTGAAAAAAATATAATATGTAATAATTTTTAATTTTTTGTGAAATTAAAATATTTATAGTAAAAAAATTATATCATGAAAAAGTACTATTTCTTTAATTTAAGGTGAAAAAGATAGTTGTTAATATGATCAGTGGCGGAGTCAAAAAATTTATTTACTGGGGGCTTCATTTAAATATATTAAATTATAAAAAATTAATAACAACAATATTGTTAATAGTATTAATTAAAAAAATTAAAATTTCTGTATCTATTTATAATTGTAAAAAAAATTAATCATTTTTTGTTCGATTTTATATTTTCAAAATTATGGTTAATAATTTTGTACAATAATTTCGTCACCAATAGTTTGAAACACATATTTTTTAAGATACACAATTAATTTACCATTAAATCATTAATCTCTCATTTTGATACACAAATAAGTTTTCAACATGTTGTTAAAAATATATTACATGTTGTTATAATAACTAATAAAATCAATGTTAGTGTTTATAACAAATAAACTAACGAACACATTTTCTTATTTTACATCTCCACTATTTTTTCTGTAAAATTGTTAATTCTTTGCAATTTTAAAAACTCAAAACTAATATATATATAAACTTAAACTTTATTTACTAAACATTTCACTAAAAAAAGAATTTTGAATAAATTTTAATAATATATATATATATACATATATACATAATATATATGTATATATATATATATATATATATATATAAATAATTAAATGTTGGGGGTCAGTGGGGGCTTGAGCCCCCACTCGCCCCCATGTGGCTCCGCCACTGAATATGATAGTGTAAGCTCATTTACTTTTCATATAATTACTTTAAAATAATTAGGATGGAACGGCGACGGCGGCCTTAGGCCAGCGCAGCCCTCGTGACATGTGGGGTCAGCCATTGGCATGTTGTCTTGGTCGAACGAGTTGGTACTTGGTACTTAGTAATAGCGACGACGACGACCGATGTGGTGAGCCGTGGGGCCTGAGATGGGCTGGTGTTAAGCAAAACAAAGGGAGTTTTTCCATTCAAGTAATCGAGTTGAAGTTGATGGCTAGCCTTTACTCTTCAATAAATCTGGCTGATGTTGATATGCACAGTCCGAGCCTTTCAAATCTTAATTTCAAGTTGCTAATGTAAGCGTATATCAACCGTTGCTTTTGAGATGTTAATGAGACCTTGTTTCGTATTATAATTAGGTTTTAATAATTGTTCAAATAGTGATTTTTTTTATATAAAAGGAAGTCTCGATGTAAGTATATAAAAAAAGTAGAGATATTGATATTTGAATTTTAAATCTACTTAAATTTATTTTAAAAATATTGTATGAAGTAATTAGGCTAAACTTTGAATTCAATACTAAAAGTGATTTTATTTTATTTCTTTTTGGTCTTTGACCCTCCAATATTTTCTTTATGTGATTATTCTGGAGTCGAGAAACTGTCAAATCACATGAAAGTGGGGCGTCCCTCCCAGCACGGTTTGCTCTATACGCATGACTCGAACCCGGATCATACTTAAAGGAGAATGAGTCTCTTACCATTCAATCTCAACCAATATTGGTCTAAAAGTGATTTTATTTGTTTGAGAAAGAAAGAATGTTAGGAATTTAATTAAACAAGAGATATACCTATTTATCATTTAACTAATTAGATGTTCAAGATCATTAATAGTGTTTTAAGTAAAAAAGTCATAGTAAAAAAAATTAACATTCAATACACCGTTAATAATTACATATGTTTTTTAAAATTATTAAAAAAATAAATAAAAAAATAGTACGTGTAAATCACAAAAATTATTATCATTTCAGACTAATATAAACATTGAAGAAATTCCATCTCTTTTTAAGTATTAAATCTAAAGTCGAATTTTCTTTCTAACTCTATGAACCAGAAAAAAAGAAAATGGTACCATCATGTTTTGCAACTGAACTTGAGTTTCTATCCAAGTGAATAATTTCCCTGTTTTTATGGACTAGGACTTTGTTCGGAAACCATCGCACCCTTCGTGCGATGGCTTACAGCCACTAAAGGACAAAATTTTGGGACAAAAAAAATATTTTTATACTCTTGTTTTTAATTATTTTTGCTTATTTTATTAAAAAATATATTTTTAAACATCTTTTCATTAATTTTAATCTCACCAAAGTCAATAACCGTTTATTCAAACTAACCTTAAAACTTAGTTTAAATAGACGATAAAATTAATTTCGATGAGATAGAAAACAATAAGGTAAAAAATAATTTTACATAGATTTTTTTTGTCTTTAGTAAGTTTTTGTTTTGTTTTTATTCGAAAATTCTCACTGACCGGTGCCAAACACACCACAGCGGGCTGCCAAACCAGCCCTAAAGCAACTGTCTCTAGTGAGTAACAAGGGCTGGATGATGCCATTAAACGTAGGGGGTCATGAATCTTATGTGCATGCAGATGACTCGGACCAGTGGCTCATCGAGTCCACTACTAGCAGTATTTCTGCAACTAACACCCAGCTAATTTTGGAAAAAAAATGGAAGAAGGAATTCATAAATCCTTCTCCTAAACACAGCAATGACGAGGGCATCTCCCAAAGAAAGGGAAAAAGAAAAAGAGAGACGCATATGTAAACAAATAAGAACCGTTCTAAACACACCCACTTTTTTTCTCCACACACCCATTTTTCTCTTGTATGAACAGTGTCATCATGAAGAAAATAGGGTGTGTGAAGAAAAAAAATGGGTGTGTTTAGAATTTCTCAACAAATAATTATATTTATTAGTAACATAACAGTCATAAAAACAATATAATTTTAGTATTCAACGGCGAAAGTATAACAAATATATGAATGAATCCACAATCAAAGTACAGAAAGTCTCAACTTGTAAAAAGATCCAAATTTTCAGCTGCTGCAGCAGCCGCCTGCCTGAGAAGGTGTACCATCTCTACCTCCTGATGCGGCTGTGTGAATTTCATGTCCAAGTTTTATGCCATAAGACTGCAAAAACAGTAAAAGATATGAATGTTAATGACTCAAGTATTCTGCAAAAACACTAAAAGATATGAATGTTAATGACTCAAATATTCAACCATTCCAAATTGCTGCCCTTAAGACAACTTTTTCCAATACCGAACAATTTCTTAGAAATCCAAGATAGAGATAATTCCTGAATTTTTGCATTGATGTACTATCCTAAAACTTAAAAAGTGTGCGATCAATCTAATTCTTATTATTTTTACCTCTTACTTGAAATCTTAGCCGTTACACCACAAAAAAAATGCAAGCCAATTTCCAATTGTACATGCAGGGGGATGCAGACCCTCGTGTACACAGGGTTATTAAGAGAGAAAACTGCAATAAATGTAGAGGAGGGGATTGGATTGCACTATTTATTTTTCATTTGCTTAAAAGAGAGTAAAAGGGTGTGAGAGTTGAGAATAAAGATAAAAATCACATATGAACCAGATGCCAAATTTGATGCAACTTTTGCCATATTAAATATAACAAAGAAAGAGACACAGGGAATAAGGGAGGGATGAAGATTGAAGACATGTGGTGAGTTGAACTTGATGGTAGAAATTGTTGGCAAATATAAGCAGACAAAGCTAACCTCATTAGATATGTCAATAACTCCATCCTGAATTTTCTTGTAGATTTTTGCAGCTGTGCTTATAAATGCCTGCAATAAATTTTTGTTATAAATTTTAGTATGAATATCAAATAGGACCTATAAAGACAAGCTTATTTATGCTCATGCTATAGATCATTCTCCAGTAGTCGTAAGCATAACAAGAGCATTATTATCACCTCTTCAACATTTTGAGCTGTTTTTGCTGAGGCCTCCATGAACACCAGCCCATAATCCTTGGCAAACTGCTCACCTTCCTCTGTGCTCACAGCCCTTCTATGAGGCAAATCACACTTGTTGCCAATAAGCATAACAGTCATGTTTGCATTTGCATGCTGCCTTGCATCCTCCAACCAGCTAGCCAAGTGATTGAAAGTCTCCCTCCTGATATTCAATCATATATACACATAGAAGTGTTATTATTGCAGCCAAAAGCACATGCAAGATTGTTTCTATGAATAACATATGCAAACAGAAGAATGCACAAGAGAAAAGCCGGATTCCCTAAAACTTAAGTAACTTCATTGACATAACTTAAAAGTTCAAAAAAGAAAGACTATACCTAGTAATATCATAAACCAGAAGTGCACCGGCAGCTCCTCGGTAGTAAGACCTTGTAATGGATCTGAATGACTCTTGGCCCGCCTGATAAAATGAAAATTTAGCGTCCACAGCCAAATAAGAAACACAAGCTTTAGATTTTAAAAGCCTTAAGCTAGGATTAAGTGAGGATTTAATTGCGATGGACATAACAACCACAGAGATCAAATGCTACAAATAGCTTTGGTATCATCAAGGGTATTGCTAGAGCATATAAAATTTAGTGCAGCTAATCTTAAATTATCCTACTTGAGAGCATTGATGGGAACTTTGGTGCAATGGTAAAGGCTGCTCCTTTGTGACCTAAAGATCATAGGTTTAAGCGGAATCAATCTCTCTGTAAATACAAAGGGAAGGCTGCACACACATAAGCAATGGTGTCAACCAGGTTTTATAAACAATGATATCATTAACCAGGTTCTATAAACAATGATATCAACTATGAACTTCTGCTCCTCAAAGATTTGAGTAGACTGATTATTTGATATTATGGGTACAACTAAGGTCCATTTATCTTAATAAACCCCTTCTGGTGCTAGCCTGAAAGCTGGCTTCACACATACTCATACACAGGCTGGACAAAAACACCATAATTTTACAGGATAACAAATTTTGAAACTTCTACATACCATTTTGACGCTTTGAGCATCACTGTGCAATAACAGCTTAACTTTGGCAAATAAGAGCTCAACAACACATACAGACAAATTGCATGGATGCAACTTGAATTTAAACATCTAAACAAAACAAAGAAGGAAATACCAACCGTGTCCCAAATTTGAAGCTTTACTGGCTTGTTTTCAATGGAGATCATTCTGGCACCAAATTCAACACCAATGGTTAAATCATGAACAGGCTGAAATCGTTTGTCTGTGAATTGCAAAAGAAGACATGATTTTCCAACACCTGCAAAAACAAAAAAAGAATACTTATATGCTACACTTTCTACAATTTCAATGCAGGGGACAACACTAACATAATAACATTGGGAAAATAAAATGGCAAAAAAGGCCAAATTATCTCTCTCTCTCACACACACACACACACACACACACACACACTAAAAGTAGCAAGCTTCATTGGAATACAATTTCACTCTTCATTTTCTCAGCATTCGAAATGCTAACACATTATCATGCTTACTAATATCATTACTCCATGGCCAATGCTAGATTCGGATAGCAGTGTCTATCTTAAGAAAAGACACAGGAATCAAGGGCCTCATCAAATTCTACAAAAGGTGACAATGCAACCTTTAGTTCTGTAATTTGCAATGACAAGCAAAGAAATTGATAGTGCAAAAACAAATTCCTTCTGTAAAGCTCTAAATCATAGCAAATTGAGAACTTGCTTAACAGAATCAAACTTATAAGGCATGTTTTTAAAGAAAAAAAAAGACCCCATGAATTGAGAACTAGCGAAAGAGTCGAAACTGCAAATTACATATATAAAGAAACAAAAAAAAATAACATATGAGCAAAGACCCATATATCAAATTTCAAAATTAAAAAAAAAACCCTTAAGAAAACACGAAAGAAACCTTACCAGTATCTCCAATGATAATGTACTTGAAAAGGTAGGCGTACGACATCGTTGCTGCCCGTATTTGTAAAACCCCAAATACCCAAAATCTCAAATTCTGTACTTTCGTTTTGTGAATGAATGACCAGATCTTATGAACAAAAGAATTCGATTTATGTTACTAAAGAACAAAGCAAACAAGAAAAAAAGATTCTTTTTCCTTTAAAACAAATGGTTCTTTGTTAAACGTATGAGAAGAATGAAAAGAGTGTGCTATAGCAAATCAAGAGAAGAAGAAAAAATGTAATAGAGGGGTTGACGAATGACGATCTCTTTCTCCCCCGTCTGTTTCCAATCCTTCAAACACTGCGATGCTTTTTTAATTAAAAAAAATGATAATAATAGAAAAACAAATCGTGAGGGCCTCCTTTGATTAGCAACACTACAGGCTGTTTGTCGGTTATCTTAACGACGAAGAATTAACAAATAAAAGTAACAGAAGTGAAAGGCCCAATGTTATCGAGATTCAAGCCCAAATAAGAACACGGACTTCGACAAATTTCCGACTTTTGCTACAATCCGAATTTAAATTGGTTATCAGTTTCTATCCAACTCCTATTCTATTACCTTAGATTGTATTTTAAGACTCGTTACGCGGGTGAAAGAGGAAATAATAATATAGGTGCAGACTGCAAAGAAACAAAGAAGAGGATAATAAGCGGAAGTAAAAAGAAGATACGTAATGCCAAAATTGAGTGGTTAAAAAGAAGTTGGAGCATATTTATATATAATGCACTAATAGTGCATAGAAACTATACATTATCAATGCATCAAAGGTTGATACTATTGAGCAAAAAACCAAGATTACCGAGCAAAAACGAAAGCAAAACGATAGCTCTTTCTCACCCAATTAACCAAAGGATTATTATCCTATCCACTGTCAGTGGAGTTTTTTAACTCTACAAGCGAGGTTATGATGATGACGACATGTATCCTTTAAATATATTAAGCAAATAAAAAATAAATAAAATGGGATATATGTATCATCCTAACCGCGCTTGTGGAGTTAAAAAAACTCCATTGACAGTGTATAGGATAATTTTTCTTAACCAAATATGCAACTGTGCTATTACAATGCACACAAACAAAATATAATCAGCCAATAAACAGCCACAACCAACAAACAAAAGAGACGCCAAATTTTACGTGGAAAACCTCTTCAAATCGAAGAATAAAACCACGGGACTTAAGAGTCTACTAAAAAACTCCACTATAATGAGAGAGTTCATACAAAAATCAAGGTTCTTAGTTGTTAAAATGAGTACATAACTCTACTTTCAACCTGCAACAAGCAACACCAAGAACTATGAGAGAAAGATTGAGAATATCACCAAAAATGCAACGCTGTTCTGAGTCTAGATCTGAAGTACAGTGCCTGTACAGAAAATCCGACCGTACAATATCAATGTCTACATGTCCTCTACCCGCTGGCAAAAAATCAACCCAATCGGACCACGGATGACCCTCTGATCGTCGGCTTGATGAAATCTGGACAATGAACCTTTTTCTGCACTTTCCTTCCACTTCTCTCTCCCATTTTATGTTCT
The DNA here is from genome assembly GCA_032173925.1 of Heritiera fomes. Taxonomy (NCBI): domain Eukaryota; kingdom Viridiplantae; phylum Streptophyta; class Magnoliopsida; order Malvales; family Malvaceae; genus Heritiera; species Heritiera fomes. Next base: position 14,285,498 of record JAPDPM010000011.1, read on the forward strand.
GTTTTCACTCTCTCTCATGGCTAAAATGCAGCAGCCAAAATTCATGTTTTTAATCTCTCTAGGCTTTAGTAAAAAAAAAAAAAAGACCTAAAAAGGTGGACTTAAAAGCAAGCCAAGAATGGCCCCAAAAAAAGTTTCCACTTGGGTTTCTCCACATAGGAAGGGACCCAAAGCCCAACAAATCCCCCCCTCCCAACTATGAGGAGGTGCTCGCCATCTCGGTGATCAAGCAACATGTTTCAAACTTTTCTCTAGGCAAAACTTTAGTCAACATATCAGCACAATTATCATCAATATGAATTTTCTCAAGTTCTAGTAGTTTAGCATCTAAAACATCCTGTATCCAATGGTACCTTACATCGATATGTTTGGATCTAGCATTGAAAGTTGAATTCTTACCAAGATGAATAGCGCTTTGGCTATCACAAAACAACACATACTTCTCCTGTGCAAAACAGAGTTCTTGCATGAATCTCTTCATCCACAACAACTACTTGGATGCTTCAGTCATTGCAATAAACTCTGACTCAGTAGTAGACAAAGCAACACACTTTTGCAATCTAGATTGCCAAGTCACAACTCCCCCTGCATAAGTGATCAAGTAACCCAAAGTAGACTTCCTCGAGTCAATATCTCCAGCCATATCAGAATCTGTATATCTTACTATAACAGGCTTCTCACTACCGAAACAAAGCTTCAAGTTGGAAGTGCCTCGAAGATATCTCAAAATCCACTTCAATGCATTCCAATGCTCTCTACCTGGGTTAGAAAGAAATCGACTAACAGTACCAACAGAATGGGCTAAGTCAGGTCTCGTGCAAACCATAGCATACATCAAACTACCCACTACTGAAGCATAAGGAACCTTTCTCATGTCTTCTTTCTCTTCTTCCGTACAGGGACTTTGCTTGACACTTAGCCTAAAGTGTGTAGCGAGAGGAGTGCTCACCATTTTAGCTCTGTCCATGTTGAACCTCTGAAGCTCTTTCTCAATGTACTTCTCTTGTGATAACCACAACTTCTTAGCCATTCTATCACATATAATCCTTATGCCAAGAATTTGCTTTGCCGGTCCCAAGTCCTTCATGGCAAAGGACTTACTCAATTCTTGCTTCAACTTGTCAATCCGAGAAAAGTTACGACCAACAATGAGCATATCATCAACATAAAGCAACAAAATAATAAAATCATCATCAGAGAATTTCTGAACAAAGACATAATGATCAGAGGTAGTCTTCTTGTAGCCATGGTCCTTCATAACAGACTCAAACTTCTTATACCACTGTCTTGGAGCTTGCTTTAAACCATACAAGCTTTTCTTCAACTTACACACATAGTCCTCTTTTCCTTGTACATTGAAACCCTCTGGTTGCTCCATGGAAAGCTCCTTCTTCAAATCACCATGAAGGAAAGCTGTTTTCACATCCATTTGCTCAACTTTTAAATCATAATGGGCTGTTAAACTCAATATGGTTCTCATAGAAGACATTTTGACAACTGGAGAAAATATTTCCTCAAAATCAAACCCTTTTTTCTGACTGAAACCCTTGACAACCAATCTTGCTTTGTACCTGGATATGAAGAATTCTCTTCTTGCTTCAATCTATAAACCCATCGATGTTTCAAAGCTCTTTTGCCCTTGGGCAATTTCACCAGCTCAAATGTGTGGTTGTCATGCAAAGACTTAAGTTCATCTTTCATAGCATCAACCTACTGATCTTTGTGTTTACTGTCCATAGCCTCTTTATAACACTCTGGTTCTCCCCCATTAGTTAAAAGTACATACTCATTTAGAGGATATCTCACAGAAGGATGTCGATCTCTAGTAGATCTCCGAAGTGAAACTGTTGGTGGAGTCATGGTTGCCTGGTCTTGATCACCCTCACCACCATCCATGGGAGCATCAAACTCACCAATACCATGCTGATCATCATGAACATCTTTTGGCATGTCATTTTCAATTGGATTTGGTAAAGGAGTCGAAGGATTAGGATCTATATCAGTCAAGCTATCATTGTTATGTGGGATTGCTCTCTTTGCCTTATCAATGTCTTCAATGGTTTGATCTTCAAAGAACACTACATCTCTGCTTCTAACAAGCTTCTTCTCAATTGGATCAGATAATCTGTACCCAAATTCATCCTGACCATAACCAATAAATATACATTGATGAGTCTTGGCAACTAACTTGGACCTCTCATCCTTCAGAACAAGAACAAATGCCTTATAGCCAAACATACGCAGATGATCATAAGAGACATCCTTGCCGAACCAAACATTGTCTGGAACATCACCTTGCAAAGGAACACTAGGAAACAAATTAATCACATGAGCCAATGTATACAAAGCTTCACACCAAAAGGATCTAGGCAACTTTGCATCTGAAAGTAGACATCTAACTCTCTCAATCAAAGTCCTGTTCATTCTTTCAGCCAAGCCATTGAACTGTGGTGTCTTAGGAGGTGTCCTCTGATGTCTGATTCCCTGCAATTGACAATACTCATCAAACGGTCCACTGTACTCACCACCATTATCAGAATGAATGCATTTCAATTTCTTTCCAATCTGCCTCTCAACTGAAGCTTGAAAATGCTTGAACACATCAAGGACTTGGTCTTTTGTCTTCAAAGCATAGACCCAAAGTTTCCTTGAATAGTCAACAATAAAGGTCACAAAATAAAGTGCACCACGAAGTGATCTTACCTTCAAAGGACCACAGACATCTGAATGTACTAACTCTAGTAAATCTGATTTTCTTGAGGGAGGATGGCTTTTAAAAGAAATTCTTCTCTGCTTACCAGCTAAGCAGTGAGGACACTTCTTCAAAGTAACACTCTTCAATCTTGAAAGTTGATTTTTCTTGAATAAGTGGCTAAGCCCTTTTTCACTCATGTGACTGAGTTGTTTATGCCACAACTCAGCTGAATTTTCATTCACCATCACATTCTCATTGCCTTTGGAAATCGAAGCCTGCATCAAATACAAGTTTGAACACTTCTTTCCCCGAGCCACAACCAAGGAGCCTTTACTCAATTTCCACTGTTCATCACAAAAGGTGTTACAATAACCCTCATCATCAAGCTTCCCTACTGAAATCAAATTCAAAAGAATATTCGGTGCATGTATGACATTTCTAAGTGTCAATTTTGTTCCATTATTAGTCTCCAAACAAACATCCCTTATACCAACAACATGTGACAAGCCATCATTTCCCATCTTCAATACACCAAAATCACCGGGTGTATAAGATGTGAAGAATTCCTTCCATGATGTGACATGAAGTGAAGCACCAATATCAATCACCCAACTTGTCTCATGGAATGCTAGATTGATCACATCCTTATCACAAACAACTAGTAGATCATCACTGCTAGTAGTAGCAACACGATCATTATGTTCATGATATTTCTTTTCTTGTTTATCATTGCCACCCTTGTTCTCTCCCATTTGTAGCAATACTTCTTGATATGGCCTATCTTGCCACAATGATGACACTTAAGATTTTTATATCTTGACTTTAACTTACTTCGGCTTTTATCTCTACCCCTTTCACTCTTCCTTTTACTTCTCCCCCTATTCTCTGTGACAAGAACCTCAGAACATGATGAAGAACCTTGAGACTTCTCACTTCTTCGATCAAAACACCATTCTTCACAAGCTCGATAGTCACAACACCATCGGGAGCAAAATTCACAAGTGAAACCCAAAATGTTTCCTAAGAATCCGGTAAAGTGGCAAACAACCAAAGCCCTGTCACTTCATCATCAAATTTAATTCCCATTCCAAGCAACTGACTTAGAACTCTTTGAAATTCATTCAAGTGATCAGCCACAAATATTCCATCTTTGTACCTCAACTGTATCATTTTTTAAGGTAGAACAACTTGTTATTGCCACTCTTTGAGGCAAATAAGTTCTCTAACTTATTTCATAAAGTCCTAGCATGTGTCTCTTGATCAATATGATTGTAGACATTTTCTTTAACAAAATGCCGAATAAACCCACAAACTTGCTGATGCTCAAAATCTCATTCCTCATCATTCTTGGATTTAGGCTTTTGAGTAGCAAACACTGGAAGATGCAGAGACTTCATAAAGAAAAGATCTTTCATTTTAGTCTTCCACAATTGATAGTTTGTGCCATTTAATATAATCATTCTACTAGTACTGATATCCATAGTTACACAATTATCATCTAAGCTCTGATACTAGTTTGTTGAGCAAAAAATCGAGATTACCGAGCAAAAACGGAAGTAAAACAATAGCTCTTTCTCACCTAATTAACCAAATATGCAACTATGCTATTACAATGCACACAAACAAAATATATCCAACAAAATATAATCAGCCAATAAACAGCCACAACCAACAAACAAAAGAGACGCCAAATTTTACATGAAAAACCTCTTCAAATCGAAGAGTAAAAACCAGGGACTTAAGAGTCCACTCAAAAACTCCACTATAATGAGAGAGTTCATATAAAAATCAAGGTTCTTAGTTGCTAAAATGAGTACATAACTCTACTTTCAACCAACAACAAGCAACACCAAGAATTATGAGAGAAAGATTGAGAATATCACCAAAAACGCAGTTGCTGTTTTGAGTCCAGTCTGAAGTATAGTGCATGTACAGAAAATCCAACCGTACAATATCGATGTCTACGTGTCCTCTACCCGTTGGCAAAAAAATCAACCCAATCGGACCATGGATGACCCTCTGATCGTCAGCGTTATGAAATCTGGACAGTGAACCTTTTTCTGCACTTTCCTCCCACTTCTCTCTCCCATTTTTCTGTTTTGTTTTCACTCTCTCTCATGGCTAAAATGCAGCAGCCAAAACTCATGTTTTTAATCTCTCTAGGCTTTAGTAAAAAAAAAGGCCTAAAAGGTGGACTTAAAAGCAAGCCAAGAATGGCCTAAAAAAAAGTTTCCACTTGGGTTTCTCCACATAGGAAGGGATCCAAAGCCCAACAGATACCTCATCAATAAGTCTTTATGATCAAATTGAAAAAAAATATTTGTATTTATTTTTAAAGACTTTTTTTTTAGTTTGCTTATTGATGAGGTGTCGACTTCTAGTGTATTGACAATACATAGAGATTATACACTATCAGTGCATCATATACAAACCCAAGTTGTGGCATATTGTAAGTTTTGGATTCAAATCCAAACACCCTCATCCTCAGTTATTTAATATTTCCATTATAACAAAAAAAAGGATATGTAGTTATAAAAGGATTATTATTACACACTTTCAATAGAGTTATTAGATTTCACATATTCTGTAAGAAATATTAGGAAATAAAAAAGTGAGATATGTGTAATCCTCTTAACTTTGTTCATAAAATTTAAAAACTTCATTGATAATATATTGGATAATAATTCATTATAAAAAAATCTAAATAGCATCGTAAGTTTAAATTTTAACCTGAATATTATAGTTTCAATGAGAATTATTATTCAATGCATTGTTATGGGAGATTTTAAACTTTACAAGCGAAGTTAATATGATGATACATGCTCCATTTCATTTATTTTTATTTTTTTATATTTTTAAAAGATATATGTCATCATCTTAACATACTTGTAAAGACTAAAAACTCTAGTGTCAAACAATGTAGGAGATTATAATTCTTTCAAAAATTAGTTATTAGTTTTCGTAATTCAGACGTTGTAAGTTGCAATGTGAAAATCCTTTAATCAATATTTTCATTAATGATTATTATCTAATACATTATCAATAATGTTTGTAAAGTCTCCAAACGAAATTAAGATGATGACATATGCCCATTTTATTTATTTTTTAATATTCTCAAAAAGTATGTACCATCATGTTAACCTGACTTGTAAAATTAAAAAACAAATTCTCTAACCAATAAAATTTCATTGAAATTCAAATCGATACCAGATAGAATTTGAGTTAATCTATAACAAATTTTCACCTTATTCCTCCAAAATATTGTCCATAGGAAATCCTTGCCACACATAATCAAGCTAGTCGTGACTATTATTGATTCATACAACACTACCTCTAACCGTGTGTAGCCAAATTAACGCCACTTAGCTAGTTAACTTCATAGAGTAACATCGATGTAACCACTTTCAGTAGAAATTGTCTCTTATCGTCTACATCTAGAGATTGTAAAGTTGACACCATCGAGATTTTTTCTCTTCTATCAATTTCCAACAAAATAACCACACTTTTCTTTACGTCAAGATTCTTGTCATGTGTGATTTCCTTGAAAAACCAATGTTATACTCTAAATATTTTTATGACATGTTACACCACCTAAAAATTGTGTATATACCACCCACCCTAAGTAAGAGTGTAATATCATAGGGAAAGTATCAATACCTCTTAGAGTAGTGAGAGAATTTATCTCTAAGGTATTCAATGTGCTTCATTCTTATAAATGTACACCTATTGTCTTCAGAATTAGAGAAAAATAGGGATGTAAACAATTCTTAATGATGGAGCCTAATTTAAAAAAGGAGCATTCTTGTAATTTTTTTATTAAAAGTGTGTTACTCCAATTTTCATGTATGAAAGGGTTGCTAGCCACTTCTTGTATTGTCTCACTCTTAAAACAAAATAAAAACTCAATGTAGTCATGGACATAAGAAGGTTTTCTCCTAACCACATTACATCTTGTGTGTTCTTCTTTATCTCTTTATTTTTTTTATTCTTTGCATTAATTCTATAATATGTTGAAAGCTTTCACTCTCCCTAACATCTAGTATCAGAGTTATGGTATAAAATGTGAGAATCTGAATTTTCTGATATATTACATAAGTTAAAGAGTGTAGAAATCGAAAAGCAAGAGTTGATCGCTAAGCTTTTTAAATAGTGGGCTTGTTTGGTAAGGACCGAGAAAGAACACAATGTGGGCCCCATAAGGACTTTTATTGTCTAGATTGAAATGAGACCTCAAAGTTATAATAATTGGAGTGAAATATTGAGATTGCAAGAATCTGCATCTCGAAATTCCTTTACTTGAGTATGTTTTGAGAAGCGTGCAACAAATTCGAAAATGATGGTTGTGTCCATAAGCTGAAAAATATTTCTGAATAATGGTCAACTTAGTTTGACTTTTGGCCAACTGACAGTTATAGTCAAACCCTCATGTGAAGAAGTCTTACACATTTCCAACCTGTAGATTGAATCACACAAAAACGCTAAAAATAACGCAAATAAGCCGTTAGGGGTATTTTAGTAATTTCATCAAGCTAATAGTCAAACCCACTAAAAGTCAATATATTGGCTAAATTATGTTAGATAGATATATTAGGCATTAAAATAAAAATAGTTGAAATTAAATTGAATATTTAATTGAATATTGAAATAGTAGGGACGAAAAGGAAATTTTTAAATTTGTTAAGAGGTAAAATGGTCATTTTGCCATAAGATATTTTTTTAAATGCTTAAATATCTTCTCCTTCCCAACATGGCCAGCCACCATTGTTAAACCTTGAAAAAGTTTGTTTTAAGAGACAGAAGGTGATAAAACCCTAGTGTACAAGCCCCAAATCAAAAAATACACTAAACAAAAGTTGTTCCTCTCATCAAGCTCTACCACATACCTCAGAATCAACCATGGGAATGGCCATTTGATGGGTGAAAAAGCACCTCCAAATTTCAATCAAGCTTAAGGTAAGAGAGAGAATGTATCGTTTTTAATTCTGTCTATTCCAAACGATTGTTCTTCAATGTTTATGCATGTGTACGGTGTTGGATTGAAATAAAAACACTTGAATCACACTCCTTTAGTTTTGATCAAGAGGGGTTGTAAGAGAATGTTTCATGGTTTCCTGTGAAACTGATGTAAAAATGGTGTAGACAGTATGAGGAGAATGAATATGCTATTAAATTTGCAAAATACTGAGTGTAGAGGAAGAGTGCAATTTTGGCCAAGATGGGTTAGTAAGGTTACCATGCTCAATTTGATAGATTAATGGTCCTAGAATATTGTGCTAATGAATAAAAGATTGTTGGTGAAGTCAGATTTGAAAAAGGAAGTGTTTTTATTGTAGTTGTAGTTTTTGCATCCAATATAAAGCAAACCGAAATTACTATTGTATTAGGAAATATGAAAGATTTGTAAGTGTGCTACTACATGTTTTGTAAAAGAATTACAGGCAATTGACTGTGTTTACGCTATTTTCTGCAATTCCGAAGTAAATTAGGGGTGTTGGAAAGTAAGCAAATATATGCTCGCTTACCTATTCTATTGCTACTGTTTTGGTGATATTAACTACATTGTGATTGGAATTGATAAGGGACATATATGGAAGACATATGTGATATCATGATCTATTTTAAATTATTCTGGTTTTATGAACAGGTAAATGAAATTGATCGTATGTGGTTTGAATGAAAGTTTTATGATTCTGATTAATTAAGGTTTTAAATATGCATTTGAAATTATCTATGGTTTTGATTCGATTGAAGTTTAATGACTCAGATACTGTGACTGCATTAAAACCAACTAGCTTTGGATATTTAAACTGTGTTTGACTTGCAGGAGGGTTGAGATAGACTATACCGTTATGCTGCCGAAATTTCATAAAATGACTGTATAGATCGTAAACTATCATCGAATGAACCAACTGGTATAGGAGTGAGTAAAGGAAAGGTTAAGGATTGTTAGATTGGAATCATGCATGTTAGTATGCCTAAATTTGTAACTCTATTTTGAAAAGGATATACAAGGATTTTAATGTTTTTCCATGAAACCGATATGTTTCAGCATTATTCTTACACATAAATAAAATATTTTGAGCACTGTTTATGACTCTGAGAATATTTTATATTGTATATGTTTTTACTGAATGTTATTATTCTGAACGTAACTATTATTGATTTTGAAGGTTTATGAAATGTCTAAATGTAATGTTTTGGATCAAATTAATTACTGTAAATGATTTAGACTGTTATATGAACTATTTGATTTTGAATGTTTATGAACTGTTTTGAGACTGTTGGCTCTTTACATTACCCTAGTGGTAATCATGCTATTTGGCTCTCGTTCTAGTTCTGGCTCTGGCTCTGAATGATAATTGACGCTGACCCCATCATTAGCATCCGGATTGTCACTTGGTCAGTGTACACTGTGTACTCTTTTATGACTATGGCCATATATCCTCTAATTCTAATTTATTCCCTATGTGGGATCTTTGCATGATTTGACCGAGAATGGGATGTTGCCAAGTCTCCATTGTATCGACTCTGACTCTGAATGACTCTAATTCTAAATCTGATATTGGTTTTGATACTGATTCTAAATGATTGAATCTGATATTGGTTTTGATAATGAATCTGAATGATTGAATCCGATATTGGTTTTGATATTGAATTTGATGCACTGAAACGTATTTGAAATGTATTGATTCTGAATCGGATATTGGTTTTGATAATGAATTTGAACTATTGAATCTGATATTGGTTTTGACACTAATTCTGAATGATTGAATCTGATATTGATTGTGATACTCTTTTTGAAACATATTTGTGATGTATTGATATTGAATTTGAAATCATATCGTTCGTTCCATTCATTGATTTTGAAATGAAAATTTATTGACTTTGAAAACAAAATATCTAAACTGCATACATTGATTTTGACATGAGTCTTAGGACTTTGAGATCGTTTTGATATCGGTATTAAAATGCTTATGAAATGTTTCTCGATAAACTTTTCGTAAGACCCTATAATCGAACTTAGGAACTGGGACAAGTGAAGCACTTCAAAGCATCCTTCCCTACTCAGCCTAGTATCCATAACCAATTATAGTAATCCCTTCCTTCGAGTTGTTTGTTATCGTCTATTGTCTGAGTGTTTAACAAACGAAAGATTGTTATTAATTTTGTACTATCATGTCTAGAATGTATATAAGATTCATGCATATAGTTCGCATGATATATGTTCTTTTATATATATTTCTTACTAGGCATAAAGCTCAACCCCTTCTTTACTCTTACAGATTATCTAAAGTAAGTTGACACCGAATCAAGAGGATTTAGAGTATTCCTTCGAGACTGCTGGTCATATCTCGAAGGTATACTTATGTATAATATTTAATTCAGACAGTACATGTCTAGTACCATATCGTACTTTTATTTAGTACATCGGGATGTAAAATCTTAAAGTACTAAATGTTAATTACAATCTTATTTGGTTAGTATAGACTTGAAAACATAATGGTTTATGTTTGATGAAATTGACATGGGAGGTAATATGACTAAATTGGGAGTTGTATGATGTTAAGTAACAATGTAAGCTAAGTAAGTTTAAGCTTAAATTGGTAAATGCGACATTGCACACAACTTAACTCAATGAAATGAAGAAATAAGTTAGTACGTATTTTAATGAATTGAAGTATGACAAAAAATTATCATAGAGAGATCATGAAGCATGATGCATAGATGATGATTAGATTTAAAGGGATTTTTTGTTGCAAATTGTTCTCATGAAATCAAAGATATACAAAAGAAGATTTGCTTACAATAAGATGCTAGTTACAAGTGGAGCAATTCTCAATTTGATCTAGCGATGCTTCAAAAAAATTTTGGATCTAGGTGAGAATTTATGTCGCTAAATATTTGAAAATAGAAAAGTAAATTACACACCTTATCTAAAAAAAAAAAGAAACAAAAAACTGTTTTTGAGAATTTCAATCATTTTTATTTTCAATATTTACTATTCTCAATTATTAAATATTTCCCTTGTCAATTTCACCTTTTTTTTATTTTAAATTTTAATATATAATATCTTTAATGGCCATTTTATCACTCATTTCATTGCTAACATTACGATTGAATCCTACGCATCACTATTTGGCACAAATCTCACTGTCATCACTATTTCCAATTCCACGAAGTCAATTGGAGTCAATCGCACCTCCCATCCGAACTAATCCAAAAACAAGACTCAATAAAATTAGATTCGACTTTAGTGAGAAACACTAGGAGAGTTGAATTCTAAATGCTTAAGATTAATGTGAGTAATTAATGTGGTTCTAAAATGGTTCCAAATGATATTAAATCCAAATAAAACATACAAATATTTCTAATCATATAAAAAAGGTTTATGATAACATTTAAGTTGATAGTTATGTTGTGTTGAAAAATAATTGATAAAATAGCATTACGACTCAAATTTATAAATTCAGTTATAAATATATACATCATCCTTTTGTTTAAAAGATATTGTATAAAAACATTCTTTTTTTTCAAATATATTTAAAGATTAAAAAAAATGCTTAGTGAAACTAGCTTCACATTATCGAGCCTTATCATTTGTGAGCTTGAAATCTAGTTATTTGTTAGTTTATAATTAATTGGTTTAGTTAGTTAATTGTTGGAGTTAAACACGAGTTATAAGTTTTATGAATGTAATATTTGATTATGATTGTAATTTCTAATGTAACGAATCGATGTATCATTTAAAAAATAAATATGCTTAGTAAGATCATTACTTATTATATTAGCACTAAGGCTCTGTTTGGTTCATTAAAAATCACTTTCGAAAAATAATTTTTGTATTTTCCAGTATTTGGTTGGCAAAAATTGATTGGTCAATGAAAAATGACTTCCTAGTCAATGAAACATTAGGCAATTTTTATTGTAATTGTCTTATGCTTTTGATAAAAGAAAGACGTTTTTTGCAAAATAGCTTTGGATATGTAAGGCTATTTACCAAACTCGTGAGTATAATTTTACTTAAGTTAAACCTTGATATGATTTTTAAACTTTAATTTAATTTAACTTTACATGCTTATTTTCATGTCAAGATCAAAATTGAACTACTCAAATAACAAATCAAGTTAAGTTCAAGTATTTTAATACCTTATTTGAGTAACTCGTGAACATAATTGAGTTTTTGTTAATATATATTTTATACTCTACTAGTAATTCACCATTTTAACCTTATAATATATGGTTTAAAAATGATAAATCGAACTTGTCAAGTCGAGTTTAAATATATCAAGTCAAGGTCGAGCTGTTTATCTTGACTAAGCTAGATTACACTCCCACTAGTTTCTTTTTTTTTTTGCTTATCTTGACTAAGCTAGATTACACTCCTACTAGTTTCTTTTTTTTTTGTTAATTAGAGGTAAGGATTGAGGTTGTATAGATTCAAGTCCAAACCTTATAGAATGCCATAAATCTTCCTTAATCACCTGTCCAAGAAATTATTGTAGTTGCTTATATCTTTTATTTATATATATATATATATATATATATATATATATATATATATATAGAAAATGATCTCATTAATTAACTTAAGAAGTCGGTACAATCTGATTCAACTAGCTGCCTTTTTTTTTTATAATTAGAGGTAAGAGTTGATATTGCTTCAAATCAAATCCAAACTTTATAATATGTCACATGTCTTTCTTAAACACTTGTCCAAATAATTGTTGGTAGTTGTTTAAATCTTTTTTTATATAGAATAATTTCATTAATTAACTTAAGAAGTTAGTACAATCTGATTCAATAAATTGCGCAATAGGAAGGGGATATTATTCTATCGAATGTGCATCTTCCGCTTGGTTTAAAGCCATCCCAGTCAGCGTGTTGGCTATTGCAATTACTTCCGTCTTCACATGCAATATTGAAAATGTTCTGAATTCATTTCGCAACTCCTTCGCATCCTCCAAGAGATTTTCGACTTCTGATAGGTTGTTTCCTTGCACCCCAACATTTCACAATTTGCAAACAATCTCCTTCAAGCATGATATCTCTGAAACCTAGATCTCTGGCCATTTCCATAGCTTTCAATGTTGCTAATCCTTCTGCCATTAAAGCTTCAAAAACCTGCATTAGCTTTGATGTTGTTGCTACCAACACAAATCCTCTAAAATCCCTTATCACCAGGCCAACTCCACTCATTCCAACCTCTTACTTTAATGCTCCATCAAAGTCAACTTTAACATACCCATTCGGCAGTGGAATCAATTTATCTAGTTCCTTTTCCCTAACCTCCCCTAGCGTTAGTTTTAAAATCATTCAAAAAGTTAAGGGCAAAGGATGTGTCATTTAGGTATTCTTTGCTCATTATTCTTTACCTCAAGATTTCTACCATACCAAACCACCCAAACCAACATCACGAGCTTCTCAAATCTATTCTTATCAAAACGACATCTTAGCTCCATAAACCACTTTCCTTCCTCATTTATCTCAATCTTTTCTAAAATTTCTATCATCCTTACAACGTTCCAAATTACCTTAGCTTTTTCACACTTGAAGATTACATGCATCACCATTTCGTCTTACAAGCCACATCTAGAACAAACAATGTCCTCTTTCATTCTCCTCTTCTTGAGATTGAATAAAACCGGTAAAATACCATGGACCAACCTCCAACAAAACAATTTGATCTTTGAAGGAACAAAACTGGTAATATTTTGCTCCAATCCTCTTTTTCAAATACACATTGGGAGTTTAATCTCTCTGTTAATGGTTCCTCTACTGCCTTTTTTACCAGCTTCCTATTTACACTTCTTACAGAATACCTCACATTCTTTTCTTCATTCCAAACCAGTTTGTCCTTCTTACGCCTTTTGCTTAGATAAATAGAGTTGATAGGTCTAGCTTCCTTATCTCTAAACAAAGAGACCAAACTTCAAACATTTAGTTTTTGGGTCTATAAGTTAAGCCACTATTGCATCTTCCAACAAATGCCCATTGTCTTTAAGGAAATTCACTGCTATACTAGTCCTTAGCCATTTACCTTTTCAAATCCTGATATTACTACTATCCCCCACCCTCCATTTAGAGCCCAACATAACAACCTCCTTTACCCTCGAAGTGCTTTTCCATGAGTATGAAGGGTTCTGATGAGTGTCGTCAATCACCAAAAATAAAATTTCCTAATTCTACTACGCAGATAGCGGAGCAAGGTCAAATCTACAGAGACTAAATTATTTAAGTTAATTATTAAATTAAAAATCTAATTTTAGGGTTTATGGAAAGAAGAAAAAAATTTGGGGCTTTAGAAAATTTTGGGGTTTTGAGGTTTTGTAAGCTATGTCTAAAACAGAGAAAGCAAGGATTATTAAATATCAAAAACAAATATCAAAAAGCTTCAATTACGAGGCAATTAATTATTCTTGGATTTTGATGTTGATCATTGATTACATAATATTATTATCAATTAAATAGTCAATCGTAGCATAACAACAAGCTCTGTTACACTATCTTTCCTTACTGAGTCGTTAGTTAAAACAAGCTTTTTAACTAATCTATAACTACTTAACCTACCTAAAACAAGCTCTCTAAATATAAGTTGTAGCAGCATTAATAACAAGAAAGATATAGGTTGACATTAGATAACAAACACATAAGCTCGGTTCATTTAATCTAAACCTTAATTCTCCTCCATCCCTAGTGATTAACTCCACAAGCAATTACGGACTTATGTTTTTAATCTGGAGGTAGATTATTTAATTTAAATAAATAGTGTGCACCCTATCTAATCGAACAAACAATCATTATAATGTGCTTAGAAAATTTTGGATATTTAATCAACAATTATATAATAGGTTCAAGAATCTCACAACATGCTTTTCCCAAGAATAGTCAATTTATCTCATAATTGAATAAAAAAACCTACTCACTAGTCATATTTAAGATCATAAAATTCAAATTTAATATTATAAAGAAGACAATTATCATGCAATAAACAATTAAAACTATCAATCTTTAAAAAATATCAAACAAGAAATCTATAATCAAGATTATGATCTAATAAGATTCTAACAAATAATAATTAAAAACAAACAAGAAATCGCAAAGTCTAAAAAAAATCCAAGAAAGAAATCGTTGAGAAAAAAATATAATTTTATAAAACAATAATAAGAAATTAGCAAGAATAGGAAAGAAAAGAAAAATAAAATATTTTGGCTAAACTTAATATAAGAATCAGCAACTAATTAAATATAAAGAAAAATAAAATTTTTATTAAAAATCCTAAAGAAAATCCTACAAGAATAAAAGAGAAGAAGGATGAGAGGGATGTTGTATATAAGAGCCCTGTGCTTTTTATATAGCTTAAGGAAGAGTTTAAAAGACTTTCTTAAGCAATGTGAGATTAAGATAATAGTTTACTTGGAGAATAAGTAATTTGACTAATCAAACTCTTATCTTTATCTCATCATCTTTTTACAATTATTTTCTAAATAAAATTCCTAAGGCCTATTTTTATTAATTAATTATAGATTTAAGACATAATAAAATTAAGAAATTATCTTGTCTCAACAAAATCTTGTCTTGAACTTACTTTGTTGGAATTTCTTCTTAATCTCGTTATTTCTACCCTAAATTTCGTACTGAATTTGTCCAGATGTTTGACCCATTAAACGAACTCCGATTTTCATGATCTTATACATTCCAGAAACTTTGAGAAGTCCTCTATAACTTTCATGAATTCCACTTCTTGAGATCAGGTCGTTAAATTGGTCAAATTCATCAATATTTCAAGCAGGACAAAAAAATCTACAATTTTGCTATTTTTTTTGTTCGAAATACACTTTGCTCTTTTTATCTCCTTTTAATTCCAACTTTGATATTTAATACCTAAATCATAAAATAAACATTTGCAAACTATTTTAGGCATAAAACATCATTAAAACAAATATATTAGCACATATAAAATTAATAAAATATCATCCTATCAAATTCCCCCACACTTAGCTTTTTGCTTGTCCTCAAGCAAAACCTAAACTAACTTCCTAAAGAACTAATTCCTAAAATTCAATTCCTAAATCCTAACTCTTGTAGGAATCACGATTGCATTTAGCGTATGCAATAAGCCTTTAAACCCATAGGTCACCCCTAGTGGATGAGTTGTGTCTTGTGAGGGCTTTCAGAAGATATACCCACAAAATCTTTTACTTAAGACTCAATCCTAAAAATTAAAAATTCAATACGACTCAAAAATTTAAAAATTAAGACACAAAATAAGATTAAGATCATGGACATATTTTCAAATCTTTTAATTCTTAACTCATAACTTCAACAAGAGTCAAATAATCAAGTCAATCATATTCTAATAATTACTATTCATATTCATGCATACTTCTAAATAAATTCATGCAAAATTCACAATCAATACAACTGAAACATATAATATCAACTTTGCAATTATCCACTTTATATTACTACAAACAAAGTCAATAGATCTAGAACTTTTTTTTTCTACTTTCTCTTCCTTTTTCTTTTTCCTTTTCTTTTGAGGTCTCAACAATGGTTTCCCTAAGTACTTACTTGCCTTTTTACACAAATGTTAATATTGGTGATACCTACACCCGGTTACTCAACAAGTAAGCCATCTTTTA
The DNA here is from genome assembly GCA_032173925.1 of Heritiera fomes. Taxonomy (NCBI): domain Eukaryota; kingdom Viridiplantae; phylum Streptophyta; class Magnoliopsida; order Malvales; family Malvaceae; genus Heritiera; species Heritiera fomes. Next base: position 14,301,836 of record JAPDPM010000011.1, read on the forward strand.
GAGTGCTTTGCATACTCATATTTCAAGTCACTTCAAGAATTTAGTCAACAAGATCAAGCAATTCAAAATGTTGGAGTAGAATTTAAAGCTTTCAACCTCTATTTTTTTCTTCTTTTTTTATGTTTATGTTTATTTTTATTTGTTCTTGTCTATTTATCCTTTGCTTATACCAACTTCAATGAACTAATCACATTATCAATATCATACGAATAATCATATTTAATCATGAACTCACATAAATTCTTTAGAAAGTATTCACTTCAACAATAATAACAATCAAAATACTTTCAACTTTCTTATAAAACTTTGTTTTAGTTTAGAATCAATCCTTAAAAGAAAGAAAACATATCATGATCTTTTAAAACTCTTAAAAATTTGACTTTTTTTTAATTTCAACTTCCTAAAAAAAAACTCTATAGACTCTTAAACCAATATTCTCCCCCCTCCCCCCCTACACTTAAATCTTACTTTATCCTCAAAGTAAGTCATTATGCAAAGAAGAATAATATATAACTTAAAATTAAATGGTAATACAAGTAAAGGAAAGAAATACTCCCTCATTTTACATCCTTGGGTTGCCTCCCAAGTAGCTCTTTTGTTTAATGTTGTTAGCTTGACTGCTCCACCTTCCATCATCCAATCCCAAATGCAAACCTTTTCTTTGATTTCTTTTGGTTTTGACTTATGATTACTTCTCCAAAGATGTTGAACTCCTTTATGTTATCATCAAACTCCATGGTGAGTGTCTCCTTGTCCACATCTATTTTGGCTTTGGATGTCTTCAAGAATGGTCTTCCTAGTAAGAGTGGTGTTGGAAACCGAGAATGGTCATCTTCCATATCAAGAACATAAAAGTCTACTAGGAAGACTAATTTATCAACCTGCACAGGAACATCCTCTAATATCCCTTCAGGATATGCATTAATTCTATCAGCCAATTGTATAATAACACCAGTCTCTTTCAAAGGTCCAAGTTTTAAAGATTTATAAATTGACAAAGGCATAACATTTAAAGAAGCTCCTAAATCTATCATGAACTTATCAATTATGGTATTACCTATCTTACATAGAATACTAAACATGCTAGGATCTCCACACTTTGGGGGAAATTTCTTTTGAATGATTGCAGACACATTCTCCCCCATACTTCCTTTTTCATCACCTTTTAATTGGTTTTTATTAGTGTAAAATTCTTTTAAAAATTTTACGTACCTGGACACTTGCTTGATAGCGTCAAGAAGATGAGTGTTCACCTTTACTTTCCTAAAGGTCTCCAAGATCTCTTTGTCTTCTTCTTCTTCTTCTTCTTCTTCTTCTTTCTTTGTTTTTGCAAACCTAGCAGGAAAAGGAGGAGGGTAAGTGCTAGTATTAAATGAAACTCTTTTATCACTTACCTTAGATTTTGAAGCATTGTTATCAACTTTTCCTTTTGCTTCTATGATAGTGTCAACATGCTCTTCTTTCTTTGGTTTTGCCAACCTACTAGGAAAAGGAGGTGGGTAAGTACCAACATTAAAAAGGACACGTTTTTCACTTACCCTGTCAAAATCTCTATAAAGAGAGGGAAGATTGACAACATTTTTATGTGGTGGAGCCTTAATGTCGACCTCTTCATCTGCATTCTCCTTGGGTTCAATTTCTTTCCCATTCCTAAAAAAGATGGCACTCACATTCTCCTTTGAATTCACCATAGGTTGAGAAAGCAACTTGTTTGACCATTTGGTTTCAAGTTTGCTTATGGCAATAGCCATTTGACTCATTTGGCGCTCAAGGTGTGTAAATCTTTGGTTATTTTCTTGTTGATTTTGCACAGTAGAGGCAGCAAGGTTCTTTACAATTTCTTCAAAAGACATAGTTGCACTTTGGTTTTGTGTTTAGGGTAATGGCCTCTCTTGGTATATAGGTTTGGGAACTTGGAAATTATTTGGCCTATTGTGTAGTAGGACATATGGTGGTGGCCTATTTCCATACTGCAAGTTAGGATGATCCCTCCATCCTTGATTATAAGTATTAGCATAGGGATCATACTTTTGTTGTCGTAACTCAGGAAATCCTTCAATTGCATTAACTTGCTCCATATGATCTTCTTGAAGGTTTGGACACATGTCAGTGGGGTGTCCCCAGTTAGAGCAAATTCCACAAGCCTTAGCTTGTTGCATGTTACCTACAGCCAATTGTTGCACAAGAGATGTTAGATTAGCAATTTGTTTTTCCAAGGAAAAAGTACTTACCTCGTGTGCTTGCTTAGGTGATGGTGGTGGATCTCTTCTTGTGTTAAATTGTTGAGAATTAGCAGCCATGTTAGCTATCAAGTTTTGAGCTTCTTGAGGAATCTTATCCACTAAAGCTCCTCCAATAGCTGCATCTATCATACTTCTATCATTGGGCAATAGTCCCTCATAGAAATATTGAATCAATAGTTGTTCTTGAATTTGGTGATGTGGATAACTAGCACATAATCGTTTAAATCTTTCCCAATATTCATAGAGTGACTCACCATTAAATTACCTAATTCCACAAATTTCTTTGCGGATGTTAGCTGCCCTAGAAGCAGGAAAATACCTTTCCAAGAAGAGTTTTCTCATCTCATCCTAGGTGTTGATGGTCCCAGAAGGTAAGTAGTAAAGCCAATCCTTGGCTGCTTCTGCCAGGGAAAATGGAAAGGCCTTTAACTTGATTTACTCTTCACTAACCCCAACAAGCTTCATGATTGAGCAAACCACATGGAATTCCTTTAGATGTTTGTGTGGATCTTCACCTGCAAGACCATGAAAAGTTGGTAAGAAATGTATCAAACCAGACTTTAATTCAAAAGCAACATTTAAAGTAGGGTAAGTAATGCAAAGGGGCTGTTGGCCCATGGTGGGAGCCGCCAACTCCTTTAAAGTTCTATTCACATTTTGAGCCATAGCTTTCTCTTCTGAATCACTAGAGAACTCAAAAGTAGGTTTGAATGTGGGCTCGGTGGAAGGTGGATCATTAGTGGTGGTTAGTGGTAGTTGTCAATGTGGTGTTTGTAGCACCGTGCTTTGGGTTGTATGTATGTAGTCCCTAATCCTTTGAAGTTTGTGACTAGAGTCCTCGTCAGACATGCAATCCCTGAAAAAGAAAAGAAAAAAATCAGACTTTAAATTAAAATAATTAACTTAAATAAAAAATCAATCCCCGGCAACGGCCCCAAAATTTGATAAGTGTCGTCAATCACCAAAAATAAAATTTCCTAACTCTACTATGTAGATAGCGGAGCAAGGTCAAACCCACAGAGACTAAATTATTTAAGTTAATTATTAAATTAAGAATCTAATTTTAAGGTTTAGGGAAAGAAGAAAAAAATTTAGGACTTTAGAAAATTTTGGGGTTTTGGGGTTTTGTAAGCTATGTCTAAAATAGAGAATGCAAGGATTATTAAATATCAAAAAACTTCAGTTACGAGGCAATTAATTATTCTTGGATTTTGATGTTGATCATTGATTATAAAATATTATTGTCAATTAAATAATCAACCGTAGCATAACGACAAGCTCTGTTACACCATCTTTCCTTACTGAGTCGTTAGTTAAAACAAGCTCTTTAACTAATCTTTAACTACTTAACCTACCTAGAACAAGCTCTCTAGATATAAGTTGTAGCAGCATTAACAACAAGAAAGTTATGGGTTAACATTAGATAACAAACACATAAGCTCGGTTCATTTAATCTAAACCTTAATTCTCCTCCATCCCTAGTAATTAACTCCACAAGCAAAAACGAACTTATGTTTTTAATTTGGCAGTAGATTATTTAATTTAAATAAATAGTGTGCACCCTATCTAATCAAACAAACAATCATTATAATGTGCTCAGAAAATTTTGGATATTTAATCAACAATTATATAATAGGTTCAAAATCTCATAACATGTTTTTCCCAAGAATAATCAATTTATCTCATAACTGAACAAGAAACCTACTCACTAGTCATATTTAAGATCATAAAATTCAATTTTAATATTATAAAGAAGACAATTATCATGCAATAAACAATTAAAACTATCAATCTTTAAAAAACATCAAACAAGAAATCTATAATCAAGATTATGATCTAATAAGATTCTAACAAACAATAATTAAAAACAAAACAAGAAATCGCAAAGTCTAAAAAAAATCCAAGAAAGAAATCATTGAGAAAAAATATAATTTTATAAAACAATAATAAGAAATCAGCAAGAATAGGAATGAAAAGAAAAATTAAATATTTTGACTAAACTTAATATAGGAATTAGGAACTAATTAAAAATAAAGAAAAATAAATTTTTTATTAAAAACCCTAAAGAAAATCCTACAAGACTAAAAGAGAAGAGGGATGAGAGGGAAGTTGTATATAAGAGCCTTGTGCTCTTTATATAGGCCTAAGGAAGAGTTTAAAAGACATTCCTAAGTAATATGAGATTAAGATAAGAGTTTACTTGGGGAATAAGTAATTTGACTAGTCAAACTCTTATCTTTATCTCATCATCTTTTTACAATTATTTTCTAAATAAAATTCATAAGGCCTATTTTTATTAATTAATTATAGATTTAAGACATAGCAAAATTTAGAAATTATCTTGTGTCAACAAAATCTTGTCTTGAATTTGCTTTGTTGGAATTTCTTCCTAATCTCGTTATTTCTGCCAAAAATTTTATACTGATTTTGTCCAGATATTTGACCCATTAAATGAACTTCGATTTTCACGATCTTGTACATTTCGGAAATCTTGAGAAGTCCTCTACAACTTCCATGAAGGCCACTTCTTGAGATCAGGTTGTTAAATTGGTCAAATTCATCAATCTTTCAAGCTAGACAGAAAAATCTATACTTTGCTCTTTTTAGCTCCTTTTAAGTCCAACTTTGATATTTAATACCTAAATCATAAAATAAACATTAGCAAACTATTTTAGGCATAAAACATCATTAAAACAAATATATTAGCACATATAAAATTAATAAAATATCATCCTATCATGTTCTTTCCCAATGGAACTTTAAGAAAAGACTTACTTGAGAAATATTTAGATCTAGTAGACTAATGAATTGGTATTTTTCAATTGACACCAACCTTGTGTATCCAATTGACACCAACCTTGTGTATCCAATAAAGCTAGTTTAAACATCCGAACTCTCTAAACACGAAGTCCTCACTTCCTTTAGATTTACGTAACTTTAACCACATAATCTAATGAATCCCCCTACTTTCTGACTTCGAGCTCCTCTAGTATTGACTAATGATCCTGTTTGGCTCATTACATAAAGACTTAGGGGACATGAAAACATTCATAGAATAGGATGGTAAAGCTTGAAGGACTTTTTGAACACTTCCTTCCTTATGATAAAACTTGATTACCAATGTTGAATTCTCTCCTGAACTTTGTTGCTGACCTCCCTAAAAGCTCTCTTCTTATTTCATCTAACCATAGTAAGCAAACCCAAATATTTTTTAGGGAGGATATAACTTGGAAACTCAATTGTTGCTTAATGCTTTCCCGCTTACCCAAGTCTACATTACTGTTGAAAAACAATAAGGACTTCTTAAAGTTTATCTTTATGTTAAGCAATCCTCATACCATTAAATCACATGCCTCACCTTATCACATTCCTTTTTATTGGCCTTAATAAATACCATACTATCATCTACAAAGAATAAATGACTTATCCTTGGACAATTTCGACTTGCCTGAATCCTTGTAACAACCTGCTTTGCTAGTCTTTTAATAGTATATCAAAAAATGCCTCTCCACATAAGAGAAATGAATATGGGAAAAGGGGGTCTCCCTGCCTTAATCTCCGTTTTGGAGTGAAATAATTAGTGTAATTTCCATTAATCAGTGTAGTAAAAGTCATTAAGCTAATTCATTTCATAATTAGTGAAATCCACCTATTATGAAAGCCTACTTTTCTCATCGCTTCTTCCAAAAATGACTGCTCTCTCTGTCATAGTTTTAATGTAGCATAACCCTCTTTACCCTTTCTTCACATTTTCATCGAATGCAGCATAACCCAATCTCCCTAGGAAAAACGCACTTTGATTTTTACTTATACACATTAGCAACATATGTTTAAGTCTATTAGCTAAAGTTTTAGCAATAATCTTATATAAGACATTGAATAAACTAATAGGTCTAAAATTAGTCATTGACTTAACATTTTTAATTTTAGGAATAAGCACTAACATTGTCCAATTAATTTCATCAATAAGTCATTCCCCATTTAACACAGATAAGTAGAACTGAGTAATATCATGATTGACAATATTTTGATATTTTTTATAAAATAAAAAATGCATACCATTTGATCCCTATGCTTTGGAAGGATGCATATTCTTAATAGGCTTTTTTATCTCCTTTGATGAGAAATCTACAATAAGGTAATCATTTATCTCAATTAAAACTTTATTGTCAATTACCTCTAACTCATCTTTAAAGTTTGATAGTCTTTGTGATTTAAATAATTTGTTGAAATAATTAGTGTGTGTGTATATATATATTCCTTACTTCAGTCTTCCTTTCACACCATCCTATTGCTATCTTCTAAACCACAAATATGATTATTTTTCTATGATTTGTTGCTAGAGCATGAAAACAATTTTAATTTATTACCTTCATGGAGTCACAATATTCTCAAACATTATTTCCAGTAGCCTTCATCCTTTTCTAATGGCTCATTATGTAAGCCCCTGATATCTGCCTCCTTTGATAGCACACCTTGGTCCAACTATCTAGCTTTAATTACTCCTTGTCTATTGAAAGTAGCCTTATTCAACCATATCAAATCTTCGATAACATGCACTAACTTTCTTATAACCTCACAAGAATTTTTCATGATGTTCTCACACCTCTTTAACCCACATTGACTCAAAGAAAAATCTCTTCCTACGATAACCATTAAATGGTTGACCTCTACTACCTACTATATCTACAAGAATGGAATGATGATCAACACTGCTACAACTAAGTTCGATCGAGACTTTATACTATAGAAATAAATCACACCAAGTTTTGTTAGCTAAAGCTTTATCCAACGGTGCCAGATTAGGTTATCAACTTCTTTTCTTTGCTCCCACATACATCATTGACCCCTAAATCCCAAACCATTCAAGCCCACCTCATCAACAGATTTTCTAAAAGCTTCTATTTGGCCTACCACCCTAGTTACACCCCCATTTTTTTCAAAATTGCACATCATCTCATTAAAGTCTCTAAAACACAATCATGGTTTATGAGAGGTATTAACTAACCTCATCACTGACCACAATGATTCATGTCTTACGCTAGTGTTTGGTTCCCCATTGAAGCCTATCAGCATCCATTCCTTCCCTTCCTTGTCCACCACTTTAACATCAGTGTGGTTTTTAGAAGAACTAGACAAGTTCATTGTTACCTATTGCTTCCAGTAATATTTAGCTCACCACTACTTCCCCTTGCACCCATATCTAGTGTAGAACTCGCATTACATTTCATCTTTAATTGCTCTAAGGCTACCTCTTGTAGCTTTGTTACTCTTAGAAACACAATATCAGGATCGTCCCTTTCCAACATTTTTTCAAAAGCTCGAACTATTTATGGGTTCCCAAGCCCACGTAGTTCCAAGCTAAGCTCTTGAATGGTCTCAACGAGACTGGAAGCTGCTTTTTACCATTGAATAATAACTTGTATTTTTACGTTGACACTCCTTTGTTTATTTTTTTAAACACATTGTCCACCTTCATAAGATCCCATTCCTTTCTATTCCTCTATTGCTGTATTTTACCTAATGATGCTAAAACATTTCATTCTTTCCCTTTTAACTATTTTGCTAGCTTCTTCCATCTAGTTCTTATTCTACCATCTAAAGCACCCACAAATTCTTTGCCCTATCCTTCATAATCTTCCTATTCCTCTATACTCACTCTGTGCCCCTTCCCTATTACCTTAACATGAATTTTTTTTTCTTTAATTTTTCCTTGGACCTCCACATCAAACCCTTTAACAACTACATCACTTTTTTTTTCGGGATTTACAGCCTTCACACCATCAACCTTTTCTGTGCAACATAACTCTACTTCTTTGTATGTTGTAATCTCATTTGTTACATTTAAATCATGTCATAGGTTACTGGTTTTGTCATTTAACAGTGAAGATCTTCTCATAACCTCTTCCACATTAGTTGTGAATGTCTTCTTTATTATTTCCCTATTATACCCATTTATTTCATTATTTCCACTCAAATCTCCTTAGATCTTGCACCAACAAAATCCTTCTTCCTGATTTTTCGCCTTACCAAAGTTAAATCACCAGCTAGATCCACTTTTTCTCTACTTATCTTCGTCATTGTTAATGGAGACTTCCCCATTGTACTCCTCTGCTTACTGTTAGAAAAGTCTCTATTATCTTCTCCATTGAATCCGCCTTTCCTTTTAATTGGTAAATCTCGTAACCAATCGTCATATTGCAATAACTCGTCCTCTAGAGTTTCATCCATTCTTTTTTCACATTTCAAATCTCCATGTCCCAAACATTCACAATAATAACAAAACATAGATAATCTCTCTTAACTAATACTTCCCCTTATGCATTTTAATTACATTAGCACAATTTCCTACTAAAATAGCTCACCTTAAAGGGTTTGTGACATCTATGACCACTCGAAGTCTTAAATATCTTGCCCATCTTCCTTCCAATTCTTTTTGCAACCTCTTGAGTCTTCATCCCTAGAGAGAATTCATAAACCCCGATCCATAAGATAGCCTTATTAAACAAATACTCATCTAATCTTAAGTTTCCATTATACTTCTAAATCAAAAGCATATGTTTGAAGGACCATGGTGATCCTTCCACTACCCTATTCTTGTTGGCAATCAAGATGAACTTAAATAAGAATATGTTGTCTTTTAGGATCACAATCATTACTTCCTTTGCAAGTTTCCAGACTAAAAGAAAAGTCTTCATAATTACTTCTTTGTTAAACTACCTTTTTGTAAAAAGCCTTCCCACCATCCTCTGCATTTCATCCATTAAACCAATTTTCACCACATTCTCTTTAGATTCAATCTCATCTAACTTCTTCTCTGTAAGAGTTAGGTTACCCCACAATGCTTCCAACCTCGAAACACACCATAGAGAAACCAACATGATAACTCAAGAAAAAACATGGAAACTAACTAAACATCAAAGACCCCTCACCAAGATAAGCCCAATGAAGAGATATACTTGCAATAAGCAAGACTACAAAAACTCTTACAAACCCCAGGGTTTAAGGAGACGGCAGTTGCATATATCTTAAAAAATAAGTTGAGATAAGTTGGGTTCAATTCAAAGGAAATTTTAATAAACATTTTGGGTGGAATTGGTCTCACACAATCGCCATCTCCTAATTGTAATTAATTTCACAATTTTTACTTTTTTTCACAAGGAGGTACAAGGGGAATAGAGATTCGAACTTTAGACTTAATTTCTTCTACAGATAAGAACAACTGATAAGTTGAACCTGGGTTCTTCACAATTTTTGCTTTAACTACAAAAGGAAATGGCATGAGATATAATGGGGTAAGAGAGGCATACTTGATAAGGAATAAAAGATGAGGAAATAAGGTAATTAATTCATGATTTAATATCCAATGCATCGTCAATGGAGTTTTTTAACTCCAAAAGCGAGATTAGGATAATGACACACGTCCTATTTTATTTATTTTTTATTTTCTTAATATTTTTAGAGGACATGTAATCATGCAAATCCCACTTCTGGAGTCAAAAAAACTTTACTGCTGGTGTATTAGATAATTATCCTTAATTCATTATTACACCTTTTATATTTAATTAATTGGATCAAAATTTATTTTCTATTAAAGATACAATTGAGACAGTATAACAAAATAATAAATTACTATTTTTAATAATATCATTCTGTGACAAGATTTAAATGTAAAGAATATATGTTGATGTATTATGAAGTAAGCATTTCATATAATCATTTCTCTATAGTTATAATGTTAATCTTTTCTTTTCTTTTTTACTAAAAAAATCCCAAGCCAAGATTAGGTTTAAATATTACATTTGGCTGGATATAATCTGTGAGACCGATTCTACTGTACTGTACATGGAATATGTTATAATTTATGGAGTGAAAATTAATATGTTAAGTGATTATAAGTGAAAGAGTGATATGGGCCCCACTTTTTTTTAATGTGTTCAGATGGGCTCAAGACTAAAAATGCTGTGTACAATGATGTAATAAAATATAATATGATGATTTTGAGATTTAAAATCATTGAATTATATTATTCTGAATTTTTTTGAATTTTGGAAAACAAATTGAAAAATGACGGTTACGTCCCGAGGGTATTTTCGTAAATTATGCCCAAATTAAAATGAGTTGGGACGAAGTAAAAATACCATGATATTCTACATGAAAAGGAGAATAAGATAGTGTCAAGAGATTTATCGAAACAGTGGTGAAGTGAGAGAAATTCACCGGCAAGTTGCAGGGGTAAAATCATAATTTCTCACTATATGTGCATCGTGCGTCGACGAAACCATTTCCAATCATCAAGATACATTAAATATGATTATTTGGCAGTGGAATCTGAAATTTTGGAGTCCAATTACACATTTTTTTACGATTTCAGAAGTTAAAGGCGAAATTGTCAAGATTTTTCATAACCTAGGGCAAAATGGTCATTTAACATGGGGGAATGGTCAAATGGTCAATATTTGACCATCATTTACTTAAATAAATTAAACTTAATTAAATAAAATTAAAAATATGAATTTAGAAAACAATGAAATGTTGTGTGTAATATAAGTATGGAAATTAGGAAAATAAAAATGAGAAATATACTAATGGACCATGTGGCAATTTCTTATTGGTTGATACATAAATAATTGGGAATTGAAATTCAGCACATTGAATCGCCAGCCACTATTCACCATTCTCCCCAGCAGCTCTCACGCCATAGCTAAGCAAAGGAAAGAAAGAAAAGAAAAATAAAAGAAAAACATAAGGAAATCTCCATTTTTTTCACTACAACCCTTTATAGAAAATCATTCCCCATCACTTCCTCTCTTCATTGGTGTTCATATCTCATCACAAGAGGAAGAAAACAAGGAGAAAGAGGGCAAGGAAGTGTTCGCCAAGGTAAAAACCCACCTTTAATTTCATTAATTTCATGTTTTAATTTGATTCAAGGTGTAGATTACATCTATGGCATTGGATTTGCATAATCTTGGCTTAATAAAATTTTGCCATTTTTGTGGGTTTCGGTTGGCATAGGAACTTAGTGAAACCATTCATTTTCTTGTATAAAAATGGTAAGAAATGATAGAATGAGCTTGAATAAGAAGGTTAGAAAGCTTAGATTTATGAAATAGTTGAAAATCAAAAAAATGGGTATATGGAAGCTTTCGGCCATGGGGTCTTTGGGGCTGTTATCATGTTGCATTTTATTGTTTGAATATGGAAAATGACTATAGAAATTAAGAGAAGAAGATTGGTGAAATCGGATTCGAAAAAAGAGCTAAAATGGGAAAGTTAAGGTACAACCGGTATAATTTATATTGGTTAGTCATAGGCAGTATAATTAATGGCTACATTTTATGAAAGTCAATAGCCTAAAATTAAGGGAAAAATTAATGATAATTTTTGGTAAATTATTTTGCAGCCAGGATTTATGGTTTACAGTTGGTGCTACCGAACAGTCGGTATCGTTAAACAGGTAAAGGATGAGTGTGTAGGCCGTAGGGATATATCGAATGCATGATTTTGATGAGCACAATTTTAAGAAATTATTTGGTATTGAATTGCCTTTGAAAATCATGCAAATTTGTAGTTTACGGCTAGTTTTATATACTGTATTTTAAGTGCAGGGGGTTAAGGAAATGCAACTGTTATGCTACTGAAAAATTATCGAAATTATTCTAAAATAGCATGAAATATTTTAGATGCATAATTTGAGTGAATTATTAATTTTGGATTTTATTTCCATCAATTTTCTATAAGTTGGAATTTTAATGAAAAATATAAATTAAATATTCATGTTGTGAAATTTTATTAAAGTGAGACTAGAAAAATGTTCTTCAAAGAAATTTATATTGAAAATGAACATTTATAAATTTTCTCAGCGAAACATGAATATTTTATTTACTGTTTCTACTGTACTAGTAAATAAGAATTTAATACCTTTTGGAATTTTTATTAAATTAAATGACAATTTTTATTTAAATTCCTTAAAGGTATTTTATATTGAGATTAAATGATTTTGAGACTTTAGGCCCCAATTTCATGCTCATTGTTACTGTACTGTCACGTGGCTGATTGACCTGCCAAGTCATCAGCAGTCCCGGGGTCACTTGGCAAGTGTACTCTGCGGAAGCCCTATAGACTATGGCCATAGATCTTACTATTTACTGTTACTGTTACTATTCCTTACGGGGATTATAGCATGATATATCGAGGGGGATGCCTAGTCTCCACCTACTGGTTAATGATACTGAACTGTGAATCACTGACTGTTATTTTACTGAAAATTATGAACTACTGTTTATTGCTACTGTACTATGATTCACTGTTAAGTGTTTTATTGAACTGAGAACTACAGTTTACTGTTTTTCTGAATTACTGTTTACTGTTACTGAACTGAGAAATTACTGTTAACCGTTTTACTGAACTACTGTTTACTGTTTACTTTATTGAAACTATTTTACACTGTTTATTGAACTGTTACAGTATCAATACTAAACTGTTTTGCTGTTACTATAAAGAGTACTGTACCAAACTGTTACTGAAGGGTTTTACGGAACCATTAATATTTCAAAATGAATATTTTATGGTTTCTAAAAAAACTACTGTCTACTGAACCAAAGTTATTGTCAAATGGTTACGGAAACAGGATTTACTGTTAACTGGTTTTTGAACCGTACTGAAATATACCATTTACTGAAGTGAAATTAATTATGATATTGTTACTGGTTTTTGAAAGAATTACCAAACTGTTACTGTGATGTGGAATTGAACTGTCTACTATACTGGACTGTTTTCTTCACTGTTTACTGAAGTACTTTATCGTACTGTTACTGAAATCGATTTATATACTATTATCACTGTTCAAACCCCACTGTTTACTGTACTGTTTTACTACTGTCACTGTCACACGTTTTAAAGAGTACTACAGTGATAAAATTAAGTGGTTCTATTTACCATTTAATTATTGAAACTTTCATTAAATTATTTTATAACAATAATTTAAGGATTACACCTTATAGTCGCTCTAAGTTTCCGGGACAAGACAAGTATTTCAAAATACCTTCCATGCTCCATCTGAATTTCCCCGCCGACTATAGTATCCTTCCATTTACTGTGCCTAGTAAACCGTCAAGAAAATAAAGTTTTCCAGCATGTAGGTTTCGTTATATCAGTCTTGCATACGATTCCTTTACTAAGTACGTTTCGTTCACCCCTTCATTTTCCAACTCCACAGGATATTGAAAGAGATTAAAAAGGGGTATACATTAAGGATCGACTGAAAGTTGGTTACCGAGACTACTTGTGTCGGACTGGGAGGTAATTGAACTTTCTTTTATACTTTTAGGTAAATTGTACAGTACTACTTAAAGTGTAAAGTAGAAATAAGGGATGTAAAGTGTAGGGAATATTATAAGATTTTCATGTTCCGAAATTATTAATTAAATAAATAATTATTATTTATTACTATTACTGTTCAACTGTTAAAGGCATCATAGACAGCCCAACCATAGAATATGTGTAAAAATATGTTATTTACTGTACATTTGGATTGTTACATAATCTTTTATTAACGGATAAATTTATCATCCTTACTTTTCACGTTTTCCTTTTATACATGTAATCTTTAACATAAATTAAGTACTATATATATATATATATATATATATATATATATATATATATTGATAGTAGAGGTGGAGGTGGGTTGCTTGGATTTAAATCTAAAGCTTATAATATACCATAATCTTTCTTAACCACTCGATTAAGAGATTATTGGCAAGTAAAATACTATTCATTCAACTACTTTACCTTAAGAGAAAGGATCCATTTATACATATGTAATACAATTTAGTTTCATACACTTTCATATCTTTTTATACAACTTGTATTTTTTTAATCCAACCGCTCAATTTTATATTCTATTCATATAAATCATGCACACCAAATTTCAAGTTCATCGAAGATGTCTTACTATTTGTTCCATATAATAAAATTTCAAGTGTTAATATATATTAAAAAAATGTTTCTCATTTAAAATGATAAGAATATTGGATTGATTGAAAAATATACGTACATGATAAATACAAGTAAATTGTTAAATCCAATTGTTGGTTTACCAAAATATTAAATCTAATGAAGTTAAAAGAAGTTTGTAAAAGAAATTATTTTACACGTGTAAGTAGATTTCTCATCCTATTGGGTGCTAGACACACGCTAAATTAATGAGCTTTTTCTATTACAAAAATATCCTTAATTAAAAATACAAATTTACCTTTACTCATAAAAAAATTTTGATACTCCCAGAAATGAATTTCTGAGAGTAAAAACTTACTCCTCAGAAGTATACTTCCAATGAGTACATTAGCCCCTCAACAGCATATTACCAAGAGGCCTATTTGTTTTTTTGAAAAGTCAAAATTTTCATTAAAGCAAATTAGGATTACATTGGAAAAACACCTTGTTCAAGAGAACACAAAACCACTGTAAAAACAAAACAGACATAACCTTCCACTATAGACGCCAACTGATAAAAACAAAAGACAATATCTATCATCAAAACGCTTTAAGACAATCTGATCGATCCACTCCTGCCAGCAAACCACCTGAACGTCTCTAAGAAGGAGAAAATGTCACAGTCTGAATATACAATATTTTACACTTTTTCACACTTTTTCATACTCGTGTACTGGTTGGGCTGTCTGAGATTTCATAAATACATTTTTCACTATGGAACACATGTAGAAACATTTTAGTCTTAGAACAATATTCACATGATAATATCACCTTTATGGAAATCATTACACGTGGTAAAAATCTTCAATCAGTCCGTAAAGGATATTTAGTAAAATAGTGAATATTATACTGAAAATAATTTATAAAATATTCACTATTCACTTTAGAAATCACATATTCGCTATAAAACACTTGGGATAAATTTTCGATAATTTAACTTTTATCGAAATCAGTAGCATGAATATTTAATAAATGTTTTTCGGTAAATTCACGATTTATGAAAAATAATAAATAATTCACTCTTGAGGCTAAGAAAATATTTCACAATGCACTAAAATGTTTCATGGCATTTTTAGAAATATTTCTAAGAAATTCTGGCAGCATAACAGCTGCTAACACTCTAGCCCCCTACAAGTGCAAATACAATCTCAACCAGCCAAACAGCCACAATTTCACAAGATTTTGAGGCCATTCATTTTCAAAATAATTTCATAAAATTATTAGCATGAAAATCATCCATTCGAGATATCCCTACAAATTACACACGCGTCCCTTACCTGTCTAGCGAAATTGAACTTCTCAATCACACCACACGAAAACTGTAACTCTCGGGCTGCAGTTAATTCCATCAAAATTATTAGCCTATTAAATACTTATTTTTAAGCTATTACTTATATTATTATGCAGCCACATTGGACACTGCAAATATTTTTGCAGTATAATTTCTACCGGTAATATAACATAACTTCTTTGTTTTACGTCGAATTTTAAATCTGAGCATACCGACAGACTCCTTGTAATTCTTACAGTCTAAATCTACCCTCAAATCATCAATATCAGCCATGAAACCCAATCTCCTTCACTATGCCAAATCCTCCCTTGGCCATTTTTGGTTGTTTTTCAACAATCCAATATTGGATTTACGTTTAGTCTTACTTATCATTCATTTTAGGACCATTTTCATGCTTGAAACACAATGAACCCCTAAGATCCCATGCATGGCCGAATGGTCCTCCAATGGCACATTTTCATTTTTCAACAATTTAATGAAACTAAGGCTATAGACATGTTAAGCATGCTTGAAAGAATAATTTTATACAATTGAAATCAAGAAAAGCATAAGGAATGGCATGGTTACCTTGCTTGGCCTAATCTTTGAAGAGCTCTTTCTCCTTGTATGATGGCTTATATGGTGATCTATGGGTATAGAAATGTAGAGGAGAGAGAGAGAGGAATATTTTTCTAATTATGATTATGGTGAGATTTGGTGTGTATAGTTAGCTAGGAAAATTTGTTTAAGTTTTCTTCTTTCTTTCTTGGCTATGGCGTGTGAAGCAAAAGAGTAGAAAATGAATAGTGCCAATTCTCAGCAGAAATAATTCTGTAAAAAATTCTGAAAATGGGCCAAATTACCAAAATCCCCCTAGTTATGAAAATTTCAGACAATTTTGCCTTTACAATTCCGCTGGTGTAAAAACCATGTAAACGCACTCCAAATTTTCGGATTCCAGTACCAAATGGTCATATTAAATGTATTTTGATGATTGGAAGTGGTTTTGTTGACACGTGATGCACAGATTGTGAGAAATTACAATTTTACCCCCGTAACCCGCCAGCTAATTTTTCTATTTTAGTGAGCGATTCAAGAAATCTATTGACACTATGTTAAAATACTTTTCATGTAGAATATCAAGATATTTTTACTTCATCCCAATTCATTTTGGTTTGGGTAAAATTTTAGAAAATACCCTTGAGACATATCCGTCATTTTCTAATATGTTTGTCACACTTCTAAGAATGGTGCAAACAAGGTATTTTAAGTCTCATATCTCCATAATATCATTTTTACACCATCACTACACTGTTTCATCAATCGTATACACATCTAGGCTCAATATTCCAAATGAGGCCCACATCACTATTTACTTAAATTTTACAAAATATTCCGAAAATTAAATTAATAATTGAGTAATTTCACATGTACTGTACCATATAATCAGTTCTCACAGAAAATCTAACCAACATCACAATTTCCCCACCATTTTGGAATTTGCTCTGCCTTAAGATCCACTAACTTTGTTTCTTGCAATAAAATCATATTTGCACCTTATAGCCAAGCTTTGAGCCAACACACTTTGTTCGATAAGCCCCTCATTTGTAGCATGATCATCTTCATAAAAATCACCAAAAAATACTAAGGACGTGACTCAACATTCTCACAACATTCGATAGGAACCTTCAAAACTGAGTAAAACACAAAAACCCGTAGAAGTCTTTGATACCCCTTCAGAAGGAAACCCAGCAGCAAGTACCAAAACTTCATTCAGATAATCTATCAAACACCTCTAATGCAACAAAAATCCGTACCTAATCAACTACAATTTTAAACCTTCAGCACCCAACAGATCAAAACTATAAAAAAACAATGACAATCGTCGTCATAGCAATCAATATAATTAGTCTTATAAAAACTCCTTTCCTAGACTGTCAACACCAATACATCCCCAAGACAACAAAAGCAAGCCATCAACCTATAGATTCCCCTACACCTAGTGTCACGTTCCAAATATACTGTTTTCCATACCATTTTACACCTTACTTACCGTCGATTGGGCTGTCTACAGTGCCATCACTAATAATTTAATTTAAAATTTCATATTTATTTTCAACATTAATCCCAGTAACAGTTTATTTCATTTACCATAATATATATAAATCTCATAAAATTCCCATACTACATTTTTCATTCGATTTACATCCCATGTCTAAAAACATATAACAAAAGTACTGTACATAAGTCCGATCATATGCAAAATAAGATTGTATACCTCTACGGAAATCCAAGATCCGCCTGAGGGATACCAAAAATAATATTCCTCTCACTCAAATGCCAAGAGATCATTGGAAATAATCGGGAAGGAGAAAGAGGGGGTGAGCTAATGCCCAGTAAGAGAATTGTATACAAGAACTGATAGTATGTGTCCTATATGCATAAAAATCATTTAATTCTTAACAATACACTGTAGGACATTTAGGGAAGGATACTATAGCCAGCTAGGTAAGCAGATAGAGTATGGGAGGTATTTTGAAGTACCTGTTGTGTTCCGGTTCCTAGATGCGACTATAGGGATTTCAATAAATTTTAGAAATTCAATAAACATGCATCGTTCACTAAACCGTAATAAACAATGTTTAACAATAACTTTCAGATTTCAAGTAAGCGATGTAAAACTTTTCTCTGCAAACTGTATAAAAATCATTCAGTAATAGTAAACATATTCTGAAAAACATACTTAACAAGCATAAAGGATTCTATATCTTAAAATCTATAACATATATATCGTTTTCTTGGGAGTGCCCGGGATGTTCGGGGATTTGCCACCCCAGATAAAACAATGGAGACAAGGCATCACCCAATAGACTCATGCAAGGCGACATATGGCCATAGTCTAGGGTTGTCCGCAAATAAACATGTGCCAGGTGTCACCTGAGGACACTGAATGATGGGATTAGGATCACTCGGCTACAGTAATAGTAATAGTAAGTGTATGTGCTCGTAAGCAGCTATAGGGCCAACAGTCTCAAAATAGTATATAAAACAGTTCATAGCAGTTTACGAAGATATATTCAATAACAATTATCTTCAATCAGTCCATAAATATATATTTAAGAAATATAAGTAGTTCAGAAATAAATATTCATAAAACATTCATACTGTAATATCTAATCTAAAAATGTTCTATTTATCTGTAAAACAGTAATAGAAACATGCCAGTACCTTCACGTGCATAAATTTCGATAACATGAATTTTTAAATATTGCTTTTCTCTAAATAGTTAAGATATGGAATTTCAATAATTTAGAGAAACTAGCTTAATAATTCTTTCATTTCTAACACTTAAAAATATTAAAAGATAATTTCACAAAATTATTAGGATTTTTGGCAATATAACGGCTATTTCTAACCTAACTCTCCTATAATGAAAAACACAGTTTATAAACCAGCAACAGTTCCCATTTCAACATAGATTTCAACACCAATTTCAACATCCCAAATTCAAAATATGCACATTAAATCAAAACATGCATCATAGTATCTCTATATCCTCTACACTCATCCCTTACCTCTTAACTCGTTGTCGCTTTGCTCGTCAGCACCAATGTCCTTATTAGACTTCTGAGTTGCAAAACACTGTATAAAATAATTTAGCATTGTCCAATCACCACATTTCAATTTAAAATTAATTTTTAACTTTCTAAAGCTTTCACATTGCCTATAATCACTTCCATTTCAGTCTCTTTTACAACGATGCTAACATTGTAACTTCACCTATACAACTCCGATTTCAGTTCCACTTTCGCCAACAGACTCCTAATAAATTGTACAATATTTTAAGACCTTAAATGCATCAAAATCAGTAATGAATCTACCTCCCCTTCCTTGGCCAAATTCATCAAGGTTCCCACACAAATTGTTTTCTTCAATTTTAAGCTTAAATTCTTTCTTACCATAAATTCCACATTATTTCTAGATAAATTTCTCATCAAATTACAACATCTCCATGCATACTCCACCATGACCAAAACCCTAAGGTTATAGTTATCTTAGTTCTAGCTTAATTCAAGCTTAAAGATTTATCTAGACATGTAAATCACTAAGTAGAAAGCATAAAAACCATGAAAAATTCAACAATTCCCTACATACCACCCTTGGCTGAAACCTTCAAGGATCCTTACCCTGATTTTGGCTAATTTAGATGATGATTTTGGTGTAGGATGATAGAGGAAGTTGAGGAGAACAACTTTGGGAATTTTTGATTTTAATGAAGTTTTAGTTAGGTTTTTCAAGCTTTCTCACTTACTAAGATTTGGCTATGGAGGATTTTGGAAGCTACTGGTTGCTGCCGAAAATAAGGTTGGAAGAAGCTGGAAATTTCAGCTAAAAGAGATATTTAATAGCACAAATTACTATTTTGCCCTTATGTTTAAGTAAACTTTTGATTTTGCCCTTTTTGGTTCAACTTCAATTTAAACCATCAGTCTAACCTTCAAAATATTTTATTTCATCATGTAATGTATCTATTTAACTTGATCTAACTTCTGGTTGAGCTTTTATTGAAGTTTGACTGACTGTTTGGGTGAAATTACTAAAATACCCTTAACCGTAAAATCGCGTAAATTTTTATTTTTACGCAGATTTAATTCCATCAGTCCACATGACCTAGAACCCTATTTTATGAGAAATTTTCTAGCACTGATAATGGTTTCAAAGTCAAGTCGGTTTGTCCATTATTTACAAAAATTCTATTGACTTATGGACTTAATCGTAATTTTCTAATTTGTTTGCACGCTTCTCAAAAATGCACAAACAAACTATTTTAGGGCTAAATTTCTTACCTCATCCATATTTAGCTTCAAATTTCATGTCCTCCAAGTCTCAACTGCTCCTGAACACCAAAAGTCCAATAGGGTCTACCATCCGTTATCTCTCTATTCCTGTGAGGAACAAGTCATTTAAATAATTATATTATATCTATAAATGTGTATGGATGATAGATGTGTGAATATCACACCCAGTGAAAGAAAACCATTCCTAACCCTCCCTCAATTTTCTCATGCACAACATTATGTATAAAATACCTCACCTAACCCAAAATCTAAGAGATCCCAAACTAACAAAATCCCATCTAAATTTAATAATAACCTATATTCAAAATATTCAAAAATTTTCTTTTAGCCAGATTATTTATGCCCCTTATGTTCCAACTAATAATCTTCATAATTAGCAATTTGTCTCTATTCTCCCCAGTTTTTTCAATTTTTCAATGACGATCTCATAAAATAGTTAGCGATAAACCAATGAGCTTTCCCACCTCCCATATATCCTTTGCTTCTTTCGCAATAAATTTAAAATGATTTTTGAAATCACCATTTGATAGTGAATCGTTTGCAAAAGAATCTTGTGAACAAACCATTGAGGATTGCTTTTTCTTGGGTAATTTTTTAGCTTTCTTTTTATTCTTTCAGTCAACTTTTCTCCAAGTGTCCTCCTCCTCAGCCGACAAAATTTGATTTTTCTTGGCTTTGGAACTTTACTCTGACAAAAATTACTTCTAGTAGAGTTTAATGCGCATATAATTGAAGCTGCTTGCACGTGATCAAAAGCAAATTCCACAGGAGCCAGCTTAGCTAAAGATCTATCGTCATTACCATTATTAAGCACGGCGGATGGGAATTCTTTTGATACAATGCGATTGGTGGGACTAGCAGGAGAGTTTAATTCTGCACCAAAAATGCTTCCCACCACAACTTTATCTCTTTTGGGATTTGCCAAAAGGGTCTTCTCATAATTGACTTCATCAAAACTATTTGCACCAGCTTTACATGCATGAGGAGATGCTTCCAATTCATCCACACTCGGGCTGATGACAGCATCACTAATAGGATTGGAATTGGCTTTTGAAGAACCCATTCCTCACCCTTTTCAAGAGGAAGATTTGAGCAAGAATCTCCATGATTACTTGAACTTGAAGCCGCACAAGATTGGGTCATGACACCATAAACCTTGCTCAACTTGATAACAACAGCATTTTGAAGATGTATTCCCATTTCTGTAACCTTGCTTGAGAAGATAATTCCACCACAATCTAACTAGATTACCTCATTAATCGTATCAAGTTTATCTGTGCAAATGAGCATATAACCTTGGCCATAATGCTCTGGATTCAAAGTATTCCCATCTACTGCAATTAAATCACCCCAAATCTCGACTCTATTCTTGAAAGTCTCATAACACCAAACATGAAGTGGTAAACCAGTGCAACAGACCCAAGTCTCTCTATAGTTGAACTTCATATTGAGAGACCAAGGTTCAAAACAACAAAACCTATCCTTAAGGAACGAGCCTTCTATCTTCATTACTTTGGCAAGAGTCTCTTCTTCTTCAAATTCAAATAAGAAGGATTTACGAAAGATCCGCTTAATGGAGACCCTAGACACCCTATGACTTCTAAGAATATCATGAATAACATTTGTTTCAAGAAAATCATTTGCTGTTTCTATCACATATTTCTCCAATTTATGAAGAGCTTCCACATCAATAACACCTTTATAGGAAATTTGCGAGTTTTTGTTTCCTTGAGCACCGTAGCATTGTTTCAAAGAACCCAGAGATTTTGATAGTATCGTCTCCTCCAAAACAGGATCTTTTTGTTTCTCCTTTAGCAGAGCTTTTCTGTAAGACATACCTTTTTCCTTAACCAAAATCCTTCCATCTTCATAAGGCACCTGATGAGAAGAAGAGGTTCTAATTGACTCAGTTCCAACAACTTTGTTGGTGAAGTTCCTATCTAAAGCATACGTTTGAGACGGTTGAACTCTATGCCAATTAAAGGACTTGATGTTGAATCTAGCCAGATAAACTTTGATTTTAAAATTCATAAGCTAAGAACCATTTAATCTCTCTACTGCTCTTCTGGCTTCCTTTAGTTCTGAGAATCTAACAAATCCAAACTTTCTACCTTTGGCCTTTCTTTTTCAAGGGATGAAAACATCCAAGACATGCCCATGGTGTTGAAAAATTGTTTGGAGCCAATGCCAGTGAACTTAGGGAGGTATATTATCGACGAAAAGAGAGAAAATGCCCATACCATTACACCTCCAAATAAAACCTAATAAGCACTTCCCAGCATTTTCTTCATCAGCAATCTAAGCCAAACCGATCCTGTTAGCTTTGTCTCCTTACTGGAAAGATTCTTGGGGAGAACAGAGATTGTTGTACCAACAGTCCAACAGTTTACCACAACACTAAGAGAATTTTCATTCAATCCATACATCAATGCCTAAGTTCAGTTGCAAACATCATTGAAGGAACAGTAGAGGTCGCTCCAAGAGGCCTATTAGTCCCTATGTTACCATGGGCTTTAATTTTTTTTGTTGAACTTTTACCCAATGTTCATTGTTCCTGTTGTTCCATACTGTTTTAACTTTGAACAATGAATATTGATGTCACTCATTCTACAACACAGATGCAACCAACGAGTTTCATAAAGAGTTATGGCTGTTGCATGCTGATTTCCAACCACATCAATGCTTCATGTTGTCTACTTAACAAGCAAAGCTGCCTTATTAATGCAAGTTTCAGCACCAAGTCAATGTGATTTTTTTCAACAAGAACTTACATGCAGTCAATTAGACTGACCTTGATCTAGATAATTTGGTAGGTGAAGGTGACTTTGATTTTGATACAGACCTCCAATTAAGCCTTGAGCCAATGTGATTATTTGAGTTTTTTTAGAAAGGATGAATGAGAGATATAAAGTGAAGAGGGATTTAAGGGTATTTTAAGTATAAAATTTAAAATAATTTAGTGTGTGAGAAATAAAAATGAAGAGAGAGATTTGGGAAATAGGTTTTTAGGTAGATAGGGTGTAAATAGAATTTCTCTTGATTTGGTTGTAATATCTCATTTACAAATTAATTTACTTATGAATTGATAAAGATTTTATTTTGAATTATCCGATAATTGTATTCCATGTTAGTAAATCAAAAAAATTTGAAACGAAATTGCTGGGGTAGGCAGCATTTCTATGGGAGAAAAAAAAATTGGTTCACAAGGAGATAAAGGGAAAGGGGATTTAAATATTGAATCTAATCCCTCCCAAAAAGAATTAACAATCGATAGGCTAAATCTTGATTGCTTCTATGGGAAAATTTATGCACTCCTCTCACATGAAAAAAAAACAAAATCATAAGTATTATAATGGACAATTGGCAAAAAAAATTAAATAAATATAAGACCACAAAAAATTTAAAACTTAACAAATATAAAATAACACTACTTTACAAACCTTATCAAATGTAAATCGAAAACAAAAGATCTATAGTGCGATATATTCAAAAACAGGTACAAAACAAAAAATAACATTAAATTTTGAATTTTAATATTATGTTATACATCATATTCAATTGTCGGAAAAATCTAAATTAAATATAAGATTTAAAGATTGGATTTATATAGAGATGTCAAACGGGCTGGGCGATCCATGGCACAACACAATTCGGTACGGTGTAGATTATGCTTGGCACGACCCATACTTAAATGGGCGGGCTGGTCAAGCACGATAAACATTTATGTGCCATGCTGGGCTAGAGGTTTTTAGGCACATGGATCGGCACAGTACGGCCCATAAAAGGCCAGTGTTAGCATGTAGCACGCGGGTTAGCACGGCATGGCACGCAAGCTCATATGTTGTGCCATATTGGCCCATTTATATAAATAAAATTATATTTAACAAATCTAATTATGAAGTATTTCAATTATTGATATATAAATTTATAATATTTTTATTTTGAATATAAAATATATGGTATGTTACATATTTTGTATATAACTTTTTATTAAATACACTTCTAATAAAAACTCATCAAAAAATAAATTATTAAAGATTATTTTATTCAAAGATTGGTTAAATGTAGAAGCCGGAGCACTAGATAAGCCATAGTATATAAGTAAATAATCAAGTGAAGAGAATGAAAAATAAAATAATAATATTTTGTGTTTTATAGTCTTGTATTTGTGTATGTGTGTGTGTGTCTGTGTTTTTAAATATTAGAATTGTAAATTTCAAAGGAGAACACTAGTACAACTGTAAATATTGTTCCTTTGTGACTTAGAGATCAAGAGTTCAAGGCAAAATACTCACTCTTAATGCAGAGGGAAGGCTATATATAGTAACCCTCCCTAGACCTTACAAAGTGAAAGTCTTTTGGTTGTGTACAATGATCCTCCTCATACCCCAAAATGGAGCCTTTTTTATCGTTTTGCTCTTTTTTTTAGGATTTTGATATCTTTATTAAGTATATTTTATTATGTTTTCTCATGAAGATAGGCATTTTGCCTTTTAAGATTGTAAACTTCAATATCTTTATTTAATATATATTATTATGTTTTCTTGTGAATATAGGCATTTTGTCAAAGTGAATTATGTGTCTTTTTATTTTATTTTTATTTATCTTACATGTTATTTAAATTAATAAATAATTTTTTTAAAATAATAAAAATGTAAAAATTTATTAATGGACCGTGCTTGGCACAATAAGGCGCGAAAAATAATGTTGGGCTTGGCCTAGCACGACCCATTAGTGCTATGGGCCATGTGCCGTGCTAGGTCACGTCCTTAAATGTCATGGACTGTGCCAGCACGGCTCATTAAAAAATAGTATCGTACCAGCACGAATCCATTAACATATGAACTAATATTTAAATGGGCCGTGCCGGCCCAGCACGGCCAATTTGACACTTCTAGATTTATATATGATGTACTGACAGTGTATAGTCTCTATACACTGTCAATGCACGAGAGATTGACACTTCATTAATAAGCCCTTATGAGCAAATGAAAAAAAATTATTTGTATTTATTTTTAAGGACTTGGCATTATTTTGTTTACATATTGATGAAATGTCAACTTTTAGTACATTGATAGTATATAAAAACTATATACTGTCAATACATCATATATAAAACCCTTAAAAAGATTATAAAAATAAACTTGACAAATTTAAAAAAAAAACACTAGGAGTATTTAGTAAAAAGATAAAATTGTGTACGGCAAAAGAGTCTTTCCATCGACTCCAATGATCTAATCCCGTGCTTTTCAATCCAAAGCCCCACCTCCATTGACTCCCATCTCCAAATTCACCTTTATTTCTTCTTTTTTTTCGACCGCGCGCACGGTTGAATCCTTTAATCGCTGAGGTGTCCCCACTGGCCTGGGGACCAATCGATTGCACGTGCAGGCACCACTCAGATTGCCCTCAAAGGCTACAGCCTATTATTCGCAGTTTTATCATCTCTTTTCTCACCGCCACTTTAACACTCAAATATTCTATATTCTACGTATGATTTCCCTGCTTGTTTCTCATCATGAAATTACAGTGAACCTGTAATGATAGTTATCATCATTATTCTCTCATTAATATTAATTGCCATTTGTTAAAGGTGGCAAAGTAATTAATTGAATAATCAAATCTTTTTAATGTGGTTGTGTGAAACAGCTTGCGACGATATTGCTCTCTTTCATGTGTAAATAATTTAAAAAATTAAAAGATTAAAAGTAGAATAAAAATTTTAAAATAAAATTAAAACAATAGACAAGTTAGTACGTTCGTAGGAATAGCTACCCTCAAATTAAGATTTAATTTAAAACTCATGACTTAGAATTTCGAAATTACAAAAAATATTAATGAGACTAAAAAAGAGAACTATTTCGAATTATTGAAACATGCAGACTGTGGACTGTGACGACACTAGAAATTAATCCATAGAATGGAATCCTAAGTTAGTCGATAGCCTCATCATTTTTAAATGCCATTTCATGTTCAAAATAAATTTGTTGTCTTATAAAAGAGTGATCGGAAAATTTGAAATTTAATTTAAATAATTCATTTATTTTTTATAAAAGCTTTTTTTTAAAATTTAAATGTAATCTTTAACACTTATATTTATATATATATATATATATATTAATTTTCTTAAACTTTGACTTCCTTCATAAAATATAAAAGTGATTGATACTGCATTTAACTAATTTGTTTTGTCCTATTTTTTTAATAATGAAAATCTCTTGAAAAAAAAAGGAGAGAAAATGTAGATGCGACCTCAAATCGGTAGATCCACCAAAAAAAATGACCTCAAATCGGTAGAACTCTTATATTTTAAAATTGATAATTTTATCATTTCAGCCAATGTTTTGATTCTTTTCTTTGACTAATATGTATCACAACTGTAGACTTACGGTAGGCCACATTAACCTGTTCTCCATGTAGCAATTAAAAAACATAGTGGTCCCGATCACCAGAAATAATGCCAAATTTCCCGCTTGATTTGCGTTGTCAATGTCACGAATTTCTTGAGTTTTTTTTATAGTGGGATATTTTAAATTCTTTATTTTTAATAAGAGTATTTTTAAATTTATTTCTTTAAATAAGGTATTTTAAGTCATGTCATCAACTCATCATCTCCTCCCTTAAGACATAAAGTATTTTTTTTTCTTATTCCTTTTCTGTAATTAAAAAAAATAAGACATACACTATTTTTTTTCCAGTACTCAACGCAAGCCAATTTTTTGAATGATGAAAAACTGTACAACAACAACACGATTATGCTTTGAATGAATGAATCCATTAAAAAAAATCCAAACTTTTCAACTTTGGCACCATAATTTTACTTTCTCCGAGTGAAAGGCTAAGATAATTTTTTTTTTCACATAGAATAAGAATACTCTATTTCAAGCCATTGACTATGAAGAAAACAACTCTGCAAGGTAAATTCGCCAATTAAATAGCTACAAAACTCAGCAAGCCTTTTAAGCATGGTGGTGACCGGCTCCATAAATAAAAAAAAAAAATTGTACATGCGCAGCTTTTTCTTTTATTCTCAGTCATGTACCGTGGCTTCTGAAGGAAACCGAAACAACACGCAGCGGAATTTAAATCATTCGGTCTCCACCAAGATCGATTCGGAGGGTTGCCTGATTAGGGTTTCGAGATTTTACCTAACGTTTTCTCTGAATTTTCTGTCGTTGGTCGAGTCACAAGCAGCAACTTTTCGCTCCTGCCTCTATGGTATCCACACGAACGGATCTCACGACTCTTGAACGTATCACGATCAGAAGCCTTGAAGAGCGTTTTGATTCCTTATAACCGAACTGCTAGCTTCGATTAAAAGGAATGTTTTTTTTTTTTTTCTGTTTTAAAAGGTGCGGCTCTGTTTTAGAAAAACTTCCTTTTTATAGGCAGTAAATTTTACCCTAAAATTTACTGTCAAACAGAACTCTAATCCTACTTAGAATAGGATTAGATATATCCTTAATCCAATTCAGAATAGGATTAGATATATCCTTAATCCAATTCAGAATAGGATTAATTAAGCTCCTCATTGATCCGTTCTAAGTGCGCGACCCAATAGGTTCTCAAAACAATGGCAATGACAAAATTGTCACAGGCAATGAGCGGTATCTAGCAACACATCATTGCTACCCATGTAACGAGAATGTCAATGACTCGACATAACCTTACTCGTGATAGATGTTACCGTGTAGTCTAATCCCTTTATCCTTTGATGTCTCGATTAGACACAAGTCATGGAATGTGTCACACTTGTATAGTCTAATCAGCGTTTCTTGATTCCTGAGTAGACTAATTAAACAAATAAAATCAATATCTCATATTGACTTATTCGAGCACGGCCATGCATTTCTTAGTCTCACTCTATCAAAGGGCCCAAGACATCACTCTTGTTATATAAGAGGGATAAATCCTATCTTGATCACTCAACGTCCCTCTACATAGATCAAGGCATACCCAATTACTACCTTTATAGTCCATCCTGTTACGAATGACATCTAGCAGCATTAAAGTATGCAATTCTCTATGTTGGGATCTCTGATGATCTCAAGTCAAAGGATCACATACACCATCATCACTATGAGAATCGCTTATGACACTCATATAACAATCCATGTAGCGTTCTCATGGAGGGTCGATCCAGTACATAGTTCTCTAACATGTACCTATGTGATGACTTGATATCTTATATCCATGACAATGGTCATCAGTCAACCACATACTAGTTTTATCGTATCATTGTTATCCTTATTCACAATAATACTTGATTAGGGATATTTTAAGAATAGTGTGTTATTACTATTCTAAGGACATTATCATATAAGATTATATTACGCAGTTATAAGACAAATATAATAATGAACTATGATAAATAAAATGTCATGATACATAAAAAATGCCAAAGTCAATCATCTAATGAATGGTTCTAAGGGCATAATCCAACAGCTTCGACCTCCTGCATCTCCAAGTCCAGGAATTATAAATCTTTCTCTTGACAGTGGCATCGATAATTCCAGTATACACACGAAGCTCAGGGAATTTCTCGCTGAACTTTTGAAGGGCTGGAGGAGTTGCCAAAGAAGAATTTAGATGTTGAAACTCCAAACATTTTCACTGCCATACCTTCACTGCTTCAAACATGTCAACCACAAAATCTTTAACGGGTTCCGCATCAGCCTTTGGCTAAACATCCTCTTGACAACATAGATCAACATTAGTTTACACAATTTGTAAAACAAAAATACTGTTTAATTGGACCCAACGCTTAAAATCAAAGGTTCAAAAAAAGTTTGAATGTGTGTATACATTTTACTGTAGTTAAAACTTAAAGGAGTTTGAATATGTGTCTTCTTGTTTAAACAATTTTAAATAGATTTTGAGAATTATTTTTAAATAAATAAATTTTGAAAAACACATACAGTAATTGCAGAAAAAAAATAAGTAAAAAAAGGAAGAAGATGATGATGTGGCTTATAATACATTATTTAGAGAAATAAGTTTAAATCTATCCCTATTAAGAAATAAAGATTTCAAAATTCCTCTTTGTGGGAAAAAAAAACTCCGAATTTCTTTCCTAAAACCATCTTGTTGCATAATTTATTACCTCTTTACGTGGATTCAAAAAAAAAAACCAACAAGTTGCTAGAATAAGTGAAAGTTGATTTTTTTCTCAAACATTTGGATATAATTCAAATATTAGAGTCCTAGTATTGGGAGAGCTTTACTATTTATCACTTCCAGTTGAAACAAGATTAATTTCAAACTGTAAAACGGATGAAAATACCTATAGTTGCACAAAAAAAAACTGCTAACAATCCCTTAATTGAGTAGTTAAAGGAAGAATAGTGGCATGTAAGATTTGAATTCATTCAAACAACTTTAACCCTTTACCTCCAATTATTAAAAAAAAAAACCATCTTTACATATATATGTGAATGTTAATATTACAGCCTCCATTGTAACTGATAAGAGTAAACAAGTAATTTAAATTGTGCCATCATTATAGTTAATAGTTTTACACACTTTTGGCTAGGGATCAACTCATACAAGTGTAAAACTCAATAGTTTTACATACTTTTTTGAGCTTTAGATTGAGTTAAATGAATGGCTTAGATTAAAACCTCTATATGTAAAACAAAATCTAAAAATAAATGTAAAAATATTTTAATCTTTCCTTTTGTTACATTTTCTCTTTTCCACCTCTTTTCTTCATATCTGTCTTCTCTTTTCCATCTTTCTTACACCATGGTAGTCCTCTCCATTTCTCTTTTATCTTCACATAACCATCCAAATTCAAGGTGGTCTCTATAATTCCTAACCACCCAAACTTCTCTTGAAGCAAGAAAGTATTGTATTCATAGGCAGATTTTGAAATTTTTTTGTTTTGAAAAGCAAAGGAATTTCCATTGATGAAAAAGATGATTACATAGGATCATCCATCCCAAATACATACATAAGCGGATAATACAAAAATGTTAAAAAAAGCCAGCCACCAATTCAAAGATTATCAATCCAATTTGAGTTTTCAATAAGGTGAAATATCGCATATCTTAGAGGCATTGGATAGGGAAAAAAAATCCATTTCTTACTTGTATAAAAGGCACATAATTCAAAGTGACAATGACTAGGCACTTAATAAGCTTGGATTTGGATTTCCTTTGCTGCATGGTAGAGCCAATCTTATTTCAAGTGTCACCACGTTTTATTCAACCGTAAGAGAAGAGAAACAAAATTTTGCTTTGGTAAAGCCATCCGCGTTTGATAATTTGGCTATCAGAGTTCTACTATCTACAACAGTGAATGAATAACATTTCTGGCAAAACCCCCTTCATTGCTTCCTAACTCAATCCATGATGTAGACACCTAATTTTATCCTACTATTATTATTATTATTATTATTGATATATATATTCTATTTATTATTATTATTATTATTATTATTATTATTATTATTATTATTATTATTATTATTATTTGTTTCTTATTTTATTTTTATTTTATTATCTGTTTTTTTTATTATTTTTATTTTTATTTTATTATTTTTATTTTCTGTCTTGTTTCCCATCAGTTGTCTATCACCCTGTCCATCAGCCGGCCAGCCATCCCATCTCCGCCGGTCACCCTTCTCTGCCCCCATCCCTTCTACACCAAACCCCTATACCAGTCCCTCTAAAAAACCCCCATTCGATGACCACCCGAGAGGAAGGAGAGCCTCAACCAAAAATCGGGACCCCAAGCTTCATCATCCTCACGACCCGAAGCCCCCTCCACTCACCCGAACACTCAGCCCTCACCAGCAACCACTCACCATCATCCAACCACCACTGTGACCCCCCAAACCCAAAAAAACACACGCACACACTCACCGCCATCATCACCTTCACCACTACCTGAAAACCCAGCTTACCACCCAAAAACCCAAGACCCACCTACCGGAACCATCACCGAAACAACCCTCTGCCTTAGCCACTCACCGAGCATCACCCTCAACCCCCATCACAGCAAACATCCTCACCACCCAAAAAAAAAACCAAGCCTTGGACCACACACAGGACCCGAAACCCCCTTTCCCTCAAAAACATAAGGCCACCCGAAACCATCCCCGTTCAACCACAGCAACCACTGAGCTCCTTTGCTACCCCCTGCCATCGCCCACATTTCATCAGCCGAGACCCACAAAACCCTAGATCTAAAGCTTAAATCTCAAACCTGCAAAGAA
Organism: Heritiera fomes; assembly: GCA_032173925.1. Taxonomy (NCBI): domain Eukaryota; kingdom Viridiplantae; phylum Streptophyta; class Magnoliopsida; order Malvales; family Malvaceae; genus Heritiera; species Heritiera fomes. Next base: position 14,333,426 of record JAPDPM010000011.1, read on the forward strand.
AACAAAAAACCAGAAGGAAACAAAACACAATAGATCCGCAACCATCATCATCAGCCAAAACAAAAAAAACAACAAAAAAGAGGGGGAAATCGATTTCGGTTTTGGTCAGATTCGTGGGGCTAGGGAGTTCTTTTGGCAAAATGGTGGTCAGAATCGGGCTTAGGTGGTGGAGAGGAATCGAAAAAAGGAAGACTTTTTGTGTTTTGTCCACCGAAGGCGGTGGCCGGCGGCAGGAAATCGCCCGGTCCGGAATCGGGGGAAGGAGAGAGGGTTGAGGAATTTTTTTGGGAAGAAAACGAGAAAATGAAGAACTAAAAAAAAAGGAAGCTTTTATAGCGCAAAAAAAAAGGGAGACCCGCATGAAGACCCGACCCGGATCCGGAGCCCGCGCACCCGACCCGACTCCATAACTGCTGGCGACCCGCGTGCTGACCCGATCCGACCCGCTCTTGACCCCCGCGATTCCAGCCCAATTTCGAATGCTTTGGGCTTTGGTTTTTTGTGCTGGTTTAGAAAGACTATTTGGGCTCCAAACCCAAATCCGAATTTGGGGTAAAATTTTACTAACTTTTTATTTATTTATTTATATATTTATTTGTTTATTTATCCATGCCATTTATTAAAAAATATATATGTTATGAAAATAAAAAACTGAAAAAATAAAAATAAAAAAAATAATAAAAATAATAAAAAGTGAAATAAAATAAATATAAGAAATATATAGAAAAAAACAAATAATGAAATTTAAATTCAATTTAATGAATTTCCGATGATGGGATGTCATCAAACTCACAAGTAGTGATTTCTTGACTGATCCCTAGGTGAGAGGAATTAGCTAAATGTTACCAGAGTATTGGGATATTTAGTTAAATTTTTCAATATTAAGAGTTTCATTAATAAAAATCGAAGTGTAAATTTCTTTTTATAATTTCATACGCATCATGTATTATATGCTTGCATCATGTGCATAAAAAATATTAATTTCAAAATAAATGAAATTCTTCCTAGGATGGGATGTCATGAGACTCATAAGTAGTGATTTCTTGACTGATCCCTAGGTGAGAAGAGTCTACTAAATGTTACCAGAGTATTGGGATATTTAGTATGATTTTTCAATAATTTAAATTTTTGTTAAAAAGTAAATCAATAAGATTTTTTCAATTAATAATAAAATTTAAATTTAATAATTAAACAATTTCCGATGATAGGATGTTATGAAACTCACAAGTAGTGATTTCTTAATTGATCCCTAGGTGAGAAGAGTCATATTAAATGTTACCAGAGTATTGGGATATTTAGTATGATTTTTCAATAATTTAAATTTTTATTAAAAAATAAAAATAAATAAGTTTTTTAAAAGAAAATAAGAAAAGGAAATAAATAATAAAATTTAAATTTAAGTAAACAAATCGCCCGATGATGGGATGTCATGAAACTCACAAGTAGTGATTTCTTGACTGATCCCTAGGTGAGAAGAGTCGTACTAAATGTTACCAGAGTATTGGGATACTTAGTATGATTTTTCAATAATTTAAATTTTTATTAAAAATAAAAATAAATAAGTTAAAAAAATCAAAAAAGGAAATTAATAATAGAATTTAAATATAATTAAACAATATGCCCGATGATGGGATGTCATGAAACTCACAAGTAGTGATTTCTTGACTGATCCCTAGGTGAGAGAAGTTCACTAAGTGTTACCAGAGTATTGGGATACTTAGTGTAATTTTTCAATAATAAAAACTTTTATTTAAAATAAATAAAAAATATTTATATAAAAAATCAAAAAATCCATTTGTATCATTTATTATCTGTTTGCATCATATGCATTCATAATAATTTTTGAAACGAGTGTGAATCTTCTGATGATGAGACTCTATAGAACTCACAAGTAGTGATTCTTAAGAAATCTCTAGGTGAGAAAATTATCCGAAATGCTACCAGAGTATTGGGATACTTCGGAACAATTTTCAATACAAAAGATTTTCACTTATTTCAAATAAAAAAATAATATTTAAATGTTTCAAAATTAAAAGAATAAAATTGATTGCAATAAAATAGGAATTATTTTTAAATATTAATTCAAAACCATTTTATTAAAACTAAAGGATAACACATGATTATTATGGTACCGTTTTTTAACGGGCGTCGTGGGGGTGCTAATCCTTCCCCACGCGTAACCGTACCCCTGAACCCAACTTTGTTTTCGCAGACCAAAAATTATCTTTTTAATAAAACTTAATTAATTTTGAGATTTTATTAATAAGATAAATATTTTAGGTGGCCAATCACACCTAGTCAAAAAAAGATTGGTGGCGACTCCTTTTGTTTTTAAATGTTTTTCAAAATCGTCGAGCGCGAAGCCGTTACGACAGATTGGCGACTCCGCTGGGGACGTTTTTTGAGGGTCAAGCCATTCATTAATCATGTGTTATCCTAAGTTTAAATTTAATGGTCTTAATTAATATTTAAATTTAATTTCCTTAATTTTAAATAATTTGTTGCATTTGTATGAATAAGTTATTATGTTTATTTTATAGCATTCTTTATTTGTATATATTATTCTTAATAAATTGTTGGGGTAGAATAAGGGTTATGGTTTGATAAATGTTCCCTCATACACACACTTGCACTTGCATTTGCATGACATAAGCTCTATACCTGGGTTCCATCCTTCTTAGGAGGGAGTAGAGTACCTTTGCTCTCGTGAGGTAATCACCTCCGCAATGGCAATCGAATTACTCCCACTCAAATTAAATCTTACTAGTCCAGTGTGGACGTCAGTGAGGTATAATTTGAGAACTTTTAGATTTGAAAACCTAGCTCAGCATATAGAAAAACCTAAGAGGCCAGCCTTAGGTAGAGCCATGTCCAATTTTTGTAGAAATTATCCCGAAATCAGGACACAAGTGGGAACATTATTTAACCCTATTTCTCATATCAATAATGAAGGTACTGTGGATTTTGGTTTAAATTGTCCATAATTTAAGTTTTTGAAATTTTCCTTGTTTTTCAAAAGAGATTTTTAAAATATATATAAAAATTGTGGAAAGAGATTTTGTAAAATAAAAAGAAAGAAATCTAAGTTTTTATAAAAAAGTGTGAGAAATACCATAAAACAAACTTTTCTTTCAAAACAATGAGAATCGTTTTTCTTGGACAAAAAAGAAGAGGGATTTCTTCCAAAATTTGGACATAAAAATGGAAATAAATAGAAAAATGCATTTTATAAAGTAATAAAAAAAGAGAGTTGATATTTTCCTAAATAAAGGTAGAGTAGAGTCAACAAAATCTTTCTTTGATTTTTTTTACTCAAAGAATAAGTCGAGAAAATATAATAAAAAAATCTTGGAAAAAAAAATCTTTTTCGATGTTGTATAGGAATTTTGAATGGAAACCTAAAAATACTAAAAGTTTTAAAAAAAAGTAAAAAAAAAAAGAGAGAAAAAATGTTTTTTCTTTCCTTTTTTGATTATCTCATAAAAAAAGAAGAAAAAAAAAGAAAGAGGTTTCTTGAACAAAAAGACGTCAATAAAAAAATTTGCCCTTGAATTTGTTTGGAAAAGAATTCAAAAAAAATAATTTGATTTGGAATAAAAATGAAATAAAATTAATTTTTGAAAAAAAAAAGAATCGATAGGGGATGTCAATTTTAGGAAAAATAGGAAATAAAAAGAAAATTTTGGTGATAAAACAAAAAGTTTGATTTGGAAGAAAAATGAAATAAAATTAATTTTTGAGAAAAAAAAAGAAAGAATCAATAGGGGATGTGAATTTTTTTTAAGAAAAAATAGAAAATAAAAATTTTTTAGGTAATCAAAGAAAAATGATTTCTAAAAAAGATGAAGAAGAATGTTTGAAGTTTAGTTAGGAATTCCGTTTTCCTCGCATGTTAGGTTAAGTAATAATAAGATTTTTGTCTGGGTAGTGTGAATACAAATATTCGTTTTTCTCAAGCATGTAAGGGATATATATCATTTTAATTCATTTCATCATCATTGTGTATATATATGTTAATAGTCATGTCATTCGCATTTTAGAATCATGAAGGTTAGGTGAAATAAAATAGAATTTGATTTTCATTGTAATTGCATTTTGCATAAATTGCATTTTGTTTGAACATGTCTTTTAACAATGCCTTGTTATTGTGTCACGTCTTGAACATTTTACATAGCATTTCATGAAAAAAAAAATGTTCTTTCCTACTAAGAATTGAAAACACAAAAAAAAAAAGAAAAAAGAAAAAGAGTTTTTTGAAATAATTTTGGTATGGTTTAAGATTATTCTTCAATTTCCTTGACTTGTATCAGACTTGGCCTCTCAAGTTAATAAGTGAATGTGTTAAGTAAGGGGCAAATTTCAGTTTGAACTTTGGTATGCATTTTGCATTGTTGCATCACATTTCATAGATAAGTCTTTGAGAAACTAGATTGAGTCTTTTACAACCTTGAATTTGTTTATTCTTTCAATTTTCTTTTCCATCAAATTTGTATACATGTGCTATTGATTGATTATTTTCGTTGAAATTATTCTTCCCTAAGATTTGGTTAAAGTAAAGGCATAAATACCCAACATGTAAAATCAAGAAAGCTATGCAAACTAACAAAATACAAAAAAAAAGAGAGAAAAATAAAAAAAAAGGGAAAAAGAAGAAGAAAAATTGTTCCATTTCATGGATTTCTATCTTACATGTCATTTGCATACATATACAAATAATATGATTTTCATAAAATTCACATCATACACTTGTTATACTTCAGTAAATATGTTAATACTCTTCATTTTTCGAGAAAAAAAAAGAAGAAAAAGTTTGTTTGTTCCGAAAAAAATTTTGAAAGAAGTAAGATGAGGTTTTTCTAATTAGAAAATTGTGGTAATAAGGTTCAAAGCCTCTCGACCATCAAAGGTTACAAAGCAGTTCGAGGCTTCACTCGAGTATAGGTCATGAAAGAAGGACAAGCTAGCCGAATGGAGAAAATAGAAAAGGCGCAAGAAGAGATGAAGGGGCAATTGGCTGCAATGATGGAGATGATGACCAAAATGAGTAAAGGAAAGGAGCTAGCACAGGAAGCAACTACTCAAGAAAGGTGGGCACAAGATGGTGGACGTTCATATCCACAAAGTCCCATTCCACCCCAAGTCCATACTTCACAACATACACCATTTTCAGGGCACGACATTCCAAACCCCAAGAGGAACCCATCAGACCCAATCTATGTCCATGATTCGGATAATTCTAGAGAACAAGAGAAATTGAAGATGAGTGCATCAACAGTGAAAGAGAACTTAAAGCCTCAAACAAAGTTTGATCTCCTTGAAGAAAGATTACGAGCTATCGAAGGGATGGATTTATATGGTTCTTTGGATGCAAGCGAGCTTTGTTTGGTACCAAGTGTAGTTATCCCACCAAAGTTCAAGGTTCCAGAATTTGAAAGGTATGATGGGACCAAATGCCCGACAACTCATATCAAGATGTACTGTCAGAAAATGGCTGCCTATGCTCAGAATGATGAATTATTGGTGCATATATTTCAAGACAGTCTTACCAGATCAGCTGCCAGGTGGTACACCCAACTAGACCGAGCCCATATCCGCTCATGGAAAGAATTGGCTCGAGCATTTATCGCTCAAGACAAGCACATTGAAGATTTAGTACCAGACCGCCTGTCCTTACAGGGCATAAGGAAGAAACATGAGGAGAGCTTTAGAGAATATGCTCAAAGGTGGAGGGATGTAGCTGCCCAAGTTCAACCGCCCCTCACAGAGAAAGAAACAGCCATCTTGTTCGTTAACACACTCCCAGCACCATTTTATGAAATGATGGTCGGAAATGCCACAAAGAATTTTGCAGATATGATGATCTCCGGTGAAATTATAGATAATGCAATCAAGAGTGGCAAGCTTGTAGGAGATGATGCCATGAATACAAGAAAAGGGGACACATCGGGGAATGAAGATGTTCATGCCATGAATTATGAGAGGCAACATGTGGGAAACTTTGCTCCCTATCATCCTTATCCAATGTACCAAACCCACTACCCCATCATAAATTATATCCCTCCAAGCTTGAATATTCATCAGCCAATCCCACAGTCCAGTTGGCAAATGGGTCTCCAAACACCTATACCTACCCAAAGCAACTAAAGAGGATCTCAAAATAAACGGAGAAGGACCGACATTGATCTGATTCCTTGGTCCTACACTGAAGTATTTCAATACCTCATCAAAAACCAACTTGTTACCCCGATCCCACTAAAGCCTTTGGAGCCTCCATATCCAGAGTGGTACAACCCTGATGCTCGATGTGACTATCATAATGGGAACTTGGGTCACTCAATAGAAAATTGCCCTGCTTTTAAGCGTGAGGTGCAAAGTTTGATCAGAAAGGGTTTATTGAATCTTGAGACGATGGAATGATCGAATGTTAATCTCCCGTCCAACCATGCCAGGGGATAACTACAAAAAGGATCTTTTTGGTGGGCCATTCATGATGATGTGAAACTGTTTTTTTGGTCGAAGTTATGGCCCAACCTTAATGGCTTTTCATGTATAGACTTTCATTTATCTTTCATCATCTTAATGAAGTAGCATATGCATTTTCATCATATATCTTTCTCTATCTTCCTCGATTCAAATTTGGCTTTGTCTTCTTTATATACCTCACCACATTTCTTCCATTTTTTATTTTATTTTATTTTTTTTAACGATAAATATGACATCGATGTTGATAATAATTTGGGATTGGAACTCTACCAAAGCTTTATTCGTGTTGACAATCTTGTCCAAAACCTTGACATGAATACTGCAGTGGAAATATGATTTGTACATGGAGGTGGAGGTTGACATGCAATTTTGTAACAAGTGGTTCCGCAAGTTGGTGTTTGCTCAATAAATGATTCTTTGATAAAAGTTTTCACATTTGAAAGGAAGAATGGCCATCTTTCACCTACATTTCACTGTAAGAAAATTGTCCATTGCTAACCCCTTTGAGCCTAGTATGTTTGTTTTATTTTTTTTTAAGAAACCCACCAAAGATCACCCTCCACATTGGGGGGCAAAGTAAAAAAAAAAGGGGAAGAGAGAAGGAAGAAAAAAAGAAAAAGTTTGTTCACTTGAAATCTATGAAAGAATTTAAGGGGCAAATAAAATAGGAAAACCCCTTTTTCATTTTAAAGTTATTTGCGAAAAAAGGAGAAAAGTAAGAAATGGAATTAGAATAAAAAAGGAGTGGATGAAGAATAGGGCAAAATGCCTAAATGAGTCATGCATTAGAAAAATGATCCTCTGGTTTATAACCTTTTAAAACACAAAGTTTGGGCCTACTATATCCTTTCTTTCTTAACCCCTCACCTTAGCCTGCGTTACGTACCTTAAAAGTCCATTTTGATCAAATGTGAAAATTTGAGTCAAAGAACCATACATTGGACCAAGAAATTGTGTGAAGATTGTGATTCTTTGATAATGGACCATAATGAGGATGTTGAGGATGAATAAAAAAGGTGAATGAGGAAAAATAAAAAAGTGAAAATGAAGAAAAAGAAAAAAAAGAAAAAATGATAAAAAAAGAAAAAAGAAAAAAATAATGACTCAAATTGAAAACCCGAAAAGGGCGGTTCGAGTCAAATAAAGATGAATGATCAAGTTGGCAAGTAGAGAAGAAGACCTTTGCCTTAGATTGTCACGAATGAAACATTTTGTCAAGTAGTGATTAATCTCCATACAATTAACTCAAAAAGATTAAGGACATCAAGGAAATAGATTTGTTAGAGAAAGAATCCCAAATTTTCTATCAAGATCGATTGAATATTTGTTGTTTAAAGATTGTTGCCTTTTCTTTCCTTCAAGTTGCCTTGCTCTTTGACAAAATTATTCCTATTCCCTTCATCATAAATACCCCTCTTTTAATTTTTGTCCCATTTCATACCAATAAAAAATCAAGAAAATGTGATGACATTGCATTTGTTATGAAACTGAAATGATGAAAAATAAACGAATAGTACTATTCATGAAAATTCATGCATTACCAAATTTTTGGGAGGATATGGGGCAAATGAGAATTGAGACGATGATGAAGTATATTAATGCTTGAAGTCTGCAATTGGAATATACCAGAGTTGATTAAGTGGTGAAGAATGAAGGAAAACCAGTTGAGATCATGGAATCAGTGTTAAGAAGGAAAGGTAAGATGATAGAAGGGATGGTCTTGTGAACCTTGTTACCATCATTTTTGCATGATTTTTTTTAACAACCTTTGCATTGCATTCATCACATGCACCTAGGAAAGAAATGAAAAAATTTTAACCTTGAGTAGGAATATTTTCAATTTTAAGTTGAGTGGAATTTTGGGAAACATGATTTTCAGAATTTTAAAGCAAGAGTTTGGATTTTAAGATGATGAACTTTGAATTCTATAAGAAATTAAGATAAAATAAAATTTTTTAGAAAAATAGAAAATGTTGAAATGAGAGAAATTTTCTGAATTTTCGGATGTGAATTCCCGAAACCAACAATCGGATGAGAAATTCCCGATACAAATTATCCAGATGAGAATTCCTAGACATTTGGGTGTGAATCCCCAAGTTGAATCTTCGGATGTGAATTCCCGAAACCAACAATCGGACGAGAATTCCCGATATAAATTATCCAGATGAGAATTCTTGGACGTTTGGGTGTGAATCCCCAAGTTAAATCTTCGGATGTGAATTCCCGAAACAGAAATTTCGGATGCGAATTTTCGAAATGACATTTTAGATCTTCGGATGTGAATCCCCGAAACAGAAATTTCGGATGTGAATTCCCGAAACCAACAATCGGACGAGAATTCCCGATATAAATTATCCAGATGAGAATTCCTGGACGTTTGGGTGTGACTCCCCAAGTTAAATCTTCAGATGTGAATTCCCGAAACAGAAATTTCGGATGCGAATTTCCGAAATGACATTTTAGATCTTCGGGTGTGAATCCCCAAGTCAAATGTTTCGGATGTGAATTCCTGAAACCAACAATCGAACTAGAAATTCCCGATATAAATTATCCAAATGAGAATTCCTGGACGTTTGGGTGTGAATCCCCAAGTCAGACTTTTGGGTGTGAATCCCCAAGTCAGACTTTTGGGTGTGAATCCCCAAGTCAAATTTTTGGGTGTGAATCCCCAAGTCAAAATTTTCGGATGTGAATTCCCGAACAAATTTTTCATATGTGAATACCTGAATTTTCGGATGTGAATTCATGAGACAAAATTTCTAGATGTGAATTCCTAGATCTTTGAATGGGAAATCTTAAAATTTTAAAGTTTCAATGCCTCTGCAGTAAGAGGAGCACTTTTCAGAAAAAGAATTTAAGTCCTCCGGGCACAAAATATAAGTCTTCCGGGTAAAATTTTTAAAGTTTCATTGCCTCTGCTGCAAGAGGAGCTTTCTCAAAAAAAAAAGAAAAAGAGAAAAAAAGAAAGGAAATTTAAAGTTTCATTGCCTCTATTGCAAGAAAAGCGCATTTTCAGAAAGGAATTTAAAGTTTCATTGCCTCTGCTGCAAGAGGAGTTTTCTCGAAAAAAAAAAGAAAAGAAAAAACAAAACAAATTTAAATTTAAAGTTTCATCGCCTCTGTTGCAAGAGGAGCGCATTTCAATAAAAAAAAAAACAACATTTTAAGAGTCATTACCTCTGCTGCAAGAGGAGCTTTCTCGAAAAAGGGAAAAAACAAAAAAACAAAAAACAAAACAAAAAAATGGATGATTTAAATTTAAAGTTTCATCGCCTCTGCTACAAGAGGAGCGCATACCAAAAAAAAAAGAAAAAAAAGTGAAAGAGAAAAAAAAAGAAAAAAAGAAAGAAGAAAAAAAAAGAAGAAAGAAAGAAAGAAAAAGAAGAAGAAGAGATTAGATCATAAACCGGACAAAATTAGTGCCTATTATCTTTGCTCTATTCCTGATTCTCAGCAATGAGCAAAGAGGGGCAGCTGTAGACACCTAATTTTATCCTACTATTATTATTATTATTATTGATATATATTCTATTTATTATTATTATTATTATTATTATTATTATTATTATTATTTGTTTCTTATTTTATTTTTATTTTATTATCTATTTTTTTATTATTTTTATTTTTATTTTATTATTTTTATTTTCTGTCTTGTTTCCCATCAGTTGTCTATCACCCTGTCCATCAGCCGGCCAGCCATCCCATCTCCGCCGGTCACCCTTCTCTGCCCCCATCCCTTTTACACCAAACCCCTATACCAGTCCTTCTAAAAAACCCCCATTTGATGACCACCCGAGAGGAAGGAGAGCCTCAACCAAAAATCGGGACCTCAAGCTTCATCATCCTCACGACCCGAAGCCCCCTCCACTCACCCGAACACTCAGGCCTCACCAACAACCACTCACCATCATCCAACCACCACCGTGACCCCCCAAACCCAAAAAACACACGCACACACTCACCGCCATCATCACCTTCACCACTACCTGAAAACCCAGCTTACCACCCAAAAACCCAAGACCCACCTACCGGAACCATCACCGAAACAACCCTCTGCCTTAGCCACTCACCGAGCATCACCCTCAACCCCCATCACAGCAAACATCCTCACCACCCAAAAAAAAAACCAAGCCTTGGACCACACACAGGACCCGAAACCCCCTTTCCCTCAAAAACATAAGGCCACCCGAAACCATCCCCGTTCAACCACAGCAACCACTGAGCTCCTTTGCTACCCCCTGCCATCGCCCACATTTCATCACCCAAGACCCACAAAACCCTAGATCTAAGGCTTATATCTCAAACCTGCAAAGAAAACAAAAAACCAGAAGGAAACAAAACACAATAGATCCGCAACCATCATCATCAGCCAAAACAAAAAAAAAACAACAAAAAAGAGGGGGAAATCGATTTCGGTTTTGGTCAGATTCGTGGGGCTAGGGAGTTCTTTTGGTAAAACGGTGGTCGGAATCGGGCTTAGGTGGTGGAGAGGAATCAAAAAAAGGAAGACTTTTTGTGTTTTGTCCATCGAAGGCGGTGGCCGGCGGCAGGAAATCGCCCGATCGGGAATCAGGGGAAGGAGAGAGGGTTGAGGAATTTTTTTGGGAAGAAAACGAGAAAATGAAGAACTAAAAAAAAGGAAGCTTTTATAGCGCAAAAAAAAAAAGGAGACCTGCATGAAGACCCGACCCGGATCCGGAGCCCGCGCGCCCGACCCGACTCCATAGCTGCTGGTGACCCGCGTGCTGACCCGATCCGACCCGCTCCTGACCCGCGATTCCGGCCCAATTTCGAATGCTTTGGGCTTTGGTTTTTTGGGCTGGTTTAGAAAGACTATTTGGGCTCCAAACCCAAATCCGAATTTGGGGTAAAATTTTACTAACTTTTTATTTATTTATTTATATATTTATTTGTTTATTTATCCATGCCATTTATTAAAAAATATATATGTTATGAAAATAAAAAACTGAAAAAATAAAAATAAAAATAAAAATAATAAAAAGTGAAATAAAATAAATATAAGAAATATATAGAAAAAAAACAAATGATGAAATTTAAATTCAATTTAATGAATTTCCGATGATGGGATGTCATCAAACTCACAAGTAGTGATTTCTTGACTGATCTCTATGTGAGAGAAATTAGCTAAATGTTACCAGAGTATTGGGATATTTAGTTAAATTTTTCAATATTAAGAGTTTTATTAATAAAAATCGAAGTGTAAATTTCTTTTTATAATTCCATACACATCATGTATTATATGCTTGCACATGTAAATTTCTTTTTATAATTCCATACGCATCATGTATTATATGCTTGCATCATGTGCATAAAAAATATTAATTTCAAAATAAATGGATTTCTTCCGAGGATGGGATGTCATGAGACTCATAAGTAGTGATTTCTTGACTGATCCCTAGGTGAGAAGAGTCTACTAAATGTTACCAGAGTATTGGGATATTTAGTATGATTTTTCAATAATTTAAATTTTTGTTAAAAAGTAAATCAATAAGATTTTTTCAATTAATAATAAAATTTAAATTTAATAATTAAACAATTTCCGATGATGGGATGTTATGAAACTCACAAGTAGTGATTTCTTAACTGATCCCTAGGTGAGAAGAGTCGTATTAAATGTTACCAGAGTATTGGGATATTTAGTATGATTTTTCAATAATTTAAATTTTTATTAAAAAATAAAAATAAATAAGTTTTTTAAAAGAAAATAAGAAAAAGAAATAAATAATAAAATTTAAATTTAAGTAAACAAATCGCCCGATGATGGGATGTCATGAAACTCACAAGTAGTGATTTCTTGACTGATCTCTAGGTGAGAAGAGTCGTACTAAATGTTACCAGAGTATTGGGATATTTAGTATGATTTTTCAATAATTTAAATTTTTATTAAAAATAAAAATAAATAAGTTAAAAAAATCAAAAAAAGGAAATTAATAATAGAATTTAAATATAATTAAACAATATGCCCGACGATGGGATGTCATGAAACTCACAAGTAGTGATTTCTTGACTGATCCCTAGGTGAGAGAAGTTCACTAAGTGTTACCAGAGTATTAGGATACTTAGTGTAATTTTTCAATAATAAAAACTTTTATTTAAAATAAATAAAAAATATTTATATAAAAAATCAAAAAATTCATTTGCATCATTTATTATATGTTTGCATCATATGCATTCATAATAATTTTTGAAACGAGTGTGAATCTTCTGATGATGAGACTCTATAGAACTTACAAGTAGTGATTCTTAAGAAATCTCTAGGTAAGAAAATTATCCGAAATGCTACCAGAGTATTGGGGTACTTCGGAACAATTTTCAATACAAAAGATTTTCACTTATTTCAAATAAAAAAATAATATTTAAATGTTTCAAAATTAAAAGAATAAAATTGATTGCAATAAAATAGGAATTATTTTTAAATATTAATTCAAAACCATTTTATTAAAACTAAAGGATAACACATGATTATTATGGTACCGTTTTTTAACGGGCGTCGTGGGGGTGCTAATCCTTCCCCACGCGTAACCGTACCCCCGAACCCAACTTTGTTTTCGTAGACCAAAAATTATCTTTTTAATAAAACTTAATTAATTTTGAGATTTTATTAATAAGATAAATATTTTAGGTGGCCAATCACACCTAGTCAAAAAAAGATTGGTGGCGACTCCCTTTTGTTTTTAAACGTTTTTTCAAAATAGTCGAGCGTGAAGCCGTTACGACACATGAAATAGAGAAAATAATTGCATCATGGTGAGCGGTTACGGCCTTTCAGCAAGGTTAGAACAAATTTATTGAGACTAAAAACACCAAATGTTCTTTTCAAGATAATAAACGTGACTAAGTGGTTGACATTGCATAGGAAGTCAAGATAGCTACAAGGACTCATGGAACAAAATGAATGTTTATTGAAAGAACAAGAAAGAGTGACAAAAGAGGGAACAAATTCTATGAAGCAGAGGGAAGATAGGTGTGAAGAAGAGAGGTGGAAAAGCGAAAGTAAAAAAAAAGGATATATTAAAATATTTTTACATTTATTTTTAGATTTAGTTTTACATATAGGGGTTTTAATCTAAGCCGCTCATTTAACTTAAACTAAGGGTTAAAAAAGTGTGTAGAACTATTGTGTTTTACATAGGGGTAAGTGGATCCCTCCCCATATTATAAATGTTCTTTTTATTTTTTTTTTATATTGGGTTTGATTTATTTGTTATACATTTTCTCCTGATCATATATGCTGTTTTAAGTATGGGAGAGTTAGAAGATCAGTATCTTAGGAACTACTTGAGTAATCATCATAACCATTTATGATTTTATGTCTTAAGTAATGTTATTAATGATGTTGTATTTTTGGAACAAAACCAATCAAATTATTCAAAATTATTTCATAGGATCGAGTTAATCAACATATAATTCAACTCCACTAAAATATTGAATTTATAGCAACCTCTTGACCTAGTGGTTAAATATGAGTTGTGACATATTGTAATACTTGGATTCCAATCCAAGCAACCTCACCCTTATCCCCAATTATTAAATATTTCTCTTGTAACAAAAAATATATATTCTTTCCAGCTTCCACCATTCTGAATCCATCTCTCTTCTTTATATATATTTATATATATATATATATATTAATACTCAACCCAAAATTAGCAGTAGTAGCAGTATTACTAGTGGCAGTCAATTTGAAAATCACATTTCAACACTCAAACTTATTAGATCACGTCACTTCCTAGTTTTACGTGAAAATCGATTACCTATGTGAGAAGTTGAAAGGCTAAAGTATGTGATACTAAAAAACACTTTCCAAGTAATTGAAAATAGTAGGTAACAGAACTTCATGTAAAACTAAAAAGTGATGTGGTCCAATAAAATGAAGAGTGTTGAAATATGATAATCACATTTCAGCACTCTCAATCTTATTAGGCCACATCACTTCTTAGTTTTCGTGAAAATCGATTACTCATATGAAAAGTTGAAAAACTAAAGTATGTGATGCAAAAAACACGTTCCAAGTAATCTAAAATAGTAAGTAATAGATCTTCACGTAAAATTAGGAAGTGATGTGATTTGATAAAATGAAGAGTGTTGAAATGTAACTATCAAAGTGACAGCCCCTAACATTCTTCTTATAGTAATAAACTCGAATTTACTTTTTTAAAAGAGTTAATAGGATTTTTCATGTCACCTTAACTATAAAAACATACTTTTCTTCATTGTTTTTTTTTAATTTTTTTCATTGTTTAAATGATAGAAACTAGCCATGAGACAAGAGATGGTTGCTGAAGCATTTAAAGGCTGAAAATCATCTTTTCAAGCTAATCTTTAGAGTATGAAGGTAAGATTTAAGGGTTTTCCATGTTTACATGGCTAGGGTTAATAAGAAAAAGAAATCCAACTATTGTTAGGCCAACTAGTGGTATTTTTAAAATTCCTCTTGGCATTATGTAGCTAGGTATACTTTTTTTTATCGTTTGTAGCTAGGTACACTTAATTTCCATGCAAACAAACCATTTATAAGTAATTATTGTTGGGAAATTCTTTAAGTGTGCCTATATATATCAATTAATTATACATTACAGGCTATCTAATTTATTTAGTCCATTTAAAATGATCAAATAAAGTTTAAGTTATTGAACTTTAAGGCATCCCATTTAGTATGGGCTTTGCAATGTGTAAAGACCCAATATTTTATTTTTTATTTTCACGATGGGTTAAAATAAAAGAAAATATACTGCAATATAAATAGGCTATGGTCTCCAATATAAACATAAGGTAATTCTCATTCTCAAATCCCATCATTCAGTGAGATACAGATTCTCTCAAAAGGTTTAGACATGGAAGACTCTAACCCCAAGAAATCAATTCTAATGGATTTAGGTACGTTTCTGTATTACTCTTTTCTTGATGATTGAACATGAGATCCTTTATGTTTGTTGTATGAATTTTCCATCAAGTGATATCAAAAGCGTGTTCATGTTTGATCATTGAGAATTAAAAATTTTTATTTGAAACTTTAGGGCTTTTATTCCCTAGAAAATAAAGATTAAAATCATGTAAACAATTTTCTAATATTTGTTTCAAGATTCAGGTAATTTATTCTTTAAGTTTTTTAAATCCCGAATTAAATATTTAACCAAAACAATTATGTTTTACAAGTTTTAATTCAAATTGATGAAAGATGATTGTTTCTTGTAACTTATATAGTTAAATCAATGTCACAATTTCGATAAATTTCTTGTTTTGGTTGAAAAAAAAATCAAGAAAAGGAGTCGAGTTCTTTCATGGAGTTTTTCTTGAATCTTTCTTAATCTGATTCATCACCAAATTTGTTGTTTTTTATCCGATTTTTTTTCATGGGTTTTATAGATTAAAGGTTTAATCTCATGATTGAAGGTTTAATTTTGTGAAAAAAGTGATAAAAAGAGGTCAAAATCCGTTGAAAACAAAGAACAAACTCGAACGGGTCTGTTCTAGGAACTGGCTGAGTCATGAGGATCCCGACTAGGATCTTCACCCACAAGCCGAAGGTGGCGCGTGTGTAACCTGCACCACACTCCGGTGGCTGAATGGCCACTAGTTTTTCCAGCCCACCATAATTTTTTATTTTCTATTTTTTGAGCATTTTTATGAAATTTTTTGACGCTGTTAAATATTTATTATTTAATATTCATGGTAATTTTAGTGTTTTGATATATCATGCACATATTTTCTAAATTTTATTTCATGATATTTCAAGATGATTGGTAGTACTCACTCTCTCTGTTGATGTGAATAAATTTGTGTACTCTTAATGTTTTGCATATGTGCATAATGTGTTAAAAATAAAGTTCAAAATAAATTAAATTAATATAAAATGCCACCAAAGTGACCTCTTTTTTGTTAATTTATTTATTTTGAAAATTAAGGTTATCATTTGAAAATTTAAATGACTGTGTTTTTAATCCTTGCGGAAAATAATCGGCCCAAAGGAAGGTAATTTTTTGGTCGGATTATAAACGCAATAAGGTAGTAAATATGTGATAAAATTATTTTACCATGCATGCAATATGTCGACCCAAAGGAAGGCATGTTGTTAGCAGGATTTAGTTACCAATATTTACTAATAAACTTAAGAGTACCACTTACAAATTGAAATTTCTATCCACATACTAAATTTTAATGTTGTGCTTAGTGTATTATATGACCTAATATTATTATTTGTTAATTGTGAGCTTATTATTGTTATTTTTCTGCTTACAGCAAATGTTTCTTATATATATGCCAATTTGAACAATATCCCAGTGCTTAACGACACTAATTTCGAGAACTGGAAGAAGCACATTACCATTGTGCTTGGGTTTATGGATCTAGACTATGCGATCAGGTCTGACAAACCTCCCGACCCTATTGAGAATAGTACAGCTATGGAAAGGCACTTTATGAAAAATGTGAGCGTTCAAACCGCATGAGTCTGATGATCATGAAGCACTCAATTCCGGATACCATCAGGGGCACAATGCCTGAAGAAGAAAATGCTAAGAGCTTCCTACAACAGATTGTAGACAGATTCACTGTAAATAAAAAGGTCGAAACAAGCACCATCCTGTCTAAGCCTATTTCAATAAGGTATAGTAGCAAAAGAAACATAAGAGAATATATTATGGAAATATCTAATCTTGTTACAAGACTAAAGGCACTAAAGTTAGAGTTGTCTGAAGACATTTTCGTGCACTTGGTCTTAATATCTCTTCCTGCACACTTCAGTCCTTTTAAGATAAGTTATAACACTCAAAAGGAGAAATGGACTCTTAATGAGCTCATTGCTCAGTATGTGCTACAGGAAGAGAGGTTGAAACAAAAAAAGATAGAAAGTGCTCACTTATCATCTTCTTCCAATGATAATGCTACCAATAAAAAGAGAAAAAAGAATATAGGAAAAGGCACTGCAAATACTGAAACTTCATAGCCTAAGGGACAATAGAAACAAGATAAAGTGATCACTTGTTTCTTTTGTTGTAAAGGTGGTCATGTGCAGAGTGATTGTTCCAAGTGTGCAAAATAGCTTACTAAAAAGGGTAAACTTCTCAACTTTGTTTGTTCTGAACTTAATTTGGCTTTAGTACCCAATCACGCTTGGTAGATAGATACGGGTGCAACTACTCACATAAGTGTGACTATACAGGGTTGTCTAAGGAGTAGAAAGCAACTGATGCTGAAAGATTTATTTATGTAGGAAATGGCTAAAGGGCTCTTGTTGAGGCTATTTGTCTATTTAAATTAAAGTTAGGATCTATTTAGATTTGAAAGAGACTTTTTATGTACCGTCATTTAGACAGAATTTGATTTCTGTTTCTTATTTGGACAAATCAAGATATTCTTGTTTATTTGAAAATGAAAATTTTAGTCTTTTTCAGTATTCAAATCTTATTGGCACAGGTTCTTTAATTGATAATCTATATAAACTGGACCTTCATGCCTCACACATTAGTGAATCCTTACATATAAGTAATTGTGGTATGAACATATTATGAACAAAGAATAAAGAGGCTTGTGTCAGAAGGAATTCTCGATTCCCTTAATTTTTCAAATTTCAAAATCTGTGTTGAGTGTATTAAGGGAAAACAAACAAATATCAAGAAAATTGGTGCAGCAGGAGTTTAAACGTCTTGGATTTAGTTCATACTAATATTTGTGGTCCATTCCTTACATCCTCTTAGAATAGTCAACAGTATTTTATTACTTTCATAGACGATTATTCTCGTTATGGGTATCTATACTTAATTCATGACAAGTCTCGGGCATTGGACATTTTTAAAATCTATAAAGCTAAAGTTGAAAATCAACTTGGTAGGAATATTAAAGCTGTTAAATATGACCGTGACGATGAATATTACGGTAGATACGACGAATCAGGTGAATAACATCTAGGCCTTTTTGCAAAATATTTAGCAGAATGTGGCATCGTTCCTCAATACACCATGTCAAAGACTCCAAGTCAAAATGGTGTAGTTGAAAGACGAAAATCGAACCCTAAAGGATATAGTTAGAAGTCTGATTGGTCATTCTTCTTTACCAGAGTCACTTTTGGGGAAAGCCTTAAAGACTACAGTGTACATTCTTAATAGAGTTCCAAGCAAAATAGTAGCTAAAACCTCATATGAATTATAGACAGAAAAGAAGCCTAGTATTAGGCATTTACATATTTGGAGTTATCCAACTAAGGCTAGGCCATACAAGCCTAATGAAAGGAAATTAGACTTAAGAACAATAAGCTGCTACTTTGTTAGATAATCAAAAAGAGCGAGGGATTTCAAATTTTATGATCTCTCAAATAGATCCTTTTTTGAAACGGGGAATGCTAAGTTTGTTGAGGATGTTGAATATGATGAGAATGTTAAACTCATGAATTTTGTCTTTGAGGAAGAACATGTTACTGTTCCTATTGTTGCAATTGAAAATGATTAGACAATTATGTTTGACATTGTTCAACATGCAAATTCGGATTATCAAGACACTCTTAGGTTACCTCCTACTCATATTGAAGAGCAATAACAACCTCAATTGGAAGTGTCATTAAAGAGATCCTTAAGAGAGAGGAAATCGATGATTCCAGATGATTATATTGTATATCTCCAAGAACACAAGTTTGATATAGGACTAGAAGATTATACAAAATCTTTTAGTGAAGCCAAACAAAGTGTTCACTCTCATAAATGGATTGAGGTCATAAAAGATTAGATGAAATCAATGGAGGACAATGACGTTTGGGATCTTGTCGAATTGCCTAAAGGAGCAAAACTGATTGGTTGTAAATGGATTTTCAAAACCAAGCGAGATTAGAAAGGCAATATTGAAAGATATAAAGCACGTCTAGTTGCCAAAGGTTTCACTCAAAAAGAAGGCATTGATTGTAAAGAGACTTTCTCTTCAGTTTCATCAAAAGACTTTTTTAGAATCATTATGGCACTTGTAACTCGCTATAATTTGGAGCTCGCTATAATTTGGAGCTACATCATATGGATGTAAAGACAACGTTTCTCAATGGTGGCATTGAGAAAACAATTTATATGGTGCAACCAAAAAATTTTGTATCGGATGAATCGAAACATCTAGTGTGAAAATTAAAGAAATGTACCTATGGTTTAAAGCAAGCATCCTGTCAATGGTATCGAAAATTTGATCAAGTAATCACTTCTTTTAGTTTTAAGGAGAACACTGTTGATCAATGTATTTATCACAAGATCAGTGGGAGTAAGTTTATTCTTCTGGTGTCATATGTCGATGACATCCTGTTGGCAAGCAGCGATATAAGTCCATTGCATAAGACTAAGAGATTTCTTTCAAATAAATTTGAGATGAAAGACCTTGGAAATGCATCTTTTGTGTTAGGTATACAGATCCATCGAGATCGTTCTTGAGGAATACTTGACTTATCACAAAAAGCATATATTGATAAGGTGCTTAGTAGATTTGACATTAAAAATTATGCATCAGGAGACACATCCATTGCTAAGGGTGATAAATTCAGTTTGCTTCAATGCCCAAGAAATAATATTGAAAAGGAAGAGATGTAAAAGATTCCTTATGCTTCAGCGGTAGGAAGTCTCATGTATGCTTAAGTTTGTACATGTCCAGATATTGCGTACATAGTTAGAATGCTCGGTAGATATTTAAGTAACCATAGAAAGGATCATTGGAAAACAGTAAAGAGGGTTATGTGATATCTACAAAGAACTAAAGATTAGATGCTCACATATCGAAGATCAAATCATTTAGAGATCATTGGGTATTTGGACTCCGATTTTGCTGGTTGCCTTGATAGCAAAAGATCCACTTCTGGACTTGTTTTCATGTTAGTTGGAGGAGCTGTGTCTCGGAAAAGAGTGAAGCAATCACTCATAGCTTCTTACACCATGGAAACAGAGTTTATATCTTGCTATGAGTCATCAAACCAGGTAATAGGGTTGCGAAATTTTATCACTGGGTTGTGCATTGTCGATGGTATTGAGAGGCCATTGAAGATTTATTATGATAATAAAGCCGCAAAATTATACTCCAAGAACAACAGAAGCTCATTGAAGTCAAAGCATATTGACATCAAGTTTCTTGTTGTTAATGAAAGAGTTTAGGGTCTTCAGATATATATTGAATATATCAATACGAACTTCATGATTGCTGATATGCTTACTAAGGGTGTACCACCTAAGGTGTTTCATGAGCATATAGCTCGTATGAGTATGGTTCACTTTGATGATATGCTTGTATAGTGGGAGTTTGTTTTATTTATATTCATTTGTTATTGAAACATTTTTCTAATCAAAATAAAGTATTGTTATTATTACTGAATTTTGAAATAAAGTTTTATTCTTTCAAATTGTAGTTGAACATAAAGTTTTTTAAAAGTAGGACCAGTTGGAAATAGGTATGTTTAAGGGATCATGTTACATGTAATTTCCATGCTACACATCAATACTTGATCTATGTCGTTGATTATATTAATATATGTGACCATTGATGGGTCTAGTTACGAAATATATGTAGCGAAGATCCCTTTAATCCTATGTTAGTATAATTGATGGACGAGATTGTTTAGAAATGTTGCCTTGTGAAGATAGCAAGTTTAGAGCTTTTAAAATTATTTTAAAATGTACAATTATCAGGTGACATATGTAGCCCAAGTGAGAGATTGTTGAGAAATTCTTTAAGTGGGCCTACGTATATCAATTAATTGTACATTACAAGCTATCTAATTTGTTTAGTCTATTTAAAAGTGATCAAATCAAGTTTAAGTTATTAGATTTTAAGGCATTTCATTTAGTATGGGCTTTGCAATATGTAAAGATCCAATATTTTATTTTATATTTTCATGATGGATCAAAATAAAATAAAATATACTATAGTATAAATAGGTTATGATTCCCTGTCTAATCATAAGATAATTCTCATTCTCAAATTTCATCATTGAGTCAGATATAGATTCTCTCAAAAAGTTTAGATGTAAAAGACTTTAACCTTAAGAAATCAATTTTAATAGATTCAAGTATGCTTTCATATTATTTTTTTTAATATTAAATATGAAATTTTGTGTATTTATTTGTATGAATTTTTTACAATTATATGTTATATACTTGCTTGAAACTGGAATATATATGATCCAAACGAAAGCCGATCACGATGTGCACGATTTTTTCTTAAGATCCTTGAGGCAGTGAGAAATCAAATATACATAAAAAAAAAAGGTTTGCGCAGCAGGCAAGTGTCTGAGCAGAGCAGAGCAGCAGGCTATCAAAAATTGAACACAATATGACGTCGCCAGTAACGTATGCAGGGCTCAGGTACTTTGTTGACAAATTGATGAAAACATGAAACAGGTTTTTGCACGTAATACTTTTTTACGCAGTCACACAGCTCAGAGCCTCTGACCAATAAAAGTTTAATTTGATTGACAATTGAGGACGTCGGGAAGGGAGGGGGTCAGGGAGTGCAGGGTTGTTCTATTTTTTGAGTACTATATGTAGATATTCATATATACTCTGTCTCACAAGATTCAAAGAAGAAAAGTGCATCAGCTTTTTCTATCACGTGCGCATGTATTTCTCAAACCAACAAACGAAAGGTGAAATATGTAGAATGGTAATTTTGAGTTGACATAAATATGATAAATACAAGGTGACGAGAGTTAAGTTGAAAAAAATTAGGGGAATATATTTATTAAAATGATCTTAAAAAATTATTTTTTAGGTATCAATAAATATTTGTCACAGCATAGTTTTTAAACACATACCATAATTATTTTATACACACTCTTCTCAAATCAATTTATTAATCGATTATTTTAATTATAGTTAACTGTTAGTCCAATAAAATAAAAATTAATAATTAATTTTATTAAATTAAAGTAAAAATGAAAAACAAAAGAAAATAAAATATTGATCCAACAAAGCAAGATCAAACCCTAGGCTGAAATCAAGATTAAGATTTTTTTTCTCTCAAAAAAATTTCCTATTGATTAAATAACAAAACCCTTTCCAAATTTCTAATTGAAAAACATCTAGTGCCAGTTCAACGAATCTGAACAGCATCAACCATCAATACAGTCTATGCTTAAGAATCCAATCATTGTTGCAGTAACATAAAGAATTAAACATCTCCAAAAGATCGGCTTTTGTGCAAATTAACCATGTTAACATCAATATTCTAACAATCACTAGTAACAAACACTACAGCAAAAATAAGTTTTTGCGGCACTTATTTAACGGTGTTTTTTATAAAAACGTCACTAAATACCGTGTTTTTATCATAACCCGGCGTTTTTTACTTAAAACACCGTAAATTTTGGCAAATAAGAGCGTTTATATTAATAAACGCCGTTAAGTTAATCAAATAACGGCGTTTGTAAAAAAAAACGCCGCAATGTTTTAAAATAAAAAAAAATTTATTCTAAATTTTTTGATGCTTTCTTCTTTTACCTTTTCTGTTTACGTTTCTAAACCTTCTCTGTCCAATACTCCCATTTTCTCGTTTTCTAAACCTAAAATCTCAATCCCATTTCCATTTTCGCACCTGGAAGAGAAAGGGAGAGTTCGAAATTCAAAGAGAAAGGCCAAAGTGACAAGAAAAGAAAGTTCCAGATCAGGGGTAGGACATGTTCGTCATTTCTGTCTTTCTTTCTCTTTCTCTCAGATCCCATTTTCCTGCATTCTCGTCGTTCGTTCAAAGCTCTATAAACAGTGCCTTTTTTTTTTGTTGTTGTTGTTGTAGAGGAGGAGTAAGAGAGAGGAATCGAAGGTTCTTCTCTCTCTCTTTTTTTTTTTTGTTTTGTTATTTAATTAGAAGCCGTTTTTGGTAGTTTTGATAGTGGAATTAGAGAAAATCCAAGCAAAAATGGAGAGTAGCGCTCCAGTGTGGAAACCACACACTTCCACAGCAGATTTGCTCGCTTGGTCCGAAACTCCTCACACAAATTCGCCCGCCTCCGCTCCTCGCTCCTCGCTCCACCCGCCCTCACCAGGTTCTTCATTTTTGTTTTCTTTTTAAAAATTTTTTCGCTGTTGAATTACTGTTTTTTGATTTTTTTTTAATTAATGGTAGCCGTCGGATGGGATCAGAAAAGTGGTGTTTGGAGGCCAAGTGACGGATGAAGAATTTGAAAGCTTAAAGAAACGGTGAGATCTGCTTCCGCCTTCTTCTCTTTTAAAAAAAATCTTCATTTTCTTCTTATTTTTATTTATTTGAAAACGATTTAGCATTACGTTTTTTTCTCTTGATATATATATATATATATATATATATTATTTATTTGAAAACTATTCAGAAAACAATGTCTGATTCAATAATAAAGGATTATACAGCCATGCCTATTCTTAACTAATATGAGCTTGTCAAAGCCCAGAAATACGAAAGGTCTCAACTAGAATTTACCGATCTTGGTGGATCTGAAACCGTGGCATAAGACTACAATTTCTTTAGACCCAATTTCATGCAATAATCCCACAAGCTTCTCTCCGTGCTTGTTTGGAATTATTACTCTCTGCTGCTCAATCACTGAAATCCAATAGGGGTCAATCAATCCCAAGATTCGTATACGTAATTAACTCGAAAAACCTAAAAGCTAAAAACAAATCATAAAAGAAAGTGACTTGGATTTTGGGCAAAGTGAGAGTGAGTCATCGTCAAGCTCAAAGTCGCTGCTGATGAGATGGAGCAGTGGACCTGATGAAGAGGAAATTTAAGATAAGACTGAGTTTGAGAATTTGATGTGTTTAACATAAATGAACGAAAATTACAAGTAAGAGTTTCCATTTCCTTTTACTTGTTCAGAGTTTCTTTTTTTCTTTTATAATGGTAGTATAAAATCTCTTAAAATTACATACGCAAAATACATTTTCATTGAATTTAAAAAGATTTATGTTTTTGTTTGTTTCATGCCTCAATCTATAAGCACAAAAAAAACAAAATAAAAGTAGTAGAATTTTGTTCATAAATAAAAATTAATAGTTTAAGCTATCATTATAATATATATTTTTTAAGAAAGATCTATAGTAGTATTTATTATATATATTCCAAAGTTTATAGAAAAAATATTATAAAAAAATAGATAAATAGTATTGGACAGCAACCCCATATATTATTAGTCCTAAAAAAATGTAAAAAATAATACCAATTGTGTGTGTGTTTTTGTTACATGGTGCCTTATGAGTGTAAGATGATGCCAATAGTTTGTGGGTCATATCATCACATTGTTATGCATCTTTTTTTCGTTGTTCTTTGCTTTGATGTTGTGAAATTTATGTGTTTGTTTGATAAATTTCAAATGATAATGTTCGGCAGGTGCTAGATGAATATCAGAAAAATTTTGGGGATTCATGGAGAAATGTCCAAGCTAATAGCACTCAACCTTGGCCCTATTTGAATGAAGCTTTGACTAAATTTCAGGTATCTATTTTCTTTGTCATACATGTTTGCTGTAGTTTTAATGCAGAATGTGGAATTATACTTTTGAAATTCATCTCAGAATCTTTAAAGGATATTGTTGGAGCTTTAGAGAACTTATATTTGAAAATCCGTTTCTAACTTCTTTCCATCTTCAAGACCCTACAGAGGTTGATAAATTATTGAAAATTCATAGAGCAAATAGGAGGAAGTGGTTTGATTGAATTCTTGGTGTTTTAGTTTAACATTTTGCAATGTAGTGCTAGGGGAAAAGATTAAAGATGGAGCAAAAAAATGAAATGAATTATAAAGGTTGTTCTAAAACAGATTTTGTTTTGTAAGAACAAGAATAAAAGCTTCCGTAATTTGAGGATAGATATGAAACTTTCTTTATCTATTGTTCTTCTCAATGGAGTAATTTCGACAAGTATACTCCGCCGACCCTAGAGCATCACTTGCTCTCCCTATCCTATGCTTGGTCCTTATCATTCACAGTCATATTTCCTTTGCTGCTTGGTCTGTTGTCTTTGATTACCTTTCCACAGCTTTCTGCATTTCTAATTGAGTATTCTTGTGCTTCAGAAAAGAGTTCTATTGGCTTGTTCACTAGCTGAAAAAAATTTTGTATTTTTCTTGACGATGCATTTATAGGAGGAACCAAAATCTAAATTCAAGTTTGAGATGTGGGGATTATTTTGACCTGGATAATGATCAATATTTGGTGTTTAGAAGATAATTCATCTTAGTTGTAAGATTAGATAGTCTTCTGTATTTTTTGTTGAATGCATATCTGTGTGCGCCAGTGTATGCAAGCACACACATGAATTTATCCTGCTGCAATGCAGTGAAAGATGGTGTTGTAAATTAGTAAATATGATGGTTGAATCATCCCCTTTAAGTTGGCGCCTAGATTATGACTGGCCTCATATAAGTTTGTCTGGAACTGGGGTGGCTGAGGTAGTCTTACATGTTGTAGCATCAAATGTTAGATGGCTAATCAAATCAATACGAAATGCAAAGTATTTGATATTCATACTCAAAAACAGATTCATTGGCAGAACAAGTCAGCAGCACGCACTTTTATACATCTATGGTGTTGATTGATGAAAGAGAAAATATATTTTGCATTTTCTTGGCATTGCACTGCTCTCCTTACTGTATCTTGATGCTTCTGGAGTCTAATCACATTGAATATTTATGTTAGCTGCCCTTATAGGACAGTTTACCGTATTCTGTTTTTCTTCTCCTTTGTCTATTCTTAATATCTTTTACATAACACAAATTTCTTTGTATCTTTATTTCAGGGAAAATCCAGTGGATTAGAAAGTTCAAGGAAGTCTCAACAAGAATGTTTAACTGGTTTTATGCTTTCCCAGTTGGATGATACAAGTACAATTTGCAAGTCTCTTTGTTTCTTAACTGTTCCTGTTTCATATTATGTTGTTAGGAAAATGGTTGGAAAAGTGCCAAAATAAGTTTGCTGATTATATACTTATAGCCTATTGTCATTGGGGAATATTTTCTATATCATGGGAAAATGGTTGAAAATATTCAAGTTTTGGTCATATCAACTGCCAGGGGCTAATTAGAAAACAAGAAAAGGTCTATTGTTACTGTCAACTTGAGTGAATTTAGGCTCCATCTTTTTTAGCTGAATGAAGTCATTCATGATAGCCTCGATCTGAGAATAGAATATATATATGTTTATTGTAATGTTCGAACTTTAAATAATCGTTTCTGAATGGTCAGTAATATACTGACACCATGTGGTTTAGAAGAATACATACATACCTATTTAACTTGGACTTGTTCTGCAATGAAATTTGGTCAGTTACTAGAATTTTTTGTTACACTTTCTCAATTTTAAATCATGGATATACACTAGTTCTACTATGAAGACCTTATATTTCTCAATATCTCATAATTGGTTTTACATGGCTCATTTTCTCAGAACCATTTACAAAACAACAATAGTGCCTTCCAGAACATTTTGCGTTGTGCGTTAAACTCTGTTTTACATTATCTCACTGGACATATTTGTATATTATTTTCATTTGATGAAAATAATACACTGTGATTTGTGTCTTGGTATGTATCTATGATTCATATATTCTGATATGTGTCTTGGTGCCCTTGACTTTTTGATTAATTATGATCATGCTAATAAATTTACCAGAAACATAGGCTCTACTCATGAGTTTTTCTGCATGAAACTTTTCC
This sequence comes from Heritiera fomes, assembly GCA_032173925.1. Lineage (NCBI taxonomy): Eukaryota > Viridiplantae > Streptophyta > Magnoliopsida > Malvales > Malvaceae > Heritiera > Heritiera fomes. The sequence continues at coordinate 14,360,561 of JAPDPM010000011.1, forward strand.
TCTTTTTTAATTAAATATATATATTCATATATATTTTTTACTAATTTTGGTTTTTGTAGATTTGAGATGTGACCCCAAGGATGTAGAAAAGATGGTGACTATTTTGTAATGCAGATATGTTACTAAATCCTAGTCCTTACATATATAAAATTATCCTTACACATAATGCTAATTCTAATAATTGTGCTTTCTTTACTGTTTTGTGGTTGCAGATTGAATGATGTGGTTTTTGTTATAGGAGAACTTGTTAAAGAAAGAAAGGGCTACTTTTGGATTTAAAAGCTTAAGTATTCTGTAACTTTAATCTTTGTTCTTTCCTTCTTTTTTCTTATATATGTTTTCCTTATTTAGATGTTGAGACTCAAATGTTTAGATGACAGATTTATTTTTATATAAAATAGGAGACATTTTATATATAAATATATTTTTACAATACACTTATTTTGACAACTCTTAATATTGAAGGCAAAAGCTCATAGTTTCATCATTCCCTATTAATATTGTTTGTACAAATTTTTTCTACTAATGTCTGTTAATGGCTGTGTGTTGAAGGCCTACTTTGTGCCTTTGCAAAATGGAGCAAAAGCATTTTGTTAATATTTATGAACTGGCGGGCCTCTACAAAATGGAGCAAAAGCATTTTATTAATATTTATGAACTGGCGGGAAAGGATGGTAATATCTATGAATTGGCAGAAATGAAAAGCTATAAAAAAGTAAAAGCAAAAAATGAAATAGCGGGAAAGGTACGTAAGAAAATGAAAAGCTATAAAAAAGTAAACGCAAAAAAGAAACGAAAATGTAGACAAGAAAAAAATTGGCGGGAAAAATCTAATATAAAAGGAAATTGAATGCAGACAAAAAAAGCTAAATGGCGAGGGTAAAAAACGCCGCTAAATTCGTGGCATTTTTTTGAAAAAACACCGCTAACTTGCAGTTCATATACACACCACAAATAAGTGTAAAATTGGCACAAAGTTAGCGGCGTTTTTTTTATAGAAAACGCCGTTATTTTTCCCGACGCTTACAAAGCCAGCGCATTTTGCAGTGTTTTTTACTAGTGCCTCAACAGTTTAGCGGCATTTATAAACTCCGCTAAATAACAAAAAAAACGCTGCTAAAATTACATTTTGCTGTAGTGAAACAAGCAGTGATTCTATATGATTCCTTAAGTTTCCTTCTCTCTTTTTAACTTGGCGAAGGTCGACGTGGAGAAGTGTGTGCATCATAATGTCGTAATGGGAGTCGAAGGTCTAGAGAGGGAGAATAGCATCGAGAAAGAGAACTAAGATTTTGTTTGGTAAGAAAGATGAAATGGGATGAGGATGAAAAATTTGTTAATCTAATGGTTAAGCTAGAAAATAGAAAAATGGTTATGAAACCTAATCATTATATTAACAAATTTTCCATCTTCACCCCTTTTTCATCCTTTCTATCAAACAAAGCCTAAGGGAAGAGGAAAAAGAGTAAGAGAACTAATAAAAATTAACCATGTTAACATCAAGATTCTCACAATCACTAGTAAAAAACAAGCAGTGATTCCACATGATTCATTAAGTTTCCTTCTTTCTTTTTAACTTGGCGAAGGTCGGTGTGGAGAAGTGTGTGCATCATAATGTGGTAATGGAACTCGAAGGTTTGGAGAGGGAGGATAGCATTGAGGAAGAGGACTAAAGGAAGAGGAAAAAGAGGAAGAGAACCAAAAAAAATCCCTAACAGTAAAATTGCTTTTGATTTTTGCTTTTAATTTAATAAAATTAATTATTAATTTTAATTAGATTAATTAGAGTTAAATTAAACTGTTAATAAGTTGATTTAATAAGAGTGTATATAAAATAAGTATGGTATGTGTTTAAAAAAATATGATGTGTCAAGTATTTGTTGGTGCCTAAAAAATAATTTTTTAGGATCATCCTAATTCAATGTATTTCCAAAAAATATATGTGGGTATATAGGATATGTAAAACGCAAAGGGATTTTATTTTATATTTTTTACTCTCAAATTTTTGAATTTTCAAATTTAAAATTAAAATTTTAGATGAGTTTTTTAAAAGAATTTTGTAAAATTTTCAATAAAAATAATTAAATTTAAATTAATAAATTAAAAGATCTTGTTACTTAAATTAGGTATATAAAATTAAAAAAAATATCTTTTTTATGTTTTTAAATAAATATTTTTATAAAAAATTTTGATGAAACATTTACCAAAAACAAGTACAGATGAAATTTTGATTATAATTGATATTTAATTGTACATTATTTTTACATATTATTGATTTTTTATTAAATTTTATAGATTTTCAATTTTTTGTTTTTGAAATGAATTTTTATGTGATCATTTTTAGTAAAAAATTTATTATTTTTTAAATAATGTATTTTGATTTAAACTTATAATCAAAATCAACGTATTATATTTCATGATTTGATAATTATTCAAATTTGAAATTTCAAAATTTTACAAATTTTTTTTTGTCACTTTGTCAAATTTTCTTGAAAAAAAAAAAGAAAAATCACTAGTTTTTTTGTTTCGCCGGAATCCGGTAACTTGTAGTTGTAGCGTAAGATTGAAAAAAAAAGTTGATAAAAAGACAAAAGAAGAAAAGTATACAACTTTTTTATTTTGGTGACAACTTCTACCACTTTAGATTTAAGAAGAAAAGGTTAAAACAAAAACGTGGAGGGCAGTAGAGTCAAACGAATTAAAGATGATCCAACTGACATCTCGTGCTATCTGGGGCAATGTGATACACGGAGTGAAAAAAGAGAAAAGAGACTTGCGTAAAATTCATCCTAACCGTACACCACTTTATTTATTATTTTGGAAATAGGACATATTTATTATTTTATTTATTTTTATTTTTTATTTTATTTATTTTTTATATTCTTAATATTTTTAAAAAATATGTGTATTATTTTAACTGTATTTATAAAATAAAAAAAAATTCACTGACAGTTTATAAGATATTAATCCATATATATACACTAAACATAAATAAAATTTTCAATTAGATGCAGTAGCACCAAGGTGCAAGTAAGGCTATTGTTAACTCCGAGAGTTCAAAACTAAACCAAACAGGTGAGGTCCTCAAGAGAGAACTACCTAAATAACTTCAGCCAATGCCATTTGGCTTAATTAATAAGAGAATAATTTATATTAAAATAATTTTAAAATATAAAAATTTTAACCATCAATAAAATAATAACAATTCATATTTTTAAAGATATTTAATAACTATTTTATACTTATTCACATTAATTTAGTTCTGATAAAATTAATTTACTTAAGAATCAATCCTTATTAAATTAATTTACTCATCTATTTAACTTAGATTAATAGAAAAAAAAACCTCACATAACTAACAAATAGCTATTAACACCTAACAAAAAAATTAATTAAAAAAGTAAAATAATTAATTTGATTAATTAGAAATTTTGTGCTTGATACTTCCAAAACAAAAAAATAATTTTGCTATTAACATCATTTTTTTAACCAATAATGATAAACAAAACAGAAAATGATTATACTTTCAAAAGCATTCTGTATACAATTTTTTTTTTGCATTTTATAAATTAATTTTTTTGTTAGATGTTAATAGCTATTTATAAATTATGGCTTTTCTCACCAAAAAAAATTATGGTTTTTTTAAATTTTTTTCATTAATTTGAATTAAATAGGTGTAAATATATTTAATGAGAGTTGACTGTTAATAAATTAATTTAATTAACGTTGATTTGATGAGATAAATATAAAATAATTATTACATGTCTTTAAAAATATATGAAGTGTCAATATTTTTTTTATTTTTTTAATACAAAATATTATTATTTTATTAGTTTCCAAAATATCCTTTTTTTAAGATTATCCTAATAGGAATCATTTTCAATCAATTAACCTGCATGTAAGAAGACAATCATGCATTATACTTGACTAAAACCATACAATTATGTTTCACAAGATATAAAAGTTATAAAGTAAAAAACTGAGGTGACTACGTCAACTCATCCTGGTTGTTCATTGTTGGTTTCCCCTTACATAATTATTATGTTGACAGTAGAAGCACATTTTAAAATTTTAATTTCAGTATCTTATTAATCTTTCTTTCTCTTTTAATCTATTGAAAGGCTTTTCCTAAACAAATCTCCTACGAATCGTATCCTATCAACTTAAAAAAAACAAAAAAACAAAAACATGATTAAAATTGTCTCTAGAAGAAAATTATAAGATATGATAAATACATACATAAACAATTAAAGTTTTCTTGTCTTGAATGAGTTAATCAAGTTAATAATTCCACAAATTAATATATTGTATATATATATATATTGCTGTTTCAAATCGCTCAAATATTTAGTTAAGCATAGTTCTTATGATTACCTATACAAGAAAAGAAAGAAAGATTTGAGAGTATATACTTCACGCTCAAGAGCACACACATGAATTTAATAAGTGTATAGAAATAATAGAAAAGTTTAAGGACAACAGCCAAGGCCTTAGACTTGATATATATATATATATGGTCTAATTAAGTTTTGAATTCTCTATTTATGATCTCGTTTATTTTTTATTTTGTATATGAAAAAATCTAATAGTTTACGAAATGTCACACCAAATATGCATTTTTCTTTAGCCATTAATTACCCACCAAAAATATATTCTTTACTCAACTTTAACTATAGAATTTACACAATCTTATGCGGAAATTAACGCTTAAAAAATAATATAATTATCGTCATAATTATAAATCTGCAAGCAAAACCTTTAGCAGTGCTTGTTCTCTAGTTATATGATACTATGCAAGAGATATCTCTATCTTTTTTATCTTAGTTTTCCTACCTAATTTGTTGTTTTATTCTTTCCCATTTTTGTTGTCTGGGACTGGAAGGGCGGAAATGATGCACGAATGCAAGATTTGTGGTAATTATTGAAGATAGGACATCGTCCCGGCCATTGAAATAAACTAGTAAAGCAAATCATTAAAATGCCCCCAACGGGTGGGTTCAGTCGGTTGGGATTCGAGCTTCCTCGCTTAAGGTTTGAGTTCGAGTCTCACCGGTGATCTTTTGGTGTGGTGCGCATTCTGATTAAAAAGCTGTAAAAAGCTGAAGCCCTGCGTGGGCGGTCGATCAGCCCAATCGACTCTCATTTTTTAACGACAAAAAAAAAAGGAAATCATTAAAATGAAATCCTTATTTTGGGATTATTATTTGCTTTTTTGCCCCCCACGAGTGTCATGATTTAAACAAGAAAAAATGGTCCCTGGGAAAATTTAATTTTGAGCAACCCAAGAGGAATATATTGCAAATGTGCTTTTTGACTTTGTAGAACTATCCTCCCAAGATGTTCAAAAACTTAAAAAAAATAATAAATCTCACAATTTTTCTTAATAATTAAAAATATTTTAGATTTAAATTTTGATTATTAAAATTAAGAGTTCATAAAGCATTATTTACAAAATATTAATAAATTAATTAAATAAAATGTGAACAAAAACAAAATTTCATTAAAATTTTGTCTCTTTATTTTTACAATGTATTATCTTTTTCCAAGGATTAATGATATCACCACATTGCACACAGAAAAGCCCACGTCAAATCGGAGGCCACGTTCAAGTCTCGACTGTCCTTTTCAGGGATTTGTGACAGAAGATGACAGCCTCATCATGCCGCCCTCCTTTCATTTTACCATCCAGGCAAATATGCTATAAAAATTGGTATTCCTTCTATTTGTCTTTATTTAAGAAATTTATTTTTTTAATTTAATATTTTTATATCAAAATTTATAAAAATTTATTTGTAAAAATGATGTTAATTTCGTGATTTCTATTTTTAAAAATTATATATATGAAAAGACAAATTTAAAATATAAAATAAGAAAATTAAGACTTTAGAAATAGATATATATATATATATAATTTTAAAAATTATTATTAAAAAAGGAATGAATAATATTTCAAATATTAGATATTATTTATAATATCATGTATAAATTCATATATATAAATTTATATTTGATGCACTATAAATTTTTTACATTATTAATGAATCATAATATGTTACTTTATTAATTAATAAATTTTAGTATAATATTTTCTTAAAATAAATATTATTGCCAATAAATGGTTGGAAGAAGTGAAAGTGCACTTTTTTCCTAAATACTTGGATAGAGTTCGAATCTCTTAGACTCCGCACTCTTGAGAGAGCTTTACTGTTTACCATTCTCAATTCAAACGAGATTAATTTCAGACTATAAAATGGATAAGAATACTTCTGCATAAACCAAAAAAAATATAAATATTATTGAATTCACTTACTAATGAGATATCATAATATAATTCGATAATAATTTTTAAGATTTATATATAGATAATACATCAAATATAAATTTTACTTATAATATATTTAATACACTAATAATCCGGACTAATCCTATACCAAATGTATGGGGATACCGGATGGTCTAGACCAAAAAAAATGTATAGCAGTTATACACTATTAGTTAACTATAAATTACTACTTCATTAATAAGTAAAATTTAAAAACGTATAGATATTTACAAATAAATTAAAAAAATTTATTAATGTTAATTTTTAAAGACTTATATATATTTTAACTTTATTGATTAAAAATATAATATTTTATGATTGATCAACAATTATAAATACTAAGTATATCAAATATTAACTCATTTATGTATAACATGATTATCATTGACTCTCCTTTTCACTTTCTTTTTCATAATTAATCATAATAATTATTTTGAATTTTCATTATATACTTGGAGAATGATTTTTGAGGCATGCATTTTCCGGTCAAAGAAAGCTGCAGCCGAAAACCTCGTTAACTTTCTGTCTTCAGGCCCCACCTTACTTTATCAGGTGATGGTAAACTTGCTTGTAAAACTAGGCGGAGAAAATTGTTGAAAATAAAAACAAAAATAGCAAAAAAAAAATAAATGAAGTTTGTTTACACATTATGTCCTATGGTTTTTGTGATTATCGCGATGATATTTTATATAAATATATAAAAATTAAAGTTTGTGGTTAAAAATAAAATATCTTAAGTGTATAACTTAATTTTTTTACGGGTAATATAATAAATCAATTTTAAAATTTTATAAAATAGTCTTATTCAATTAATTATTTAATTTTAATATAATTGAAAATTTTAAAAATTAGATTTCAATCATTTTGTATTCATTTAAATTATTAAAATTTATTTGGGAATTTAATTTCTCTTTTATCACTTATTATGTTATTTTTAAATTTAAAAAATTATCCATGCATTTAAATTGAAATTATCTTAAAGTTTTAAATATTTTTCAAAAAATTAAAAAAGAGTATTTAATGCTGGAGTTCGTATTAAAATTGTTGGTGCGAGAACATAAAACAAGAGAAAATATTAGTAACAAAATTATTATAATTAATTAAAATTAAATTTAAATTTATTGATGATACGAAGAGTTAGATTAAAGCACGTATATCTTATTCTTTTTAAGACGATTCATGCCTCTATGAGATTATTTCATCTGTGCAACAAAAATTCTAAGCATGTGGCCTCTAAAAATACAACAACCCAATTTTATATTTGTTGCACACTCTAAAGTTCTACACTAACTTGTAGAGTAATGAAATCTAATATCAAATACCTTTCATTTATCCAAAAATACGTGAGAATTATTATAGTGAATTGGTATCTTATTTGAGGATTAGTGGTATCTTATTTGAGGATTAGAACTCCTATTTATAAGATTAAAGAACTCTAACGTACTCATAATAATAACAATGAATTTAATTCATTAATTCATAACCTACAAACAATATAATAATTGACCAATATTATGAGTAACAGCCAAGCCAACATTTATTGTCCAATTAAAAAGAATATAAACGGCTGTATTAATTTTATAGCCTCCAAAACCATATGGTTAGAGCTTATATAAACATATATAAAGAATGAAAGGTTAACTTATACATAGATACATACATATATACATACATACATACATATAACGTTTGTACAAGAACATTTAATGTTTTATAACATTATAAATTCATTTGTTTTATTATTAAAATTATAGTTTCAGCATTTAACTCTATATATTGAATTAAACTTCAATATCTTCTTTTTTTCAACTTTCATTTCATTCTTTTTTCGGATTTTTATTCCATTTAATAAATCTGTTTCTTTTTTTTTAAGTTTATATTGACTCTATTTTGTTTTTTGTTCAAAACATGTGAACTAATTCGTTTATTCGTTCAATTATTTTTTTTATTTATATTTTTTATGAACTACTGTTAATTGTGTTTATGATTGATGAACTATTTTTTTACCTTAAATATCTTATATCCTATACAAATATATAAAAGCCAAATATTTTGATAAAAAAAGAAAATACTCAAGTGGATAGTCTATCTTTTCTATATGCGTATTATCTAAAATATTGTATTAATTATTTTAAATTAATTTAAATTAAAAAAATCTTAGTTCTATCTTATCTATATAAAATTAAAGTCTTCGGAAAAAAAATTCATATAAATTATCTATTCTTTTGAATCATGTATTTTCTTAAATATTCTATTTAATTATTTAAATTTAAAAAATAAAATAATAAATTATTTTTATTTTTATTTACATTTTTACTTACCTTTTCTTTTTGAGACTAATAAAAATAAAACTTTTTTTTCTCAAAACTCTAAAAAAATAGAGTTTTCAACTTTAATTAATTTTATAAGATCAATTAGAAGTTATTTAAATTCAAATTAAAAAAAATCAAGTTCAAATATGAAACAATAACTAATAATAATAACTGATGTAAAAATTATTGCTTTCTTTAATGATTGATTGTAGCTATTTAATTAATTTATTTAATATTTAAGATTTGTTATAATTTTAATTTTATTATTTCCAAAAAAATTATAATTTTATTGTATTTTAAAAAAAACTATAAATTAAAATCATCACTATCCATCGGATGCGTTTAAATTTAGACTCCATTCGGTTTACTAAAAATGATTTGTGGAAAATGTTTACATTTTTTGGAAAAATTTTCTGTTGTTCAGATGAGTCAATGAAAAATATTTTTCTATTATTTGGTTTTTTTTCGAAAATCTATTTTCTTTTTTCAAATATTATTAATATAACTAATAAAATATTTAAAATTATTTTTTTTAATTTATTAATATTAAAAATAATTATATTTTGAAAAATGAAATTTAATATTATATTATTAACTATTTAAAAGAAAATTATTTTATTATTACTTATATTAATATTTTTAAAAATTTAAAGTAATATTACTATTTTAATATATAATACTAATAATATCTTAATATTTATTCTTGAAATATTCAAATATTTATACTATTAAAATATTTATATTTTATACTAAAAGTATTTTTTATTAAAATCATAACAAAATTTATTTATTTATATTTAGTATTAAAATATTAATATAAATATTTGTACATAAAATATAAAAACATTATATCTTAAATTTAAAATATTAATATATTATTAAAATATTAATTATTAAAATAATAAATATATTATTTATTAAATTAGTATGTTTATTTTTTAAATATTAAAAGTATCTAAGATTAGTAATATACAGAATAAAATACTTAAACTTAAAATATTAAAAGATTTTTGGAGTCATCAACTCGAGCTTAACTAGTTCACAAATAATTTAACTTATTTTATGCGGCTAGCAACTAGCTACTAGTGATTGCATAACGCATTGCATATTGGGAAACTGTTGGATATAATATTAATGAGATGAAGAAAATACGTACCTTCCTTTAGACACGAATTAAATTGTTGATGTCTCTGTTTCATTTGTACTCATGCTATGCAATGAATCTGTCATTTTCTTCTCAATTTATTAAAACATATGCTACCACATCTCAATTACGATAACGAAGGAACTCAAGATTTTAACAATAAACTTGTCATTTTATTGTTGGTATGAATCAATCAAACATAGATACATCTTGTACTATAAAATTCATCAGTTATTAGATCGGTATCATTGCAGCTTAGAAAGGGAGGAAGCAATTTTATTTTTCATAACGAAAAAAAAGAAAAACTTTAAAATCATATAAAAACTATGAAATATTTTGAAATTTTAAACTATTTTTTTGGTACATGCATGATATTAGACCATGTAATGGAAGATAGCAATTCATAAATTCCATCCTCATCTTGTATTAAATTTTGAACCCTAAATTTTCAAATTGAAATATCTAATTTTAACCGTTACAAATGTTTACAAGCAAAAGTATAATGAAAATGGAAAAAAAAACATTTTAACCGTTTGAATCAGAAACAAATATCAATAGGTACAATTAATTCATTTGTTGTTAATTGTTTAATTGATTGATCAACTCCACCAATATTTTGAATGGGCATATATTCTTATTTAACAATGACAAAAATGATTCGGAAAAATAAGGTTTGTTATCCAAGTTTCATCCAAGAAAATTAAAGAAAGAAAAATGTTCACGGTGTCAAACATATATCTCTCATCTTAATTAATTGGCTGCCTAAATAACTAAGTAGAAATGACAACATAAAACAATTAAAATACACAAAGTACATTTATATTCTTTTTCCTTGTTATAGACAAAACGAACACACAAATATGTATGTATGTATCAAGTTTAGATTAAAAAAAGTTATAACATGATGTAAGAATTGTATTCAAATTCAAACAACTTCTATCCATAATTTTATATATATATATATATATATATATATATATATAAAATTCATATACGTAAATTAGATGTTAGCTTAAGTGGTAACAGAGTTTATAAATTAATTTGTAATAGAAGTGGCTTGAGAAGGAGGTGCATTGGACGAAATTAAAAAATTTGTTATAGCATAAAAAACTGTTAATCGAATAAAACAATAAATCTATATATAATTGAAAAAAATTCAAAAAGAAATTAGGTTATATTTGCATATGATTGAATTTGAATTCAAAATTTAAAAATTTTGAGATCTCTTTTTTATCATTTAAGACAAAATCCCATGACATATTATTTAGTTCTGTTTTATTAAAAAGCTACACTACCTTGTATAAATTTGCTAACAGTACTATGCACGAACTTAATTACATTTTTTTCTTGTAAATATATTGCGAAGGAGTTGAACTTTTTACGCACCTCTCTCTTTCCCGTTTCCTATTATTTCATCTTCGGTTTTAATTAAACAGCCTTGTCTTATAATTTGAATTTTTTGCGTTTTGTATATGAACATATTGTTAGAGTATGCCCTACAATTAATTGGATTTGGATTAAGTAATTTTAAAGGGCCCAAAAGATCCAATTTAGTTGGACTAAGGCTAAGGCCTTTTTAGGGTTTTGTTAAGAGGCACTATAAAAACAACATTAAGTCTAAAAGTTAGACAGAGGAACAAAATATTTTTATAGCCGTTCTGCCTCTTGGAGCTAGCACTCTCAGAAAACAATTCCCTTCCTCCTCCCTTTGCTTCTGATCACATCTTGTCTCAGGCAAAGGTCTTGTTTTGCATCCTACTCGTGTGGATACCGTTAGAGGGCTTTTCTCAGCTAGGAGTCTCAAGTTAACGATAAATCAAGGGCTATTCGTGGGTTGCCATATTCAGAAGTCGAACATTCCTACACGAGTACACCAAAAGGTTAGATTTTATCCCGAAATTAATTTTGTTGCATGATCCTGGTGATTTTGGTTTTGTTGATTTTTAATCCGCTACTTATTTTCGTGTATGACATGATAAACCGAGACAACGAAACCTTACAGTAGTATCAGAGTCAGTATGCAAACAACTTTCGGGATAACGAATTCGATTCGTGGTGATGCTGTTTTATTGTAAGTTGTTACAAATTTGATTTTAATTTTCAAAATTCGTTTGGGCAACCTAAAATAATTGTAAGACAATTATAGATTCAAAAAAAAATTACTTGTTATTATTTTATTTAAAATATATAAAATAAATTAGGATAAAAGTTATCTTGATAAGGGTTTCAAATTAAATATATTTTAAAGAAAGATATTTTTTAAAAATAAAATTGGATAAGAGTTATCCAGTGGTTTTTGAGATTTTAATAAGATTAAAATTTCTAAAACATTATCTTGATAAAATTGTTTTAAAATAAAATATATCCTTTATTAAATTGGATAAGAGTTATCCAATAGTTTTGAGATTTTAATAAGATTAAAATTTCAAAAACATTATCTTGATAAAATTGTTTTAAAATAAAATATTTTAAAATGGATAAGAGTTATCTAATGGTTTTGAGATTTTAATAAGATTAAAATTTCAATTAAGCCCAAATTGAATTTTGAGAATTAAAATTAAATTAAAACAGTCCTTGATACCCATAATTAATTAAAATTTGATTAATTAAAATTAGATTTTAATTAGGAAGCATGCAAATTAATATGTGATATTACTGTGTATGCTTGATGCTTGATTCTTATGTGATATGGATGATTGCATGGTGCATGGTTATGGGCCTAGGTTTACATGGGTTGTAATTTATTTAAATAAATTTAAATTGGGCCTGTGAGCCTTGATTTATTTGTAATTTATTTATGTAATAGTTATATAGATAAATTAGGATTATCTTGTAAAATGTACAACATTTGGAGCCAAGATGATTCGGAGCCAAGGCGAACCAAGGTGACGCTTGAAATGAAATCAAGGAGAAGCCATTTAGAAAAATAATGTATCCCTAGGTTCTTTTGTAATAGAAAGGCCATAACCATGTCACGTTTAATTTTACGCTTTTACTTATATATGTTGATATATATGTTAGAAAAGCATGCTAGGTGAGATAGTAAAATTAAAAATTTCTCAAAATAAATATTAAGTCAAAGATAACAAATAAAGATGCCTTCCAATACGATGTATGTGAAAGAGACTTTGTTCGGTATTGTGCTACTTTTGGCTCAATCAAGGCCATACCTACCTTAGGAATTCACATTGCATGAGATAATAGTTATCTCCAAGTGTATTGGGTCAGACTTAACTAAATTAAATTAGGGCATTGGCTCAGTCAAACCTAATAAGATTTAGAGGCATAGGTTGGGCTTTAACCCATATGATGAGTTAGAAAAAGAGTTGTTCACCCAACTATCCAGGAGTTGTATGAGATGCAATTGACAAGAGTTGTCTACCTAAATAATCTCATTGGACGCATTAGCTCAGCTAAAGTCATAATGGGACCAAATATGGATCCTGGCCCACTAGGAAGTCTAGGCGAAAAGGCTTCCCGAGTTGATAGTGAGGGCTATTAGCTTGAGGAAAATAGTGGGAGTAATTCATTTAATTAAAAGACCATAATTAATGATTTTAATCACAATGTTACTTACTTGCATATTTTATGATTGTAGAATTATCATGGCAAACAACAATTTATCCCTTCGTTCTATCCTTGAGAAGGATAACAAGTTGGTTGGGGCAAACTTCTTAGACTGGTACAGAAATTTGAGGATAGTCCTCATGCAAGAAAAGAAGTTATATGTTCTAGAGCATGCGATCCCTGCTCAACCCCGACAGAATGCTTCTGCTACTGATAAGCAAGCTTATCAAAAGCATTTGGATGATGCCATTGACGTACAGTGCCTGATGTTAGCTTCCATAAGTTCTGAACTCCAGAAGCAACATGAGAATATGAAACCGTTTGATATGATCAAACATCTCAAGGAAATGTTCCAAGAGCAAGCACGACACAAACGTTATGAGGTGTCTAAGGCGCTCTTCCAGAGCAAGATGGCTGAAGGAGCTCCGGTGCATACTCATGTACTTAATATGATTAGGTATATTGAGAGGCTGGAAGCACTGGGCTTCACCATTCATAAAGAGTTGTCAGTTGATCTCATCCTCCAATCCTTACCGGATAGCTATAGTTCGTTTGTGTTGCACTACAACATGAACAGTATGGATAAGACACTGGCAGAATTGCTCAATATGTTGAGAACTGCTGAGCAGGACTTGAAGAAGTCAAGGCCTACTTCTGTTATGGTGATTGACAAGACCAAATCCAAAGGCAAAGGCAAGCTTAAGGGTAAGCCCAAGCCCAATGGTAACAAGAAGGAAAAGGCCAAGAAACTCAAGCCATCTGGTGGAGTTGCTAAGACAGGAAAATTCTTCCATTGCAGTAAGCCTGGTCATTGGAAGCGAAATTGCACTGTGTACCTTGAGGAGCTGAAGAAAAAGAAAGGAAGTGAGACTTCTATCTCAGGTATATATGTGATTGAGATAAATTTGTCTACTTCTTCATCTTGGGTATTAGATACTGGATGTGGTTCTCACATTTGCATGAATGTGCAGGGACTAACAAGGAGTAGAAAACTTCCTAAGGCTGAGGTGGTCCTATGAGTTGGAAATGGAGCAACGGTTGCTGCGTTAGCTGTAGGAACATTCAATTTATCGTTGCCTTCGGGCCTAATTCTAGAACTTGATAATTGTTATTATGTTCCAGCAATTACCAAGAACATTATTTCTGTTTCTTGTTTGGATAAGAAAGGTTTTTCTTTTAAAATAATGAACAATAGTTGTTCAATTTATTTTAATGATATTTTCTATGCCAATGCTTCCATTATGAATGGATTGTATGTTCTAGATTTAGATAATCACATATACAGTGTTGATTTCAAGAGGTCAAAGGGTAATGAGATTAACCCTACATTCCTCTGGCATTGTAGACTTGGTCACATAAACGAGAAACACATATCTAGGCTCCACAAAGAGGGACACTTAGATTCATTTGATTTTGAATCATATGATGTATGCGAATCTTGTTTGCTTGGTAAAATGACCAAGGCCCCTTTTACAGGAATAAGTGAAAGGGCTAGTGGTTTATTAGAGCTCATACATATAGATGTATGTGGTTCATTAACCATACAGGCTAGAGGAGGGTTCCATTACTTCATCACATTTACTAATGACTACAGTAGATATGGCTATGTTTATTTAACGAGACATAAGTCAGAATCCTTTGAAAAGTTCAAAGAATTCAAGAATGAAGTATAAAACCAGCTAGGCAAGAATATCAAGACACTCCGATCAGATCGCAGTGGAGAGTATTTGAGCCTAGAATTTATAGATCATCTAAAGGAGTGTGGAATAGTTCCATAACTCACTCCACCTGGTATATCTGAATGGAACGGTGTATCTGAGAGGAGGAATCGGACCTTGTTAGACATGGTTCAATCCATGATGAGTCTATATGACCTCCTGTCTTCTTTTGGGGTTATGCTTTAGAGATAGCAGCATTCACACTAAATCGTGTTCTACTAAAGCTTTTGAAAAGACACCACATGAGATGTGGATTGAAAAAAAAGCCTAATATATTTTTTCTAAAGATGTGGGGTTATGAGGCTTATGTCAAAAGACAAGTCTCAAACAAATTAGGACCCAAATCTGATAAATGCATATTTTTGGGGTATCCTAAAGAGACAAAAGGATACTATTTCTATAATCCCATAGAGCACAAAGTGTTTGTGGCTCGGTACGGTGTCTTTCTAGAAAAGGACTTCCTTTTAGAAGAACTAATGGGAAGAAAATAGAACTTGAAGAGGTTTAAGAACCATAAAATGTCACTGAACCTTTAGTGGAACAGGAGCAAGTCCCACAAGATGTTGTGGAACAGGAAATAGCTCCAGAAACACAAGGCCCGCGTAGGTCTAATAGGATACGTCGAGAGCTTGAGAAGCAAGCTTCTCGGAGCTGAAACATTCGTTTTGATGAGATAGTCAAAGAGTTTGGCTTCATCAAGAACGAAGATGAACCTTGTGTTTACAAAAAGGTTAGTGGGAGTGCTGTCATATTCCTAGTGTTATATGTGGATGACATACTACTCATAAGAAATGACATTCCTGCCCTACAATCTATCAAAACTTGGCTAGGGAATTTCTTCTCCATGAAAGACTTAGGAGAAGCAGCGTATATCATTGGAATAAAGATCTATAGAGATAGATTGAGTAGGCTGCTAGGTCTAAGTCAAAGTACATATATTGACAAAGTGTTGAAAAGGTTCAACGTGGAACAATCTAAGAAAGGATTCTTACCTATGTCTCATGGCATTTATCTCCCAAAGGACATGTGTCCTAAAACATAAGATGAGAGAGATAAAATAGCTAAGATTCCATATGCTTCGGCTATTGGATCTATCATGTACGCCATGTTATGTACGAGGCTTGTTGTTTCCCATGCTTTAAGCATGGCGAGTAGGTATCAAGCTGACCCGGGTGAGCATCACTAGATAGTAGTTAAGAATATCATTAAGTACTTAAGAAGGATTAAGGATGCTTTCTTAGTCTATGAAGGAGAGAACGAGCTCATTGTAAATGGTTACACTGATGCCAGTTTCTAGTCAGATAAGGATGACTTTAAGTCACAATCTGGCTATGTGTTTTGCCTAAATGATGGCACTGTTAAGTTGGAAAAGTTCTAAACAAGAGACAGTGGCCGATTCTACGATCGAGGCTGAGTATATATAGCTGCATTAGATGCAAATAAGGAAATTGTTTGGATCAAGAAGTTCATTACTAATCCATTGGTACTCTATTGTGATAACAATGGAGCCATTGAACAAGCTAAGAAATCTTGGTCTCGCCAATGGTCCACAGAGATACTCAAGCCCTTCCATGATCGATTGGCTGTAGTGCAAATGGGAGAATATTAGTGTATGCGCTATAAGCCAATCAGATATAGACTTATAGTACACTTAAGACATTGTGATTATTTACGTTATTTAATAATACATGGCAGTTATTTATCATTATTGACTATATTTAATTTGATCAAGTCATAATCAAATGATAAAGTCCCTAGAATAGTGGATTCGTATCAAAGGAATCAAAGTAGTGACTTTAATAATGAGATCCTTATGATACAAAGAATACTATTCTTAAATATCCTTAGTCGTAGTATCACTGAGAAGGGACATCAGTAATACGGTAAGACTAACATGTGTTAGATTCCTTCGGGTGACTGATCTCATAAGTCATGGATATGGTGATATCCAGATCAACACATGGGTGATCATTGTGAATGAATACACTGGATTGACCCATCTTGAGAACTCTATGTGGATCGTTACATTGAGTATCATTAGATGTTCTCAAATGGCAATGGTATATGTAATCCTTAGACTTGAGATCACCATGGTATCCTATGTGTGGATTGGTGTACTTTGATGCTGGTAAACGTAGCTCAATAAGGATTGCAAGTAAGACAGTAATTGGGTACATCATGAATCATATGAGGGTTGTGAGTGATCAAGATAGGATTTGTCCCTCTTGGTAACAAAAGTCTATATCTCAAGGACTCTTAATAGAGATTAATGATTGAAAATCTGTGGCCACAGTACAAATGAGATTTAAGATGAGATCTTGAATTCATTTGATTAAATCATATATCTTAAGATTGAGAAACAATGGAGTTGAACTTTAATAGAGATGACACGTTCCATATTCTATGTTCAACTGAGATATTAGGTGACGAAAGGATCGAATTATACGGTAATTGCTCATTGAAAGGTTGTCGTCAACTCACCGACATTTTCATTACTTGGGTAGCCATGATGCATTGCTAGATGCCAATCTTGGCTTGTGATTTATGAATGAGATTCTGAATCACTGCCAACGTAATGAAAACCTAAAGGGTCACACACAATAAGGGTATGACCAAGACAAGGTAATTGGAGTTGGATCCATGTGATGAATCCTAGTACAAGAAGGATTCCTAGTGAGACTAGAATCCTGTTCCAACTATAATTCGAGATTTAATTAATAGTAATTTTAGCCCGAGATTACCAAAGGGTATTTTGGTCTTTTCAATTATAATGAGATTATAATTATAAATTATTAATATAATAATTTATGGGCAGACCAAATTATTAATCCAAATGCATAACCAATTGGTTGTAGTGCAAGTGGGAGATTGTTAGAGTATGCCCTACAATTAATTGGATTTAGATTAAGTAATTTTAAAGGGCCCAAAAGACCTAATTTAGTTGGACTAAGGCTAAGGCCTTTTTAGGGTTTTGTTAAGAGGCACTATAAAAACAACATTAAGTCTAAAAGTTAGACAGAGGAACAAAATATTTTTATAGCCGTTCTGTCTCTTGGAGCTAGCACTCTCAGAAAACAATTCCCTTCCTCCTCCCTTTGCTTCTGATCACATCTTGTCTCAGGCAAAGGTCTTGTTTTGCGTCCTACTCATGTGGATACCGTTAGAGGGCTTCTCACAGCTAGGAGTCTCGAGTTAACGATAAATCAAGGGCTGTTCGTGGGTTGCCATATTCAGAAGTCGAACATTCCTACACGAGTACACCAAAAGGTTAGATTTTATCTCGAAATTAATCTTGTTGCATGATCCTGGTGATTTTGGTTTTGTTGATTTTTAATCCGCTGCTTATTTTCGTGTATGACATGATAAACCGAGACAACGAAACCTTACATACACACACACACACACACACACACACACACATATATATATATATATTAAATTTTCGATTTATAATGATTTGTGCAAATTGCCTATTAAACTTTCGAAATTCATTTAATCAAGGAAATCAAACATTATTATATAACCTAATTAAATATTTGACATGAGAATCACAAAAATTGAAAATAACGTAGTGGAAAAAATTAAAAAATCGTGATATAAAAGAAAAAATTGGTTTAAGGAATTAATGTGGAATATTCCTAAATATTTGTGACTTTTTTCAGGAAAAAAATGATGGCTTAATTTCATAAAAAAAGCTAAAATGCTAATTTTAAAGTCACATTTCGATAAAGTTTGATAACCAAAATGGCTATTAACCTTAAAAAAACAAAATGTGAATAACATTTTCACCGTTCTTGTTAGTCATAATTTGTGTGATAAAATTCTAAAGTTCCAGTTTTGTTTCTCTCAATTTCTCCAACTTAGTCATACTTTTACAAGAATGATAAATCTTTCTAGTTAGGTACTAACAAACAAGTAAGTGACAAAAAAAATAAAAAGGAAATTCGTAGCTAAGACTAAGTATTCCTTATGTTAAATTAAGCTAAATTAACCAAGATTTACTATTTTTATTTAAATGAGTGATTTAAGTATAAATTACAATACAAGTTTCACAATTAACTATTGATTATATAAAATTTGTTTGTTGATATTGTTGTTGCACAAAATAACAATAAAGGTATGCTGACGTCGATGTTCGTACGTAATCTCCACGTGTCTCCAAGAAGCTTCTGTAAAACAAGAAAAGTCAGAGAGACGCAGTGGTGGTTCCCTGCGTAGACACTCCGATGCTTAAGTCAGCAGAAAATTCCTTAGTATTGGGAAGCGTAAAAGCCAGTAGTCAAAAATTAGGGAATAAAATTGTACCTGAGGGCCTATTTATAGGCCAATGTTTTAGGTTAATTGCTTGAGGATAAATCTGTCATCTTGCTGAAAGTTTGTGTCCCAATATAACACAAGTTCCTCGAAAATCGGGAGCATTCGGAGCCTGTCGCCGGCGAGAGATTCGTACCACGTTGCGCGTGTGGCGTCAAGGGTCTGTCGCTAAGCGGGAACATGAGTCAAGTGCCACGTGTCGCATTATGGCTGTATGCGACGGACAGGGGTCTGTCGCACGGCGATAGGTGTCATGCATGCCATGTGTCGCGTTATGATTGCAGGCGATAGGTCAGTGAGTCTGTCGCCCAGCGACAAGTGTGATGATGCCCTTTGCCTCTGTCGCCAAAGGCCACGTGGGCCAGCCAGTCTTCGCCACGTGGTGATCTCTGACGTTATTAGGCCTGGCCCAACACGGGTAGACTTTGCTATATCAATTGCTCCACACTCTCTTGTTATATTTCTCCAACCAAGAGAGTATAAATATGCGTTTTTGGGCTTTAGCCCAATGTGAAAAGTCCCCTTTGTTTTTTGTGATTTCTTCTGGTATTTTTTGCAGGTGAAACAGCTCTATTTTTGCGGGAGACGCAATCAGGCGCGACGTTTGGCATTCCCTGTCGCGGCTATATAAACCGTTAGGACCCGCCGAGAGACCGCACGAAAACCTCTGAACAGCCGTCCGTTGCCACCTTTCAGCTTTCCCGCCTAAGAGTTTGTCGCCGAAACACTCTCTCGCTCTCACACCAGGAGTCTCTCGCTTATCTCATCGATAGTAAGTATACATCTGTTGCTTTATTTATTTACCTATCGTATTGGGTTTAGATCTCACGTAGGTGTCTTGGTCTTTCGCGTTGGGTTTTAGGTCTCTCGTGAGTGTCGTACTCAGTATGTCTGTTGCCAAAAAGGGTCTTTAGCTTAAAGGGTTTGTAGCCTGTAAGGTCTGTCGCCGGGTAGTTTTGACCTTTTTCGCCATATCTGTACTACGCCCGGGTAAAACACTTAAAACGGGTGGTATCGTGTGTTCTTTGACAAATACTGACTTAGAAGATATTAGGACTCGTTTCCCTCTTCCTTCGGGTTATAGCTATAGACTTCCAATGTAAGGGGAGGTTACGCCCGACTTGGTTAGAAACGGTGTGGCCGTTCATAAGGCTTCTTTGTCTTTCGATTTTCGCTTCCCTCTTCCGGAGTTTGGCGAAACATTTCTTAGATATAAGGACATCGTCCCATGTCAACTCCATCCCCATGCATGGGCTCAGCTGGTAGCGTTCTCCATAGTGTGTCATAATCTGGGTATTACTCCAACAGTTCCTCTCTTAAGTGCTTTTTTCAGAGTCCGCAAGCTGAAAGGGTTAATAACGTTCTCCCTTCAACGGTTAACGGTCGAGGAGTTTCCTAATAATAAAATCTTCGCGGATCTCCCCAATAAACTGCGTGGCTTTGAGAGTGAATGGGCAGTTGTTGAGATTCCAAGCGACCTGCGGATTCGCTCTAGATGGAAACGTGATACCTCCGACCACTCACAGCGCGCGGGAAGATTCAAAACAGAAATTTTAAGATATCAATTTGGTGAGCCTATTCGGCGAATCTGTTCTACTGGGGAACGTAATTTATTTTCCCTTTTAACCCCAGAGAACATTGTCGCAGCCAGTTGGGGGGTAAGCAGAGCCCTTCTTGGGGCTGCTGCTGTTTCGTCTGACCTCCCTACGACTCCACGCGTATCTGACGCTGGTCCTAGTCAGCCATCCCCGGCACTCGTAGCCGAAGTGTCCACCCCCGTCGGCCGCCTTGTAGATGAATCCTCTTCAGAATCGGAGGATGAGATCCCTGCGGTTGGGAGTACTAGTGACCGAATAGAAGAGAACCCTGAGTGGGCTCAGGCTGACGCCTTTGGGAGTCCTTTCGTTGATTTTCCGTTAGATTCCAATTTGGATAGTCTAGAGGACTTTGGTGGTTTTTTAGGTTTTTAATCCTTTTTTTTTACTTCTTGTACGCGTGTGCATGGCATTTTATTTGGTCGGCTAATCCTTTCTGTTTATATTGTGCAGGCATGAACTTCCGAGATTTAATGCGTAGGAGGGATGCCAGTGCTGCTGCTCGAGCGGCTCCTCCTCCTCATGCGCAAGTCGGAGCCCCATCTAGACTGGCTCGTGCTCCTACCCCTCCTCCACCTTCTACTGGCGAATCCAACCGTCCTACACAGGAGGCTGGAAGGAATAAACAGAAGAGGCCTTTTGTTTCTGATCACAGTTCGGAAGGTCGTGAGAGCTCTGAGTCCCAAAGGAGCGATTCGGCCCATCAAGAAGGTGGTTCTCGAGTCGTTGAGGGTAGATCAGCTCCTCGCAAGCCTAGCCCAAATACAGAAAGAGGCTGATTATTGAAGCCTCAATGCCTACGAGACTGATCCTACCGAAGGTGGCCGATCCTACTATAAGGCGCTATACAGTTTACAGTGGGGTCGTCGTCGGTGGAGAAGATTTCCAGACTTATCCCGGAGTGAACGACAATGACACTATCGAGGATGCTGGGATAGCGTCTCGACTGGCTTGGAGCACTATCCTTCCTCGTGACGAGGTGGGGCTTTTCACGAACATCCCAGAAGCGGAGGATACTTCTGATTATCTCGCTATGAAGGTGAGAATTTTGTTTTTGGTAACTAAATTCCTCCCTTTTTAACTTCTTTCGCCGAGTTTTCTGAGTTATTTCTGTTTTTTATCTTGTCAGACGGCTCAACTCATTACGGCGGTCAATGCTCGGCATAGGGCCCTTAGGGAGCAAGCTAATAAGAAGATTTGTGAGCTTCGAGAGCAGAGAATGGAGCTTACGAACGAGGTTGTCCAGCTTCGCCCCTATCCCAAAAGGATGGAGGAGTTGAGTAAGAAGAATGTCGATCTCGAGTAAAGGCTCCGAGAAGAGCAGGCGAAGGTGGCTTCCCTTAAAGGGTACCAAGAAGCTTACGGTAAGGCCGTTGATGACCGGGGAGCTATGGAGAGGCAACGAGATGAGGCCATTGAGGAGCTGCACAATGTACTAGATCGTCAAAGAGAAGCTCGAATCGAGGCCGTTCGTGAATATCGCTTGTCACAGCACTATTTTGACAAGAAAACAGAGTTCGCGACAGAATTCATTAAATACGGTTTCTACTTAGCTCGTTCTTGGTTGGAGAAGCATCGACCTAGTGAGGCTTTTCCTGAACTACTCTTCACTGAGGAGGCCAAGTACTATGACGCTCCTTCTTGGACCAAGTATGAGCCCGACTCACAAAGTCTAGAGGCCTATTTAGCGAAGGGAGCCGTCGATAAGCTGGACAATCTTGAGGGTCCGTGGCCTCCTAGGCAACCACAATATCAGCCTGAGTCTTTTGAGGCACCTGATCGATCTGAGCCTCCAGCAGTGCGTGATGTCTCTGAGTCTATCGAAGCAGGTGATCAGCCTGAGTCTATCGAAGCACTGTTGGGGTTAGACAGCGATGAGTTCCAGATTTCTGATTTTGCAGCTATTGATCCTGTGCTAGACTCCGCGGCTGTGGTAGGGCCTTCAGGTGATGTTTCTGCTTCCGGGATGGCTTCTTCGGCTCCCCAGGATCCTAATTCTTCGACTCCTTCAGTTCCTGAGCCTCAAGCTTCTCACGATGCTAGCGATGATGTAGTACCTTATTTGCCTGCTGATTCGGTTATTGCCATAGATTAGAGTTTAGGACCCTTTTTTTTTTGTGAACTTCGATGTACAAATGAAAGATACTGTTTCCTTCAGTGGCTCTTTCTTTTGCCTATGTACAACTTTGTCATTTAAAGAAAAATACTGTATCATTTGGTAGCTCTTTCTTTTTGCCTATGTGAATAGGTACACAGATTTATCTTGCGTAGCTTTACCTTTACACCATGTTCCATGTTGCTTCCCAAGTTCTTCTTTGAAGTGGTGGTGTCATTTCGTTCAAAGATGAACTTTTCTCGAGTGTTGTGCCTATCTTGCGTTCTTTTCGCTTAAGAACTTATTAGAATAATCAAAACTAAAAATGCCAATGTGTTAACCATAATTTGCAATATATATTAATCTACGAAGTTTGTAACGTACCTCGTAGTTTGTAACTTTAACTTTCACATGCACTTTTCGTGTTTGAGGACTGGTCTTTGCCCATCTCGCACCTTTTGTGCTTAGTGTCTTTTGGATTTCTCCGTCTCGCATTTTTCGCTTAGGGAGTTTTGTATTTGCCCGTCTAGCGCATTTTTCGCTTAGGAACTTTTTTATTTGTCCGTCTCCCGCATTTTTCGCTTAGGGACTTTTTTATTTGCCCGTCTCGCGCATTTTTCGCTTAGCGACTTTTTTATTTACTCGTCTCGTGCATTTATCGCTTAGCGACTTTAGTTTGCCCGTCTCGCGCATTTTTCGCTTAGGGACTTTAGTTTGCCCGTCTCGCGCATTTTTCGCTTAGAGACTTTTTTATTTGCCAGCTGTTGCTTTATTTCAATGCATGTAACACATAATTTGTCTCATATATTGCGTTAGAGAATATAGAAAATGATTGGCTGGCCTTTATTCATGAATCCGAAAAATAATAACATCTGTAAAGTAATGTAGCAATAGATGGGAAAGTAAAGACAAGAATAATAACAATCAGAAAGCAAAAATTACAATGTTTACTGCCAATATAGCTTAAGATGGTTGGCATTCCAAGTCTTTGAGATCTTCTTTCCTTGCAAGGTTTCTAAGGTGCAAGTGCTAGGTCCGACCATTTTTCTGATTCTGTATGGTCCTTCCCAATTAGCCCGGAGCTTTCCATCTTCCCTCTGGGCGTTTGTAATTGCCGACTTTCTCAATACAAGGTCTCCTTCTTGCAATTCTTTGTTCTTGACCCGTGCATTGTAATAAGTGGCTACTCTTTGTTGGTAAGCAGCCAGCCTTACCTTTGCCTGGTCTCTTAGCTCATTTATCAGGTCAAGATTTTCCCTTAGTCCTGAGAATTAAGTTCCTCAATGTAAGGGACTAGTCTGGGTGACTCAGCTCCAACTTCTACTGGGATGAGGGCTTCAGTGCCATATACCAGATTGAACGGTTTTTGACCTGTTAACACTTTGCTTGTCGTTATGTAAGTCCATAAGACACTTAGGAGCTCATCTACCCATGCTCCCTTTGCCTTGTCTAGTCTGGTCTTCAACCCGTGCAGTATAGTTCGATTGCTCACCTTTGCCTGCCCATTGGCCTGTGGGTAAGACACAGAAGATATTCTTAGGAGAATCTTCAGGCCACTACAAAAATTTCGGAGAGCGTCACAGTCGAACTGCTTCCCATGATCTGCATTTATCACACGGGGGATCCCAAATCGGCAAATTATGTCTTTCCACACCATTACTTCCACCTTCTTCTCAGAAATTGTAGCCAAAGGCTCGGCCTCTATCCATTTTGTGAAGTAGTCTGTGGCCACAAGCAAATACTTCCTTTGTCCTGAGCCTAGGGGAAAAGTCCCCAGGATATCTAGTCCCCATTTTGCAAATGGAGTTGGTTGGAGAGTGTTCTGAAGAGCCAAAATAGGCGCGGTAGTTATAGGACCGAATTTCTGACACTTTTTACATCTTCTTACTTTATCTGTGGCATCCTTCCTCAGTGTAGGCCAATAAAACTCCGTGCGCAATATTTTCGAGGCCAAGGCTCGAGCCCCTAAATGTTTACCGCATATTCCCTCATGAACTTCAGCTAAGGTGTACTCAGCCTGTTGGGACCCTAGACACTTCAACAGGGGCATTGTGAATCCCCGTTTATAGAGTTCCCCATTCACCACGGTAAACCTGGCACTTTTTCACTTCAGCCTTTGAGCTTCGTCTTTGTTAGTGGGGAGTGTGCCCCCCAGTATGTAGTCTTTGATTGGGCATCTCCAATTGCCTCCGATTGACATCTTCTTCTTCAATACTTGGCATAGCGAGGGATTCTATTTTGACCATACCCCCTTTGACTCCTCTAGAAGAAGCCAGCTTTGAAAGGGCATCTGCATGGTTATTCTCTGACTGGTTTATCTGGGTCAATTGGAAGTTCTTAAATGACTGTGCCAATAATTGCACTTTCTGCAAATAAGGGACAAGAGCGGGTTCTCGTGCTTCATACTCACTCGAGAATTGGTTTACCACTAATTGTGAATCGCTATGGGCCATTAAGTTGTTGACTCCCATTTTCTCAGCAAGTTTCATCCCAGCTATCAATGCTTCGTACTCGGCTGTATTGTTCGAACTCGGAAAGTCGAAACGTAGGGAATACTCATAGGATTTCCCTTCAGGCAAAGTTAGTACAATTTCGGCTCCAATGCCATCCATGTTACGAGCTCCGTCCACAAATAATTTCCACCAAATTATCTCTGTTTGTACACGGACTTCTCGGCCAGTGCATTCTTCAAACCGAAGGGCATTGCTCGGTAACAATATGTCCCAACATCGGTAATGAACGAAGTCTTCTCCTCATCATCCGGATGCATCATGATTTGGTAGTATCCTGAGAAGGCATCCAAGAAGCTAAGTAATTTATACCCATGTGTCGGCGGTAGAATTTGAAGCTCTGAGGCGACACAGCGAAGAAACTACCCAGGCGCTGCGAGCCATGGTGGATCTGTTCCAAGGAGTTCTCCCGACGTTGGATCTACCACCTGCTGTGCGGAACTTGGTAGGAGGAACAAATAGAGGTGTCCCGCTGCAGGTGTTTGGGCGACAGGAGGACACGACAGCGGCAGGCCCCTCTCGTCGGCGAGAGGTTCCCCCTATGGAAGAGCATGACATTCATCAGGGTGCGGCAGGACAGGCGAGCGGGAGGCCTGTCGCAGTAACCCAGCGAGAGACTGAGGAAGCAGTAGGTTTAGAACCTACGACAGGGTTCAGGCGATAGGTTCCACATGTAGGGCGGCAGATGTCTGGGTGACAGGATGTTGACCGGGCGACAGGGTCTACCGCCCACCACCATGACTTGTCAAATTTTGATGGTGCTAACTTAGACCATGGTATTGGAGGTGCTGGAAAGAACGGTGTCGAAGATCAAAGCACTTGGGAAACCGGGTCGGAGTTTGACCCCACTTGGTGCACGCAAATGGTACGGACAAACGCACCTCAATCTAAGGGCAAGGAAATAGTTGGAGACCTACCTGGTTCATCTCATGCCCGAAATCAGCTCGCTCCCCCCGTAGACATGAAGAAGATGATTGAACAAGTGTTAGAAGAGAAAAAATTAGTGTCTGCAGAAGAGAGCCAGAGAAGAAGAGTACCGTTCTGCACAACCATCATGCAAAAACCTTTGACCTCAAAGTTCAAAATGCCGCAGATGGCTGCATACACCGGGAAGACGGATCCCTATGATCATATGCAAAATTATGAGGCCCTAATGTTGCTACATGGATGGGAGGACGAGATAATGTGCAGGGCCTTCTCCTTAACTTTGTCCGGACATGCGATGAAATGGTTTAATAACTTGCTCGAAGGGTCTATTGCCTCTTTTGACCAATTGCGAAGTGAGTTTCTTAAGGCATTTGAGGTGAACAGTCAAAGAAGGAAGGAACCGACCTATTTGCTCACTATTAAGCAAGGAGCTAAGGAGTCTTTGAAGAGTTATGTGGATCGGTTCAGAGATGCGACCTTAGAGGTACGAGATTTGCAAGTCGGTATAGCTATTGCAGCTATGTTACAGGGGACAAGGTCTGGGAAATTGCAAGAATCCCTATCGCTAGACCAGCCAACTACCATCTCAAACCTGCTCTCCCGTGCAAATAAGTATGTAACCCAGGAGGAAGTAATGAAAATGGTGACGATAGGAGAAACCAAGGATGGAAGGAAATGAGGAAGAGAGGTCACTGAAGCATCTTCTAGCCAACCAAGGAAGTTTGAAAAAACTCCCACACTGAAATACTCTGCTTATACCCCACTCACTGAATCTCGAGCTACGGTATTAGCAGCTATTGAGGGGTCAGGTCTTATACAGACTCCAAAGAAGGCGTCAGGGAATCTGGGCCGTGATTTAAGGTCGTATTGCGATTATCACTCAACGCATGGGCACACAACCGAAAAATGTAGGGAGTTGATGAATCAGCTAGAAAAGCTAGCACGAGAGGGAAAAATAAACCGTTTTGTATGGAGAGGTGATAGAACTAACTATCCTGTGCAGAACAGAGGAAACAATTTCAGAGATAGAAGAGGTGAAAACAGAGGACCTGTTAGACGAAATGAAGGTGAAAGAAGAGATGATGACAGAAGGGTAGAGAGAAGGAATCGAGAGGAAGATAATGAACCCACAAGGCCAGCTATTAACGTGATATCCGAAGGTGAGTCATTAGCTGGCACTTCTTCCTCTTCTCGAAAGACCTACGCCCGACAGGCTTATTAAATTAATTCGGTGATGGAGGAAAAGCATGATGAAGAGCCCATTACTTTCACGCCAGCTGACAGAGGTGATGTAATGATCCCTCATGACGACCCAATGGTGATTTCGGCGGTAATAGCAAAACACCCAGTGAGTCGCATCCTAGTTGATAATGGGAGTTCGGTAAATTTGATTTACTGGAGTTGCTTTGAGAAAATGAACATCTCGAATGATAGACTGAAGCCAGTAACCACACCACTGTATGGCTTCTCGGAGAAAAAGTGAAGGTGGAAGGCACAGTTCAGCTACCTGTGACATTGGAGGAAAGCCCGAAGTGTGTTACTCGACAAGTGTTATTTATGGTGGTGAAGTCAACGTCAGTTGCGTACAATATGATCCTCGGGCGGCCATTGTTAAATGACATGAGAGCAGTAGTGCACCCCTGCTATTTGTTAATGAAGTTTCCGACTACCTACGGTGTTGGACAAGTAAGGGGAGATCAAAAGAAAGCCAGAACATGTAATGTCGCATCCGCCACATGCAAAGGGATTTAAAGGAAGGAAACCCTTACAATTGAAGAACCGCCTAAACCAAAACCTGATGAGGAAATGGAAACAATCTAGTTGGATGACGAAGATAAAGGGAAAATAGTATATGTGGGAAGCCAGCTGCCTGAAGATGTTAAAAGGGAGATAGTCCGATGCTTAAAAGAGAATTGTGATGTGTTTGCATGGACCCCAGTCGATACACCTGGAATAGACTCTGAAATTATTTGCCATCGGTTGAACGTAATCTCAGGGGCAAAACCGATAAAACAGAAGAAGAGGAATTTTGCTCCAGAGAGGCAACAGGCAATAAACGAAGAAATCTCGAAGTTGTTGCAAGCATGATTCATCAGAGAAGTTAATTATTCGGAGTGGTTGGCTAATGTTGTGATGGTGAAGAAAGCCAACGGAAAATGGAGAATGTGTGTGGACTTCACAGATCTGAATAAAGCTTGTCCTAAGGATTCGTATCCACTACCTCGAATTGACAAGTTGGTAGACGAAACTTGTGGGTATGAATTACTTAGCTTCTTGGATGCCTTCTTGGGATACCACCAAATCATGATGCATCCGGATGATGAGGAGAAGACTTCGTTCATTACCGATGTTGGGACATATTGTTACCGAGCAATGCCCTTCGGTTTGAAGAATGCAGGGGCAACCTACCAGCGCATGGTAAATAAGGTGTTCCAAGACTTGTTGGGCAACACTATGGAAGCTTATGTTGATGATATGATCATCAAAAGCCGACAGGGAGAATCACATGCCAGAAAAATGACAAAGGTATTCAATGTGTTGCAGCAATACAAGATGAAGTTGAATCCTAATAAATGCTCATTCGGGGTGAGGTCTGGAAAGTTTTTGGGATTCATGATTACTAATCGAGGGATAGAGGCTAATCCTGAGAAAGTTCAAGCTATTTTGGACATGAAGCCACCCGATACTGTAAGAGAAGTTCAAAGGCTGACAGGGAGGATATCGGCCTTGAATCGTTTTTTGTCCAAATCAGCTGAAAGAAATCTACCCTTTTTTAAGGCAATAAAAGCAGGAAAGAACTTTAATTGGACGGAAGAGTGCAACGACACCTTTGAAAGGTTGAAAGACTACCTGAAAGAGTTGCCTCTGTTATCCCGACCACAACCTGGAGATCACCTCCTCATGTACCTCGGTGTAGGAGAGAAAGCTGTAAGTGCAGTCCTATTAAGGAAAGAAGGAGATAGGGATTGCCCGATCTATTATGTGAGTAAAGTCCTGCTAGATGCCGAGATAAGGTACCCCTTAGTTGAAAGGATAGCTTTATCCTTGGTGATGGCAACCCGGAAGTTACGACCTTACTTCCAAGCTCACTCGGTGACTATCTTAACGGATCAGCCTTTGAGACAAATACTGCAGAAACCAGAGCATTCTGGTCGTCTGATCAAATGGGCCATCGAATTAAGTGAATATGACATACACTTCCAGCCTCGCCAAGCAATAAAAGGGCAGGCGTTGGCAGATTTCATTGTAGAATGCACTGGCCGAGAAGTCCGTGTACAAACAGAGATAATTTGGTAGAAATTATTTGTGGACGGAGCTCGTAACATGGATGGCAGTGGAGCCGGAATTGTGCTAACTTCGCCTGAAGGGAAATCCTATGAGTATTCCCTACGTTTCGACTTTCCAAGTTCGAACAATACGGCCGAGTACGAAGCCTTGATAGCTGGGATGAAACTTGTTGAGAAAATGGGAGTCAGCAACTTAATGGCCCATAGTGATTCGCAATTAGTGGTAAACCAATTCTTGGGTGAGTATGAAGCATGAGAACCCGCTCTAGTCCCTTATCTGCAGAAAGTGCAATTATTGGCACAGTCATTTAAGAACTTCCAACTGACCCAGATAAACTGGTCAGAGAATAACCATACAGATGCCCTTTCAAAGCTGGCTTCTTCTAGAGGAGTCAAAGGGGGTATGGTCAAAGTAGAATCCTTCGCTAGGCCAAGTATTGAAGAAGAAGATGTCAATCGGAGGCGATTGGAGAAGCCCAATCAAAGACTACATACTGGGGGGCACACTCCCCACTAACAGAGACGAAGCTCGAAGGCTGAAGTTAAAAAGTGCCAGGTTTACCGTGGTGAATGGGGAACTCTATAAACGGGGATTCACAATGCCCCTGTTGAAGTGTCTAGGGCCCCAACAGGCTGAGTACACCTTAGCTGAAGTTCATGAGGGAATATGCGGTGAACATTTGGGGGCTCGAGCCTTGGCCTCGAAAATATTACGCACGGGGTTTTATTGGCCTACACTGAGGAAGGATGCCACAGACAAAGTAAGAAGATGTGAAAAGTGTCAGAAATTCACTCCTATAACTACCGCGCCTGTTTCGGCTCTTCAGAACACTCTCCAACCAACTCCATTTGCACAATGGGGACTAGATATTCTGAGGCCTTTTCCCTAGGCTCAGGACAAAGGAAGTATTTGCTTGTGGCCACAGACGGCGCCAATTGTTGTTGCACAAAACAACAATAAAGGTATGCTGACGTCGATGTTCGTACGTAGTCTCCACGTGTCTCCAAGAAGCTTCTGTAAAACAAGAAAAGTCAGAGAGACGCAGGGGTGGTTCCCTGCGTAGACACTCCGATGCTAAAGTCAGCAGGAAATTCCTCAGTATTGGGAATTGTAAAAGCCAGTAGTCAAAAATTAGGGAATAAAATTGTACCTGGGGGCCTATTTATAGGCCAATGTTTTAGGTTAATTGCTTGAGGATAAATCTGTCATCTTGCTGAGAGTTTGTGTCCTAATACAACACAAGTTCCTCGAAAACCGGAAGCATTCAGAGCCTGTCGCCAGCGAGAGATTCGTACCCCGTGGCTCGTGTGGCGTCAGGGGTCTGTCGCTAAGCAGGAACATGAGTCAAGCGCCATGTGTTGCATTATGGCTGTATGCGACGGACAGGGGTCTGTCGCACGGCGATAGATGTCATGCATGCCATGTGTCGCGTTATGATTACAGGCGATAGGTCAGTGAGTTTGTCCCCCATCGACAGGTGTGATGATGCCCTTTGCCTCTGTCGCCGAAGGCCACGTGGGCCAGCCAGTCTTCGCCACGTGATGATCTCTGACGCTATTGGACCTGGCTCAACACGGGTAGACTTTGCTATATCAGATATAATTAATTAAATTACCTTTTTTACATAATAATTCAAGTTAGTTTTTTTGCACAATCTTGTGAACTAATTTTAAATTATTATCACCTAAAATATATTATATAGTTAAGCTTAATTATACCTTTTATATCATATGAAAGGATATTAATTAATTAGAACTGTGGATTACGTCTAGTCGATACAATGGATCTTTCTTGTTTTTTTGCTACCGGATACAAAGAATCTTTAGAAGCTTGGCTTGATCCACCTCAGCACGTGATGAATTTTGGTTTTGAACTAATTGACCAATGTTCTAATATTTAAACTCAAGTACTCATTGACACAATTTTCATTGAGATTGACTCAAATATTATGTACGATTTACATTTGAAAATTACCTAGTCATGATATAAATAATTTTGACCACGAGGCAGTCTTTTTCCTTTTCATTATCTCACAAATAATTTTTTAACATATATTCAAATTAAATAGTACATTTATAGAAAAAATCAATAAACAAACTAGTGTAAACAAACAAACCAACACAATGTCTGATTAGAGGATTAAACTTGAGATTTAAAGATTTCAAAGACTCTTCTTTATATATATCGTTGAGACAATTAAAATATAGCAATATATTAAAATCAGTTAGTACAAAGCATGGAATAAAACATCATAATATATAACTTGAATATTTTAAGATTTTAAATTTAGAGGATTTTTATTCAATTTGAGAAAAAGTTTAAAGATTCATGAAACATTAAGGAAAATATTTATTCAATGAAATTATTAGTAAAAAAAATCATAATCAAAATCAGCTATTATGTATAAGAAATTAATGATTTCTATGTTTTTTAGTATTTAAATTATACAATATGTTTTATTCCACGCAATATGTTGTTTTTTCTCACTCTTTATTACATTTTTATAATTTCATCTCTCATGTAGTGATTATATCTCTTTTATTTTAAAAGATATATAAATATTTATAAAGTCAAATTAATCATTAAAAATTTATATTTTTATTTTAATAAATATATTTATTCTAATTAAATTTAATTGTTGAATAATTTTTAAGCCAATAAAATTTCATTAAAATTTAAATTATTTAAAAATTAAAATTGAATCAACTTCCAACTATATAAATAACAAATGAGTCAAAAATTCAAAGAAAACTCTTTTCTTTTGCATCTAATTATTTATTACAAACGGCTGTTTTCTTTTTTGGGTAAAGAATATTTTCTAAATCAAACTTTTTTTTTTCAAATTATTAAAAAAATATACATTCATTTAATCAGTATTCTTCTGTATCTCTTCTGCACACCTAGGAGTAGTACCAGATAGTCTAGATCCTAGACTAGGAAAAATTACTCCATTTTCTATGCCTTACCTCTGAAATGTAACTTCACCGTCAGTAACAACATATGGAAAAGCCTGTCTGCCTTTTCCCCAGTTTTAATTAAAAATACAAATATACTAAAATACTTCTACCCCATAGCAAAAGGCATCAGCACTCTCCTCCCTCTTTATATATGTAGGAAAGCTGAACATTTGATTTCGCCAAAGTCTCAAATTGTTTGAGACCTTTTATTTTTATTTCCGTTTTCATTTTTGAGAACATAACCTGTTGTCAATGGCAGAAGGTAATTCTTTTTGGCTTGTTGTTTTGGTTGGAGGGACTGTTGGTTTTTTGTTAAGTATTGTCTTCAACCATTTCTTGCCATTGCTCTCCAAGGGTGGCCTTGCTCCCAAGGGGACTTTTGGATGGCCTTTACTTGGTGAAACATTTAGTTTCTTAAAGCCTCACTCTTCCAATTCTGTGGGGGCATTTCTTCAAGATCATTGTTCTAAGTAAGTGTATACATTATATATGCATATGCTTTGTATTTCTTGATGTTGATTTCACTCTCCCAGCTGTCATGGTGATCAGTTCCTGTAAGCATATATATATATATATATATTTGTTCTGCCAGTTATCTGGGGATGAGTATCATTATTCAAAAAAATAAGAGAGGAAAATTAGTAATATATGGTGAACTAATCAAAAGGAGAATTGTTATTGAAATTGCAGATATGGGAAAGTGTTCAAATCCCATTTATTCTTCTCTCCAACAGTGGTGTCCTGTGACCCAGAGCTGAACTATTTCATACTTCAGAATGAAGGCAAGCTGTTCCAGTGCAGTTATCCAAAGCCTATCCATGGCATTCTCGGCAAGGTCTCCATGCTGGTGGCAGTAGGTGACACTCACAAGAGGCTCAGAAATGTGGTCCTCTCTCTGGTCACCATTACCAAATCAAAGCCTGAGTTTCTCATTGACATTGAAAGGATAGCCATTCAGATACTGGACTCATGGAAAAGCAAACCCAAAGTTATCTTCTGTGAAGAGGCTAGAAAGGTATTAATATTATTTTTAATCAGAACAAAAACTTTCTTTCAGAAAAAAAAAAATGCTTAAGAATCCAATCATATTCTAATGTAAAGTTTCTTTCTTTCTTTCTTTTTTCTTTGTCAACTTTTGGTTCTACAGTTCGCATTCAATGTAATAGTAAAGCAAGTGCTAGGGTTGTCGCCACAGGAGCCAGAGACTTCAAAAATTCTAGAAGATTTTCTAACCTTTATGAGAGGACTTATCTCTTTCCCACTCTATATTCCTGGAACCCCATATGCAAGAGCTGTTCAGGTACTCAAAAGCTTGATCTTGTTCTCTAATTAATAACTTTGTTTATTAATTAATTAATGGCACAATAATAACAATAATAATGATTGTAATTTAATCATTTTATAGAGTTAGCTAGCTCTCTCTCCTCTTCTTTTGTTGCAAAAGATAGCATGTGATCAACTTTACTTTGACTATCTTTACAGGCTAGAAGCAGAATATCTTCTACTGTCAAAGCAATTATAGAGGAAAGAAGAAGAAATCCTGATGATGAGAATTCTAAGAAAAGGAGTGATTTCCTTGAAATCCTTCTCTCTGTTGATACCTTATCTGAAGAAGAAAAAGTGAGTTTTGTTTTGGATTCTCTTTTGGGTGGCTATGAAACAACTTCCCTTCTAATGTCAATGGTGGTTCATTTCCTGAGCCACTCTCCAACTGCATTACAACAGTTAAAGGTAACCTACCCTAAATTTTTCCAATATACAGTAATTTCACGCACTATTCTTGTAAAAATTAAATTAAATACTACTGCATATGTACAGCAAGAGCATCAGAAAATAAGGAGCACGAAGAACAAACATGATCATCTGGATTGGGAAGATTACAAGAGAATGGATTTCACTCAAAATGTAAGAGAAATTAATCTCTCTTTATTATATACTATTTTCTTTTCATTACTTTTAATAACACAACTTTCCCTCTAACTTAATGCCCCATCAAAAAAAGAAAAGAAAAGAAAAGAAAAGAAACTTTTCCCTTCTGATACGCCTTTTTTCTAGCATGTATGCAATAATGATGTGATATTTTTTTTTTCTTCTCTATGCATGCTTCTTCCTTTTTTTTTTCCCCTGTTTGTAGGTCATCAATGAAGCTCTCAGATATGGCAACATTGTCAAATTCGTGCACCGAAAGGCTCTCAAAGATGTCAAATTTAGAGGTTTTTTTTTAAAATATTAATTAATATTATTAGTTTTGAAATAAACTATATGTACATGTTTCAATATAATCATGCTGTGCATGAGCTTTTGAATACTGATGTATGCTTTATTATCCGTATGAAATAAGACCAATGTTCTTTGCATTAATTTCTGCTTTGATCAGGTTACTTCATTCCATCTGGCTGGAAGGTCCTCCCTGTTTTCACTGCAGTTCATTTAGACCCATCTCTCCATGCGAATGCTCCCCAGTTCCATCCATGGAGATGGGAGGTAATTTCTCATCATCAACCTCAACAATCTTCAGTAATAATAATAATAATAATAATAATAATAATAATAATAATAATAAAGATGATAGTTTTGAAGAAAAAAGTTTATTTTTTTTTCATTTTATTTTTTTCTATTTCTTTAATTCTTGAAATTAATGAAGTTCTTGTGCTTCAGCAACTGGGGCCATCCCTATTGGAAAATTTAATCTCTTGGTAGCTTTATTTTGTTGAAATTGGCGGTGGGGGACCTTTCATATTGTAGGCCAAGGTGATGACTTTTTCACCTCAATTTGGGAGATATACACCATTTGTTAGATTATGAAATGGCATTTTCACTGTACCTTCTGGCCATGAAAGAAAAGGGTACACTAGACCTAAAATACCTTACAGTGGATTAAAGTTCAGCTTCTGTACATTGACCAACAATGATGGAATTTTGGCATATAAAAAAAGCTCAAACTTGTTGATTTAGACAGCTTTTCCA
The DNA here is from genome assembly GCA_032173925.1 of Heritiera fomes. NCBI lineage: Eukaryota > Viridiplantae > Streptophyta > Magnoliopsida > Malvales > Malvaceae > Heritiera > Heritiera fomes. Next base: position 14,396,277 of record JAPDPM010000011.1, read on the forward strand.
AATCAATGTTCTTAGAAATATCTAAAAGAAAATAAAGAAATATCTTTGTTGCATTTCAGAAACTTAAGTGTTGACTTGAAAATTTTTAATTTAGAATTCTTGATGTTGAAATGCTTTGTTTGGATAAATCTAAGAGTTGTAATCCTAAAAATTTTAGTAATCTTGTAAGATTTAAACCTTTTAGTGTTTCAAGTGGATTTGGTCCAAATCCCAATCAGTTCCCAAAACAATGGATTTAGATTTTAAATACATGTACAAATCTCACCCCTTGAATACTGATTCCAAATTGAATTGGTTTAGTGATTTGACTAGGAATGAAAAGATCACATGATTTGTAATCTTTTTGTTGCTTAAAAATGATAAAATGAAAAAAGAAAGTGACATGTTAAAAGGATGATTTTCCATGTTTGCTACAGAGCCAGGATCCCACATGCAAGAAATTTACACCCTTTGGAGGTGGGTCAAGATGCTGTCCTGGATCTGACCTAGCTAAGGTTGAGGTTGCTTTCTTTCTCCACCACCTTGTTCAAAACTTCAGGTAACTTCCAACAAATCCAGTAACATCAACATTACTGCTAAATGTTTCAACTTTCAGATTAAAGAGGGTAAATTCTCAAGTAGCTTCAGGTGGTATGTTTTGTACTTGACATGGAAGGGTTTGGTCCAAAATTTTGTAGGTGGAAAACAGAAGATGAAGATCAACCCATAGCATATCCATATGTAGAGTTTCAAAGAGGACTAGTTCTAAATGTGGATCCATGTTCTGAAACTTCTATGTAATGAAAGCCTGAGAACCATATTGCTCATGCCTTTAATCCATGTTGGTAAATTTGATATAAAGTTGTAACATATGTTATATATGTAGTGTTTTCCTCTCTTTGTCAAGTCTTCATGTATAATAATCATATTTATGTATAAACTCTATTTAATTTATTGCTGTTGTTATTATTGATACTTAATCTGGAACCTGGTTATATAATCTAATATCAGAATTAGAATGAAAGAAGAGAGAGATGTCTCGTTCATCTAATTGGTTTTCTTTCTTCTCTTTTCTTTTTTTTCAATCATCATTGTTTAGTCCAATACAACAGCAGGGCCTTGAGTCCCTTGAAGAATAATACTAATGAAACATACCTAACTAGGTAGAAATCAAAGGGTTAATCCAAGGATCAAAACTTAATGCTAGCTCAAACAATTTTTGACAGTCTTTAGACTGCCTTTACTACTATAGGGCTCCTCTGATAGTGTTCATGGTCTGACCATATCGGCTGCCCAGTTACGTATTCCTTAACAGCATGAGCTCTATTAGCCTTCAGTGTAACACTGAATGTCTTCTCTTCACCAACCTTTTTGGACTTCAATTGCTTAACATAGACAGAAATTCCGATCAGTCTCTGCACTTGAGCTCTGTAAGTACCCGGTGATCCAACATTTTTAGCAGTCCTAGTCACTGTAATGGATCTAACAAAGTTAGGGATAGTGATTGAAGGGTAGTTGAAGTTGGCAAGACTAATTTGCATGGGGCAGTTATAGGGTTCCGTGAGAACATTGAAATTAGTGTTTCATTGTCCCCCAAAGTGCATAAAAAGCTTAGGTAATTAATAGCTGCTATGTTACGATCTCACGTATCAGCGCAGAAATTACTCTCTCTGTATGCATGCCTAATTTCAATCTGCCATGGCCCGCCTATAAGCTCCCGAATATCCCCAATAATACTTCCCAATGGGTGTAAATTAAAATCTGCAGATTGAACTAGATCAATAGCAGTTTGCGCATCAAGCTCACAAATGACAGAACGGAACCCCTCATTCCAAGAAATCATTAGCCCCATTTTAAGGCCTTGAAGCTCTGCAACAATGTTAGAACAAATACCAAGATGAGCCTGAAAGCCCATTATCCAACTACCATCACTAGATCGTAATAACCCTCCTGCGCCAGCTATTCCAGGATTTCCTTAGAAGCTCCATCACTGTTGAGTTTCACTGTACCAACTGGTGGCGGGATCCATCTAATCATCCCTTCCTTTTGCTCAACAGTACCCACCCTTATAAAAGACCTCTGCAATTCAGAAGCACCATGCCTTATGAAGTTGACCAGTTGATCAACGCTATCTCTTTGGTTGAATGTTTGAGCAAAAATATCAGAGCATCGAGCAGTCCAAATTCTCCAAGAAGCAGTAATGAAGAGGCACCTCCAATCCTCTCCTGAATTCAAAACAATATGCTTCCCCTTTAAATTATTTTCAAACCATTGACCCCTGGGCCAAGCAAAGAAATCAGACCAAAATTCCTGAGGCAAGACAGCTTTCCATACTAACGATGCTCTTTCACAGTCTCTAAGAACATGCAGCACCGATTCTTCTTCTAAGTTACACAAACTACAAACAGCGGTATTTGACATTGACCAGTAGAACCGTAGCTTATTTGTGAGCAGCCTACCCTTCATTGCTAACCAAAGAAAGACAAGCCATCTGTTGGGCGCCGGTAACCTCCAGATCCAGCTCCAATTACATTCATCTTCTGCTAAGTTCCTTAAGCAAAGCACATTATATGCTGATCGTGAAGAGAATTTCCCATTAGCATTATATTTCCAGATCCAACAATCTTGCATTTGTTGAATTCTAGATGTAGGCGTCCCCAAGACTTGTAAGGCAACTTCCAATGGTAGCTGAGCAAATAACAATTCAGATATCCATTCTCCATTTTCATTCAGATAATGCTTCACTTTCAGGTTCCAATTAGCCATATCTGGATTAACCCCAGGGAATTGTAATAGGGGTTTCTCTAACCAGCAGTCTTGCCAGAAAAAAGTGGACTTACCATCCCCGATTTTCCTTCTCAAGCCCGAGGATAAGATTTCCAATCCAGAAAACAAAGCCTTCCAAGTATGAGACCAACTTTGTTTCCTGTGACTTCCGGCAGTAACAAATTCAATCACATCCCCTCTTAAACCATATTTTGCTTTCAATAATTTAACCCACAAGCTCCCTAGCTCTTGTAAAAATCTCCAAGCTGTCTTTTGAATTAAAACTAAATTGTGTTCTTCCATCTTTCTCAAGCCCAAACCCCCACTTTTCTTTGGCTTGCAAACATCCTCCCAACTTACTAACGATATCCCCCACTTATCCTCATTACCTCCCCATAAAACCTCCTATTTAGCATATCCAGAGAATTACTCACACTTCTTGGCAATATTGTGGACATCATGGGGTAAGTCGGAATAGCTGTAGTAACTGAGTTAATTAACGTAACTCTCCCTGCCACACTCAATAACCTTGACTTCCAGCCCATTAGCCTTCCACTCACTTTATCCACCACATCTTGGTAGGTTCTTTTTGTCACTCTTCCATGTATCAAAGGAACTCCAAGATAGTGCCCCAAATTCTGTGAAAGACCAATACCCAATATTCTACTTACTGTTCTAGCTCGCATAGGAGCCCGAGGAGAGACAAACATTTTTGACTTCTCTAAATTTAACTTAGCACCCGAGGCAACACAAAACTCCTCCAAAATAGATTTAATAATCCTTCCTTGTGTTGATGTGGCTCTGGCAAACAAGAATAAGTCATCTGCAAAAAATAAGTGTGAAATTCCAGGTCCACCTCTCCTCAATACAATAGGCTTCCACAACCCCCGCTGTATAGCATGTTCTATAAGAATCCCCAATCTCTCTATGCAGAGAACAAAAAGAAACGGGGAGAGTGGATCACCCTGTCTAAGCCCACGTTGCATAGAGAAAACCTCTGTTATTTCTCCATTCCATAAAACTGACATCCGAGCCCCCGACACACAATGCATAATTAGTTCAATCCATTTAGTTGAAAACCCAAAAAAGTTTAAAATATCCTTCAAGAAATCCTTCAAGAAATCTCATGTCGATTTCACAAGCAATTGTAAATGGGTTATTTAGGCTTGAGGGCTTCTATTATCTATAAATTGGTTTTTTGGGTTAAGCTTTGCCTTTGGGTTTGAGTACCTAATATTGGTGCTTTTATTGAGAGTTGAATAGCGGAACAGACAATTTAGAAAAGGGCTATTTTGTGCTTGATAAAGTCCAGATTGAAGTCATCTAAAGTGGGCCACCGTAGAGTAGAAAGAGCGACCTAGAAAAGAGTGAGCTGGTGCCGAGAAGAGTTCAAAGTGAAAGCCGTCTAGAGTGAGTCATCGTAGATGTTGGCTTTTCAAGGGGAGGGCAATGTTACCATCCTACATCGACTTCACAAGAAATTATAGAAGGATATTTAAGTTTGAAAGATTCTTTTACCTATTAGATCGGTATTTTGAGTTAGGCTCTCTCTTTGAGCTCGATTACCTAACATGCTATGCTAAGTGATAAACAAGTCCAAGATCCATAGCAAGGTTTGGTTGTATATGTCCTGTCAACAGCTGAATGGTCCTGCTTTGACGTTTGATGCATTTAGAACTGGCTGCTTCAGGTTATCCCACGTGGTTGCTGCAACGTAGGGGACAAAAAGTTGGGATTATTCTGAAATCTTAAAACGAAAGAAGTTACAAGAACTTCAAACTAAACGTCCCTTGTTTAAGGGACAGGTTTCTTACCACTGGTCACAATAGCCTGATCTGATTACTGCGGGACTCCAATCGAGGTAAAGGGTTTTAAGAAGGCCAACAATGCCTGAAACACGAGGACAAGACATTGGAGTGCCGGTACAGAGTTAAATTGCACTCGGCGCCTGTCAAAGTATTCATTTGTCGGCCCTTCTACTTCTGTATAGGCACCTATTACATTCACTCCTGGTGCAGTTAATCAGGCCGAATATATGAATAGTAAATACCGAGTTTCTTATACAAATTAGCAGAAGAATTGGAAAAATATGTGGCTACTTGTAGTAAGTACCTTGAAGCTCTTGGGTGTGATGGTGTTGGGTCCCTTCGATGAAAATGCTGCCACGGAAGTGGCTGGCTTCGTGCCAATCTGCGCGGTTGCAGGTGTAATATAAGCAGTGGGATTTCTGTTCCAGATATCCATAGTCAATGAGCTTGTAAAACTGTTATTATATAAGCTCACTGAATGCCTTGGTAAGAATAGCATATTTATTGGTTAGTGATCATACTTTGTTGAATTAATGTAAGTGAAAACAGCAAGACCGTCAGTGTAATTGATTTGTGAAGCAGGAAGGACATGAGCAGCGGCAATAAATTCATTCCCCGTGAGAATGTTGTTTGCAAGAATCATGCCAACAGCACCACCCAGAGCTGATTGCAGACCTTTGTCCATTCTGGCATTCTGCCGTCGAAGGCATACCAAGTTTCTGATATTTTTTTATGGTAACATAAAGAATTCTTCGTTATCTTGCTTTTAGGCTACAAAGTTTAACCTAGTGTTAACTATATATGAGAATATCAGATTTTATTTAAACACATTTTTTCAATTTCCAAATGGATATGCTTTTGTCTGATACATAATGGTCGTCCCCCATCATCAAATTGGAACTGAATCTTCTACACTACTGAGAATTACCTCTCCAAATATTCTTTGTGGGTTGACGACGATGTAGTATTTGGACAATTATCCATCACTGTCACTTTATGAGGGTAGCTTGCAGAACGAATGCAGAATTACCGGTAAATTCATTGTCACTCTTATCAATGCAATAGCTACATTAGGCATTTCTAATATGGATTTGCCTGATTCAGGCTTACGAAAGTCTAGAAGGCCATCAATTTAAACGAGCCTTCGTTATGCACGAACGTCGGACTAGTCAAAGAATGCAGCAGTGGCAGGGGTTGGGAAAATCAAAATCCATCAAGTTCAAACTACGTTTAAGATTTCTTTAAACCCAATTGTCATTTGCATCATTATCATAGTTACAACATTAATGAAAAGAAAAACCTTTCTTGTTGCATGTTTATGGTGAACTATTCAAATTAAAAGTGACTCATCAGTGTCAAGGTTTCCGATGATTGTGTCTTCACCAAATCTGGTCTTGCTCCAGATTGAGTGCGATGGAACTACGCCGTTCTGCTCCAAGCCAAGGAATTCCCACGATCGCGTTGTGTGTAATTTTCTTCCCTTGTTCAAGAAAACTGAAAAAAGGAAATGAACAGAGTGAGAACGAAGGAAAAGAGTATGGTCTTGCTTGCTATCTCAGCTGCTACTTCATCCTCCAAATTCGCTGCGAAACCATTGATATGTCTTGTAGAAAGGTAAAAAGGTAGCTTCCCGAGCATAATCTCTACTGTTTAGAAATAAATTGAAGATTTTGCAGAAGGCTTCAAATTCAATTATGTCATTCAACTAAGCTGAAAACCCATTTGCCTTTCCAAGAATGATCCAAGAAACTCATAGTGTGATTCCGTCACTGCATCCAGATCAACCGGTGCAGATTCCAGTCCATGTGAGTGTCCTCCAAAGTACCCCAACATACATGAAGATTTCTTCTTTCATTTATAATTATATGAACCACCATAAATATCTATCTCGTTTTATGTTAATGGAAGAAAGGTGATTGAAATGCAAACCTTTTTGGAGGCAAAAGCGGGTCTCTGCGAAAGGGAGAAAACAATAACGGAAACCCGGCAAAGGGTAGCATTTGAAAGCCTCATTGCTTTTCCTGCTACATCTTTTAGCAGTGTGCTTGTTCTGTATCTGCTCTGTTTCACCCCTGTTTCTCTATGCAATATGAATGGAACAGGAATTTAGTTGTACACAAGATTTGTCTTCGGAATGATTCAAAAAAAATTGAGATGGTACTGCTTCTGCATAACGTAGTCTTCGTTCTCACTTTCTTAAGAGAAACGTGGGGCTGTCATGTAGACCTTGAGAGTGAAATTTTCATGAATAAAAAATTGAATTTGAAGGGGATATAACTGCTAAGCTTGAAGAAGACAAAAAAGATTGGAGAAATCTCAAGTGCTTTTAACCTCTCTTGTATTCATTTTGTTTGCTGTTTGCTGAAGATGACATAATTGGCCACTTACAAACTGGCACGCATTGGTAATGGGAAGGTTGGCATTGAGTTGGGTCAGGCTCAAGAGGCCTCAAGTACTAGTCAGCTGGCCGTCCGTTGGGGCCAGTTTAACACTCATCCTTGAATAAGAATAAGATGTTTTTTACTTCTCTCCTCTTCTCTTAGGCTAAGGCCTAAGAGAAACTCCCCAGAATTTGCCTTGTTGCCTGTTGCTTGTATGTTTTATAATATAAATGTATAATGAAGCGGACTCTGTGTGTGTGTGTGTATATATATATATATAAATATATATATATATATATATATATATATATTCACACGTTAATGACTTGATCATATAAGTATAGATATTTGAGAGAGAAGAATTATAGCATTACATTGCCATTTGATACAGCATATATATATATATATATATATATATATTGTACAATTGTAATCCTACTCTAAGAAAGTAAAATTTTAGTAATATGAAACAAAATAATAATTTGAAAACTACTAATAAGGAGACTAATTGGCTGTACATATGAAAAGTCAAGAACAGGAAATCTTAATTTAGGAACTTCTTTTATCACGCCCTCGCAAGATGAAGTTCTTTGAGGAGAGCCCAATCTTGTCATTTATGAACTGAAATCAAGTACATGAAAGCGGTTTTGGTGAAAGCATCTAATAATTGATAGCAAAAGAGACATGCTCCACCGGAAAAGTATCACTTTGAACTTGTTCATGAATGAAATGATAAACTAAAACCACATATTTTTTACGGGAATGAAAAAACGGATTGGAAAACAAATTCATTGCATCAATATTATCATATTAGCCCAAATGCATAAGAGAAAAAGACAAACCTATTTCAACAATTTGGCAACAACGACATTCAAAGTATTCATTGTGTTCTAGTGTGTAAGGGGGAAGTGAGAAAAGAGATGCCTTTGGTTGTGAGAAAAGAGAGAGCATGATATTCCCCCTCATTATCAGAACAAAGTGTGATACTTTTCATGTTTAAGAAGTTTTTGGCAAGCGATTTAAATTGAACAAATATATAATGAAAATAAAATTTTCATTTGAGTGGGTAAAACTAGATATACTTTGTAAAGTGGTCCATGGAAATGACATAATACTTGAAATCATCAATAGAGTGGATGGGAGACGTCAAGCATTAGCAAGTATAATTTCTAGAGGAAGTGACAAGTGTATAGATTGATAAAAGAAGCCTGCGACTTTTATTGTATTGACACGAATTACATTTGAAATCCAAATTTAATGGACTTGATAGTTGAAGGTGAAAGTTGGAGACAATGTGCCTATAGATAGAATAAGACAGATGCCTTACTCTTTAATGCCACATGGACGAAGTGTCTTGACACTAAAGAAAGCGAATAAAGTAGAAGACTTAATAGAGGAGGCCGCCCACTCATACATACCATGCATGCATCATATTTTGACCCTGCAAAAAAGTTGCTTCTGTGCAGAGATCCTTCTCAAGGAAAGAAGTAGGTAAGAATTTAATTTAGATATTATTGCGTTGACAAAATTCAGAGATAGAAATAAGATTCTTTTTCATGGTAAGAACACAGAGAACATTATTCAAAGAAAAAGTATAAAAAGGAGTATAGCGAAATTTCGAAGCAATACGAGTGATAGAGAGAATCGTGCCATCACTAATCACAATATCATCAGAACTATCATAAAGAGTATGAATTGAGAGATTGCAAGGTCAGTGGTAACATGGTGCGAAACACCACTATCAAGAAGCTAATTGGAGTTATCATATGTGTCGGCTATTGCAAGGTTGGCCTGTGGTTGCCATGGTGCAAGAGGGTGAAATTGCCACTATAGAGTTTGATGTGAGGTTGGAGGTGGTTGTAGATTGGATGCATACGATGAACACATGACATAGTGTAACAGTATGACCTTGAACATGACACCACTGACAACAAACTAGGTGAGGCTAAAGTGAGGGACAAATAATCTGTGTTGTGGTGTTGATAGAGCCTGAAACAAGGACATTTGTCGATGGTGGGTGGACAGATGCTCGTGGTGGGCATTGATTTTTGTTGTCAAGAATTCCCAAATTGGATCAAGAATTTGTTAGATTTGTAGAAGCCAAAAGTTGATAGGAATTGGAATGATGGAGGTGCAGCGAGAGTTCCTTGTTGATTAACTTCTTTATAGTTCATCAAATGAAATCAGTGTGTCACGGCCATTAATAACATCAATGATGGGCTTGTAATCATCATCAAGCCATTAAGAATTTTCTCAATGAGATCCATAGGTTTGCTTAAGGTTGTAAGTTTGTCAGCACGGGTTTTAATAAACTACATATAATTAAAAATTGTTTGGGTGCTTTTGGTGGCTTACTTTATTTGTTTCTTGATATGCTTGATTTGTCCACCAGAAGGCTTGGTGTAGGTGTTGGCAAGAACATGCCAAGAGTCGTAGGGGGTTTATGATTGACAAATAAAAAGCAAGAGAGATGAGGTGAGGCAGCCAATAAGAGCCCAAAGATCAGTTTATAGTGTTCTGCATTAGGAGTGATGACATTGTGTGGAATGATTGTGGTTGGAAGAGTAAGGTGAGAGTCATCAATAAACTTATAAAGATTGTAACTAATTAGAAGTGCTTCCATCTAAAGTTTCTAGGATAGATAGTTAGAAGAGGTGACTTTGATGGAGTTATTGATGTTGATAACAATAAAAGGTTTGGTGGGTTCTTGTATATTAGGGATTGTGAGTTGATTGTTTTCATTGCCCATTGTTGGTGGTGTGATGGTGGCAGCAGAGGAAGAGGCGTGAAATAGAAAGAAGAAAAAGAAAGAGAATAACATGTTACAGTTCTGAAAATAATTGCTCTGATGTCATAAAGATATTTGAAAGAAAGGAAAAATTATAACATTAAATTGTCTTTTTTTTTTGTATGACCACAATACAAATGTATATACACATACACACACACATATATAGTGCTATTGAAATCCTACTCTAAGAAAGTAAAATATTAATAATAAGGTAGTTAGAAAACTACTAATACATAAAGAAATTCAAAAATTAAAAAAAAAACTTAATTTAAGAATAGATAATTATGTAATACACCGTTAGTAGAGTTTTTAACTCCACAAATTGGGTTAGGATGGTAACACATATCCTTTAAAAAATTAAGAAAATAAAAAATAAATAAAACAAGACATATGTTATCATCTTAATTCTGTTTGTAGAGTTAAAAACTCCACTGACAATATATTGGATATTAATCCTTTAAAAATTTCCTTTATCAATAAATCTTCTTTTCATCACATATTTTAGTAATTTATCAAATTGAAGATGAAATTTTAAAGATTTCATCTTTAAGAATAACATTATGCTCCTGTAAAGTTTTTTTTTCTGGTAATAGTCTAAGAAATCTTAGTATAAAGATTAACAGTTTAAAAAAATAGACAAGGAAATAGAAGCAAGGTGAGTGTGCTCATGAACTAGTGAAAGACATCTTGGTCATCGTCATCCTTCTAGCCATTTGGACTGTTTCCTTCGCAAGGGGATTGCAGTCCTTAAAGAAGTGAGATCATACCCATATTGGTCAGCCAATGAATGTCTTCAATTGCTGGTTGGATTTTCCAGTTAACTGATGCCGAGCTTAGCAGGAATTTTCTCTCGCCATTCTTATCCTCCTTACATAAGACCATTTTTGACTTCAGGTCATGAAGTTTAAGAATCACAATTCTAGCTACCAGGACTCTAGCTAAATCAATTAATTGCCTTTTAATCCTTTTGTAGATTGCAATTGCCCCCTCTTGTGAATTCCTCAGCAATGCTCCCATTCCAATGCAGTTTTTACTGCTAGACTTGTGTATCCTCATAAAAATCATCCAATGGTTAACTCTAGTTTCCAGTTTAGAGGTGATATCAAATATCGATTGTATATGTGGAATCATATCCTTGTTTCCTAACGTGGGCCTTCTTTTCCTATGTTCTTCAAAAGCTCTAGTAATTGAGGTCTTAAACCTCTTATGGTGCCTAATTACTTTGAGGAGGTTTGGGTCCACCCCTTGACTTTGCATTCATTTCTATGAGTCCAAAGGCCCGCATGATGCTAAGGAAATGCACGCACACCTCTTCTTTAAACTCTAAATGGTTTTTTTGAATTTGAACAAGTTGCTTGATCCAATCCTTGATCTTTTTGTGGTCTAACTTGGTCTATCCAGATCGTTAGGTCAGAAGCAAACCAGACCACCCTAGTCAATTGTCATTTTAGGAAAAAGTGGTCAATAGTCTCATCCTCCATTCTGCACATTAGACACAATGTTGTATTGCCTATGCCTCTTCTTCCGAGCTCTGTTCGAATAGGAAGATAATCATTACAGATTTTTTAGGTAAAAATAATGATCTTGAAAGGAAGCTTCATGGCCCACAGATGTTTCCAAAATGTTCCATTGAATTCTATCATTGTGCTTTGATTTCCATTTTCCTTATTAAGAAGCCAATATGCAGAACTAACGACATAGTTTCCTTTGAAAGTAAATTTCCAAACAAGTTTGTCTTTACCACCCATCGGAGAGAATGTTCTATTATGTAAATCCTTTGCTAATTCCTAGTTGACATTACTACTCTCTTCAATATTCTTCTGATGACCTATTGACTTGTCCATGAAGACTCTTATTGGCTGTTGTACCTGGTTTGTTTGTGCTCCTGGGTTTCTAACACTCAATTTCCCTTCCATAATGAGAGTTTAGTTACCTTCTTCCATTTAAACATCAAGTCCTCTTATGCAAACATCTCTACCTGCCATGCTACTCTTTCGCATCCATGAGCTTCCAATGCTAGCTTTAACCTCTGCAAAACCTTGTCGGTTACAGTACTTTTTGGTAAGGATTTGACTTACCATGGACTGGGGTTAAGATAAAATTTTCCATGCTTGCTTACCGAGTAAGGCCTTATTCATGATTTCCATCTTCCTTATTCCAAGTCCTCCTTCACTTTTATGTTGACAAAGATGGTCCTAATTTGTCAAATGAAGCTTCCTTTCATTTTCGTCGTGTCCCCATAAAAAATTCCTAACTATTTGATTAATCTTTCGGCAAATATACCCTGAAGCTTTGAAGTAAGCCATGGTATAAATGGGTATGGCATTGAGTGTAGATTTAATCAAAGTCATACGACCTCCTTGTCCTAAACATCTGGCCTTCCAACAGACAAGCCTGTCTTGGATCTTATCCATAATTGGTTGGAAGAAAATTTTCTTGGTATCAATTTTGCTAAAGTCAATTCCCAAGTACTTGCCTGGTTTATCAGTGATATTAATCCTGAAGATCCTCTTAAACCATCTTTTCCTATTTGGTCTGCAACTTAAACTAACATAGAGTTCCGATTTATTTCGGTTTATCATTTGGCGCAAGAGGAAGCAATATTTCTTGAGAATTCCTTTGATGTTTCGAACTGATTTTGCTGTGGCATTGAAAATGAGGTAACTATCATCAGCAAACAACAGGTGACTGATCTCTTTTCCTCCTTGACCAATTCTTATCCCCTGAATACTTCCTTTTGCCTCTGCTTTTATGAGAGCCCATGAAAGAACATTTTGACAAATGATAAAGAGATAAGGAGACAATGGGTAACCTTGTCTTAGCCCTCTTTTGGGGTTAAAAGGTGTATTTAACACTCTATTCACTAGCACTTGATATTTGAATGTGCTAACACATTCTTCAATTATTTGCACCCATTTGTCTAAAAAACCCATGATGCAGAGTACTGCCTTCATGAACCTCCAGCTGACTCTATCATAGGCTTTGTTCATATCAATTTTCAAGGCTCCCAGACATCCTCTTCCCTTCTTCTTCCTCTTAATGGTATGAAGAATTTCGCCTCCAAGAACAATATCGTCCATGATCGATCTACCTTTAACGAAAGCATTTTGAAGGGGTAAATTATTTTCGACATGATGGGCTTTAGCCTGTTAACCAAGACTTTGGTGATAATCTTGTAGGCCACGTTGCAAAGACTAATCGACCTAAAATCATTTATTGTTTTTGGATTTGTCTTCTTTGGAATAAGCATACTTAGAGTTTTATTAAGCTCTTTCAACAAATGTCCTGAGTTTAAGAAGGAAAGAGCAGAAGCTGTAGTTAACGGTCCCACAATATCCCAAAATTCTTATAGAACAGACCTGGTTTACCATCAATGCTATCGGCTTTCAGGGAGCCAATTTGGAAGACTACATCTTTTATTTCTTCCACTGTGAATGGTTGATTAAGAGCCATGTTCTGTTCTTCTGTGATTCGTGGAAGCCCCAGCTCCATTAAATATGAATTAATCTCCTCTTCTTTAACTTCTTCAAAAGAATTGTACAAGGAACAGAAATGGTTGTGGAACACTTCTTCAATATCTTTTTGTGTCCTCTTCTAATTGTCCTGAAACAAAATTCTATCAATTTTGTTCCTAAACCTATTCTTACCACTATAGTGTGGTAGAATTTAGTGTTCTTATTCCCTTGAACAATCCAATTTATTCTGGACTTTTGCAACCAGTATAATTGCTCCTGATCGACCAGTATCTCCAAATCTCTCTTAAGTTTCTATTCCTTACTATAATCTTCTCTGGATTTTAATTCACCTTCAAGTTTCCTCTTCCTTTCCTGAATATTACCAGACACCTCCTTATTCCATTTTTAGAGGCATTGTTATGTAATTTTCAGCTTCTAAACTAAAATGTAAGGGGGTGAGCCCTTACCTATGTTACACCATGCTTGGTCAATGACCTCCTTGCATTGTGGATGGAGGGTCCACGTTGCCTCAAAACGATAGGGTCTTCTTCTGAATTCTTTGTTGTCATCTGTATTAAGAAGTATAGCACCATGGTTCGAAATAAAACCAGGTAATTAATGAGTGATGCTCTATCATACATTTGGAACCAATCTGGATTTGCAAAAGCTGTGTTAAGTTTTTCCCACACCACTTCATCACCTTTATGGTTGCTAGCCCACGTTAGATGTTGTCCCTTAGGTGGAATTTCAACTAAGTCGCAAGCATTTAAAACATCCTAAAGATTCTCAGCACATTTGATCCCACCATTCTTGAAGGAAAATTTATCTTTGCTTGTCATGACCTGGTTGAAATCTCTCATTACAATCCATGGTTTCCCTTTTGGTATGTTACCTGAGAATTCAAGCAATTGGTTCTAAACCTATTTCCTGACTCGGACATCCAGATGTCTATAGATACAAGTTAACCAAAATTGGCAACCAAATTCAATCACATACACAAGGATTAAGTTCTTGTTCATATACTTAATTGAGACTTTTACATTTTTGTTCCATAGCAAAAGTAGCCCACCACTCCTTCCCTTACGTGAAACCCCTTCCCAATAATCAAAACCCTATTTGAACGCAAAGTCAGCTCCCTTATCAACATATATTTTTGTTTCATCAAAAAACATATGTCAAGCTTTACCTTCCAGGTCATCTCAAAAATATAATTTGATATTAGAGGTTGACCCAGACCCCTAACATTCCTACTGAAGAGCTTTATTGTTGTTTTGGAGGCTTTCCTAAACCCTTCAGTTGTGGTCTCCCCTGCAGCTATTTTCTTGACTCTGAACTTGATCCTTCACTTCTAGCATTTCCATAAGTCTCTTGACCTATCTTCTATCATCTTTCTCATCATCACTTTCTTCATTCTCTCTTTTCCTCTTATGTTCTTTCGAACTGGTCGCTTGCATCCCATCCTATTGCCGAGTGTCATCCTATTCATCATCATCATCTTACTCTGCAGTGTCCTGCTAAAAAAAGACAATAGTCCTCATCAAACTCCTCTTATGGATCTGGCTCTGGGCTATCCTCATCGCCATTTTCATCCTCTTTGTATCATGCTCTCTACTTCTGTTACTATTTGGTTTAGTTCTTGTTGCTAGAACCTGTACATCTTCAACATTCCCTTCCTCCTTTGGGTTTTGTTCTTTACTGCTATTTCTCTGCTGCTCATTTCCTGCCACCTGAACCTGCACATTGTCTGCAATAATCACATTGTCAAAACTAGTAATGTTTACATCCTTAGACCTATTTCCCTGATTGACTGTTGTGACTCGTTAGGCTTTAATTCCATTATCCCAACCCATGACCTCATCAATTCCTGAATTATTACTATGATTTGGTCTATTCCAGATCACAAATTAAACTTCTCCTTCTTGTTTTCCTTCCAGGGTTGTAACTTCAATGGTGAATCCTAGTTGAACGAAAGAAGTCTTGTTCCTCCTTTCACCTATAGCACTACTCTCGGGCAAAGCATTAGTCAAATGTTGTTCCTGAATCTTCCCATTAGTAAATAGTAAATCATCGGATGTTAGTATTATCCATCTAAGATTATTATTCCGTGGTTGAATCGATGCGTCACTGGGCTCCCCCACCTCACCAACTAGTCTTCCTGTTTAGGTATAGTATTCCAGTATGGTGTCTAACTATGCTTGCTTCCTGTTCCATTCATCTTGTAGTTGCTCTAGAATCTCAGCCTGCAGCGGTAGAGCTACATCTGAGATGCTTGGGTTGGTACTAATTTCCATTGGATTGGGATTCACTTGACTCTCCGAAAATATTTCTGTCATTGGATTAGCTTCTTCCGCTATGGCCACAAGTAATGGACCTGTTAGATCAATGACTCCCTATCGGAGGACAGTATTGATTCCCATTTGGTTTCCTAGAAAAGTATGTGTCTGATGTGTTGTAGCTTTTAGAATAGTCCTCATTGTACCTCTATTATGGAAAGCATGCATGTTGTCACTGAATAGAATATTCTATAAATCATAACCAGTTGCATAACCGAACCTCAGTGCCATATCCTCCATCTGTTCATTTATCAACCTTTCAATTTCTGTGTTTTGGTGAGGACAATTTGGTGGTGTATGCCCAATGATTCCGCTTATAGTGCAAAGCTTACAGATTCTTTCATAACAGAATTCGGCCCAAGTCATGATTCCATCATCTCTACGCACCATACATCTTGCAATGAGTGGCCTCCATGGGCTGATCCATACTCTGACTCGCATGAATCAAATATTTCTAAGGGCTATTTTGTTCCAATCCACCGATGTAACTGTACCCATAATTTATCCTATTCTCTGAGCTATAACAGCTCTTTGGTATTCCAGAGGAAGTCCTTATATCTATATCCAAATTAGCATCTGGATTACGTTCATAATGCTTAGGATCATATTTGGATGCTGGATATCCATGATGTTTAATGCCTCATCTATAGACCAGGGGCCTTCTTGCCAAATGAAATGAAGATCTAAATTATTATCAAAATAAAAAATGTAAAAGTTTTCCTTCCTACCAATAATGTAACCCTTGCCCTTAATCTCCATGCTCTGTTCACCAGTTTTTGCATGTGTCTGGTTGAGAACCTTTTGATATCATGTATGTACTTAATAAGACAATTTTGCAAAAAGTTCCTACTCTCTTCTAACTCCTTTGTTGAAAACTCTAAAATGGCCCTCTTCTGGCTCTAGTTCTGACCTGTGGAGAAGGGAGTCCCTCTTGGGTTTCACCAAACTGCGGTGAGTCACTCATCCTTTCATTTTCACTGCTTTCAGTCCAGCTCCACTCTCTCTGAAGGTTCATGGTTTTAATCGAACTTTTGGTTGACTCAAGGGTGAGATCTGTGGTAGTGATGGTATTATCCGGTTCCTTTCCCTCAGAACCTTCATGGTCTTGTTGTGGTTTCCTTATATAAGGATGATTCCGCTTCTCTAGGTGGTGGTGATTTCCCATCTACATGTTAGAGATCTGAAGAGATAGAGGTTTATTGGCTAAAGAAAATCACTCTTCACAGCTAATCTGGTAATCAAGGAGTGTGATTATACCAAGAATGATTTTGACAAGATATAAGAAGCAAATGGAGATAAACTCCTAACGATGGGGTTGGAAATGAAGAGTTTTGTTTGCCAAGAAAGATTTTAGGAAAAACTACTGAAAGGCTAAAACAATAAACTTTAGAAAGCAAAATTTGGTGGAACCGAAGCGTTCCTAAGAAGGCTAGCAACAGCTGCACTCGAAATGTGTAATGATTGTAGATCTACAGCTGAGATGGTTGTCGAAATGTGCCGAGTTGATGATTGGTTAGGGATTGCTCAAGGAAGGGAAAGCACACTCAAACGAGAGAGAGCTTTTACTTAATGGTTTTTTTTTTCATAATTAGCCAATGCATGTTTCTTTTTGAGTGAGATGTTTTAAATAGATTTGATGATTTTAAATATCATATGATGATATATATTTTTTTGGTACAGATATGATGATATGATATAAAAAAATGATTTGACAATTTTAAATATTATACGATGATATAATATAAAGATAAAATATAAAGATTAAAGATAACACGATTTATAAGATTTTGATAAAAAAAATAAAAAAAATGCTTGATGTGTTGATATGATTATAATACGATAATTTTAATATTTTATATAATTCAATGCGTCTTGAATAAGAAATATATACATAAATTATTAAATCTAATTTTAATCTAAGTAAGATTTTTGAAATTACGTTACAATTCTGCTTAGACCTACTCAAGGGCTAGACTACCCACTCAAACTCGAAGGCTTGCCTGATATTTGATTAGGTTTAGAAAAAAATATCTGATACAATTATCGAGTTTGGGCAAAATTTTTAGGCCCATTTAAAAATTGGGTCGGGCCCAAGCTTGACCTTTAAAAGCCTAGGCTAGGCCTGAATATTAATATTAATTATATTTTTTTATATATTTACTAAGTATAATATAATTAATTATATATATAAAACATTATTATAGATAAATATGATTATAAATATTTAACATGAAAATTGCATATAAATTTTGACAAATTAAATTAAATTTTAAAAGGAATAAAATAATAAAAAATAAATAAACAAATAATTAAAATATAAAAAGTAAATAAAATTATATTCGGATTGGGTCAGGTCAGACTTGGACTTGTGGTATAAAAATGAAAACGAGCTTGAACTAAATTTTAGATCCAAATTTTCAAGTTAACCCAAATATAAGTATACATATAAATTATTATTACTCGTCATAAACTTGATCCAAACTTGATTTGATTCTACTCATGATCAAATTTACTTTTGCCGTACCGAACAAATGAATACAAAAAAAAAAAAAAGCAGCATGTTCCCTCTTTGAAATCTGACATGTCACATTGTTGAAAGCAAACTCAATAATTCCCACTTTTTCCCGCTTTTTTAGTGAAAAAATTATATGACGATTAACAGTAGTATGTGGTGGTCAACAAATGATGTTGTGTTTGTACTCTAGCAGCTCCATTGAATTAGCCATGTATTTTAATCTTGCATTGTGTAATTATTATTTTTTATGAAAGACATAAGTAAAAGGAGGAATCCAATGTTAAACTCAATTCCTTTTAAAAAGAAACAATTTTTAGATTAAATTTTAGTTGATGGTAAAATTATTTTTTGCCTTTTTTTATAAGAACGTGTAAGGAAAGAAAGTATCGAATTTTTAAATTTATTCTTTTCTAAAAAAATTTAACAAAGGTTAAACCGATGCTTGACTGTTGGAATTTTATTATCTTATCAATGAGATTTATTTATTATAAAATATTTTTAAAATAAAATTTTAAATACATCACGCGGATATAAAAAATAAAGTACACTTTTAATATCTTAAAAAATTAAACTCAAATCAAATTTAAAAATACTTCTAATTATATTAAAAATTCAAATTATAATTCAATACAATGACATATACGTTTGTGACGTTGGAGATTCTTTTATATATGTCTCTAGCAAAAAGTTGAATTGTCCTAGAAAAAAAATAAACGTAAAAAATTTCATTGGAGAAGGAAGAAAAATCGTTCAACTGCCTCTGTTTGCATTATCGCACCATCTGTGATTTCGGAAAGTGATATTTGCATTTCTGATAATGACATTTGACGAGTTAATTCTTTTCACACAGAGAAGGCAATTAAGACTAGAGAGAATGGAATGGTGATAGTTTCGATTGCTCTTGCGTGATGTGGTTGAGGTGGTTTATCTTTCTTTTCCACTCTCATAGGTTTCGTTTGTATTTTATGCTAGAGTAACCATGTATTTTTTTTTTTTGTAAACCACAAATATCTTTTGTTGAAAAAAAATATCCCTCAAACCAAACACCTACAAAAAAGGAAGAAAGCAAAAAAAGCAAAAACAAACAAAATTATTTTTAATGTGGTTTGGCCCAACCAAATTGGCCTACAACCACCCAATCAAATTAATAATCAATCAAACAATTACAACCGTACAATTTTTAGAAGAGAAAAATTGCAAACTCTTTACAAGTCCAATCCAACCATGCAATTTTTAGAGAGAAAAATTGCAAATTCCTAGCAGCCTAACTACACCATTTTAATAGCCAAAACCCCAACTATTTTATCGGTGTTTACAATTTTTTGGGACACTTTACAAACCAAGCCTAACACATCATTTATAAGGGAAGAGCCCTTATAGCTTCTTTTATACTTTCGATGTGAGATTCAAGACAAACCTCAACAAATCTTCCCTTGACTTGAATCCTCAAACTTCCCAAACTGCTCCGATAAACGCACAAACTACCTCAAATTGAAGAGTAACTCCACCATTGTCATCACCATCATCTTCATTTTCATCTTCATCGTTATGACCTTCATCTTCATCTTCATAGCTTTCCTCTTCTCGTAAGATCAAGAACCTTGAGTTTGATACCTCTTGTTGGGAAAAATATCTCTCAAACTAAATACCCACAAAAACAGAAGAAAGCACCAAAAAAAAAAACAAATGCAATAATTTTTAATATGGTTTGACCCAACCAAATCGGCCTACAACCATCCAACCAAATTAATAATCAATCAAATAATTACAACCGTGCAATTTTTAGAAGAGAAAAATTGCAAACTCTTTACAAGCCTAACCCAACTATGCAACTTTTAGAGAGAAAAATTGCAAATTCTTAATAAAGATCCCAAAGCACAACTACACCTTTTTAATAGCCCAAATCTTAGTTATTCTATCGGTGTCTACAACTTTTTGAGATACTTTACAAACCAAGCCTAACACATTATTTATAAGGGAAGAGCCATTATAACTTCTCTTATACTTTCGATGTGGGATTCAAGGCAAACCCCAACATCTTTGTCTATTTTAACGGTCTAAGACTAATCTTGCTTGGGGCGTCATAGTTAAGGCTCCTCACCTCTTCCCAAAGGTATGTTTAATGGGAATCAAACCCGAAAGCTTTTCTCATAAACTCAGTCTGTATTGCCAACTGAGCTACAACCCATGAGTAGAGTCACCATGTAATCATTCGCTGGTTTTGTCATTACTATCTTGTTGGCTCATGTGAACTTAATATTGTATCTAGTTGTTAGAGTGTTTTTGTTCTGTCCTTGTTTAGGTGTTGTTTAGAGCTTTATCATATTTGTATTTGAACTTTGAGCTCTTTCTTTGCTGGTAATTGCTAGCTTCATTATCTATAAAAATCTGGCTTAGCAAAAAAATAAAAATAAAAATAAACCAATGGCATTATAGCTACAATTATGGTTTTCTTAATTTTCACAATCTATCTCCATGCACTAAGATTTTGCTTGATAGAGTAAAAATTGAAAAATAAAATGAAAAATAAAAATTTATAAAAAATAAAAATATTGAAAATATTTTTTTCCTTTCCATTATGTTGATGTGCTTGACAAAAACAATGAAAAATATGAGACAAATATATAATTTTTTTCCCATTCATTTCTTTGTAGAGTTAAAAAATAAAAAATGAATTATATTATTTTATCATTATATCATTAATTAGTTAAGATAACAAATAAAATTTAACAAGTAAATGATAATTTCAAAAATATGCATACTTGATTCACATCTTTCTTATTTTCTCTTCACTAATATTTTCAATATAAAATAGAAAATATTGTTATTTTCTTTTGTCACACTTTTTTTCTTTTATCAATTACTAATAGTATATATTGG
This sequence comes from Heritiera fomes, assembly GCA_032173925.1. NCBI lineage: Eukaryota > Viridiplantae > Streptophyta > Magnoliopsida > Malvales > Malvaceae > Heritiera > Heritiera fomes. The sequence continues at coordinate 14,417,185 of JAPDPM010000011.1, forward strand.
ATAATTATTCCGTATATCGTTGGTAGAGTTTTTTTTTTAATCTACAAGCAGTGTTAAGATCATTACATATATCCTATAAAAATATTAAAAAAATAAAATAAGACACGTGTTATGATCCTAATCTCACTTATGAAGTAAAAAAAACTCTACCGACAGTAGATGAAATAATTATCCTATATATATATATTTACTTTTTCACTCTTCTCTATCCATCCATTCACTTTTTCATTGTACACTAATTATTGATAATAGTCTCCTCTTGTATTTGAGAATTAGTACAAGTCTACATATGACTAATTACAATTCTCCCAAAGCACCACTAACCCCAAGGGCTTAAGGTTGGTAACCTTGATTAAGAGGAATTTTAGGGACAATTATTTTGATAGTCACATTTTAATAAAAGTGTAAAATGGGCGAGGCGGAATGAGTTGAGCTTAAACGAGCCAAATTTTATATACCCAGTGCGTTTTTAACATGGGATGGTCCGTTCCACAGGTCAAGTGATTTTTTTTGAAAAAATAAAAAATAATAAAAATAAAATAAAATTTCAAAAAAATTCATTAAAATCCACATATAAATAGAATCCAAATATAGTTACAATTCACTAACAATATTTTAAAATAAATAATTACAAACTTGAAAAAACATAAATTTCTATTAAACATTAAACTTTTCCAACATCTTTTTTCTCACTATCATATATATATATATATATATATATATATATATATATATATATCACTTACAATATTTTAAAATAAATAATATACAAACTTGAAAAAGCATAAATTTCTATTTAACATTAAACTTTTCCAACAACTTTTTTCTCACTATCATATATATATAATGTCATAATTTGAATTCAAAGTAAAATTATATGAATTCATTTTTTTTGTTAGAATATAATAAAATCATGTTATGTATTATTTTAATAGGAAATAAAAATACATTAATAATATATTTAAAAAGTTAATTATATGTAATATTAAAAAAGAGCCTAAATGGGCCAACATCCATGTGAATTGGCCTATGCATGCTAGAAGGCCTAAAAAAAGTCCGACCCTTGAAAAGCCTATGGGTTTAATACATTAACCCGCACCATTTTACACCCTTATATTTCAACATTCTTCATCTTATTGGGCCACGTCAATTTTTAGTTTTATGTGAAGAATTGTTACCTTTTATTACAGGTTACTTGAAAAATATTTTTTAGCATACACATACTTTAACTTTGCAACTTTTCACATGGATAGCCGATTTCCATGTAGAACTAAAAATTAATGTAATTCAATAAAATTGAGAGTAATAAAATATGACTGTCCTTAGCATTCTCCCTCTTATTGGATATCCAATTAATAAGCAATCAAGATTCACTTTGACGATTTCCCCAAAAAATAAAAAGATTCACTTTAATGATGCTGCCGTAAGGATCACTAGGGTAGGTTTTTGTAGCATTCACTAAAAGAGATTATTTAAGAGAACATCATCCAAGCGGTTTCTAAAAAATTTCCTGGTCAAATAAGCTCATTTGGTGGGGTTAAGCTAGCTCAACTCTTTCCTTACCAACGCCTGACTGCAAAGTATTGGACTACCAAATTAAGACAATGATGTATTATGACTTTGTTATCTTAACTAATAGGAAAATATGTAAAATTAAATGAATGGATATATCCATAGTTATTAAATCGAGATAAGTATTGTATAACGAAATTTTATTTTTGAGAATCAAGTATCGTATCGTATCAAATTGTAAGTTATGAATAAAAATTTTAATTATAAATAATATATATGAGTATTTGATATTTTCAATTTTTCATATGTACCAATATACAAGAACAAATAAAAAAATATATGTCAATGAATGCAAAATTATTTAAATAAATGGTTTGTTATTTTTTAATATAATCTTTCACATTTCTTATACAATAATAAAATAAGTTGATAAGTTACTCAAAAAAGTTTATATGCTCATATTTTAATTTTTAATAAATTTAAATGGGACAAAACTATTATTTTTATTAAAATTTTTAATTTTGAGGAGCTAAAATTAATATTTTTATTAAAAATTTTAATTTATCTATATATTTTTATAAATTTTTAAAAATTCAATTGGGCAATTATTTTCACAAGATCTCACATAGATTGATTCTTGACAATATATAAAATATGATTTAGAATATAAAAAATAGATTTTTTTTATATTTTGTAATCTTTAAGTTTAAAAATTAAGACTTAGGATTATAAAAGTTTTTTTTCATTTGAATCAAAAAAAAAATTGAGCTATTAGTAATTTTGTAAGAAAAAGACTTAATTAGACTTGAAATAAATAAAATAAATTGTATCATACAGTATCGAGAGTATTAAATATTGTATGATATGTATTGTGTATCATACGATTTACTTACGATTCTTAACAAAAACAATATAATATATAAATTCGCATTGTTTATATAAGAATCGAAACATATCATACGACATGTCACGTATCGTATGATATTGATAATTATGCGTATATCCTTGTCATATATATATAATTATTAAAAATTGAATTCCAATCATTGGAAGTAAAAATGTAAAACGTCATAGATCACATCATTATTTGTATATGTAATTTTCACAACTCATTGGTTGAAGTTCTAACCATAAGGATTGATATATTGAAAAGTAGTAAAGAAATATCTCAATTAATCTAAATTTTAAATACTTCGGTAAGCATTTAAAATTGGGATAAATTTTTACGATGTTGAGAATACTGTAGTTTGCTCATGAAACATAATGACATATATATATATATATAAATATAAATATTCAGAATGTAAACTTTAGTCTTTGAAAGGATATTTAAACGCAAATTAAACCTAATTCGAAGTATTGATAATTGGTTGATGTGAGAAAGCAAATTAAAATGTTGATTTTTTTTCGAAAGAAGTTGTAGTTTGAAAAAAAAATGTGTTGTACTCAATAAGATTTAAATTTCAAATCCTTTAAATTACTTTATGAATAATTTGAGAAAAATTTTAGTTTGAAATGTTGAACTTTAAGCCTTTACCGTTTCAAGAAGAAACAAAAACCGTTAAACTATAGTTTGAACAGTGAATTATTAGGCAAAATTTGAAGCGGCTGATGTTAACAAGTTCGCCGACGCCAACGGCAGATTGATATACTGACCAACTATTCCATTCAAAGCAAGGATTCAACTTATGTCTAGGTTGAGCTTGAGGCTTGAAAAAGTAGATACAACAAAGTCAGTTCAATCCTCTAAAAACCTAAAAGTAGAGCTCATCACGGCCCAATTCAGGCTAAAACTAGTCCAACAATGGATCCCACATGCAACATTTGGTCCCTACACTGCGGTCATTTTTTTTATTCTATGCAGCAACTGGTGAAAATAAAACGGCCGTCAAATAATCCGTCAAGCCACCCACGAAAAGGCTGTCAATTTGTCTCATGCTTTGGCCTCGTCACCGTGCACTCCTGTCAATAGCCGTTGTGGACACCAATGCCAAATCACCATTTGCTTAAAATAATACAACTGAAATATTGGTTGTCGACCTTTTACATATACCGAGGAAAAAGCCAAGATTTGGGAAGTTGCAAAGCCAATAGCCTTGATTTTTGGCATTTAACTTGTAATTAAGTATTGTTTTTCCTTTGAATTACCATCTAGTTAAGAAAAATCCAATTGTTTGCCGTCTGGTATATAGTCCTCTCTCCTCTCTTTCCATGGAGTTCTTGTTGTCTCTTTCCTCAGCCACACTTGCCTTTCAATCCCGTATATATGTTGTTTATGCACTTGCTTCACCTTCCAACTTCAAACTGAATTGAAAAGTGAATTAATATACACACACATATATATATATATATATATATATATATATATATGTGGGTTGATAGAGAGACCGACAAACTTATGGAGAGAGATGGCAGCTGTTGAAGCTGAAATTCTCTGCAATATTTCTCTGCAGTCTGCAACTTGTTTGTAAGTGATCAGTAGATTGAAATTTATTTATATGCACTAATCACTAAATCAAATGTTCGGATTCATTATTCGGTTTTTCCGTAGGTTTCATGAGATCTAAGTTAAAAGACATAATGCAAATATTTAAAAAATGACTACTTTGCATTAAAATTTTTTATTTTTCTTCCCATTAATATTACCTTTTAGATTAATTTACTTTCCAAAATCTGAAACCAGAATCGATAATTTTAAGAGTGTAAATCCCTTTCAAAATATTTACTCTCCTTATTTTCTGTATATGATAGGTTGAACTTGTATATATTCTTTCCTTTTAAAGTTAATATTCTAATTTTCTTTTAGGCAATTAAATTATTTCCTTTTATTTTACTTTATTTGTATAGCTAAACCTGCCTAGCCACTATAAATACGTTACTTGGCCATCATCTAAGGGGCATTCCCTTCAACACAAGCCTCTTTTTTATTTTTCCTCTTCACAATACAAAATCGAGTGATTCTTCTTGTGTTTCAATTTATTTGACTGCTTTTGTTCAGCTGATTTAGCCCTAACCTAATCTTGAGGTACACTTTTTTTTTTCATTTTTAGAATAAATATTGAAATTCAGATTTTTATTTAAAAGTAATTTATGTATCTATTTCTGAATTGAATCTTCGGTTACTAGATATCTGTGACATTTTACTATCATTATTTTTATTTTTATTCGATCTTTGACTACGGGATGTCTTACACGTATAATGACATGAACAATAATTTTAATGAATGCCTAATGTTTACTTATTTTAAAATTTTTTTGTTTATGAAATTTATTACTGTAAATGAAATAAATATAAAATGAATCCGTACACAAATTATTATTTGAGATTCATTAATTCCATAAAAGAAAATTTGCTTCAAAAGGCCAAGAAAAGTGATAAAAGAAACGTGTAAGATGGTTAGTTAAATTAATAGTACTTTACATATCATTGTTGTGAGATAGAAGCATTGGAATGGTTTTCTTCACAGGTGAACCGCACGAGGAGATAAGCAATGAAACGGTCACGTTCTGATCTGCCTGGCTCCCTGGATGCCAACTAAGGATGCTGTCGATGAGTATTGGCCCTTCCTAGTTGGCATCAGAGGAGCCAAGCAGGTCCAATGTTGGACAGATTTTGCCGTCATTTCAGGTATTTTTGTAATCTTAATTCCAAATGCTTTTCTCGCCTGCAATTTTTTTTCTTTTTTTGTCCGCGGCCGCATGTTTTCTGTTGGAAAGACTGACATACGATAATGTTTTCTGGTAGGGGAATTCATGGATTCATTTATCATATTGAGTTTAGTTTAAAGACGTAGTTAAGTCGAGTTGAGATAATTTAGTATCATGTTTAAATTTGGTTTGATTCGATAACTCGATTTGAGTTTGATCAATCTTGATTTTTGAAGTTCAACTCTACAAAGTACTTGATTGATTTGAACTCGACTCAATAGGTTCAATTGATTAATTTTTAATTATATATTATGGAGTAAAATCGTAAATTGATAATAAAATATTAAAAAAAGTAAAATAAAGCTCGTGAGCCGCTTGAGTTGAGTACTAAAATACTCCAACTCGATTCACTCGATATTCGAGTTGAGCTCAAACTCAAATAAAAAATAAATTAATTAAATTCGAGTAATCATCGAGTTCAGTTCAAATAACTCACGAATAGTTTAACTTGTTTACATCTTTAGTATTATGCTTGTTAAATTATTATTTTATTATGATTTAATTAATTATATCTTTGATTTTTTAACATAAATTTGATATAAGCTTGAAATCCATAAATTTTATTTTATTATAAATAAATTTTTAACATTTATGTTGTGCAAAAAAATTATCTTTGACTATTAAAACCTTTTATTATTAAAATATAAAATATTATATTAATATTTCAAAACTATATTTTAGAATTAACAACAAGAAACTATATAATTTATTAATAAATTAAGTGAACCAGTTCAATTATAAAAAAAAAAAGTTAATAAGGAATTCGTTTAATCGGAGATCGAGTTTGAATTTCCATGCTGAAGCCCAGTAAGAATCAAATCGGGCCAGTGGACCTGCGCATCTGACTATGCCTAAACGACTGTCCTATAGTGCTAATCATGATTAATTGATAAAAGCTAAATTAAACAATTTAAGGAAAAAGAGTTTCTTGATGTATTTTATATTAAAATAATTTTTAATAATTAATGTTTTTTATATTAAAATTTAAAAAAAACATAAAATATTAATCCACTCCGTCCAAGTTGAATATCTCTACATCAATACTTGTATATAATTTTTGGGTTTTTTAAATCAACTACCAATTGTCAATTTAAGTTTTTAATTTATTGATTGTATCCGGTGCAATATACACGAAATAATTCTATCTAAAATCAATGAAATAGAATAGAAATTAAAGAAACAGTAAAGATTTATCAAAATCAGAACTGCAAAATGCAAGAAAATAGGTGAGGAAAATTACAATGCAAAAATTGTTAGTCGTGACTTGACACTTACAAGTGGTTAGGGGTTCGAGTCACGGCAGACGCGAAAGAAATCCGTGAGGGGCGGTGGCCTGTGTGGTGCACCCCAAAGCGGACAATACGGAAGAGTGACCCGCCTGGGATGGTGGCTCGGGTCGGTGGACTAGCGGGTGCACCCTAGGGCGTCACAATTATTGACAATAAAATGTAAGAAACAAAGCTCTTAAGTTTTGAAAAAGCTCTTTATTTTCAGTTTAATTTTTTTTATGTTTTAATATCCTATAGAGGTATAATTTTTTTTGTTTTAAATCATTAGAAATTAAGGGGTCATTTGGTATCATTTTTGTTTCCTGTTTTTTATTTTTGTTTTCAGTTTTTTGGAAACAAAAACAGAAAACATGTTTGGCAATATGTTTTCGTTTTTAAAAAAATGAAAACAAAAACAAAAATTTCCAAAATTGTTAGAAACAAGAAATTCTTGTTTCCATTGTTTTTAGAAATATGTTTTCATTTCTGTTACTATTCATAAGTAAGTGAACAGAGTTTATACATTAATATAATATTAATATTTTTATAATAAAAATATAAATAAAATTAATTAATTTTTTAAATAAAATAATATTAAATTTTAATATAAAATATTAATTAATTAATACTTTTAAAATTAATATATTTATTTTAATATAGAAAAGTTGAAAACGTAAAAAGTAATTAAATATAAATTACATTGAAATATAATATTATAATATTATTTAATTTAAATTTTTATAATAATTTATTGAATATATTATATATTTTAAATAATATCATTTATTATAATTTTGATATGATAATAATTAATATTGTTATCTAATATAATTAACTTTTATTTTACTAAACAATATTATTATTTAATGTTATATTTTATCTTAAATTTAAAATATATCACTACTACTATTAAATAATTTAATATTATTAAATAAGTAAATACTTAACATTAAATAATATTATTTATATTAAATATAATATATTTTAATAACTAATAATTTAGTATAAATTAATTAGTGAAATATTTTATTTAATAATGTAATATTATTATTACAATTAAATAAAAAATTATTATTAAATATAATTTATGATTATTACAATTAAATTAAATAATATTACTTTATTTAATATTATATTTAACTATAATATTATTTAAATTATATTAAATTTTTATATGATTAAGTGAAAATATTTAATATTGGATTTATATACAATGCACTGACAGTGTATAATTTTTATACACTGTCAATGCACTAAAGGTTGACACATCATCAATAGGCCCTTATATGCAAATATAAATAAATTTTTTTAATTTGCCTATAAGGACCTATTGATGAGGTGTCAACCTCTGATGCATTGATAGTGTATAGAAATCATACACTGTCAGTGCATCAGATACAAACTCTTTAATATTAGTATTAAATAATATAAAATAATATTATTTAATATTATCTACATATTATTATTTAATAAATATATTATTTTTTATTTAATTTTTAAATTGTATTTTGTGAATTGAATTATTATATCTTAATTAGTTTAAATATTTGTTTTCAAAACGTAACAGTATTAAACAAACATATTTTTTATTTTCAGAAATTAAAAACAAAACAAAATAAAATAAAAACAGAATTTTCAAAAACAGAAAACATAAAACAAAAAACAGGAAACGATACCAAACGACTCCTAAGTTTTCATATTAACTTTATGCATTATGGAGTTTCATTTAAATAAATTTGTTGATATTTATATTAGATATTATTGGTAAATTATTTTTCATTAACTCATAATAAGAAAAAATAATACTTGAACAAAGTTGGTTAATTTTTTCAATTTTATTTGATTTAAGGTTTATCTCAAACTATTATATTTCATGTATTTTTAATTTAATTTAATTCATTTTTTAAAAATTATAATTTAACAAATATTAAAAAAATTAAGGCTTAATGGCAAATAGAAAATCTTGAAACCTTGAGGTCTAATTTTTAAATTTCATGATGTTTGAGTTTGGTCCAATTTTATGTTGGATTTTTCCAACTATATGTCAGTTTGGTGTTTGGTTGGTTTATCTATTTGATATAATTCATTTTCTTTTTGTTACAAGAAAAATATTTAATAACGGGAGATGGGATGGGGTTACTTGGATTCGAACTCAAGATTTATATTTTGTCATAATTCATCTTAAACCATTCCGTTAAGAGGTTGTTAGCTATTTGATATAATTCATCGGTTTCTTATGTGTAATATTAAAATATGATCATAATTTATAAGTTAATCCTTAATGATACAAATGTCCATCCACTAATAATAATAATAATAATAATAATAATAATAATAATAATAATAAGTTATGTTTGAGACCAAATTACGTTTGAAAGATCAAGGATTAAAACGACAAGCAGCTTAAATTCAAAGTTTAAGGATCGGTGGTGCCTATTAATTACTTTATAAAAAGTTTTAGATATTTCAAGAGAAAGTTGCATTTTTACTAAATGCGTTTTTTATCTCATCAAAATTCTTTTTTTTTTGTCAGAATGTTATTATATTTTACGTAAATATTTGTTCTTTTAAAGTCAGAGTTTGACGACCATAATTGTACAACAGATGATAAACAAAGAAAGAAAGAGGGCAACAAGTCTCCCTCACATGGACACCATTGCCTGTTCAACTGTTAATCATCCCACACAAGATTTGAAACATAGAGATTAGAGATGTAGACACCTAATTTTGTCCGAACAATTTTTAAATTTAAAAAAAAAATAAAAAAAAACTCAAAAAAATAAATAATGATAAAAAGAAACAAGTCAATTTTGGTCAAATCTTAAATTGAAACACATGCAATCCATCTCATGTGAAGTACATGCAAAATTTACACCCTCAATAGTTGACTTGGTTGATTTGTTGCCAAAAAAAAATGAACATAATAATTTGCAAATTGATGGAAATAAATTATGAATAAAAATCCCATGATGGTAGGCACCATTAAGGGATTTTAATAATTTCCTTCCACAAATTTCCTTTCTGAAGTTGATTGGCTATAAAGCCAAGAGATATAGAGAGAATCAGGGGGAGAAAAAAAGAAAGGGAACACAGATAGAAAAAAAAACCCTAGAACAAAAAAAAAGAAAACCTAGAAAAGACTTAGCTTCCTGCACAGCCAAGGGTCATCATTCTTGATCCCCACTGCCACGGAAGGAGACACCTTGAAGAACCTTGCTTCAGCAATTCAACCCGCGAAGACCTCTGCCGCAGTTGCTGTTGCTGCACCATCATCCTCGTCAACACAGCCCCATCTTCTTCACCTCACAACCAAGACCAAACCATCTTCAACACCTTTCCTTGCGTTGTCCAGACCTGTTACGTGCTGCCCTTGCTGTTGCATTTTGTTTGGCGTAGAAGTCCCCTGTTGCTGCTTTCCCTGCGTCCCAAACACCACCATCATCACGATAATCACTTCTGCTTCACCGAAACCGGCCTCATACTACATCTCCTTGTCCAGCTATCTTCGCTCGCCTGCCCCGCCAAAGAAAGAAGCTGTGAGCTCGCCCGACCGAAGAAGAGGGAAGACTTGTGAGCTCGCCCGCCCGCCCTCCAATAGAGGTACTCGCCCCGGCAAAGAAAGAGAGAAGAATCCGCGAGTTTGCTCGCTCTTCCACGAGATCGCCCGCCCAAAGAGAAAGAACATCCAAGAGCTCGCCAATTCAAGGAGTTCGCCCGCCCGAGGAGGCTATTTTCGCTCGCCTGCCCCGCCAAAGAAAGAAGCTGTGAGCTCGCCCGACCGAAGAATAGGGAAGACTTGTGAGCTCGCCCGCCCTCCAATAGAGGTACTAGCCCCGCCAAAGAAAGAAAGAAGAATCCGCGAGTTTGCTCGCTCGTCCACGAGATCGCCCGCCCAAAGAGAAAGAACATCCAAGAGCTCGTCAATTCAAGGAGTTCGCCCGCCCGAGGAGGGTATATTCCCCTTTTTTGTCATTCATTTATTTAGGTATTTTTAATGTATGGGTAGAAAATAATAAGTAAAATAAATAAAGGAAAATAAAATGGAATTCTTCCGATGATGAGATGTTACGGAATTCACAAGTAGTGATTCATAACTGATCTCTAGGTAAGAGAAATATGCTAAATGTTACCAGCGTATTGGAATATTTAGTATAATTTTTCAATAAAAATAAATTTTATAAATATAAATAAATTTAAAAAAATAATAATAAAATAAAATAATAAATTTCTCATGTGCATCATATATATTTTGTTTGCATTATTTGCATTCATAAAATTCTAAAATAGGTGTGAATCTCCCAAGGATGGGATTCTATAGAAATCGCAAGTAGCGATTCTTAAGAAATCTTAGGGTGAGGAAATTATCCGAGATGCTACCAAAAGTATTGGGGTACTTCGGAATAATTTTCAATACAAAAGATTTTCACTTATTTTAAATAAAAAAAATAAAACTTAAATATTTCAAAATAAAACAAATAATAAAAATGATTTTCAAATAAATGGAGTTCTTTTTAAATATTTAATTAAGATCATTTTATTAAGATCAAAAGATAAGACATGATTAAGTGGTACCGTTTTTTAACGGGCGTTGTGGGGGTGCTAATCCTTCCCCACACGTAACTGAACTCCCGAACGCAAACTTTGTTTTCGCAGACCAGAAGTTATTTTTTTTGATAAAACTTAATTAATTTTAAGATTTTATTAAAAAGATAAATGATTTTAGGTGGCCAATCACACATAGCCAAAAAAGATTGGTGGCGACTCCTCTTTATGTTTTTTTTCAAAATCGTCTAGCGATCGAGTCCCCGGACGAAAATCGTTACGACAGCTTGGCGACCCCACTGGGGACGTTAGAGAGACGAACCATAATTAATCATGTCTTATCCAAAATCTTAGTTAATGGTCTTAATAAGTATTTAATAAAACTTTTCGTAAAAAAAAATAATTAAAAAAACAACTAACAAAAAAATGTGTGAATCATCTTTATCATTTGCATTTTGTTGGGATGCACTTTAAATTTTGTTCTTTTGCATACATGACATATTCATTGCATACATCAACCCTACACCCGGGTTTGTCCCTTTTAGGAGAGAGTATAGTACCTTTGCTCTCGTGAGGTAATAACCTCCGCAATGGCAAGTGAAATACTCTCACTCAAGTTGAACCTTTCCGTTTGTAGCCTGTCATGGGTGAGGATTGGGGTGCCTTACTAGTCTAGTGTGGACGTCAGTAAGGAACAATTTGGGAACCTCTTGTCCTTTAGAACTCCAAACCATACATATAGTAAACTTAAGAAGACCAACTTGGGATAAAGTCCTGTTAACTCATAGAAAATACCTATTACTTAGGACACATCTTTGATCATCTATGTTTGCTTTTGTTTGTCATGTGAGACACTAATAGGGAATTATAGGTTCTTTAGCAAAACATTTCCATGCATTTCTCATTCATGACTTTTTTTTTCAAACGCATGTGAAATGATAAATTCTTAATTGTGGTAATAAAAGATTCGAAGATAGCTCGACCAAAGGTTCATTCACACATCACTCGTCATCGAGCTAAGATCATGGAAGAAGAGCAAAGCATTTGCATGGAGAAGATGAAAAAGCTCAAGATGATATAAAGGGGCAATTGGCCCAAATTACTGAGTTGTTGAGAAACTTGGGTAAGGGAAAGGGAGTAATATAATAAGTTTTAGTTCAAAAAGAGATTTGTCTTATGGGGGCATCAAGGGTTCTAGCCATGCGATATTGAAGATTTATAAATTCTAGTTTTATTTTTTGCTTTCTTTTATTTCTTTAAGTAATGCAAGAAAGTTTTTGAAAGTGCTTAAGCCCATAAGTACGAGATAAAGTTTTATACATGAGCTAACTCTTACTTATTTCCCTTTCAATAAAGCGACTAGTGTGATGCAATGTCAATTTCTCATTCATTCTATTCATTTGCCATTTCTCACATACTCACCATATCTTTCATTCACAAGTATCCAAATAATGAACATGATGATAATGATGTCAATAAATCTGGAATTCAAATTTGAAAGAACCACTTTTGCTAATGGATTGTCAATCTGCCAAGGGGTCCAAGTAAGAAAGAAGAAAATTTGTTCACAATTTTCACCTAATTTGATGGTATAAGAAAAGGTGAACCTCTTACAGAAGTTTTCTAACAAGTTTCTATTTGTTCAGTAAATGATCTTTAAAGAGAGTATTTGCATTTGAAATGATAAATGACCTTCTTTCACTATCCTTCAAGTGTGAGTAAAATTATCCTTTAATTACCCCTTTGAGCCTATAATGTTTTTTTGCGATGTAACCCACCAAGGATCACCCTCCACAATGGGGGGCAAGAAATATGAAAAATTATTCATGAGGGGCAAAAGAAAGAAAAAGAAAGTGCCTATTTATGTGTAAAAAAAAAGGAGAAAGAAAATAAGAAGAAAAGGGTTTGAATACAAAGAACCCTAAAAGAACAAAAAAAAAGAAAGAAAGAAAGAAAAAAAGATATGAGTGAATTAGAATGGGGCAAAATGCTCAAATGATTTACTTCATAAGAAAGTGATCTTTTGGTTTGTAAACCCTGAAACACATTTTGGGCCTATTTTATCCTTTTCTTGTAAACCCTCACTTGAGCCTACATTACGTACCTTTAAAGCCCATTTTGATCAAATGTAAATGCTCAATTTGAAGGATTGTGTATTGAATAAAGGCACACCTGAACAATGAGATAATGTTCCTTTGAAGATTCAGTAGTAGGGTGAAATAAAAAGAAGCAGATCAAGCTGAATGAAGGAATTCATGCCTGAATAAAAGAACAGGCTTTGGAAGATATCTTTTAGATCAAAAGCAAGAATGACTTCTCGAGGCATGAATTTGGATTGAAAACAAAAGGCTGAAATTTGTCAAAGCTAATGGAGTTGAAATGAAAAAAAAGGAAATAGATGAAAAAAGAAAAAAAAAGAAAAAAGGAAAAAGAAAAGGAAAAAGAAAAAGGAGGATTCAAATTGAAAACCTGAAAAGGCAATTTGGATCAAAAGAGGGGAACCTAAGTTGAAAACCTGAAAAGGCAACTTAGGAAAAGATCATCACCAAGAGTTTTGATATAGAAGCAAGATTGGCAAGCCCAACATGAATGAACATATCAAAAGAAGTGGATTTTTCATTAAAGAATTCTAGATTGACTTGATTGAAATTGTCAGAATGTTTATTAAATGGATACTGAAAACCCTATTCCAAACAAACTGGCCCATTGATTTTTCTTGATTTCATGTTCCTTTTCTAAGAATGAATACCCATATCTCTCATGATTATTTTAAATTCATTCCATCCCTATAATAAATTGAGAAGATGTATGAGTGCATTACATTGGTGGTCGAGTTGGCAGGAAAATAAATAAATGTTGGTAACCCTTTTTGGGTAAATTTTTGAAAAAAAATATTCTTTTGAGAAATCTTGCATTACTAAAAGAGAGAAAGAAACAAAAATAAGAAATGATGAAGATATAAATCTGAAAGCATGATGGCAGGTCTTAAAGCATAATTGGACCAAGACTCAATAGAAGGTGGGATGAGCAGTGAAGATAGAAGATTTAAATAGGAAGAATCCAGCAAATATGTGGAACTTAAGGAAAACGAGATGAGCTTGAGAATCTTGTTACCACAATTGAGATTGCATTTACATTCATTCATGGAATAATTCAGGGGTCATGACATTAACATGTGCATAACATTCATAGCATCCATGGTATTCATGACATTCGTTAAATTCATGACATGCATGACATTTCATTAGTGCATTTTTGACATTGAACTATTTTCTTAAGACATTAGGATAAGAAGTTCTGAATGATTAAATTTTGAGGAAAAGAGAAAGTATAAGAGATGGTGATTTGAAAAATGATGAGAAGATAATGAGAAAAAAACCTTTTGAAAAACCTTAGATAAGAGCAAAGTCCAGTTCAGCTGGCACCGTAAAGGAAGATGAAGCCTAATATTGTTGGCATCAAAGTGAAAGTTAAGCCCAGTCGAACCCATGTTAACTGGCATTCTGAAATGAAAGCTTTATTTTTCAAAGTCTTATTGCCTCTGTTGAGAGGAGCTTTATTTTTCAAAGCCTTATTGCCTCTGTTGAGAGGAGCTTTATTTTTTTCAAAGTCTCATTGCCTCTATTGAGAGGAGCTCTATTTTTCAAAGTCTCATTGCCTCTGTTGAGAGGAGCTCTTTGTGTTTCAGAAGTTTCAAAGCCTCTGTTGAGAGGAGCTTTTATTCCATGATCATCTTGCATTCCTTAGTCTTATGATAGGAGAGACTAGGAATTTCACTTTGCATTCCTTAATCTTATGATAGAAAAGATTAGGAAATCCCATTCACTTTGCATTCCTTAATCTTATGATAGAAAAGATTTGGAAAATTCATGTTTGTATTCCTTAGTCTTATGATAGGAGAGACTAGGAAAAATTCATTTTTTGCATTCCTTAGTCTTATGATAGGAGAGACTAGGAAAACCTCATCTTGCATTCCTCAGTCTTATGATAGGAGAGACTAGGAATTTCACTTTGCATTCCTTAATCTTATGATAGAAAGGATTTGGAAAATTCATGTTTGTATTCCTTAGTCTTATGATAGGAGAGACTAGGAAAAATTCATTTTTTGAATTCCTTAGTCTTATGATAGGAGAGACTAGGAAAATTTCACCTAGCATTCCTTAGTCTTATGATAGGAAAGACCAGGAAATTTCATCTTGCATTCCTTAGTCTTGTGATAGAAAAGATTTGGAAAATTCATGTTTGTATTCCTTAGTCTTATGATAGGAGAGACTAGGAATTTCACTTTTCATTCCTTAATCTTATGATAGAAAAGATTAGGAAATCCCATTCACTTTGCATTCCTTAGTCTTATGATAGGAAAGACCAGGAAATTTCATCTCACATTCCTCAGTCTTATGATAGGAGAGACTAGGAAATTTCACTTTGCATTCCTTAATCTTATGATAGAAAAGATTAGGAAATCCCATTCACTTTGCATCCCTTAGTCTTATGATAGGAAAGACCAGGAAATTTCATCTCACATTCCTCAGTCTTATGATAGGAGAGACTAGGATATTTCACTTCCCATTCTTTAATCTTATGATAGAAAAGATTAGGAAATCCCATTCACTTTGCATCCCTTAGTCTTATGATAGGAAAGACCAGGAAATTTCATCTCACATTCCTCAGTCTTATGATAGGAGAGACTAAGAAATTGCACTTCCCATTCCTTAATCTTGTGATAGAAAGGATTAGGAAAAGGCTAGGAAACTTCATTTTGCATTCATTCCTCAATCTTTATAAGAGGAGAAGATTAGGAAATTTCATGTGGCATTTATTCCTTAGCTTTATGAGAGACAAGGCTAGGAAATATCATATTTTACAAAGAATTCATTGATAGGTCTTGCATTCGGACAAAATGGTTGTCTATGTCTTTGCACCATTACTGTTTCACAGCAAAATTGCAAATAGGGGCAGCTGTAGACACCTAATTTTGTCCGAACAATTTTTAAATTTAAAAAAAAAATAAAAAAAATCAAAAAAATAAATAATGATAAAAAGAAACAAGTCAATTTTAGTCAAATCTTAAATTGAAACCCATGCAATCCATCTCATGTGAAGCACATGCAAAATTTACACCCTCAATAGTTGACTTGGTTGATTTGTTGCCAAAAAAAAATGAACATAATAATTTGCAAATTGATGGAAATAAATTATGAATAAAAATCCCATGATGGTAGGCACCATTAAGGGATTTTAATAATTTCCTTCCTCAAATTTCCTTTCTGAAGTTGATTGGCTATAAAGCCAAGAGATATAGAGAGAATCAGGGGAGAAAAAAAGAAAGGGAACACAGACAGAAAAAAAAATCCTAGAACAAAAAAAAAAGAAAACCTAGAAAAGACTTAGCTTCCTGCACAGCCAAGGGTCATCATTCTTGATCCCCACTGCCACGGAAGGAGACACCTTGAAGAACCTTGCTTCAGCAATTCAACCCGCGAAGACCTCTGCCGCAGTTGCTGTTGCTACACCATCATCCTCGTCAACACAGCCCCATCTTCTTCACCTCACAACCAAGACCAAACCATCTTCAACACCTTTCCTTGCGTTGTCCAGACCTGTTACGTGCTGCCCTTGCTGTTGCATTTTGTTTGGCGTAGAAGTCCCTTGTTGCTGCTTTCCCTGCGTCCCAAACACCACCATCATCACGATAATCACTTCTGCTTCACCGAAATTGGCCTCATACTGCATCTCCTTGTCCAGCTATCTTCGCTCGCCTGCCCCGCCAAAGAAAGAAGCTGTGAGCTCGCCCGACCGAAGAAGAGGGAAGACTTGTGAGCTCGCCCGCCCTCCAATAGAGGTACTCGCCCCGCCAAAGAAAGAGAGAAGAATCTGTGAGTTTGCTCGCTCGTCCACGAGATCGCCCACCCAAAGAGAAAGAACATCCAAGAGCTCGCCAATTCAAGGAGTTCGCCCGCCTGAGGAGGCTATCTTTGCTCGCCTGCCCCGCCAAAGAAAGAAGCTGTGAGCTCGCCCGACCGAAGAAGAGGGAAGACTTGTGAGCTCGCCCACCCTCCAATAGAGGTACTCGCCCCGCCAAAGAAAGAGAGAAGAATCCGCGAGTTTGCTCGCTCGTCCACGAGATCGCCCGCCCAAAGAGAAAGAACATCCAAGAGCTCGCCAATTCAAGGAGCTCGCCCGCCCGATGAGGGTATATTCCCCTTTTTTATCATTCATTTATTTAGGTATTTTTAATGTATGTTTAGAAAATAATAAGTAAAATAAATAAAGGAAAATAAAATGGAATTCTTCCGATGATGAGATGTTACGGAATTCACAAGTAGTGATTCCTAACTGATCTCTAGGTAAGATAAATATGCTAAATGTTACCAGCGTATTGGAATATTTAGTATAATTTTTCAATAAAAATAAATTTTATAAATATAAATAAATTTAAAAAAATAATAATAAAATAAAATAATATATTTCTCATGTGCATCATATATATTTTGTTTGCATCATTTGCATTCATAAAATTCTAAAATAGGTGTGAATCTCCCAAGGATGGGATTCTATAGAAATCGCAAGTAGCGATTCTTAAGAAATCTTAGGGTGAGGAAATTATCCGAGATGCTACCAAAAGTATTGGGGTACTTCGGAATAATTTTCAATACAAAAGATTTTCACTTATTTTAAATAAAAAAAATAAAACTTAAATATTTCAAAATAAAACAAATAATAAAAATGATTTTCAAATAAATGGAGTTCTTTTTAAATATTTAATTAAGATCATTTTATTAAGATCAAAAGATAAGACATGATTAAGTGGTACCGTTTTTTAACGGGCGTTGTGGGGGTGCTAATCCTTCCCCACACGTAACTGAACTCCCGAACCTAAACTTTGTTTTCGCAGACCAAAAATTATTTTTTTGATAAAACTTAATTAATTTTAAGATTTTATTAAAAAGATAAATGATTTTAGGTGGCCAATCACACCTAGCCAAAAAAGATTGGTGGCGACTCCTCTTTATGTTTTTTTTCAAAATCGTCTAGCGATCGAGTCTCCGGATGAAAATCGTTACGACAAGAGGTCTGCAAGACGTAGTATTGAATTAATTTCTCAAACTTAACTTGAGTTAAAGCCATGCATCTGTCTCTTGTCGTCCCCCGTAATATTCGTGTCTCTTTACAAGAAGGAGCAAGAGGGTTCACGTCCATATAGTGGAATCTCATGCACATAATATATTGGGTTAGATTGGCTGCAGACTTTCGCTGCTGGCTTTGTACCATCCACGGCACTCACGCTCACAAGCTCTGCATGCCCCATACTCTTTCTTAGCAGAATTGTGAGCTTAACTGGATCAATCCCATCCCCTGTTACCTCTATTTGGCTCTTGTCATCACCCTTTAAAGAAGCAGACTCCACTCCTGCAAACAAAGCAATCAACAATCAGTATGCATCAACAATAATAATAACCGAAAACCGGCTGGATTTCCGTACCTACGAGACAGGCTGCAATTTGCAAGGCCTTAGAGCGGCACTTCTGGCAATTCATAGTTACCTTCACTACCATCTTTTGCTGAAAAAAGAGAAACAAAATTCAATTCAACACAAAAATCAATCATATTAGAAACTTCTTTTTCTATGTAATCCATAATTC
Organism: Heritiera fomes; assembly: GCA_032173925.1. Taxonomy (NCBI): domain Eukaryota; kingdom Viridiplantae; phylum Streptophyta; class Magnoliopsida; order Malvales; family Malvaceae; genus Heritiera; species Heritiera fomes. The sequence continues at coordinate 14,435,858 of JAPDPM010000011.1, forward strand.
ATTTCCATACCTTCGTAGTTTCGTTTATCTCTTGGTAAAAACGATAATGGCGTATATATGAAGGAAGAAGCTAGCGGGGCTTGATTTGTCTTGGCCGAGATAACTAAATTCTGTTGGTATTTATAGACAGTCCGAGATTGAGTTGGCTTAAGGGCTATGGAAATTTCTTTGCAAGTTGTTGAAACCGTTCGTTTTATGATAAATTAGGTGACCCTACCAGGTTTACTTCGTCAGCTTTCATCCCTACTACTATCAAACAAAAACACTCGTATATGAAACCTTGATTATATTTTTTATGGCTATGACTTGAGATCATCATTGTTGCATAAAGAACATGCCCAATATCTATTTGATTTCTTTAATAATCATAAAGTGCTTAATGCTGGCATTAACAGAAGACAACACAACTTCAGCAGCTCAGCAAGTGATAGCTCAGCAAGTGAGGAAACCAACTTATCCAGCTCAGCAAGTGATAAGACTGATGTATCTTGACTTAGTTAGTTACTTGAGAACTTGATGTATATATATCAGACAGTTGTTAGTTTTTGTAATCAATCAATTTTCTTCATTCTCAATCAATGAAGTCTTTGATTCTCCAAGATTCAATATGGTATCAGAGCTTGTAAATTCTTTCTGAAATCTTCATTCGAGATTCATCTTTTCCTTCTTTTCTTCTTATATCGACCAGTTACAAGATGGTGGAAACAGCAAATGATGTTTCCAATCCATTTCATCTTCATGAAAGTGAAAATCCAAGCTTAGTTCTTGTTTCCCTTGTTTTGAATGGCTCAAATTACCATTCATGGTCTTGATCTATGAAAGTTGCCCTTCTTTCCAAGAATAAACTTAAGTTTGTCGATGGTAGCATTGAAGTTCCAACCAAGACAGATCCAACGTTCTCAGCCTGGGAAAGATGCAACGCGATGGTATTGTCTTAGATCATTCACTTTGTTTCACCCTCAATTGCTCAAAGTGTAATTTGGCTTGATACAGTTAAAGATGTTTGGAATGACCTTAAAGATCGGTTTGCACAAAGAGATGCTTTCAGAATATTAGATCTTCAGGAGGAAATTTATTCATTTCATAAAGGATATTTGAGTGTCACAGATTACTTTACACACTTAAAGATTCTGTGGGATGAGTTCTTGAACTTGAGGGTAATACCTTCTTGTACCTGTAATCCACAATGCAAGTGTGAGGCCTTGGTTCTTGCAAGAAAATACCAGCAGAATGATCAAGTTATCAGATTTTTAAAAGGATTGAATGAGTCCTTTTTGACAGTGAGATCCCAGATAATGTTGATGGATCCACTTCCACCAATCAACAAAATGTTTGCTTTGGTAGTTCAGTAAGAAAGATAGATCAACTCTCAGATGATTTCATCTAACACTACAAAAAAAGAGACTTTCAGCGACGGAATTAGCGACGGAATTTTCCGTTGCTAAAAGTCTGATTCCGTCGCTAAAGGGTTTTAACGACGGATTAGCGACAGAATAATTCCGTTAGAAAAATCAATGTCGCTGATGCTCATTCGGTCGCTGAAAGAACATTCCGTCGCTAATTCCGTCGCTAATTAGCGACAGAATTTATTCTTATCAGCGACGGATTTTTTGTTATCAGCGACGGAAATTTTCTGTCACTAAAATGAAAATCGGTCACCTTTTATCAGTAGCTAAAAATATCAGCGACGAAATTTTTCGTCGCTAATTTTATTTTTATTTTTAAATTTTATGAAAATATTCCGTCGCTAAAAATTTTACCGACGGAATATTCCGTCGCTAATAATAAAATTTTCCGTCGCTAAATACTTTTATCTACGGAATTTTTCGTCGCTAATAATAAATTTTTTCCGTCGCTGAATGTTATCAGCAACGGAATATTCCATCGCTAATATTAAAAATTTTCCGTCGCTGAATGTTATCAGCAACGGAATATTCCGTCGCTAATGCTATTATTTCCGTCACTAATTTCTTTGAATTCCGTCGCTAATAATATATTTTTTTATCATCATCTATTATTTATGCATTTTACAACCAAAATGTTAAATTCCAAAATTGTTTCCAAAAGTTTTCTGAAATATATTTAAATTTACGCGTAAGCTTAAATTCATGTTAAAACCCTAAATTCATGACTATAGCAACATTTAAAAGACCTTAATACATAAACATAAATTTCGAATAAAATTTATACATAATCATAAAACATGATTAAAATTCATCAAATTCATAACATCTCTCAACAACCATCAAATTCTTAAAACATAAAAAAAACAAAGTACTTAAACTTCTTACATTATAACAGAGATGTATGAAGAAGGCCCATCTCCGAGGTTCGGTATCTGGCTATCATCGGGATTTGAAGGGCCTCCTTTGCTGCTCTTCCATGCATTACTCATCTCAGCCATCCATTGGTGCATTTGCGGTAAATATTTGAGAACTTCATCAAGTTTCTCTTCTATAACATCGATGCGCTCATCCTGGCTTACTGTTGATTGAGAAACCGAGAATATTGGACTTGCTGAGGAGGCGGATAACTCAAGTATATCTCTGTTTTGTGAACTGCTTCCAAAGCCGTACACATGTGTGCGGGTTGTTTCCATTCCTCCAATACAGTCACACCAAGCAACAGGATCAAAGTGTGGTTGACTGCTAATATCCGTACCATACTTCTCAACCAATGAAGCATTATATTTTTCCTATAATAAAAAAATTTATTATTATAAATATATCTATACTTAAAAAGTAATTAAATAATAATTAACATACATAAAAAGAAATAATTTTAAATATACGTACACTGACAACTTTCGACTTATTGTCCACATATGCACCTTGGCCAGCATTTTTTTTGTGAGTTCGATCAAATACCTCCTTATATGTAGGTGTTCGATTATATTGATTCCTCTTCACAAGTAAAACAAAAAAAATTGAAGTTAGCTGTAAACAATATATATTTTAACTATAATATCATACATATGATTTAAAAAGTTACATACCAGTCTATGTGCATGCACAGGAAAAGAAATCAATCCACCTGTATGCTTGGTAATAGTTCCTTCTTTTATGGTCAATCGATTTTGCTTTCCTTTCTGTGACTTCGCCTCCCATTCCGATTTGCCCCATAAGTCATCAATCAAGGAATCCCATATCTCAACTTTGATCCAGCTGGACATATACCCTTTACAGTCAGCAATTTGATCTATGCCAAAATGTTGCATTGCTTTTTTTCTTTCAGCTTGCAACAAGTCACGGAATCGTGTTTTGCAAATGTTCTCCCAAATATTTTTCATAATAATCATTTCTTCAAGAGGCCATGCAAAAATTTCTTAAATCAATTGAAATCATTAGTAAAAAATCATGTTAAATAAAATAATAAAATAAAGTAATATATTAATTATTTGCGATTGACATACCGAAAATTTTACCCATATTTGGGTTTTCATAGCAATTGGAACACTTTTCCATGTTGGCCAAGGATCAGTAAAATACTCTTTAATTAATGTTGCAATTGTCCGAACAGCTTGAGGCTTCAAAAAAGCGCTGCGACATAAATAAATTCAAATTTTTTATATAATATTAATTAAGTAACTTCATATAGCAAAATAGTATTATTATTTTTATTACTCGTTATTCAGACAAGTAAGTCGTGCCCTTTGATCCGGATTACTTGGAGTCGAATATCCTTGATTGGGTCCTCTTGTTCGTTTTCTACCTCCACTGCCACTACCATCGGAACTCACACCACTGCCTATATTTGTCCAAGTATGATCAATGTTAAGCTGCTCAATCGGTATTCCGTCAGGGGATATACCCTCGGCAGATGATGAGGCTTGGCTAGATAGACCATGTGTGGATGGGCCTTGGGCAAGTGGACTATCTCTCTGGTCAATCGGTTGGTCAGTGGGTGGGTCCATCTCATCAGTATCCACTTCTGCTGATGGAAATAGTTGTGCTTCAAGGTTAATTGCTGGGGTCTGAGATCGTGGAGTAGGCATGAAAAAAGACTTCCAACTCGATGTAGAAGATCCACCGGAGCGAGCCTTCTTACCAGATGATTTTTTTGATGATTTCATTATACCTGCAATACATGAAAAAAATAATATATGTATTAGATAATGAACTTAACATACAAAATAAATTAACTTTTTACAAAACATCTTACAAAATATCGTAAATAAAAGCAAACAAAAAAGTAATTAAGTTATTAAATTCACATAAACATTTTCTTAAAAGAAATAAGAGCAATTAGCTAAAAAAGACCTTGTCCTCATCATCATCATCATTGTCGTCATCGTCGTTGTTGGTGTCATCATCATCGTCATCATCATCATCATCATTATCATCATCATCATCATCATCATCTTCTTCTTCTTCTTCTTCTTCTGCAATATTTACCTCTTCATAATCTCCGCGAACGAGAATAGTGGGATTGTCAAGGTCTTCTGAATATGTGATATTTATAGGATGTGCATTTTCAATTTCTTGATAAACCCCATCATTTAAATCCACTATGTCCACATTACAATTTTGAATATTAAATCTAGCTCTTGCTTTTGTCTTGAAAACAACCCACCAATCACGACGATCTCTTTTTCTATATGGATAAGGACTAAAATACACTTGTTGACTCTGTTGAGCTAATATAAAAGGTTCATTGCTAGCAAGTATAGACCTATGTTTGATTTCAACAAGAGCATGTCTAGGATGAACACGATAACCTCTCTCAATGTCAAACCAATGGCACTTAAAGAGTATAACTTTATTTCCAATCCCAAAATATTCCAACTCCACTATATCTATCAATATACCATAAAAGTCACGGTCAAAATCATTGTAACAATCACCTTTCACACAAACACCGCTGTTCATTGTTTTTCGAGTTTTTCCATATTCTAAGGTATGAAACTTAAATCCATTTACAAAATACCCTTGATAACAACTTGCCAAACGTGCTGGACCATGAGAGAGGTCAATGATACGTTTATCAATTGCATTTCCTTGTTCACGAACCTACATAATAGTGATTCTTGTGATGAGTGAAATGCAGTATCATCTATTAAAACAAAACGAATTATATTTAAATTACTTACATATTGTCTAAACTATTTCGTAAAATGCGCTTGACGTGTTTTCTCCAATTGTCCATCGTTCATCTCTGGTTCATTTCTTTTGACCATTTCATCAAATATCCTATAAAATCAATATATAGCAAGTATATATGAAAATGCTTAGGATCAAAAAGCCTTCGTTGTATTTATTGTATGATATGTAATGCTATATACTTACTCAATGTACGGGAGAACTTCTTCACAATTCATTAGCACATATATCACCGCTGCATCAAACTCATCTTCTTCCAGATATCGACGATTGTTCTTTGCCCGCCTAAGTGGTCGTCCAGGATATTTGAAAATTGACAAACGTCCCATGGGATCTACGTCTCCTCCATCATCATTCCGTGGTGGACGAGTTAGCCTTGTTTGAATATTGGGATCAAAGTATAATGCACAAAATGTTGCAATTTCCTCCCTCATATATGCCTCACAAATAGATCCCTCCACATGTGCACGATTTTTCACCTTCTTTTTTAGGCGATGCAAAAACCTAATTAAAGTATAAAATACACATTTAATGGCATACAATAAGCGCTCTATTTCTTATAGCACATTGAAAAATGCTCATATCAAACAAATTATTACCTCTCAAATGGATACATCCATCGGTATTGAACGAGTCCGCCAAGCTTGGCCTCGTAAGGTAAGTGAATGGGGAGATGTTCCATGCAGTCAAAAAAACTTGGTGGAAAAATTTTCTCTAATTTGCAAATTGTTTCTACAATGTTGCTCTGCAACTGTTCCATGTAATTCACATGTAATTCAGTTGAACATATATCTCGAAAAAAATGAGATAGCTCAGTAATAGCATCCCATATTGAATTAGGTATGAAATCACGAAAGGCAATCGGAATTAATCTTTGCATAAAAACATGACAGTCATGACTTTTCATTCCATAAAACTTGCCTTCCTCAATATTTACGCACCTAGATATGTTTGATGCAAACCCATCAAGAAGCCTTAGCTCTTTCACCCATTTACACACTCTTCTCTGATCATCTTTGCTTAAGGTAAACGATGCTTTAGGTGCGAAAATTTTTCCATTACTTGTCACCAATTCCAATTCCTTTCGTTTACAAATCAGCGCCAAATCTAACCTTGCATTTGTGTTGTCCTTTGTTTTGCTTTTAACATCCATTAATGTATTGAATAAATTGTCAAACACATTTTTTTCAATATGCATGACATCTAAGTTGTGACGAATAAGGTTGGTATGCCAATAAGACAGCTCCCAAAAAATGCTTTTCTTCACCCAATTATGAGTTACCCCAAAACCTTGAGGTTTTTGTTGAGGACATTTTGTCCCAAATGTTAAGTCTTCCAAACTATCTATCCGAGACAACACTTCTTCACCTGACAATCTCATAACCGGAGGATCATAGTCAACCCTTTTACTAAATTTATCCCTTTGCTTCCTAAAAGAATGATTAGGAGGTAAAAATTGACGATGACAATAAAAAAAACAAGGCTTTCGTCCATGTTGCAATCTAAAAGCTTTTGTATGTTCCACACAATAAGGACAAGATAATCTTCCATGTGTACTCCACCCAGACAACATTCCATATGCAGGAAAGTCATTAATTGTCCACATTAATGCATCCCTTAACAAAAAAAGTTGATTTCTATAAGCATCATAAGTTTGAACACCTTCATCCCATAAGATTTTCAACTCATCTATCAAAGGCCTTAAAAAAACATCTATGTTTTGTGATGGATTGCTCATTCCCGGAATTACCATATTCAATAACAAATATGGTTGTTTCATACACATCCAGGGAGGTAAATTGTAAACAACAAGCATAACTGGCCAACAAGAATATGACCTCGTAGCTGGCCCAAACGGACAAAACCCATTTGCACATAAACCAATTCTAACATTACGAGGTTCCATAGCAAATGATGGATGAGTACAATTGAAATGTTGCCAAGCTTCACCATCAACTGGATGTCTAAGCACTCCTGAAGAACTTCGATTGTGCGCATGCCATGTCATAAACTCAGCAGTTGCAGCTGACATATAAAGCCTTTGAAGCCTAGGGATTAATGGCAAGTAGCGCAAAATTTTGTACGGTGTCTTCTTTCCTCTTACCCCACATTGTCTATATCTAGGATGTCCACATATCACACAATGCATTAACTCGGCATATTCTTTCCAAAATAAAATACAATTATTCTTGCAAGCATCTATCTTAACATAACCAAGACCGAATTTCTCCATTTTTCTATTCATTTCATAAAAGTTTTTCGGTAAATGATTATTCTCCGGAAGCATACCTCTCACAATCTCCAACATTCGATTAAAACATGCTTCACTAACATTGTGCTCCGACTTCCAATTACACAATTGTGACATAGCAGATAATGTCGTGTGCTTAGAACATTCTGTCCACAATGGTTCATTTGCATCATTTAACAGAGAAGCAAAGTTTTGTCTTGATGAATTTTGTTCATGCTCATCAAATCTTGACTGATTAGCATTCCCATCAAAATTAATATGACAAGCATCCCTCACCATTCTATTATACGGGTTTTGTTCTGAATACATTTCATACATCAGATCACCAATCTCGTCTCTATTTCTTGAGGATTCTCCTTCAACAACTTCACCATGTTTATCCCAAATAGTATAACCACCCATAAAACCTTTGTAAAATAAATGTTCCCGTCCCTTATCACATTCTAAAAAGATTCTATTTTGACATTTGATGCAAGGACATTTTATTCTATCTCCACTGACAAACTGCCTATTTGAACATGCAAAATCGATAAACTCTTCAACTCCATTTAAAAACTCATTTGTAATATAACTATTACTATCTAACCGGTTGTACATTCAACTCCTATCCTTATTCATGATATGATCTGAATAAAAGATCTGTAATTTAATAAACAAAACCACACAAAATAAATAAAATATAGCAATCAAAGCAAATATCTCAACCAATTAAAAAACAAAATAAAAATTTTAAATCAAAATTAACAATTATTTATTATAAAATGCATAATAAAATAGTTAAAATATTACCTCACGATCACAATCCACCAAAGCACTCCTTATTAATATTAAATAACCTACAAAAGCATAAAAACTACATATTAAAAATTAAATATTATTTTCTTTCTATTTTAAAATAAAAAAATAACTATTACAATACATATTAAAACTATTAATACAACAATATATACATTTATGCAATAAAAAAAATAATATATATAACAATGTATATATCTCACATGAATCCCAAAATTAATAATACTAATTCAATCAATCTATTAATATCATATAATTAGATACACTAAAACAATAATAAATTTTCATAATTAATAATATTATGACCAAATTAAATTTACATAAATAAATTTATATATTTAAAATCTAACAAAAATAACTTTAAACATTTAATTACAAAATTTCTACTATTATAAATACAAACAAACAAAAATAAACTAAATAAACAACAATAAACACATATATATTTTAAATATATATATTTTAAATAAATAAATTAAACAAATAAACAAAAATTAATAATACTAATTCAATCAATCTATTAATATCATATAATTAGATACACTAAAACAACAATAAATTTTCATAATTAATAATATTATGACAAAAGTAAATTTACATAAATAAATTTTTATATTTAAAATCTAACAAAAATAATTTTAAACATTTAATTACAAAATTTCTACTAATATTATTATAAATACAAAAAAACATATATATATATATATTTTACATAAACAAACTAACAAAGAAATAAATATATCTTTTAAATTTAAAAATAATACAACTACTATATACCAAGAGTATGACCAGCGGTAGGGACAATCGGTGGCAGCGAACGGTGATGGCGGGGGCGGGCGGCAGCAGCGGCGCCTATGGGCGCAGTGGCAGTGGGAGAGTGGGCTGTTTTGCTTTTCTTCTTTAAAAACTAGGAGGCGCCGGTGGTGAGGAGAGGAGAGAGGTGACCAGCGGCAGGTAGAGGTGTAACGGACCGGCGGCGCAGCTTCGGTGGGGTAAGGGACCGGCGGCGCACATGGGAGAGGGAAGAGAAAAAAGGAGAAGAGAAAAAATTGATGATCACGGACGGGAAGAAGAAGAAAAATGGGGAAAATCACGAATTTTGAGATATTAGCGACGGAATTTCTGTCAGATTAGCGACGGAAAAATTGCGACGGAAAAATTTCGTTGCTAAGTAGATCTAACACGTTACACGAGGTATTAGCAACGGAATTTTTTTCGTCGCTAATTCCGTAGCTAATGACCTTTAGCTACCGAATTAGCGACGAAAAAATTCCGTCGCTAATTTTTTCACTTTTTTTCTCAGATATTTTGGAGGGAAATTAGCGACGGAATTTTTCCGTCGCTAATTCCGTAGCTAAAGGTCATTAGCTACGGAATTAGCAACGGAAAAATTCCGTCGCTAATTTTTTTTACCTTTTTCTCAAATATTTTGGAGGGAACTTAGCAACGGAATTTTTCCGTCGCTAATTCCGTAGCTAAAGGTCATTAGCTACGGAATTAGCGACGGAAAAATTCCGTCATTAAGTTCCATGAACTTTCCACCGAAAAATGATGTGGGAATTTAGCGACGGAAAAATTCCGTCGCTAACTTCCATGAACTTTTTCACGAATTTAGCGACGGAATTTTTCCGTCGCTATTCCGTAGCTAAAGGGCTTTAGCTACGGAATAGCGACGGAAAAATTCCGTCGCTAAGTTCCATGAAATTCTCCACCGAAAAATGATGTTGGGAACTTAGCGACGGAATTTTTCCGTCGCTAATTCAGTAGCTAAAGGGCATTAGCATTGGAATTAGCGACGGAAAAATTCCGCGCTAAGTTCCATGAACTTTTCACCTAAAATAATGTGGGGAATTTAGTGACGGACTTTTTCCGTCGCTAATTCCGCAGCTAATGGGCATTAGCTACGGAATTACATTAGCTGCGGAATTAGCGACGGAAAAATTCCGTCGCTAAATTCCATGAAATTCTACACCGAAAAATCATGTTGGGAACTTAGCAACGAAATTTTTCCGTCGCTAATTCTGTAGCTAATGACCTTTAGCTATGGAATTAGCGACGTCCATGAACTTCTACCAAAAATGATGTGGGGAATTTGGTGACAAAATTTTTCCGTCGCTAATTCCGTAGCTAAAGGTCATTAGCTACGGAATTAGCGACGGAAAAATTCCGTCGCTAAATTCCATGAAATTCTCCTCCGGAAAATGATGTTGGGAACTTAGCGACAGAATTTTTCCGTCGCTAATTCCGTAGCTAAAGGTCATTAGCTACGGAATTAGCGACGGAAAAATTCCGTCGCTAAGTTTCATGAACTTCTCATCGAAAATGATATGGGGGAACTTAACAACGGAATTTTTCCGTCCCTAATTCCGTAGCTAATGACCTTTAGCTAGGAAACGGAATTAGCGACGGAAAATTTTCGTCGCTAAGTTCTATCTATGTTTTGGGTTTAGCGACGGATAATTCCGTCGCTAATAATTTGGCGCAATTGAACAGTATATCCCGCCATAATTAGCAACGGAATTAGTGACATAAAATATTCCGTCGCTAATTACCGACGAATTTCTGTCGCTAATCCGTCGCTAAATTCGTTATAAATTCCGTCGCTAATTCGTCGCTAATACCAATTATCAGCGACGGAAAAATTCAGTAGCTAAATTTCTGTCGCTGAAAATCAATTTTCTTGTAGTGTAAATCAGTTGGACCTAGTGCCTTTCAAGCCAAATCCATTATGGCAAATAATCCACAAGCTTCTGTGTTCAAGAAACAATCCAAGTTCAACACAAAGAGACCAGTCTGTACCTATTGTGGATTTCAAGGTCATAACACGACTAGTGCTATAAGAAGCACTGTTACCCTCCTAGATATAAACCAAAACCAAAGTTTAACAGCAGTGTGAATCAGGTAGAGGGTTCACTTCATTTCCAGGAGAATTCTGATGTGTTGAACAAATCTGGACATGTTGAAAAAGCTAGTCCAATAGCTTTTACTAAAGACCAATATGGTCAGATAATTGCAATGTTGTGAAGACCGCAAATTTCGTACTGAATTTGTGAAATAAAAGAAGGAATTTAAATGAAGTAAGTATCGAGACGTAGTTCGAAATAATTTTAGTAATGACATCGAAGATGTGAGTAGTACATTGGGCTATAAACGATTAATATATATATCTTAGATTTTATATATATATATATAAGTGTATATAATTATTTAATTAAATAAAAAGACATATGTATATTAAATTAAATGTGGTATACATGTGAATAATACAAACAAAATATATAACTATATGTCTATATATAGTAAGTATAATATTTATAGGTTTCAAATAAAATAAATAAATAAATAAAGGAAAATATATATATTTGAAATATATATAATTGAATATATAAAAAAAAAAAGAGAGGAGGGAAAGTCGGGTTTAGCTTCTCTTGGAAGCCACTGACTTCCCTCACCTACAGCACAATCCACAGATTTGAAGAAAATCGGACAGAGGCTTTGCCTCTTTAGATAAAACAAAACCTAATAAAAAATGAATGAAATAGAAAAGAAAGAAGAGAAGGAAGAAACATGAAACAGAGGTGGAAAGAAGCAAGGAGAAAAAAAAAGAGAAAGTGGTGACCGAAAGGAAAGAGAAGCTGTAGCAAAAAGAAATCGGGAAGGAGATCAAGACTGAGAGCAGAGGAACGAAAAAGGGGAAATAGCTGCAGTGAAAGGAAATGTTGAAAGAGAACTGAGGAAGAGACTAAAAGAGGAAGAGAAAGGATCGTGAGGCAGCAAGCTTCTTCTCGAGGAGCAGTTTTTCCTTGGGTAGTCTAGGAAGAAGCAAGACGAGAGGAACAACATTTCTCGCCTGAACAAAGAGCTCTTTCAGGTGGCATTTGGGCAGTGAGAAGGGTCAGATCTAGCAGCTTCCTTAGGTGCTGAGTGGCTCGATTTTGTGCTAGAACCTGAGCTGAAACATAAGGGCTCCTCCTTCGGTTTGAAACAAGGCAGCAGTAGGGGTTGCTGACTTCATTCTGTCAATAAAAAAAATAATATAGATCAACAACAACAGTCATTGGTCTTACCTCATTCTCGGTGTAAAAAGGTAATGTAGTAGTGGAGAAAAGAGAAAGGTCAAGAAATTGCAGCAAAGGAAGGAGTCGAGAAAGAAGAGGAGCTGCAACCATTGGGTGAAGAATAGAAAAGAAAGAAGTAGCAGAGGTTGAACCGAAGGAGAAAGAGAGAGAACGTGAGGGAGCCTTCAAGTAGCTTGAACAGGGACATGCAAAGGTGTTGTTCAGTTGCTTCTGGTGAATAATTTGTGTGTCTTTTAGGGCTGGAAACATAAGCAAGAAGGAAGAGGTACAGGGGTCAGAACCAAGGACTGAAGACATGGTGGTAGTGGACTGTTTGTGAGGCGTGAAGCAAGTCTGTTAAGGGCTATTTTACAAGGCTGTTACGATGATGCTTGGACATTAAATAGTGATGATATTTCAAATGCTTAAGAGGGTGTAACCAAGGAAAGATGAGCTGCCAAGGTTGTTCACGCCAAGGAAAGAAAGAAAAGTAAAAGAAAATAAAGGTGAAAATATGATACTTTGCTTGAGCTTTAGAATCAATATTTGTAAGAAAATTATTATAGCAAGTCTCGAATTTTTATAAGTATACTATAGAATTTTAGTTAAATGGTACTAAGTCAATTTATGATGTTTGAATATGTAGTGCGACAAATGAAAGACGGACGCTTGTCTAGCTAATCTTGGTGTGCGCTCACGCCAAGCTCGGAGTATGTAAGACTTTTATACAAGTCCGCGGTAGATTTATATTGTATAGACTATATAGGATTATTAAATTGAATGATTATACAATAGAGCATGAAATTGAGTAGAGAGTTGGTAATTATATGGTTAAAGGTTACATTATGGAATTTTCAATTGAGTCAAATAAATAGTGATGATCCGAAAATTAAAAATATTTAAATGACTTTTCTGCAGTCCGGGAGTAAGTTGGTGAATGGGATTATACAAGCTCAATTGTTGAATATCGACTACAGGACTGTTTGATTTGATTTCAATTGTGCTTGATTGAGGTAAGGGATATGTATAAGGAACGTAGGAGATACTGAAATGATTTTAAGATCAATTGCATTGTGTTTTATGAATTGCGTATGCTTTGCAAGACTTTAGAAATTTGATATCGTCATGCTATCGAATTTTCATAAGAATATTGATTTCTGCGATTTCGGCTAAAAAGCTAAGAAAACTTTTTAAGAATAAAACTTTTAAGGAATTCAGTCTTGGAAATATTAAATTGCATGATTTTAGTATATTCATGAATTTTCAAAGTAAATTTTATTTTATGAAAATTACCTAAAGTTAGTGTTTTAGAAATATTTATGAAAAGTTATAAAGTTTTCGGATTTTTGGAATTCCTTGCATTTTAATTGATTTTCGGAACCTTTATGAGTTTTGAAAATACTCCTCCGAATTTGGATTTATAAAACTTTGCATTAGCATGAATTATCTAAAGAATTCAATTTTTATTGAAAGCTTATTAAATTGCATGATTTTAAAGACTTATGACTTTTCTAGCTTAAATTTGGTTTTATGGATTTATTATAAATTATGGTACTAAAACCTATTTGTTTATATATTTTGGAAATTATTAAGTTTTTAAATATTTGGAAAATAATTCTGATTTTATGCAATAATCTGTTTTATGAACTTTTATAAATATCTGTATGTTTTGACTTACGGATTTGAACTCTGAACTATGAAACTTATGTTTTGAGATACTGGCTAACCGTCATCTTGCAGTATCTGGACTGCTGTATATTTTGGATCTAGCAGTATCTGGCTGTAGCATGACCTTCGGGGCCTGCAGTATCTGGCTATAGAGTGACCTTTGGGGCCTATAGTCTGGCTGTAGTGTGACCTTCGGGGCCTATAGTATTTGTATCTGATATGAATTTTGTGCACTATGTTGATGTGTGATTTGATCCAGTTCGCAGCGGTCACAGATGACACCTGATCAATGTTCACTATAGACCACTTGGACTATGGCCATACGTCTATCTGTTATTATCCTTATAGGATATCTTTGCTGCTTGATGTATACCGAGTTATTGCCATGTCTCCACTTTCTATTATTTCTGATTTCTGAATGATTTCTGAATATCTGATTTTCGAACTCTGAATTTTGGAAACGATATGATATGGATTGCTATGATTGGATTTTGAAATCTGAAAATGATTTGGTACGGATTTTTATGATTTTATTTGAAATATGATATGATTTCTGAAGACGACTGTTTACATATTTGCATAGCATGGCTTTGTTAAGTGATTTGTTATACTGATTTGATTTACATACGATTTTCAGAATACATGAATTTCTTGCTGATAAGATTCCATATTTTAGAAATATCCCTTATGATTTAGAACTTATTAATCGTTTCAGAATACATGCATATAGCTTACGGTATCTGTCTCTTTATATATATTCCTTATTGGGCTTTCTAAAAAGCTCACCCCCCTTCTCCACCTTCCCGATTATTTGTAGTAGGCGATTTGTACGAGAGGTTCTGACATGTCCTTCGAGGTTTTTGTATCGCCCTTGAAGGTACATGATGTATAGATATCTATTTTCTATTCAGACTTGTTTTACAATACTTTTCTAGTAGGGGGATGTAATTAAAGGAAACACTTAGTATATTCATGATAAGAAATGATGCATGCAACTTTGATGGACATAAATTTTGTTAAGTAATATAATTTTAATATGTGACTGCATGCTTAGTCGGAAAATTTGAACTGGGACCAAAACGTTTATAAGATATTGATTTAACTAATGTACATTTAGCTTAAGAATAAATCTGAGACACTAAGCACAGCCCAACCAAAGGTAAGTGAAAAAGGAAAAAAATTGGCTCATAATTTTGGTAAAAAGGGTCGTTACAAAAGTTGGTATCAGAGCAACGTTGGTATAATGTGCGTTAGTGTCTGTAGGTCAGAAACTGTTTACATCCCCAAGGTACTGTACATGTCTAAATATATATTGTGCATAATTGCGTAAATGGTAGTAAATATGTTTGTTTTGTCTAGGCTATCTATAAAAATGGGAGGGCGAGGACGAAGACGAGGACATTATAAGAGTGTGAGGAGTGTCGGTAGGAGACAAGAAGTGCTGGCACCTGAGACCCCGACTCCAAAACCTCCTCCTCCTCCTCCTTAGCCAGAACCTGATGGAAACTGAATGGATATAATGGATAGGACTATAGATACCATGTCCCAGAATATGAACGCCATGTCCGCCATGTTTACCCAGTTCATGGCAAACTTCAATAACAATCAAGGACAAGCAGCCCCACCATTGGCACCAGCACCACCACACCCACCACCGGTAGTGCCTCCTCCCGTGCCTCCACCACTACCTGCCCCTCAGCCTGTACCTCCTTCGATTCAGTCAGTCCAGCCCCAGACTCAGCCAGAGGTACCTGCTCTAGTGCAGCCACAGGTAGGACCAGTAGAAAGATGTAATTTGACTAGACTGCGAGAGTTTAAGAAGTTCGACCCTCCTAAGTTTAAGGAGGAAAAGGAACCAATGGTGGCGGAGAGTTGGGTGAATGAGATGGAGAAGTTATTTGAGTAGTTGGCATGCTTCGAGACAGAAAAAGTGGGCATGGCCACCTTCTTACTAGTGGATGAGGCGAAGCATTGGTGGAAATCCACCAAGACTGTGTTGAGGGCTAGACATCCTACGGTCACATGGGACATATTCTTGGGGTATTTTCGTAAGCAGTACATTCCTCGTACGACCCAGAAGAGGATGCAGATAGAGTACTTGAATTTGGCTCAGGGAAATCAGACGGTGGATCAATATGAGTCACGATTTACAACCTCAGCCTTTACGATCCACAGACGGTGAGTAATGAGGAGCACCGTGTAGAGAGGTTTTTGGATGGATTACGACCATTTATCAGGTTCCGACTAGCTCCATTAGATATCTCCAGCTATGACGAGGCTGTTCAGAAGGCCCAATTATGTGAGCAAGACTATAAGATGTATCAGTCTGATTTTGGATCCCGCTCCAAGGGCAAGGATAAGGATAAAGGTAAAAGGACTTTTGATGATCGATTTCCTACATCTGGATGATTTGATAAGAGGCCTAAGGGAGATGAGTCTTTTGATAAGAGGTCGGTAGGAGATAAGACTATTGGGGATCGATCTGTTAGACCTACTACTGTCGCGGGGAGTACTGGGACTCAGAAAGGTATAGCAGCCATTCCATGTAGTAATTGTGGGAACCTACATACGGGTAAGCCTTGCTATAAGGCTACGGGCGCTTGCTTTCGTTCTGGACAGAAGGGACACATGATAAAAGATTGCTCGCAGAATTTGACAGTACAAAAAGAGCCTGAGCGTCCAGCCCAGCCTCAGAAATGAGCCACTGTTACAGAAAAAGGAAAGAAGGTAGTGGCTCAGGGCAGGGTGTATGCATTGACTCAAGAGGCTGCTGACACTTCATTAGATGTTATCAAAGGTAAGATCTTAGTCTTGGATATTATGGCATTTACATTATTTGATTCTGGTTTTACTTATTCCTTTATATGTTCTTCATTTGCTATGAAGTTGTCTATAGAGCCTGAACCCTTAAGACATCTGTTACAAATTAACACTTCTTTTATAGAGTCCCAAATGACGGATGTGGTTTATAGAAACTGTAAGTTAAGGATAAGAAAGAAGGAAATAGTAGCAGATCTAGTTTTATTGAATATGTATATGGATTGGCTATCTGCTAATAGAGTTAATTTAGACTTTTGTAAATTTTGCTTCTAAGTAAATAAAAGTATACTATTCCGTTTAAAGGATACTGGAATGAGAAACTTCTAGATAAGAGAATTATCTGAAGTAGTGTTTCTCCTTGGAATGCACTTATATTATTTGTTCAGAAGAACAAAAGCAGTTTTTGAGGATTGTCCTCCAGACCCTTAGGAAATCGTAAGATATATGCTAAGTTGAGTAAGTTTGACTTCTGGTTGGATCAAATTATTTTTTGGGTTACGTGGTATTAAAGGACGAGGTGTTGGTTGATCCGTCTAAGATAAAGGCCATTGTACAGTGGGAAAAGTACCCAGAACTATTTGGTTTGAGTTAGTCCAATACAAATTTGGAGGACCAAATTTCCTAAGGTGAGGAGAATGTGAAGACCGCAAATTTCGTATTGAATTTATGAAATAAAAGAAGGAATTTAAATGAAGTATCGAGACGAAGTTCGAAATTATTTTAGTAATGACATCGAAGATGTGAGTAGTGCATTGGGCTATAAACGATTAATATATATATATCTTAGATTTTATATATGTATATATATATATAAGTGTATATAATTATTTAATTAAATAAAAAGACATGTATATTAAATTAAATGTGGTATACATGTGAATAATACAAACAAAATATATAACTATATGTCTATATATATTAAGTATAATATTTATGTGTTCCAAATAAAATAAATAAATAAATAAATAAAGGAAAATATATATTTGAAATATATATAATTGAATATATAAAAAAAAGAGAGGAGGGAAAGTCGAGTTTAGCTTCTCTTGGAAGCCACCGACTTCCCTCACCTACAGCACAATCTACAGATTTGAAGAAAACCGAACAGAGGCTCTACCTCTTTAGATAAAACAAAGCCTGATAAAAAATGAATGAAGTAGAAAAGAAAGAAGAGAAGGAAGAAACGTGAAACAGAGGTGGAAAGAAGCAAGGAGAAAAAGAAAGAGAAAGTGGTGATCGAAAGGAAGGAGAAGCTGTAGCAAAAGGAAATCGGGAAGGAGATCAAGACTGAGAGCAGAGGAACAAAAAAGGGGAAATAGTTGCAGTGAAAGGAAATGTTGAAAGCGAACTGAGGAAGAAACTAAGAGAGGAAGAAAAAGGATCGTAAGGCAGCAAGCTTTTTCTCGAGGAGCAGCTTTTCCTTGGGTAGTCTAGGAAGAAGCAAGACGAGAGGAACAACATTTCTCGCCTGAACAAGGAGCTCTTTCAAGTGGCATTTGAGCAGTGAGAAAGGTCAGATCTAGCAGCTTCCTTAGGTGCTGAGTGGCTCAATTTTGTGCTAGAACCTTTAGCTGAAACACAAGGGCTCCTCCTTCGGTTTGAAACAAGGCAGCAGTAGGGGCTGTTGACTTCATTCTATCGATAAAAAAAAATATAGATCAACAACAACAGTCACTGGTCTTCCATCATTCTCGGTGTAAAAAGGTAATGTAGTAGTGGAGAAAAGAGAAAGGTCAAGAAATTGCAGCAAAGGAAGGAGTCGAGAAAGAAGAGGAGCTGCAACCATTGGGTGAAGAATAGAAAAGAAAGAAGCAGTAGAGGTTGAACCGAAGGAGAAAGAGAGAGGACGTGAGGGAGCCTTCAAGTAGCTTGAACAGGGACATGCAAAGGTGTTGTTCAGTTGCTTCTGGTGAATAATTTGTGTGTCTTTTAGGGCTGGAAACATAAGCAAGAAGGAAGAGGTACAGGGGTCAGAACCAAGGACTGAAGACATGGTGGTAGTGGACTGTTTGTGAGGCATGAAGCCTGTCTGTTGAGGGCTATTTTACAAGGCTGTTACGATGATGCTTGGACATTAAATAGTGATGATATTTCAAATGCTTAAGAGGGTGTAACCAAGGAAAGATGAGCTGCCAAGGTTGTTCACGCCAAGGAAAGAAAGAAAAGTAAAAGAAAATAAAGGTGAAAATATGATACTTTGCTTGAGCTTTAGAATCAATATTTGTAAGAAAATTATTACAGCAAGCCTCGAATTTTTATAAGTATAATATAGAATTTTAGTTAAATGGTACTAAGTCAATTTATGATGTTTGAATATGTAGTGCGACAAATGGAAGACAGACGCTTGTCTAGCTAATCTTGGTGTGCGCTCGCGCTAAGCTCGGAGTGGATAAGACTTTTATACAAGTCCGTGGTAGATTTATATTGTATAAACTATATAGGATTATTAAATTGAATGATTATACGATAGAGCATGAAATTGAATAGAGAGTTGGTAATTATATGGTTAAATGTTACATTATGGCATTTTCAATTGAGTCAAATAAATAGTGATGATCCGAAAATTAAAAATATTTAAATAACTTTTCTGCAGTCCGGGAGTAAGTTGGTGAGTGAGATTATACCAGCTCAATTGTTGAATATCGACTACAGGACTTTTTGATTTGATTTCGATTGTGCTTGATTGAGGTAAGGGATATGTATAAGGAACGTAGGAGATACTGAAATGATTTTAAGATCAATTGCATTGTGTTTTATGAATTGCATATGCTTTGTAAGACTTTAGAAATTTGATACTGTTAGCTTTAAATTGACATATATATTTTGAAATGACAAAAACTTAAGTAAGCTTTAATGTTTTAATTCATATTGTAAATTTGCCTTATCACACATGATTTTCTCAATCCATTTTCAGGTAATCATATGAAACTTAAGACCATGATTTATCGATACACTCTTATTGGTCTTAATACTTTATAAACGTTTTTGAATTTTTTAGAAAATCACTTGATGAATATTTAGACCATGTTTTTATCAAAGAGAGTCAAGAAAAACTCCCACAAAAGTGCTAAACTGTTTTGGGTTGAATTAGGATCAAAGACCACATCATTTCTAACCCAAAAGTGCAGGAAAAATGCCTTCTGGAAGAAAAGGATCGATCCCCTAGGGAAAGGGATCGATACCATTTTGGCAGAATGCCCTGGAAGCTTAAAATGAAGAAAAGGATTGATCCCTTTGGTAAAAGGATCGATCCCTTTATGCCAGAAAGCCCCCAACGGCTAGTTTCTGTGAGACATAACGGCTAGTTTCTATTTTGGCTCCAACCAACGTTCACAAACCATCCAAAGGACTACAAATAGAGGCTTAGAAGCTGAAACAACCAAGGGGAACTACTCAGCAACTCCATAACACATATTCCTCAAATCCTCAAGCCTCAAACAACAAATCAAGAGCTCCAAAGTCTTCATCTTCTATCATTCACTTATCTCTTGTATTGCTTAGCACAAATATTGTATAGGCTCTTCATTGTGCTTAATTTTTGTAATCATTTTCCTATCTAGAGGCCTTTCTTTGATTACATCTCTTGTAAACACAAACATTCCTTGTAAAAGGGGAGGTTTCTCTTTAGCCTAAGAAAAAGAGGGAGGTTTCTCTTTAGCCTAGAAAAAGAGGGTGAAGAGGTTTCTCTTGAGCCTAGAAAAAGAAAGAGGTTTCTCTTGAGCCTTGAAAAGAGGGAGTGTAACACAAATTCAAGTTAGTATATTTGGGGAAAATCCTTGGGAGCGTCTCAAGGTAGAGGACGTAGGCAAGGTTGCCGAACCTCTATAAATCGCTTGTGTAAATCTCTCTCTCCCTACTCTTTATTTGCTTGTGATTATATTGTGTTTATTGCATTGAACTTGAATTGCATGCTTGCCTAGCTTAGAGAACTTAGAATATATCAATCTAAGCTAGAGAATTTAGAAGAACTGAAAAACAAACTTAAGGTTAGCGAAAAACCGATTCACCTCCCCTCTCGGTATAGCCTATAGAGCCAACAATTGGTATCAGAGCTTGTGCTCGAGATTAATTTAGACTAACCTCTATCGAGCAAAACGATCATAAATGGCTCTTGGTGATGATTTTGAGATTAGCTCACAAACTTTAGAAGAATATTCATTTGATGAGCTTCAAGATGCATTTAATGAACTAAGTGATGAATATAAATCAATGCATGCAAAATATAACAAAAAGTTAAATAAATTTAGAAAAGAGAATGAAATTTTGATGAATACTAATTTTGAGTTGGAGGAGAAAATAAAATATCTGGGCTCAAAGAATGATGAACTCACCAAGGTGAAATTAGAGCTAGAAAAGAAATTAGAAGACATTAAAGATAAATTAGCAAATCCTAGCTCCTTGACTATTGAGGATGAAAGGAGAAACCTAGCTTTAGTGAATGTAATGACCTTTCCTATGACGGTTTACAAAATGCCTTTAATGAGCTAGCTAGTGAATTTGAATGCATGAACTCAAAATACAAGAAAATGATTACAAAATTAAAAATGGAAAATGATGAGCTATTGAATGCTAAGTTAGAATTTCAAAAAAAATTAGAAGAGGCTAACTTAGAGATAAATGAGTTGAATGAAAAGAATACAAATTTGCATAACTCATTTACTAGGTTCTATATGGGTCAACAAAAATTAGATCACATGCTAGAGACCCAAAGAGCCTTCTTTGACAAAGATGGGTTAGGTTATAATGCAAAACAAAAAGAAACTCATCTTAAGAACTTCCTAGTGAGCAAAAATTCTATGCATGATACATCTCTCACATGCTCACTATGCAGTAGGATAGGCCACTCTTCACAAGCATGCACATATAGAAAAACTACTTTTAGAGGAAAAGTAGTTAGGAAGATGTGGATCCCAAAGCATGTTATAAATGATGATGAAATGAGCTTGACATGGATCCCAAAAGGATCAAAAATTATTTGCACTAACTCTCATGGACCCAAGAAAATTTGGGAACCAAAGCATGCTTGAAAATATGTTTGTTGTAGGAGTGTTAGAGCATGGAGTTACAAAGAAACAATGGGGTTTGAATGCTCTACACACCTCTATGGAGATTGCTTGTGCCAATGAGAAAAAGGAAAAGCTTGAGGATCCATCTTTGACAAGATCACAACAATTCTTCAAAGGATAGCTCAAGGTGGACTCAACAATTCAAGGCAAAGCATACTCAAGCAAAGGATTTTGTAAGCTTAATTCTTTACTCCTTAAAAATTTTATTTGATTTAATTATTTGTGCTTAGATGAGAAATTTGATTGATAATCTTTAATGCATTGTGATTGAGCAAAAAAGCATGATAAATGGTTGTTGAGTGTTTGATGGACAATTCTTGATGATTGGATGAAAGGCATGATTTATGATTTTTGAAATGAATTCTGGAATTTGAGCATGTTTTCTATGTGTTGAAAATGTATTTACTTGCCTCAAATTACCAAATGTGTCATTTATGCAAAATGCCATGTTATGTGCATTAATGAAGAACTTGTATGTTGGAAATCATGGCATAATGTTCACAAGTATGATGATTTGATGTTATATGTGCTTAAAATCTATGTGAACAAGTTTGTTTTGGCATATTTGTGGTTTCTAATGCTTTAGTTTTGTCAAAATATGCTTAACTCTCAAAATGACTTCCGTTGAGGCCAAAAATGCATTTTATTGTGAAAATTCTTCCAAAATTGCAAAATCTTTTGTAAAATGGTTTTTCATTCATGTTTTTCATTCATACAAGTCCAAAATCATGTTTTACAAATGTTTAAACCTTTACTTGGACTTAAAATACTCAAAAACAAAGTTTTGGCACCTCACAAGTTGGATTTTCTGTCAAAAATCTGCAGAACCAGGATGAGAGATCGATCCCTCTACATACAGGATCGATCCCTTTGGAAAAATATGCAGGAAATTGAATTCTGGAGTTTAGGGATCGATCCCTTTGCTCATAGGATCGATCCCTCTAGGCAATTTATGCCTTTCTCTGCATTTTAAGCCTTAGTTGAGAAGTTTTCTTAATTCTCTTGATATCTTCTTTCTTCTCAACTTAAAATTCATTGTTTTAACTTCTTTTTGATGATCTTTAATATATGAAAATTCATTTTTCATTGATATCATGCCTCAACTTCATCAATTAATATCATTTCCAACAAATGGTATCACTTTCAACAATCAATACCATTTTTCTTGAGCTCACAAGTGCAAAATCATTCTTTTTGTTGAAAACACTCATGAATCTTGAAATAATCTTGAAATATACTTTCAATGAATGCTTAAACGTAATTTTGAGATTTATTTCAAGAATTTATGGATAGATTTGAGAATTTGATGAACTTGTGCATAATGAGTGTTTTTCATATCTTTTGTTCATCTCAGTCAAGCATGCTTATAGGATTATGTTTCTTAGCTTGACTCAACTACTCCACTCTAGGTTACATGATAATTATACATCTAGTGGAAGAATAATTAAAACTTGACCTTAAGGATTGACTTCAAATGTAAATTCAACAATTGGTATAAGGTCATAATTTTCCTTGGCTTACAATGTGTGATGATAAATGGATCCTAAATGTTCAAATGCATGAAACTTTATCATCCATGAAATTAATTCTTTATGGCCAAATTATTATGGAACTTGAGCATTAATGACAACACCAACAATCGATACACATGCATAGACTCTTGATTGTTTTGATGATGAACATGCATGTTTGCTTAAGTTGAATCAATAATCATGCCTATGAGATGAGAATAGTTATTTCATGATATTATGTGCTTAACCTCACTCATAGCTTATGGAGTTTGATGATAAAATATATTTTGGCTTGATAATATTGATTCACTTAGGTGAAGCCATTTTAGTTAAAATAGCATATACCATCTAGAACTTTAAATGATGATAACAACTAGGGATATGGCTATTAATTGATTAAAATTGTAATATTGAATCTTTCCTTGCTCATAATTGGTTAAGGACTTGAATTGAAAAATGAGCGTAGAATTTTTGTGCTTAAAACCATGGAAGAAAATGTGTTTGCTTGAATACTTTGATTTTATGAATCTTCCATATGGTATAACCTTGTGAATATGAATATGGATTAAGACTTTATGATAGTATGCTAATGCTTAATTGATCCATATGCATATTTGATGATATGTGTTGTGTTCTTGCATATTTAGAATGATTATTTTCTTAACATGAACACACTACACATAAATATTGGATTCATGCAAAATGACTAAGTCAACCATTAGTAACAATTGGTATTTAGATTGAAATAACAATTAATATCATTGGCAACCATATTTTCAATAATTGGTAAGCCAAATCTAAATTGTCAATTGGTATGAGCTTTAAATTGACAATTCTTCTCATGCTCTTTAGTTTGAAATGACTAATAGAGAAGAATTCATTTAGGATATTTTTGCATGAAACTCTTGTGTGCTAGAACTTGTAGTACATTGCTATATGTCTTAATTCTATGCACATTCTTGCTTGAACGTGATCTATGAGCTCATGCATATGATATGTCATCTAATTTTAGCTCATAATCATGATGTATTACCATGCACCTTAGTTGGACCTTAGAGAACAATTGATATACTTAGGTGCTTGCTTAATTTCTTACCAATTGAGAACTTCTTGCAAAATTATTTATAAACAATTGGTATAGGATCTTAAGTCATATTCTTTGCATGAATATTTCATACTTTTTATGAACAATTGACTTATTTATTTGTGCTATGAGTCCCATGTACTAACATAGTTCTTGTTGGATGGAGCATATTCTTTTATCTCTTCTCACATAGCCATGATTTTAGGGGGAGCATATGTTTTTATTATTTTTCCTTCTTTTTGCTATGACAAAAAGGGGGAGAGATAGATATTAAAAGGGAGAGATATTAAGGGGGAAAGATAATGAGGGAGAAATAGTTTGAAAATTCATTTTCAAAACCCATGCTTATATTAAGGGGGAGCTTTATAAAAAAATCCTGCTTTATTTGAGGGGGGAGTATTTTATTAAAAAATTTTCAAAGCAAATTTACATTAAGTTTTGTCATATCAAAAAGGGAGAGATTGTTAGCTTTAAATTGACATATATATTTTGAAATGACAAAAACTTAAGTAAGCTTTAATGTTTTAATTCATATTGTAAATTTGCCTTATCACACATGATTTTCTCAATCCATTTTCAAGTAATCATATCAAACTTAAGACCATGACTTATCGATACACTCTTATTGGTCTTAATACTTTATATATGTTTTTGAATATTTTAGAAAATCACTTGATGAATATTTAGACCATGTTTTTATCAAAGAGAGTCAAGAAAAACTCCCACAAAAGTGCTAAAATGTTTTGGGTTGAATTAGGATCAAAGACCACATCATTTCTAACCCAAAAGTGCAGGAAAAATGCCCTCTGGAAGAAAAGGATCGATCCCCTAGGGAAAGGGATCGATCCCTTTTTGGCAGAATGCCCTGGAAGCTTAAAATGAAGAAAAGGATCGATCCTTTTGGTAAAAGGATCGATCCCTTTATGCCAGAAAGCCTCCAACGGCTAGTTTCTGTGAGACATAATGGCTAGTTTCTGTTTTGGCTCCAACCAACGTTCACAAACCATCCAATGGACTATAAATAGAGGCTTAGAAGCTGAAACAACCAAGGGAAACTACTCAGCAACTCCATAACACATATTCCTCAAATCCTCAAGCCTCAAACAACAAATCAAGAGCTCCAAAGTCTTCATCTTCTATCATTCACTTATCTCTTGTATTGCTTAGCACAAATATTGTATAGGCTTTTCATTGTGCCTAATTTCTGTAATCACTTGCCTATCTAGAGGCCTTTCTTTGATTACATCTCTTGTAAACACAAACATTCCTTGTAAAAGGGGAGGTTTCTCTTTAGCCTAAGAAAAAGAGGGAGGTTTCTCTTTAGCCTAGAAAAAGAGGGAGAAGAGGTTTCTCTTGAGCCTAGAAAAAGAGAGAGGTTTCTCTTGAGCCTTGAAAAGAGGGAGTGTAACACAAATTCAAGTTAGTGAATTTGGGGAAAATCCTTAGGAGCGTCTCAAGGTCGAGGACGTAGGCAAGGTTGCCAAACCTCTATAAATCGCTTGTGTAAATCTCTCTCTCCCTACTCTTTATTTACTTGCGATTATATTGTGTTTATTGCATTGAACTTGAATTGCATGCTTACCTAGCTTAGAGAACTTAGAAAATATCAATCTAAGCTAGAGAATTTAGAAGAACCGAAAAACGAACTTAAGGTTAGCGAAAAACCGATTCACCCCCCCTCTCGGTATAGCCTATAGAGCCAACAGATACCGTCATGCTATCGAATTTTCGTAAGAATATTGATTTCTGCGATTTCGGCTAAAAAGCTAAGAAAACTTTTTAAGAATAAAACTTTTAAGGAATTCAGTCTTGGAAATATTAAATTGCATGATTTTAGTATATTCATGAATTTTCAAAGTAAATTTTATTTTATGAAAATTACCTAAAGTTAGTGTTTTAGAAATATTTATGAAAAGTTATAAAGTTTTCAGATTTTTGGAATTCCTCGCATTTTAATTGATTTTCGGAACCTTTATGAGTTTTAAAAATACTCCTCCAAATTTGGATTTATAAAACTTTGCATTAGCATGAATTATCTGAAGAATTCAATTTTTATTGAAAGCTTATTAAATTGCATGATTTTAAAGACTTATGCCTTTTCTAGCTTAAATTTGGTTTTATGGATTTATTATAAATTATGGTACTAAAACCTATTTCTTTATATATTTTGGAAATTATTAAGTTTTTAAATATTTGAAAAATAATTCTGATTTTATGCAATAATCTGTTTTATGAACTTTTATAAATATCTGTATGTTTTGACTTACGGATTTGAACTCTGAACTATAAAACTTATGTTTTGAGACACTGGCTAACCGCCATCTTATAGTATCTGGACTGTTGTATATTTTGGATCCAGCAGTATCTGGCTGCAGCATGACCTTTGGGGCCTGCAATATTTGGCTATAGTGTGACCTTCGAGGCCTACAGTATTTGTATCTGATATGAATTTTGCGCGCTATGTTGCTGTGTGATTTGATCCAGTCCACAGCGGTCACAGATGACACCTGATCAGTGTTCACTGTAAACCACTTGGACTATGGCCATACGTCTATCTGTTATTATCCTTATAGGATATCTTTGCTGCTTGATGTATACTGAGTTACTGCCATGTCTCCACTTTCTGTTATTTCTGATTTCTGAATGATTTCTGAATGTCTGATTTTCGAACTTTGAATTTTGGAAACGATATGATATGGATTGCTATTATTGGATTTTGAAATCTGAAAATGATTTGGTACGGATTTTTATGATTTTATTTGAAATATGATATGATTTCTGAAGACGATTGTTTACATATTTGCATAGCATGGCTTTGTTAAATGATCTATTATACTGATTTGATTTACATACGATTTTCAAAATAAATGAATTTCTTGCTGGATAAGATTCCATATTTTAGAAATATCCCTTATGATTTAGAACTTATTAATCGTTTCAGAATACATGCATATAGCTTACGGTATCTGTCTCTTTATATATATTCCTTATTGAGCTTTCCAAAAAGCACACCCCCTTTCTCCACCTTCCAGATTATTTGCAGTAGGCGATCTGTACTAGAGGTTCTGACACGTTCTTCGAGGTTTTTGTATCGCCCTTGAAGGTACATGATGTACAGATATCTATTTTCTATTCAAACTTGTTTTACAATATTTTTCTAGTAGGGGGATGTAATTAAAGGAAACACTTAGTATATTCATGATTAGAAATGATGCATGCAACTTTGATGGACATAAATTTGTTAAGTAATATAATTTTAATATGTGACTGCATGCTTAGTTAGAAAATTTGAACTGGGACCAAAATGTTTATAGGATATTGATTTAGCTAATGTACATTTAGCTTAAGAATAAATCTGAGACACTAAGCACAGCCCAACCAAAGGTAAGTGAAAAAGGAAAAAAAATCTGGCTCATAATTTTGGTAAAAAGGGTCGTTACAAATGTTGAAATCAAATAAGTTGTCATCTTCTTCAAACAATCATGCTAAGACAGTCAATGCTACTTTCACTCCCTTCCCAGAAAGCCAAGGTATGCACATAGCCATCTGTACCATTAATACTACTAATAATTCATTTCATAATTCTACTTGGATATTTGATAGTGGTGCTACAGACCACATAGTTTGTTCACTCTCATTCTTTGAGTCTTACAAAACTATTAACAATGCCATGGTCAAATTACCAAATGGTAATCATGTTTCTATATCACACCTTGGAACAGTCAGACTTTCTCCATTTTCACTACTAACAGAAGCCTTATTTATTCCTGAATTTAGTTTCAATCTTATATCTTTTAGCAAATTAACCAAGTCTATTTATTGTATTGTGTTATTTCAAAAGGAATTCTGTATTGTACAAGACCTCAAGTGCTGGAGGATGATTGGTTTGGGTAAGCAAGTGCATGGTCTTTACAAGTTAATCCAAACCCAATCTTGCACGCAACATACTTCAACATCTGATGCTCAAAATTCATTGTCATTACCTGTTCGATGTAACTCTTATATCTTATATCTTTTAGCAAATTAACCAAGTCTATTTATTGTATTGTGCTATTTCAAAAGGAATTCTGTATTGTACAAGACCTCAAGTGCTGGAGGATGATTGGTTTGGGTAAGCAAGTACATGGTCTTTACAAGTTAATCCAAACCCAATCTTGCACGCAGCATACTTCAACATCTGATGCTCAAAATTCATTGTCATTACCTGTTCGATGTAACTCTGTGTCAAAACCTGTAGATATATGGCATTACAGCCTAGGACATGTTTCTTATCCTCGAATCAAACTATTTCAAGATCTGGATCCTTCAATTTGTGTAAAAGAGAATCTAATATGTGATATATGTCATTTTGCAAAACAAAAAAGAAATCCATTTCCAATTAGTAACAGTGTTAGCAGAAACTATTTTGAGCTAGTCCATATTGACATTTGGGGCCTTTATCACATACCATGCATATATGGATATTCATATTTCTTAACTGTTGTAGATGATTACAGTAGGAGCACTTGGACTTTCCTTATGAAAAGAAAATCCTCTGTTAGACTTCTTATTGAACAATTTTGTAACTTTGTTGAAACTCAATTTTCCATTAAAATAAAATGCATTAGATCAGACAATGGAGAAGAATTCAATATGAAATCATTTTATGCATCTAAAGGAATCATACATCATACCTCATGTGTACAGACTTCACATCAAAATGGAATAGTCGAAAGAAAACATCGAACTCTTTTAAATGTGGCTAGAGCCTTGAGATTTCAAGCATCATTGCTAGAAGTATTTTGGTCAGATTGCATACTTCATGCCACTAATATAATCAATTGGGTACCATCTACTGTAATTAATAATAAAACATCTTTTGAATTACTTTACAATACAAAACCAGATTTCTCACTTCTTAAGGTTTTTGGATGTCTTTGTTTTGCAACAACTTTATCTCATAACAGATTCAAATTTGATCATAGAGCAAGAAAGTATATTTTTTTAGGACTTCTACCTGGAAAAAAGAGCTATAAGCTCTATGATCTTCATTCCAGACAAGTGTTTGTTACAAGGGATGTTACATTCTATGAACATGTTTTCCCATTTCAAAACATTACACATTACTCAGATTCATCTCCTTCAAATACATTTGTTCTTCCTACACCTATCATTGAAGTTGTTCAACCATCCTCTGACCTATTTGAATCCTTACATTCTACTCCTTTACCAGCTTCAAATCCTACTGAAATACCAGAATCTGGCCCTTCTCACACTGATCAATCTTCTCCTCATCTATCCTTACTACCTATTCCTCAAACTAGAAAATCCACACAAACAAAAACTCAGCTAAGGTACTTGCAGGATTATCATTGTAACTTGACTTCTCATGCTTCCCAATCTACTCCTCATTCAGCACTTGGTTCTCAATGCAAATGTGATAACCGTAAATTTTTCATTTATTGGAAATCATAAATATTGGAAACAAATATTGGAGAAAATAAATTTGAGGAAATAAATAAAATTCTGAGAACGGGATATTGGTGAAAATCCTGAGAATTAAGGAAGTGAAAGAATTGGGAAATTCGTGTAAAGGAAATTAAATTGGAAGTGAAAATAAAAATAACGGAGAGAGGAAAACTAACTTGGATAAATTAAAATCCAAATTAAATAAGGAAAATGAGAAATGAAAATAAAATATGTTTATATAATTACAAATTTTATAAGTGAATTTTATACAAATACATATGCATTTAAAATACTATATAATATATTTTAATATACGTTGGTATATATATGGAAATATATACTATTTCATAAATTTAAATAATACATATGTATATAAGCATAATATTTTATGTGTATATATAATTATATATATACATATAGAAGAAAGGTAAATGTGATTTTATATTAAAGTTTATATGTATATATATTGTATTATAACTTTATATAATTGTATATATATAAATGTTATTTATTTTAAAGTATATAAATATAGATAAATATATACTAGATATATATTTTGTAAAAATTTATATATAATAAATGTATAATATATGGTATATATTATATGTATAAAATATATTATATAGTGTATAGTGTATAGTGTATTATATACTAAATATGGAAAGAAGACAAAAAAAAGGAAGGAGAAAAGGGAAGAATCGGGACAGAGCCCGATTTCTTCCCAGCCGGAGGCTATCGGCAGAATACTGCCACTGTCGGTGGGGCAAGACAAAAAAAGAGAAGTGAACGACGCCGACGACGCGAGGAAGAGGCGTCCGACGACGGAAGAAGGAAATGGAAAGCAAAACGGAAAATAGAAACGAAGGAAGCCGGAAGAGAAAAGAAAATGGGAGACGACGGTGCCGGCCAAATCGGTGGCCGCCACTACAACCGAAGCTTCACCGGAGGAAGAGGAAGACTTGGGAAGCCACCGAAGGCGCAATGAACAGCGGAGAAGGGCCGGCGAAGAGGAAGGAGAAATCGAACCTATTCCGCCTCGATCCGCCGTCGTGCCGCTGATCCAGGCCAAGCTGAGGCCACCGGCAAGTTCGTCTCGACGCTGGCCAGCTGAAGGACGCCCGAACGGCTTGAGAACCGGCCACCGGTGAGGAACCGGCGAGGAAGGGGCAGACCGGTCTGATCGGGAAAGGAAGAGGAAAAAAGAAAAGAAAAAGGAAAAAGAAAAAGAAAAAGAAAAGAAAGAAAGAAAAGAAAAAGAAAGAAAGAAAAAAAAGAAGAAAAGAGGAAAAAGGAGAATTTCGGGAATTCGGAGATTTCGAAAATTCGACAACTCGAAAATTTACCGAAATTCGGTAAGAAATTCCCGAAAATTTAATTTCAGAAAAATTTAATAAATTATGGAAAAATTCTAAAATTTAGAATTTTTATTTCTAGAATTTATTTTCAGCGACCGAGATGAGGAATCGAGAGAGATGGAGTACGAGCGCGACCGAGAAGAGGAAGTCATCGACTCGGAAAAAGGTAAGGGATTCATGTGCAGTACTGTAAGGATATTCAGTCTGCATAATTTAATTTTAAAATATTTTATGGAATTATTTTATGAAAATTATTATGATGCATGATTGGCTAAAAAATTTTGGGATGAAGTACTGGCTAGAAATTATAAATTGTATTTTTCGTGCAGGAGGTTACTAAATCGGCAACCGTTATGCTGTCGAAAATTTTAGAAAAATTTCATAAAATCATATTAAATGATTTTATTTCCGAAAATCGATATTAAATCATGAAAAATGAGAAAATTACTAAATTTCATAAAACATGAATATAATGAGATGGAATTTTAAAATATTCATGTTTTCGAGAATGGTGATAATGAAATCACCGAAAATTCTCGAGATAGATAAATCACACGTAATTACGAGACGAAAGATGAAGTGAAATACAATGAATATTTTATGAATATTTTTATAAATATTCACTAAATGATTTTTAACCTTTATGGTTTTTAATTATGAAATTATATATTTTTATAAATTTTATAAAGATTTATTTTATGATGAAAAATAGGGTTTTGAGACTAATTGGCATCCTATTATGCTGATGTGTGATATGTGATATGTTTAGTCCCGGTCGACACCTGATCAGTGATCCACCGAGGACGATATAGATTATTGTCATAGATTTGACACGTTTATTTCTTTACCCTCCGGGGTCTATAGTATGATAAGATTGATGATTATCTTAGACTCTATAAATGATCGATGACATGTTAAAAAGGAAAGTGTTTTATACGATATGGGTTATGTAAAAAGGAAAATGTGTTATAGGATGCGTGACATGTAAAAAGAATATGTTTATATGATATGAGAAGAAAATCAATTGATTTATAGCATTTTTACAAAATGCTCATTTCGGTACTAATTATAGTATTGTGAGATGATTTTCATAAGACATGTGATACGAACATATAATATGTTTTCAAAAAGGAAGAATTGATAAATCTAATATTCTTACTATGATTTTAAATGGAATATTAGATTATAAGTACTACACGAGTTCCGATGTGTTAGTAGTCAGTCTAAGTCCTAAAGGCCAAACCGAGAAAAGACTCGATTTCTGTACTGTGTGAGCCATCTCTAGAAGACTCAAGGGACCTACGTGCTACATAGATTTTTCAGAAAACTATGGGAGCTACCTCTAGAATCCTTTGAGCACTAAGTGCTACACGAGTTCTGATGAGATAGTGGAAAGTATAAGGCATAAAGGTGAATCCGAGTAAAGACTCGATCTTTGTACCGTGTGAGCCACCTCTAGAAGACTCAAGGGACCTACGTGCTACATAGATTCTTCGAAAACTATGGGAGCCACCTCTAGAATCCTTTGAGCACTAAGTGCTACACGAGTTCTGATAAGATAGTGGAAAGTATAAGGCATAAAGGCCAATCTGAGTAAAGACTCGATCTTTGTACCGTGTGAGCCACCTCTAGAATCCCAAGGGACCTACGTGCTACACGGATACCAGTTGGACCATGGGAGCCACCTCCAAAATCCCGAAGGACCTACGTGCTACACGGATGTTGTTTGGATCGTGGGAGCCACCTCTAGAATCCTAAGGGACCTACGTGCTACACGGATACCAGTTGGACCGTGGGAGCCACCTCTAGAATCCCGAAGGACCTACGTGCTACACGGATGTTGTTTGGATCGTGGGAGCCACCTCTAGAATCCTAAGGGACCTACGTGCTACGCAGATACCAGTTGGACCGTGGGAGCCACCTCTAGAATCCTAAAGGACCTACGTGCTACACGAGTTCCTCGATATGACACTTAACTCCATTGCTAGTTAGGATGGATTTCGTAACCGAATCATTGAACTGGGGCTTACGCCTAAAGTGATTAAGTGATTGGTTATTTTGAACTGTTTTCAGTGAGTTAAGCTATATGCTTGAAGTTTATTGATTTTCGTTTTGTGAATGGATTGATTTATAATCTTGCATAGTAACCAATTTATCGACGTGTATAGTAACTAATCTACCGAAGTGCTTGCTGCTTTGCTAATGTGATAAGTGGAATAGATTTTAATAGCTTACTTTGCTATTTAAAGTACTGTACTAATTATGAGAGTACAGTAAAACATGAAATGGGTTTTAAAGAAAAATGATGATGATTTAACTAATATTCCTTTCAAAGAATATATGAATATTAGTTATTTTATTTAAATGCTTTCTTTCATAAAAGCATTATTTTGAAAAGAATTTGAAAAGGTTATGGGATGAAAAGGAAAAGGATTTATAAATTCAAAAATAAATGAAGATTTTTCTCTACAGTTGCTTATAGGTTCTGGAACAAGTATAGTATTCTAAAATACCTACCTTACTCCATCCGAATCCCTAGCCGACTGTAGTATCCTTCCTACAAACGAGCCTAAAGCCCATAGTAAAAATGAAAAAGATTTTCAGCATATAGGAAGCTGAATATCAAGTATAAATATAATTCCCTTACTGAGCCGTGGTTTTGCTCACCCCTTAATTTTAAACATTTCAGGTTTTTGATGATTGTGAGATCAGTTGATTGTGGATCACAGCTGTATATAAAGGACAATGTGACAGACCGACTGATTTATTTGATGTACGATCATTTATTTTCTGTATTTAGACATGTCTACAGTACTATTTATCTAATTAATTAAGCTAGGGGATGTGTATAATATAAACAATGTTATGTAAAATTGTTTAACAGTTAGTACAAGTGAAGTATCACAGACAGCCCAACCGGTTAAGTTGTGTAAAATAAGGTGAAAAATGTGGTAACGGGTCGTTACAGCAAGATTCAAGGTACTCCTCATTCTCTTTCTCAAGTTCTATCATATAATAGATTATCTACTAATCATAAGGCTTTTACTCTTCAAATATCTTCTGTCATTGAACCAAAAACTACAACCAAGCTGTCAAGTATGATTGTTGGAGAACTGCCATGCAAAATGAGATTAATGCATTACAGTTAAATGATACTTGGGATTTAGTAGAGCTGCCACCCAACAAACAAACAATAGGCTGCAAATGGGTGTACAAAATCAAGCATAAAGCTGATGGTTCTATTGAAAGGTTCAAAGCCCGTTTGGTTGCAAAGGGGTATACACAGCAGCATGGGGTTGACTATCTTGAAACATTCTCTCCAGTGGCTAAAATGACAACCATCAGAACCTTACTAGCAGTTGTAGCAGCCAAGAACTGGTATCTCCATCAATTGGACATCAATAATACCTTCATCCATGGTGATTTAACAAAGGAAGTATACATGGATCTTCCACATGGTTTCTCTTCAACTTCTCCAAATCAAGTCTGCAAACTAAAAAAATCCATCTAAGGCTTCAAGCAGGCCAGCCGACAGTGGTATGCCAAACTATATGATGCCTTGTTCAACCAAGGTTTCTACCAGGCTCCAGCAGATCCTTCTTTGTTCTTAAAGTCTACTGGTTCTACATTCACAGCTCTGTTGATTTATGTTGATGATGTGATAATAGCAACTAATGACCTTTGTAGACACCCCATTTTGTCCGAGGTCTTTTAATGTTATTGGGCCTATTGGGTTTGATAATTAGAAGATGAATCTAATTTTTATATTACTATCTTGTTTATTATTAAAAAAAATAAAAATGAAAAGAAAATAAAAAATAGAAAAAAAATAACAAAAATAAAGTGATCAAAGAAGGGAAACTTGGAAAAAAAATCAGAATCTTAAAACAAAGGCAAAGTCAAAAATTTGAAAATTTTAGAAAGAAAATCAAAATCAATGAGTGAATCAAGTGAAAATCAATGAAAATATAAGTCAAACTCAAATTGGTGCATGGATGGAAAGGAAATAAAGTTGGTTTAATACCGTATCAAGAAAAAGAAGGAAAATTAAATAAATAAGGGGAAGGATACACGATTTTGAAAAAAAAAAAAGACAGGGGATAACGGGACCACCTTCCTCATGACTCTCGCTACAGCCCTAGCTTAAGCCTTCTTGCTATAAAAATTCTGGCCGCATAATTAATTGGGGAGGAGAGGAAAAACCCTAAGGGGGCTCTTAGTCACAAAAGCTGCCATCCGCATCATCATCCTTATTGCCTTTGTCATCTTCAACTCAGCTTCTGGCAACGCCACTGCCTAAAACCATTTTCTTCTAACACTGTCATCGCACCTTTCATCGCTGTCCCTATCATCATCCTCGCTACAGCCCCGTTGTCCCAACCTCGTACAACATCGCATGAACCACTGGCCTGTATACTAATCCCTGCCATTACTACTCTGTTTGCACGCCTCTGCATCCATCCGCTCTGCTGCACCGCATCACACCCTGTTTCATCGTCTTCATCACTGCACTGTGCATCATCACTATTCTCTTGGCTGCTACATCGCACTACTTGGCCACACGTTCTTGCTGCAGCACCATTTCCACGTGAAGAGAAGTGAACGCTGGAGAAGAAAGGAAACTTCAATAAAAAAATATATCTTCAAGAAAAGACACCATTATTTTGAGCCACCATCATCGGGGTTCGACCGCTGCTGCCCTCAATAGCTTCTTGTGCTAAGATCGTCGTGATAGCCAAGCCAAGTCGCCCCTTTGCTTCCTTGCTGACATTGCCGAAACGTTGCTGCCCTTCAAGTCGCCAGCTTAGTTGCTGCTGCCAGCGCTGACCTTGTCATAGTGTCGCAAATTCCTTTACAGGTTTTCTTGCTGCATGCGCATCGCCTAGCTAATACCTCTGTTTGCAACGGTTTTGGCCTTTCTTTGCTGCAGTGTTTTCCCATCTGCACCATTGTTCTTGTAGCACGTCATCATATTAAAAGAAAAGTGGAAAGTGTAAGTGAATAACAAGGAAAGAGGGCAAGCAAATTCATTTCCAGGTTCTTTTCTTTTCTTCTTTACTTATTTTATTAATTAATTAGATGATGACTTTAATAGTTAATTTGATAATAACGATGTGGTATATTTAAGTTTGTATCATGACTATATTTTAATAGATTAATATGAGCAATAATGTGCATGTTGGTTGAAACTAGAAATTAATTAATGGAAACTCGTAGAATAGTTAATTTGAGCTAAAGATTTGTTAATTTTGTATTCGATTTGTCTAAAGTTGATCTAGTTGCATGATGATATTTTTATGTGTTTGCATTAGGATTTAATTAAATAATGTGATTGTATAATTTATATGATTGTTTTTTTTTTTTAGGAATTGGTTTTTAGGAAATAAGACCCTTAAAAAATATTATTAAAATTTGAACTACAAAATATAAATTAAATAAAAAATTTAAAATCAAGATATGAAGATAAAGATGAGTTATTCGGACGATGGAACTCCGAGGGGATTGTGATTGAGTAATATTCTCAGAGATCTTGAGGTGAAGAGGTTCTTTTTAAGTCTTACCAACTTGATGAAGATTTAAAAAGATATTTCCGATATTTAAAATTCAAATTTATTATTAAAAATTCAAATAAGAATCAATTAAAATTAATTGCAATTAAAAAAATAAATAATCAAATTAGAAATAAAGAATTATAAAAATTAATATATTTAGAAATAAAATAGAATAAAATAATAAAAATACAAATTATCCGACGACGGAACCTCTTCAAGAAAGGCAATTGGTCCTACTTAAATACTCTTGAGGTGATATAAAACTTTTAAGTTGTCCAACCAGCTTGATGGAGGAGACTTAAAAGATTTTTTCAATATTTAATTATATCGAAATTAAAGTAAAAGGCAAAATTAGGATAACCGTAGATTATTTGCTACCATTTTAGGATGGGCGTTGTGAGGGTGCTAATCCTTTCTCACACGTAATCGTACCTCGAACTTAGAACTTTTAACGTAGACCAAGCCTTATCCTTAGTTTGAATAGGTGACCAATCACACCTACGTTAGAATGGTTGGTGGCGACTCCATAGTTTTGTGTCTAGCTATTAGGTTTTCCAAAACTTAATATGTTATGACAACCTTGAATCCATTTCTACTATGAAGTCTTACTTGGATTTGGCATTTAAGATCAAAGACCTTGGTCCCTTCAAGTTCTTTCTTGGACTTGAAGTTGCTCGAACTAGCAATGGTGTCAATCTCTACCAAAGGAAATACACACTTGACCTTCTTCAAGACTTTAGATTTCTTGGATGTAAGCCTACGAAGACTCCTATGGCATCTAATCAGAAGCATAATATCCATGCTGAGGCCCCATTACTAGCTGATTCAACCTATTATAGACAGCTCATTGGAAGACTTCTGTATCTCACCACTACTTGACCATATATCACATTTGTTGTTTTACAGCTGTCTCAATACCTAGACAAGCCAATATATCAGCATATTCAAGCAGCTCACAGAATTCTTCGATATTTGAAGTCCTCTCCAGGACCAGGCCTCTTTTATCCTGCCAATTCTGATCTTCATTTAAAGGCATTTTCAGATTATGATTGGGCTGCATGTCCAACCTCTAGAAAGTCCATCACTGGATTTTGTATCTTCCTTGGCTCAGCCTTAATTTCATGGAACTCCAAGAAACAAGCCATTGTCTCCAAATAATCTTCTGAGGCAGAGTATCGAGCCATTGCCTCTACCGCTTGTGAACTCCAATGGCTCCATTATCTTCTTCAAGATCTTCAAGTCCCTCACCCCAAACCTATTGCTTGGTTTTGTGACAACAAATCTGCTCTTCATATTGCTGAAAACCTAGTTTTTCATGAACGTACCAAGCATATTGAAATAGATTGCCATATCATTCGACAAAAAATCAAAAGTGGTTTACTTCATCTGCTTCATGTATCTTCACTTGATCAACTTGCAGATTTATTCACAAAGCCTCACACCTCTGCATCTTTAGCTCATTTTATTTTCAAACTAGGCCTACAAGACTTGTATGCTCTAGTTTGCGAGGGGCTAATAGAAGACAACACAGCTTCAGCAGCTTAGTAAGTGACAGCTCAGCAAGTGAGGAAACCAACTTATCCAGCTCAGCAAGTGATAAGACTGATGTATCTTGAGTTAGTTTTTAGTTAGATAATAGTTAGTTAGTTACTTCAGAACTTGATGTATATATACCAGATAGTTGTTAGTTTTTGTAATCAATCAATTTTCTTTATTCCTCAATCAATGAAGTCTTCGATTCTCCAAGGTTCAACAGGCATCGTCGGTAAGAGGACAATATCCCAACTTATGAGAGCACTATTTATTATTTTATTTTAAACCAATGATTAAATTATACAAAAAGGATAATATTGTTATATTCTTAATGAAGTCCTCTATAAGAATGGGATTCAACTCATCCGACTTCAATTTTTTAACTTACTATTAATAAAGATCAAATTATTTTGAAATTACTATTAATTTAAATAATTTAGTCAATTATATTTTATTTATTTAATAATATTTTTAATTTCAAAATCATGCATATAATTTTTATTTCTATTAATATAATCATAATTTTTTACTATTAAGATCTTTTGACAGTAAATAATTAGTTATTTTAATTTTATTTTTATAAATTTTTGTTAGTATTGCAAAGGGAAAGTTGTGTATAATGACATTTTTCAAACACCACAATGAGAAAGTTTTATGCATTGAATTGTCTTTTTTTATTTAATAAAGAAATAAATAATATATATGTATATGATTTATACATATGCACTACATTACAAGATACAAAATAACTGGATATGTTTACATGCACGCTTACATGAACAATTTCTTCTAAAAATGCATAAAATAATTTATAAATTCATTTATATTTTAAAATTCAAGTTTAGAATAGGCCAAATTTTTGTATTTGAAATTTGAAAATGTATAAAATTTTATAAAATACCAAAGTTAAAATGGATCAAAAATCGTTTTTTAAATTACTATTTATTAAAGTTATTTTAGCCACTAAATTTATTTTGTTTTATAATCTTTTTTACTTCAAAATCATGCATACCTATTTTATCCGTGTTAATTTAATTATAATTTTTTAATATTAAGATCTCCTTAGACGAAATAATGAATTATTTTCATTTCATTTTCATAAATCTTTGTATCCCTTTTAGGATCAATTTTAGCATTCCATAGCTACTTAAACTTCAGTTAATTTTAATCGAAGTATTAGAGTTTCATGATATGTTAACCAAAATTTTTTTTGTAAAATGAACATCCAAGAGTAAGTTACGTTAATTTAATTAAAAAATAATTAAATTAATCCACAAATAAATTTACTAAAATTTAAATTACTTAAAGAATTTGAGACCCTAATATTAATTGCCATTGACATTATTGAAGTATATATTCATTTCTAATTACGCACAAAATAAGAAGATTTAAAAAAATATATATATACAGTCAATAATTCACAAAGTGTTATTTCATTAAAAAGTAAAATTTAAACAGTATTCGGATTTTTAAAAATAAATATTAATAAAGTTCCTTAATTTATTTTGTGGTTTATTGACAATGTATAAATGTTATACAAATATTAATGAGATAACTTTACTCATTATTTTAATTATTAATTTATTTATATCAAATGATATAACTTTACTCATATTTTAGTTGTTAATTTATTTATATAAAAATTTTGTGAGCTGTGATTTCTTTTTTTTTTTATAAGAAACTATTTGATAATTGGATATAGGATGGGTTGCTTAGGTTCGAACCCAAAACTTATAATGTAACACAACTTTTCTTTAATCACTCAATTAACAAATAATTAGCTTTGTGGATTGTGATTTCCTTCGCACCACATGAGGTCAAAAACTAATGTCTTATCTTTTCAAGAATTAGTGGGTTATCAAAAGCTAATGCATTATCTTTTCAAGAATTATTGGGTTATCATCTTATTCTTAGCCTTAACCACCACTCAACAATAATACCCAATTGAATGTACTACCTATATTTTTATGCAATATATATTTATAATTTTTTTTGAAAACTCAAAAAGTTTTATTGATAAAAGATCTATCTTACATCTAAGCAACCAAATCTGAGTTTCTAGATACTCCACATTTGACAACAAAATCCGTAAGATCAGTTGCATCTCTGAAGATTTGAACAAAAGGAATGGGAATGGAATATCTCTCAACCCAAAATAAAGATTATGCGATTTGTTAATTAAGTTATTATTTAAATATTTTTAATCCCATTCCAGCATTTGCTCCACTAAGTTGGACGGAATAAAATGTTAAACCGACTCTCTGTTTTTGGCACAGCAAATTGAGCTATCATCTAATCATTGAGTCACAAACCATTGTTATGTGTAACTATTTATGTAACATACCACATTCTTCTTTTTTTTTTTTGTGGAATATGTAACATACCACATTCGAAACTTATAATTAAGCCTTAATTATATGTGTCAACCCACTATTTATAAATATTAAATTACATTTGAAAAGATAGAGATTAAAATGATATGCAGTCCAAAATTTTAAAATTACAAGTTGTTATTTATTTTAATCAATCTAAGGTATTTCAAGACAAACTTGGCATAGCTTTACGAATTTAACGGACTTACTAAAACTTTAATTTTTTGAAAATATTATTATATGTTCACATGTGTTGCATGTGAATACATTTTTAAATATATATTATTGATAAATTTTTAAACTATAATTATAATAGATAAATAAATAAATAAATAAGCTTTTAATTAGTAAGTGATTTAAAAATAGAGGTTCACATCCGTCAATATTAAAAAAGCTTATCCTGTGAAATTAAGATACTAGGCGTATTAAAAAAATAATTTCAAGTAAAATTATTCATTAAAATAAATTAAAATTTGAAAAATTATATAATTATTATCGAGTGTGTTAATATGGAAAATATTAACTAAAGGACATTGAAATCAATATGAGTAATTTAATTTATGATAATTTAAATTCAAATATTCCTCTTAGTTTGAAAATCGATAAATTATGATTATAAAAACAAGAGTAAAAATGTCATGTTATAAAAAAGTGGCAAATAAGCTGGCTCGAGTGAGTTTGTTTTCGAGTTTCAAGTTTATTTTGAGTTTGAATTA
The DNA here is from genome assembly GCA_032173925.1 of Heritiera fomes. Classification (NCBI taxonomy): domain Eukaryota; kingdom Viridiplantae; phylum Streptophyta; class Magnoliopsida; order Malvales; family Malvaceae; genus Heritiera; species Heritiera fomes. The sequence continues at coordinate 14,477,186 of JAPDPM010000011.1, forward strand.
TTTCAGGTTCGTATAGTTTTGAGTTTGGATAATTTTGATTTAGATTTTTCAGGTTCAAATAATTATGATTGATTTGAATTTGGACGATTTTGATAGGTTTGCATAATTTTGAGAATTTACAAGTTATGTACATGTTGATTATTTTAAACGTAAAAATTAATTTTTTTTGCTCAGCCAATAAAATAGGATTTCATTAATTGAAAACAACGTTTACGGTATACCTAGAACAATTAGGTAGAGCTTTTATAAGATAGAGCTCCTAAACATAACAGACAGCCCCCAAATAAGACACCTGAAACAATCAGGTAGAATAGAAGAAACATCAAAACATTAACAACGCATAACAGACAGCCCCCGCAAATAAGACAGAGCTCCTATCTTGGTAAGCCAATTAGAGATCCGAGAAACAAAAGGAGATTGTGAAGAAGGTAATTTGAGGAAAAATAGTGGTTTAAACCATTTTTTTATCATCAAATTGGACACAGTGGACGAAAATATTGCGTGGGGCAACATCAGAAAAAATGACGTGGGGCAAAATAATTCAATGTCTCATATGCGTCACACATGCGTACAATGCACTTCTAGAACTCTATCAGAAAAAATCTTAATAATTCAATGTCTCACATGCGTCACAAATGCGTGTAATGCACTACTCTAACTCTATCAGAAAAGAATCTTAAATTGTTTTATCTCCGAAACATCATTTCCTGATTTGGAACAAATAATTGGTTGTTAATTGGGACTCTCTCCAAAACTATATCTTAAATTAAGCATTTAGTTATTTTTTTAGGTTAAAAGCTATTTCCCTTCAAATTTGAAACAACAAAATTTTTTTATCAATTATTTACCCTGCACTTTCCATGCATGCTACTTAAATTTTACAAGTGAATTTAAAAATGACACAGTTCAATGAATTAGAAATAAATAAATCGTTAACATGACATAATTACTAGTGAAATTTAAGAACTTCATTACAGTGCATAAGGTAATAATTTATGTAATTGCATTTTACAATGAATGGAGAAACAGGATCTAAGATGCCAATGGGAGCATCGGCAGAAGCTCAATTAAGGGTCAAAATATATAGTGACTTATCTTTGAATCTTAAATACACTAAAGTAATATAAGTTTGACATTTGACTCCTTCCACCTTATATTGGGCTTATGATTTGTGGCTGCTACTTTGAACCATACAACCAATCAAACACCATTTGCATGAGAATTAATGGACTATCTTATCATTGCTCTGTGTCGTAACGATTTTCGTCCGGGAACTCGATCGCTAGACGATTTTGAATAAAACACAATAAAGAGGAGTCGCCACCAATCTTTTTTGACTAGGTGTGATTGGTCACCTACAATTATTTATTTTTTCAATAAAATCTTAAAATTAATTAAGTTTTATAAACAAAATAATTTTTGGTCTGCGAAAACAAAGTTTGGGTTTGGGAGTTCGGTTACTTGTGGGGAAGGATTAGCACTCCCACAGCGCCCGTTAAAAAACGGTACCACTTAATCATATATTATCTTTTAATCTTAATAAAAATGGTCTTAATTAAATATTTAAAAGAACTTCATTTATTTCGAAATCATTTTTGTTATTTATTTTATTTTGAAGTGTTTAAGTTTTATTTTTTATTTGAAATAAGTGAAAATCTTTTGTATTAAAAATTATTCCGAAGTACCCCAATACTTTTGGTAGCATTTCGGATAATTTCCTCACCTAAAGATTTCTTAAGAATCGCTACTTGCGATTTCTATAGAATCCCATCCTCGGGAGATTCACACCTATTTTAGAATTTTATGAATGCAAATGATGCAAACAAAATATATATGATGCACATGAGAAATATATTATTTTATTTTATTATTATTTTTTAAATTTATTCATAAAATTCTATTGAAAAATCATACTAAATATTCCAATACGCTGGTAACACTTAGCAGATTTTTCTCACCTAGAGATCAGTTAGGAATAACTACCTGTGAATTCCATAACATCTCATCATCGGAAAATCTTTAAAAATTGTTTTATTATCATTTATTTTTGAAGGTTAATTGTAACAAATTTGTACTCTTATTTATTTGTTTAAAAAAATTTATTTATTTATTATTTGTTTATTAATATTAATTTATTTCATCGAACTAAAATTACTTGAATACCCCAATACGCTGGTAATATTCAAATATTTCATTTCGACCGTAAGGATTATCAAAGAATCACTACTTGTGATTTCTGAGAAATCTTATCATAGGATATTCTTTTAAATTTATATTTTATTTATTTATTTATAATTCATATTTATATTTATTTATTTATTCATTTTAAATTTTATATTTGATTAATTTATTTCTATTTTTTATATTAATTTATTTAAAGAATTTTGAAATCGAGATAAAACCAATTAAATGTTCCAATACGCTGGTAATATCTAAAGATTTTTCTCGACCCTAAAGATTGTTGAAGAATCACTACTTGTGATTTCTTCGAAATCTTATCATCGGAATTTAAAATTTATTAATTCGTATTTATCATTTATTTATTTATATGTTTTTATTTTTTATGATTTTTTTTTATCATTCATTTATTTATATCTATATAACTCATTATTTATTTATTTGTTTGTTTGAAAAGAAAATGAAAAAAATCATTTGACAACCCAAGAAAAAAGATAATACACATACGTATACATATATGCTTGTACATCTCCTAATAGATAAGCATACAAGAATGAAATCCCTTATTATTATCATATATATATATATATATATATATTTGAAATAAATAAACCAAAGAAAACAAAGTTGAAAAGGATAAAATAAAGAATATATGCATACCTTAAAAACCAAAACCTTGCCACATACTTTCTCTTTTCCTTCTTTATTCTCCCACGTTCCTTTCTTATCTTCCCTCTGCTGTTTTATCTTGACTTACACCTTTCTCAAAACAGAAGCAAATGGAGGTGGACGCAGTTGGCAGTGATGGAGCTACAAGCGTGGACTTCACGAACAGGGATGACTGTGCAGGGGCAATGTGCTGCAGATGATGGCGTTGTAGGCAAGCAGAGATGACGAAAATAGCTTCGGTTTGGCAAGATGCAGCAGAGTAAAGCACAGAGACAAAGCTCCACACAGCAACAGAAAAAAGTGGCACGCAGCAGTTGGAGATCTGAGCAGTAATGGTGATGAAGGTGATCGTGTGTTTCTTTTCTGTTTTTTTTTGAAGCAAGGTTACTGCAGAATGGTGACCATAATGAAGAAGCTTATTTGGGCTGTGTTGGATGAAGTAAAGTGGAGGGTGCAGCGGCTCAGGGATGGCAGCTTTGGTCAAGATGTGGCGTTGTGGTTTGGTGCCGTAGACTGGAGAAGAGAGCAAGATTGCCACAGCAGGGTAAGGGGTTGGTACGTAGGCCAAGATTGATCCAAGCACACAGCAGCAGCTGGACTGGGTTGAAGCGATGGGAACGACAGCCACAAAGCATGAAGGAAGATGATGGTGCGTGGTCAAAAATGATGGCAGGGGTTGGCGGTTCGGTGATGTGCAAGGGTGGCAGCGGCACCAGGAATGGTAGGAAAGGAAGATTATTATGGTTTGGGAAGCTGAGTTGAAGAAGATGATGAACAGTGGCTGCGTGTGTCCCTCTCTAAGGTTTCCTCGGGTTTTCTCTCCAAGGTTTTTTTTTCTAGGGTTTTTCCTGTAGGTTTTTCCTTCTAGGGTTTTTCCTGTAGGTTTCTCCTTCTTGGGTTTTTCCTCCGTGTCCCCTTTTTTTTTAGCCTTTTCTTCCACCTTTTGTCAAACTCTCTCTTCGTTTTTATAGCCATTTCATGGCCGTATACTTGAGGAAAGAATCAACTTTCCTCAAGTTTAGGCCCCAAATCATGGCTTTCATTCAAGGGCAGATTTTATTTAATTCTTTCTCATTTTACAGATAATATATATCTTTTATTTAAGGCAATTTAATCAATTGGTCAACTCTCTTTATTTGGCACCAAATCTCATTGATTTACATGATTTAAGGTTTGACCAAAGTTGATTATTTCCCATCTTTATTTTTATATTTTCTACCTTTTTTCATTTTTGATTTTTTTTATTTTTTATTTTAAAAGAATTGTTCGGACAAAATTGGGTGTCTACAGCTGCCCCTCTTTGCACTTTGCTGTGAAACAGTAATGGTGCAAAGGCATAGACAACCATTTTGTCTGAATGCAAGACCTATCGATGAATTCTTTGTAAAATATGATATTTCCTAGCCTTCTCTCACATAAGGCTAAGGAATAAATGCCAAATGAAATTTCCTAATCTTCTTCTCTCATAAAGATTGAGGAATGAATGCAAAATGAAGTGTCCTAGACTTTTCTATCATAAGACTAAGAAAATGAATGCAAAATGGAATTTTTCTAGTCTTTTCTATTATGAGATTAAGGAATACAAAGTGAAATTCCTAGTCTCTTCTATCGTGAGACTAAGGAATGCAATATGAAGTTTTCCTAATCTTCTCTATCACAAGATTAAGGAATGCAAAGATGAAATTCCTTGTCTCTCCTATCATAAGACTAAGGAAATGAATGTAGAATGGGATTTCCTAATCTTTTCTATCACAAGATTAAGGAATGCAAAGTGAAATTCCTAGTCTCTCCTATCATAAGACTAAAGAAATGAATGTAGAATAAGATTTCCTAATCTTTTCTATCACAAGATTAAGGAATGCAAAATGAAATTCCTAGTCTCTCCTATCATAAGACTAAGGATATCATAAGACTAAGGAATGCAAAATGAAGTTTTCCTAGTCTCTCCTATCATAAGACTAAAGAAATGAAATGAAATTCCTAGTCTTTCCTATCATAAGACTAAGGAATGCAAAGTGAATGAGATTTCCTAATCTTTTCTATCACAAGATTAAGGAATGCAAAGTGAAATTCCTAGTCTCTCTTATCATAAGACTAAGGAATGCAAACATGAGTTTTCCTAATCTTCTCTATCACAAGATTAAGGAATGCAAAGTGAAATTCCTAGTCTCTCCTACCATAAGACTAAGGAAATGGAAACTGAATGGGATTTCCTAATCTTTTCTATCACAAGATTAAGGAATGCAAAGTGAAATCCCTAGTCTCTCCTATCATAAGACTAAGGAATGCAAGATGATCATGGAATAAAAGCTCCTCTCAACAGAGGCTTTGAAACTTCTGAAAACAAAAAGCTCCTCTCAATAGAGGCAATGAGACTTCGAAAAACAAAGAGCTCCTCTCAATAGAGGCAATGAGACTTTTGAAACAAAAACTCCTCTCAACAGAGGCAATGAGACTTTGAAAAATAAAGCTCCTCTCAACAGAGGCAATGAGACTTTGAAAAAATAAAGCTCCTCTCAACAGAGGCAATGAGACTTTGAAAAATAAAGCTCCTCTCAACAGAGGCAATGAGACTTTGAAAAATAAAGCTCCTCTCAACAGAGGCAATGAGACTTTGAAAAATAGAGCTCCTCTCAACAGAGGCAATGAGACTTTGAAAAAATAAAGCTCCTCTCAACAGAGGCAATGAGACTTTGAAAAATAAAGCTCCTCTCAACAGTGGCAATGAGACTTTGAAAAATAAAGTTTTCATTTCAGAATGCCAGTTAACATGGGTTTGACTGGGCTTAACTTTCATTTTTATGCCAACAATATTAGGCTTCATCCTCCTTTACGGTGCCAGCTGAACTGGACTTTGCTCTCATCTAAGGTTTTTCAAAAAGTTTTTTTTTTCATCATCTTCTCATCATTTTTCAAATTACCATCTCTTATACTTTCTCTTTTCCTCAAAATTTTTCATCATTCAGAATTTCTTATCCCAATGTCTTAAATATTTCAATGTCAAAATGCATTAATGAAATGTCATGCATGTCATGAATATAATGAATGCCATGATACCATGAATGCTATGAATGTTATGCACATGTCAATGTCATGGCCCATGAATTATTCCATGAATGTATGTAAATGCAATCTCAATTGTGGTAACAAGATTCTCAAGCTCATCTCGTTTTCCTCAAGTTCCATATATCTGCTGGATTCTTCTTATTCAAATCTTCTATCTCTACTTCTTATCCCACCTTCTAATGAGTCTTGGTCTCATTATGCTTGAAGACTTGCCATCATGCTTTCAACTTTATCTTTTCATCATTTTTTATTTTTGTTTCTTTCTCTCCTTTAGCAATGCAAGATTTCTCAAAAGAATTTTTTTCAAAAATTTATCCAAAAAAGGCTACCAACATTTATTTATTTTCCTTCCAACTTGACCACCAATGTAATGCACTCATACATCTTCTCAATTTATTATAGGGATGGAATGAATTTAAATAATCATGAGAGATATGGGTATTCATTCTTAGAAAAGGAACATGAAATCAAGAAAAATCAATGGGCCAGTTTGTTTGGAATAGGGTTTTCAGTATCCATTTAATAAACATTCTGACAATTTCAATCAAGTCAATCTAGAATTCTTTTATGAAAAATCCACTTCTTTTGATATGTTCATTCATGTTGGGCCTGCCAATCTTGCTTCTATATCAAAACTCTTGATGATGATCTTTTCCTAAGTTGCCTTTTCAGGTTTTCAACTTAGGTTCCCCTCTTTTGATCCAAACTGCCTTTTTAGGTTTTCAATTTGAATCCTCCTTTATCTTTTTCTTTTTTTCTTTTTCTTTTTCATTTTCCTTTTTTTCATTTTTTTTCTTTTTTCATCTATTTCTTTTTTTTTATTTCAACTTCACTGGCTTTGACAAATTTCAACCTTCAGTGCTCAATCAAAATTCATGCCCCTAATAGGCGTTCTTGATTCCGATCCAAGATATCTTCCGAAGCTCGTGGGTTTCTTCATTCAACTTGATCTACTTCCTTCAAAGGATCATTATCTCACTGTACAAGTATGTTTTCATTCGACGCATGATTCTTCAATTCAAGCATTTACATTTGATCAAAATGGGCTTTTAAAGGCATGTAATGTAGGCTCAGGTGAAGGTTTATGAAAGAAAAGGATAAAGCAGGCCCAAAATGTATTTCAGTGTTTATAAACCAAGGGATCACTTTTTTTTTAACAAATAAAACACTTAAGCATTTAGTACCTTTCTAGTTCCCTCATTTCTTTTCTTGCTCTTTTTTTTGGGTTTTCTTTTTGAATTCAAACCCTTTTCTTTTTTTTTCACAAAAATGGGTTTTTTTTCTTGATTCATCGTGAACACTTTCATTTTTGCCCTCAAAAATTTTTTTTTTCATCTTCCTTGCCCCCAATATGGAGGGTGATCCTTGGTGGGTTATATTACAAAAATATAATAGGCTCAAAAGGGGTAATCAAAGGATAATTTTACTCATGCTTAAAGAATAGTGAAAGAAGGCCATTTATCATTTCAAATGCAAATATTCTCCTTGAAGATCATTTACTGAACAAATACAAACTTGTTAGAAACTTCTATAAGAGATTCACCTTTCCTTATTCCATCAAGTTTAAGTGAAAATTGTGAACAAATTTTCTTCTTTCTTACTTGGACACCTTGGCAGATTGATAATCCATCAGTAAAAGTGGTTCTTTCAAATTTGAATCCCAGATTTATTGACATTATTATCATCATGTTTATTATTTAGATACTTGTGAATGAAAGATATGGTAAGTATGTGAGAAATGGCAAATGAATAGAATGAGAAAATGACAGTGCATCACACTAGTCGCTTTATTGAAAGGGAAATAAATAAAAGTTAGCCCATACATAAAACTTTATTTCATGCTTATGGGCTTAAGCACTTTTAAAAAAACTGTCTTGTATTACTTAAAGGAAAAAAAAATTCTGATAAATCTCTAGACTTGCATGGCTTAAACTCCTTTCATCTCAAAAGAATCATCCTTCATTTCCATGGTTGGGCAATGGATTCGCATTCGCAGTCGGTTCCCCCTTTGTTTCAAAGTGCAATATGCCGGCTTTTATCAAACCTTGCACCCTATACTTTAAAGCAGTGCAATTCTCCAAGGAGTGACTTGGATTCCCAAAATGATACTCACATCGAGCATTCTCATTATACCATTTTGGATACGGAGGCTTGAAAGGTTCCATATAGACTGGGGTAATGAGTTGCTCTTTGATTAGTTTTGGGTACAACTCAGTATAGGTCATGGGAATTGGGTCAATGAGAGTTTTTTGTAGTTTTGGCCATGCCTCCTTAGGGTTGCTTTCTTATTTGTTGGATTGGGCAACTGATTGGGTATTTGGTGCAGGTGTTTGAGGGTGAAAGTTAGGCTGAGCATTAGTTTGCGGATATGACCGGTAAGGGTATTGAATAGGATAATATGGTTGTGGCTCGGGATAAGAGTGTCGTGGAGTGTGTCGTCCATGTTGCCCCACATGTATAACAGCATGGGCATCCTCTTCCTTCCTTCTGTTGGTTCCTCCTTTCTTCTCAGTATTGTTAGGAACTTCGATCTTGCCATGCTTGATCGCATTCTCAATTATCTCCCCGGATAACACCATATCAGCAAAATTCTTGGTGGCATTACCTATCATCCTATCATAATATGGAGCCTTTAAAGTGTTCACAAATAGGATGGTGAGCTCCTTTTCTGAAAGAGGAGGTTGCACTTCTGCAGCTACATCGCGCCACCTTTGCGCATATTGCTTGAAGGTTTCATTGGCTTTCATCTCCATGTTTTGAACTGATAAACGGTCAGGGGCCATATCAGCAACATGTCGATATTGGGCCGTGAATGCCCTTGCTAAGTCATTCCATGTGGTAATCCGGGTTTTGTCTAATTGATTGTACCACTTGGCAGCAGATCCAGTAAGACTTTCTTGAAAAATGTGAATAAGGAGCTTATCATCTTGAGCAAAAGCAGCCATCTTTCGACAATACATAATAAGATGAGACCTAGGGCAGGAAGTTCCATTGTACTTCTCAAACTCTGGTGCTTTGAACTTGGGTGGAATAACCAGGTCTGACACCAAGCACAACCCAGTAGCATCTATGGAACCATAAAAGTCTAAGCCTTCAATAGCTCGAATCCTTTCCTCCAACATATTAATCTTTTGTTGTGACTTCGCCTCATCTTTCTCTTCTACTTGTTTGGCTTTCAACTTCTCAATTTCCCTTGGGTCATCTAAGTCGGGCACCTCAATGGGATCAGTAGATTTTGCGCCTTGGGAAGGATGGGTGGGTCCTTGGAATTGAGCTTGTCCAAACACTTGGGGTATAGCAGCGTAAGCAGGTGGATATCTTCTTTCTTGAGATGTTTGACTTGGGAATGGACCGAATCCATGGGAATGGACCGATAGGATCTTCCATACTGTGTTGTTGAACCCCTTCTTGGATTGCAACTTCCTCTACTACTCCTTTGCCCTTGCTTAGATTTTTCAATAATTCTGCAATTTGGGCCAGTTGCCCTCTCATTTCCTCTTGAGCTTTTTCCATCTTCTCCATGCGCGCGCTTGATTCTTCTTCCATGATCTTAGCTCGATAACGAGTGTTGTGTGAATGAACTTTTGGTCGAGCTATCTTCAAATCTTTATTACCACAATTAAGAATTTATCATTTCACATGTGGTGATGCTTGAAAAAAAATGAATGAAGATGAATGGATGAACAAAATGCTACATGTGTTTGGAAAAAATCATGCATGGAAATGTTTTGCTAAAGAACCTATGATTCCCTATTAGTGTCTCACATGTCAAATAAAAGCAAACATACATGATTAAAGATATGTCCTAAGTAATAGGGTTAACATGACTCTATCCCAAGTTGGTCCTCTTAAGTTTACTATACGTATGCTTTGGAGTTCTAAAGGAAAAAAGGTTCCCAAATTGTTCCTTACTGACGTCCATACTAGACTAGTAAGGCACCCCAATCCTCACCCATGATAGGCTCCAGACGGAAAGGGTTCAACTTGAGTGAGAGTATTTCACTTGCCATTGCGGAGGTTATTACCTCACGAGAGCAAAGGTACTATACTCTCTCCTAAAAGGGACAAACCCGGGTGTAAGGTTGATGTATGCAATGAATATGTCATGTATGCAAAGGAAGAAAATTTAAAGTGCATCCCAACAAAATGCAAATGATAAAGATGATTCACACATTTTTTGTTCGTATTTTTTTTAATTATTTTTTTATGAAAAGTTTATTATATATTTATTAAGACCATTAATTAAGATTTTGGATAAGACATGATTAATTATGGTTCGACTCTCTAACGTCCCCAGCGGAGTCGCCAAGCTGTCGTAACGATTTTCGTCCGAGGACTCGATCGCTAGACGATTTTGAATAAAACACAATAAAGAGGAGTCGCTACCAATCTTTTTTGACTAGGTGTGATTGGTCACCTACAATTATTTATCTTTTCAATAAAATCTTAAAATTAATTAAGTTTTATCAAAAAAAATAATTTTTGGTCTGCGAAAACAAAGTTTGGGTTCGGGAGTTTGGTTACGTGTGGGGAAGGATTAGCACCCCCACAGCGCCCGTTAAAAATCGGTACCACTTAATCATATATTATCTTTTAATCTTAATAAAAATGATCTTAATTAAATATTTAAAAGAACTTCATTTATTTCGAAATCATTTTTGCTATTTATTTTATTTTGAAGTGTTTAAGTTTTATTTTTTATTTGAAATAAGTGAAAATCTTTTGTATTGAAAATTATTCCATAGTACCCCAATACTTTTGGTAGCATTTCGGATAATTTCCTTACCTAAAGATTTCTTAAAAATCACTACTTGCGATTTCTATAGAATCCCATCCTCGGGAGATTCACACCTATTTTAGAATTTTTATGAATGCAAATGATGCAAACAAAATATATATGATGCACATGAGAAATATATTATTTTATTTTATTATTATTTTTTAAATTTATTCATAAAATTCTATTGAAAAATCATACTAAATGTTCTAATACGCTGATAACATCTAAAGATTTTTCTCGACCCTAAAGATTGTTGAAGAATCACTACTTGTGATTTCTTCGAAATATTATCATCGGAATTTAAAATTTATTAATTCGTATTTATCATTTATTTATTTATATGTTTTTATTTTTTATGATTTTTTTAATCATTCATTTATTTATTTCTATATAACTCATTATTTATTTATTTGTTTGTTTTAAAAGAAAATGAAAAAAATCGTTTGACAACCCAAGAAAAAAGATAATACACATACGTATACATATATGCTTGTACATCTCCTAATAGATAAGCATACAAGAATGAAATCCCTTATTATTATCATATATATTTTTTTTTGAAATAAATAAACCAAAGAAAACAAAGTTGAAAAGGATAAAATAAAGAATATATGCATACCTTAAAAACCAAAACCTTGCCACGTACTTTCTCTTTTCCTTCTTTATTCTACCACGTTCCTTTCTTATCTTCCCTCTGCTGTTTTATCTTGACTTACACCTTTCTCAAAACAGAAGCAAATGGTGAGATGGTGGAGGTGGACGCAGCTGGTAGTGATGGAGCTACAAGCGTGGACTTCACGAACAGGGATGACTGTGCAGGGGCAATGTGCTGCAGATGATGGCGTTGTAGGCAAGCAGAGATGACGGAAATAGCTTCGGTTTGGCAAGATGCAGCAGAGTAAAGCACAGAGACAAAGCTCCACACAGCAACAGAAAAAAGTGGCACGCAGCAGTTGGAGGTCTGAGCAGTAATGGTGATGAAGGTGATCGTGTGTTTCTTTTCTGTTTTTTTTTTGAAGCAAGGTCACTGCAGAATGGTGACCATAATGAAGAAGCTTATTTGGGCTGTGTTGGATGAAGTAAAGTGGAGGGTGCAGCGGCTCAGGGATGGCAGCTTTGGTCAAGATGTGGCGTTGTGGTCTGGTGCCGTGGACTGGAGAAGAGAGCAAGATTGCCACAGCAGGGTAAGGGGTTGGTACGTAGGCCAAGATTGATCCAAGCACACGGCAGCAGCTGGACTGGGTTGAAGCGATGGGAACGACAGCCACAAAGCATGAAGGAAGATGATGGTGCGTGGTCAAAAATGATGGCAGGGGTTGGCGGTTCGGTGATGTGCAAGGGTGGCAGCGGCACCAGGAATGGTAGGAAAGGAAGATGATTATGGTTTGGGAAGCTGAGTTGAAGAAGATGATGAACAGTGGCTGCGTGTGTCCCTCTCTAAGGTTTCCTCGGGTTTTCTCTCCAAGGTTTTTTTTTCTAGGGTTTTTCCTGTAGGTTTTTCCTTCTAGGGTTTTTCCTGTAGGTTTCTCCTTCTTGGGTTTTTCCTACGTGTCCCCTTTTTTTTAGCCTTTTCTTCCACCTTTTGTCAAACTCTCTCTTGGTTTTTATAGCCATTTCATGGCCGTATACTTGAGGAAAGAATCAACTTTCCTCAAGTTTAGGCCCCAAATCATGGCTTTCATTCAAGGGCAGATTTTATTTAATTCTTTCTCATTTTACAGATAGTATATATCTTTTATTTAAGGCAATTTAATCAATTGGTCAACTCTCTTTATTTGGCACCAAATCTCATTGATTTACATGATTTAAGGTTTGACCAAAGTTGATTATTTCCCATCTTTATTTTTATATTTTCTACCTTTTTTCATTTTTGATTTTTTTATTTTTTATTTTAAAAGAATTGTTCGGACAAAATTGGGTGTCTACACTCTGCTCATAATTGTAAAAAAAAAGCTTTATTTTAGAGATAGGACGATTTTAGATTTTACCCCAAAATTTTCTTTAATCGATTTAAGCAGGTTGAGTGCTTATCAAATAAAATATTTTCTTCCTATTTGGCAAAAAATTGACCACATGATATGAACTCTTTATTAGTTGTAAATGACATTTGTTACGTATTTTTTGATGGTATTTTTGTCACGCCACACCCTTCAATAAAAATAGATTAAGTGTTTTAATCTCACATCAAATATGAAAAGAAACAAAATACGATTGGCCGTATAAGTGTTGCAATACACATATTAATAAATCGGTTTTGAAGTGTGAGGGTTATGATAAAATGATAAAGTGATGTTTTGCATGGCTTCAAGACTTGGAATCAAGAATGCTTTCTCCTTATATAAAGGGAAACAAGAGAAAAAGTGAAATTTCAGTCTTTCTCCTCCAATTCCCTTTATTTGATATGAGCCAAAATTTTGGTTTAAAGGAAGTAGGAAAACAGAGATGAAAACAACATGAAAATTCACACATGTAATCGATAATTTAATTGTACACCATACAGGAGACATTAAACTTAAAAATCAGACTTTCACTATTATAATTGTACAACAGATAAGATCACGTCTACACCATTGCCTGTTAACTTTTACACATGAAACATAGAAATCTTAATTACAGGTTGATCATATACCGCTGCAAGACATAGTATTAAATTTCTCAGACTCAGCCTGAGGAAAGTAATTAAAGCCATGCATGCATCTGTCTCTTCTGTTGTCCCCTGTAACATTCCTGTCTCTTACAAGATGGCGCAAGAGGGCTCATGGTGCTGGGCATATCCATATGATGGCACCTCATACACATAATAAGGTGGATTATATGGCCACACATACGCCGCTGGCTTTTCCTCCTCTTTCTTCTCTTCCTTCTTTTGGCCATCCACGGTACTCACGCTCACCAGCTCTGCATGCCCCACACTCTTTCTTAGCAGCCTTGTTAGCTGAACAGGATCAACCCCATCCCCGGTTAGCTCTATTTGGCTTTTGTCATCGCCTTTTAAAGAAGCAGACTCCACCCCTACAAACAAAAGAATCAACAATCAGTATAAAAGTTTTTTCCAGAATTTATCATCAGAATGAATGAAAACCAAAGTTGGCCTCAGCTGGTTTTCAGTACCTGAGAGACTGACTGCAATTTTCAAGGCCTTGGAGCGGGACTTCTGGCCATTCATGGTTACCTTCACGACCATCTTTTGCTGGAAAAAGAAAAACAAATTCAATTCAATACCAAAATTAATCAAATAAGAAACTTCTTTGCCGATATAATTCAAGATTCATTTACATACCTTCATATTTTCGTTTGTCTGTTAAGATTGCAAGAGAGTAGCAAAAACGATAGTACTATGAAGGAAGAAGCTAGAGAGGAACTAAATGCTGTCTTATTTTGTGTTGGCCGAGGTAACCAAATCTTGTAGGCATTTATAGAGTCTGGGAAGAATTTTGCTTACGGCCTACGAATATCTCTCTGCAAGTTCCAGAAGCCGTTGATTTTTGTCATTGAGGTGAGCCCACCAGGTTTACTTCGTCAACTCCAAACTTCGATTCTGTACTCTGCATTAGGAGGGCGGGCGTAAACACTGCCAAGCCATCTTTATCGCATTCCCACTTTTAACATTTAAGGCATCGTTTGGTCAGCGCAATGTAAGTCTTTCTATCGGAATATTACTTTTTCGTAATTTTTTGCTTTAGTTTGATTATAAAATTTTTCTCTGCACTGGGAATGATACATTCTCAAGGTTGCCAAAGAAAAGTGACGTTTTTTTTTTCTTTTATCCTCAATTATATTTTTGAATCATTTTTTTTTCTCTTAAAATTATAAAATAAAAGTGTTTTATTATGTTACAATCTTACATACCTCTTCTTCTTTTGAGAGATATTTTTAATCCAACTATTAAATATTATTTAAATATTATTTATATGTTAAATAAATATTTACATATTAAATAAACAAATAATTTACATGTTAGATAAATAAATTATATATTTAGAGCTAAATAATTTAATATATTAAATAAATAAATAAACAATTTAAATATAAATGTTTGTCTTATGTTATTCACTTAACACAATTAATAATATAATTATTAATGATAATATAGTAAAATATGTCATTAGTTATTCTTACATTATCTCAACTACACATAAGAATTTTACCTTTTTCCCAATTAAATCAAATACAGGAACTAAACATTCCGAAAATTTTTAAACATACAATATTTTGGCCGTAATTGAATTTTGAAAAATAATCTAATTTTTGGAGAACCAAATAGCCATTAGATAAAATGGTATTTTAACGTTTATGGTTATAACTTAATTTGCATGATGTCAAGTGTTCGAATCTCTCTGGATGAGAAAGAAACTGTGTGGATCTTGTTAAGTGATCCAAACCTAAAACGAACAGTACGAATGAGTAAAATGACTCTGTTAAGTGAACTGAAGCCTTACATTGAAGAAGAAAAAAGGCATACTCAATATCAATTTAATTTTTTATAAAAACAAAAATATATTGGTTGTGGTCATGAATCAAGATAAGGCCACTGTTCTGACAAATAACCCAGTGTAATTTAAAAATTAAATCCGTTTACTTATTAATTAAATTAATGATTTTTCTTGTTTTCCTCCTAAATATCTTTGCCTTTTTTTTTCTACATTCTTATTTTATTTTCAAAACTATAAAAAATTAAAACAATGAAAAGTTGTATTTGCTTATGTTTTTCACCTAAAGTGTATGTGCTTACTGCTTATGGCCAACAATATCTAAATCCTTTGACTATGTTAGCATCACACTTAGATTTTTTTTTAATTAGACAAATTAATTAACACACATCAGTAATCAAAAGTTAATTAGTTGATTTTAATTATCATGAAATTTTTATATAACTTACTTGCTTTTAATTACTGGTGTGTTTTCTGATTAAAAAAAAGGAACTTCACCAATTAATAGATCCCTATATAAAATATATATAATTCAAAGATTTTATAAAAATTTGTTTTAAAAAAATCAAACTCTATTGCCTAAATCTCTGGTGTGATGTGCTCGGTTAGCTATGAACATTGATATTTAAAAATTAATGATTCCTAAATCCCAACCCCTTGAAAATGACCCCCACCATGGAAACACAAAGACTAAACAAACTCAATCTCTCGTACAATCTTATTTTTTGGTATTAAAACTCTTACGTAATTAATTTAGAGAAACAATTGAAAGAATAAGGCATGTAAAACAAAGAGTTAGTTGAATGTGAACCTCTGTTGAATATTAGTACTATATTTTTTAGATAAAAGGTTATAAAAATAAACAACAATAAATAAATTAAACTGAGAAAGTTTTGTTGGAAGAAAAAGTTGAGTCAAAGTTCTTTCTTTCCTTTATTTTTTTGAATAAATTAGATTATTTTTGTCACTTTAGATTAGTCTTTCACGAGGTAGAGGGCGTGACCTTTCTTCCCAACTCATTGGCCTTTTTTATTTTTTTTGACATTTAGAAATTAATCAAATAAGAAGAAACATTAAACTATATTGGTGTAAAATTAATTTGTTTTATGTTTTTTTTATAATTTTGATTAATATTGTTTGTTATGATCAAATAAGAAGAAACATTAAGCATTATTTATGTATGTAGAATATAAAATTCAATGGTTGAACTATATAATATAAATTATATATAAAAAAATTTAAAATTAAATTATTGTTATGCCGATATAAATTAATTCCTACTTGTTAATAATATATTAAATTAGATTAAGCTTTGCGTAATAAAGAAAACTTTAGCTTAATTGATTGGCTGATGATGCCTGGGTCAACTTGACTTAGTCATTTAGTCTTTAAATAAATCAGCTGGTCAAGTTGTATGAAACGTGAGACATGCTTAAGCTTGACAATGTATACATTTAAGGTCAGACTTACTTAAAGGTTTGACGCAAAGCTCATAAACTTTATTAATGATAACTAATTACTTGAAAAATAAAATTAAAAATTGAAATGAAAATTTATTGATATAATTTCATGTAAAAACTAATTACATGTAAAAAAAATTAATTAAAAAAATAAAATCACAACTTAAAAATTTATCATAATCGTTCATAGAGCACAATATTTAAATATTAAACCAAATCAACAATCTCTAGCCTTCGGCAAGTTTGCATTTTTATTTAATTTAATTTTTATTTAATCATTTTGATTAAGGGCTAGTTTAAATGGGTGTGCGATCGACTCTGATTGGATCCGGTGAGATTGAAAACAACAATGGCAGGGATATTAGTATCAAACGGTAATGCGTTTGGATTCAATTGCAGTGATGACGGTGAGTGTTGGTGTACTTAGGAAAGGCAAGGGAGATCGGATTTTGTCGAATTCAATTCATTACTCTATTTGTAGCCTGTGTATCTTGACCAGATTTGGTCCATAATTTCACGTGATTTTCAACCTATTTCTCTAACTAATTTTGGACACAATTATGTGATGGTTGGAACTGTGATTTTCTTGCCATAGTTACAAGCTCTCATTAAAATAAAAAAAGAGCTCCTTTCGATACCCGAGCACCATAATCTCATTTTGTAAAAACATCATCTATTGAGGCTTTGAGTGCTTAGAAGTGATTCAAGAAAGTCTGTCGATTTCATAAATTGGATCAACACCAGACAAATAGCATCGTAATGGTTGGACGTTAGTTCGATCCTCACCATGTTTTTCCACATACAGGCTATTAATATGTTCATGTATATTTAGAAACACGTTAAGTTGCATTTTTTATCTAACATTTGGCATTAGGACAGTAGTATAATATCTATCTTGCTGGAGATTTAAAGAGAGAAGCCATTAAAGCTTCATTTTAAGCTTTTCATTTTCGGGTTTCTTAAAACCCATTTTGTTTTCATGTGTATTTTTGCTCAAAATTGGAGATTTGTTGTTGTAAAGCCTTTAGGGATTAAAAAACATATGAAAAATGACAAAAACGGGACTGAATTGTGGAGTTTACTAGTCGGGTCGAGTTGAATACAACCAATTTTCTGCAAAAGCCTCGATCGAGGAAGGAAGGAGACTCGGGCGCGTGCGTGGAAAACAAGGTGCGTGCACTACACGCGCCAGCCTTGTTAAAGGGCAACTGAACCGAATAAAAAAAAATCAGCCATTATTTTGGCGTTTTGCAGGGCCGGCCAATTTCTTTCATTTTGGGCTGTTTTTTGTATGCTTTAAAGTGGGCCATTTCTGTAACCAAAAAAAAAAAGTGGGCCATTTCTTTAAGGGGTATGGTCTATTGTTTTATTAATTTTTGTTGGACCATTTGGTTTATTTAATTAATTTTGGCCATGAATTATTTATATAATTTGGGCTAATAATTTTATTCTTAATTTTAATAGGCCATTTTGCATGGAATTAATTTAGGCTAAATAATTTTATTATACTTTGGGCAAATTAAGCATTTTGGCAGAATTTTGTGATCTCATAATATTTAAAAATTTTCATGAATTGTGTAAATTTTCATAAATTTGGACTTTATGAATTTTTTGTATAATTTTGAACCTTACAAATAATTCATAAATAAATTGTGGAAATAATCATGAAAATTTATGGCTAATTTGTCAAAATTATGAGAATTTAATTTTGAATATTATGTGTGCTCATTATGAATGTGTATAATTTTTGTCATTCATACTATAGTTGACTTCAAGCACATATAGCTAAGTTTATTCATATTATTTAGAAAATAAAAATTGCCTTATGTTAATTGCAATTTAAAATATGAATAAAATAGATCTTTGCCAATATATCTAAGTGATCTATAATTTGTTTAATTAGAGCTTAGCCACAGCAACCTTAATTAAATAAAATTATATTCATGATCACATAACTGTATTAGACATAGATTGTAATTAGTAATGAAATTGTAATTAAATTTTATCCTACAAGAATTTTTATTATAATTTTATAAATAATTAGGATAAATATCAAATTAGTTTCTTAATTTACCCACAAGGATTACGAAATGACATAATTTGATAACTTTATCATAATAGTTTGAATCTATTAGAATTAGAACTTTAGCTCACATGCAAGTTTTATGTCTGAGATTCATGAAAGCATTGGAACCTATACTCTGGTTCTTAAGAGTGGTTCTATTTTGCAATTTGAAAAGACTTTTTATATTCCTAGTTTCTCGAGAAATTTAATATCTGTGTCTAGGCTGGTACCTTACGGATATTCCTTTCAATCATTATAGATATTTCAAATGTGATGTTGTTGGGAATGGTACTTTATGTGATGATCTTTTCTCCATTGATTTACAAAATGACACTACTCATAAAGCATTTCATGCTTAAACTGGCACTAAAATATGTGTTATGAATGACGATTCTTCCATTTTATGGCACCGGAGACTAGGTGATATCTCTATAGATAGAATTAAGAGATTGGTAAATGGCAAATACTAAGTACTCTAGATTTTACTGATTTCAACACTTATGTGGATTGCATTAAGGGCAAGCAAACCAACAAGTCTAAAAAGGGTGCCAATAAGAGTTCAACCATATTGGAAATCATGCATTCTGACATATGCTGTCTAGACATGGAACACATAGTCAGAAGTACTTCATCACCTTTATTGATGATTACTCGAGGTTTATGTTTCTCTACATGCTTTATAACAAGAACGAAGCATTAGACACCTTTATAACAAGAATGAAGCATTAGACACCTTCAAAATCTTTAAGGCTGAATCGAACTTTGATGAAAATGGTGCGTAGTATGCTTAGCAACTCAAAATTGCTTAAATCCTTGTTGATTAAAGCTTTTAAAATGGCAGTATATATATTGAACTAGGTTCCAACCAAGGTTGTTCTAAAGACATCTTTTGAATTATTCAAAGGTTAAAAACCGAGTTTGCGTCATATGTATATTTGGGGATGCCTTTCTAAAATAAGAGTTTACAACGCACAAGAAAAGAAACTAGACCCAGGACCATAAGTGGGTATTTCATCGGATATACCGAATGGTCCAAGGGCTATGGATTCTATTGTCCTCACAGCACTAGAATTGTGGAATCTAGGAATGCTAAGTTTCTTGAAAATGACTTGGTTAGTGGAGAGATCAATCTCAAGACCTAGTTCCTGTGAGAGATCAACTCTTTACTTCAAGCCAAAGGTTTGTTATCGTGAACAGTATCCCTTCTGTATAGTTGGATATTGAACAACCAATTATTAAAGATCCACAAGTAGCTAATAACTTACCAGTAGACAAGACGCCTTTGGATATGTCAGAATTGAGTGAGCAACCAGTTGAACAACATGATCTTCCAAAGAATGTTGAACCAACATTAAGAAGGTCTACTAGGGAAAGGAAGTCAGCCAATTATATTATGTATTTACAAGAGTCCGATTTCAATGTTGGGGCGATTAATGATCCGAAGACATTTTCACAAGCCATGAACAGCAAATAATCAAAATTATAATTCGATGGAATCTAATGGAGTATGAGATCTTGTCAAGTTACCTAATGGGGCCAAGGCTGTAGGTTGTAAATGGGTCTTTAAGACCAAGACTAACTCGCTAGGCAACATTGAGTGTTATAAGGCAAGACTCGTAGGCAAAGGATTGACTCAAAAGGAAATAATTGATTACAAGGAGACTTTCTCTCTTGTATTTAGATTTTCTCTGTATAATAATGACATTAGTTGCACATTTTGACTTAGAGTTGCAGCAAATGGATGTGAAAACAACTTTCCTTAATAGTGATCTAGAGGAAGAGGTCTACATGAAACAACCTGAACGTATTTCCTCTAGTAATGGTTAGCATTTGGTCTGTAAGTTTAAGAAGTCCATATATGGGTTGAAACAAGCTTCCTGCTAATGGTATCTAAAATTCCATAGAGTTATCTTTTCATTTGGTTTTGTTGAAAACATCATGGATCAGTGTATATACCAGAAGGCCAATGGGAGCAAAATTTGTTTCCTTGTGCTATATATGGATGATATATTGATTGTAACCAATGATAAGGAGATGTTATGTGAGGTGAAACAATTTCTTTCTGAGAACTTTGATATGAAGGATATGGGTGAGGCATCTTATGTCATAGGCATAATGATCTATGGAGACAGACATAGAGGTATATTAGGTTTATCATAGGAAGCCTATATTAATAAAGTCTTAGAAAGGTTTAGAATGAAAGATTGTTCACCATGGGCAACTCCCATTGTGAAGGGTGACAGGTTCAATTTGAACCAGTGCCCAAAGTATGATTTTGAGCGGGAACAGATGAAGAACATTCCATATGCCTCAGTTGTTGGAATCATTATGTGTGCAAAGGTTTGTACCAGACTTGACATTGCTTTTACTGTAGGAATGTTAGGTAGATATCAAAGTAACCCGGGGATAGACCACTAAAGAGCTACGAAGAAGGTGCTTAGATATTTGCAAGGCACAAAGAACCACATGCTTATGTATAGATGGACCCATGAGTTGGAGGTGATTGGCTACTTAGATTCAAACTTTACTGGCTGTGTTGGTTCTCAAAAATCAATATCCGGTTATATCTTCACGTTTGTCGATAGAGCTGTTTCTTGCAAGAGTGCTAAGTAGACACTGAGTGCCACTTCCACTATGGAGGGGGAGTTTTCTTGTTTTGAGGCTACCGTACATGGTGTATGGCTTAAGAGTTTTATTACTGGGCTTAGAATTGTTAATTTCATATCTAAACCATTGAAGATGCATTGTGATAATTCAGCTACGGTATTCATGGCTAAGAATAATAAGAGTGGTAGTCGAAGTAAGCACATCGACATTAAGTACTTAGCTATAAGAGAACATGTTAGAGATAAAAAAAAGTGGTCATTGAACATGTCAGCACTGAATTGATGTTAGCTGATCCTTTGACTAAGGGCATGCCACCATTTAAATTTAAGGATCATGTAGAGCGGATGAGACTGGGTCCCACATTATGATTTGTAAATGAGACTCTTATTAATGATATGATGTTTCTCGTTTGATTTGTGTGCACTATTGTTTTATTTTAGAACTATCCTTGTTGTTTGGACTGAGGATAAACATAGGGTTTATTTATTAAGTAAATATGGGTTGATTTAGAAGCATTTAACATAGTAATACATGCAAGATAATACTCGCCATTAGAGGAACTATTGCCATGATTCATGTGATTTGCTTCTTGTATAAGTGAAATATATGGACCAAGTGGGAAAGTGTTGGTATGTTCAGGAAAGGCAATGGAGACTGTATTCTGTTTAATCCGATTCATTACCATATTTGTAGCCTGTGTATCTTGACTAGATTTGGCCATAATTTCACGTGATTTTCAACCTATTTCTCTGGCTAATTTTGGACACAATTCTATGATGGTTAGAGCTATGATTTTCTTGCCATAGTTAGCAAGCTCTCATTAAAATAAAAGAGAGCTCTTTCTGGTCCCCAAGCACCATAATCCCATTTTGTAAAAACACCATCTCGTGAGGCTTTGAGTGCTTGGAAGTGGTTCAAGGAAGCCTATCGATTCCAAAAACCGAATCAACAGCAAACATATAGCAGAGCAATGGCTGGAGGTTAGTTCGATCCTCATTGTGTTTTTTGGCATGCAAGGCTATTAACATGTTCATGTATGTTTAGAAACAAGTTAAGTTGCATTTTTGATCTAACAGTGAGATGAGTTATAAAATAACCATTAAAAATATATTAAAATTAAAAAAATAAAAAGAAATGGCTAAATTGTAATTGTAGTATGGTGAAATTTTTCATCGTGCTGCGCTGAAGCTTTAAGTGCTCCCAAACTAAGCCTAAGGGTTTCATAGATTTTAGGTTAAAAACTTTTATCTAAAAGTCTAACTTTATCTGTGAAGACCGTAAGTTTTCTAAATAAATATTAAATATTCGAAAAGTTTAATTTGGATATTAGGAAACTCAAAAATTTAAAGAAATAAAAAGGTATATATTTATATAATTATAAAATTATATTATATAAATATATTTTAAATGTTAAAGAAATAAAAATGTGAATAAAAATATAATTATATAAATGATTATATAATATATTTTTACATGTTTTTAAATAAGTATATATATATATATATATATATGAAATATATATACTATTTAGATCAAAGTGTATATATATACATATATTTAAAGATAAAGTATGTATATATGTATATATATATTAAAATTTAATAGTATATGATATATATAAAAATCTAATTTATATATATATATAAATATATATATTTATATATATGGGTTTAAATTTTAATTATATATATAATTATATAAATATAATTATATATATAATAAATAAATAAATTAAAAAAAAAAGAAAAGGGAGGGAATCGGGGTGCCAACCCGATTCCCACCTCCCTCTGTTGAAAATAGAAGAGAGGGAGGGAGGCGTGAAGGCCGGCAATGCCGGCGGGAAAGGGGAAACCGCCGCCGGACGGGGAAGAGAAAGAAAAGGGGCCGGCAGCGGTGAGAACCGAAAGAGGAGAGAAGAAAAAGAAAGAGGAAAGCGGGCGGAGGATGAAGCGAAACAGGGGAAGAAAAGAGGAAAGCCACCCGATCTGGGCGCCGCCGCCGCCACCATCGATGCCGGTGAAGTCAGTTCAAGTGAGATGAACGACCAGCGGTGAGAGAAAAGAGAGAAACGGGAGAGAAAAGGGGGCGGAAGAAGAAGGCCGAGACCCACTCCAGATCCATCGCCGTCCGCGCCTCCAATCTCAAAATGGAGACTAGATCCGGCTTCATGGCCGTCGCGGGACGCTAGGGGGTGGTTAAACCGCCAGAGATGGTGGCGGCCGGAAGGTGAACCGGCCGAACCGGTTCAGACCGGTTCGGCCAAAAAAAAAAACAGAACAGAAAAGAAAAAGGAAAGAAAAAGAAAAGAAAGAAGAAAAGGAGAAAGAAAAGAATGGTAAGGAAATTAAAAACTTTTGCAATATTCCGTAGAAATTTATGGAATTTATTTAAATTTCTTTCTAAGCGAATATATGTATATTAAATTGTGGCAGCATGGAAATGAGGCTAGTGGTGGAGTTCGGCTAGGCTCGGAAACACGCTAAGCTTTGACGAACAAGTAAGATACTTTTATAAAGCATTAGTAGCGTTATATTGTATGTGGGATTTATGATCTTATATAATGCTTTGATGGAATGATTTTAATGGAATTATGATTTTTTATATATATGATGAATTGATTTAATTGATGTTAAAAATGCTAAGAGGACCCACAATTGATGGTGGGGGTCTTAGTAAGAGATAAAGAAAATGTGAGAATCAACGGCTGTAATTATAAACTATTTTCCGTGCAGGAGGTTTAGTAAAAATTAAGCCGTTATGTTGCCAAAATTTTAGGAAAATATTTGAGGAAAAAGATTAAGTTTCTCACATAAATGGAATCTTAGAGATAATTATTGAAAATAAATATTGAAAGGATTTTATGGTATTACCGGAAGAGTTTGATATTGAAATCGATGAGAAGATAGATCATTGAAAACGATAATGTGATGGATTATATGGTTTAAAACTTAGAGAATCGATAAATCAAGTAATTTTAATATCACAAATGGTATCAAGTTGAGATTGAGGCAAAATTATTTATTAGACAGATCACGAATAAAAGTGACGATGATTATATGATACAACTTAAAAGAAAAAAAAATCGAAGTTGTGATTTAGATGGTCAATTGATAGAATTGTGGAGTTATCAATCGAGTGACGATTATAGAATTGATAGATTCAAATAAATGGACCGTCTTAGTGGTATGATTGTGATATCGATGTTAAATAGATGTGAACTGAGATTTTTGCAATAATATGGATAGTTGCAAGGCGACTTAAATGATTGAAACACTGTTGATAGTGGAAATTGGAAAATTCTTTTAAGTGGTAAATTGCCAATCAAAAATTGAATTGAGGACGTTTTATAGATAATTTTAACATGATATTACATTCTACAGGCCATATGAAAAGTGAATTGAGGATTGTGATATGATTTTTTTTATAGTGAATGAAATTGAACCGCAAGTCGAAAATTCTGAATATGTACTAATAGGTCAAACCATAAATGGATTTGATAAGCGATTATTGATCTTGTGGTTCTATGATCCTCAATGTCGACTTTGGAATAGATATCGAATGAGGATATTAGTAATTCATAATTTCAGTATCCTAATGACTATATGGAAACATGATATTTAGATGCTCATAGATACTAAGAGGATTTACACTGATGATGTGGTTCTAGTATTGATATTAAAATGTACAAATGATTATTATAGTCAATAATTATCGAAAAAGGATATTTAATACCGAATGGTTTGAATACCAAGTGATCTGGTTATTAAATAATTAGAGTATTGAACAATTTGAATACTGAATGAAATGGATCTTGAATGATTTGAATAGTGATTTACTGATTTGACAGAAAGAAAGTCTTGAAATTGAATAATTGATGGTGACAAGTTAAATGAATCGCTTCAGCGTATTTGATGAAAATATTACCGAAGCTGTATACTGAAATGGTTTATAGCATCACATTTAAGCATGCCTTCTTATAACATGAAGCATTATAATAATGTTTATATGAATATTGAAAAGTATTGATTTGTTTTGAAATGAAAGTATATGGTATATACATATATTTTGATATATGAAATCTCATACAGAATTTTACCATATGTTTTACATGATATAGAAAAGATAAAGATTTAAATGTTTTATGAGACTGTAGGCACCCTAAAAGAATTAAATTCAATAAAGCATAGTGGAAACCGCCTAATTGGAGCTTTGCTCATTAGGCAGATATGCTTGTCCGACAATAGTCGTAGACAGGTCTCAGTCACGCCTGATCAGTGGGGCTGAGAGAGATGAGGTCTATGGTTATAGATAGCACCCTAGTTAGTTTCCAGGGGACGATGACATGATTTTTGCTGCTAGCTACAGTGATTTAAGTCTTTATTAATAAAGAGATGATAGGGATCTAGCCTAGTCTCTAACCGATATGATATGAAGTCTAGAGTATGATTTTATTGATATGAACTCTAGACTTGACATGATTTATACTGTACATGAAACAGATTTGAAATGAAATATATTTTGAAACAGTACATGTTTTAAACATGTTTTAAAAGTCCATGAGATATGAATTCGACACTTATATGATTTATATGTGATTTTGTGTCGAACATAGCATAATAAGCGGTCTAGAGTATAGTTTGATTTGATATGAACTC
Organism: Heritiera fomes; assembly: GCA_032173925.1. Taxonomy (NCBI): domain Eukaryota; kingdom Viridiplantae; phylum Streptophyta; class Magnoliopsida; order Malvales; family Malvaceae; genus Heritiera; species Heritiera fomes. The sequence continues at coordinate 14,503,096 of JAPDPM010000011.1, forward strand.
TAGACCTAATATGATTTACAGTAAATGTTTTAAAAGTATATGATAAATGATTTCGACACTTACATGATTTATATACGATTTTGTGTCGAATTTGAAACGACATGCGATTTAGAGTATAGATTGATTTGATATGAACTTTAAACCTGATATGATTTATAGTATATGAAAAATGTTTTAAAACCGCATATGTTTTAGACATGCTCTGAAAACGAATACATGAATTAAAATTGAATATGTTTCTATTATGCCTTAAAGGCAAACTTGAAATGAATTGAAAATTCATATGTTGAGCATGTCCTAAAGTATATATGATATGATTTGAAATGATAGCGGTTTATACAGAAAAATTACATGAATTGCATATTAAACCCTGATATGATAATATGCTTAGTATATGAGAATTCCATGACGAATGTCATGACTCGACGTTAATGATGTTTCATCTATACGATGATATGATATGATATGATATATGAACAAAAGATTGATATGAAGAGAATTCTGATCTTACTCTATCGTGATCATAAATTCCCATACGATAAGTGATATGAATTGATATAAGACGGGAATATGATTGTTAAATGTAAAGTGACTCGATAGGATATCTCAATTAAACATGAAGAATATATGAGGAGTACCATGACTCGGTGGTAACGATATTTCATCTATATGATGTCATGATATGATATGAAACATGAATATAGAAATACACGAAGAGAATTATGACTTCGTACCATCGTGATCATGATCCACAATATGAGAATGGATAAGAGATGATAGAATACAGAAATATGTCTATGAAATGAAAAGTAAATATGAAAATTGATATGAGATGATAGCATACCAAAGTATGATTATGAAATGAAAAGTGAAAATGAGAAGTGATAATGAGATGTATCGATGAGAAAGGATTAACTGTAATTGCATCCTTACAAGTTTTAAGCATTGCAGTTTAAGACAGTGTAATCCTACTCATGTATTTATATTAGTATCTTACTGAGCCGTGGTTTTGCTCACCCCACTAAATTTCATCTCTTTCAGATTATTGAAGTTAACATCTGCCATGTGAGTTGCTCAGTGGGCATCGGAGACGGTATATGGACTTGGTACTAGTCTTCTGAAGTATATGTTTCTTATAAATTACTTGTTTACATGTAAGACTTAAATTGATGCACAGTACATATTCTGTTTAACAAGTCGGGATGTAACTAAGAACCATTTCTGTGGTTGTTAAATATTTAAATGGAATAACTATAGGTCACCGAGATAGTATAGTAACTACACTGACACTGAATACAAACCTTAAAATGAAAAAAAAAATTTAGTCCATAAATTTGTAGACTAAGAAAAGTATAAGTATAAAGGAAAGTCGCGGCCTTCGGGTCGTGACAAATTTAGGTCCAATGGTTAGTCGTTACTCGAATCGCTTGGATGTCAAGGGTTCGAATAGCGGCGGACGCGAAAGAAATTCGTGAGGGGGCCCCACATGATACTCCCAAAGCGGACAATACGGTTGAGTGCGATCGGCCCCACATGATACTGGTCGTCACATTATCTTTTAATTAAGTTATAAATTATAGTATATACTAGTTTATTACTTGTGCGATGCACGAATTTATTTTATTTATTTAAATGTACATATAAAAATATAAATATTTCATACATATAAATATATTTACGATAAAAAATTTAGATGTATTAGATAATATTTTAATTTTTTTAATTTTTCAAATGGATTGAGAAAATTTGGCAAAGTGAAAAAGTGGATAATATTTTAAATGATTTAAGATATTTGTAACAAAAAAAATAGAAGATATATGTTAGTGTTGGCTTAGGTGAACAACAACATGATAAAATTTACCTGTGATTATTTAGATAGAATGTCCACGTAAATGTCCATATAAGTACAACTTATTAGGATTGCTTGTTGAGGTGGACGGTCCTTACAGTTTGAGGGAGGGGGTGTGTGTGTGTGTGCTTATATATATATATAAATATATATAAATATATATATATATATATAGATATATATATATATATGTATGTATGTATGTATCCTTATAGTTTGATGGTGTGTGTTTGTCTCTATATGTGTATATATATTTATTTATATTTATATATAATTAATTTAAATTAGTTTCTCTAAATTTATATTGTTAATTTATTTATTTATGTTTGATTTAGAAATTAATTTTTTGCATTGCAAATTAAGAGGAGTTAAAATCATATAGCTATTTGTCTATGTATTATACCTACCAATCATTAGTTACAAATCTTTAAAATTAATAGATTTTTAATAATATTTAAATCACAATCATGTGAATTTAATAAAACTCAATTTTTTTTAGCTTTTTTAAAAGACTTCAAATTCTTAATCAAATATCAATTTTGTTTTTATACAAAGGAGCTCAAAGCTTAAGGTGTTAGAAAATTCTTTAAGTGAGCCTACATATATCAATTAATTGTACATTATAGGCTATCTTATTTGTTTAGTCCATTCAAAAGTGATCAAATAAAAGTTTAAGTTATTGAACTTTAGAGCATCTCGTTTAGTATGGGCTTTGCAATGTCCAGAGACCCAATATTTTATTTTATTTTCATGATGGACCAAAATAAAATAAAATATACTACAGTATAAATAGGTTATGGTCCCCAGTCTAAACATAAGGTAATTCTCATTCTTAAATTCCATCATTGAGTGAGATACAGATTCTCTCAAAAGGTTTAGACGTAGAAGACTTTAACCCCAAAAAATCAATTCCAATGGATTCAGGTACGCTTCCGTATTACTTTTTTTATGACTGAACATGAGATCCTATGTGTATTTATTTGTATGATTTTCTTTCAAGCGGTATCAATAGCGTGTTCATGTTTAATTATCAAGAATTAAAAATTTTTCTTTGAAACAATAGGGCTTTTATTCCCTATAAAATAAATATTAAAATCATGCAAACAATTTTACGAATTTTGTTTCATGATTCAAGTAATTTATTCTTTAAGTTTTTTAAATCTCGAATTAAATATTCAACCAAAACAATTATGTTTTGTATGTTTTGATTCATTGATGAAGGATAAATGCTTTTTTAACTTATATAGTTGAATCTAAGTTACAAATTTAAGGAATATTTGTTTTTGGATTGAAAGAAATCAATAAAACGTAATTGGGTTACAAAGATAAACTTGTACAACAATTACGGCATTTATGATTAGTCTTTTGAAAGTGCTAAATTTTGTTTTAGGCCAATTGTTGAAACCCTAAGTTTTAGGCAAAAGCCTAGGGCATTGGAGTATATTTGGTATGTCATGTTTTATCCAATTGTTGGAATCCTAAACTTTGGGGTATTAAAACTTTATTTGAATATTGTATTAAACCTCACATCTTTATTGTTAGTTTTTCATTGGGCTTATGTCTGCTGGGATTAGATACCCTTAAATACTTATTATCTTATTATTTTAATATTTGGGGTTATATTCTTGGGGATCTTAGGATATTTTTATTCTTGGGATTATAGCCCTAGTATTGTTGATAAATTTGTGTACTCTCAGTATATACATATGTGCATATTTGGTGCAAGATAAAAGTTCAAAATAAATTAAATTGATATAAAATGCCACCAAAGCGACCTTTTCTATGTTAATTTATTTATTTTGAAAATTAAAGTTATCATTTAAAAATTTAATTGACTGTATTTTTTAATCCCTGCGAAAAATAATAGGCCTAAAGGAAGGTTATTTTTTAGCGGACTACAAACACAAAAAGGTAGTAAATATGTGATAACATTATTTTTTTTATCATGCATACAATATGTCGGCCCAGAGGAAGACATGTTGTTGTCAGGATTTGGTTATCAATATTTACTAATATAGTTTAAAAGTACCGATTACAAATTGAAATTTTTGTCCAAAGACTAAATTTCAATGTTGTGCTCAGTATCTTATATGGCCCAAAATTATTGTTTGTTAATTATGAGCTTATTATTTTTTATTTTCTGCTTTCAATAAATGTTTCTTCTATATCTACCAATTTGAACAATATTCCAATGTTCAACGACACTAACTTCGAGAAATGGAAGGAGCACGTTACTATTGTGCTTGGGTGTATGAATCTAAACTATGCAATCAGGTCTAATAAACCTCCCGCCCCTACTAATAATAGTATAGCTACGGAAAAGGCACTTTATGAAAAATGGGAGTGTTCAAACCGCATGAGTTTGATGATCATGAGGGACTCAATTCCGGATACCATCAGGGGCACAATGTCTGAGGAAGAAAATGCTAAAAGTTTCCTGTAGCAGATTGCAAATGAAAAGGTCAAAAAAAGCACCATCTTGTTTAAGCTTGTTTCAATGCAATATAGTGGAAAAGGAAACGTAAGAGAATACATTATGGAAATGTCTAATCTTGTTACAAGACTAAAGGCATTAAAGTTAGAGTTGTCTGAGGATATTCTCATGCACTTGGTCTTAATTTCTCTTCCTGTTAAATTCAGTCCTTTTAAGGTAAGTTATAACACTCAAAAGGAGAAATAGACTCGTAATGAGCTTATTGCTCAATGTGTGCAAGAGGAAGATAGGTTGAAACAAGAGAAGATAGAAAGTGCTCACTTAGCATCTTATTCCACTGATAATGTTGCCAACAAAAAAAGGAAAAGGAAGAATACAAGAGAAGGCACTACAAATACTGGAACTTTACAACCTAAGGAGTAACAAAAATATGATAAGGTGATTACCTGTTTCTTTTGGCGTAAAAGTGGTCATATGAAGAAGGATTGTTCCAAGTATGCAAAATGGCTTGCCAAAAAGGGAAAACTTCTCAACTTTGTTTGTTCTAAAGTTAACTTTGCTTTAGTACTCAATCACACTTGGTGGGTAGATACGGGTACAACTACTCACATAAGTGTGACAATACAGGGTTGTCTAAGGAGCAAAAAGCCAACTGATGCTGAAAGATTCATCAACGTAGGAAATGGTGAAAGGGCTCCTGTTGAGGTTATTTGTCTATTTAGATTAAAGTTAGGATCTGGTTGCTATTTAGATTTAAACAAGACTTTATATGTACTGTGATTTAGACGAATTTGATTTCTATTTCTTATTTAGACAAGTCAAGATATTTTTGTTCATTTGGAAATGTAAAGTCTCTTCCAGTATTCAAATCTTATTGGTACAGGTTTTTTAGTTGATAATCTATATAAATTGGACTTTCATGCCTCACACATTAATGAATCCTTCAATATAATTAATCATGGTACAAAGCATAAATTAATTAATGAGAATTCTTCCACGTTATGGCACAAGTGTTTAATGCATATTTTTGAACAAAAAATAAAGAGGCTTGTGTCGGAAGGAATTCTTGATTCCCTTGATTTTTCAGATTTCAAAATCTGTGTAGAGTGTATTAAGGGAAAACAAACAAATATTAAGAAAAATGGTGCTAACAGAAGTTTAAACATCTTGGATTTAATTCATACTGATATTTGTGATCCATTCCCTATAGCTTCTTGGAATGGTCAACAATATTTTATTACTTTCATAGATGATTACTCTCATTATGGGTACTTATACTTGATTCATAAGAAGTTTCAATCATTGGATGTTTTCAAGACCTATAAAGCTGAAGTTGAAAATCATCTTTGTAGGAAAATTAAAGCCGTTAAATCTGACTGTGGAGGTGAATATTATGGCAGATATGATGGAACAGATGAACAATATCCAGGCCTTTTTGCAATGTATTTAACAAAATGTGGCATCGTTCCTTAATACATCATGCCAAGGACTCCAAATCAAAATGGTGTAACTGAGAGACGAAATCAGACCCTAAATGATATGGTTAGAAGTATGATTAGTCATTCTTCTTTGCCAAAGACACTTTGGAGAGAAGCCTTAAATTGCAGTGCACATTCTTAATCGAGTTCCAAGTAAAGTATTAGCTAAAACCCTATAAGAGTTATAGACAAAAAAGAAGCCTAGTATTAGGCATTTACATATATGGGGCTATCCAGCTGAGGCTAGGCCATACAAGTCTAATGAAAGGAAATTGAACTCAAGAACAATAAGTTGCTACTTTGTTGGATACTTAAAAAGATCGAGGGGTTTCAAGTTTTATGATCCCTCAAATAAATCTTTTTTTGAAACGGGAAATGCTAAGTTTATTGAGGATGTTGAATATGATGAAAGTGCAAAACTTAGGAATTTTGTCTTTGAGGAAGAACATGTTACTGTTCCTACAATTGCAATTGAAAATGATCAGATAATTATGTCTGACATTGTTCAAGATGCAAATCCGGATTATCAAGATACTCATGGGTTACCTCCTACTCATATTGAAGAGTAACAACAACCTCAGTTGGAAGTGCCATTAAGGAGATCCTTAAGAGAGAGGAGATCAATGATTTCAGATGATTATATCGTATATCTCTAAGAACATGACTTTGATATAAGACTAGAAGGTGATCTAAAATCTTTCAGTGAAGCCAAACAATGTGTTCACTCTTATAAATGCATAGAGGCCATGAAAGATGAGATGAAATCAATGGAGGACAATAACGTTTAAGATCTTGTCGAATTCCCTAAAGGAGCAAAACCAATTGGTTGTAAATGGATCTTCAAAACCAAGCAAGATTCGAAAAGTAATGTCAAAAGATATAAAGCACGTCTAGTTGCCAAAGGTTTCATTCAAAAGAAAGGCATTGATTATAAAGAGACTTTCTCCCCGGTTTAATTGAAAGACTCTTTTAGAATCATTATGGCCCTTGTATCTCATTATGATTTAGAGCTACATCATATGAATGTAAAGACAACATTTCTCAATGGTAACATTGAAGAAACAACTTATATGGTGTAACTAAAAAATTTCGTGTCGGATGAATCAAAACATCTAGTGTGCAAATTAAAGAAATCCATCTATAGCAAGTATCTCGTTAATGGTATCAAAAATTTGATCAAGTGCTCACCTCTTTTGGTTTTAAGGAGAACATTATTGATAATGTATTTATCACAAGATCAGTGACAGCAAGTTTATTCTTCTAGTGTTATATGTCGATGATATCTTACTAGCAAGTAGTGATGTAGGCCTATTGCATGAGACTATAAGATTTCTTTCAAATAAATTTGAGATGAAAGATCTTAGGAATGCATCTTTTGTGTTGGACATACAGATCCATCGAAATCGTTCTCGAGGAATACTTGGCTTATCACAAAAGGCATATTTCGATAAGGTGCTGAGTAGATTTGACATGGAAAATTGTGCATCAAGAGACACACCCATTGCTAAGGGTGATAAATTCAATTTGCTTCAAAGCCCGAGAAATAAGATTGAAAAGGAAGAGATGCAGAATATTCCTTATGCTTTAACAGTAGAGAGTCTCATGTATGCTCAAGTTTGTACACGTCCGAATATTGTGCAATAGTTGTATGCTTGGCAAATATTTAAGTAACTTTAGAATGGATCATTGGAAAGTAGTAAAGGGGGTTATGCGATATCTATAAAGAACTAAAGATTACATGCTCACATATCAAAGGTCAGATCATTTAGAGATTGTTCGGTATTCAGACTTTGATTTTGCTGGTTGCCTTGAAAGCAGAAGATCCACTTCTGGTTATGTTTTTATATTGGCTGGAGGAGCTGTATCTTGGAAGAGTGTAAAACAGTCACTTATAGCTTCTTTCACCATGGAAGCAAAGTTTATAGCTTGCTATGAGGCATCGAACCAAGCAATATGGTTGCAAAATTTTATAACTGGACTATGCATTGTCGATGGTATTGAGAGACTATTGAAGATTTATTGTGATAATAAAGTCCCAGAGTTATACTCTAAGAACAACAGAAGCTCATCGAAGTCAAAGCATATTGACATCAAGTTTCTTGTTGTTAAAGAGAGAGTTCATAGTCTTCAGATATCTATTGGATATATCAGTACAAACTCCATGATTATAGATCTGCTTACTAAGGGTATACCACTTAAGGTGTTTCATGAGCATGTATCTCGTATGGGTGTGGTTCACTATAACATATCGTAATATACAGTAATTCTCCATAATCACACATACAGCAAGTTGGTTGGGTTGTCTGTGATGTCTTTATTACATTCACTTTTAACAGTAGATCACTTTTTTAAAATAAAATTTTATTTATAACAAAATATTATTTCCATTATCTTTCAGAAGTTCTACATCCCCTATACATAATTATACAAATGTAGTACTATACATAAAAAGTCTAAACATATAAAAGAAATAAAATATACCTCCAGGATCCAATCACAGCTGCCTCAGGGTACTATAAGCGTAGCCAAATATGTAAAACAGTATATTATTGTAGATAATCTGTGAGGTGAAAAAATAAAGGGTGAGCTAACGTGCTTAGTAAGAGATTCGTATGCAAGAACTGATACTATGAAATCTATATGCATAAAAACATTTAATTCCTAATAGTACACTAAGGTATAAATTAGGAAGGATACTATAGTCGGCTAGGAAAACGGATGGAGTATAGGAGGTACTTTAGAGTACCTATTGTGTCCCAATCCCTAGTAGCTACTATAGGGAGTAAACAGTTGAATATGATATGTATACACAGTTTAAATCACTTGAAATCAGTTCATGCACTTTTCAATATATGAATAGTATATAAACACTTTAACTGAAATCATTTCAGTAAACAATTTAGTATAGAAATCTAGTAAATAGTACAGTAAGACTTTAGAATTCTACAGTACAGTCGATATTTAAATCATTCACTTTGGTACCAGTAAGAGTTTCAGTTCAGTAAAACAGTACAATATAGTGGAGACCAGGTAACACCCAATAAATATCATGTTATAATAGTATCCCAAGAAGGGAGAAACAGTAATAGTACGACATATGGCCATAGTCACAGTGGTCCATGGTGTACACTTGCCATGTGACAATTGCGGAAGCTGAAGACTTGGCAAGTCTATCAGCAATAGTAATAGTAACAGTCAGCATGATACGGGACTTAACAGTCTCAAAACAGTTTATTAATAGTAGAAACACTGTTTATGAAATCAATTTCAGTGATAATATCTTCAATCAGTCCATAAATAAATATATTGAAAAATATAATCAAGTTTAGAAATAAAAATTCATAAAATATTCACATTTTGGTATTCTTTTGTAAAAACATTCTATTTATATGTAAGACAGTTATAAGTATACGTTGGTACCCTCATGTACTTAAAATTCATTACATGAATTTTTAAATATTGTTTTTTGGTATTTAATAAAATATGCAACTTTAATAAATAATATGAAAATCACTTAGAAATTCCTATATTTCTAATATTTTAGAATATCAAAGATAATTTCATAGAATTTCTAAACTTTTCGGTAGTTTAACGACTGTTTCTAACCTAGTTCTCTTGCATTAAAAACACAGCTTATTAACCAACCAGTACCTACAATTTCACCAATTCCAAAGCAATTGACTTTCAAAACTATTTCATAAAATTATTTTAAATCATAATACGCATTCACAGTATCTCTACGTCTTCAATACTCATTCCGTACCTGTCTTTTCCTACTGACCTGCCAACTGCACCACACGATAATTCCTTACTCCTGGGTTGCAAAATATTATACCAACACTATTATTGTCTCCACTTTCTAATTTATAACTAATTTTTCTCCAGTAAATTTTACCACATTGTCTACAGAAATTATTAAACTAGTATAATTTATACTGGTGCTAAAATATAACTATGCCTAAATCAATTCCAATTTTAATTCCGATTGCATCGGTAGTCTCCTCTTAATTTTTACAGTCTCATGGAACCTAGAATACATCAAATTAAGCATCATTTCCCTTTCCCCTTCATGTGGTCGAACGCATTATGGTATGAATTACATGATTTTCCAACAATTTAACCACTAATTCATGCTTAACCATTAATTTCTACTTCTCTTACACCATTTTCATGCATCAAAACACAATGGTTCTTAAGTTCTTAATCATGGCCAAAACCCTAAGAGAGTGATTGAGTGAGTTTTGATTCATTCCAAGGCTAAAATCATGCTTAACACACTTAATTACATCATTTTCTATCATTAAAAGCTAAAGGAAATGAAAGCATAAGGATACCTTGGTGTGGCCGAAACTTATGGGATCCCTTTCCTCTTGATTTTGTCTACTTTACAATAAGATATGGCTATGGGCTTGTAGAGAATTGAATTTCGAACAACTTTGTAGAAGAAATTTTGTGTTTTAATGGTGTTTTTGGTGGATTTTTATTTTCTTCAAGGTTTGGTTATGGAGGTGAGTGGCGTGAGGTTGAAGATGATGAAGTGGTGGCCAGCCCCTTTTGTGTAGAAATGTTTAGAATTTTTCCTTAATAGTAAAATGACCAAAATGCCCTGGGTTTTGAGGATTTTGGATAATTTTACCTTTAAGCTTCCATAATTTTTCTAACTATCCAATTTAACTCCAAAATATTTTATTTCATCACTAAATATTATTATTGAACATAATTTAATGAATCGATGGGGTTTTATTAAGGCTTGACTAACTGCAAGGGTGAAATTACGAAAATACCCCTTACCGATCTAATCGCATAAATTTCTAGTTTCACCACTAATTCAATCTATCTATTGACATGGCCTAGAACTTATTTATACTTAGATTATCATACTTCAGTCAATTGGTCAAAAGTCAATTTAGTGTGATTGTTATTAACGAAAATTCAATAGGGTTATGTTCTTTATCGTCATTTTCTAAATTGTTAGCACACTTCTCAAAAATAACTTAAATAAAGGATTTTGGGTTCTAGATTCTTACAATAGGCTTATTTGACTCTCCATACAATCTCTGTTCAGTCTCACATCCATCCGGGCATTGAAGGTTTATGGGACCCATCGCTCTGTTTACTTTGTTACCTGCGAAACGCACAGGAATTGAACAGTGGTGAGAAGAGTCTGACATATGTAACAGTATCAAAATATGTGACTCTCACATTCACTTCGATGATATGCTTGTATAATGGGAGTTTGTTTTAGTTATATTCATTTATTATTAAGACATTTTTTTATTAGACTAAAGTATTGTTGTTATTATTGAAACTTTGAAATAAAGTTTTATTTTTTCAAATTGCAGTTGCGCATAAAGCTTTGAAAATAGGACCAGTTGAAAATAAGCATGTTTAAGGGATCACGTCGCATGTAATTTCCATGCTACGCATCCTTACTTGATCTATGTCGTTGATTATATTAATATATGTGACCGTCGATGGGTTTAGATACAAAATTTATGCAACGAAGATTGCTTTGATCCTATGTTATTATAATTGATGGATGAGATTGTTTAGAGATGTTTCCTTTTGAAGATGGCAAGTTTAGAGCTCTTAAAATTATTTTAAAATGTACAATTATTAGGTGACATGTGTGGCCTAAGTGGGAGATTGTTAAGAAATTCTTTAAGTAGGCCTACATATATCAATTAATTGTACATTACAGGCTATCTTTTTTGTTTAGTCTATTTAAAAATGATCAAATAAAGTTTAAGTTATTGGACTTTAGGGCATCTCATTTAATATGGGCTTTATAATATGTAGAGACCTAATATTTTATTTTATTTTCATGATGGGCCAAAATAAAATAAAACAAAATATACTACAGTATAAATAGGTTATGGTCTCCAGTCTAAATTCCCAAATCCCATCATTGAGTGAGATACAGATTCTCTCAAAAAGTTTAGACAAGGAAGACTCTAATCCTAAGAAATCAATTCCAATGAATTCAAATACGCTTTTGTATTACTTTTTTGTGATGATTGAACATGAAATCTTATGTGTATTTATCTATGTGATTTTCTTACATAAGGAGAGTAGGAGAAATTAAGTTTTTTCTTTTGATCTTTATAACTTATTATAATTTTTTCTCTCCATATAATATTTTCTTTTTACTGTAGATCTCTATTTGATATCGTCATACAACCTTTTTCAATAGAAAAATTAAACTAGGATCACTTTATAAAAAGTTAAAAAAATTCTTAACTTTTAATCTCAAAGTTTGAACTTTATTTTTTAAAAAAAGTATGTTTATTTTTTATTTCAATAAACATATTATTTCAAAATCAAATGTCAAGATCCACTATTATTTGCTTGTATTGTGTAACATCAAATATATGTGTGTGTATATATATATATATATATATATATATAGATATATATATATATATATATATATATATTAGATTAGTGAAAGTTTAGAAGCTTTAAAAATGACTTATGAACTGTTTGTGCAATTTTTGAGCTAAAAGTATCCCTTGTGAATAAATAATAAAGTTAAATTGTTAGGTGTAAAGGAGCCGTCCAATAAATATACTAATGTTAAGAGTTAATTATACTTTTGATATCTGATTTTTTTTAAGGAAAAAAATTATACACTTTAGTAGTTGAATATCATTGTATCGAGAAAAGGCTTCATTCACTAAATCTTAATTAAATTATTTTTTCCCTTAATAAATAGGTGAGACGAAATCTATAACTATATATAAAAAGAATCTTTAAGAGGTTTTTTGTTTGACAACTGTCCAAAAGACAGAATAGTAATTTATGTTTTAAGATAAGGGATAGACTGGGCTTCGGGCAGGGCTTAAGGGACCAGTGAGAGACTAAGATCAATTTGAATAAAAAAAAATTTTTAAGCATAAATTTTAACTATTTTTCTTATTAAATTTATTTTTTATCATGTTAATATAGCTATAATAAATCCAATACATTAATGCTTGAAAGAAGTACGATTGATTAGAAAAAAAATAAATTATACAAATAATATTCTTTTAAAAAAATAATTGTGTTATAATTGATATTTGAAAGTATCATGTGCTCATTTTTTTTTCATTCTATCTAATATAAGTTAAGAATTAAAACTATAAGTTCAATGTAGTTTCAAGGATGTGAACCTATGCTTGATTAATAACGATATAATGCACACACTTTAATATTTTAATATTAATCCCTTAATAAACCGTTAAAATTTATATACACACACACACATCTATTACTATAGATGAAAAAACGTAATATGTATCTATTTTTTATTTATAAATATTTTAAATAAAAAATAATATAATTTAGAATATATTAAGGAAAAAAATATAATATGTACATTTAGTTTATGAAATTGCTTTTTTTTTAAAATAAATTTGAGCAAAAGATTTTAAAATATATATACTCATTAATTAAAATGAAATATATATTTTAAAAAAATCATCTTGAGATTAATGTTTATTTCTATGCATTCAGTCAATAATCATTTTTTTTTTGAAAATATGTTTTTTAAATGAGCCAAATTTTGTTTTGTTAAGTTAAAATAAATCTTTGGGGGTATTTGAGTACCTCATTTTTGGTACTTATAATTTGACTTTAATATATTTTAAGTAAAACAGGTTCAACAAAAAAAATGTAATTAGTTTAATTTTATTTCCCCTTTTTTTTACAAACATATCCACTTATTAATGTCACGGACTTTTTACCCCAAATTAGGGCTAGCTTTTTCTTTTTCATTCATCTGGTAAGGCTGTGGTCAATGTCATCAATTTAATATTAAGTTAAAACTTACTTAACTAGATCAATATCCAATTATTCAGATTGGTCTCAGTACAATCAATTACAGTACATGTTTACTTTTCTCTACATTCTCACTTCATTTATGTTAAGTCATATTAGATTACTTCATAACTATACTTAACTAATGTGATAACCGTAAATTTTCCAATTATTAGAAATTATAAATATTGGAAATAAATAAAATTGTGAGAACGGGATACTAGTGAAAATCCCGAGAATTGAGAAAGGAACGGATGGTGGAAATCCGAGTGAAGAAAAAAATTAAATTTGGAAATAAGTATAAAATGAGAAATTATGGAAAATAATGAAATGAGGAAATTTAATTTGGATAAATGGAAATCCAAATTAAATAAGAAAATGAGGAAGAAAATATATATATATATATATATATATATATATTGTAGATACAAATATATAGTATTATTTCATTTATATCAAAATATATAAATGTAATTTAAGTTAAAAAGTATGTAGATATATATATATATTAAATATATATGTGTTGATATATAATGTATATATATATATATATATATCTATATGAAATTATATAATAGAATACTATATAATATAATATTAATATTATATTTATAATATAGTTATAAATATAATATAAGATAAATAAGTTAAATTAGAAAATAAAATACAAAAAAAAGAAGGAAACAGAAGGAAGAATCGGGAAATCCCGATTCTTCCCAAACAGGGGCCGACGGCAGCCCCCACTGCCGCCGTCGGCGAGATAAAAGGGAGAGAAGAGTGGAGACGTTGCCGGCAAGGGAAGAGGAGAAGGAATTGACCGACGGCGGAAGGGAACAGAAGCGGAAATAGGGGCGAAAACTGGTGAAACAAAAGAGGAAAGGAAAACCAGATCTGGCGGTGCCGGCCAAACCGGTCGCCGCCACTGCCACTGAAGCTTCGCCGGAGGAAGAGGAAGATGTGGGAAGCCACAGGCGAGGCGGAGAATGGCGGAGGAAGGTCGACGGAGGAGAAGAAGGAATCGAACCAAAACCGAGTAGATCTGCCGCCGTGCCGTCGATTCGTGACGAACGGAGACCAGATTCCGCTTCACCGTGGTGCAGGCCAGCTGTGGAGCCATCGAACCGCCAGAGAACCGGCTGCCGATGTGGAACCGGCGAGGAAGGAGGTAGACCGATCCGGCGGGAAAAGAAAGAAAAAGAAAAAGAAAAGAAAAGAAAAGAGAAAAAGAAAGAATGAAGAAAAAGAAGAAAGAAAAGAGAAAAGGAATTTCGAAAATTTAGAGAATTCCCGAGAATCCCAAAATTACGGGAAATCCCGAGAATTACGGGAATCGGTAAGAAATCCCGAAAAGTGTTAAATTATTTAAATAATTTATTTATTTAAATAATTATGGAAAAATTCTAAATTTTAGAATTTAATTTCCAGAAAATTTTCTCGATGACCGAGCCGATGGAATCGGGCAAGGTGAACACGGGCGCGACCTTCGAGAGGTAGTCGTCGACCCGAAACAGGTAAGGGAGACATGTGCCGCCTGTAAGGATATTCGGTCACATGTTTTAAATTATGTATTTAATTTATAAATGCAATTCATAATGATTAGTTTTGAAAATTGTGATGATTTATCGGTTGCAAATTGTGGTGAAATACCAGTTGAAAAATATAAACTGTATTTTCCGTGCAGGAGGCTAGCCAAATCGACAACCATTATACTGCCGAAAAATTATCGAAAAATTACTGAAATTTACCGAAAATCACCGAAAACCAAAATAAAAGATTTAATTTCATGTGAATCGATTTTTCGGGTACGAAAATCGAGGAATTAAGTAAATTTCATAAAACATGAATATAGTGATATTTAATTTTAAAATATTCATGTTTTCGAGTATGGTGAAAAGGAAATCACCGAAAATTCACCGGTAGGTGATATTTCGCGTGAGACGAGATGAAAATGAAAAAGAGACTGAAGTGAATAATTTTATAAATATTCTCAAATATTCACTTGATTTAATATAAAACCTTTATGGTTTTAATTGTGAGATAAATAATTATATAAATTCCATAAAGGTTAAGAAATGATGGAAAACTATGATTTCGAGACTAGAGGTCTCTACACGTGTTTTTAGAAGAAAACATGGTGATGGAAATTTAAAGTTAGAAAATAAATAATTTATTTTCATAAATTATAAAAATGACTTGTTTGAAATTTCGATAATTATAAAGCCATGTTTTCGATTGAATGCACGGAAAAGCGTGCATATGTGTTTTACTGTGGAAAAAGACAGTTTTGCCCTTTTATACTTTCAGTGATGATTTTGCAAACTGAATTTATCGTATGGAAAACAAAATATATACCTTTATGAAATAATTTGAAAAATGTAATTTATTTTATAAATTTCATAAAGGTGATTATATTTACATGTGAGCCTTATGGATATTTGATTTACGGTGTTTAAAATCCATAAAGGCTATGGTACGGTTTATACTGTTTTGAGACTTAGGCCTCGAGTTTCATGCATTACATATACTGTTACTGTCACGTGGCTGATTGACCAGCTAGTCATCAACGTCCCGGATTGTCGCCTAGCAAGCGTACACCGAGGACATATTATAGATCATGGCCATAGATCTCATTACTGTTACTGTGTCCCTAGTGGACGAGATAGCATGATTTAATTGTAGGGTGATGCCTAGTCTCACTTACTGTTTACTATTTACTGAAAGGATTTACGAAATCCTGTTTACTGTACTGTTTACTGTACTGAACCACTGTTCACTGTTTACTGTTCACTGTTTATTGTTTACTAATGAAAGACCGTACCAAAACACTGTGTTACTGAACTGTACTGTTCACTGAAATGGTAGCCATTGATTACTGTGTTACTGAACTGAAAGCTACCTTATACTATTTACTGAATTGGTAGTTACTGTTTACTGTTACTGATTAAACCGTATCGAATTACTGTTTTACTGAATATACTGTTTTACTGAACTGTACGATACGGTTACTGATTTGAAAAGAGAAATAAATATTTATTCTAAAAGAATAACTTAAGAATTATTTCTAAGATAAAAATAATCGAAGAAGTAATCATTCAATGATTGGATATTTACAAATCACTGTACTGTACTGTTTTTACTGTACTAAAAAGAAGAGAAGTAAACCACTGTTTTTATTACTAAACTGCCACGTGTTTTAAAGTATACTGAAGTGAAAAGAAATAAGTGGTTTACTCCGTGGAAAAACGAAAATTATATCGTTTTGAAACAACGAAATTAGTATTCTCTACAGTTGCTTCTAGGTTCCGGAACAAGTATGGTATTCTAAAATACCTACCTTATTCTATCTGGATCCGTAGCCGACTGTAGTATCCTTCCTACATGTGAGCCTAGAGCCAGCTAGGAAGATTTTAAAGAGTATGAAAAAAAAATATTTTCAGCATATAGATAGCTGAATATCAAGTGTGGCATATAAC
This sequence comes from Heritiera fomes, assembly GCA_032173925.1. NCBI lineage: Eukaryota > Viridiplantae > Streptophyta > Magnoliopsida > Malvales > Malvaceae > Heritiera > Heritiera fomes. The sequence continues at coordinate 14,520,127 of JAPDPM010000011.1, forward strand.
TCTCTTACTGAGCCGTGGTTTGCTCACCCCTTAATTTTAAACATTTCAGGTTTTAAAGATTATGAGATCAGTTGATTGTGGATCACGGCTGTACACAAAGGATAATGTGACAGATCGACTAATTTATATGAGGTACGATCATTTATTTTCTGTAATTAGACATGTCTGCAGTACTACTTATCTGATTAATTAAGATAGGGGATGTGTATAATATAAACAAAATTATGTAAATTTGTTTAACAGTTAGTAAAAGTGAAGTATCACAGACAGCCCAACTGGATGAATTGTGTAAAATAAGGTGAAAAATATGGTAACGGATCGTTACAAATTTAATGGTATCAGAGCATGGTTGGCCTGATGTCTGTGGATACTTTTAGAAAGAAAAGTAGTAAACATGACCGGTAGTACTGTGTCGTCTGAATACATAGAGAAAATAAATGATTGTAAATTGAGAAAAATAAATTAATGGGAGTGAGAAAGTATAAATTGAGAATTTTAAAGAAATAAGAGACTCAGAAATTACCAAAAAAATTGGTGATTCTTATAATCCAAATAAGGGCCTGTTCGATAAGGAATCGAAAGGACTTGGTGAGGGCCCCACCAGTGCTTTACGATCCGAATCGAACTGAGACCTAAAAATGATGGTATGAAGGAGGGGAATGACATATCATCATTAAATAGACTTTAAGATTACCGATTAAGGGTAATTTGAAGAGAGAGAAAATTTTTGGCCAAAAATGACCAAAATACCCCTGACTCTGAAATTTTACTGGGAGTCAGAATAGACCAACAGAAGTTGGATTTGATTGATTTGACAGAGAAATTGATGATGTTAAGCTACATTTCATGCAAAATAATCCAATCATGGATTCTAGTGAACTTCTCTGTCGAAATCGAATGAGATCTAAATTGCTGATATAAGTATCAGAAAGGATACTATCAGCACATAGATGATCAGATCATTGATTCAAATGTATACTGAGGAGAAAGAAATAAATGTCAAAATGACGAAAATGCCCTTATGTTGGGCGAAGTTCGGAACAGAGATAAAATCGAGCTGAATTGGAATCCATTGAGAGAAATGGAGTTATTAATGGCATAGAGGATGTCATATGAATATAACGATCCCTATTACTGATTCCACTGACACTTAGAATACGGATGTGAATGTTGAGTGACCTAGTGAACGGGCTGGGCCTCACGATAGATCCTTGAGGGGTGACCCAGTGAAAGGGCTGGGCATTCTCAAAGAGGACAGTACAGATGTGTACAGGCGGACGGCGGACGGGCCGAGGCCTTACACGATGCAATCCGATAAAAGTGTAGTGGAATGTCATCAGATGATTGGCCCGAATATTGATTGTAAGGGCCTGAATTAAGAGTGTATTGAACGGGATCGTTGAATACTATAGAGAGTGAAATGATTACAGGAATTGACTGATGAGGTGAATAGTACAGATAATGAAATACATATTGGTGTGGTTAATTACGGTTCTATATATTTTACTACTTTGAGGTATCAAACAGATAATCTTATATAGAACCAAAATATCTTGAAAAATGTGCTACAGAATGAGGTACTATGTGGAGTACCGTGAATTGGAGAATAAATATAAGAACAGTAAAGTGATAAAAAGAGGATGACAGCTAACCTAAGTTCTTTAGAACCCTTGAGACAGAACTATGATGGGCGACCCAATGATAGGCGACCCGTAGTGGATCATGTGTTGTGAGATGCGGGCGAACAATGTTATCACCGACTCACTAGTAAGGGTAAACCTCGGGCGAAAGGATCGCCTAGGCGACGGCCGATACGAACGGGCGGGACTCTTACAATTATTTTAATGGTAACACGAGTGTAAGGAACTGGGTACGTAAGGGTGCCAAGGTTCGAACCTCGTGGATAATATACTTAAGGGAATTAAGCCTGAATTCATTAAATGAAAATGATTTTAAAGTGAATAACTGTAATAAATTGGTTAGCTGTAACATGTGTTGATAACTGTTGTACTTACTACAGCTTACTGGAATGAGATTCGTAAGGCTGTAAAGTATGAGTAAACAATGAAATCCAGGTAGAGTATGAGTCGAAATGAATCGAATAGTAAATGTCTCTGCCTTGAGAATACACAGTGTAAATGATAGGACATGAGGATGAAATGTCCGAATTAATAAGAAATATGTGATTAAAGAAAGTATCAGATTTGATTTCCGATAGAACTTCCAGAGTTATATAAATTGGAGGAATCGAGATAACATTGACTCGATTTTGAATATGAAATCTGATTCTAAGCTTATATCGGAGAACTTAAGAAAATCCGAAAGCTTAAGAAACCTACTCTGGAAAATGAAAGAATAATGAAATGCACGTGTATAATGTGTGATTGAGGGACATACAGATAACGTAAATTGAGGATAATGAAGTTATCTGTATAAGTGTAAATGATAGAAGCGCTGATGATATTGAGACGTAGATGAATTAAAAAGGATGTATTAATTTCCTATCATTAATATAGTTCTTGTGAAGAACAAGTATTCATCTACGTGTGAAAATGGACGTTTTATGATCTGATCAGAGATACATGAGGAGTTAATAAGACTAGCCTCAGTATAAAGCGTCCTTAGATAAAAGATTAGAGACTGATGTCCATAAGAGGATGATTAGAACTCGTAGTGAATTTTACGAGTTCCTATTGAGGTTACCAGGTTAATGAGTTGCCTTGTGAGGTATATAAGCCTAAGAAATGAGGCATCCTTACATGAGTAAATTGATGAAATGCTAATAGAGCCTAAAGTACAATTGAAACATGAGCAGCATTGTGGTATAACCCTTAAACTCTTAAAGATTGTGGAATTATGTTAAGATTGGTAACTAAGAGATTTGGCTAGATAGTATCTCCTCCTGATATATATGATCTCGAGATGACAAAATGACCGTGAACCTATCTATGATATAGAGATGATAATTGGGATACGAAAGTAATGAGTCTAGCTAGATACTACTGCCAGTCTATAAAAGAGTGATGAGACTAGCTGCTCTATTAATGTAAAGTAATTAAAGAAAGAGGTTAAAGTCGGTAAATGAATAAGTGTAGAGAAAAGATGGTATGCAAGATTATAAAAGATCTTAGCAGTATAATACCATACCAATTGAGAAAACCGACTAAATTGATGAAAGTAAAAAGATGAAAGTGAAATAAGAAGTTAAGTTACATGATGAGTAAGGAACATAGAATAGTTCCCGAAATTAAATCTGAAAGTGATTTGTGTTGGTTATCACATAACTGTGGCAAGATGAAAAATCAAGCCAGATTTGATAAGTGAAAGTAAGGATACTCAAAGGAGTAAAATGAATGACACGTGTTATTTTACTGCCAGTATATAAATGAAAAATGATTATACATATAACCACCGTAACATGATAGAAATGGTGGAAGTGTATAGATGATGTGGTAATTAAATATATAAATTAAGGATTCAATTGTGGAATCTAAATTATGAAAAGAGATATAAAGACCAAACTACATGAACAGAACATGATTGTCTCATGATCTATGACTGTAAGAGATGATCAATAGTAAAGTCTGCAATGAGATGCAGCCTTGGTAGAATAAATGTGTGAATATGAATATTGTGGACAATAAAGAGTCCAAAAGAGAAATGATGATATGAAAGTGATTAAAGATTGAATATCTAAATAGAATCACTTTCCATTATCAGACTTCTAGATTCTCTAGTGCCTTAGTCGAAGTATAAGTGTTAAACGATGTGAATGTGTATGTACAGTTCCAGTGAGCCTTACATGTGATGGGAGTCTCTGGGTGGCCATATGCTTAATGAGAATAGCAAAAGGCTTTGAGAACCCAAGTGTACTGATAGCACCGCTCCATACTGATATATATATATGAGCGTGAGATTTAAACGCTCCATGATATTGAGAGAGCGTGTGAATGAAATGTGAAAGCTACTGGGACACTTACATATAATTGATTGACATGAGTACATGATAATACCAAATTATGTCGACTTGGCACTAAGTGAGAAAAAATGGATGATGAACAGCATAGATCAGCTATGATATGAAAAATACTGTGCATGGACTCTTATGTGAAAAGAGTGGAAATGAATAACTCCCGATTTGAGAAATGAACTTACGGGAGTATAAACATATATGATGAAAGATTGCATGTAGTAGTCTAAAGTACTCTTGATGTTGAAAGTGTATTGACAGTATTACTTGGAGGATGACCTAGAGGTCAGAAGTCATAAGTATACGACATGTACCACCTTTGGACTTAAGTTAAATTAGGAGGACCGAATTTCTTAAGGTGGGGAGAATGTGATAACCGTAAATTTCCCAATTATTGGAAATTATAAATATTGGAAATAAATAAAATTGTGAGAACGGGATACTAGAGAAAATCTCGAGAATTGAGAAAGGAACGGATGGTGGAAATCCGAGTGAAGAAAAAAATTAAATTCGGAAATAAGTATAAGAAGAGAAATTATGGAAAATAATGAAATGAGAAAATTTAATTTGGATAAATGGAAATCCAAATTAAATAAGAAAATGAGGAAGAAAATATATATATTGTAGATACAAATATATAGTATTATTTCATTTATATCAAAATATATAAATGTAATTTAAGTTAAAAAGTATGTAGATATATATATATATATTAAATATATATGTGTTGATATATAATATATATATATGATATTATATAGTAGAATACTATATAATATAATATTAATATTATATTTATAATGTAGTTATAAATATAATATAAGATAAATAAATTAAATTAGAAAATAAAATACAAAAAAAAAGAAGGAAACAGAAGGAAGAATCGGGAAATCCCGATTCTTCCCAAACAGGGGCCGACGGCAGTACCCACTGCCGCTGTCGATGAGATAAAAGGGAGAAAAGAGTGGAGACGTCGCCGACAAGGGAAGAGGAGAAGGAATTGATCGGCGGCGAAAGGGAACAGAAGCGGAAACAGGGGCGGAAACCTGCGAAACAGAAGAGGAAAGGAAAACCAGATCTGTCGGTGTCGGCCAAACCCGTCGCCACCACTGCCACCGAAGCTTTGCCGGAGGAAGAGGAAGACGTGGGAGGCCACAGGCGAGGCGGAGAAAGGTGGAGGAAGGTCGACGGAGGAGGAGAAGGAATTGAACCAAAACCAAGTAGATCCGCCACCGTGCCGTCGATTCGTGACGAACGGAGACCAAATCCGGCTTCGCCGTGGTGCCGGCCAGCTGTGGAGCCGTTGAACCGCCAGAGAACCGGCCGCCGGCGTGGAACCGACGAGGAAGGAGGTAGACCGGTCCGACAGGAAAAGAAAGAAAAAGAAAAAGAAAAAGAAAAGAAAAGAAAAGAGAAAAAGAAAGAAGGAAGAAAAAGAAGAAAGAAAAGAGAAAAGAAATTCCGGGAATTTGGAGAATTTCCGAGAATTCGAAAATTACGGGAAATCCCGAGAATTACGGGAATCGGTAAGAAATCTCGAAAAGTGTTAAATTATTTAAATAATTATAGAAAAATTCTAAATTTTAGAATTTAATTTCCAGAAAATTTTCTCGATGACCGAGCCGATGGAATCGGGCAAGGTGAACACGGGCGCGACCTTCGAGAGGTAGTCGTCGACTCGAAACAGGTAAGGGAGACATATGCCGCCTGTAAAGATATTCGGTCACATGTTTTAAATTATGCATTTAATTTATAAATGCAATTTATATAATGATTAGTTTTGAAAATTGTGGTGATTTATCGGTTGCAAATTGTGGTGAAATACTAGTTGAAAAATATAAACTGTATTTTCCGTGCAGGAGGCTAGCCAAATCGGCAGCCGTTATATTGCCGAAAAATTATCGAAAAATTATTGAAATTTACCGAAAATCACCGAAAACCAAAATAAAAGATTTGATTTCACGTGAATCGATTTTTTGGGTACGAAAATCGAGGAATTAAGTAAATTTCATAAAACATGAATATAGTGATATTTAATTTTAAAATATTCATGTTTTCGAGTATGGTGAAAAGGAAATCACCGAAAATTCACCGGTAGGTGATATTTCACGTGAGACGAGATGAAAATGAAAAAGAGACTAAAGTGAATAATTTTATAAATATTCTCAAATATTCACTTGATTTAATATAAAACCTTTATGGTTTTAATTGTGAGATAAATAATTATATAAATTCCATAAAGGTTAAGAAATGATGGAAAACTATGATTTCGAGACTAGAGGTCTCTACACGTGTTTTTAGAAGAAAACATGGTGATGGAAATTTAAAGTTAGAAAATAAATAATTTATTTTCATAAAAATGATTTGTTGGAAATTTCGATAATTATAAAGCCATGTTTTCTATTGAATGCACGGAAAAGCGTGCATATGTGTTTTACTGTGGAAAAAGACAGTTTTGCCCTTTTATACTTTCAGTGATGATTTTGCAAACTGTCTTTATCGTATGGAAAACAGAATATATACCTTTATGAAATAATTTGAAAATTGTAATTTATTTTATAAATTTCATAAAGGTGATTATATTTACATATGAGCCTTATGGATATTTGATTTACGGTGTTTAAAATCCGTAAAGGCTATGGTACGGTTTATACTGTTTTGAGACTTAGGCCTCGAGTTTCATGCATCACATATACTGTTACTGTCACGTGGCTGATTGACCAGCTAGTCATCAACGTCCCGGATTGTCGCCTAGCAAGCGTACACCGATGACATATTATAGATCATGGCCATAGATCTCATTACTGTTACTGTGTCCCTAGTGGACGAGATAGCATGATTTAATTGTAGGGTGATGCCTAGTCTGACTTACTGTTTACTATTTACTGAAAGGATTTACGAAATCCTGTTTACTGTACTGTTTACTGTACTGAACCACTGTTCACTGTTTACTGTTCACTGTTTATTGTTTACTAATGAAAGACCGTACCAAAACACTGTGTTACTGAACTGTACTGTTCACTGAAATGGTAGCCATTGATTACTATGTTACTGAACTGAAAGCTATCTTATACTATTTACTGAATTGGTAGTTACTGTTTACTGTTACTGATTAAACCGTATCGAATTACTATTTAACTGAATATACTGTTTTACTGATTTGTACGATACGGTTACTGATTTGAAAAGAGAAATAAATATTTATTCTAAAAGAATAACTTAAGAATTATTTCTAAGATAGAAATAATCGAAGAAGTAATCATCCAATGATTGGATATTTACAAATCACTATACTGTATTGTTTTTACTGTACTAAAGAGAAGAGAAGTAAACCACTGTTTTTATTACTGAACTGCCACGTGTTTTAAAGTATACTGAAGTGAAAAGAAATAAGTGGTTTACTCCGTGGAAAAACGAAAATTATATCGTTTTGAAACAACGAAATTAGTATCCTCTACAGTTGCTTCTAAGTTCCGAAACAAGTATGGTATTCTAAAATACCTACCTTATTCTATCTGGATCCCTAGCCGACTGTAGTATCCTTCCTACATGTGAGCCTAGAGCCAGCTAGGAAGATTTTAAAGAGTATGAAAAAAAATATTTTCAGCATATAGATAACTGAATATCAAGTGTGGCATATAACTCTCTTACTGAGCCGTGGTTTGCTCACACCTTAATTTTAAACATTTCAGGTTTTAATGTGAAATCCCCAATTTCAGGAAATTCCTCCATAATTATAAAGTATGTTAGCTTAAATGAAAAATAAGTAGATATGAGAATTATGAAGTATGAAGGATGTATGAAACATGGAAGAAGTAATGAGATGAAAGATTAAATAGTCAAGGAAATTAAATTGATGTTATAAGAATAATGGAAATATAAGCAAAGAATTAATATCAAAAAATTAAGTGTAACTAAAGACAAGTGTTATATGGGAGAAAGAAGACCAATTAAATGAATATGAAGTTTAATATATGAATGATGTAGGCATGATGTATGGAAGAAATAAGAAAGTTGATAGTCAGTAAGATAAATGATTTATTAGGTTGATATCAGAAAAATATTAAGAGTATGAGACAAGAAATTTAATCAGAAATATTATTGGAGATTAAATGGATGAGTCATATGGAAGAGGAATTAAATGGACAAATGGTCTTGGGTCAAAAGGATAAAGTGGCTGAGATGAGATGATATTGGATAGGGAAGCATTAAATGAGGCTACATGAGTCACCACCTCCAGCCATCTCCCCTACGGAAGCAAACCATCCCACCCCTCTCTCTCGTTGCCTCTCGTTCATTCCAAAAATATCTAAGTCTTCTTCCATAGCTACCTTGACAAACACCCTTGTTTAGTAACCAAATCGTTAAGTTTGTTAGACGAAAAACGATCATAGTCACTAGACGAGGCTATATCTGAAGTTTGGTGGATTGATTCCAAGTATTGGAAGAGATCTCAAAGTTTGAGATTTTGATCTCTAATGAAGGTAAGAGAAGAAGATGATTTGTTCAATTATGTTCATGGTATGGTGTTGTACTGAATTAGTATAACATGTTTATGGCAAATTCTTAAAGGTTTGCTTTGATATGATGATTTCATATTTGAAGAAGAAAAGGATTAGGGTTGGTGAACCAAGTGATTTCATGTTCTCGAAGTAATCGAGGTAAGGAATTTATGTAACGGACGTAAGGCGGCTATGTCCGCATGTTTTATGATGTTTTTACATGTTTTGGAGAGAAGTATCAGTTGATTTTGTGCAGGAAAAGATGCATTTTCGGACTTGTTTCCTAGTAACAATTAGGCTAGGGGCAGCCGACTGCCATAAAGGGAAGTCGACTGCCTAGAGACAACTAAAACGCCGTTTTTCGAAAACCGATGCAAACCAGTCGACTGCTATGTAAGCCAGTCGACTGCTATTTTCCAGAAGCATTCTGTTTCAAACCAGTCGACTGCTATATGGGACAGTCGACTGCTATTTACCAAATTGCATTCTGTCTCAAACACAGTCGATTGCTATTTCTTAAGAAGCATTCTATTTGAAAACCAGTCGACTGCTATATGGACCAGTCGACTGCCCTTATATGTTTTCAAAGATGAAAATATCAAAATTTTAAAATGAAAATAATTTCGATAAATGAAATTATGAAGAAGCAGCCGACTGCCCTATGAGGCCAGTCGACTGCCCTGTTTTGAAAAGAGATTTTCCACCTATTTTCAGAAAGTATGAAATGCCATGGCAAGAAGCTATATGGCATATGTTTTGAGATTATGCACTATCATGTTTATAGTAGGGGCTCTGATCAAGTCCTGAAATGATGTAATGTATGTTATGGGCTGAGGAACCATAAGTCAGGCCTCAGTCGCTACAGAAGGACACCTGACTAGTGTTAACTGTAGCCACCCGCAGTTGGCCAATTTGTTTATATTTCATGTTCGGCTAAGGGAGGATTCCTGGCCTTACGGGGTACACCACATGATAATGATGATGATGATGATGATGATGTAGTGCATAACTCCACAAAAGTACAAATAGTTTTATGTTATCAAAACTATATGTATATGCGATTTCTAAGAATAAAGAAATCGAAAGTACTTGATTTACTGGTACAAGAAGTTTTAAAAGAAGTATATGAAGTATGATGTTTTAAAGAAAGTATAAGAAGAAAGAAGTATGATGCATGTTTATATGTTTTAAAGAAAGTATGTTTGCTTAAACCATTTGAAAGATATATGCATGGTTGCAAACAATGCATGAAATGAGTATACAATGTATACATGCTTTATAATGATTTACATGACATTATAGAGCCAAGTAGGAAAAATGCATATAGAGGCATAGTACGCTCTTTTACATATTTTTCTTACTGAGCGTAAACTCACCCTTTTACGAACATTTTTCATACAGACTATCTGAAGTAATCCCTCGCTCTCGATAGAAGAGCCTACGAGTGGATCTTTAAAGTTTACCTTCGAGAGACGCTTCTCAAGTAGTATAGAAGGTATACTTATGTAATTATGCAAAGTAAATTGTAATTCAGTTATGGTACAGTACAACAATCATTAATGTATATAAGATGTCGGGGATTTAAGTTAAGATGATGTATGAGATCCTGTGGAAACGGATGATACATATATACATGTATCATTAGTCTGTTTTATTGGAATTGAATAAAAATTTTATGAGCTATCAGATAATTAGCTTAAAAATAAAGGAAGAATGACACTGGATGAACTAAAATCTAAATAAAGAAGGAAAACGTTAAGTGATAAGATGAAGTAACGGGGACGTCACAGAGTGGTATCAGAGCAGTTAGATTGAGGTTTGTCAGTGTCAATGAGTTAGAGTTAGAGTATATCCCCAAGAGTACTGTACTTGTCTGAATACATATACGATGTATAACTGTTTGAAGTTATACTAAATAGCTCATCTTTGTGATTTTATCGACAGAATGAGCTCAAGTAGAAGTGGTGTTGAGCAAGGAAGAGGAAGGGGTTATGTAGAACAGTCCCCATCACAGTCTCCTCAACCATCTTCACCGCATAGCCCGAACACTAGGTTAGCGAAGATGGAGAAGCATGTGGAGAATATGACCACCATGTTTATGCAGTTTATGGCGAACTTTCCAAATGTGGTCACAAGTGTACCATTCGCTATTCCTATAGTATCACCACCACCAGTACAGACAGAGTTACCCCACCAGTCCCAGTTATTGAAAGGAGGAATCTCACAGCTTATTGTAGTATGACCTTAATTAAGGAATATAAGAAGCTGGATCCGCCTAAGTTTAAGGAGGATAAGGACACGTTGGCCGCAGTGAATTGGGTGAAGGCGGTCACTAGATCTTTCGAGTATATACTATGTTCCGAAAAGGAAAAGGTGGGTTTGGCTGCGTATCTGTTAGTGGATGATGTAGAGTATTGGTGGCAGTCCACTCGGGCCATTTTGGAGGCTCAACATGTTGAGGTTACGTGGGATAGATTTTTAGAAGCTTTTATTGAGAAGTACATCCCACGCATCGATCAGACTAGGTTGAAGATGGAATTTTTGAAATTGACTCAGGGGACAATGTCAGTTAATCAATATGAGTCAAGGTTTATTTCTCTAAGTGGATTCGATCGAGAGACCATTAGGAGTGAAGGATATAAGATATACAGATTTATAGAAGGACTGAGGTCTCCTATCAAATCCAAGTTGTATGCTATGGGTATCACTACTTATAATGAGACAGTCCGTAAGGCTCAGTTATGTGAGCAGGACTATGAGTTTCAGTATGATGATTTTCGAGCCCAAAGTAAAGGCAAAAGACCGATGAAGCGGAAGTCAAAAGGGAAAGCCTCCCGTGACAGATATCTATCTGGGAGAAGTAAGCCATATGACAGAGCTTCGATAGGTAAGCAAGTAAAGTATAAGAAAATGATGATTGTTTTAATTAAATGGTTATATAGAAATATATATTGAGTTGGAGTATTATGATGATTGTGGTACAGGAAATCCTAGAGCTACTGGGATCAAGATTAATGATGATAGATCCCGACATTCAGCTAGTAGTATCGTTAGCTCACCTAAGAGTACAAGACAAATGTGTGAACATTGTAGAAAGTTTCACGGAGCACAGCCATGACGGTTGGCAAGTGGCGCATGTTTTAGATGTGGTGAACAGGGACATATGATTAGGAATTGTTCCAAGAGAGATTTGAGGACACCCGAGGAATCTGAGGAGACCCCTCAACCACAACACAAAGCCACTACTAAAGAGAAGGGAAAGACACCTATTAATTATGATGTAAATGTTGAAGATGTCTAATGTAAAAGTATGTGGTATTATCTGACTCATTGTAAATGAAGTTAATAGAAGGTATGTATGGTTATATGAAGGATTTTTGCTTACGATGTTGAGATAGTAAAGAAAAGTCCCGAACTTAATGAAATACAATAATTGATGAGAAATGATAGTTGAAATTTTGAAGTACTCTTTGGTATAAAATTTTATGATATATAGTGATGTGTGAAAGGAGTTTAAATAAGAATGATGATTGACTTTTATTAGTCGATTTTACTTAAATGTTTTATTCTATGAAGGCATTACTCTGAAAAGAATATGAATTAACATGAGAGATGGATTGTCTCAACAACGGTAGTTATTCCCTATAGTCGCTTCTAGGTTTCGGAACAAGACAGGTATTTCAAAGTACCTTCCTTACTCCATCCGGATCCCTAGCCGACTATAGTATCTTTCCTGGTTGATCCCTAGAGTACCATAGGGAATGAGGACATTCATTCATTGACATGTTTGATGCTATGGGAAGAAAATATTTTGGATATGAATTAAAAGAACTATGCTAATAGTTTAAAATGTGATCGATATATGGGTATTTAAAGAGCAAAAGTAAGAAATTATGGATAGCCATTGTGAATAAATTATGGCTATAATTCTAATTAAGATAGAAAAGATGACTCGAGTTTTCAAAGGATTGTGAAGGTGAAATTAGATCACCTAGGGAAAACCACTGTGGTGATAAATGCTCTAAGCTGAAAGCATGAAGTAATAATGGTTTGTATGATGATAAGAAAGTATGATGTATTTGAGCACTTTACAAGCCTTAAGCTAAATGTTATGCCTTTTAAGGTAAATCAGAATAATGGCTAGTATAATGATTAAGCCAGAATTGATGAACGGATCTGTTAAGTCAGCCCACTTCCTGCCCATGAAGTCTACAGATATATTTAGTGAGTTGACAAAAATGTAGATGAAAGAAGTGTTAGACTACATGGAGTTCCAATGAGCATTTCATATGGTAGAGATTTTAGGTTCACTTCTCATTTTAAGGAGATTAGCAAGGAACCATGGGATCTCAGTTGAAAATTTTGCACAGCTTTTCATCCGTAGACTGATGAGCAGTCCGAGCGCATGATTTAGACGCTTGAGGACATGTAAAGAGCTGGTGCTATGTATTTTAAAGGCTCATGGGACGACCATCTGCCATTGACTGAGTTTACTTATGATAATAGCTATTATACAAGTATCTAGATGACACTGTATGAAATGTTATAAGAATAGAAAGTGTCAATCTCCGAATTGGTGGGAAGAAGTAGGCGAGCGAAAATTATTAGCTTTTGATGTAGTCGAGCAAGCATCTAAAGAGGTTAAGTGAGTGGTCAAAGACTTAATATAGCTCGCCATAGAAAAAAAGAGAGGTTATACAAATGTTTGACAAAGACTAATCGATGTTTTGATTGGAGACTCGGTAAATTGAAAGTTCTCCATCCAAAGGAATTATGAGATTTGGCCGACAGGGTAAGTTAAGTCCTCGTTACATCGGTCCATTTGAGGTTTTAGATCGAGTTAAAGATGTTGCCTATAGATTGGCATTGCCTCCAGAATTATCGGGAGTGAATAATATATTTCATGCATATATGCTTCAGAAGTATAATCCGGAAGTATTGAGGTCTAAGACGATCCCATTAGTTAAAGATTATTGACAATACTACATCATGGAAAAAGATACGTGAAGCTAAATAGCTTAATGAAAGAAAGAAATCCAGAGTTGTTCACATGATGAGCTACTGCAAATTTGGAGGACCAAATTTTCTAAGGTGGGGAGAATGTGAAATCCCCAATTTCAGGAAATTCCTCCATAATTATAAAGTATGTTAGCTTAAATGAAAAATAAGTAGATATGAGAATTATGAAGTATGAAGGATGTATGAAACATGGAAGAAGTAATGAGATGAAAGATTAAATAGTCAAGGAAATTAAATTGATGTTATAAGAATAATGGAAGTATGAGCAAAGAATTAATATCAAAAAATTAAGTGTAACTAAAGACAAGTGTTATATGGGAGAAAGAAGACCAATTAAATGAATATGAAGTTTAATATATGAATGATGTAGGCATGATGTATGGAAGAAATAAGAAAGTTGATAGTCAATAAGATAAATGATTTATTAGGTTGATATCAGAAAAATATTAAGAGTATGAGACAAGAAATTTAATCAGAAATATTATTGGAGATTAAATGGATGAGTCATATGGAAGAGGAATTAAATGGACAAATGGTCTTGGGTCAAAAGGATAAAGTGGCTGAGATGAGATGATATTGGATAGGGAAGCATTAAATGAGGCTGCATGAGTCACCACCTCCAGCCATCACTCCTACGGCAGCAAACCATCCCACCCCTCTCTCTCGTTGCCTCTTGTTCATTCCAGAAATATCTAAGTCTTCTTCCATAGCTACCTTGACAAACACCCTTGTTTAGTAACCAAATCATTAAGTTTGTTAGACGAAAAACGATCATAGTCACTAGACGAGGCTATATCTGAAGTTTGGTGGATTGATTCCAAGTATTGGAAGAGATCTCAAAGTTTGAGATTTTGATCTCTAGTGAAGGTAAGAGAAGAAGATGATTTATTCAATTATGTTCATGGTATGGTGTTGTACTGAATTAGTATAACATGTTTATGGCAAATTCTTAAAGGTTTGCTTTGATATGATGATTTCAGATTTGAAGAAGAAAAGGATTAGGGTTGGTGAACCAAGTGATTTCATGTTCTCGAAGTAATCGAGGTAAGGAATTTATGTAACGGACGTAAGGCGGCTATGTCCGCATGTTTTATGATGTTTTTACATGTTTTGGAGAGAAGTATCAGTTGATTTTGTGCAGGAAAAGATGCATTTTCAGACTTGTTTCCTAGTACCAATTAGGCTAGGGGCAGCCGACTGCCATAAAGGGAAGTCGACTGCCTAGAGACAACTAAAACGCCGTTTTCCGAAAACCGATGCAAACCAGTCGACTGCTATTTTCCAGAAGCATTCTGTTTCAAACCAGTCGATTGCTATTTACCAAATTGCATTCTGTCTCAAAAACAGTCGACTGCTATATGGACCAGTCGACTGCTATTTCTTAAGAAGCATTCTGTTTGAAAACCAGTCGACTGCTATATGGACCAGTCGACTGCCCTTATATGTTTTCAAAGATGAAAATATCGAAATTTTAAAATGAAAATAATTTCGATAAATGAAATTATGAAGAAGCAGCCGACTGCCCTATGAGGCCAGTCGACTGCCCTGTTTTGAAAAGAGATTTTCCACCTATTTTCAGAAAGTATGAAATGCCATGGCAAGAAGCTATATGGCATATGTTTTGAGATTATGCACTATCATGTTTATAGTAGGGGCTCTGATCAAGTCCTGAAATGATGTAATGTATGTTATGGGCTGAGGAACCATAAGTCAGGCCTCAGTCGCTACAGAAGGACACCTGACTAGTGTTAACTGTAGCCACCCGCAGTTGGCCAATCTGTTTATATTTCATGTTCGGCTAAGGGAGGATTCCTGGCCTTACGGGGTACGCCACATGATAATGATGATGATGATGATGATGATGATGTAGTGCATAACTCCACAAAAGTACAAATAGTTTTATGTTATCAAAACTATATGTATATGCGATTTCTAAGAATAAAGAAATCGAAAGTACTTGATTTACTGGTACAAGAAGTTTTAAAAGAAGTATATGAAGTATGATGTTTTAAAGAAAGTATAAGAAGAAAGAAGTACGATGCATGTTTATATGTTTTAAAGAAAGTATGTTTGCTTAAACCATTTGAAAGATATATGCATGGTTGCAAACAATGCATGAAATGAGTATACAATGTATACATGCTTTATAATGCTTTACATGACATTATAGAGCCAAGTAGGAAAAATGCATATAGAGGCATAGTACGCTCTTTTACATATTTTTCTTACTGAGCGTAAACTCACCCTTTTACGAACATTTTTCATACAGACTATCTGAAGTAATCCCTCGCTCTCGATAGAAGAGCCTACGAGTGGATCTTGAAAGTTTACCTTCGAGAGACGCTTCCCAAATAGTATAGAAGGTATACTTATGTAATTATGCAAAGTAAATTGTAATTCAGTTATGGTACAGTACAACAATCATTAATGTATATAAGATGTCGGGGATTTAAGTTAAGATGATGTATGAGATCCTGTGGAAACGGATGATACATATATACATATATCATTAGTCTGTTTTATTGGAATTGAATAAAAATTTTATGAGCTATCAGATAATTAGCTTAAAAATAAAGGAAGAATGACACTGGATGAACTAAAATCTAAATAAAGAAGGAAAAAGTTAAGTGATAAGATGAAGTGGCGGGGACGTCACATTTAAAGATTATGAGATCAGTTGATTGTGGATCACGGCTGTACACAAAGGATAATGTGACAGACCGACTAATTTATATGAGGTACGATCATTTATTTTCTGTAATTAGACATGTCTGCAGTACTACTTATCTGATTAATTAAGATAGGGGATGTGTATAATATAAACAAAGTTATGTAAATTTGTTTAACAGTTAGTAAAAGTGAAGTATCACAGACAGACCAACCGGATGAATTGTGTAAAATAAGGTGAAAAATATGGTAACGGATCGTTACAACTAAACAACCTCAAACTATATAAATATCATGTATCATACTGTAAACCTCAGTATACATTTATTTCTATATTGAATGACTAACATTGACATTCAAACTCCTATAGTTTACATCCCTTTAACACACTAAAGTATTGTACAATAAAGTTTGAATATATAAAGTAACTGTA
Source organism: Heritiera fomes (assembly GCA_032173925.1). Taxonomy (NCBI): domain Eukaryota; kingdom Viridiplantae; phylum Streptophyta; class Magnoliopsida; order Malvales; family Malvaceae; genus Heritiera; species Heritiera fomes. The sequence continues at coordinate 14,536,718 of JAPDPM010000011.1, forward strand.
TGATTATACCTCCATAGTACAATGCCAAAGCCTTGAAGGAATTCTATCGGAATGCTTCCTTTAACAAGGTAGCTACTAAAGCAGATTATCTGTGAGATGGAAGAGAGGGTGAGCTTTAAGCCCAGTAAGAAATATATATAAAAGAGCAGATATGTCACAACCCGATTATTACTCCCAACATGAACTTTTATAATTGGTTAGATTGTCTGTAGTGTCCACACTTAGATATCATTAACGATCAGACCCAAAATCCAAAAACATTCACTCCGATATACATATATATAAATATAAAATATATATAACCAAATTGTAAATTTATACAACTAACTTCAATTAGTATAGTTTACATCCCTTGTAACAAAATTGCATACATAGTAGCACTGTACATACTTAGTCTGAACGTAAAAAAGTAAAAATCGTATACCTCTACAGTGATTGGATAACCATCTAAGGGATACCGATAGAAGCGACCTCCAAAACGGAAAGGAACTACTACAGATAATCTTGAAGGAAAGTAAGGGAGGTGAGCTTACGCTCAACAAGAAACATATATAAAAGAGCTTATATTATATATAACTATATGCATGTATCATAAAACATTTACCTATGCATGACTTACTACTAAAATAAAGTTTAAGGCACTCTACTAAAAGGATACTACAGTCGGTTAGGTAACCAAGTTGAGTTCAAAAGGATACTTTGAAGAACCTCACTTATCCTAGTCCTTAGTTTCGATTATAGGGAATTAATATAGTTTATTAAATTAACATTATAGAGGCTTTGTTTCCGATTAATCTTTTTGTAAGCAACTCAGAAAACATTAACATGCACTCAGTAAATGAAATAAAATTCAGTTCGAAATCTATTTTAATTAAGAAACTTAGTAAACAGTCGATCAGTAAATCAAATCAATCGATTAGATTTAGTAAACTATTTCAATGCAACAATCGGTAAACAATCGATCAGATTTGATAACAATCAGTAAGTTAATTCAAATGATCAAATTCAGGAAACATATAGTAAAATAGTTTAGTAACATTATAGTGGAGATTAGGCAACACCCAATAGTATCATGCAGTATAAAAAATTCCCAAAAAATAAGTAATAATAAGATGTATGGCCATAGTTAGTAGTGGTCCACAGTGAACAGTTGTCAGGTGTCAGCTGTGGCTGTTGAAGACTTAACTAGGGTCTAACAGCAGCTGTACAATCGATCACTCATTTAGATAAGCATGATAAGCCCAAAAGTTACTATGAGGCCAACAGTCTCAAAACGACTTATAATTTAGTAGAAACATTCTTTAAAAATCAACTTGATAAAACAGATCTGCAGTTAGTCTATAAATCAGTAAAATCGGTAACAATAGTAGTCGAAGTAAAATATTCGGCAAATATTCATAGTTCAGAATCCAATGTTTAAAATATTTTATTTACATATAAGAATGATATCAGCACTTATAGAAAATTTGGAAATGAAGAAAATCTTTAAAAACAATTTCGAAAACTGTGTTACAAATTAGGTATCCTTAATGACCTGCATGCGACTCTTAGTTCATTCACTCCTTTAGCTTTGTTTCAATCAAATTACAATCTATCCCTTATAGTTCTAAGGTTTAGGGTTCAGTTCATGAAATTTCAGCAGCATAACGGTATGGTTATTCCTATACCCTCCTGCATTGAAAACACAACATATAATTCCTACACAATTCTCAATTCAATCATTCCTCAACATTCAATCACAATATATCACAATTCATTTAGTACTAATGCAACATAGTATCCCTACGCTTTTTACATATATCCCTTACCACTCGAATTCTGTTGATTCGCTCGTTAGCACCAGTGTTTCTCACCTTACTTTCAAGCTGCAAAACATCATTCAAACATAGTCAATTCATCACACTTCAGTTATAACAAATTCATAACTTCTTGAGATCTATTATATAGCCTATAGCAGCTGCCAATCCGATCTATTTTATATCGGTGCTAACACTGTAACTATCACTAAAACACTTCTGTTTTCAGTTCTAACTTCGCCTTGTCTTGGCTTAATTGGCCTACCTTGCCTACACACCCCGTTTTAACGATTTAAGGTCTTAATTGTGTTCTAAACATTCTCTATACGATTTCTACACCATTTTTGCATTGAGCACAATCACACACATAGATGGGTTACCTTGGCTGAAACCCTAGGGAGTCAGTTCTAATGATTTTGATCCAATAAAAGCTTATGGCTAAACATCTTAAACACATAGTATAAAGCCATTAAAGCATGAAAAATCACACTTTCTCTCACCTTGTATGCTTAGCCGAAAATGGAAGATGTGCAAACACCAAGAATATGACCTCCTTTATGTTAGATTTTGGTATTAGATTGTAGAGCACAAAGAGCTAGACAACTTTAGCGAAGACAGTTTTTGGTTTCGATAAGTTTCGCTGGTGTTTTAAGAGTTTTCTCTCTCTTATTAAGGTGTAACAATGGAGCAGTGAGAAAGAAGGAGAGGGGGATGGCACTTGAGGAAGAAGGCCAGAAAACTTCATTAAAAATTAATATTTTAAGTGACAAATTACTAAAATGCCCTTATACTTAACAAAAGTTCCAATTTTACCTTTCGCGATTTGACTTCTTTTTAAACAGTTAGTTTAACCTTCAAAATATTTCATTCAATCATAAAACATCTCTATTTAATATGCTTTAATCATTGGTTGAGCTTTTGTTGAGGTTTGACTGACCAAATAGGCAAAATCACCAAAATACCCCTAACCATTGAATCGCGCAATTTTCTACTTTTTCGTGTGATTCAGTCTATCAGTTAGCATGTCATAAAACTTTATCATATGAAAATTTACCTCTAACTATCAATTGATCAAAAGTCAACTTAGTTTGACTGTTATTTAAGAAAATTCTATTGACTTATAGACTTAATTGTCATTTTCAAAATTGTTGCGAGCTTTTCAAAATATGCATAAATAGATGAGTTTGAGGTGCAGATTCCCACCATCACAATATTTGGCTCTAAGTTTCATGTCTGCCAAGTTTCACCTTCATCGGTACATTGGAAGGCTAGTGAGACTTGCCATCTAGTTCCCTTTCATACCTACAATCCAAATTGCATTGGGATAGTTGTGAAACACCTATTATTCCTAACTTTATAAATAGTAATTAACAGTAATAGGAAGAGTGGATCTCACAAGATACCATGCTAACTATATGCACGTATCCTATACATGTTCTTACAATAACTGTTTGCCATCAATAACATTAGACCTTATTTCAGAAGGAATAGATTCTATGCAACTAACATGCATGTATTCTAACTATATTTCTTACATTAACATTTATTATTGTTAACCATAACATGGGACTCGGAAGGAAAGAATTATTATAATCGGTTAAGGATAGCAAGTCGAGTGAAGAAGGATGCTTTGAAGCTCCTCACTTGTCTCGGTCCCTAGGTCTAATTATAAGTGTCCTAAGTGAACTTATAGACATTGCATTTATGCATTTTCAAAACATTGGAATTTCAATACCATACTTTTCAATGATCATGACAATGCAAATGATAAACATTTCGTTTAAAATTCATAATTCTGACTGTTAAAATGATAAAATTCGATAAACATTTTTAATTTTAATCGATAAAAATCACGATGATATCATTCATTAAACAATCATTTTTAAGTCGATAATCATATCATATAAAATCATTCATTTGAGATAGTCATTAAATCATTATGCACCAATAAATGATAAAATCATATCTATGATAGTTTAGATTATCCTTTCTTTTAAGCAATAAAACCATACCATCAATACATTCATTTGCATTAAAACGTTTGTATCAAAACATTTCACTTTGATAACTAAAAGTCATTAAAACCATATGTAACAGTCCACAGTACAGTAAATAACATATTTATGCACAATTTACGGTTAGGCTGTCTGTGATGCCGTTAACACTTTAACAGTCACAGTAATAAACGATAAACATTTCTTTATTTAATAAATGCGGAATATGAAATTTTACAATATTCCTTACACTTTACATCCCTTGTTTCTATTTTATCATAAAGTAGTACTGTATACATGTGTCTGAACATATAGGAGAAGTGACGGTACCTTCAAAATTCAACGCACTTTGCCTCAGTGTGCTTACTTGTAGCTCTATTTATTCGAGGAAGATCTCAAATAATCCTTACAATAAATCTGGGAAGTTAGAAATTAAAGGGGTGAGCGAACCACGTGCTCAGTAAAAGAGTCGTATGTTACTTGATATAATGAAATCTATATGCTGGAAAATATTTATTTTTCCATAAATATAAATGGAATAAATCATTTAATTTCCATCACTTCAGTAGTAGTTCGAAACACGTGACAGTTCAGTGATAAAATAGTATAGTGAACTGTAGAAACAGTATAGTGAATTGTAGGAATAGTAATCAGTCACTTTCAGTACAATAGTTTGTAAATATCTAAAATCATTAGATAAACAGTTCAGTAATTATTTCTATATTAGAAATAATTTTCATAATATCATTTTTCACTAAACAGTGGTTCTCAGTACAGTTCAGTAAACAGTAATCGGTATGATACAGTTCAATAAAACAATATTCCTCAGTACAGTACATTTCAATAAACAATATTCAGTAAAATCCATTTCAGTAAACAGTATAAGTGGGTTGAGACTAGGCATCACCCTAAATCGTATCATGCTATCATCATCCCTTAAGGGACACAGTAATCATCCCTGAAGGGACACAGTAATAGCATACAGTTAGATCTATGGCCATAATCTATAGGGGGTCCTTGGGTACACTTGCCAGGTGATTCCGGGATCGCTGATCACTGGCGGGTCAATCAGTCACGTGACAATAACAATAATCAGTAAGCATGAAATTGGGGCCTAAGTCTCAAAACAGTATAAAAACTGTATCATAGCCTTTATGGATCTTATTCAAAATAATTTGAAATATTTCATATTTATCCATAAGGCTCTCAATTTCCTATATTTCCTCTTTTCGTGAATTTCCATCATTTTCACATTTTTCCCAAAATCATCTCATCATTTTATTCCCTGTTTCATCACCTTTATGGAATTTATAAAATAAATAAAATCACCACTTAATTCCATAAAGGTATAAAACCATTCATTTTCTCATAAAAATACCTTTAAGGAAATCTAATGAATTAATCATTTATTTAAATAAATATTCCAAAAGTTATTTATTTCATATCTCCAAATATAGGAAAAACAGTCTATAAATATTCATGTATCAAGTGAGAATCTCATAAATATTTTTTTTTAATAATTAATAGTAAAAAGAATATGTTTCATTCTCACTTTAAATAAAAATCCATAACATGAATATTTAATTTAGCATTTTTCAACAATTTCCATTTTATGGAAAATTTATGGAAATGATTTCCAAAATTCATGATTTATTCCATTTATGCATCTAAAATATTTCATGATATTTTAGAATATTTTTAATAATTTTTCGGCAATATAACGACTGTGAATTTCTAGCCTTCTACACGAAAATTACAGTATATAAACCAGCTTTTAACCACAATTTGCATGATATTCATGGTAGATCAAGTTTTCCATAATTTCATAAAATTAAACTTGATAAATCATGCAATTCAGTGTATCCATACAACTCACACACTTCCCCCTTACCTGTCTAGCGACACCGAGCTTCTCGGTTGCGCCTACCGAATTTCGTAATTTCCGGCTGCAAAGTAATTTTATCACAAATTATTAATAATTTTCCTCTTAATTTTGAGCCACTAACTTTCATAAAATGCAGCCATTAATAGTACAACACATGTATAACCAGTATAAATTATACTGTGTTAAAACCAAACTTTCTCATTTTAGCTTCTTTTTCGGTTTTATTTCCACCAATCTTTTTCCTTCAATTTTTATAATCATTTTCTACTATTAATCATAAAAATTCAGCATATTTTCATGCTTAAAAAGTCATGGCTGAAACCCTCTTTATGGCCATTTCATTGACTTTCAATCCTTTCTTTAATTTCTTGTTTCCAGTTTGTTATTCTTGTCCATGTGAGCATTTCATATATTTTCCTGCATGGACATAAAAATTTCCCGTCTTCTCATGCCAAACTGAAACCCCTCATTCAACAGCCAACTTTTGATTCTCAACCCTTTCATGATTCCAAGCTTTCTATTCATCTTATTCATGTTCCTTAAACTATTTCTCATCATTTTTATACAATTTCCAGCAAAGTTTCTTGCTTGTTCTCACCTATATCAAAACCCCATCTTATTCTAATTTCATGTTCTAATGAGGCTTAACTAAAAATAATACTAGAACCATGTTTCTCATGTTAAGGAACATAGAAATTCACCATTTAATATCAAAAAACTATAGAATTATAGAAATTCACCTTAACCGAATTGCACCACTCCAAAACAGAATGTTTTCTGCCTCAAGTCAGCCCTTTTTCTTAGTTCTTAGTTGGTTTTAAGGTAGATGTAAAGTCTACGGAGGAGATTAGGTGATTAACTAGCAAGGGGATGAAGGTTTGCTAAGAAACTCATGGAAGAATTGAGTAAAAACCGAACACAATATGTAGCAAACAGAATGCTCGTGGAGTGGCAGGGGAGGTCGGTAGGAAGATAAAATTTTTGCTGAAGTTTACTCTCTTTAGTCTTCCATTTATTCAAGATATCCAATAAAAGGTTGCCACTTAGCTACTTATCCATTTTCCTTCATCATTTTATGTCTTATTAAGCATTAAAAATGGCCAGCAACAGCAGTAAAAAGGAACGGCTGAGGAAGCTTGCTTGGCTGTTTGGTTTGACCAAGTTTTCCTTTCCTTTTTGTATACTTCAACCTAGAGATGTCAACGGGTTTATTTTAATCGGGTACCCGGAGCTACTTGCCCCGTTTAGATCGGATTCGGGTACCCGTTAATCGGGTTTTAATCGGGTTTGGGTAGTTTATTTACTACCCGTGACGGGTTCGGGTATTACTCTTAGGATACCCTAAACCCGAACCCGATTAGCATAATCGGATTAGGGTACCCGAACCCGATTACCGAACCCGATTTTTTAGCAAAATATGCGAATATGGAGACTTGAACTCTTGTTCTCAAGGGTTCCAGCAAAGCCCTTACCAGGTGAGCCACACGTTCTGTTTGCCATGATATGGCAAAAAAAATATTTATACAATAAAATTTTGTTGAGCCTAAAAAAATAAAAAAAAAGCATAATAAAAATAATTATGAAATAAAATTAATTCTTAATTTAATTAATCAGTGATCTAATCTTCTAATGCGATGGACCCATCAAATAACTAGTACGCATGCAATAATAGTTTGACTAAAGATAATTAGAAAATATTGGTAGTATTGAGAGTTAAATTTTAAATTTGTAAAAATTTATATAATCTTTTAGGAGGTATAAGGGAAGAGTGCAATTCTTACACATTCATCATTTGCATATATGATATCATAGTATACTTATATATGAGAAATTGTACTTAAAATTGTAATTTTCAACTTTAATAAATTATTGTTGACTAAAAAATTTAATGAAAGATAATAATAATAATAATAATAATAATAATAATAATAATAATAATAATAATAATAATAATAATAAAAATAAAAATTAAGTGTGGAATTAAATTAGTTAATTATGCTAAAGATAACATGGCAATCTAATTGACTATTGACATATATTATACTATTGTATATGTATATGATACATTGACCATTGACATATATTATACTATTGTGTATGTATATGATACAAATTATATTTAATTGCAATTGTCAATTTTAGTAAAACATTGTTGACTCAAAAAATTACGAAATTAAATTAGTTAATTATGCTTAAGACAATAAGTATTTCAAGTAATCATATAGCACTAAAATTAAATTAATAATGATTTATAATTAGTTAAAATGCAATTATTACATGTTGGCCATTTATGTATATGATATAATAATATATGTGTATGATACTTTAATCTAGATTACATGAATATATCCTAAGAAATCAAATGGTTGAAATTAGATATACAATATTATATTCTAATCTATGATAATAGATTAAAATTGAAAATATTTTACGTTAAGTTAAAAGTTGAATAGCCTGTAACTTTAAATCAAATGATCTATGTAAAATATCAAATGGATCATATTGATGGATATAGCATTTTGTTATTATAAATTTATCAATTATCCTTAAGAGTTAAGATGACAATAATTTTATAGATATATCAAGTAATTACATTAAACATGAATTTAACTCAAATAATGCAGTCATTATTAAAAATAAAGTCTAACAAATATAAAATTTTAATTACATTTTTTTATTTTCAAATTGTGATTTTTTATATAAAAAAAATACCGTTGCATTCTACTATCCATTTCAATGTTAATAGGTTATTGTTGTTATTAAAAGTAATTAAGTTTATTTAGTTATTTTATCAATAATTAAACCTCTAATTATTTAAAGTTTTTGAGTGGTATATTTTCATTCTTTAATTGTTTTTGCATTAAGACAATGTATTATTAAATTAAAAGTTAAAAAAATATTTATCTAAGCCAAATAATTAAAAGTAAAAAAAAAAAGTGAGAAAAACAAAACAAAAAACGTGCAGTGCAGATCAGATTGAATTGTTTTTACCCTGTTAGTGTGCTTAGTGTAGTGTTCTGTGTTCATTCTTCAAGCTCCCACACCACACGGCCACACCAGTCATTGACCCGATACCCACCAGATCCAACAGCGGTGACCTCAGATCTAGCACCGGCAAGCACAGATCTGGCAGCGGTGACCTCAGATCTACCTACGGCGAGCTCAAACCCAGGTGCGGTAGCTGTCTTCCTTTCTCTAGCAGCGCGACAGTAGCCATTCTTCTCTCGAGCAGCGGCGCCGGCAGCAAGCCTCCCTCTCTCCAGCAGCAGCAGCGGTGGTTGTAGCCTTCCTCTCTCCGACATTGGTAAAAACACTACACTAACAGAGTTGTTTTTACTAAAGCATTAACATTGTTCTGCTGCTTTGCTTCTGCACATTTTTTTTTTACTTTTTTTGCTTTCACACATGATATTATATATTTCTTATACAAGCTATGCATTGATTAATAATGGGTTCCAGAATAAATTACCGGATAAATAAATAAAAAGTTCACATATATATAAAATAAATTTCCATATCAAAGAGTTGTTCACCATTTTTGTTTGCAGTCTTATCTGTGCATACTAACATGAAACTTCGAAGCTATCTCAGCAACCATAAAATGACAATCATCCTGTCAAACAATTTAAGTGTACTGGAACTTTAGCCACAGTTCCATCCTTAACTCCAGCCCACAGTTCCATCCTTAACTTCATCTTTCCTACAAAGTTATGATATCAACCACTTAAATCAAAGACAACATACCATCTTCATGAGCCAAGACCAGAAACCCCCAGAGCAATAAATAAGCTATTTGGTCCAAACCGAAGTATCCATCGTAATTACAGTTGAGTCATCATTATTCATCGAGTTCCTAATGAGTTCATCATCAGTGGTATATTATTACGTTTGGTTAGAATAGGCTATAACAGCAGTCCAATCAGCCTTATTCTCGGTCTCAATTATAGGTTCATTTGCCTACAACTTATTGCGTGCAAGTATGAAATCTCAACCATTCACAATGGACCAGTCCATCTAAATCTCACGTGGATCCTCACCCTCATAATATGCAGCAAAAATAATAGTAAATGACATTAATCTCTTAATTATCCGCATGAGTAAGAAATTCTAAAACCATGCCCAAGAAAAGATAAAAATACCCAGCAGTATAAAAGACATGACAAACAATAACAGAAAAGCAGCATACCTTTCCTCTTTTGTAGCCTATGTTGTATGATTATTTTTATTTTACTATTGTAGCCGTTACCCTAAACCAACAGAATTGCAAAAAACAAGAAAACCTAGGCGGCTCATAATATTCCACAAACTGTCATTGTGTTGAAGATATTTGTTGTTAAATGAATTGTTATTATGTTGAACATACTTGAACATATTTGTTGTTAAATTAATTGTCAATGTGTCGAACTTTTTTTTTTAAATTGTTTGCAGGTCTTTAAAAAAATGGCAACAAGTGGAAATAATGAGATTGTTGATGAGAATGATAAGGTTGTAACCAGTCCATCAATTATGGGTTCAAGCTCAGAAAACAATGATAATAATGCTCCTAGTATGCTGCTCTCTAACAGCCCTCCTAGTTTAACTCCAACAACATCTACTTCAACTAAACCTCCATTATCCAAACGGCCTCGTAAATTAACTTCAGAGGTTTGGGAGCACTTCGAAAAGAAAAATATAAGTGGAGAAGATAAGGCAATATGCAATTATTGCAAAATTAGTCTTAAGGCTAGTAGCAAGAATGGGACAAAAGCTTTGTTAAACCACATGACTACTTGTTCAAGTAGAAGAAATTCAACCATCGAATCATGCCTTGAAAAGCAAAAGTTGATTAGTGTGGAGCAGAAAAATGATGGGAAAGTTCGGTTTGGCAACTTTACATTTGATCAAGAAGTTTCAAGAAATGAGTTGGCTCGAGCTATAATCTTGCATGAATATCCCATTTCTGTTGTGAATCATGTTGGATTTAGAAGATTTATTGCTAGCCTTCAACCTCTTTTCAAGATGGTTTCTCGCAATACAATTAAAGAAGACATTCTCAAAATTCATCAATCAGAGAAGGCAAAGCTAATGGGTGTGTTTGAGAAGCTGAAAAGTCGAATAGCAATTACAACGGATATGTGGACTTCAAATCAAAAGAAAGGTTATATGTCCGTGACTGCTCATTTTATTAATGATGCTTGGGTGTTGCAAAGTCGTATTTTGAGGTAAATAACTCTTATGAACTCTTTAACATGTGGTACATAATTCATTAATGTTTATGAATAAATTGTTAGTAAATTAACTAATGTTATTTTTAAACATGTAGGTTCATTTACGTACCAGCACCTCACACTAAGGAAGTTCTCGCTGAAGAATTGATGGCTGCTTTGACTCAATGGAATATAGAGACCAAACTTTCTACTATCATCGTGGATAATTGCAGCTCTAATGATTGTATGGTTTCTATCATAGCAGATAAGTTATATTCTGAACTTTTACTTGATGGGAAAATCCTACACATGAGATGCTGTGCACATATTCTGAATATTGTTGTGAAAGATGGGTTATCCATGATAGAAGATGTAATTAACAATATTCGTGATAGTGTGGCATTTTGGTCTGCTAGTCCTTCTAGAGTGGAAAAATTTGAAGATGTGGCACGTCAAGCAAAAGTTTCATGCACTAAAAAGTTAAGCCTTGATTGTAAAACTAGATGGAACTCAACTTATTTGATGCTTCGAACTGCCATAGCATACAAAGATATTTTTCCTAGGTTGACTCTTAGAGATAAACTTTACACTAAAGTGCCCAGTGAGAAAGAGTGGGAGATGGCAGAAATTATTGCTGAAAAGTTGGAAATATTTTATAATGCCACTGAATTGTTTTCGGGGACAAAGTATCCTACTGCAAATTGTTATTTTGTTCAAATTTGTCAACTTAGAAATGCACTAATGAAGTGGATGTGTTCTGATGATAATGTTGTTAGTGCAATGGCAAAGAAAATGTTTGGCAAGTTTGAAAAATATTGGAGTGTTATTCATGTTGTGCTAGCTGTGGCTGTTGTATTGGATCCTAGGTATAAGATGAAGGTGGTTGAGTTTTATTTTCCTGACATTTTTGGTGATGATGCACCCTTTGAGATCGAAAATGTTAAGAGAACTTGTTATGATTTACTTCATGAATACCAAAATAGATCCTCCAAACCAAAGTCACATGCTTCTTGCACTTCAACATTAACATCATCTCTTCAAGCATCAAGTGCCCCTACTTCTCAACAAGAGGATTTCAGCAAGTTGGTTGCATTTCTTAGTTCATCTTCTACTAGTGTGAATGTTAAGTCAGAATTGGATCATTATCTAGATGAGCCAGTTTTGCCATGAACCCAATTCTTTGATATTCTTAATTGGTGGAAGACAAATGGGATAAAGTATCCCACTTTGCAAAAGATTGCTAGAGACTTTCTTGCTATTCCTATTTCTACAGTTGCATCCGAGTCTGCTTTTAGCACTAGTGGGAGAGTCGTGAGTAGTCATCGAAGTAAGCTTAATCCGGACACTTTGGAGGCATTGATGTGCTCTCAAAATTGGTTAAGGAGTGACATAGGAGGTAAACAATTCACTTATTATAATTATTTTTATTCATTTGTTTTTTTTTCAAAAGGAATTTATTATTACATTTTACCTCAAGATTAATAATATTTATTTATTTATTTTATGTGTAGGACTATCTACAACTATGGATTCAAGTTGCATGTTTAATGATGATGAAGAATGAAGATGTCATGACTTGAATGATTTCAAATTTGTTTGTGTTTTTATTCAATTATGTTTGTTTGTAGTTGCATAAACATATTTCTATGTGTTTAAATTGTTTGTTGAACTATTATGGTTTGTTGAATTGTTGTAATGGATGTTTTTTTAATTTTATGTGCAAATATGAGAAATCGTGTTTAAAATTTTAGGTTTTAATTTTGAATTGTTGTAATGGATCTTCTTAAAATTTCGATAATTGGGATGCGAGTTTAATTCCTTTTTGCTGGCTTTGCGGTTCTGAAACTTTTCCTTTTTTATTCCATATTTTGTTCCTGAAAGTTGATCTGAGTGTTTGTTCGACTTGCTTTGATTTTGGTGGGGAGTGGGAACAGGTAAAACATTGGGTTTGACTATTCGTGGAGTGGAATTTGTTTGTCTCTGTATGGAAAAAGAGAACGTAAATTTGTTTGTTTACCACTGGTCAGTGTTTTAGCCCTGGTATTTTTCTTTGATCTTTGTGCTGGCATCGCTCAGTTAAATGTAGTTTTTAATTCCTTTATGAGCAATTTGGTTGAGCTGAAAAGAAATTTTATTCCGCCCCAATTTTATTGGGCTCACATTTTCAAATGTTTGATTCAATTGTGGATTTCGTTGTCATTAATTGAAAGTGTAAACGGGTATTTAAACGGGTTAGGGTAATAAACGGGTAATATAAAAATTAATAGGGCAGGGTTCGGGTAGTACACTTAAAAATTAATCGGGTTTTTATAGGGTTCGGGTTTTATTAATATTAAACGGAGTCGGGGTCGGGTACCTCAAAATTGGCGGGTACCCGCCCCGTTGACATTCCTACTTCAACCAATGAAGTTTACTCACATGTTAAACTTTAAATGACTCTTCCTTTAAGCATTATTTCTATTGTATTTTACACTATAAAAGTTTGCTTTTCAATTTCTTTAGCAAATTTCCAGCCGTGCAACACCAAATGCAGTAGAAAAGTGGTGTAAGGATTACCTTGTGGCTGCACGGTTTTGCTTGTTTTCCACTTCTTTTGATATATTCCAACCAATCATCATTCATCACTTGTCCAATAAATTAATTTCCTTCTCTTAAAAAAATCATTTCTTTTATTTTTCATGCCATTGAAATTGTATTAAATTTCTCAATTTTTCAAATTTGCTCCTTTGTTTATTTCTATACCTTAATTTCATCCTTTAATATTTATTTCACCTTTTATACACCATACTATAAATCATAAATCTAAAATCCAAAGTGGAAATCCTTATTTAATTTTTATTTAATTTCACTAATTAATTTATTTCCACTATCAAGGATTTACAAAATATGATGTACAGTACTGTATAATCGAGTCTCACACCATATCACAAATACATTTTTTGTAGTAAATCATTTCATTTAAATAAATCAAATTCAATAAAACAATTCATTTCATTTCATTTTATTTCAATAAAACATTCGATAGGAATAGTTCATTCCATTGCATTTCATTTCAATAAAATTCTTAATAGAAACATTTCATTTCAAGAAAACACTTAATAGAAACATTTCATTTCAGTAAAACATTTGGCAAAAACATTTCATTTCATTTAGGTTCATGTCAATAAAACATTCGGTGGAAACATTTCATTTCATTTCATTTCAATAAAACATTCGGTGGAGACAATCAACATCCCATTAGAATCATGCGACATTAGGTTCCTAAATGAGAATAACATTAAGACATATGGCCATAGTCATAGTGGTGTCCATCCAGTGTCACGGAGCTAGTGACATCTTGCGAACTGCTGAAGACTTGCTGAAGGTCAACAACAAACATTACATCCCACAATACCATGGAGTAGGTGATACATATGTGGTTGTAGACTTGCTCAAGGTCTTACAACAACATTACATTACTTTACATTAGCATGATTACCGAAAGGTAACAATGGGAGCTAGTAATCTCAAAACATTTACTTGATTCCCATGAAAATCATAAAACAATACTTTATGCTTTCAAACATTATACAATATACAGTTGAAATATAAACTTTTAGGAAACGAAGTTTCATTTTACATTCCTTGGTTTCTAACGATGAGGTACATTGTGTAGCACTTATCTCCTTTGGA